>CM020025.1:72424362-73709550 GCA_009769605.1 Bucorvus abyssinicus
GGGGAGGTTAGCATTATCCTCTACCAAATGCCTTAGAGAGCTGGTAGGATGAGCACCTTTCAGGGCTTGCATGTGTGCCTCGGAGCAGGGGATGAATTGGATGATCTCCTGAGATCCTTCTTAATCCTAGGCCTTCGTGCTCTGCAGATTTACATGGATTCAGTTTTAAACTGAGAAAAAGATCCTTCTTCCCAAGTACTCGGATCTGGCTTGATCTGCTCCTCCTACCCTGTGTTCTAGTAACTTTCTGGCAGGAAGTGATAAACTTAATTATATACGAGGAGAAACGGACGTTGCTTTTCACAGTCGCCTTGCCTAAAAATAAACTGATGTTATTTTAATAATGTAATTAGAGTGGTGTGAAACCCAATGTAGTTGTTTGTTGTTCCTTGCCTAGGAAGAAAGGTTTATCATGATTTGACTGAACTCATTATAGAGTTTAAACTTAAAAAAATCAACCAGGCCCCTCCTGAAATAAAAGGGTTATTAATTAAATCAGTGTCCAAATCACTTATGTTAAATGGAAATGTGGAAACAGCCTGGACAGAAGTTCGCTCAGATCTTAGCGATAACGTTACTTCAAATACATACACATAGATTTAACCTGATATTCTGCAGTAAAACAATTACATTGTCTCTTTTAATTTAATAAACCACAAAGTTGTTACTTCTTGCAATTAAAAAGGTGCATGGGACAAGCAGCTGATCTCTCAGGCACCCTGGCCGTACTTGAGGGAGAAATTTCTTTGACAGGGAATGATGTGAGACTTTTCAAAGCAGTTGCCCAAGCCATTAGCAGTCTGACATTAGAGGCTTCGAGTGATTAATGACTTTGGTGGGTTTACCATAGATTTATTTGATATCAAACAGCCAGTCTGAAAAATACTAACAGTGTGTCATGAATTTCTCTGCAGCTCACTCTGTTAAAAATTTGCATGGTCAACCGTTCTCAAATACCTGCTGCAAAGGGAGTCTAGTGCAGAATGTGTGTTTCTTTTGAAGTGGTGACAATCAGTTGCTATTACGATCAGTTTGCTTCCTTTGCAGCCCTCAGATGAGGGTTTTTTTGACAGCATTTAACAGCAAAGTACAAGCCCAGCTGATGAAACATCAGCACAAAAGCTACAGCACAACGCAGGCCTTTTGAGGGAGTGTGGGAGACCTTCATATGGTGCTGGAACAAAAGAATTTTAAGGCATGGACAAAATGGGTATTGCAACTGGGCAAATACAAAAGAAGTTGGATATACTATTTCCGGTGTAGTCATACAGTGGAAGCACCAGGTTCCTACTTTCCTTGCTTCCAGTAAAGACTGCGTGTTTCACTGTAGCATCTCCTTAGTGCTGTGTGAGGCGGTGGGGCTTTGCTGCAGGTGTCTCAGCAGTTAAGAGCTTGGTTTGTTTAGAAGTTTGTTCAAGATGAACGGTGTCACATTTTGCTGTAGGATCAGAGTAAATATTGCACAAGAAATAACAGGAAAGTTAAAAGTTGCATTTAAAGGGAGAACAGTTTGAATGTTACTCTTCCTTTATGCAGTGAATGTCCATGGAACATAACCATACAGGAACAATTTTTCTACTGTCTTGTGATGCTACTTGAGGAGGAAAAAAAAATGTACACTCCAATGACAACCAGAGATATTTTTGGCTGGTTAGACACAGATTTAATTCATGTGATTTGCTTGAATGGTATAATTATGATATTAATTTTCATCATGTTGCCTAAATACAAATGCAAGTGCCAGAAGCAGAAGACTGAATTGGCAGCCAATGAAATACAGTTAACACACAGGAAATATCTCAGACTAAAGTAATTTACAGATTATGAGCATGAGTGGGAGTGAAACAGCAAGAGAAAAGGTAAACATAATCTATGAAGATGACAGGAAATTAAATTAAATACCAATTTCACTTCTATTGCATTTTAGCAGCTATGCTTACTTTTTCACCAAGAAAATCTCCTATTAGCTCTAACTCCTTTAATAGCAGGGAAGTCAAATATTTCTGACCGTTCTCTGACATACTGTCCAAAAAAATTCCTCAGCTGCTGAAAAATCCTGCTGTTGTAGGTAAGTGGGGCTGAAACCACCTGAAGACTCAGAACAGTCTTAGGACTGATGAATTAGTGAAAAGAATGTAGAATAAAGATGGGAAACACCCAAGCAATTCTAGAGTAGTGAGACCTTAGAGGTAAATTTTCAAACATCCAAGGACACAAAAGATTTGAGAATTAGCATTTGTGGGATAGAGGTAACTTCTGAAAATTACATTCTTAGTCTTAGAAGGATGAGGCATAAAATCTATTTTATTTCTTAGCTTTCCAGATTATCAATGGCCAACAAATCTATATGTGTTATTTCTGGGTGCATATGATTGTAACGTACTGAGCACAACGGAGCATACACAAGCATATTGTTGCTGTGGAAATTCTTACCTAAATATGCAAACACATCCACCTGGCTTCACATGTTTTTTAACTGTTAAAAAAATCTAGCTAGCATTTGAAGATGACGTAGCAATCATGTCAAGAGGCACAAATGGGTGGCTTGCAGAGCAACCAGAACAAAACATGCCGCTCATGAAAACCAGATTACAAAATTTAAGGAAGACATTACAAATTAAACACTGGTCTGATACAGAGATAACAGAGAAGCCAATAAAATAGTGAGACATAGATATCATCATAGTTCCTTTATTTTTGAAGTCTTTAAACTTATGCTTGGGTTAATTCTTATCGTATTAGAAAATTGACTTAAGTGAATAGGTTAGTATGCTGTTTTGCAGTGCTTGAGTGGTCCTAAGTTATCAGTCAGGAGAAAGCAAATCTTAACAGACACTGAAAATCAACTTAAACTCTGTAAGCTCCTCAAAGATTTTTTTCCACACTGTAAGTTAAGTTTCGGTTTCTTATGAAATTGGGTAATATGATTGGTAGAATTTGATCTTACGAAATCCTTGTTTCATTAGAGGAGTTGGTGGGTAGTTAGTTCAGAAATGTCTTGCTGAGATTTCCTGGGTTTAATGTATTCTTTCTATAGTTTTATAATAATATTTTAGAGCTACTGTGAATCATTCGAGTTATGAGCAATTAACCCCTCTGGAAATCTGACTCCTAAGGATGTCTCATGTTGAATAATCATAAAATGAGTCACTGAAATTAGACATGTTGGGAGTCTTTTGAGTTGATCACCTAAAAATCTGGAGTTACTCTTTGAGCCGATAATGACTCAAAACCTCAGTGTATCTGCTCCTGTGATCTGTGTCATGCAGGAAAACAGACAATATTTGAATTAATCTAGACGGCACTCAAGGCAGAATGGCAACGGCTATAGTAAAATCCTAGGACTGAAATTTTGTCAGACTGTAGCCCTTACCCATGCTCCAAACTTAGCAATCATAAAGCCTCTAACCCCAATGAACAGAGAGTCCTTTGTTCCATCAGTTCTGTGCTGATGTAGAGTGTTACTTGCAGATACACTTAGCTGTTCTTACGCATTCGTTTCCTCTTCAGCCTCCAACAACGAACTTACCTTTGTAAAACTACAAACATATACAAACAAACCTCCCAACTTTCCGTCTGAGGAATTATCTGCTTATTCAGCGTTTATGGATTTTGAAAATCTGCAGAAGAAAAAAATTGCAGACTTTGCAAGATGTTTGACATTTATAATTATTGCAACTGCAAAACACAGCACATTATTTGTTCCAATAATAGGTCTCGGCAGCAATAAAGTGTATGCCTCTCCTCCAGGTTTCAGCTGTGGGAAGTATTTTGACAGTTGGATCCGGAGTATGTAACTACATGTGGGCAGAGTTGTGTTTTCTTTTTGCTGCTGTAGAAAGCCTTTCAGGTTTGCCACAAATCTCAGGCTTATGAGCACATTTTCCTACTAAACCCTCTTTCTTATGCTGTCCTTCCCTTCAGAGAGGAGGAGGTGGTTGATACCCAGATTTGTGCTTAGTAGTATCACCCTCTGGAAATGCTTCCTCTGTTATTAGTGGGACACCGCAATGTCAAATATGGCTTACTGTCACAAAGCTGCGACAGCTGGGACTGTGAGATAAAATTCCCCTTTAAGGCTCGAGCCAGGCGTAGCCCTTCAATCGCTCGGGTCCCCATGCAGGCTGGCAGCTTAGGAGCTGCCCTTGTCTTAGGCCTTTCCAAGGACGGGTTTCATTCGTTTCTGGCATTAGCTGCTATAAATCATGACCACTGAAATGGGAAGAGCACCCTAACAACTGATAATGTTGTAATAAAACCTCTTTGGCATGCCTTTCCTCTATGGCTTGGGAATAGAGAGTAGGTGATTGCACATCCAGCAGAGACACCATCGAAATCAGCAACGAATAACCACTACAGGGGTTGTGAGAGCTCTTCTTTATAGTCATGACCTAAAACCAGAGGTCAAATCTAAACCCAGTTCAGTCCTAGAAGTCTGAGGCAAGTATTCACAGAATTCAGCATCAGCTTAGAGAAACGCACCATGGAAGCTTCTTTGTTTTGACTCCCTGTTTACTTGGAGTCACACACTCCTTCAGTTTTATACTCTTTAGAGTACGGCAGCCACAGTTTAAAGATTCATAGATAAAGATTTAAGTTCCTTTTCCTTCTCTGTAAAGGCACAATTCTAGAAAGAGAGATACTTTTTTTTCTTTTTTTCTCAGTTTGTGGTTACGGTAACTATAAATAATAGCTTTCACTGCAATTTAGAGCTTCCTGGTGTCCTGATATCAAAAAGCTTGGTGGTTTCATGCAGTTTGGTTAAACGGTCTGCATTTCAAAGCTTTTCCAGACACTGCTGAGTTGGGAATCTCATGAGCACCGACTTCCCTGCGGTGGTTGAGCAATTGTGTCTGCCCAGCTGCAGCCGAGGAACCAGGAGAAGAGAGAAAATGGAAGTTCAGCTACTTGACTTTGCCAGTCAACTTTATCTTTCTGTGGTATTTTTCTAAGCTGCTTATGATAGGTACTAATCTGCAGGCCTTCGGGTAGTCACTTCCCTTTCTTTTTGTACCTTGGGCTGAGTATAGCAGCCAGGAGAAAGCCACTCTGTCTTCATTCGTGGAACAGGTTTTATGTGTCACATCGCAGTGTATTTTTTTTTTAAACACTTTTCAGGGATATCAGATCTGTTTGAATCTTCAACTCCATAAAACACATTGTACCATGCAGGTAAAGACTTTGTTTATTTTAATAATTGGGTTTTGAATGACCTATGAGTCACTGGATGTGTTACCTGAATTGTTTGGCATTCAGACATTTTCATATGCCTACCTGTCTTTGGGCCCTTGTAGCTTAGCAGAGATCATGTTAGTGATGATACACTGCACTTGTCATCTTGGTGTAAGGGAACACACGAGCAGATTACTGCTTAATTGCAGATGACTGCTTAATTGGATGACAAAGATTTTGTTCTTTGCTTCATTTCTGGTGTATGGGCAGTTGTTTGTTCCCCTCTCTGAGCCCAAATCATGATTCTTTGTGTTAAAGTATAAGTTAAACTCTTTGATGTTGCATTTCCCACAAAGTGAATAGGTAGGTTGGAAACTACGTTGTGTCTGAAAAGAAGAAAAAGGCTTTGTTGACATTTTTGTTCCCAGCCATCTATTAGACTGAACACCACCACCTGGTTGAATTAATGACTTGTGAAACTTTCCTTCTAGATGACGGACATCACTGTGTGACATTTTGTAAGACAAAGCAATCCATCTCCTGTGTTTCTTCTCAAGAGAGAAAACTGTTATTTCCTTGCCTTTCAAATGTTTTGCGGAACTACCCTTGAAATAGAGTGAAAATGTGGCACTTCAAATGCTTGTAAAGAGAATCACATTTGAATAAGTCACTTGAGAAAAATAAGCATGATGAAGCTCCAGAACTGAAGATGTCTGTGTGTCCCGAGTCCATGTAACCTGGGTAGCGCTGGTGGGATCATCTTATTAACTGACAACTGCGAAAGAACTGCTGCGATCTGGGATACAAAGACAGCTGAAGTTCAGGAGAGGAACATGCAGGTTGCACCCGCGGTGGTTCCCAAGTCCTTGATTGCCTGAGGTTTTAGGTGATATGTTGATGCCCTCTTTGGGCAACACTGCAGATCTCTGTGTGAGGCTGCCTTCCCTTGGAAGCCATATGAAGTCACAGGATACTTCTGTCCTCTTCTCTAGCGCTTTGTACTGTCACCCAGAGCAGAAATCAAGACTAATTTTTTTCTAGTTTCATCTCAGTCCATTGGTGAACAATCTCCACGCCAAGCTTTGCTCTTTTCAGTTTTCATTATTGTTTGCCCATTAACCAAACTTTATATTGTCTGACTGGGTCCCAATGAAGTGATGTTGCATAACTTCAGAGGCCTTCAAAAAAAAAAAATCCATAATAATCTTGAAGCACTTAGCTGATATTAGCTGTTAGTGCACCCAAGAGTTGGAATTACAACTGAATTTCTCTGTAATCTGTGTCCTACAACACTGCACTAGGCTTGAAGAAGCCTCTTATAAATTGAGCTCAGACATCAGTCAAATCTTCTCATGTCTCTGTCCCTATTTCCCCTGTTAAATGGGGATAAGGTCCATTATAATTTTCTTAAGAAAAAAAAAAACCCACTTCCGAGACCTACTTAAGAGAGATACTAGTTGTGGTTCCTGTGTATAAATGCTACTGTGTGAATATCATTACTGTACACAAGTGTGTTTCAATTAAAATACTTGGAAAAGCTGTTCTGAGGCCAGCATGTAAATTCTGCGCTAAATAAATGGGCTAATGAAAGACTTGACTAACAGAAGTCTGACACACAACCCTAACTCTGCACAGAACTTGGCAATTGCTGCAGCTTCTGCACCTCAGGTCTCATCTAGCCAGGCTGTTTCATTTCCCGTCACTAAAGCCTCGCCTTTTGCTCTGTTTTAAGTCAGTGTTCCATTTCTACTCTGCATGCTGGATCTGGTTTTACCCATGACCCTGCACCCTTCAGAGCAACAGGTCATGCTGAGGGTCCACGTGCTTGCCAGAGGAGGCCACGGCCAGCAAGATTGTCTGGGAGGCTTCCTCTTAGATGCTTTGTCTGTGTGGGCTTTGAGAGTTGCAACCATCCTTGCTGGAACTTCTCTTTAAACTAATTTCTACACGACCAGTTTTCCCCTTAGAGGTGGGGAACGGAACAGATCACAGAAACTAGACCTACTGTTGCTTCTCAGCTAGTCTCAGAAGCAGAAGAGGACTTCTGATGCTTCACACAAATTCCTTTTTCTCCCTAATGACAGCTAAGGAGCATTTGTTATGGGAGGAAAAAGAGACAGCAACATCAACAAGCTTTTTCCTCTCTGCTTTTTTTCCATACACTTCATCCTACTCTAGAGGGATTACTTCTTGTGAGACCAAATTTATTGTGTCCCTCTCTATGTCAGATGTGACCTTCTCACGAACAGGCATCTTTAAGCAATGCTAAATTATGAATGATGGCTTCCTGACAGCAACCGCTCAGATAGAAATTTCAACAAATGTCAGAGATGAGGTCAGAATCTGTCTGAGTCCC
This sequence comes from Bucorvus abyssinicus, assembly GCA_009769605.1. Classification (NCBI taxonomy): domain Eukaryota; kingdom Metazoa; phylum Chordata; class Aves; order Bucerotiformes; family Bucorvidae; genus Bucorvus; species Bucorvus abyssinicus. The sequence goes on from CM020025.1 coordinate 72,431,891, forward strand.
CAAGGAAAAGGAACTCCGCTTACAAGGAAAAGCCTGCTTCCTTAGGAGATTTGATTGAAGTCTGAGTGCATGTGTATGTGGATGTTCCCTTGTTACTTTTATACACGGTTTATTTCCACTTTAAATGGTGCATAATAAAATAGGACCCCTCCGGCCACAACATTTTTGGTACGGCAGTTCTAATACATAATTGATACTAATCCAGCAAGCCCCTTATCCTTCCGAGTAGCCCTTCTCCTTGTGAGTAAACCCCTTAACTTCTGCTCAGCCTGCCCCTGTTAGTAAGGACAACTCACAGAGCTCCACAGGGGTTCGGGTTCACTGCAGCATGTTCATGGGTGGTTTTCCCTACGGGAAAATTCAGAGAGGCTGCCAAACCCATCTATTTCCAGTAATGTATGTCTATATGTGCACTGTAAATTTTTTTCTCTACAACTTTACAGCTATTTTTCCTAACTGATTTCTCAGTTTGGAGGAAGTATGCTTTATAACCATACGTTCTTCTAGGCTCTGATGCTTTTCGGTAATAACTGTTGCAGTGGTCTGGGCTGGAAACAGGTTTCTTTCACTGTGTTACAACAGGCCAGACCTACCTGACTCCATTGTGCTGAAGGATGGTAATGAACTTACTGTGATGTATGGATGCATCTACTTCTATTGCATAAAGCCATGCCAATTGTCTGAGCATCCGTATTATGGGTGTAAGAGGAAGATTTGGATGTGAACTGTGAACAGACACATGTTGATTTTGAAAGGGAGCTTCTTGTAGGGCTGTCGCCGGTTGGCTGAGGCAAGCCAATTACGGAGACGTGCCCTTTCCTATCCCTGAACCCCTCTCCTCCGGGAGAGAAAAGGGTTAAAAAGCAGAGATACGAAAAGGAAAAGAAAGATTTTGTGAGACCTCTGAACGTTTGGAAAACTGAAACAAACTTTATTAAAACTAGAACAAAATATATAATATGCAGGGAAAAACCAATGCAAAACCTGAGGGTTTGTACAGGATGGAAAGGCGAGGGTTAAACGCGAGAAAAGAGAGAAAGGGGGATGGTACCACGTGGAGTCCAAAATGGCATCGCCACGTGTGCGCGCTCGTGGAGTAAACGAAGGGAAACCGCGGCTGTTACGAACGCCGGGCTCCAACGTGCAAAGCGCTGTTCCTACCAGTTTCTCGTCGTGCAGTTTGTAGAAGCGAAGCAGCAAGAAGCGGCAGTGCCGGCGGCAGAGAGGGTACGGCGTTACAGCAGCAGGCAAAGAGCAGCCTCGGGGCGCGGGTCTCCGGGCGGCGCGAGCAGTCTGTCCCCGGCGGCGCGAGCAGTCTGTCCCAGGCGGCGTGGCGGGGGCTTCCCCGGCGCACAGCTTCGCTCCCCTCCGGCAGCGCAGGGGAGCCATAGCCGCAAGTCTGGAGAAAGCCTCTTCCCGGAGCGAAGCTGAGGTCCGCAGCGCCTCTCGCAGCGCAGAGCCGGTAGTGTCCGGAGAGCGAAAAGACCCGAAAAGCCGCAAAAGCCCCAAAAAGCCCCCGAGCCCGTGGCTCTTAAAGGCACAGTACGCTCGCGAGAAACTTTCTCAACCAATGAGATGTGCAATCGTAGCATGGAAGGGAATAGTTCAATTGGTCAGTTCAAAACAAAAGCTTTCAAGCAGTTTTTTTTTTCTTCAAACTGCCACAAGTGCATATGGCAGAAATTTCACCCTAATTTCAGTTTACTTCCTTATCTTCGCCTCACCGGTGCTCCTGCCCATCCATGCCTTTCAAAGACACTTTTACATATATTAAACATGCTAAAGATGCATCCTGAAGCCAGGGCTGCAGAACAGAAGTCTGATCTTTATGGCTTTCCTAGAGATGCCGTAATGATGTTCAGCAGTGACGGCAAAGTTGTTAAAAAATTGCCTGTGCTCCTCCGTTTTATGATAAAAACTTCTTTCCACGAAAAAACAAAACTGCAAAGGGCCTGTGGCTAATGGCTTGGTACGGTCCATGTTACTTACTCCTGCATGTTTTCACTCATTCTTTTTCCTCCTTGTTACCAGCTAACATCATAAAAAGATGTGTTGAAAGTCCTTTCAACACTGCTCGACAAAGGTTGTTCTCTGTTTTAGAGAATGGACTCTGTCTTTCATCAGTCAGGTCCTTTTTTACCATTTTATGCTTCTTTCTTGTGCATTCTGACTCTTTCCTGCAGCTGAAAGGATGACTGTAGATGTTGTCACAGTAATGATATTATTACAGCATGACAGCTGAGGGGGAAAAATGTAGGGAAATTTGTAATATTTTTTTCAAAGGCTAACTGACACAGCCAGGTAAAAACCTTTGGACACCATACCTTTCAATATTATTTAATATTAATTCGATATTGTAGGGATAATCCTCCTCACACCCACCCCCAATAGGATTATATAACATCGTCTGTCATATCAGGGGCTTAAAATGCTTTATCAGTGAGAATGCACATTCGTTGGTGGTTTTAACAGAGCTGCAGAGTAAATCCTGATAGGGAGAAGCATTATTGGAATTTGCCAAGAGGTCTTTGTATGGACAACTGTGCATCCATTCATAAAAGCATTCACATCGTTTGTGTTATTCTTACGGAGCGAGACTCAGATGCCAGTTTTTGAAACCGTATCAATAGGAGGAATGCAGAGAAATCAGCCTGTTCAAAGATGACACCACACAAAAGCTGACCTGCAATAGTATCTCAGGCAGGCAACGATTTCTGAGCATTTTGCTGTTGTACGTTTGGTCAAAACACATACCAACGGGACACTGAGTATTTATAGCGGTGGGCAGTAAGTGCTAACGTTTGACACTAAATACCAATTGGGGTTTTTTTCAGCTCTTTTCTTCCTTAGAAAACAAACCTACCCTCCATGCGGGCTCCCCTAATGGAGCATGAAACACTTGCAGAACTGAGGGCACAGCGTAAAGCAAGGTATTTTGGTCAGGTGGTAACTGAGTGCATTTGGAAGATAACAGATTTACCTTGAAGGTATACGGCATGGTAACATCTTCTTCAACTGAAAGGATGCTGTAGACTGAAAGCTGATTCCAGCGCAACTCCTCTGCTAATTCTGCAGAGTGGGAAGTGAGTGGGATGCTGAGGTGGAGGGGAAAGCCCTGTTATTTTGGAAGTGAGGGGGCTTGAAAGGGGGCAAGGACAAGGTACCGAGGGGTGTGTGTAGGAATACAGGATTCTCTAACTGAAGGCAGGTAATAACTGGATTTTTGGAAGGATGCAGCTCAGGTCTCCGTGTGCGTTTTGGGTCGGGGGTAAGGGAAAGAGGAGGTGCTACTTTTTAACCCATGAAAAAGGTCTTCGCCCCGCTCTCCGGGGCAGCGGGCAGTGGCAGCGGGCAGTGGCAGAGCAGAGCGTTAGCTCCACCCGCAGGGACAGAGGGGGCAGAGCAAAGGGGGCAGCGGGGGTGTACCCTGGGGCATCAGGGGTGTACCCACCCTCTGGGAGGGAAAAGACTTGGCGTGGCTGTGGCGAATAAACAGGCAATAGAAAACGGGAGGAGAGTTCTGCTGATGCGTTTTAGGGTGAAACCGGGAAACCCACAACGCTGAGTTTTCTTTCTGATCAGTGGATAGTCCCACTCTCTTCTGACTGTTAAAAATGCATCATATTCTGTGTTCTCACTCATTGCTTTTCTCTGTGCTGCTTTTTAAAGTCACCTCTCAATATTTTTTTTTTTTCCACTGTAGTAGGGCTACATGTGAACCATGCCCAGAAGAGCAGCCTTTCTGCTGGGGACCCTACTCGGGACCAAAGTATTGGAGGTGAGGTTAAATCTCACCACTCAATTCTCACTAAAATGGAGTACAAGAGGGAAGAATCATGCCCGAGTTTCAATTTTCTGCTTCAATTTAAAGACATGGATTGTTGATCTCTACAGCTTCTCAATGATTGCAAATTATCACTGAAGTACTTGAGAGTATTTGCTTGTAAGCAAGATTAATGTTGGCAGTTTATTCTTCCCTTCTGTTTACTCTCCACCAGAAACTTCTCTTCAGCCGAAAGCGTCGGTGCGTTTCTCTTCAGGGCTCACTGACAGAGGGAAAGGACAGAAACCGGTAACACTGCCGAGAAACAGATTGGACTCTAGAGTGAGAGACCTGGGTTTGAGCTTCTCCTGGTGTATCTGTAATTCCCACCTGCACGAGCGCAGAACGGGGCCAGGCATCTTCAGTTCCCCATGACAAGTCAGTAGCAACACAACAAGCTCTGCCTCACTTCTGCCTTGATCCACCTGGCTCCTTGTGGGTGGCAGGCAGGACACGGTGATGTAGTTACTGCCATGGAACTAGACAGACGGCGGACTGTTAGAAATTCCGTGAGCAGCCCGGGGACTTCACGCTGAACTGTATTCAGAAACAGGAGAGGCTTAGGAATATCTCACAGGTTCACAAATAAAAGATATCCCAAAATCTTGTGTCTCAATGTGCAAGAGTAAAAGCCCTTTATTAGAGAAATAATCCCTCCCTGTGTTCCTTTGGGAGGGATTACAGTACCGAAGAAATTAACAATTGTATTGGGTTTATTTCAACTTACTTCACTGCAAGCAGTTTGGACAGTGAAACAATTACAGCCGTCCCTACTTTCTCTTGTTCTTTTTCCACTTTCTGATTTCCCAAGCAACACCGAGCCTCTGGTGTGTCTCTCTTCTCAGGTAAAGGTGAGCAAAGAGGCTGAATTTAATTTGAGATACAGTTTTGCACATGTAAATTTTTTTTTTTCACTTTTTATGAGTCTAGCTAACTATGTTTTGAGTTAGTTTCCAGAGACTGGATGGTTCTGTTTGGTTTCAACAGAGGTGACTGAATGTTTATTTTACTGTTGGTAAATACCTTCCTCACCAAAAAGAAAATATTTATCCTGCTCAAAATATTTTTTTATCAGAGGTTGGCCAAAATGCCTTGCTCAGTTTCTTTTCCCATTTTGTTCAGAGAAAACAGCTCTAATGCTCTAGACAGCTCTAGCATATCAGATATGAATGAAAACAATATTTCTTGTGTGATTACAAGTTTCTGGCATTTTTGTGTTCATTAGACATCATCATGTTAATATTCTTTTTGTCAGTGTATATTTCTACACAGAAACACACTATGAAAGAGAGAATGCTTTTCCTCCTCTCAAGCACCAAAAGCACATTGAGGTTTCCAAGTTTATTTTTTACTGAGAACTACGTAATATCTGTTTGGGATCTCTAGCTGAAAACGCTGTATAAGCAGCCAGCTCGTATTTATAATTATTTTATTGCTACCTTATAGTCAGGACACACTAAACTAACTCTGTCAAACTTTCTTCTTCCTTTCCTTCCTTAATCCAAAATTTTTTCAAAGCTTCCTTCAACCATTAGTCCAGGGGACATTTGTAGAAAGAGCTGTGGAATTTGGTGCTATTTTCAAACTCGCGGTTGTTTGACTGAGCCTCTAATTGCTGAGGCGAGAATCTTAACCCACAGATTTTTCTTTTGCTGCCCTTTGCTAGGTGACAAACAGTGTCACCTTTCGTCACTGTGCTTCAGACAATTTTAGCAGATGAGCTTGGTCGTACTTCCCTCCCCTCCACCCACCCCAGTCGACACCTCTCTGTGGGATGAGCTGTGCTGACACACCTTGAGTCAGGCGGAGGCGCATCGTTGTCTGGCAAGCCTGTCAATGTCACCTTACTACCCTGAGTCTCCCGAGTTTAAAGTGCTCGAAGCCCTCTCTTAGTAACCACTCAGCCCTGAAAATGCCCAGAGTAGCCAAGTCTCTGTGTGGACCTGAGAGTCTGGAAAGCAGCTGGCTACTAACTCATACAAAACTCTTCCCAGGGTTGTGGGGGACTCCGCAGTGTTTCTCAGTGGGTCTGACAGGTGTATCTGGAAAAGCTGAACAGCAACTGATGGTACCAGCCGAGGCTGAATTTATCTTTTATGCAACAGCCAGGGAGTGGAGGCTGGGCTCTGAAATTGGGGACCGCCCCTGAGATCCTCCCTGAGAGAGGCTGAAGAGAGAGGTGCTTTCTACTGCTGGAGTCACTCTCTTGGCAGGAAATGATCTCTCTGCTGATTTAGGAGGGCTGAAGGCCATGAGTGTGGCACCCTCCTTCTGCGGGGCAGGTGGTGGGTATCTGGTGAGAAGCCTGAGCGGGCGTTGCCGCAGGTCTCAGGCTGCTGCTCCTTGGCTTGTGCGAGGCCTTTCTGCCCGCTCCCCCCCACACTGGGCACTTCAGCGACAACCCCAGCCAGGCTGGGGTGCTTCATCAGCTGCCCACATCCCACCCGAGGGGATGCCCAGTGTGTTTTCTTCAAAGACCCAACCACGCTGGGGCGTACAACCTGACATCGAGCCGCTGCTTTGGCCACGTTGCTGTTGGCTGGAGCATGCTCTGCTCTTAGGTTTGCCGTACTCCCCAGTTTGCTGAATTATCCAAAAACCATCTTTACAGGATGTACTTCGACCGGGCGGGCATGGTGATCCCGGGTCCCGAGCTCCTGACTGCAACCCCTTGGCTGACCGTGGGGGACTCGTCAGGCTCCCGCACGCCCCGCACGGAGACGCGGAGCCGGGGAGGAGGACGGAGCGGGCTGGGGTCGCCGCTGCCCGCGGGCAGGGATGGACGGTGTCCGCCAGGGCGCGCTGGAGAGCGGCGCGGCCGCGGCTGCCGAGGGAGAAAGCGGGGCGCCGGGAAGGTGGGTGGGTGCCGGTGGCAAGCCTGGAGCGGGACCTCACTCTCCTCCCCTCCGTCTCCTTCGCCTCGGCCGGTGCCCGCGGGTCATAGCGGGGGGAGGCCGAGGCGCAGGGCCGTCCCGGCGGAGCGGAGCCCCGCAGCAGCCGGCTCTCCGGCCGCCGTTCCCTTGTCTCCTCCGGAGGCTGAGGGGCGAGCGGCGGGGGCCGGGTCACCCCGCGGCCGAGGCGGGGTGGAAATTTCCGGGGCCGCGAGAGCGAGGGAGTGCGAGCGAGCGAGAGGGGGCTCGGCGGGGGGCGGAGGGAGGGCGGGCGGGAGGGAGGGCGGAGAGCGGCGGAGCATCGTCTGGCGGGGAAAGCGAGGGACCAAATGACTGTGAGGAAAAGCGGCAGCAGCCACCGCCGAGAGAGGAGCCAGCCGCGGCGCAGCGGCAGCGGCCCCGGCAGGAGACCCGACGCCCGCGGGGCCCGGCTCCCCGCCGGTCGGCTGGGCGGCCATGGCGGCGGGCGGCGGGCGGCAGGCGGGCCGCCGGGCTTAGGGCGCGGGCGGCGGCGGGGCTGAGGCGGGCCCCCCGCCCGCGGGCGCCGCATGGCGCGGGCCTGATGCCGGAGCGCGGCCCGGCGCCGCGGCGGCGCTGCGGGAGGAGGAGGAGGATGGCGGGGCTGGCGTGGAAGTGGCCGCGCACCCGCCTGCCCGTGGGGGCCAGCGCTCTAGGCGTCTTCGTCCTCTGCTGGCTCTACATCTTCCCCGTCTACCGGCTGCCCGACGAGAAGGAGATCGTGCAGGGGGTGCTGCTGCAGCAGGGCAAGGCGTGGAGGAGGAACCAGACTGCGGTCGCCTTGTTCAGGTAGCGCCGTGCGCGGCCCAAGGGCAGCCGGGGACGGGCAGCCGGGGACGGGCAGCCGGGGACGGGCAGCCGGGGACGGGCAGCCGGGGACGGGCAGCCGGGGACGGGCAGCCGGGGACGGGCAGCCGGGGACGGGCAGCCGGGGACGGGCAGCCGGACGGCGAGGGACCAGCCGGGCGCTCTCCCCAGCCTGCCAAGACCCAAACTTTGTTTTTTCCTCCCCAACCCTTTGTTTTTTCCTAGCGGGTGAGGGGCAGGCAAGGCCCCTCCTGCCCCGCAAAACTTTCTGGGTGGCTCTGTTTGTTGCGGGGAGGAGAAGGGGCTCGGCGCGGGCCATGGAGGCTTCCTTCTCGCAGGGAAATAAGCCCACCTTGGATGCTTTCCCTAGGACGGCTGAGGTGTCTGAGGCTTTCAGTGTTGCCTGCGTGATAGGGGATGCTTCTCCTTTCCTCGATAACCTGGCAGCCCCTCTGGCTGCTAACAAAGCGAGGGGCTGGGAGCCTTGCTTCGCCCAGAAGCAGCCGAGCTTGTGGATCTCCCTGGGATGCGTAAGGGAAGGTTTGTGCATTCCTGTCAGCATCCTTGCTCGGAGAAACAGTTTGGAAGGTCCGTGCTGGTCCTTGACTCTCTGCAGTTTATTGTAGAAACCACGTGAAAAGGCACGTTTTCCTCTTTTCTTATGATGCGGCTGGGAAATGGCGAAAATCCTTGGAGCCCTTTTCACCTTCCCCAGCTGCACAGGAGAGGAGGAATGTTGCAGTCGGGGTGCTACACCTGATAGCGATGGAGAACTAGGTCCCTGCAGCAGGGAGGGTTTTTTTTGAATGACCCTGGTTTAAAAGCGTGTGCAGTGGAGATTTGCATCCGCTTGAAAATTTCTTGCGTGTCTGGGTAAAATACAGCCAGTTGGAAGAGAGGCCGATTTCCTTCCCTTTCCTGGAGGGAAGCTGGGTTTTCTCCCTATCCTGTAAGTAGCAAATGAAAGATCAAAGTGAGTGGTAATCAACTGCCAACAAAAAGGCCCTCTTTCTTTTTTAAATGCTAAAATGAATCAGTTGCAAAGTCCAAGGTACTTCTATTCCTTTTACTTTTTTTAAAGTGATGTACAGCTTGCGTTAATGTTCTTCAGTGTTTTTTCAATGCAACTCAACTTGTGTTTGTCATGAACTGGAGCTGGCATGTCATTGCTTAATAGCATGTCTACAGGGATAACTAACTTCACAGTTCTTCAGAAGCACATTCTTCCTTTAGCCCCTGAAACTTGCAGGAAATACAAGCAATGAGAGGTGATAACTGGACGTGTGTTAGTATCATCTCATGGGGTAGGCCTGGAAGAAGTCCTCCCTTTAATACAGGGCTATCAGTAAGGTACAGGTTCAGGATCCTTTCCCAAAACACTAGCACTAGAAACTAAGTTCGTCTTCTCAGATACTAATTCATTTTGTCTATTGTACCACAGATTCCCATTTTTGGGGGTAGATGAGTCCAGATTTTTTTTTTTTTAAGTTACCTCGATATGTCCTGTAGGAAAGAGTTGGATGTATTGTTTTTCATGTTTGTAAACCGAATGTTGTTTGAAGATTGATAACGCTGCTGCAGCTTCAGTTTAAAAAGCAGTTTTAAAACCGTTTCCACCACATGGTTTAGAAACAAAAACTCTGCGTGGCTTGTCATCTATTCCACTTGCCCATATGTTTTTCCACTCCCTTAGCATAGTGATTATCTCAGAGATGCTATTGAAGAGAGTCTTTTGCAATAAAAGGAGCTATTGTTTCTTGACTGTGTCTCCCGATGAGTTGGTGCAGTGCTAGATACAGTGAGCTTTAAATCAATCATCTGCTTCAAAAAATAAAGTTTGTAAGCGGAGATGTACACTGGAGATATGCATGAATATACCACAATATTGTAATAATTGTGACGCAGAACTCTGGTTTTTCTGTGCAGATTTGCTTCTCTTAATATTCGTAGAAGGTTATGAAGTTGAAGTCCGTGTCGGGTAAGCTGCTTTATGTTGTGAGGTGATTAACAGAAGCAATGTCCAGCTCTTTGCTATGGTCTTGTCTCTATGGAAGAGCACTGTAAAAGCTCCAAATTTCAGTTTCTGCTGGAAACTGCCCATGAATGTGAGTCTCTGTTTTAATTGGAAGGGAAGTATAGAGCTTCAAGAAATCCTGCGTGGGACTTGGAAGTAATACAGCTTTCCATAACAGCCTAATATTAAGTGGGTTTTAATATATTATTAATATTTTATTATTTAAGAGTGACATTAGTTGCTCTTCTGCCTAGCCCTCCTGCCACAGTCTGGTTACCAAACAACTTTGGTTTTACTCAGTTTTGAAGAATAAATTTGAATTTATCTGTGCTAATCTGTGCTATATGAGAAGGTGCAAACCGTCACATTGCTGCTGGGTATAACACAGTGGCATTTGTGGTACTGTAGAGGTGTTTGAATAGCCAGGTTCTTGCTGCGCAGGGAAAACATCTGATGGTTTTGTATCTTTCTCTTCCCATAAGCTCACTGGACTCCTGTTGTTGAAGTAGATTAGCATCCGTGAGTAATTAACTTGATCAAAACATACTTTTCAAACCTCACAAGTGCTATTCTTCCTTTGCCTTCTGTACCTGTATCAAAGACAGCTCCACTAAATAACTTAGCAGGGTCAGTGAAAACATCTGATTAATTTGGGTTGAACCCTGGCAACTGAGTGCCAGTAACTCCTCAATCTCCACTGCTTCTTCCTCCTCTCTGTACAGCCAGAGAGCTCCTGTAAAGATCTGACCCATGTAAACTCTTGCTTGTGCAAGAACCCAGACAGTCCTGGTGCTTGTGGGATGATCTACATGAGGGTTTTGTGTTTGGCTATGGATTTGCAGAATCAGTTTTCAAGTATAAAAATACCTGTGTAAATAGCCATGGATTGCTGCTTTTGAGGTGCCTGTTGCCTTGCTGCAGCTGTGAGTAAGGACAGTTTGTGGGAGTAACAAAATGAGCAGGATGAAGCCTTTGACTCCAGCATGAGTCTATGTTTAAAGCTCGCTTGTAGCCTTGATTCTATGCGCACAACTTCCGTGAGTAATCCTGGCAGGATGAGTGCCCTGAGTCCCACTGCCAACAGTGTGGTGGATGTTTGTACAAGAGCTGCCTGGGTTCTTAGATGGAAGGACAGATCCTGAAAAGCCTGAAGATAAAATTGAGGTTATTAAAAGAGCTCTTAGACCGAATCCCTTTACTCAGTTGAATGTAGCTTCGTTTGAAGTCTTCAAATTCTGAGCATTCAGAGCTGAGCACAGCCCACTAGTGAGCTATCACTATTAGCATCCATTAAAGGTTTCAAGATATTAAGTGGCTGAGGGTACTCAGCCTCTCTGCTGTCCAAACAGCTTGTCTCTGACAAATACTGAATAGTCTGTCAGTCACATGGTGAACTGCTTGATCTTGAACTGCACAGTGGTCAGGATGGGAATGAGACAGTCATTAGAGTCACTAATGGCTAACGTGTCTAATTTACCTACAATATAATGGCTTGTCATCCTCTGAGGTGGTTAATGTTATTGCGCCCTAATTGTTGTTACAGATTACTTAGGGTTTTTTAAGGGCCTAGTGCTGCTTGAATAATTTAGGCAAAAAAAGTGTTGTTAATTGCTGTTTGTTATTAGTAAAGTAAATGGCATGCAATAATACCGTTAGGATTATTTTATTTAAAAAGATTGCAGTTGAGTTGAAAGGCAGAGCTGGATCTTTTCATCTGCCTTATGAGCTCCATGCAATCACGAATGCCAAGTGCTGTGTGTTTATCTGACTCTTCTGCTTCATTTGTTGCCCAGGCTTGACCTCCTCTGGGGGGTGAGTACGGTTGTGGGGTGCAGTGAGCCTTTGACTGTCAGAACTCCAACCAAAAGGGTTGCATGGTGGTGACTTAGAGGTTCTTCAGAAAGAGATGGGACTATCTTGGCTACAGGGCAGCAGAAAGGCTACTCTTGAGGTGCAGATAGTGTTCTTGCTTCTGCTGCAGCAGTTTTGTGTGATGCTGAAAGGACACCCTGGGTTTGTCCGAGGGGTGGCTTGGTTGAGCTGGTGGCAGATGTCTCCTGTGAACTCGCTGTTTGTGACCTGCCTGTGGTCCAGAACATCTGCTAGAACTAGCCTCGGCTCCCCAGTGCTGTCCTCTCTGTCCCTAGAGCCCCACCAGGCATGCTTATCTTGGCCGGTGGCTTCTCCGCTCCTTTTTCATCATGTTTGGCCTCTTGTACATTTTCTAAGGACAGAGAGGAGAAGCTACTGGCCTGAAGTCACACAACAGGGTTAGTGGCTGAACTGGACAGAATATCCAGATGTGGTGGACTCTGGTGCTTGCAGTGTGGATGTGGACAGACTGTGTGAAGCCGCTTCTACTGCTAGCTTTCGCGTGCCTTGCAAAAATGATGCTTTGCTGCCGCTACGCGCTGTGTTGGAGGGGGTCTTCCCACTGTAACCTTCTCTACCAGCTGCTCTCTGCCAGCTGTTCATGTCTGTACCTAGAGTACAATCGCAACAGCCGTTGAAGAACATCCCCTTGTGCAAATCATTTTTCATTTTAGATTGTATTAATGCAGAACTCCAGGTCAATTCTCTGTGTAAGACAAATGCTATTGCCAAGTCAATGAGAGTCTCTTTAGTTTAGATAGCTTTTTTTTTTTCCTTCTCTGTTGATGTGTGTTGCATTGAGTGAATAGATCTGAGACTGTAGGCCTGACACTAGATGCACAGATAGCCTGTTTGCTGTAGGTCTGGCCGCCTTCTAAAAGAAGCAAGTCGGATGCACAAATAGTACAGTTTATTTATATGCAACGTGTACAGATTCCTTCAGATAAATACACAGACTGCAAGACAGATAGCTCTACAAAATACAATTGCAATCACAAGCTTAATTTGGGGAAACAGCGTAACCAAGGTCTTGAATCTTAGCAAAAGGCGTCCCTTCTGAGGGGCGGTGAGAGAGCACAAACCCGTCGATCCGTCCCTATGATGTGGTTATGAAAGTCTTGTCCCCCAAATTAGGTACGTCACCAGGGTAATATACCTTGTAATTTGTCATTGCGCCAAGTGTGTGTGACTGTGGTCAAAAATATTGCTTCAGCAGCAGTTACACAAAACCTTTTGGTTTATAACTGATGAGTAGTTGTGCAAATAATTTCTTGATGCAGACTTGTCGGAGAGTGGAAGAATGGGACCGTGTGGCCTCTATCTGTTTTTTTTTGTGTGTGTGTGTGGGTTTTGTTTGTTTTTTTTCTTTTTGTTTTGCTTGTCAGCAATAGTGAGCCTCCAGGTTTCATGCTGTTTTGTGCTTCTAATGTGAGCATTGCTAATTTTGTGAGTGTTGCAATCCTTACCTGGTAATTTGAAGGCAAATCTGAGATGAAACTTCATATTGCTCAGGTTGACTTGACTACGTAAAGAGTTTTGCCTTGCTTAAACAGTTTTATCAGATGCTGAATTATTCCTGCTTCTTTCACTGAGACAAGCGAAGAATAGATTTGGGATTAGAGCTGGGAGATGCTGGATTAGATTAGTCTACCTCTGGCTCATGAAGCCCTACCCTAAAACCATCAGATGTGCTCAAATGTTGTTGATGGTGGCCAAATACAGCTGATTTTGCTCCCCTGAGTAGGTGTCACTACTGCCTGGCTATGTTTTTAACTCAGTTGTTAACATTTTGTATAACTTTTTTTGGTTGTGTTTGCCGCATTGGTGATAATTGGATGTTTCTGGTTTCTTGGTGTCTCCAGCTGAGATGGGAAGTTGTTTTGGTGGAGAGGTACAATTTGAAGAGCAGCTTAAAGGAGAGAGAAAATAAATGTTCTTATCCCATTTTATTATCTGGTGGCTGTCCTGAAGAAAGCAAGCTGGAGATAGGTCTGGCTCCATATCTTCAAGGTCTTTAGGTATCTTTGGGTACCTAAGTTACATAAAAACAATGAGAATTAGCTGTCTGAGTTAGCTCATGGTGTCTTTGCACATGAGGGCTGTGGTGGCAAGAATAGGAATTAACTTAAATTCCTGAGTTCCAGCTCATGGCATTTTCCTTCCTTGCCCCTAAGTAGCATTTTCTTACAGACTTTCATTCTGCCTTCCTCACAAAACAGCCAGTTGACATTGCTAGTATCTGCTCTTGCAGAGTTCTGGATTGCTGCTTTACTCTGAATTTGTAAAAACTCCAGTGCTGCCAGCGTTTATGGGAGGGAGTAACCAATTCCCTTAGGCTCCTTTCCTGTTAGCCAGGAGCATCCGAAGGCCCAGAGCCAGGTACTGGGGAACGAGAGGAATGGAGACTTTACTAGAATTTAGGTTACCTGACGAGGGCCCTGGGAGTGTGGTATGTACATACACCAGCTCTGCTAGTTGGATGTGTTTTCACATCGATGCTTTCCCTTTTTTTCCCTTATAGTGGATGAACAGTCACTGAATCATCCATGCAATATTGTAACGGGTGATTTAGTCCTCTGCTTCTAATTTTCATCTTTAAATCAGCCAAGAGTGTTGGTCCCATGTGATACATGTTCAGCAACATATATAAAAAGACCTGGTTTTGAGGTTAGTTCCTACTATGTAAGCGCATGGAAAACGCAATTGTCTTTCCCCCTTTAGTATTTATCCTCGCACAGTGAGGATGAACCTCCTGAACTAGGGAGTCTCTATGGACTGTGGTCTTCTGCTGTTCCAGTTTTTGAAGCACCAAAAAATATTTAATTTACAATCTTTGTGTATATATATTAATCTTTTTTCTATATGCTGCATGTGGTTCCCAAAATGCAAGAAAGTTGCCCCTAATGTTAATTCATTTTAGCATGGCTGCATGCAGTTAAATTCATACTGAAGCACGTTGAGCCGTATTATGTAGTATTTGCAAACCTTGGTGGAGTTTCAGCTTTTGTTGTGTCACAATTTTTACATATAGAAAATGAGAGACAATTCTTCTCTCAGGTCTTGGAATCTGAACTGATTAGATAAACAGGGTGGGATGGGACATGGCACTGATAAGTCCTTTAACCCTAGCAGTGTCCTTAAAGAAATTGTCATGGAAGTTCTGAGCTTCATGAAGAAACTGTGTCTGTTGCCTTAACCTTAGCAGTATTTGAAATTTTTAACAAGGTGAATTACACTGTGGAGAACAACATCCTGGCTTTAGCCAGGATTCTGGAGTTCATTTTCCCACTGCTCTGTTCAGGAAAAAGGTGAAGGCTGTTAAATCGTGTTATAAAACGTATTCTGTCCAGCAGAGTGGTGGGTTGGGTGGTTTTTGGTCTCCTATTCCATCTGCATGGAAAATGTGATTTTCTTGATTTAGAGATTCTCTTTTCAGTTGGAGATGTGGCTACAGTGAGGCTTTTAAAGCTGCTGGGAACAGCTGAATAGAAATGGTTAACTTTTGTCTTCTGTGTTTGCTGTGAACATAATTTAATTTCCTGAACAACCATTTTGTTTACATTTTTTCTTTTTTTTTCTCCACCTCTTCTTCAGTCTATTCCCATTCTTAAGCTGTTTGACATTCTCCTCAGCTTTAAGGGGAGCCCCAGACTCTTTGGATGGCTCCTTTTATAATTATCCAACCAGCGTTCATAGCAGTGATGTAAAGAACATGTGTGAAATTATTTACTCCTTTATCTCCATCCCCTACTGAGTTGCCAGTCACCTTCTTCAGAGTTCTGAAGCTCCCACTGATGTTCAGGGCACCAGTGGATTTCCATCCTTGACATATCAATTGTTGTCTGTCAGGCTTTCCAGGTAAAATGCAGAAGTTGCCTTAATGTAGTTGCAAGATAAAGTCTCTACTTAACAGGTAACCTCTCCTCTGAGGATGCACAGCCAGCTTTATTTTAAAAGCTGCTATATGGTCGCCTGTATTTTAAGGAGCTCTAGACAGATCAGCTATTTTGCTTGCTTTCTTGTGGGAAAAACTTGCTCTGCCTATTTCTGGAATGTCTGGAGTGGCCGTCACTGTAATAGAGGAGTAATGGCTTTGTATTTCCTGTCAAAGATGAAAGAAAAACAAACAAAACATTTTTTATTCCCCACCCCAGTGAAGAGATATTAATGTTTTCCTGTGTGCTCTGCCTTGGACAAATATCAGCTCTGGTAATGCTATTTCATCTGCCACAATGTTTAGAGTTTCCATCGTGCACGATATTCCATTTGGGCTGTTGGTCCCGCGCAGTACAGTATCGCCCAGTGCAGGATGATGAAGTATCTACCGCTATAGGTAGTACTCAGAAATGCCACAAGAGTTGAGAGAATCAGTCCAAAAAGCGCTCAAATATACAATGAGTGGGTGATGCTGAATCCAAGGCTCACTGATGCCTGCCTCTCTCAGTGAAAGTCAAAAAGACTTAGGCTTAATGGTGAATGGGATGAAGACTCTCAAGTTACTCAGCTATGTTTGAATCTTTTTACTTTTGAATGTCATGGGAGACTTGATTCTGGTTCCCTAGGTGCTTTTATACAGCAAAGGAAATAGTTATGAAGGAAGTTAAGGAAATGGTGTCTTCATGACATGGCTATCTCTTGTAAGTGGACTTCAGGTGTAGGTCATCACTGAAGTCAGTAGGGAGTCCTGTACAGAAATTATCGTTTATGTGGTACCATAAGCTTGCAGAGAGACATTCTCTGAAGGATTTTCAGTTCGAGAATGTGTGTAGTGAGATTTATCCCAGCTATGCAGATTAGGAATTTTGATTAACTAAGTGGGTTTTCCCTCTTAGTATCATTTTAAATGTGAAGAAGTACCTGGGCTATTTGCTAGTGACAGGCTGCCTGAATGTTCGGTGAAAGACTGATCCGAATACTTGTGCTGAGTGTTTGGGTTGTCCTTCTTGCTACTGGTACCTGGAGGTACCAGCTTACTACTTGTAAAGTACTTAATGCTTTTGAGTAATTTTTTGTCTTCTTTCCATGGCTTCCACCGAAGCATTAATCTGTTTATAAGGGAATAGAATAGGTCTTTATTCCGTATATAGTGTTCACTTGAGAAATAAATCCCTGTTCCTGGATAGTAACTTACAGTTTTACTTTGCTTTCCCTAATGAGTTGCAGTGTAATCAATGCTTGCACTGTCTTCTTTTTTCTAAATCACAAAATCGTAGAATCACAGAATGGTTTGGGTTGGAAGAGGCCTTAAATGTCATCTAGTTCCAGCCCTTCTGCCATGGGCAGGGACACCTTCCAGTATCAATAAACTTTCAATTACCTATGAGTAAATAGATCCATTCCATTTCACGTTCTTACACTTGTCACAAGTCCTCACCAGTATTTAAATGGTGTTATGATACCATTTGTAATAGGTTGTATGCTCTGTCTGGCTCCGTATGCATGTATGTGGATGTGGAATCAGACAAGTGCCTTTGTGGGGTAAAACACAGGAAAGGATTAACCAGAGCCTAAGGTTAATAAAGAAGCCAAAGACTGAATCTTCAGCTACTGAAGAAATTCTGATTCTCTGCTTTTGACCATACTTTCTATTCTTCAAGTAAGTGACTGCTTGCTTTAACCACTGTCCTTCTCCTTTAGCTGTTCTTATTTGTTCTCTGTTCCTTCCATCTATCTTATCTTCTATCAAAGTCCCATCTGGGGAGCAAAACCATAGCCGTCACAGAGCTTATGTGCTGTTTGCTGCCGTTGCCCTGCTCAGCTGCCTGGTACGTGCATTTTCCTTCCAGGTCTTGAATGTCCAGTCTCTGTTATCTCTCACGGAGCAATGCTGCTGGTCAGCAGTGCATCCCTCAGATTCATGCCGTCACGTTGCATTTGCTGGCAGTCTCCAAGCAGCAGCGTTCCCTAATGCCTTATGTGGTGTCCCACATGTCATTGTGCTTTGGGCCCTACAGGATTGCCCTGTGTCTCAGACCCACTTGCCCCACAGCACTGGGCTCTCTTGGTCCCATACACACTGGCAGCATGTCCATGTCATCCTCAGCTGCTCCTCAAGACTTCTGCTGCATTTGTAGGAGTCAGAGGGTGAAATGGTACTTGGCGAGTAGCAACTTGAAACACAGTGAGAGCTGCTTGTGTGGATTGGGAGGAAATTAGGACTAGAAGAAAGGCAAGGAAGCGAAGAAGAGAAAGGAGGTCTAAGACTAGTTGAGCATGAGTATTTGTTACTCCTCTTCTTGAAGCATCTTTTCAGTTGGCCGTCATGTTCTCTTATGGTGAGCCTGTCTCATGGGAGTCAGGGACTTAGTGTGTTCAGTCATGTGAAAACTTGGTGGGAGCAAGAAAGGTGGGAGCTGAGAGATCTGTGGGTTCTGTTACTAGACTGCAGCAGCGAGTGCTGCTGCAGACATCCCTAAGTGATTGGAAGTGTAATGTTTAGGTTGTAATCTTTAGTTTACCCTTGCTTGTTTATGGGTGATTTTACTGTCCATCCACTCAGACAACATTAGGTTCTTATTTGTCTGAGCAATCTTCAGACTCTTTGCACTCTCCTGCATTGTGCCATTTACTACTTAATAGCAATGTAAAAGACATGAGAATAAGTCCATACAGGGTATGGCCATAATACAGGCTAGAAAGGAAGTGAAATATTTATGAGGCAGTAGCGGAGGAGTGCTGTTGGACCAGGGAATGGTGAGGAGAAGTCTTTTACTACAGCTTGCTTGAAGATAGGTTGTAGCAGTGCTTGCACAGCCGCATGCAGGGCTCCTTGCCTTTGCTAAGCTCCCTGAGATTGCTGCTCTAGGGCGGGAAAATAGTGACGGAACAGTTTGTGCAGTTGTTAACCCTGAAAACAAGTGAACAGGGAGCAGACGCAAAGGGCTGTGAAGCAGGGAAAGTGTTGGCTTATTTCTCCCCACAGTCTTTAAGCACGGGAATGGGTAAGAGCAGTGTGGTGAGATCGGTGAGGTGGTGCAGTTCTGAAGCACAGAGGATGCTTCTGCATTATATTATGTAGGATTCGTTGCAGTCCATACTGCTGCCTGATGTGGGTTAAGACTTCCCAAAATTTTTCAAAATGTTTGCTGCAAGTGTAGAGTCTGGATTAGTAGGTGTATGTGTGTTTGATGGGTATGATGACGGTAGCCATTTCTGGAGTATTTGAGTGAACTACCAAGGTGCCTGGAGTTCATCCTAATGCTTGAATAAGCTTGCATGAGGAAATAATAGAGGTAGAGAGCTTGCATCAGTGGAAAGTTGTATGTTTGTATGTGCGATCCAGGTGTTTCTGGAGAGCAACAAGATTTCCAGAAAAGTCAGAGCAAAGAAAGTTTTAAAAAGGAGATGAAGAAATAGGGAGAATCTTCACCGAACATAAGTTGTGTCTTGTTCAGGAAAAAGAGAAAAATGCTTTTCTGGCAAGGAGGGAAAAAAAACCCTCTGTGGAAGGATCTGTGAGGTGCGCAAAAAGGTCATGGGCCGTGCTGGAGCAGTTGATTCCAACCCATGTTGTGTGAAAAATACCTTTGAAAGAAATACGTGCTGGATTTAATTTTTATTTGCTTTTTACTAGACCTCTGTAATTTTTTTGGTATTAATTAAGAGATACTGATGGGATGAGAAACTTAAGTCTGTCTATATAGGTCTGTCCTGCACTTCTGAAAAGTTACCTGTAAACCAGATAGCTCACCTGCCACTTCTCAGAAAGTTTATACTTCAGCCACAACTATTCCTTGGTTATGTGGAGAAGAGTTTAAAATTTATCCCCGTGAGGGTCTGGATTCAGGAGTATTACGAGACCTTCTGCCAAGGACCACAATCTCAGCTGTTCTCAGGCTCTGGAGCTCCAAGGCTCAGCAGTCCAGGGGATGCCCACCTGCGAAATTTCACCTGGATTGGTGATGGTTATTCCTCTTCCAGAGCAAAGCAGGAACAGATACTGAACTACGTGTGCTTGCAATTATGGGCAGTTAATATGACTGGGGTAATGCTACAAAGTCTGCTATTGCCCACCCTTGTAATAATTGTGTTAGCTCCTGCAATTAAGTGAATGTGTTATAGTCTTGATGTTGTGGAATAAAAATGGAGAAGGAATCTTTTAGTCTTCATAGCTAGAGTGAAGGGCTTGAAAACATGGATGGTGGCTTGAGCCCCAAAAGGCAAGTAAAAATCCATTGGGAATTGTTGTTTTTCGATGCCTAATTTCTGTGCCTTAATCATAATTTTGGGGGCCTGACTCAGGATTTTTAAATGCTATAATGAGAATTACATATCAGCCTATAATTAGATGCATTTTTTTAAACTAAGGAAACTGCAACAGTAACAGAAATAGGAGAAACAAAACTAATCTGGGCATTCCTTTATAGGTCATATTATTAATTGAACATTTTGTCTTGGCACCCAGCAAGCATCTAGCACAAACACACTTGCTGAGCCTTATGGACAAATGCTGAGTATCTCCAGGGTTTCGTAAGCCCAGTTGGATGAAGCAATAGAAATGCACATGAGATATTTATTCTTTCTATCCCAATCCAGTCATTGCCTTTAAATGTTTAAGTGTATCCAGAAGGGAATGGCAGAGTGTGGAACTTGAGCTAGCTGATCCAAAAATGGCAACAAAAAAGTAAACCTATCATTAGAGAAATCATGTGTTTTGATAGTTCTGTTTAGACAACAGAACAAGTGAAAACATTTATCTAGTGTAGTTCAGTGAATGCTAATGGGTCCAGCATATGATAACATGTTTATTTTTGCCTTGGGTCTTTGTTGAGTGAACATAGTGCTTTCTCTCATTTTGTTTTAAAAAAATCTGGTTTGTGCTTTACTTGTTAAACAGGCCATTGCTAGTGAAAGTGTTATCCTAAGAAGGTTGAGTTTGTTGTTCTTCACCACCTAGTCCATGGAAAAGCCTATTGGCTGTCCTGAATAGCTATACTGTCAGCTATACTTTCAGTGAAAGTTTGCTTTCTCTTCTCCTGTGGAGCAGCAGATCTATATCATGGAGAAAAGCAAAGTTACCTCTGCTGGCACAGGGACAAATGGGCTGGTGAGGTTTCCAGTGGGGTGTGGGCTCTCTTCTCTGTGCTATAACCAGGAGCATGTGTGTAGTGCACTTTCACTTGAAATCACAGGTCAGCCTAGATGAATATGGGCTTGCTCAGGACTGTAGAGCTTAGTAAGTTCTTTCTCAAATTTTACTTACCCATTTGGTATCAGGTGGTGTCTTCTGTGGCTATGCAGTCTGTCATGTGAGACTTTTACTCATTTCTGTTTAAGATCAATAACTTAATATGCCTTAGAGAAATTAAAAAGAAATCCAAAGAGTCCTGAGAAGTAAGTTGTTTCCACTCATGAAATGTCCCCAGTCTACAGGTATTTCTTAAACAGTTTGGTAATTGCTAAGAACAGATTATCTTTCAACAAGTTTAATGAAAGCTAGGCTTTGTCATTTCGTTATCACCTTTTTGGGTCTAAAGTAAACGGGTTGAATGTATGAGGGAGGAAAATCTCCCAAAACACACTGGCTCTAGACTAAGCATCAAGCACATCGATGTGATTTAACAGTATTTTCAAACCAACTTTCAGGCAACATTCTCGTCTTAAGATGCCTTGTTGAAGGACTTAAGTAGTTTGAATGACTTATTTAATGAATTTTTACTTTTATCCTCGTAGCATATTTCTTGTGCTAATTGCTTAAAGGTTTTCTGCTTGCTCTTTTTATCAGCAACTTTAAAATATTGATACTACAAAAGACCATAAAACTTAAAGTTGATTCACAATGAAAAGTACCTGGGGTACTCTGGTCATGTCTTTCTCCTGAGGAAGCCTCCTCTCAAAAGAGTACTAACTAAAATGTCTTTGTTTATCAAAGTTTGTATGACATTGTCCTGATAGCAGACCTGCACTGGTCCCCTCATCCATTTATTTTAAACTGAAGCAGTTTGTGAAGTTATTCCCTGCAGCCAGCATTGCTGTAATGTCCTCTCTGCTTAACAGAGCCTCCTCCGAACATCCAAGTCTGTGGCTGTTTTAGCAGCTCTTTGCTGGAGGGATCCATTGCTGTCTTAGACCATAATACCTGGACCCTCCCGGTATTAGAAAGGGAGAGAAATGTTACAAAGTGCCAGTGGCGAGGTACCCTGAGTGTGTTTTACTTGCTTTCCCAATCAGGCCCTCACATCCCTCCCTGCCCACAGGTGGTGGCTGTGGATGCTTGTGCCCTGGTATTTTTGAAGCGGATTACCTTAATTCTTTGGATCAGCTCCAAAACTACCTCAGTCGTCACTAGCATCTCTTCCCACTTTGAAAAGTAAGTTGTTCTATAAATAGCAGTTTTAATTGGGCTCTGTTTGTGTCCCAGTTCCCTCAACTTCTTTTGTCCCCTGTGACGTGACGTGGGGCGAGCGGCAGCAGGTGCTGGCTGAGCAGCCATCTGCGCTCAGGCAGGCTGCACAGCTTTGCCGGTATGGGGCTCAGGAATTTGGGTCTCCCTTTTACCCAAGTTTTCACAAAACTTCCAGGATCTTAATCTCATTTGATACTTTCCAGCTTTCCTGTACAACTGTTGCTGAAGTTAACCAACAAACTCAGAAGTCTGTGAGGTGGACAGGATGGGTGCGTCAGCCAGTGCCCTCACTTAAGCTTTGTTTGCCGTGCCAATTTAAAATATATCCTTTTCTCCCAGCTGCCCCAGAATTGCTTGCTGGCTGCTGGAGCCCTGCCCCTCTGGCTTCTTCAGCCTTTCTGGACCTGACCAGCCCAGCCCCTGCTTGGCAGGGAACAGCCTCCTTTTTGTGACTAAGAGCAGGCAGCTTCCCACAGCTGCCAGACCTCTGTCCTCCTCCTAGCAGTCCTCCCCTGCTGGGAGCCCAGCTCGGACCAAACCATAAACCATACAGAGCTGTCAAGCTGGGAGCAGACAAATTAATGTATTGTCAAGGTCAAGAGTGTGCTCTTTCCTGCCTGCAACAAACCTCATGCAATATTCCTTCTCCCCTCCCCACATTAGTCTTGTCCTGGTTGTTGGCTGTTCTTGTGGACAGGATGTCTTCTTTTAAATATTCTTACTTAAAAACTGAGTTTTCTGTTGGGAAATGTGTCAGAACCCTCTTGTCAGATAAGAGGCAGGGATTGTGGAGTGGGGTACTCCGGAAGGAAATAAAATACGTATATGTGCTTGGAGGGTTGGGTGGGAGGGGGCAATGGTAAGGTGATGTGATGGAGCGGCCTTGGGAGGTTGGAAGGGAGGTGGAAGATTGGTAGGGTTTAACTGAGTAGAGTCAAGTAGTTCGTAATAGCAGGGGTGCTGAAGAAGAAGAAACGTTTAAAGCAGAGAAGAAAGTAAAGAAACATTTATGTGAAACAGTACAGCAGAGAAAAAAATACTGTAGTTAGGAAATCAGAGAACAAGTTTGTGGATAAATCAGAAGGGCAATCAATTAAGAATGAAACATTCAGTGAAGTGGACAATTTAAGAACAGCTCAGTTAGTTAGGCAAGATAACCCAAGGAGGTAACAATTAATTAAAACAACATGGGTTAAATTATAATCGCAGTTTAAGAAGATCAAGTATCAGATAGAAGCAGATCACTTGAATAAATTGAGGGTCCGGTTTCAACGGCCTCTGTGAGTTACAAGATGCCTCTCATAGGAGACTGTAAGAGGAGAGGGCATTTTCATGCTACAAGATAGCAGGAATGGGAATAATTTTGCTCTAGAGATGGCCGCTAAAGTGGTGAGATTTGGAAGTAGAGTGATGAAATATGTGGAGTACAGCCCACTCACTGCAGCTATCTCTGGTACCTGTCCTACTTAAGAGCTGTGATAGGGAAAATGTCCATATGGTTAGCAATAAGACAGGAAAACAACATTTGTTGCTCTGTTTTTTTCATTCTGTGATTGCATGTTGCCAACTAGACAACCCACAGACTTGCCATTCAGTGAACTTTATGTTTGCTGAGGTTTAGACAGTCCTCTGGGACACCAGCAGCTTATGCTTAGGGTTGATGAATTACAAAGGGGCAATTCTTTGTCTTTCATATCTAAACCGGGTTGATTACTATGGTTTTGGAGTGAGACTTTAAAACAAAGGCACTCTTTGTTCTCTCTGAATGCCACCTTTAGCATTTCTGCTGAGATGACTTCTCGTTTGGTGTTCTAGTAGGGTCATACACATGGTTGGCATTAAGTTGGTGCATAGATAATGTGTATTTAGAAACAGGGACTTAGAACTGGACTGTGCTGAGGATATTCAGCGGCTCCAGAATTCCTTGGCTATATGCACTTGGCTAGTTTTGGTTGCAAACTGTGAAACAGCTCTGGGAAGGTGGAGGGATTTGTGGGGGCAGACATGGAGCTTCTATGCTTCTGCCAGCACCTTCTCCAGATTGATCTCACTGGGCAGGAGGCAGAGTGGAAAGTGGTGAAATTCTGTGTCTCAGGTGTTCTCCTTCTCTCTCGTTGTGCAACATGTTAATTATCTATCTTCTGCCCCAAATATGTCTACTTTTCAGTGGCTGTGAAAATATACCCTTTGGGGATTTGGAGGGCAGATTTGTGAGAAGGGTACAGCATAAATCAATTGATAATGGACTTTTATTACAGTGCATAACACAGAAATGTCATTAGTAGGACAGATTACTAGACCAGGTCCATTTAGTTTAGTTTCCTATCTCTGTCAAGGGCTGGCACCAAATGTTGCAGAGAAAGTCTGCAATAGATAAGGATATGTAGTATAATCTCCCAAATAAATCAATGTCACAGATTCTTATAGTTATGAGGCTTACCCTTCAGTAATTTAGTTTAATACCTCATTCAAAATTACTGTTGTTAATTATAACAACCTTTCATATTCTTGGCGCACACATAAACAATCAATCCCTTCTTAATCTTCATTATGCTTAATTTAGGAAATGCAGGTGCTGTCAGAATAGTTAGTTCTTAAATATGTGCTGTGGTTTCATCCCAGTTGGCAACTATGCATCATGTGGCAGCTCGCCCAACCCCTTTCTACTTCTGGTGGGGTTGGTGCGGGGAGGGGGTGGGAGGAGGGAAAAAAGAAGTTAAAGCTGTGTGGGTTAAGATAAGTTTACTTAACACAGAGAGAGAGAAAACAATAGTAATAACAGTAATAAAGTGAATGATTTAGAACACACTGCTTACCCATGCCATGCTGAGCCAAGCCGAGCCACGCCGCTGTTTGAAACTGTGCGCTCTCGCTCCTAGAACCCCTTATATGTACTGGACATGATGTCAGTATGATGTCGGTTATCCCATTGGCTGGTTCAGTCTGGCTATCCTGGATGTGGAAATTAATGCTACCCTACATTATTATTATTAGGACATTATCCACCCCTTATTCTGTACCATCTATGCCATGCCCAGATCTGTTACTTGACCTATCCTGTATACATATACATACGCACAGATATCATTGGGCCATCTGTTCAATGTGTCCATTGAGTTCATTTAATCCATTACTTTTGGGATCTGTCTGTCATAAGTCTCAGGACAGGAGAGATGGTGTTAGATTATTGCATGCCTCATCCAGAGCTCGAGGCTGGTGTATCTGGTGTGGCCTGTGCTCATGGTCTGTGGGTTGAAGATGTTGATCCTGAGGAAATTGCTGTGTGCCAGCTGATGAAGCCGCTTTGAGTTCCATTACTGTTCCCTCTCACTTGGTTTCAAAGTCCATTCCTCAATGATTTGTATTTGGTAATTAATACCATACAATTTAATTCACCAGCTGTTCTTACCCACAATTAAATCCCCTTGAGGCACTCATCGGACTTCCCATCCTCTCGCGTCACCCACCAACAGCACCCAGGTTCTTGAGCAAAAGCAAACCTATTGGTTTGGCTTTGCCTGAAGCAGGACTAACCCAAACTGCTTTCCCTAATACGTTCTTCATGTGCACTACAGGGACTTTATCCCCTTCTACAGTGTGTGGGAGTTTTGATTGGGCAGGGCCAGCTTGATTGGCAGATCCTCTAGTGTTAATTACCAGGCGGCTTTTGCTAAGTGTGTGTCCCACTGTTGGAATGTCCCACCCTCTATTGCTCTCAGTGTGGTCTTTAACAGTCCCTTGTACCACTCGATTTTCCCAGAGGCTGGTGCCTGACAGGGGATGTGATATACCCACCCAATGCCATGGTCCTTGGCCCGGGTGTCTATGAGGTTGTTGCGGACAGGATTCCCGTTGTCCAACTTAGTTCTTTCTGGGGTGTCATGTTGCTTCAAGATTTGCTTTTTGGGTCCCAGAATAGTGTTCTAGGCAGTGGCATGGGGCACAGCAGATGTTTTCATCCATCCGGTAGTGGCTTCCGCCATAGTAAGCACGTGGCCTTTACCCTGGTGTGTTCATGGAAGTGTGATACAGTCAATTTGCCAGCCCTCCCCATACTTATATTTCAACCAACACCCTCTATACCACACAGGTTTTAGCTATTTGGGTGTTTAATTGCAGCATATGTTTCGTATTCATGGATGATTTGTGCGATAGTATCCATGGGCACAAGCCCATCTGTATGTTGCATCTCTGCCTTGATGGCCTGAGATATTGTGGGCCCACCAAGCCAAAAATAATTCATCCCTATGCTGCCAATCCAGGTCTACTTGAGACACTTTAACCTTAGTGGCCCAGTCCACCTTCTGGTTGTTTTGATGTTCCTCAGTGGCTCGATACTTGGGTACGTGGGCATCCGGACTGGCCCAAAGGCTACTGCATGAATTATCTCTTGCTTGATTTGTCCAAAGGCTCATAGCTGCTCAGGGCCCCATTTAAAACCATTTTTCTTCTGGGTCACTTGATAGAGAAGGCTTACAATCAGACTGTAGTCTGGGATATGTGTCCTCCAGAAACCCACAATGCCTAAGAAGATCTGTGTTTCCTTTTAATTAGTCGGTGGAGACATAGCTGCTCTCTTGTTGATCACATCCATTGGGATCTGACAATGCCTGTCTTGTCATTTTATTCCTAAAAATTTGGATCTCCTGTGCAGGTCCTTTTACTTTGTTTCATGGCAAAAATGGCCTTTAGCAGGATTTGAACTATTTTCTCCCCTTTCTCAAAAAGTTCTTCCGCTGTATACCCTATACGATGATGTCATCAATGTATTACAAATGTTCAGGAGCTCCACCCTTTTGTAGTGTAGACTGAATCAGTCCATTGCAAATCGTGGGACTGTTTCTACCCCTGGGGCAGCCAATTTGAGGTGTACTAAATGCCTCTCCAGGTGAAAGCAAACTGTGACCTGCACTCCAGTGCTGTAGGAGTAGTGAAGAAAGCATTGGCAATATCAATTGTGGTGTACCATTTCACTGCCTTGGAGTCCAGTTCTTTCTGGAGTTCTAACATGTCCGGCACGGCAGCACTCAGTGGTGGTGTGATTTCATTGAGGCCATGATAGTCTAGTGTCCACTCTCCGTTAGATTTTCACGCTGGCCAAACAGGCCTGTTAAAGGGTGACCATGTCTTGCTGATCGCTCCTTGACTCTCCAGTTGATGGATCAGCTTATGGATGGGGATCAGGGAGTCTCAGTTAGCGTGGTATTGCCATTGGTGCACTGTTGTAATAGTGATTGGCATGTGCTGTTCTTCAACCCTCGGCAACCCTACCATGGGAGGGTCCTTTGAAAGACCGGACAAAGTGGTCAACTCTTCAGTTTCCTCAGTCTCCAAGGCAGCTAAACCAAAAGCCCACCGGTACACTTTTGGGTCCTTGAAATACCCTCTCCTGAGGTAGTCTATGCCAAAGATGCACGGGGCCTCTGGGCTGGTCATAATAGGGTGTTTATGCCACTCCTTCATTCCCAGCGAGGCTCACCTCATCTGCCAGTGCAGTGAGTTGTTGGGATCCCCTTGTCACCCCAGAAATAAAGATGGGTTCTGCCCCTTCATAATTTGATGGCATCGAAGTACGCTGTGTGCCGGTATCTCCTAGGGCCTTACACCCCTGCGGGTCTGATGTGCCAGGCCATTGGATCCACACAGTCCAGTAAACCTGATTGTCCCTTTCCTCCAGCTGGCTGGAGGCAGGGCCCCTCTAATTCTCGTCGGAATCACTCACTTTTTGTGAAAATGACTTCGAAGTCCCTTCAAGAGGATTGGTAGTAAGATCAGCCCTCCTACTCTGTCTAGGGAAATTCCCACTGGAAACTGAGGCAGCATTTTTCCTGGGAAAATCCCCGTTTGCAATTGTTTTCCCTTGCAACTCATGTCCTCATGGCCTTTAGGATTGAAGTGGGTTTTTTTTTACTGGGCATGATGTCACTACGGTATCGAACATCCCATTGGCTGGTTTGGTCTGGCTATCCTGGCTGTGGAAATTAACCTTATCGTAGCCGAACCGAGGACAATACGTCTCATTCTTAGACGGCTGTTTAATCACTTTAACACATATGTTTCCATTCAGCTGGTGTACTTTTTTGTGCTGATTTGCTTATTTTTCTGGCTTATTTTTAGATGAAACTAGAAAATAAAACGTCATCATGCAGTTCAAAACTAAATAACTCTTCTTCACCCCTGTAGTAAACAGTTTAATTACTGTGGAAACTGAGTTATTGCTCTTTAAAATTGTTCTGTTATTACTTCTGAAATATGATTCTTCTTTGTAAACAATTAACTGATTGAATTTCTTGAGATGAGTATCATAGACCAACTGAAGGACATTCCAATGATTAAATATAGCTCTATAACTTGTCATGCATTCTTGAGCTGCAACGTGAATTTTCAAGATGAGTTTGAAACCTAAAAAGCTGGCTGTTGGACTGCCCAGATGCTGGATGCTCTCAAATGCTGTGTGAATTTTCACTGGCTAGTTGCAGGCCTGGAAGCTCTGAATACAACAAAAGGCTCAGTCAAAATCATTCCTAGAAAGCAAATGTTGGGTTAGCTTTTATGGAGTACACGTCCTGTGGGTGTGAATGTGAAAGTCTTCCCGTGCTGGTCACGGAGACTAACCTCTATCTGCCTGACAGGATACATTTCTCATGTTCACTTAGTAGCGGGAAGAAAACAACAAACTCAGGAACTGTATTGGAGTCCATTGTTGGTTCATCGCGAAATCACTCCAGAGTTGCCCTGGCAAGTTGGAGAGGAAGGGGTCAGAAAGAGGGAGTGTCCTGTGTGACCGTCGCTTTGGGCCAGGAGCTGCCTCTGCTCTGTGTCTCTGCTATGGGACCCTTGGTTTTGACATGTAGTTTCTACAATCCTCATAAATGGTTGTGAGCTACTTCCAGTCCGAACCGATGAGTTCAAGATCAATCAATAATTACAGAATTTGCTAATCTCCTTCCTCACTCCCCTCAGGATCACGAATGCCACTGTTTCATGGACCAAGGTTTCTATTAATTATCACATCCCCAAACAGTGCTTCCTTGTTAGTGAACAGTAGATCCTGCTCTAAGTTAACCCATCAATATCCATATGAAAATTTATCCCTGACACATTCCAGAAATCTCCCGTGTTGCTTGCATCACCGTGTTACGTTGATGTCAGGGAGATGTAAGTCTCCTAGTGGACCCAGAGTTTGTGATCTGGAGACTTTCTCAAGTTGTTTGAAGGAGGTTTCTGTTACCAGCACTGTGCCTCAGTCTTCTGGAACTGATGATGTGGACGTTTGGGTAAAAGTAAACTCAGGTTACTGACCTGTTTGTAGGAGAGATGGGTAGTTGCTCAAAACCACCTGCAGCTGGAGGTGAAGCAATAGTGTTTGAGAGGCAGAGGTGTATGGGAAACAAGAAGATGGTTCCTCCCTTGGGCAGAAGAGTGCTACTTGACAGTGGTTAAAGGATGTGTCTGCTGTTTTGAAATAGTTTGTTCCCTATGGTGATTACCTAGCGTGAGAGGAAGGTCGATGGTCTGAGCAGAGGCACTACACTTCACCTTGCTGCCTGTTTGCTATGGACAAGGGCCCTGGTTGTTGGAGCTCCAGCTGTGCAGAATTTGCATAATTCTTTAGGTACAGCTCTTCTTCCCCTTTCCTGTTCAGTGGGATCACTTGGACGTGTGAGCCTGAGAGACTTTGCATGGCAGTGAGATTTATGTCTTGTTAGTAACTGTGGGTTTATAAATTGCTCTTTCAGCTCATTTCAGAACCTAGTTCCAGTATTTCTTATTATTTTATTTCTTCGAATTACAGGTAGTCTGTGAAAAATAGAGCGCGGCAGCTAATTAAATGTAGGATTTCAACAGTCCTTCAAGCAAAAATAGTTTCCTGTGATATGTGTGGCTGTAGATGTCAAACGCTTCAGGTTTCACTTTTATTTAGAATTTCATAATGTTGCACTATATCTAATTATTGCAGGCATTACAAGGTAGCATATTTTGCATTGCTGTAGTATGCCAGGCAGCTATCTAAACAGCAACAGTTCACCTATTGACTACCTTAACTCTGTTGAATCCTGTAACTGGGTTTTTGGGAATAAAGAAGTCTAAGAAGGATGGAAAACTCACAACCAGTGGAGCAGAGTAAGCAGGAAAATAAAACCCTAGGCTCGAATTGTGACAGGAACACTTTCCATAGCAGTAGGGAAGCTGTTTTGCATCACTGGAACCCTAGGGTTTCCCAAAACTGCCCGCTCAGCGTGTATGCCTGTGCAGAGGAGGTGTGATTGTATAGCTGGGGGCAGGTCCAGCAGATGGCAGAGGCAGGAGAGGAAGATGGAAAATAAACATCTTGGCACAGTTAGGTAGGAGTCATAGCATGTAGTAATCTCTGCAGTTTTGCGTTTGACAGGCTTTTAAGGCGTTACCTTGCATTTAGTGTTAACTTGTTAAGGGCTGCCAGATTAGACAGAGCAGTGAAGTTGGATATGTTGGGTTTTTTGCCAGGACTTCAGGCCCAAAAGAGCTTGGTGCATGAATCATGTTTATCTCCAGGGAAGCTGTTTGATTGCTCTGGGTAATGGAGTTTGTGCATTCCTGCCTTATTCTTAGCGGCACAGAGGATAGCACAGCAAACTAGTTAGATTAGAGTAGATGTGAACATGGTTCCTGTTCCCTCTTCTCCTTTTCTTTTGCACTGCCAAGCAGCTGCCTGGTTTCTACCTCTGCTTAAACAGGCAACCTCCCTACTCCCAAGCCCCAGCATTGTGCTGTGTTGTGAAACTCCATGTTAGCTCTGAGTGAGTGCTGCCAAACATCAGTTGTTTAATGGTAATGGCAAAATACCACGCAACGAGTTGGAAGCTGGAGTTGTAATACGTGATGACCTTGATGGTTGAAGCTGTTTGGATTATGCTAAGGACTGTTTCAGAGCCCTGACAAGATGTCATGATGTGCCTGTGAAATTCTGGGAGCTTTGGAAATGTGGGTTTTGGAAACTGTGCTTTCACCTCTGTGTGAATATTTGTCCTGAAAGGTCAGGATTATGTTACCTGATTACACTGGCAAATTCTTTCCAGCTGGTTGAGAAAAGTACTCAGGGGAATCCTGCCAACTCCTCTTATGGCCTGGAATAGTTCAGATGATAAGCCTCTGTATGTCTTTTGAAAGCAACAGTTGACTAATAGAAATGCAGAATACGTGTTTAGAGGAAACACAATGTGCTTTTGTCCAGCTACTTAAGTCTGACCTAGGAAATTCCCTACGTTTTGTATACCCTGGAATCAAAGTGTATAGTTGTGGTGGTGAACAGTGAATTCGTGCTGTGAACTCTGCCAAAGGAACTTGGCTCAGGTTAGGTTGTCAGTGAAGGAATGGTGTGACTTGGAAATGAGATGATGTGGATGGAAAGTGGGAAAATGTCTACTGGACTCTTGCGTGCCTAGATACTAGCTCGGTTACTTTGCAGTAGTGAGCGTTGGTGAGAGTGGAGGTCTGAGCATGTTTTTAAGTAATCTCAAGAGACATTTTGCGTAGAGTTGTGACTAAATTAGCATCACTGTTCAGAGCAGATGGCAAAAGTTTACTTCTACATCAAATTTTTGTCCTTTCTAATGAGGTGCTAGAAGGAGTAAGTTATATGGAGTTTTGGTTGCTAAGATGGTTTAGAAAGAGAAAAAAATTACTTGTGATTGTGTTCCTATTGTCTAGGCCAGGGGATAAGCCTTAGATTTTAATGATGTATAGTCACCTATGGATATAACAGATATCTTACTTTAACTATCTAAAAATTAATTTTCTCTGTTAATACTCCACTGTAGTTTGTTAGATACCTGTGTTAGGGTCGGGTAAGTGTTACTTTGTTGACTGTGGGAAGTCTAGATGACCAATGTAAAATAGTTGCCAAGCTTTTATGGTGGCTGGGCTTTGGCAGCATGAGCATCTTAGGAAGAATACTGAGACTTGAAGCAAGCCAGTAGACTGTTACTTGAATGCAAAATTAATACAACACATAGCTGTCGCTCCGCCACCGAGAGTATCTGTAGGAGAGTGGCAAAAAGAAATTCTGTAGTCCAGCAACAGGCTTAGCATTTGCTTCTGCTTTTGCTTTATCAAACCAGAGTCCCAGTTCTGCAGTATACCCTGATGATTATCAATAAATGATTTTTTTTTTTGCGGGGCCTATGGGAAAGCAAGCTGTGAAGGCAGGGAGGGTACTGTTGCCTCTTGTTCCTGGGATAGATATTTGGAGTTGGCTAGCAAGTGCATCTCAGCTGACCTTCCGTATAAGAACTGACTCATTTCAACTCGGAGCTGGTGAGATCCTTTCTGCTTTCCGTAGGTCTGTAAAACAGGTAAAAAGCAGAATTCAAGTATGATGGAGTTAAAGATGAGTGGAAGATGATTGCTGCTTAACTTTTTCCTGTGGCTTCGCCAGAGGAAAAGAGACTTAAAAAGACTTGTAATTGGAGCTTCCAATGAAAAGATATTCCAAACTGGATGTGCCTTTCCTTGATTTCAATCCACTTACTGCGTTTAGCAAAGTATTTGCATCAGAGAAACTGATTTTATAGCATCTGGTACTCAGACAAGATTTAAAACATGCTAGCAAAACTGCTTCAAAAATTAAGCTTATAAGCACGAACAGCAGAAATGCAAGTTCAAGGTACGGTTCATGTAAATGGCTCTGTTTTAATCTGTGATAGTTTTACCATTCATTTTCATCTGTTAGAAGCCATCTGTCAGCACACAGAAGGATCACTAAACTCAGTTCAGAAATATCTCTGGATACTTGGCCAACTGATCATCAGCTGTTTTCAAAGTGATGTTGATGGTTGGAGCAACTCGGGCTGTAAGTGAAGTCCAGTGTCAGTGCTTGGTGGTGCATTAGATCATGGCTTTCATCTAAAATTGGACTATTATAGCTTACTGGTGTGTAATTCTGAATATATAGGGGCAACAAAGAACACACAGATGTGTCAGTGTCCTTTTCAAGAAACCATTATTTGGCATTTATTGCATTTTCTTTTTCCCCACTCTTAGCCAGTAGGAAATGTGATGTATATCTCTGGAATCTCAGTCATAATCCACCCCCTTTATGAAATTTGTCTCAATGGTTAATTTCATCCAAATTAGACAGAATAATACAAGTCTTAAAAGTAGTCAGTTCCTACAAGTTTCATGAAAAATAGAGGCTGGATAGAAGACAGAAATCAAAGCCAAAGTATCCTAGTTTGTTTGGACTCCTGTTTGGCTGATCAGCTCATCCCATCCCACTGGCTGTCAGGGCATCAGATGGATGCTTTCCAACCAGGCAAAACTCAATCTCCTAAACAGCTGATAGTTATGAGGGAAGCAGTTTCTGAAAAGTGAGAGGAACAAGATTCTCATCAAAACAGGACTTCCTTCAGTTGTAGATCTATTCGTATGTCTTTGATGGGTTAAAGCTTCCGCCCATATGTGCGGCTTTGTATGCCTTTGAAAATACATTTCTTTTTCATGCCTCTTCATGTGGTACTTTCACATACTCTTCTCCCTGTCACATGTTTAGGCAATGGCTGCCTGGTTACCTACAGTTTCTGCGTCAAAAAGCACTCAGGCTGACCAGTGGAGGATTATTGCTCTCCTCGTCATTTCTGTGGTCTCAGTTTTTAGATACTTCAAGATGTTGAAATCTGTGTAATGGAGAAAAAAATAATGTTTTTCTGGCCAGATCACCTTCTCTGGAGGGGCATGACTTTACTGATCAAATTAGTAAAAAGCTCCCTATGAACTTTCTTGGGTTGGAGCACGGGGGCACTTTTGTGACGAGCATTATGTAATACTTACAGGGCTTTTATCCGGGTTACAGAGCAGGTGGAGAAGTCACTGTACTGTGATAACTGGCTGCTTAGATCTGGGTGGTATGTATCATCACTCTAGATATTACAAGCTCAAATGTAAGATTAGAGCTGCTCGATTTATTTTTAGTAAATCTCGTTCTGGAAGAATACAGCCTTCCTGTGCCCTTGTTGAAGCCGAGTATTTCTTTGTGCTTGTAGTGGCGCAAAGCAAGCAGCAATTTTGCTGAAAGCAACAAGGGAAGTGGTAAGCACAAGTCATTTTTCCCTCCTGCAGAAGCACCCTTGTGTATCGTAACTTTCTGTCTCAGCTGATGGTTCTGCTACTTTGTAAGACAGCAATTCATTAATTTCACCTCATCTCTGTGAAAGCTGCTCTCCTCCTGCCAGGTTTATAAGATTAAAGAAAAGAAGAATAGCGCGTGAAGCAATTAATCTGTTCCCCCTGCCTCACTCCCCTTTGCCTTTGAATTCTCCCTGACAAAACTACCGGTTCATGCAGTTGTGCTATTTCATCTTTCTGACAGCCCACTGTATGAACAGAGCTGGAAGACCATCAAATGAGGCTGCTGGCAAATAGCATCCTTCTGTGAGATGCTGTAGACAGGCGGAAGACCTACAGTCCCTCCCTTGCAGCTTGTGTTCACTGTAGAAGCCTTGATAGGCTTCCTAGGGTCTGGAGCAGGAGGTCTGGAGCAGCAGGTCTGGCTTCAGGTATTGGAATTAAACTACCAAATGTAGATGTCTCCATCTAAGTTAGTTGGTCTCTTTATGGTCATTCAAGAAGAAATAGGTGTCTGTTTTAGTTTGAGATGAATCACACCCTAAAAGAAGCTAGCTCTGCTACGAAGAAGCCTCAGAGTGACTTGGATAGAGGTGTTTAAATTTCAAATACTGTAAATGAAATGAGATGAACCCTCTATTTTCCCTGGGGTAGACCCTCACAGTTGTATTTAAGTGCTGGTGGTGGTGGTACTAGCAAAGCAAAGGAGCAGTCTAGTGCAGTGCCAGTGAATTCCAGCAGCATGTGAGGTCATTTCTCTTGACCTGCTGGCCACTGCCCAGAAACCATCAGCTGATGGGTGAGCTCATGCTCAAACTCATATTTTCTCAAAGGAATGTGGCTGTTCATCGCAGTTCTAGGTGAGATGATGAGTCACTGTTGAACTTGGAGGCATCCTGCATTCTAGTAGATTTTACTGCATGGTAATAAAGCAGCCCTAGTTGCTATTTTTGCTATTTCAAGTCACAACTTGTGGTGGTTTGCTTATATGTATACATCTGGTATGAGAGTCTTCGAAAAGCTTCGTCTGACCAAATACTAGAATTCATATTCTATGGTGTTTCAAAGCTTATAAGCAGGCTTTGTGCATAGCAGTTTGAAGCAAGTTTGCATGAATCAAAATGTATTTTCTCTGAAAAGAGGCTAACAATTCTGTGGTTCAATAGCTTTCCAGATCAAATCTGCTCGGTTTGTAAGTAAAAGAATTGGGAGGAGGAAATGTAAACTTATCAGATGTTCAGGCAGATGTCTATTCACTGAGAAATATACTGGTTTCTTCTAGTTCATGAACATTGTCCAACAACAAAGATAGTCCCTGGCAAATTCTGGCCTCATTTGTACTTCTTCAATGCAAGTGTTGCACAGTTCGGTCCTCCTTTGCACTTGCAGTATTAATGAAGGTGTGGAATAAATTGGTGTGATGCTATTAAAAGAATCATGTTGGTTTACAGTGGTAAAAAAGTATATCTTTTCAATTTTTTTAAAATGCAGGGTTTTGATCAAAGAGAGAGTACATAATCAACTAAAGCAACTGCATACCTTTATCACACTGTCTGAAACTTGAGTTTAAATTCGAAGGAGAATCTCATAGAGATTAAATAATCTGTAATCACCTGAAAATTCAGAGATTGATCTGGGCCACAGTTCAATTTTGAGAGAACAGAATTTGGGCGAGTTCGGGGAATTACAGGGTGTGACATGTAAAACTGATGCTACTGCTGTCTTCTGAAAATGGGTGAAGGACTTAAGATCTTTGAAATTTTAAGCACCAAGTCTATCTTAGTTTGTTTGGAAGGAGGGTAGAGGGAAAAAAAAAAGATTCCATGATACTCTGAACATTTCTGGAAAAAAGTTATCACTTAAATGTTTCTGGGGAAAAAGAGAAAGGAGTTGGATAAAATCACACACAGATAAGGATGATAGGCTGCGATGGCTGACTGCTCAGATTTTGTCTACTGCAAGGCAGCAGGGGTTGTTTGTACTGGGACAGAATATCAAGGGTAGGGTAGTCCAACACACAGGAGAAAAAAAACAGGTTTATATTTCTTTTGCAGTCTGGGAAAGCGTACTGCTGACTATAGTACATGGGTGGCACCAAATGTTTTGTGCAGTGATTTTATAATAAATAGTGGGAACCTAAAGATGCAATATTCTCAGGTTATCCCTTTGTATCCTTTTTGGGCACCTCAAAAAGACCTGGAAGAGAGTTCTAAAAGGAAAATATATTGATGAAGCAGAAAAAGTGGAAGTACTTGATTTCATAATTCCCCCCCCCGCCCATTATTAATTTGGCAATTCGTAGCAAGTTATCCAACAGTTTATAGTTAAATTTTCTTACTGATTTTAAAAAGTCACGTACAGCTATACTGTTAAGCAAATGAAGGTGGTTTTCATGAACTGTCCTTATTCTGAGAAGTATCTGTGGTCTCTGCGGCTTCTTTCCTTTCATGCAGGTTGCAGTGCCAGGCAATTCACTACATGATTTGCTTCTGCCTATGACCTTTTTATTGTCCTGATACCTTTCCTCTCTTGAGGAAGATGGGGGAAATATTACATGATCCTTGTAAAGTCCAGACACCGGCAATTGCTGTAGGGGGCATTGAAATAGGCTGAAACTTTCATAACAAGCAACAATATAATAATGAAAGTGAGGAGAAAAACTGTCATGACTTTAGTCTTCATAAAATCTTATCATATTGCAGAAAGCTTGGCTGGGAATAGATCAGATTATCTCTCTGTTCTGCTCTGCGGTGACCACTCTTTTTCATATTTCTTTTTCATTGCATTCAGACCTATTCTTCAAGCTTAGGTAGCTGGGTAGCTGGTTTCAGAAATGAACCTGTGCAGAGAAATCTATTATTGATATAGATGTTGTTTTTAATAAAAGTCTTAATTTTTGTTAGAGCTTAAACTAGTTTTGCTTCCCCCAAAAAAACCAATTTGATATCCTTTTGTGAATATCAAGAGCATTTGCATTGGCTGGTCTCTTATTCTTTTGGTATTTGTCCATGACATTCTTTGGAGGGCAATCTTAAGATCATATTCTTGTATAGTTGTGCTGAGGGTAGTTTCAAATTCCATCTCAGGTGGGGTGGGGTCTGCTATAGAGAGAAGTGGTACCAAAATACTTGACAAGGCTGAAGCCAGTTTTGGTTTTGATGTGAAAGAGAAAGACCGTGCGGCCATGTGTTGTGTGACTTGGGGTTCATTCAGTGTGTCTCTTAGCATCTGGTGGTAGCGGAGAGGTGACAGCCTCTTCCCTCCATCTCCCTAGTAAATTCCTGGCAGTTACTCGTGTTCTACCCGCAGCTTTGGTACAGGGGCAGTGAGGTGTTTGAAGCAATAGTTCGGTATGTGTGATATCTGCCCTGATAAGTACATTACCTTCCACTTTCAGTTTCCTTATACTTGCTCTTTTCTGCCCTGCCTAAGGTGGAGGCTAGCATGACTTGAATCCCTTGAACAGTAAGGTACTTAAAACACCATGAAAACCTCAAGGCCTCGGTGACTTCTTCAAGCTAACCCCCATTTTACAAGTATTATATTGAGCTCTTTGGGAAAGAGAAATTCAATGTGTGTGACCAAGTCTAACTAGTAATGTTTTTATGGAATATTCAGAAGCCAAATGCCAACTACAGCCACAAGCTCATGCAACCACACCAATTGTAATTGAATTGGTTATTTTACTGTTATTGAATGACTTCTGAAGCTGTCTGTAGAGCCATAAAATTCTCAGGCTGCCAGCTTGGAGCAAGAAGTGGCCACAAGCCATTATGTGACTTTATGAGAGGACTCTCTTGTATCTGTAAGCATTAGCTACTGCCTACTGTTGGAGATGGGATATGGGGCTAGATTTTTTTTGTGTTCTTGGATGGTGATGGTCGTTGGATGGATGAGTTCAGAACGTGTCTAAGTAGGAGCTTGCGCTCAGATTAATTCTTGATCCTTTGCATTTCTTTATTCAGTGATCTACAAGATAACATTAAAATATTGTCGATAAATTTTTCAGATGAGAAAAGGAGCAGGGCAGCAATTGATCCAGGGGACGGGCCCAGGATACAGAGCAGCCTGGGTTTCCTGCTAAGCTTCCTAATTTTCAATAGAGCCATTTATGAAATCTCACGTTTATTAAACAGAGTGCAGGTAGCAGTTACAGATGGATGTCCCCATCCTGGGAAGCATTGGCAGCGAAAAGAGTGCTAAACAGTTAATCAGTTAAATGTGCTTTGGCCTTGGACATGGGATACATGGTTAATAACAGAAAGGACATTTTGTCACTGCCAGGGCTTGGTTACCCTAGAAATATTATTTCCAGGCTTGGAATATTTAGAGGTGGATTTTGAAAAAGAGAGAATAGCCAGAGGACTGATGGAAGGAGTAAAAAAACTTTGTTCAAAGCAAGAAATTCAGGAGACTCCACCTTTTCCACTCGTCAGAGAGGAGTTTGAAATCTGAGAAGCCAGGGGTCTCCTAAAGGGAGGGGGAAAAATAATGTAAATAATCAGCCAAAACCTTAAGTGCCAGAAGTTCAAACTCTAAATCGGGTGCAAATTTGTTAAAGGCAAGATTTTAACCATTGAGCAACAATTGTGGTTTCTGCCCTGCTACCAAAACTTCCTTCGAGAACTTGTGGATGTATTCTTATGAAAGCATTACAGTGAAGACATAATATAGAGAATTTCAAGATTAGATTTTGAGATAGTGTGGAGGTGGTCAGACCAGCTGTGTTTCAGAGCCACTGTTGATATTAATCCCTAAAGTACTTCTGATAGGGATGATAGCCCAGGGTCCTGTAAGCATGCATGTGCTGGGAACTAGGTGTTGATTTAGCTGAGGAGTACACAAGGCTGTCAGTAGGTCCTCCTGCCTCTACTGGGGAATACGTAAATGGAAGCAATTAAGCAATTGCACTGAAATGGAGCTGTGCAGATCTTCCCTAATGAACCCAAGTGTACAAAGAGCTGTTTCTTAGCTCATCAGTTTACCCTGGCTAAGGAAAGATTCATTACTATAAAACATTCCCTAGATACTTTTCCACTGAGTTATCTGTTATTTTTGTGCTTCTTGCTCAGACCAGACTTTCAGAGAAGATATGAGTTGCAGGATTTCACTTGGAAATTTTAATTTCATATTACAGCTGTATAACAAACAACTATATGTAGAGACTCCAGCTGATCTGGGATAACCTCATGCTTTCTTGAAAAAAGTTGCTTTCTTGAAAAAGTGGGGATAGAAAATACAAAGAAAAGGAGGGAAAAGGTAGGCAAAAATTGTTTTTCCACTTGGAGGGAAATAATTTTCCAAAGGCTGCAAGCTGGAGTTCGTGGACAGCTGGAAAAATCTCCACTCTCAAATCTTTTATTTGGAACAATATTCCATGTCTGTCTTAAACTATTTTGCAAATTTCCTCTAGTTTGATTTTCACAGTTCTGTGATGAAGGCTTTATGTGGGCATCAGTGGGAGGATGATGTGAAGCCTTTCTGTGGTGGCTATAGGTAGACCCATTTGTGTTTCTAGGAATGGAAATTGCCTGGCTAACACATTGCTCTTATCTACTCACGAGGGGGACAAACCAGCTCTACAATGGACAGTCTAAGGGAAAACAGTTCCAGAATCACAGAACTGTTGAGGTGGGAAGGGACCTTGAACGATCACCTAGTCCAGCCTTTTGTGGGAAATGGAGCCTAGATGAGATTATTTAGCACCTTGTCCAATTGTGTCTTGAAAACCTCCAGCAATGGTGACTCCACTACATCCCTGGGGAAGTTGTTCCAGGGAATGATTGCTCTCACTGTGAAGAATGTCTTTCTTATATCAAGAAGAAGCCTCTCCCGGTGCAACTTGTACACATTGCTTGTTGTCTTCTCCATGTGGTTCCCTATGAAGAGAGAGCCTCCATCCTCTTTATAACTGCCCTTCAAGTGCTGGAAAACTGTGATGAGGTCCCCCCTGAGTCTTGTCTTCTCCAGGGAGAAAAGACCCGACTTCTTAAGTCCTTCTTCATAGGGCAGGTTTTCCAGCCCTTTTATTGTCATGGCCCTCCTTTGGATTCTCTCCAGCCTGTCTGCATCTTTCTTGAATTGTGGAGGGTCTAGAACTGGACACAGTTTTGTCCTAGACTTCATTAATTTGGGATTGACTTATGCACCTGAGCACAGTGATTTCCATCTTTTCTGAAATATTTATATAGACGGAGGAATTCAGGTGTGTATGGAGAAAACACATGGAAGCACATTAGTGCTCGTAGCACTTCGGTCTGAGCAGCAACATGCTCTGCGGTCAGAGCCTTGCGAGCCCTGTACCCTCACAGTGTAAGGTCTGGGTATGTGGTGGAGCCTCATGCTCTGCAGTGCAGCGCTGTGGGTCAAACGGACAAAACATTGACGTTTTGAGCTATGAAGAACCCTGTCATAAGCTTCTGATGGAGTCTTTGTAAAAATTGCTCACCTCTTTGGCTTCTGTGGGGACAGAGGGGCTGCTCAGCCTCTTTCAGGAGGAGAGCTTACCTTGCGGCCCTTCGTAGAAGCTGGCTCTTGACTTTGAACAAAATGTGATAGCCGTTACCTTGTGTACTTTGCCTCCTTTTGTCAGTTTAATCTGCCTGCATGTCATATGCAAAGGCTACTCTCAGGTGGCTGTTTTAGGAGTGGACCTCCTGCCTTCAATCCAGCTTTCCCACGCTTGCATCCTTGCTGTCTGAGAGCCTTCCTCCATGCGAGGAAGTGTTCCAGGGGCCCAGCGTATCGGTGGGGCAGTGCTGCCCTGTAGCTGAACCAGAGCAAATCATTGGACTTCCCAAGTGGGGAAAGTTTAACGAATAACACTGACACCCCTAGGTTTTCTGTTTGCCATGCTGCGTTTTTATGCTGTTTCCTCTTATGCTAAGATTAAAACAGATCTACTCTACAGTTTTCATCAAATTTTTGTTTGAAGTACATATGAAAAATAGTATTCACACGGTTGCAGAAAAACTACTAACTTATGGCAAAATCCATTTTTTGTAGGAGAAAATAGTGATTTTTAAAAAATACCGATTTTAAGAGAAGAAAACTGGCTGTAAAACTTCAAAAAGTGCTAAAAAATATTAAGTTTCCGTGAATGACTTAATGGTTTTAAATAAATCTCTTTCACAGAGGAGAACAGCTTTATCAAGCATTTCAGTAGTCACTAATAAGTGATGTTTTTCTGCCTGCCACTTGCAACTTCAAAAGACATCAGTCTTTTTAGGATTCTCTTTAAAATAAATTAGAAATGTATATAATATATTAATATATTGTAATGGCATAATTCTACAATATATAATTTCATATATCTGTTACATATAAAAATTAATATGAGCATCACCCTTCCTGCAGAGAGCTATTCCCATGCAGGCTTCGGAAAGAGGATATTCCTGCCTCTTTTCATCATTCTGTGTTTTAGGATATTAATTGCTGAGTTTGCTGCGATACAGAATTTTTGGTCGATACAACCTTCAACCACCTCATCAGCTCTCAAATTTCTACTCAAGCTGAGTAATAAGTATTTTGGGGAAATGAATGTGTAAGAGGATGTGCAGTTTTGGCGAGGGAACAAGAATTATAGTACCCTCTCTCTCTGTATCACACTGGGATGACTCAAGTTGGACTTCAGTTAGAAGACAGGCTAATACCGCTGTGGATGTCGCACAAGGATATTTAGTAACTGGAGAGAGCTGCCAATTTTTTCCATACTTAAGTTATGCAACCGTGGGGTTTTAGGAGGCTTGCTCTTCATGAATAAGGTTTGGTACTGAATTTTCATATCTCTCAGATTTAATTTTCAACGAAGCTTCTCTGATTTCTGTGTCTTGGCGATCAGGGGGTTTTATTCATTAGAATGGGTTGTAAAGGATGCAGTTTCTTTTGCTGCATCTTGATTCTATTTCTCTGCCACTCAAAAATGAACGGAGGTTTAAATTTTTTACTATTTCTAAGATTTTCTGAAATAAAATCAAGTGTTCTGGCCCTTCTGTAAGTAAAAACGAGTCACCCATGGTTCATCTGCTGGCTGGGAAAATGAATGGCTTGCTTTGGAGCATCTGAGAGCAGCAGGATGTCAGGTGTGAGGGGTGGTCATTAGAGCAGGCATGCCAAGGCTCTAATTAATACAGCTCTTTCTCCTTTGGTTGTCTTCACTAGGAAACTGCTGGAAGAATGCTGTGACCCTGGACAGCTTTTTGCTATGACAAAGCTGAACTCCCCGATGGGAAAGAACCTCTGGTTTGACGGAGAATTTTTATATTCTGTCACTATTGACAATGCAACTTACTCTCTCTTCCCACAGGTTAGTAACCTTTTTTTTTTCTTTTCACTTTAAGTGTAAATATACTAAATGGTAACATGGTGCAAATAATTATAAATAGGCTAAACGTTCGTCAAAACATTGTATCTTCTTTTCTCAATATAAAGCAGTCTCCTGCTTTTTTACTTCCGTGTTTTGAAAGTTAGAAAATGTTTGTATGCATGTGAGTATTTCCCTGACCACTTTTCAGGGGTGTGGATCTACACTAGGGATGAGATTGGGCCACCTGTCATTATTTTTAAAATGCTAAGTTCTGGCTTTTTTAAGAAGGTGATTTCTGCATTTCAGTCAGTGATCACGCTCACTGGGAGCACGATCCCTCATCTAGGATTGCTTCAGTTCAGATCTGCATAGCTGAGATGTGACTTGTGGGAAGGTGTCCAGGTTACTTCCAAGGTAACGACGTTTATTGCTGGCAAGCAATGTGAACCCAGTAACAGAAGCTGACAACTTGACTGTGTCGATTCTTGCTTGTGTTTTGAGTATTAAAAGTGGTTTGTTGTTGTTCAGCAAAGGGTTAGGTGCAGGGTTTTCAAGTGCTGGGGACTTTTAAGTGCTGGGATCTAACCTTCCTGTATTTTTATTTAATATAATAACTGATTTTAAATAATGAATTTTATATGTGGGAGGAGAGATATTTTATGTGGCTACACATTTAAAGAAAGTCAAATATCTGTACGTATTAATTGATTTACAAGTTACTTTAATTTCTCAGATGACAGGCATAGGTATTTATTAAGCTTCCCAGTCAGCGTTGTGTTATTCACACCAGGCTTTTCCTTTGTTGCTGTTTCAGTTAAACACGTAGCAGAGTTCTTACCTGTTAAACTCTTCCTGCAAATAAAACATCAAAAAGGTTGTATATATTTTTAAAGTAGTTTCCAGATCTCAACAACAGAGTTATGACTTGAATGAGTTTCTTTTAGTGGAGAAAGAGTGAGGGGAAGCTGCGGTGTAGGGAAGGGGGGATGGAAGCAGCCGCTTTCTGTGTTAAGACATCATCCAGAGGAGCGGTCTCACAGCTGTGTCTCGTGTAGGCTGCCAGTCCGCTGTCTTGTCACTCAGCTGTGCCTGTTGCAATGAACTGCTCAATGGACCTCTGTGTCCCTAGGGCTGCTCCCCAGCCGCTGTGTCCCTGCAAGCTCAACAAAC
The DNA here is from genome assembly GCA_009769605.1 of Bucorvus abyssinicus. Lineage (NCBI taxonomy): Eukaryota > Metazoa > Chordata > Aves > Bucerotiformes > Bucorvidae > Bucorvus > Bucorvus abyssinicus. The sequence continues at coordinate 72,475,238 of CM020025.1, forward strand.
AAGTAGATGCTGAAATGTGCATGGCAAGTGGTTTTTCCTGCACTGGAGCTGGAAAGGGGCTGCCCAGCTGGAGTGCGTTCCTCTCCCTGCCTTTGAGACTGGTGGAAAGTTTATGGTGTGTCACAGAGTAGCAGCTGTAGATCTTTTTTATGATGATTAGTATGATTTTTTGCTACTATATTGCACCATTTATTGGAGATAACTGAAGTCCTTGGCAGAGCTGTGAATTTTGTACCACACAAAGATGTTGGCAGTAACTGCTCAAAATGAGTACATCCTTTCCAACATTTCAGAAAGGCCCCACCTGGGCTGGCACAGGGAGGTCAGTATTTTATGATGGATTTGGGATTTCAGATTTGGTTTGCTAGAAAGCAGCTCTAGGACCAGTGCCAGAGATGCCATCCTTTCAATGAACTGCCTGTCAGTTCATTTCCAACAAGTGCTACTCACTACTAGTCTCTCCTTTCTTGCAAGTACTACTGCCTCTAAGTTGATGTGTTATTCCTATGTATTTTGCCCAGAGGAATTTTGTAAGCCTTTATCAGATGAAATCCTGCTAGGCTTAAAAGCTTAGGAAGATTTATTTGCAGTAAATGCTTAAATAAAGTATTTTTCCACCTCTCTCTTTGTTTCAAGAAAAAGATACACCTAAATTTTTCCGGCTTCTCCTTTGAAGAATGGTGTCTTGCTAGCAACTGGCAAGTGATTTCTGTGAGGATGAATATTTCTTTCAAAAGTATCCACAAGCTTAAAACCACTCATAAAATATAGGTAATACTCTGAAATGCTCAGGGGATGTAACAGGAATGTAAAGGGCTGCAGCTATGTTGATATAATAAAAAAAATATTTCCTCTGGAGTAAATAAAAGTCTCCATCCACATCAGTCTGTGGGGCTTAAGCCGTTTTGTGCTTGCAGAAGATTTCTCAGTTCTGAACCAGTTATTAACTTACAGGATAAAGCAAGTCAAAAATAAGTAGGAAATTTGCTGCATTTTATGGTATAGAATAAGCTGGCTATGCATCAATGGAGACATACAGAAATAATGTAGGTATGTCAGAACTTAATATGTAAAATGTCACTTATTTTTGAATGTGAACAATACAAAATAGAATTTTTTTCTTCTGAGTAATCTGTAGATAAAGTTCTTAGAGCTGGTTCAACATTTTCTGGTAGAGTGCTTTTTCAATAAAATGCTATTTCATCAAAATATAGATTTAATATCAGTTCATTGGTTTTTCAATTTTTCTTTGAAATGAAAAGGTTAAAAGGTTTTGGTGATGTGATGGCATTTCATTTTACCATTTTTTGAATGTAATATTTCAACTACGATTTTTTTATCAGCTCCGTTGCTAACTTCTTTTTTCTCAGACTTTGCTTGATTATATTCCTCCTTTTAATTTTTTTAAGTTTTTGGTGGGCCAAGGGAGAAATTTGCGCAAGAAAAAAGCTTTTATGTGGAAATAGTCATTCAGTGTTTCATTTCAGTTTATGAGAATAAAATTTGAAGTTGCAGAGATTTGCATGAACCAACAATTCTAACTGCTGGAGGTGGCTCCTCTTACTTGTTCCCTCTCTCAGTGTCATTTTTCCCCTAATTCCAAGAATTAAATTTTTTTGAAACAGAAATGGAATATTTCACAGACTGCACGATCTTTCCCATCCTGGAGAGAAACTGCTAGTGGCTCTTTTGTCAATACCTAATGATCAGGAGAAGGCGTGGGGCAGGACATGGCTCATCACAAAAGGTGGCCTAACGTGCAGTGAGGGCGAGCATCCCTCCTACATCTCATCTCCCAACACATATTACAGTGGCATTACCTGGAGCTGTTGAATGATGGAATGTCATTTCAATTAAAACCAGACCTTTCTTGACAGCAGCTTTGTTGTATTACTTGCTGAGATCTACAGCATTCTTTGCCACTCTTAGGAGACAAAAGTTGTAGTCTGCATGTAACTGTAGGTGTAGTTTAATATTAACAACAAGAGGTTATTCCTACAGTGTTACTTACTGCTTTTCTAAAGCTTTTCATGTAGACTTGATGTTTCAATATTAGCCAGTAATTTTGATACGTATCTGGCGGCACTGAGAGTTCAGAGGTGCAGATCACCCTGCTACAGTCAAGATCGGCGGCATGGTTGGATAAACCCCTGAGCAGCTGAACTGCCGTGTCTCAGATTGGCCGCTAAAAGCCATGGGTAACTTGCAAAGATATTTCCTCTCCATTATGGTCCAACTGTTATATAGAAAATGGAACTGTGTGTTGGTGAGTCTTCATGAGACCTGTTTCTGACAGGACAGAGACATTCACTCTTTACTCTTCAGCATGGAAGTTTAGACATGCAACTCCAGTCCCGTTGCATTGTATTAGGGCACAACAGAGGGCACAACTAGCATTTTCCATCCTTTACTGTCTGACTAGAATGGAAGAAACCAGACTTCCTTATATTCCTGCAGTAATTTTTAGATGCTCTGAGTAAATGTGATGTAGCCACATGAGTAGCTGGGATGTAACTCAAAACCACGTGAGAGAAACATGAACTAATGCTCATCTGCTTTTGAGTTAGAGAATAAAACAAGCCCCAATTTCAAACATTTCTGAAATAATTTTGCTCTCCTTCCTGTCTTTTTCTTCCTCAGAGTTTCAAAACAAAATTTCAGACTATCTTTACTATTAGAGGAAAAAAACCCCTCAGCCCGGTGTTTAGCTGTTTATGGAAATAATTGATTTTTGATGCTTGTTGGCGAAAGCTTATAGCAAGGAAGAGCTGAGGTGAATTTCTGAGGTCTCCTTTCTCCTTCCCCCAAAAGGTTAAAAGAAATAGTTAAATCAAATGGAAATTTTCACACTGCCATGTAAGGTATTATTTTGGAGGGTAAAGGAGTGAATACATTTCAGAAGAAATTTCAAATGCTAAGCTTCAACTTTGTAATTTGCCAAAATAAAGTAACTCATTGAAAAATTTTCTGGTTTTATTGTATTTCACCTGAAGTAGTTAGACACATTTGGTACCAGTAAGTTATTTCAAATTACTAAAATATGATTCCCCAGCTGCACAGATCTCTTCTAAAGTTTCAACTGTGAAATGCTGTCCACTACAAAAATGGCTACTTGCAATGAGCTTCTCATGAATAGTCATCACAAATGGTGTTTGAGAAATCTGAAGGAAAGAGCTTCAAGCCCCAAATAAATGAAATGAGCCAGCAATGTGCGCTCAATGCGCATAAAGCCAATCACATCCTGGGTTGCATCAAAAAAACGTGACCAGCAGGTTGAGGGAGGTGGTTCTGCCCCTCTACTCCATGCTCATGAGATCTCACCTGGAGTGCTGTGTCCAGCTCTGGGGCTCCCAGCTTAAGAAGGATGTGGACTTGCTCAAGTGGGTCCACAGGAGGGCTGCGAAGATGATCAGGGGGCTCGAGCACCACAGGCTGAGAGAGTTGGGGTTTTTCAGCCTGGAAAAGGTTCTGGTGAGACCTTACAGCAGCCTTCCAGTACTTAAAGAGGGCCTACAGGAGAGATGGGGAGAGACGCTTTGTCAGAGAGTGTAGTGTTAGAAAGAGGGGTAACGGTTTCAAACTGAAAGAAGGTAGATTTGCATTAGATGTAAGGAAGAAGTTCTTCACCGTGAGGGTGGTGAGGCACTGGAACAGGTTGCCCAGAGGATTTGTGGATGTCCTGGCAGTGTTCAGGGCCAGGTTGGATGCGGCTTTGAGCAACCTGAATGTGTCCCTGCCCATGGCAGGGGGCTGGAACGAGGTTATCTTTAAGGCCCCTTTCAACTGAAATCACTCTATGATCCTATGAGTCTATTAAATTTGGGAAAGCTAGCAGCAGTTTCTGGATACCTTGGAGATTAGGAGAAAGGCAGTATTTTTCAGATTATTAATTGAAGTTTAAATTCTTGTCGTTAACATAAAGACAAGGAGACATTCTCTGACGTTTTCTGGATTATTGGGGTAAGTGTTGAATTGGGTAACAGCGAATTATTTTTACGATCGTGCAGTGTGATGTGTGGTTTTTATTCAGGGTACCTGTTAGATTCTGGGTGCTTGTTTAATTTTTCTTGATTGCTCACAACTTTCCTCATTTGGCCAGAGGTTTTATCTTGTCCTTCCTGATGCTGTTACTTGTGCTGTGTCAAAGCAAATTCCCTGGTCTTAGAGTTATAGCCCACAGCTAGTAGAATAGTTTGTAGTTACTTCAGGAAAATAATTCAGATTTGGAAAGGGAGTTTGGTAGAGTCTGTAGACTTTTCCCCTTTTTTCATGACAGCGATTACAGGACAAACATACTTGTAAGGAAGAAAATGACAGTTTGATTCAGGAGCAAGTACTGGGAAGGGTTAGGTGAGAGCGCAGCTGCTGTGCAGAGCAGGGTGGAATGTGAAGCTACAGCTGTATAAGGAATGTGAACCCCCTTCTGAGGACAACGTTAACTTGTTTAGGGCAAACGTTATGTGTTGTTTGGGATGGTTTTAGACTCAAGTGATCCAAAGATTGTGCATAAAATGGAAAACCACCTGAAGCGAAGGGGGTTAGGGTTTGATGGAGTGCAGTGTTGTCAGGAGGCATGAATTACTGCCTTTGGTGTTGACGTTGGAAGCGCTCTGTTAATTTTTGCTACCCGTCTAACTTACCGAAGTACTCTGTTCTCAGTAAAGCTCTGTAATTAATAGCTGCTTGGAGACATACTGTGAAATACTGGCTGTCATGTGTGTCCTGATTTTTTTTCTTGATATCTTGGGTAGGGGCATGAAGTGCCTGCAGACCTAACATTTATTGGGCAACTCATATTTACTTCCATTAATTCTGCTGTCTACGTAGTACCTCCCTGACTTCTTTTGAGTTGTATTTAATTAGGATTTGGTGGAATTTATTGGTGCTTTCCTTTTCTTTTCTTCCTTTTAAAAATATTTTTTCTTCCCCCCCCCCACCCCCAAGCACACTGTAATGCAAACTATTTTCTTGATTTGGGCTACATGTATTTATTCAGGATGAAAAGGTAATAAATATCAATTATTGTAAACATGGAAAACATAGTCTACAAAAGGGAAAAGAGGTAGTTATATATTGTGAAGTGACATCTGCATGTTAGGAATGTAATTAAAAAAAAGAGGTCTGAATTATTCAAGCAATTGTATCATATAGTGCCTTTTAGGGACTGGGATATGAAATACTTCCTGTGGCGTTGTGACAAACTGCTCTTTTGGAGTATGAATCTTCCCTTCAGTCCTGGATAATCTCTAGCCATTCACATCAGAGTGATTGAGGTAAAAAATCTGGCTTAATATTTAGTTAAGTGAAACCCCTACCCGTGTTTTGATTCCACACTGACTAATTAAGAAATACGTAGTTGAACCATTTTGTGCAACCTGTTAGCAAAGCTGGATTAGGGCATCATCTGTTCTATCTGGTCAGTTAAGCAAAAGCCATAGTCCATCTGAAATGACTCCATATAGAAAAGATGCAAACATACCTGATGGTGAAAATCAGGCTAAATTATGCTAAAAAGACTGAGACGCAGTGTGTATAGTTTGAAGTGATTAACTAGAAGGTGGGCAACATGCTTTTGTTGAAGTGAGTTAAAACAGACCAAGGAGTGGCTTTCTGTCCCTGTTGATCATCAGACATGTGCTGTGGTCTCTCTGGGCTTGCTAAAATGTCTTCAGCCAAGCTGTTTAGCTACTAGGGTGTCTGGTGAGCCTGATTTTCTCTGCTATAATGCATATGCCAAATTGGCTTATCTCAGTCAGAACAAATACTTAAATAGATGCTGACCTTTCCAAATGAAACAGAGAGGAAGGGAAGGACGAGGTCTGGCTGTGAAGTGTCAGTTTGGCCTGCAGGCAGAGAAAGAGGAATGGCTGCCCTAACTCAACCTCTCTATCTCAAATCTAAAGTGACTGACCGTCAATCAGTCTCTTTCATGGGTAACACAAGAGCTGATCCAAGCACACGTGAGCGCCTTTGTCAAAAGACCCTCAAGCCCTTGGGCATTCAAAAAAACAAAAAACCACAGATCAATCCCACCTCTGTTTGGGGTTTTGGGGATAGGAGGGTGTGGAAGAGCAAATGTGGTCAGCTTCTGCATTGTTGTGAATATTGAGCAGTACTAAAAGAAATATAAAAACCCATGGGATTTTTGTGGAGCCACATAAGAGGGAAGGGTGTTGCAACTTGGAGTGATTCTGTATTTGGAAAAATGCTTCAAAGAGCGTATTTATTCATTTCCATTGGTACCTGGGGCTGTAGAGTGACTGACTGGTGAAATACAAACCTATGATCGGAGCTGCCGCTGAGCATAAAGAGGCCATGGCAGGGCTGGAAACGCAGGCAAGGCTGAGCTATGTGGGGTGGGGTGCTGTCCTAGGGAGGTAGAAGACATGGTGGAAGGGCTTCTGCTGGCAGAGGCAGGGGGGATCTCGTGACACTGCACGCTTGTGCACTGCTTCTATGCATTAGCTGCACAGCTGAAATTTTCTGTCTCAAGTAATGGGTTTGATGGTACCTAGAAGTCACAACTACAGACGTTATGCTGTGGGATTGTAAAGTACGGAGCAGAAAGGCTAAACCTGAAGAGGAAGTGGGCAGCGTGGGCAAAGACAGCCAGAGAGGCTGTAAAACTGGCCTGGAAATTTTATGGGCTTTTTAGTCAATGTTCATCTGCTTTATGGGGACGTAAACTTGCAGCTTTAGAAGCAGGAAATGTTGTGAGCAGAAGTATAATTAAAGGAAGTGGTCACAGATGAGAAGCTATAGGAGTAGCAAACTTGTGATGGCTATGAGTAACTACAGGGCATATGAACTGCCTGACTGAGGGTGAAAAAACAGAAAAACAAGGGGCTTCTAGCCTGCCCGAAGGCAACACAGTTAGATTTGTTATTGTTTGTTTTATTGTAGCTTTTTATAACGGATAAGATGCTAAAAGGAGGTTCTTTCTCTATGCAGAGGTTTTTCTGGCAGTGAACTCGTTTATATACCAAGACTTCCACCTACAGGTGCAATGAGACCTTTGCTTCTTTGGAAGTCAGTGTCTAAATCTTGAGTAAGCTTTATCCTTTGTATCCTGGCCACCTGTTAGCCTTTCTTATTATTTATGAATTTTATTATTAAAAGTCATCTTGTTCAGTTTATAGACTTCTTACTGTATTCGTAATTATATATTCCAATTATTAATTTGCTGTATTCAGTAGTTAGCTTTTTTGGTGACATACTTCTAAAATAGGCTTAGTATCAGTACTGGCTTATTTGAGGCTTAGGTTGGGTTCCATTTCATGCCTGGCACTTAGCACCTGGCATAAGAATAGATAGGAATTGATAAAATATTACATACTTAATGCAGTTGTTTGATTTCTTGATAAGGCTGTGAGACACTGAGAGACTAAAGAGTTAACACCACTGCAGAATCAGTTAAGAAGGGGTGGCATGATTAGAGATCCTGTAGGGGGATTATGTAGTGACTTTCAAGGGATACTTTATGTCTTTTTGCTTAGGGGGGAGTGTAAGCCCAGCTTTACATTTAATGAGAAATTTGCTGCATTACAGTTCAGGAATTGACTTAGCGTACCCAGGCATGGTTGATTTAGAGTCCTTATAACCTGATAACGGCATGGAGGGGAAGGGCTGTGGTTTTCTTCTGAAACAACTTTTATCATCTGAATGGCTCCCGTGAGGCCGGCATTGGCTTCCAAATGATGTTTTGGCCATTAGGAAAATAACACAGTAGTGGTTTTCTTCTATCAGGATACACCAGATAAACACTGTGGTGCTGGACGTGCAAGTGAAGTACTATTTAACTTGCTGTTGCTCAAATCAGAATCCAAGCTGTTTTTAAATCTTGATCAACAGAGCTTATGCTTTTTCAGAGTCTTTAAGGAGAAATTTTGACAATTAAATCTGTACTGAAGATTGTCTACTGGCCAGTAACTACCAATCTCAGGTGACTGTTTTGTGTGTGGTGGTTAAAGGTGTAGTCTGTAGTGGCAGGCAAAGGCGAGATTGCTGACACCATTTGTGTCTTTCCAGCTGAAATGGGTCAGGATATGACATTTAACAGCCTTTTGAATTTGGATTTGTGTAATATAAATGTGAGTCCCAAATGTTGGAAGAAATAGTTCTTTCCAGTGCGAAGATGGTGTCTTTTTTCCCTTCTTTTTTAATTTATTTTTTAAAGACACTTCTGTGAACCATGGGCATTTGGGGCTGGTTACCGTTGGCAGTGCTACTCTAGGTATGTTGTGGAGAAGATCAAATTGCATATATGCATACTTGGCTTTGCAGGTGATTTGAAGGAGTAATACTTAATCCCAAGAACATGGCTTAGGCTTGCTGTCTTTAGTCCAGTTTGTCAGTCCCAGAAAGACTGCTGCAGGCAGTCACAGGGTATTTTCATGTAGGGTATATTATTGCTAGCACGATTCTGCACATTTTTCTAGGTGAGCCCTGGATCTGTGAGCTGAAAGTAGGTTATAAAATCCTGTGAGCAGGATTAGAGTGGAGCTTTGAGACTCTGGCATGCCAGCATGGTGGCTGCAATAGAACTACCTTAATATTGCTTCATGGAAGTTCAGTCTTCAATTGCTGTATTTTTCTCAGTGTAAAATGTTCTGGACCAAGGGTCTCCAATTTCAGAAGGTTCGAATGAAAGGACTGGGTTCCAGATGATCATTTGATCAGGAGGAATTAATTGAATTATATCCCAAATATTAACTCTGTGAGAACTGAAATGTTTTCTAGAAACTCCCAAGTCATTTGGGTACCTTCATTCTCTGGCATGGGAATTGCATGATAGACGAAGAATAAAAATTATACTGGGGGATGGGGTGGGGCTGGCTTTTCCTTTTGCCCAGAGAATGTGTCTTTGTTTGGAATGGGACGGAGAAGTTTTCTTTATGGGTAAATTATCCATCTTAGTGTGAAGAAGTAAAGGTTGTGACCTGAATAGTCTGATGTGAAACAGCTTTTGGAAGTTAACTGTCTTAATAAATAGCATAACACCCTTGTCCACCTACTGCTGCACTAACAAGTCTTCCTAGCACAAGAGCTGTATGACTAAATGTGATCAAATGAAGAGCATGATTCCTTGCATCCTGTGCTTGAGAATTGAGGACTTAAGGTTTTAAGACAAGGTCTAGATTCATAGAACAATTTAAGCCTGGGTGTATTACATGGAAATGCGACTGTGTTGCTGTCTCGTGCTGATGGGGCTATCTAGTGAGCCAGTCAGTCAGATAGGGATAAGTGTACTATGTAATGCCAACAGACCTGTTTCTCACGTATAACCTTTCCTTCCTTATGGTTTTATGGGACCATGACCAAAGTGTTTGCAACCGATTAAGTCCGATGGTAATGAGGCTTTCCTACATTGACCAAAGGAAAGAAGTCAGTGTGGTGAAGGTGTTTACTGCAACCTTCCGTGGTATGCATGGGCAGGCGGCTCCCTCAGCAATCCCTCCTCACTTGCCTTTACTGTATCATCTCACTGATTTTGTTGTATCTAGTTAAGTACATGTCATAGCTAGATGCAAATGTATGCCAGGGAATGCCTAGCAGACACTTGCGGTAATGGAGAGTATGCTTGCTAGCTCCATTCTCTACATGCTGTACTTGGGCAAGAAGCACCAGTTATAAGAGAACAAGGGCTTCAGTTGTAGCCCCTCAATTGAATGACATTAAACCAAAGTGAACGCCTATTTTCATGCAGTTCCCTTTGCGCACAGAAGGCTGCACAAAGAAATGCGTTCAGTGATACCGTGTAATCCAGAGGTACAGCACTACTTATGATTTTACTTTGACAAAGCCAGGCTTTTAGGGGAAAAAACCTTGTACGTTCACAGGGGGAATCACTAGGCACTGCTACAGCAAAATAAAAGGGCACCATCAGTTCATTCTGATAGTATCATAGTGAAACCTGTGCAAAGTCATTTTCTGAAAGGGATCCTCAGAGATCACTGCCTTCTTGTCTCTGCCCCCTGGCAGACAGCTCTACCTGGGCTGTACCTAACAGATATTTATCTAATAACTTTTTACAGCTTCCAGTAGTGGAAATTCCACAGTCCACTAGGCAGTCAGTTCCAGTGCTTTGCTGTCCCTATGTGTAGGATGTATTTCCTGATGCCTAACTTAAAATTATCCCTTGGTTATACTTTAAGAATTTTTTTTTCTTATCTTTTGCACATATGACTGTTATCAAGTCTCCCCACAGTCTTTTTATCTAGGCTAAACAACCGCAACTCTTTTAATCAAAACATTTTCCTAAAAGTCTGAACATTTTTGTTTTTCTGGTAGTCTGTAAGGAAAATTGTGATAATTAACCACATGGTGCCCTCAGAAATGTATCCTCATCAATGCCATATCCTCTGAAATTCTGAGCTTAATGGCACCTTGCTGCTTAAACAAGCTTGTATTTAGTGTTGCTGTTTATTCCTGTAGCCAGGAGATCATTATGTATTGCTACTAATGAGGCAAACCTAGTGTCCCAACATATATGCTCATTTTTTCTCCCTGATAATAATGTGCACCAAGGACTGAACAGGAAACAGAGCTCAGGTATTTTCTCCTTCCCCGGGGTAAGATTTCTGTGTGCTGCAATCACAGGTCTGACAGTCTGCTTCAGCTAATCTTGCCCATCTCTCTGCCTCAGGAAACTGAAAACACTTTACCTAGCTGGAGACAGACAGAAGGATGGTTGCCAGCAGTGAGCTCCCTGTCCATGGCGCACAGTGAAGACTGCATGGAGCTACTGTTGTATGTCTTTATTTCTCAGTGCATAGAGCCAAGCTGAATTAGACGTGCCTGCAGGGCATGAAATAATAGCAAGCAACACTTCCCCTCTGTTGATGGTTTTCAATGAGTCTGTGAATATGACAACAATGTAGCATGGGAATGTGTAGTGTATTCTGGTTTTCAGGCTGGCTAACCTGTTCATAGTCTGATTCATTAATAGACATTCCTCCTTCAAGACCATCTCCAGCCTTTCCCTCAGTCTAAAACCCACTGGCTTGTCTCACTTCCCTTGCCTTGCAGCAGGGCTTGCACGGTGTAGCTTGTTATTCACAAGCAATGCTGCAAATTTAAGAGATGGGACTAGGTAAAGGAGACAATAAATGCAAAGGCTACACAGATCTATTTTGTGATCCATTATTGTGCCAGAAGAAATGAGAAAGCCAAAGATAAATAATCCTTGGTGTGAGTGTGATGCTTTTTATAACAATTCCCTCAAGCACTTTACAGTCATTCAAATTCAATGTATGGTGTTACTGCACAGCTAGATCTATGCCTAGAAATCTCTGGAGACAATTCTAATGAGGGTTTCTGCATGGGGAGTATGTGGAGAAGAAATACTGCAAACCCCCTTTTTCCTGTACAATAAACAGCTGTAGATGCTGAATCACTTTTCCATTTGCTTCACAGACAAAATTTTGGAAGAGACCTAGAAAGCCCCTGTGATATTTTGGGCAGTATGTGAATGTAGCAGACAGGAGCTCTTCTCTACCCTATGGTATTAAGCAGCATCTTTGAAAAGTGAGACTACCTCATATAAGCTGACTGGCCTTGCTTTCCTGGCTCTGGTCTTGGCAGACTTTTTGCAGTTCCATTTCCCCAGTTTAAGGTCTGTCCTCTCAAGGGGTACCCAGCACTGGCACCCCCTCATCCTAGCATGGCTGTGGCTGTGATGAGCATGATAATTGCTTTTGTCTTTTAAAGGCAGGGTCTAAGCAGGGAAATGTGGCTGTTGGATTATTAAGCACAAAAAGAACCATAGTGGTGAAATGAGTAATAAGCTATGTTGCGAAATAGGTCAAATGAAGCTTGGTTACACCAAAGTCAATAGCAATGTTCCAGTTGACTTCAGCATGGCCACGATTTAGCTAGCAGCACTCTCTTGCCGAGGGGACTTGTAGATTTGGTTTTGTGGCTTCTTCCTGGATAACAAAGAATTATTCCCTCCCCCCCTCGCCATTTCTTGGCCTTATTAGCCTTTATTTTCATGTAGTGAATGAGTTATTTATCTTTTTCATTTGGTCTGACTGAAAAAGACTTGTTTATACCCCTTACGACAGACCCCAAGTGAAAAAGCAAGGCAAATTTGAAACAGCCACTCAGATGAGATAAAATGGGGTTTTGGCCACTGCTCTTCCTTGCCCCCATCTCAACTGACAACACCTTTCTTTTGCTCATGCCAATAAGCAGGTAATCATCCCTGACTTGATGCTTTGCTGGGTTCTTACCCTTGCCATCAAGCTATGTGTAAGTCTTGTGGAATCTTTGCACACTTTTCTATTTCTGCATCTTTCCCAATGAGCCCTTCTTACTCTAAGACTATTACTTTTGCAGGGCAATGGCAGCCTTTTTTGTACACTTGACTGAATCTGTGTAGGAGGATGGTGCATGCAATGGTATGCCACAATGATCAACACCACTATCTTAAAGGGAGATCATCCGTAATATTGCTGGCCTTTATTTTTCATTTACTTTTTAAGTGGTACAGAGATCCTTGGCATGTGACCCAGTGAAAGAAGTGAAATCACTGGTGTCCTGGTTTTCTGATGCAGTAGTGGGAATGTTATTTTCTGCAGCTTTTTCTTGAGAGAGAATCAGATACTATCCTTTTCAGGTATGATTTTACCCCAAATTGTCATCAGGATGCCTGGATAGTTCCTGTGTTTTGGGATTTTCAAATTGAATATCTGGTTGCTCAAGAATAGGCCATCTGAGAGATGAGGAAGTTGCAGAGAAAACCTATGTAGTGATAATTATCAGTTGTGGTGTCTCTAAAGTTTTGATGTTTGGTCCCACTGGGCTTGTAAGACAGAATACTTTTCTGAAACATACTGTTGTGTGAAGCCTACAAAACAAGTAAATTTTTCCAAAGAAGATCAGAAACTTGCTTTTTGTGATTTCAAAGGGTCTTCTTCCATCAGAGATGAAAAACTTAGAGGCAAAGTTTGGAAGTGTTTGAGGTGGTTCTACTCCAATGTAAATGAGATTCTTCCTGCTAGTTTCATTGCTGTAATTTTGATCCTCCAAGGAGCATAGCTGTAGAACTCCTCAATCACAGTAATTAGGTATGCAAGAGATAATATCTGGTTTTATTCTTTTAAATATAAGCTTTGTGTCCTTCTTTCCATTTTTTCAAGCACTCCCAAGTTTGATGTGCCAATTACCTCCATCCAATATTACTCTTGTTAACCATGTAAACTTGATTTTCACACTGATTTAGTTTGCAAAATGCATATCCCTGTTATCCTTCCTCTTTTATTTCCCCTATTTGTGAGTACTGCTGGGTCTGGACTTTATATAACTGTACTCTTTATTCTCTTCGACAGCTTTGGTTGAGGGCAATATTTGTCAGGTAAGGTAACATGAAAGGCCAACTTGAGCTGGCAGGGGCCTTAATGTAATGGCTGTTCGGTGGTTCCAGCAAAGTGCTGAGGGGAGCTGGAGAGGAGGGGATTTAGTGTTCAAAGGCTCTCTGTGAGTGTAGCTCTATCAAGTTGTTTAACTTGCACCTATTTACAGAAATGTTAGCTTGTAAAAATGGCACCTTTTAACTCAACAGAATCCCTTCTCTCGTATCCCCAGGGTTTATCTTCCCACTGAAGAAAGCAAGTTTTCATTCCTGTCATTCCTTCGTAGCGCATTCAACTACAGAAAGGCAAGTTGGACTGTATGTTGCCTTGCTCCTAACTACTATTGCCAGCTTAACAGGGTTTTCATCATATGTTTGTCATACACGACTATGTCACCCTTGCTTCTCCATGGAGCTGACAATGTACAAGGCAGATCAAAATCGAACCTGATTTACTAAGAGGCCTTACAGAGGTCTTGATTTCAGAAATTACATACTCTCGTAATAGGCACTTTCTCTTTAAATCTGTGAGAGCAAAACTCTCACAGTCAGTGAGAGACAGTGAGGCTTGTCAGTTGAGACAGGATCTTTCCATACCTAAGCTAGAATTCAAGCTGGAAAAAAAATGTAAAACTGTAGTAAATACGTGTTTTGTCTGATAGCGACAGGAATGTTGATAATACAGAAGTAAGGTGAACTAGTACGTATACTATACTATAGATGTATTTGTCATTAATCCTACTACAGGTAAGAGGGTGAAAGTAAATCAGTGTTTTCCAGAACTCAGTCATTCTGCTGTACTTTTGTGTTGGCTTTTGTCAAAGACATCTGCTATCTACCTTTGCTATGCAACCTTTGGATTGGAGTCCCCTTCTCCGATAGAGAAGACCTTTGTTGTCTTTCCTGCTACACAGCACACAGAAAGTTACCCCCAGACACAAGAAACTGAACGTTAGGTTTGACTCTGCTCAGAGAGAGCCTAATTCATGACTTCTTAATGTCCAAGTAACTCAGCCTGTCTTTCTCCTGGGTTCCAGCCCAAGCATCCTGTACCGAGCTATTACTGACAGCTCCCCGGTCTGCTGCTTTATCCTGCTTTCCTCACCATGTTTTTGTCTGTGGCTCTGAGATCTCTCCTAGGTAGGCTCCGGCCCTCTCCACTTGATGCTATTCTTTAGTCTTTATTAGTGTATCTTTCTAGTTGGCCTTTTAATCACAGTTAGGGAGTCAATTGAATCCCCCATTAATGCCTTCTGGGCGGCTGTTGTATTGTGCGAAGTTCATGCGGCTTATTGTAGACCTTAGAGACAGAGAGTCATTGCAGTGATAAAGAGCGTGAATCTTTTTGCACCTGTTTCACTGCAGTGTAACTCTTCTGGCTTCTCTGCTTTATGCTGCTGTGGGGATTTGAATCCTGCATAAAGACAAGACCACCCCCTTCCACGTAAGTGCTACTCCATTAGTCCCATACTCAGGTAATTTGCACGCCTGGAGTGAAATTCAGTGTTCTAGAAATGGATTACAAGTCTTCATCGTCAATTTTTCAACTGTAAAATGATTTGCTCATGATTGGTGTCAGATAGGAGTTGCAGTTGCTTTCTGTTGCCTATTCCTTTGTTGTCTAGGTGTCCTTTTTCTCCCATAATAATACTGAGTAATAATGTTCTCCTGGTTTTCTGATAGCCCTATTGTGGCTTCGAAGTGTATGAATACAGATAAAACAAACTTTGTAAGGAGAGGTAATATTTTCTTATGAAAGCAAGATAAGCTTAGCTCTTGCAGGGCACTCTGTCTCTGCAGACCTCTCTGTATAGATTTTACTGTTCTCTGTTTTATGCATGGGGAAATAAGCAGTTACCTAAGGTGATAAGGTGATTAGCAGAACCTAGAGCAGAACTCCAGTTCAATGAACATGTATGATATAGGCTGTATGTTTGGTTTGCCTTGTCCGAAGGAAACAGTGCACAATTCTTAGAGGATTTTAATGCTCATACAAGGTTTTTGTACATTCTGTATTTGCCTTATGTAAGCCAATGAGCTTCCAGTTTTGTCCTGTATAACTCAGTGGTGAAAGAGAACTTCAGAAGTCTCACTGGCCTGAAAAGGTCTTTTCTTCCTTTCAGGTTGTTGGACTTTAAGCTCATATCCTATGCTTGATGCACCAGCTTCTGAAATTTGGCTGGCTAGTTGCTAAATTTCATCAGGAAATGTAAAGTCAAAACAGGCAGGGTACTTACTAATCACAGGCAAAATGATGGTTCTGCAGAACGGCTACGCATACAGTCGGGATTAGTTGGGTTGTACCTAACTTCAGCTGAATTATGGTTATTTTTTCTGTATTGCTCCACAATTAGAATCTTGTTGCTCAGACAAGACTTTCTGAATTTTCCTACAGGGGGAAGTTCTCCATTATGGCACTGGACTGTTTTTGTGATGATGTTTTCCTTGCATGTCTGAATATGCAGTATCCCTTCTTGTTAGTCCTCTCCTCAACCCATTATTTAAGAGTATAGACACATTATCAATTTCCTTCTTTTGCTCTCTCCATTTGTTTCTGTGTGGGTTTTTTGATCTTTTTAGACCACAGACCTTCCCTGATTCCATTCCCGATTAACATGCTTTGATGGCATCTGTCTGTGTCATTTTAAAGTTAATTTGATATTATTTTAATGCTCGACAGATCAGATTTTTGGAAACTGTATAAAATTATGTTGTTAAATATTAGCAGGGCAGGTATGGCTTATTTTTGAAATCTCCTTGGAACTTGAGTAAATACAGAAAATCTAAGATGAGCAGCATTCGTAGTTTGATAGCAGTCCAAGTCCATCACTTAACAACCCTTTCACCTGTAAATTTAAAAAGTTTATTCCATCTTCTGACAAATAAGTCAACATCCCATGTCCTGTTGTACTTCCAAGGAAGTTAGATACAGTATAACTTGTACAAATGTGACAGGTATGTACGTGGCTATGATGAGTAGCCCTTTCCACCAGAATTCATGGAAGTTCTCTTTCAAAAAGCATTTCCTTTTAAATTATGCTTACAGGGTCTTTTTCATTTCAGTAACGTATGCCTAACTACGATTTACTGGCAGTGCACTCCAAATTTCTGTCAGGAGGAGTAAATTTAAAAACCATGGTTTTGTACTTTAAGATTTGTCTTTTGATTGCCATATCTTTATGTTTTGCCTTCAACAGATGTCTAGCTACTTAGTCGAGGGAGAGAAAAGCTGTCTCTGCAAAAATGATGAGCTGAGTAAAAATGATTTTTTACTTTGGCGGTGTGTTAAGAACGATTTACACTGTGCATTGATGTTCTTCCCACTCCTTTGAGACTTGTCGGGAATCATTTGTGATAGTTTCGCTTGAGTGGGGAATAGGAACTTTAATTTGAGGGAAGGAGCAGAAAATAAATCAGTTACGACAGAGGCTATATTGCAGCCTCTAGGTTCTCTGAGGTTTGGAATCCCCATTGCCTGTGCTTGGAGTGCCATGAAAAGGCTGATTGCAGATCAGATCCCAAGCATACGTATGATGATGATGATAATGATGGTTATATTTGCCACACTCACTTAACATCTTAGGATATTTTGACACCTGCAGATGCAAAGTGCTCTGTGTTATCTCCAGTGCAGTAGGCTTAAAGGCAGCGGGAGCCCTTATCACCTGATCTGACTTTCTGAGTAACTCAAGCTGTAGGGTTGCACTTGATGATTTCTCAGTCTTGTACAGTAGTGGTGCTTCAGCTGCAGCACGTTAGTGCGGCAAGGCTGCAGTTACTGTGCTACAGCACAGTTACTGCTTCTGGATACAAAAGACTCCTTGTGATGGAGCATTTACCATACCCCAGTAATGAGTTCCCAGTAACTCATTGTTGCATCCAAACTACCTTACTTCCACCATCCCCAGGATAAATGAGGGAATAGAACTGCTGGCTTTGTGCTACACCAAAACACATCACTATAGCTTAAACCAGTGATTTTCAGAAAATTTGCTGCTTAGGTCTACAATGCAGATAAGGCATAAAATATGTTACCTTACCAAATCATTAAAACACATGAACAATCAAGACAAATTAAATATAACACACATCCTGATTGCAATCAGAATACTGAGAAATACTAGCCATTTTCCTAAATTGAAAATTCATTGTAGAAAATACTGATTTTTATGGAGAAGATATTTTAATTTCTATCCCTACGGTTGCTTGGGCTCTTAATTGAATGATTGGGCTTTACTTCTGTGCTTTAGGTTCTTTAAAGCACTGCTGTAGCTGTTTGAATGATGTAAATTACGTCAGTGTTTGGAGACAATGAAAGTCAGGATCTCTTGGGTGTCCAGTCAGCTGTGTAGGATATTACCTCATCTGCTGGGTCAACAATGAGAACTTGCTCTTCTGTTGTGTTTATTACAAAATCATTGCAATTTTTTTTTTCATTCATTTATGGAGCTTGTTATTGTAGCTTGATTCATTGTAATTTCCCTATTTAATGCTTATTTCCAGCCATTACAGTCTGTAATTGCATTTTTGTCATTATACTTTTGCTTTATACCTATACGTGTGTGCTATATATGAATATAAAATTTCATCATTCAGCACTTTGGAAGTTACTGATAATGTTGTATCTACCAATGAAATCTCTGTTGAAAACTCTACATATTATAGCTTGGTATTTCTCTATATGTACATGTGCTTCTGGTTAGGAATTACAGGGGTTTTTTTTGTTTTTTTTTTATCTGACAAAGGTGTGAACTTTTTCATTAGAGGTCTGTCCTTCATATCAACCAGATCTACAGGCCTCAGCTAAAACCTTTCTTTCTGTTTGTCTGCCTGTGTGTCTTCATTTTGGAATACTTTCTTGCATGGCAGCAGAGAGAAAGGGAGAAATGCTGAGTGGTGGCTGCCTGAAATCTTGCATCCTGCTCTGCAATACTCTTGGAAAGGATTTCTCTTCAGCTTTTACTGACCCAGTATAGGAAATGCTGTGGAGCTATTCCTTGGGCCGTTCAGTGGGAGGAGGCAGAGGGATGCTTGTGAAGTTAGCTGATAGAGTGGATGTGACTGTGCGTGATATTCAGGAGAGGCTTCTGGGAGGCAAGGCTGCAGCCCCAGGTGGAATGACATTTCGTGGGATTTCTTTGAGCACGAGACTGGTGAGAGTCACACTGCAGCTTTTCTCTCTGTTTAATAACCTGTGTATTTATCAGGCAACTGCACTTGGGATAAAAAGTCCTAAAGCAAAAGAGAGAGACTTGTATGTTAATAGCAGCGTACTGGGGGAATGTGATGGAGATGGATCTCATTCATAATACCTGAGGCTTGAGAGGTCTGAGGAAGTGTTTAATCTCAGCCCTGGGTGACCTGACAGAGTGTGGCTCCTGCCTTGAAGCACATGGGTTTTGTTCCTGTTCTGTTGTGGGATTTCTGGGTATGCAGTAAACTCATAGCTCTGTGTTGAATCCCGTTAGGTATCAATTACGGCAAGTTCAGTGGTGCTGTAGCATTTCTTTGATGTAGTGAATTTGGATGTCTGAATTTTAAGTAGGAGTGGGAGAAGTGATTTAAACAAAATACTGTAGCCTGTGACCCACCACTTTGCCAAACTCAAAGTGAAAGTCTTGCCCATTCTGAATTCTAATGTAGAATCATTGCTAATTTATCTTTAGCATGGTGTTGTAAAACAACCTCCTCTTCACTCTACTGCAGTATTTGGAGTGCAGGATGTGCCAGTCAGTTGTATCTACAAGTATATCCTCTTCAGGCTTAATGAAACCTTGGTGAAAATTTTCACTGTTAAAATGGAAGCTTTGCAACTAGACTTTGTTGTGACCAAAAAATGCAGTCCATTAATTCATTAATATCTGTAAACTTTTCAACTGAAACTTGATTACAAATTCTGCAGGCTTCCAAGATTTTAATGCAAAAACTCAATGAAACTCAGTAATTCTGGTAAGGTTTCACTTGGGGCTTTAACTCTGAAATGAACCAATGTGATTTTGAAGGGAAAGAAAAGGTGATGTTACATGTGTGAACTTCTATAGAGTAAGGCTGATCCCTATTATCAGACTCTCTCTGCAGTTTTATGTAGTGCAGTTACGCCGCTAGACATCCGAGGGGCCGAGGGAGTACCAGTCTTGTGCTGGACCCTTATCTTTATTTCCAGGTTGCCTCTTCTGTCATCAAAGCCCACAGGTCTTTCACTCCAGCTCAAGAAGAACCATTACCTGTGCTAGGTTTTTACCATCCTCCCCACAAGAGGCCTCTGATTTACTATGGGCATCCAGGCCTGTCTCTATGCTAGCCTTTAGCAAAGATGACAGCTGAACCAATCTTATTTCACAGCAAATAAGACATGTTAATCTGGAGGACAAGCACAGTTGATAAGAGGTAAAGTTTGGTAGTATCGGCAATGTTTTTGATAGGATATAAAGTAAAAGCCCTTCTCTTCATCTCCTCTTTTGCTTGCTCTTAGCCTCCTGCCGTCAAAACAAGTGCAATTTGCCTTTAGTAAAGCTGCTTCTCAGCAAGTACTCTTCTCAGTGTGATGGCACGACAGGTCAGAAATGTGGCTTCCAGCTTTGGCTTACAGGCTGGATTGTGACCATTACAACTATCATTCTGTATGTGGTCGCAGGATGCTAGTGCCCCCGCATAAGCCAGGGCTTCTATGCCCAGGTGCTCTTCTGCGCTGGTCTGTTATGTTTTGGCAAATAGCTTACCTCCGCAGGTGGGCATGCAAAGGACTACTGATACAGTTAAACCAGCTGTAGCTTTTGACCATATACGTTGGAGATGTACCAGATGGATATGCTTTATTATGGGTGTTTTACATATACTAGACCAGCTTGTCTGTGTTGGTGGTAGAAACAAGGAAGGTAAATATCCAAACATGCCATGCCTTGCTAAAGCAAAGGAGAAGCTCAGTAAAAAAGATGAGAAAATGTAGGCTATGGCAATCCAAGCAGAGTCACATTTGTTCCCTGTGAAAAGAGTACAGATCTATGTTGAGAGGCATGAAAATGTAATTAGGAGTAGAAGAGGGATGCTGTTAAAAAGAATCTATTTAATCTACTTGTTCTCTGCATATTCTGAAGTCATTACACTCTTATTTACTGTAAAAAAAGCACAGTATTGTTGTTAACTTGGTTGTTACAGCGGAGTGGTCTTTTGTTTCTCCTGGTATCACGAATTGCATAGTCAGAGAACAGCACAAAAATGGAAGATGTAAGTGGTCCACTTGTGCAGATTTTTTACTAGTGATGGTAAAAATAAAAAAAGAGAAAATAACCTAATCTGACCTTCTAATCACAGGTCATATTTTGAGAGCATATGGTTGAAAAAGCATCTTTTTTGGTTTAAGTGTGACAGTTTTTAGCAGGATACAACTGAGACAAAATATAATAAAATATAATGTACAACATTCACTGTCATTTTACCATCGTTTTTTCTAAGTCTGCCCTTTAAAGGCTACCCAGACATGAGTGTAGAGCGACACCACTTGACTATGTCTCTTTAATTGACTGTCTGAGAGCTCTAAAAATAAACTTGGAGATACTGTGGGAAGATGAAAATAGAGGACACAGTTACATGTCTTATCAAAAGCCAAGAACCAGCCTTTGCTGTCTTTTTTCCATGAGATTCCTCATGTGAATAAAGAAAGCTAAAGGGAAAGTTAGAAGATTAAGCTTGGGGAGTATCAAAATCAGACAAGTCAGTTTTCAAAGATCATGGCAGTTTTTGTGTAACTTCTGTCTTTGTGAAAGGATGAAAACTAAAGCAGTACAATAAGAGGCAGAGTGGAGTTGTGCTTTTAGTCAGAGAAACAAGTCTAGCAAGGATATGTGTTTAAAAATGCTGTATGGAAGCAACGGTCATCTGTCATTTTTGAATGTTAATGTTGTTAATATGCTAGCCAGTACTAAAAGTGAATTCAGCAGAAGGCTAATTAATGTCCTGTGATCCCTATCAGGGACAAAGATGTTCTTCACTGATAAACTCCAAGTTCTTTGTTCCTTTACCGCTGCCCTCTTCCAAGTCACAAAGCTCCAATATTTACTGTTAGGAAGCCTCTCTCCCCAGCCTAGTCTTTGAAAGGGGCTGAAGCAGGCCCCAGAAACCTCGAGCCCTCCAGACCTTGAGTATCTTGCTGGTCTGTAGTGCTTAACACTTGGGGAATAATCAATCTAGAGCATTCTTATTATATTAATAACTTCCTCCTGAGTCATCTTGATGTTCACTGGTTTGCCCTGGATTTGCTTTTGGTTTGGGAATAGCTTTTAGTCAAAAATAAAGTTAGTTTTAGTTTAATAGAAAGCTGAAAAATGATTTGTCAGGTCTGACAATATAAAAAAAAAAAAGGAATAATATGCTGTCTTAGTGGCTACTCTAGTTTCTGTGTTCAGCTGGCAGAAGAGAGTTGCAGTTTATTAAAACTTCTGACATTGTCTTCTCCAAATTGCAACGTCTTACAGAGGACAACACATTTTTTTTTTTTTTTAAACTTTTTAGAATCATAGAATCCTTTAGGTTGGAAAAGACCTTTAAGATCATCAACTCCAACCGTTAATGTAGCACTGCCAAGTCCACCACTAAGCACATCTTTTAAATACCTCTAGGGTTGGTGACTTCACCACTGCCCTGGGCAGCCTGTTCCAGTGCTTGACAACCCTTTTGGTGAAGAAATTTCTCCTAATGTCCAACTGAAACCTTCCCTGGTGCAACTTGAGGATGTTTCCTCTTGTCTCATCACTTGTTACTTGGGAGAAGAGACTGACCGCCACCTCGCCACAACCGCCTTTCAGGTAGTTGTAGAGAGTGAGAAGGTCTCCACTCAGCCTCCTTTTCTCCAGGCTAAACAGCCCCTGTTCCCTCAGGTGCTCACTCATTTATACCTCTAATTATGCCTCTAAGAGTTGTTGTTTGTGTTTTTTTTTTTTTTCCTGACCAAATGGAATGGAAAGTAGAAGGTGAATGACATGAATAAGATGTGCCAGAAACGATCCATCAAGAATACTGGGGCTGCCCTTGCTCAGAGCAACAGGATAATCAAGATATGAAAAAGTATGAAGTACAGTCTTGCAGAGGCACGCAGTTCGATATTACTGTAATTCCTCAAGTGAAAACCGGACCCAAAGGCTAGCACTTCCCATTATGTAAGCCTCGACAGGTAGTTGGGCCAGTTCTGCGGGTTACAGCCGCCGGCGGGGGCTGGAGCGAAGCGGGGGCCAGGAGCCACCGCGGCGGCAGCCGCCGCAGCGGCCCGGAGCTGACCAGGGTCCTGAAATGCAGGCGGGCCCCGAGCTGCTGCGGACTGCGAACAGCCCCGCAGATTACAAAGACTGCTTGACTGATGCAGAGACATACGCACGTAAAGAAGCATACATTGACCACATTTCCGGGAGAACTTGCCTGGAGCCGGGACTTGTACTAAAGGATTTGAATTATATGGTGCTAAAACCAAGGGAAGCACCAAGACAGTGGAAAAAAGGCATGCCTTTACATGAAATTAATTTTTAGTATTGCCTTTCAGTAGGCTTGTAGTTGCCTCTGTCTGCACAATTTAACTGGACTTCTAATTTTCAGAATCTGAAGTGCACACTGCGCTACTGAGACCTTAGTCTTAGGTTGGGTTTGGTCCCTGAAGCCTGCCTTCCCTGATTTGCAGTGCTCTCAGTAGAGGAGGTAGCCCCAAATGAACTGTTGTGTACACTCACAACAAATGACACTTTCTGTTTGCTTTTTGGGGAACCTACACCCTTATATAATGAAACTCCATTTTAATCCTACATTACTAAGTGTTTTATTATTGATACAGAAATGATTGTTGTTTATTCAAATCAGTTTATGGTAAGTTATTCAAACAAGTTCATGAATTACTCTAATGCTTCTATGTGAAAATACATTTTAAGGAGTTTTGTTTTCATTATAGAAAAAAAATAAGTAGCTTATGGAAGCTTCATTGCTTCTGTAATTGTAACAGCTTTTCCCCTCTGTCTCCCTGGACTTCTAAACTTCTGTTTTCATAACCTTTAGACATGACATTACATGGCACTGCACTTTCCTCTAATTGCTTCATTGTTTGGTAAACATTCATTTTTAAACAATTTGGTCATCACTCATATGTAAATCTTATTAGGCTGCTTACCATGTTTTTACTTTTCAGCAAGGTCTTTTAACCTTGGCTCTACATCTCTGCAGAAAGACTGCCCTAAAGAAAGATAGTACTCTAAATGAAGTCCTGTACCCTTGCTTTACATGCAGACTTTAAAAATCTTTGTGTTGTTTTCTTTGTATACTGTTATTTGCTTTTCAACTCTTATTGTCAGCTTTTCTTGTGCTGTTAGTTACATGAGCCAACTCACATGCCATCTAGGTTTGTGGATGAAAGATAAGCTAAAGATGTAAGATATGGATTGATCCTGACCTGGCCCATGTATAATGGGTCTTTGGAGTTGGGTACATTTGATTCCTCAAACTGTTTCATGTTTCTTAGTGTATTTTATGTATTTGGTTAGACCGTGTGCTATGGGAGCAGAAAAAAGTGATTGCTTACTTCTGGATTCATGCCATTGTTTCATCCAATTCAGTAGTGCATTTAAATGAACCCACTGTATCTGTAAGATGATATTACATGTTGAATTTTTTTTTTTTTAATGTGTCTGGGCAGCCCAATAGCATAAGGCTTTTTCATCCAACCACTACCCATAAACTATTCTAAACACGCAGAAACACCTGAGCTCCTAAAATGTTTCCTAGCTAACCTGTCTCTGTTCTGGTTCCCCTTGTTGTTTATCTACTTTTACCTAATTGGAATCAGAGGGAATTTTTTTGATTTTTACCATAAGAAAGATCAGAAAATAAATCTGCATCCATACTGTAAAGTTTATAATTTTCAAAGTATGAGTTTTGCCTTAAAATAGTTAGATTATTTCCCCCTTATCTGTAAGATAAGTGAAGCTTTATTAAGAGGCTTAATTTTTCTCATTAATAGAGAAGAGAAAAAAAAAAATCCTCAAGTATTAAAGTCAGCCATGCTTCCATGCGGCCAGAAACCAATTTCAGTGTTTAAACTCTACTCAAACTCTAATTGCAAATTTCCTAGAGAGATCAATCCTTGCTAGCTGTCTTTGGTGTCTTTTTAACTAGTGATTCTCAATAGACGTTATTGATTCCTCTGAACTGTTTTGAGGTATAGCAAAGGCAAGAACCATTTTTTGATTAGTGGATCTTTTTAATGTAGAAGGTATTTGCTTAATATACTAGCTAAATGAATGTGTGTTGCTTTTAAGACAACTTAAAAAGTAAAAGCCAAAGCTTTAAACTTTGGTATCTATCAAATGATAATTAAATCCATATTATGGTGCCTATATAAGTTGATTGATTTTCTTTGCTGCAGCTCCTTATCAGTGGAATCAGAGGGCCCTCAGGAATTCAGAGAACCATTCCTTTGTTTAAGTGTTATTGTCTTTTATACAAGTAGAATTGGAAGCCCTTTTTATATTTTTTATGAGCTGAAACTAACCTTATTTATTTCATATACTGTGTGCTACTAATCAGATTTTGGAAAACTTGTGTTTCTGTAGCTGGATGAGCTTTTTAGTAAATTAGCCACATCTATGCAGATGGGTCTCCTGATACCTTCTTCAGCATCCTCCTGCAGGCTGTCTTTCCTACCCCCACCCACGTTCAATGCAGACTATTGTTGCATTTCACAATTATTTGTATTCTGCTCATGCAATTTTAGAAACATTCATCCTGCATCAGTTCTGTAGGTTAGGATTGATCTTAAAAGGCTTAGAAACTGTGTGTTTGATTGTGGATTGGTCCTGGCCATAACCTTGCACATATTTGAAACTGTGTTGAGAAATCCTTTGTGAGGCTGGGAAAAAAAGTGAGTAGTACCCCTTCCTGAACAACAGTTGTTCTTGCAAAATTTCCAAATGTTTTCCTGTCTGTGTGTTGTTCCACGCTCTCACAAGCAAATAATTCAATGTGAGAATACATTGTCTACTTATTCCTACACCAGCCATAAGTAAGCAGATACCCTGCAATTTTCCCTATTCTGTTCTGGTTTCAGCTTGTTACTGCCCTTCCATCCTGAAATTGCTGAGGGAGAAAGTACAGTCAGCGTTGGAGGACTTAGTCTCTGGGCAATCATATTATTTGTTTTCTGTCTACATTTCTCTAAATGAAATATGATAGTTATTTACTTTAACAGAACCTTCTGTGCATAAAAGTTAAAATGTGCACCTATGTACAGTAACTTCCCTAGCTAGGAAATCATACACTGCCACTCAGGAGATTAATTAAAAAGTTCATACTGGGTTTTCCCAGGTCTGCAGAACAACTCATTAAACTCTCCTAAAATAGTAACTATTCATGTTGTTTAATAGACGTGCTTGACATTAAAAAAGTAGTTTTTCCCCCTGAAGTGATGATTTGTGTGTACCCTTGTTTCCATGAAACATCTAGTCAAAACTCAAAGATGTTTCGATGCACTTTCTTTGGACTTAAGCTTAGAGCATTGTATCAATGCAAAACTGGCATGTACAGTTTGATACTCTTAGCTTTTTCGCTTCTGCTCAGACTTGGAGCAGATTAATAAAGGAGCAGGGGAAAAGTGGAGGGTGGGCAAAACCTTCAGAAGCAGCATCTGGAAGTTAAGACTCTAAGTCCAAAAGATAAGGGGTTGCTGCTAAGCATTCAGTGCAGCAGAGTTTTAAATAACCACTGGAATACCTGGTGTGTCTGCATGTCTTTCTGCCATCCTGTGCCAGTGAACCAGGGAGTGAATTGCTGCCTGATGTGTAAATGCTGTACGGTGCGAGCATTTAAGTCCGAGTCAGTTGAAATCTAAGTCGGAGGGTGTTGCGTACCTACTTCCAGAGGTGCTGGCAAAGCAGAGCAGGATTCAGTGGATGGGTCTTTTCCTCTTAAGCTTGTCATTGTGGCGTCTGATGGTGTCAGGTGGTCAGGTAAAAGGTCGGATTTGCTGTGTGTTTCTGTGGCTGTTGGCAGAGTTCAGTAGTTTGACCTATGAATCAACGTTTATCCTTCTTGTCATGCAGGATTACAAAAGGAAAAATCGAGTGAGTTATTCAAGTGTATGAGAAGGTGGTTAAGACAGACAAATTCTGATCAAGCTGTTTCTCAAGGAATTTGTACATTGTTTTTCAATTTTGTGCAGTTTACATGGGACTGGGTTGCTCCATGGAACATCTAAATGCAACTATTTGGAAGGATGCTCAGCTCCTTCTTGAAGCCTCCCAATTGTGGAAGTGTTGGAAGCTATAACATTCTCCAGAATCAGAAACACCCTTTCTACACCCAGGAGGCTGAGTTCCCTTTTTTTTTAATTAATCAGGAAACAATATTTCCTTTTTATCATTTTTAATCCAAAGTTCGGGGTTGTAGTGCAGTGCAGATCATAAAGTCTTACAAAGGAGAATTCCCTTCACATTTCCAGAGCGTTCATTGTTTAAAATACTGTTTATGATATACCATCAATAGTCTGTTTTCTAAAATAAACTGTTATAATCTCCAAATGCGATTCCACCTCCCCCCACCCCCCCCATAATCCCCACACTGTGCTATCTGGGCTGTATGAAGTCTGACTCCATTCAATTAAATGCCACAGTAGCAACTTGAAACGTTCTTTTAATTCACGGCAAGTACTCCCTTGCAGTGACTTCATGCTGAGTGGAAAGCTATTAGAGAGTACGCTGTTTTGAAGTTCCTACTTAAAGTACAGCTTGAACTAAAAGTGACTGCCAGCTAGTTACTGGTACTCTGTGTTTTTTGTGAATACGCAGGTATGTTGCAAAGCGCTCTTTTGTGTGTGGTTGCTCTGCAGTTAATATCCCATGTATCCTTTTGGATATAAGAGGGTTTCCAGCAGCTGCAGAGTGATGCATTCAGTCTCCTAAGTGATCTTTTGCAGTCCTATGTCCCCATATAAATATTTCATAAGGTATTAATCTAATGAAAAACAGTAATGTTTGAAGTACATATTTGTGAAGAGCACAAAGTTTACATGAGCTTGAATGTTTAATTCCACTTCAGTCCTTGGTAAAGATGCTGCTGTCATGACTGAGACATGCTTGCATGGTACTACAGAGAAGCTTGTTCCACCTGGACCACTTCACTTTATGCAAGCAGTGAGCTTCATGTTTCCAGATTTGTTAGTTGGCAGTGTCTCTGTGGAACAAGGAAACTACTAAATAAAGTGAAGAAGGTTGCTGGAGGTTCATTTTAAGATCTCTTTCTTATCTCCTAGAGGGATTTCATAGCCAGTCACTGTCAGATTCTTCCTGTAATAATTGCTTTATAATAAAATATTGGGGTTTGGTAGTGCCTGAGTCCAGAATTTGGAAAAACCATTCTTAGCTTATTTATTGATACTCATGATTAGCATACCCAAAGAGGCAGTGTGCTGCAAGCCTGTAATCAGTCTGGCAGGGGCTTCGTTCTGATCTGTTCCACAAAATTACTGGAAGTGTGCTTATACTTAACTCCTCTGCTTTGGGACAGCATTACCGTAGAGGCAAGGTTTTTGGCTTGCTTGTTGCTTAACATTTCACACATTATTTCACATATTAGAAGAATATAGAGAATTTTGAACGAGTTATAGCTAACACACACATTTAGCAAGTCTCAGTGGATTATATGTTGCGATTCTGACAGATTTTGTACATGAGAAATTTAGCTTTAAACAGTTTCACTAATGTACTTTTCTAATAAGGCTTTGTGTAAACACAAAATAATTTGGGAATTATGTGGCATTCAGTAAATCTGCCAGTAAAGTATTAGTGTGTGTCTTTGTATGTTAAAATGCACGCCTCTTCCAGCCCACAACATTCGCTCAAGATTTATAGAGAATAGTTTCTCCTTTTCCAGCTTCTCAGACACTTTTGTTCTAATCCATGTTTCTTCTGTTTCTCTATAAAAAAGCGAGTTCTAAATTATTGTTAAAATTTTAGATGCATTTCAGACTTCGCCCAGTTATTTCAATCACTAACTACAAACAGAAAGGCTAGGCTGAAAATAGGTTTGTGACATAAAATGTCTGAAATTATGAATTGCTACATACAAGTCTTTTAGATAACCTATTTTAAAGGAAATCTTCCTGAAAAAGAAGTCCATCTCTTATTTTTCAGAATTTTCATTTTTCACTAAAAAAAACCCCAAACTCTAAGCATTTTTTTGGTGAAAACAGTTATTTTCCCTAGAAAAAGAACAATTACTTCCAAAAGATAGAAAGAACATCAGTTGTCTCCCTGTAGTGGCATAGTGTAGGCAGTGGCCTGAGAAGTCCTCTCTCTTTCAGGAGAAGCAGCTCCTCCTGACCTCCATGATGTTTCTTACCTTGCTATCAATAGTTCCTGCTTGCTCTGGGCTCCTGTACCCAGCTCAGAGCAGGGTTGGAGCAGGTTGGAGGAGAGAAGCGAGTGGAATGCAGGGAACCACAGCCACCCTCCACATTACGCTATATAGAATATGCCATCCCTGACATCACTGAGGTTTTTTGCAGCTGGTTGCTGTCAAGCTGTCATGTCTTGACAGCAATGTAGGTGGAACAAAAGGCCCATCAGACCGAAGATGATTTGTAAACAACGAAGAAGGAGCATTTGCCACCCCGCCATGTCTGACAGCGTAAAAGAAACAAAACCACTTTACCTGTGGCTGACACACAGGGACCTATCCTTTAAAGCGTCAGCTGCATTCCTTATGCAGAGGTGCAAAGAAAAGTTTTGTCAGGAGCTGAATTTGGGTTCTTGTTAACTACCAGAGTTTTTCCAGCTCCTTAGAAAAATCAGTAGAACAATGCCCTTCTCATCAGGAGGCCACCATCTCAAAAGGGACAGTAAAATCACAGCATCTCTTGCAAATCTGAAATGTTTATTTAAAAAGCCCTTCTCTTCTAGTTTAGTTCTCAGTGTTTTCAATGTTATTGACATCTTAAGCATTAAATCAGAGGCTGAATACTGTAATTTTTCCTGTTTTCCCAGTAAGAACTTGGTTGCTGATTAAAGTCTTTGGCAGGGAGTGGGCAAAAATTAATGCATTAACAACCTAACAATGAAATCAAAATGAATTATAGTAGCATTATCTAAAATAAATTCTGTTTTGTTAGTACTGTGTAATGTTCTTTTCACTGATGACAATGATTTATTTCTACTTAGAAGAATGAAGAAATTAATCAGGGAACTGCTGGATAGATGCTTTGTTAAATTAGTCCCATATTCAATTGGCAGTCTTTATAATCTATTGCTTTGTGTGCTTATTTGTCATTGAATTCGCAGAGGGATGTGCAGGTTCTTCTTTTGTTTACATAGATATGAACTAGCAGATCTTCATTGATTATCAGTGGAGTTCCATTGTTTGAAACCAGAGGAGATGAGACAATGGGGCCTTTCTGTCTTTGGTTTTGTTTGGAGATGCCTTTTAAAAAACACCTTAGGGAATCCTTTTTAAAATTATTTGAAATTTGCTTTTAAAGGGAATTCATGCAGCTTATTTTCAATATGGAAGATGTTTTTGGTTAACAGTATTTGCAAGTTTTTTGGTAATGATTGCTTAAAAATGGGGATGAGTTGGTCATTTATTTTTACATTTTCTCTGTTACACTAGATGAACTGATGCTGAGCTGTTTTTTCTAGTCCACCCACGAGACTGGCTGTTCATTAAAATTTTATTAATTAAGAAAGTAACGAAGGTGTTGACAATAAAAATTACATAGTTTTAGGAAGGTAATATTAATGGAAATGCTTTTGTTACAACTTTACAGTCCAAAGCCAGCATTTGGTAGACCAGCTTACAATTCTAAGGAGAAAAACAACTGAGCTTTTTGTCAGCACTTGGCATAAATGACAGCTGGGTCCTCACAATGTGAGAACTTATATGCTGTTAACTCTGAACTGACAATTTGCCTAGCAAAGAGTTACGCTGTGGGAGGTAAAGAAGGAAAGCATGAGGTGGTGAAACATATTTTGCTGGTAATAGAAACCTAGAAGCAAATTTGCGTTTACTGTGTAGTATTATCTCTAAATAGCACCATCACCTTAAAAATGTAACACTCTTGATTGAAAATTGCCTCTTATTGAAATTAGAAGTAATGCTCAAACTATTTTACAAAAAAGTAAAACTGGTTTAACTCTGGAGCAAGTTGCAGCATTCTTTTAACCCTTCAACCTTTACCTAACATTAAAAAAATCTGAAGGCAGATCACCCACACCATGAAGATAGCGTAAGATCACTTGGCATTAGGAAACAAATCATTATTGGAGTCCACCTTTGTTTTTCACCCTTAGTGGAAAAGAAAACCTCCAAGTTTTGATAATTAATTAAGTATTAAAGTCAACCTTAAATCCACACTGCATACCCTGACAAGCCAGCAGTAGGAAGAGCTAGAGGATGCAGGGAAACATCTTGAAAGCCCAGCAGTGATGTGGAAAGCTAGTAACAAGCTGAGTAATTCTACTTTGTGTTAGGGCTGGAGCTACCTTTTGGTTAATCATGTTGCAACTTTGCTTAACTTGTTTACACCTCCTATTTTGGGCAGCCCAAAGGCAGGAATGAGCTGAATGCTTATGGGAGGAAACAGAATGAAGCCCACAGCATTTTCACTTTGAAGAGCCTCTAAGTGCCTTTATCTGTGCTATCTGTCCCATGAGCATCCTTTGGACGTGGAGGAGAGGGGAGTGTTCCGTGGCACTAATGTCCTGCCCTGGTTTGGGTATGCTGCTGCTACCTAGATTACAGGGTGGTCATTTCCTACAATTTCAAAGCTGAGGAGCCTGTTCCTTTGAAAGAGGGAAAAGAGAAATGCCCTTCTTGGAGAGAAAAAGGAGCCACATGTTTCATAGTCACTTATGGGCAACACCTCAGCTTAAGACTTGCATGATTTGTGTATGACGAGGCGGTTTTGTTTGGACAAAAAGGCTCAGGGCAGAGCCTCTTCCTCAAACGACCCTGCAGTCTCAGCAATCATACAGATGTGTGATTTAAATGTTTAAAGAAAAGTCGCATGCAAGATAACAAATGCAGGTTTCTCCCAGGTCATCCTAAGCAATTGCTCTTCATTAAGCTCAAAGCAGCTCAAATCCCACCAAGCAGCAGGGACACTTAAACTTTCAGCCTTTACACTTGCCCCCTGCCCCACCCCATTAGGGTAACGGAAATGGGTCTTTTGCATCGTGTCTGTAGAAAATTTCTAAGTGTTGTGGTAAGTATTCTGGAAAATGCATCTGTTGAACATTTTAAGCTAAAAGGTGGCGTGTAGACTCTGTCCTGTGTCTGTGCCGTGCCCTGAATTTTCAGGACTTTGTTGGGGGAGGCAAAAAGCTTCTGTGGGCTCTTGTGGACATGGTGGCTTTTCACAGAGCTGTGTTCAGCCTGTTTTCCCTCCTATGACCATAAAGCAACTGGATTTCTTGCAGGTTCGGCAGAGGTACAACCACCACTGTGATTTTATCTTTACCCTTCTGCTTTCCTTTGGCTCCCTCAAATCACCCTGGCAGCTCTGGTTTTGTTCTTTTGTTTCTTGGAGTCTCTGAAGGACAGGAGTTTCAAAGCCTCACAGTCTCTTGGAAACAAGAATATGTATGCAAATAACAACTAATACTGTCTTTGAGCATAACAGGATGTAAGCTTCTCTTGAAGGACAGCAAGTCATCTCAAGCAATATCAAAGGCTGTTTGTGTCAGAATTTTGAAGCATTTACTAACTCCTAAATGTTTATTTTGGGGGTCTAAAGCCATTCAATGTGTACTGAAGCCACAGAATATATGTGACAGTGGCCACAACTCTTACAAGCAAGAGTTAATGTCTGCTGCCTTTGTCTGTGATTTGTCACAATCTTGCCTTTATATAACTAGCTGTCTTGGAAGGAGCTTTGATATATCTTGAATAAGAAAGTGCTGTTATTTATAAAACATATCTCTTCTATGTTTCCTCCGATTCCCATCCAGCCCGCCCCCATGTCCCCCTTAACTGAGCATGTGAGCTCTCGTTTGGTCAGGGTCACCTCAGAGATGAGATGTCCTTTGAATTGCAAGATACACTCCTAGTTCAATAACTGTGTAAATTAAAAAATGTTCTTGAGAAGGCAGATGCAGGACAAGAAAGCAGCTGCATGCTTAGTATTGCTTCACCGTGCTATCACTGGGTCCCTAATGGTAATGGGGCCTCAGGAAACCAAAATCTGTTTTTCTGATTTAGCCTGTCTTAATCCAGAGTTAAGATAAGCAAAATGCTTTAATGTTTTTCATTAAAAGCAGGTTGTGGCTTTATTCTAGCTGAATGGAATCTAGTTTGATGAATAAAGAAGAAAAAGCAAATAAATCTAAGGAAGAAAAGAAAGAAGGCATTAGAAATAAGTTCCAGCAAATACAGAGTTTACGCTATAATACTGGGTCTGTTTCCTGGACAAGTACAACACCGTGATGCCCAGTGAATACATGATGCAGCGTTAGACGTTGCTCTGTACATGTGAGGACAAGTGCTGCCACCATTCTACCTTGTCCTCCAGGAGAGAATTGTTTCACGATGCTGCATCCTGTTGCTGTGGCATTTGCATTCTCGGAGGCCTGTGCAGCAGCTTCTCTCTCTGCTGCAAAGTGAGATTTTGACAGGTTTGATTAATAAAAAAATCCCTGCACATTTTTTTTTGCATGAGTAGAATATTAAATCTTGTATTGTAGACGAATTCCATTCTGTAGCTAAATCAGTGCTTTGAATTCACATGTCTTTCACTGCTTCTTTTTATTAGTGTGCTGGGCTGCACTGATGCACTGTGTGCTGTTTAAATGACTGTCCTGACCTCTCTAAAGGTGAATGACTTGAGGCTGACAGGAAAGTGTCCCACCTGTAGTTTTAAGGTCCTCTGGAATGAAGAAGACTATACAGATCTAATTTATTACTATGTTTGATGCGTAGGATAGCACGACAATTTGACCTTGCTCTTGGTCCCTTTCTAGTTTTAATTTGCGCAGTGTCTGGGCAGCTTAGTGTTTGAGGAGGTGTTGTTAAGCTCTAAATATCTTTGCCTAAGGCTTGGTTGGGAGTCACCAGTCTCAGCAACACAACCATAGAGGGAGCCAGGGTGACTCCTGATTCCCGGTCCCCTTCTGTCATCACCTCATTCCTTCCTTCCTTTCTTCCCCAGAGCTGTCTTTAGTGTATCAGCTCAGGAAGGTCACTTTCATAGATTTTTCTTTTTTTTTTTTTCCCCCCGGTTGTGTTTTTCCCCTGTGTCCTTGCAGCATGGCTAGAAGGCTCACTCTGACTGCCTGGCTTGGTCAGTGTCTGTATCAGAACTTTAGGCAGTTATGGTTTTACAGAAATATTATTATCTTCTGTGTCGCGTTTGTTGCATCCTGGTTTGGGGAGTGGGGATAAGACCTGTCCTACATCTACTTAGCAGCTACTTTCTGTCCTTGTTTTTTCTCTTTTTTTCCCCCTGGCTCCCAATTCTCCCTTTTCTTTCATGACTTTGAGCCCTGCCAGCTCCCTGGGTTCTTGAGGAGTGGCTGCTACAAAGATGCGTGTGTTCTCCTCTGTAAAACTGGTCCTTGTTTTGTGTTGCTAGGCTACTCCCTTCCAGCTGCCACTGAAGAAATGCTCCGTGGTGGGAAACGGTGGGATCCTGAAAAAGAGTGGCTGCGGCCAACAAATAGATCAAGCAGATTTTGTCATGCGGTAAGACAGAAACCTCAATAGCACATTGTCTTCCCTTCCCCCTGCTAAGTCTTGGACTTTTCAAAGCTATTCAGTTGCGATTAATCAATTATAATTTGCCTTGTTCCCCCCCTACCCCTTTGCAGGGTGCTTTATACCAGTGAGTTAGGTAAAAGTGTGAGGAGAGGTAAAGAAGAGTTTTGACTGGCTTCTGCAAATGGGTGTGTGGTGGGCGCAGTCTGCCGATGGACGGGTTAACGTGACAGACTGCAGTGTTAAGGTTGTGACAGATTGTGCAGTGTCACACAGAGGGACCGAAGAGTTGCTTTTTTCTTTAATTATGCGATGTAAGGCAGGGTCTTATCCTGCAGTGTGCTCTGTCCTCTGCAACTCTAAATGCCATCATATGCAACCCACTAAACTTAAGATCTATAGGTACTAACTTCTGGGGCAAGGCTTAAGAAAGAAGTTGGAACAAGCTAAAATGTTTCTGTGTTTTTCTTCCCCCAAGACTGATTTCTGGCTGTATGAAGAAAGGCCAAACCTCTTTCCTCAGTTCAGGGTTTTTGGGATTCCTCACATTTCCTTTCCTTCCAGCCTTCTCAAAGTTGTAAGAACCTGTCAGGAGAGATGTTGAACCAGCTACTGCTTTAGTGATTGAATTTGGCACTTTCTAGGTCTGCATTCTTTAAGGAAGACAGACAGATATTAGTTCCTCTCTGTTAAACATGAACAAGAAGAACATTGTTGGGGAGAAGCTGAAGGAACGCTCCCAAAGAGATGAGAAATGGAGTTTCTTTGGGATTTGAGATGGATGCATAATAAACACCCACTTTAGCAAGTCTCCTTATTAGATCCTGATGGCTTATTATAAAGCCATACAAATTTCCTGCAAACCAAACAGTATTATGGTAATTTCTGGTTTGCATCTCAAAGACCAAAAAAACCCACACAACACTTGCCTCCAATGTTAAAGCAAAGAAACACAGCAAACTAATGGAACTGTATACTTACAGCATTTGCAGAAGAGGAGTTGTGAGGTACAGGGAGAGAGAGGCAGTGTGCTGATTTCTTTTACTGCAGAACTCCTTAGATGTTCCACAGACTAAATATAAGAAACTGCAGGGTATATACTGTGGTGATATTATATAGATGCAATGGGAAATTGAAATGCTGCAGGAGCAATCAGTTACAAAAACAATAGAAACTTTTTTTAAAAAAAAAAAAACCCCAGCAGTTGTAGCATGATCAGAAAAATCCTTTTCTCTCCAGGGAGGGTAGAGCAACTGTTATGTGTACAGAATGTATTTTGAATTGGGAATAAGTGATGGGGAGAATCCTTCAAAAATCCCAGTAGCTGCCTGCAGGGTGTAATGTATTAGTGACGTGCAGTCATATTTATGGAAAATGTTGCAGTTCTTTTGGGTTAGAAGCTAATACACCACTGAGAGAAAATACAGCAGGTGGAAGTCAGCATTTAGTTGATCTTTTCTAAGTCTGATTTCTATAATCTGAGAGCTGAGGGAGAAAGAACACAATAGTGACTTGCATAACCTTTCTTTGCTTTTTTTTTTCTTTAGGAAATTTATGTAATATCTTTAAAGTATTTCTGCAGCGTGAAATACCACGCTAGCTTTTACTCTTGTTATTTTCTTCCATTCACATGGTTTTTGATTTCACTTACATGTATTTCCATAAGCTCTGTCATATGATTGCAGCCATCTTCTCTGATATATTGTACTCACTAAGGTTAATTAATGAGTTTAAACTCATCTCATTGCCGAGCATCTTCTACAAACACAGTTGTACCAACGCAGAGATTAAAAGAGCAGCAGTTTTCAGCCCCTAAGGCATAGCACACTGCATCTGCAATGAAAAAGGTGCATGGCATATGGTCTAAGTGTTTATGTAGTGTGGTTATAATAGGCTCTTCTTCTGACACCTGGATGGTTTTCAAGAAAAAAAACCTTGATTTGTCCCTCCCTCCCTGCAAACACTTGTATTAGAAGTGTTGGGTGCTAAATCCTAAGCAATGTTTTTGTCTGTATTTTGACAGAAGAGGCATTAGGGTCTTGGCATTAGATTTTGAATAAATATTTCTACATCTTGCAATTCTCCCTTTCCCTCAAGCACTTTCCATGGCTTTGCTGTGGTTTTTATGCCTGCCAGAGAAAGGGTCTCTCTGTAAAATAGCGGGGGATTATGGGGAGCTCTCCGATCTGTTTGGTGGTGAATTTATTCCCAAACTAGAAGCCACTTGTCACTATTTCAAGTTGACTAGTGGCTGTCCTGGTTGGGGAGGCCAGACTGTTATCTTTTAATCACACTGTGTCATGCCATCTAGCCATACCAGCCCAGGTGGAGCTGGGGAGGTTAAATGTGGTGGCACTTTGGGGTTTGTAGGCAACTCCAGAGAAACATGGCTTTCAGCTACTTTATGCAGTTATTGTCTTGCTGATGGCCAAAGTGCCACAAAGGAATAAAAACTTATGTTTGCAGTTACATATTAAATTCCTATCAGTCCCTAGTGTTTGGTATATGTGCATATCTAACATTCTAAAATACCTAGATAGTCACATAGCATCTACCAAACGCATATGTGTCTTCCAAGTTGCCTGAATTCTCTGCACCTGCAGGACAGGGACTTCTATCTGGGCCAAACCCAGAAGAGCCATTTCTTCCTGGTGAGGGTAGGAGGATCCCTCACCTTTACGCTTGCAGCTGTTTGTACCTATTGAGTTGGAAGGTGTCAGATATGAAAAAGGTACACACAGACTGCTGTGCCTGTTGATTCCCCCCCCCGCCAAAAGCTGGATCTAAGTCATATTGGTCTTCTATGTAGAAGACCATAGGAATTTTGAATTTAAATATGTAACGATCTGAATTTATGAATTATATTGAAGTATGTGATTGTATTATATATGAATTAAATTATGACTTACACAGGAAATATAATTTAATTGCAAACATTCGTTCTTAGTTCTTTGTGGTACCTTGGCCAACATCAAGACAATAATTGCATAAAGCAGCTGAAAGCCATGTTCTCTGAACTTGTCTACAACCCCCAAAGAGGTCCTCTGTATTGAAGACCAATATGTTCCACTCTTCCAGTTAGGCTCGTATCAAAAATGCTGGCCTGAAACTCTGTCCTGGTAGTTCCTTCTTTCTTGCACATTTATATAGTTACTCCTCAGTACCAGGGCCAAGAGTAAGGTAATTAAAAAGCCCTTTCTTAGGATGAGTCTTTTTTTTTTCTTGGTGTGTTCCTCACCCGCACAACACTTGGCATTCTGCTGACCCATTGACAAGAAAATAATCTGAAAGGCCAAGAAGTTTCTGTCAACCAACTGATTTCTTGCAGAGTTTCCTCTGGATACTCAGGCCATTTCTTAATATTTCATGCAGAACAAGCTGGGAAAGAGACTTACTGATGAAGGGAATTAGATGTGTTAATGCCTCTGGACTGGCTTCTGAAAGAAATTTCATTATTGAGATGTTAAGATGATTAAAAAAGGGCGAGATCTTGGTCCTTTGTAGTGCTTTTAAATACAACTAAATATGGCTTCTTAAAAGCTTGGCCTGTAAGTTTGTGTTTATTCCAATCAGCGAGCATTAACCTCCAGTCTGCCAGAGCTGATTTATGCTATCTCTCTCTCTCTGTTCTGAGGCAAATCACCTATATATCTTACTTCACAAATATTTTTTTGATCTGTGGGACTTTGCTGTCCTTCTTCTTGGCATTTCCTGATGATGTGAATTTAAGAATATGATTTTGAGAGCTGGTATCTGTGTGCAAACACATGGAGATATAGGACTGGTGTGGGTTTTTTTTATGAGGGAAAGCGGAATGTTTTGCATTAACAAAAATTGCAGAGTATACTGCGTGAACACCAGTGCCCTCTCCGGGCACTGACATGGCACAAAACCTTAACCATGGAGATGCAGCTGGGAATTTATGCAGCCTCGTTTGCTGCACTCTGCTGTCACAAATGCCTGGATTTCTTCTCCAAACACTGCTTAGGTTAGTGGAAAGAGGCCGTGACTGCTGTGGAGGTGAGGGCTTTCCTTGTGATAAGACTGATTTTCCCAACGTGGTGGGTGCGCATGGCAACCTGTAATGCAACAGGTCAACAGTTTCTGCAGTAGCCTCTGGAAACTGCTGTAAAAACTGAACTGTAGCTCACTTCCCCAGCTCCCACCTCCGCTCATGTATGAGATGGGCAGCAGGAAAAGCAGCTCGTTATTGTTGGATTCAAGGATTTCATGACTGACGCCAGCTGCTTAGAGGATGCACACAGAAGTGGAGTGTTGTAGAGAGTTTAATGGAGAAGATGGTGAGAAAAGTGACGTAACTCTTCACAGGCGTAAGACATGCGTCAAAGGAACCCATGTCTCCCTGGTACCGAAAGGAGAAGTCACGAATATGAAACAACACTGTGCTGCTACCAACCATCTTCCAGGGCTGGGGCCTCATCCTCTGTGGGAGTGGTTGTCTGCAGAGCTTAAAGCAACCAGGGGCTGCCTGACCCCCTTCTTCAGGGTCAGCGTTTGCTCAGCACACGCTCTTGGTGGGAGCAGGAGGCGGCAGGAGCTGGTGCCTAAGCATGCCCCTCGTCTTTCCTTACCTTCTCTGTGCTGCACTTTTCCAGTGTGCTGCAGAAAAACCGTGAAACCAGCATGTGCAAATGGGAATGTCTTGATTCGAGAGTCGAACTTAAAAATTGGGAGGCATATTTGGTTATAGTAGAGCTCAAAACTTTTTTTTTAAAAACCCAACAAAACCCCACAAGCCAACAACATAAACCTTAAAGTCTTTTTCTGAAAAAAATTCCAAATTCTACTTGTCTCTGAGAATCCTGGTTTCATTTTTGCCTTTAAGCATTAACAATAATGTTTATATTTTTGATTTAAAAAGTTGGACAAATTTGAAATGAAAAAGGTTTTGACACCAATTTTGGGTCAATTTCTATATATTTAGTAGATTTCTCCTGACTGTAGTTTTTGGAGCAGTGCATAGGCTCAGATACCATCTGTAAGCGTTTTCATCTTTATTGCACCTTCCCTCTAGCTTTTTACTATGGACCATTTAGGACTGTTCATTGTCTGGAAGTGTCTCTCTACTTCTGTTTTTTTGGAGTCGTGACTCTCTGCTTTCCAAAGTCCATTTGCTCAGTCTCTTTCTTTTTATTACATTATCACCCTGCCCACCAGAACAAGACTGTGAACAAAACTGAGATGCACATATCTAATAGCCACTTAAAATTTGTCTCTGTGTTTTCTTGGTAAATTCTCTATGGTGAAGATAGCCTGTAGGGTAATATTAAAAATGCCAGTTGCCTCTTGTTTGCAGAATGTGTAATGCTTGTAATACCACAGAGCGGTAACGGTCTGGAGCCTGATTCTGGTAAAAAGACAGAAAAGAGAGAAAACCAGACCTTTTTAGAGTTTGGAAAAAAAAAAAGTCTTTGCTATAGGTTATAATGGCCTATTCCACAGCCTTTTCAACCTGTCAGAAATGCCAGGTCTGTGTCTTTGTTTTTGCGTGGTAGTTCCCTAAGATCATCTCTGCAAAAGAGATTTCCACATTTCTCCGCAGTCTGGTACAAAAATTTTCTATTGTGCTGGTAAGTGTGGTACAGGAAGGATCTTTTGTTGCTTGGTCTAGTATTTATATGACACTTTTACATTTTCTGACAGCTTGCTTTTTGGGGAAAAAAACCCCAAAACCCAACCAACCAAACAAAAAACAACCCAACAAAAAACCCCACCTACAAACTTGCAGATTAAAAAAGACTGCGGTTGAAGCCTGTCGATCCTGAATGTCATTTAAAATCTTGACTGTCTTTCTGTGCACAGGTGCAACCTTCCTCCTCTATCCAGTGAATACAGCAAGGATGTTGGATTGAAAACCCAGCTGGTGACTGCGAATCCCAGTATAATTCAGAAAAGGTACAGAGCATACTGTTCCTTCTCTGGTTGGGGGAAACAAATAGAGAAATACTTCATCTGCGTTACGGATGTTAGTGAATCAGAGTCATGATCTTAATGATCTTAATGATCTTCTGATCCTGGAGAGGGATCTGGAAAGGTGAGGTAGGCAATAGTTTGGTATTAAGTGAAATACTTTAAGACTAAACGCCTGATCCTTTCACTGTAAGCAAGGGCACTAAGGGAGGCTAGCTTTTACTCCCCTCAGTGCTTCCAGCTCCCTGCCTTTAGCACGTGCTGCGGACGTGCCAGAGGTGCTTTGGCTGCTCCCTCAGGCAGGTACTGATGGGTGGCCCAAACTACTCTGCTGGTCAGGCCGGCTGGCTGCTGCATCCCATAGATAATGAACGTGCTAATTTCGGTTTCTCTTTGCTTCACCTCTGATAACCTGTGGGTCCTTACTGTCTTTCTATTATTTGTTTAATAACGACTTACAGTACAAAAGTTATTAGGATGGGACTGATTGGCAGGTTCTGATCATCCAAGCTTCACTTTCTTAGGAAACTGGGAAAAATTTTTGTTTACGAGAGTAAATTTTCCAAATGTCAGTAGCTAATGAGAGAGGGGAAGAAGAAGAGGGGAAGAAAAAGTCGTCACCATCTCTCTCATTTTGCCTTCCTGAATTTTAATTGCTATGTTATTTGTTTATCACCCAGAATGAGGTAGGCTGTTCGCAGGCAGAACAAGATCTGGTGGTACCTGCCATGTTCACTGAAAAACCTGAAGAAAAGACATAAAGTAAGGGGATGAACAATGCTTAGGCATAAAGAAATGTATAATGTGGGTAATGGGAGGTGAAGGATTGTGAAAGGAAGCAAAGTAGAGAAATTTTTTTAAAAATAAAACACTAGAAAACCAGGTCTTTTAGAAAGAAGAAAGGCGCAAACTTGGAAATGGATGTTTGATGATATTTAAATGTAATATTTTTCCTCTCTATCAGGAATTGAAGGGTTCTCTAGTTTTGTGCGTGGAAAAGATGACAGTCTTTGACAGAGTAGAAAAGAGAGGGTGAGCAAGAGGGGAATGGAGTAATAATCAGCTTCAAGAGCTGATTCTAGGCAGAGAGTGTCTGAATAGGAGAAGGCACAGAGGTGCTTGTGGGATGAGATGAAAGGAAATGAAGCAGAACTGGCAGAGGATGGCATCAGGTGCCAGGCGAGAACAGGGGGCTGCTCAGGGCAGTGGACCTGAAGATGGGGAATCTGAAAATCCTGTGGGACATCGATGGCTAATGAGGCTGATTTAAGAAGGGGGATGAAACGGCCAGAACATCCCTTCAAGGAAAGAAGATCAGTTTGGCCATGGCATTTTGGATAAAATGAAGAGAAGCAGTGTGAAACATAAAGCTTGTGAAGAATTTTACAGTTGTCAAGGCAAAGGATTACTGAACTTTGCACCCTCCCCTCCACGAAGGCCTGTAGTGAAAAGTTTGCTGTACTTAGTGTTTTTGAACAGAAAAGGAAAAGTAAAAAGAGTTTTCGTGATGCTACAGGGAGACAATTAAGCTACACTAGAGAGACTGTGGAGTTACCCAACAAGAGGGAAGGGCAGGAGTGAGCAGATGGTCGGAGAAGCAGATGGAGCGAGTGAGACGCTACTTTGTGAGAGGGGAATATCACAAGGAGGAGGGGAGGGGGAGGGAAATCGGAAAAAAGAAGGGGAGGAAGGAATAGGTGGTGAACAGGAAATAGGATTGTGTTTAACGTCAGTTTTCAAAATGAGTGCATGGTAACTGCAATACAAGACCTTTCATGATGTATGGGGATGTATTTGCATGTGTATTGATTAGGAGAAGATATACAACCAGTAAATGAAAATGACCCAGAGAACAAATTCATAGAACTGAAAATTGGTAGAAACCTTGTCTGAGGCTTGGCGCTCCTGAGAGATCTGATGCTTTGCTTCCTCTGCCTGGTCAGGAAGAGACATTTTTTTAAAATAATATTTTACGGATGTTTCCTGTCTGCTATCCAAACTCATTATTTTACCGCCTGTGTGTTAAGTTAGAGTTGGAAAAAAAGATTAAATCTTGGAAGTTAAAATAGAAAAAAAGACTACTGTTCTGTCAATGAATAATCAATTTCTATGGAAAGAAGCTTTTTAAGGAATTAAGACTGCTTGTAAGTCCAGACTTTCATGAAATTCAAGGACATTCAGGTTGGTGACTGATACGTATCTGTTTCTAAGCTGTAAGTTAACTAGCTTCACATAGTGGTATTATTCTTCCGCTCTTCTCTTGTCCTTACTTCGAGTAGGTTGATACTGATGAGGCTTGACATCTCAATTATCTCTCAAGTGTGTTATGGCAGATTTAGTGAATTGGTCCCGCAACACCATTCATGGCTTCTAAAAGGTTCGTCCTTACCAGATAATTTATGATGAGGCATGTTGGATAGGTCAAAGTTTTCGTACCAGGGATGGGGAGGCAATTTTCTGTGTTGTTCTAAAACCAGAATTATTGCCTTTAGAAAACTAAGTTGTTGGCGGTAATTACTACAGCATGATATCTGAGCTACCACTGTTTCCCTCCAGACTTACAGCCTTAGGATGGTAGAGTCAAGATTTTAATCTGGGAGTACATTGACTTTAGAGATACCTTCTAAAGATTGTCTTTTGCAAGACTTAGGGGTCAAGTTCCTAAGTTGTTTTCAACAGGAAATGTGACTGTGCAGCTAGTGCAGTTTTCACTTGTAGAATATTGTGCTCACTTCTCATTTGAGTTTGAAAAACGATGAGGAATTTCTTACCCAAACTTTGCTTCATATAATACATGAGTACTGACAATAGACAGAAATTTTGCTGGCTGACTAAGAGGATTCATGATGACTGTCCCAGTTTCTTTTTTGGTCTAAAATATTTCTTGGGCATTTCCCTTCAGTTAATATTGGAACTCACAGTTTTTCAAGCCCATGTAAAACTCCCATTTCCATTTTGTATTCAAAATTTACTTCTCCATCAAACCCTGCTTTGAGGTTGCAATTGGGATTGAAATGTTGCATAAAGCTACTCCTGGGGCCACTGTGACCTCTCCCACCCTCTGCCTCCCAATACTGTTGAGGGATTGCCTAAAGGTTGGAAGCTTTGATGTTTCCAATCCATTCCTCTACCACCCTAGTCAGCTTGGCCTTATATGTAGGGAACTACTTTGTAGGCAGAAGATTATTCTATATTTGTCCTGGATTTTATTTTCTTTCCGTGAGTAGCTGCTATAAGTCCCTGCTAGGAAAGAGGACCTGCAGTATCGAGGCTTATGATGTGCCTTCAACTGTTCTTAAACTCTGGGAAAAATCAACAAGATTATGTATTTACAGTGATTGTTTCTATATTCTGAGCACTTGTCTACAGCTGTGGAGAGGGACTAGTCAGAGGACTGCACATGAACATAAAAATGCTTAAATAGGTAGTGATGATTTTTGACCAATGGCATAAGATTTTTGACAAACAAATGGAAAGAGTTGCTATTTAGTATGTAGATATTATGTATTTCTGAAGTCACTGGCTTGTTTAAGAGAAGGAAATTCTAGCAATTTCTTGCCATCTTCAACAACTCTTGCAGGTGTCATAATAATACTCTTACCTTCATTCAGAACTTTTAATTAAATCTGCAAACAAATACTGTTTGCAGCAACCTTCCTTTCTAGTCACCATGTGTGCTTACTCTGTCTAACCCCTGGACACATACATCATGATCAATGTGGCTCTAGTAGTCCAAATAGGTGGTTTCCCAGCATTCGGTAAGTTTCAGATCAACTGACATTTGTTGGTGAGTATTTTATCCATGAGCTGTGTGTTTCTGACCTGCGTAGAAATACTCTCATTAGAAAATGTGACAATGACTATTCTTTATTTGCCATAATTCAGCGTCTGTAGGACAGCCAGAAGCCCCTGAGGTATTTGACATACACCTCCCCACACTGTCTTTGAGACGTAACCCAATAATTGGTTAAATTGTGTGAAGCTTTCCCCCCTTCTCCTTTCGGGGTGCTGCATTTTCTCAGCGCTGATGGTGCTGGAAGGAAGACAAGTTGCACTTGGGGGAGAGCAGGCAGCCACGCAGCTGCTCTGGAGGCTGCTGCTGCTCTTAGCTTGAGAAGCAGATGGCAAAGGGGGACTTGGGGTCACTGCCCTCGCAACCCCCGTGGTATGATGAGTAATTACATCTGCTCCTTTCTCTGGAGAAACCCCTCCCTGCATCCTTCTTGCCTCTGAAGGGAGAGCTCAGACTCATCTGCTACTTGGGCCCTCCAGGCTGGAAAGCATGTCGGACCGTGGCAGGGGCAGTGTGGACTGATGCTGCTGGTCCAGCAGAAGAGGAGAGCCCGTCTGCTGAAAGGAAGAGCCAAGGTGCCCTTCCCTGCTTCCGACTCTCCTCTGCGGCTGCTCCGGCGCTGCTCAGGGTGCTGACAGCAGGAGCTTTGTGTGCAGAGAGGCTGCAGAGCCGGGCTCCGAGGCAGAGCTCTGCTGCCCCTGTTTGGTATCCTCTCCCCTCATCATGTACATCCACTGGGATGAGAGATGGGTCATTCCAGAATGTGTTCGGGGCTGTGTAGGTTATTGTAATTAGATTCATTATGAAAATTTCTGTGAAATACCCGTGCTGTCAGAAACAGGGTGAGGGTGTAGGAGATCTGTGTTTCTGCTACTACAGCATTTCTACTAGAGCGTGCTTTGTTGCTGTGAATACAGAAATAAGTGAAGGGTCAGCTGAGGTGGTAGCAATCTTCATACTTTGAAATTTGGATACCTTTATTTAAGCCTTTTAGTGAAGTC
This sequence comes from Bucorvus abyssinicus, assembly GCA_009769605.1. NCBI lineage: Eukaryota > Metazoa > Chordata > Aves > Bucerotiformes > Bucorvidae > Bucorvus > Bucorvus abyssinicus. The sequence continues at coordinate 72,520,026 of CM020025.1, forward strand.
TGTAAGCAGTTGTATAACATTGGCAGTGGAAATACTCTGACTGAAACTTGGATAACCATATCTAGGATCAGCCATTGCACTTTGCAGCTCAGTATGAACTTCGGGCACTGAATGTGAACTTTTTTTTTCAGTAAATTAATTCAGTTTTTTGATCTCTTATGTTTGACAAGTTTTTGCTGTATCCAGTTTCCTGCACTAAAGCAAGATGAAGGAACGAGACTAAAGGCTAATAAATGCAATGATTCTGCCTCTGAGCTTTGAAATGTCAGTTAAATATCGCTGGTTTTTATTAGGTTTCCATGAAATCTGAGTGGGATTAAATTTACTTTCCAGTTCTCCCTGCATCTTAGAGCCAATTAATAATCCTTCCTGGATTCAGTCCTGAAGACATCTTTGAATCCAATAGACTTAAGCCATAAGAATAAAAAGATGAAACCAAGGCAATTATTCAATTCGATAAAAGCTTTCTTCATCTTCAGTTAAACAAATATAGAATGTTAAACCTGTTGCTGAAAATGGTGCAGGAGAATTCCTCTTGACTGTGTCTCCATGTAAAAATTATATATTCCATTCTTAGGTAGTTATATTTTAATTTGGTCATTGCAAAAGATCAGAAAAAGAAAAAGAAAACCCACCAATAAAACAAATTATCAAAGGAAAACCCCTCTTGCTCATGTCCTTTTTTTAGGAGTCAGGTGATGAGTTTCTGTCTGTGAGGAGGACTTATTTTTTCCTCATTTGAACAGAAAAGGAAGCAAAAATGCAGTGTTGAAGTGCCAGTGTTACCACGAGGCCAAAGGCAGAGCCAGGAAAAAAAATCCAGAATTTCTTATTGGCTTTTACGATTTATTAGCTGATGAAGAGAAATATGTGGAGTTGTCCCAAAGCCATGCTGTGATTATGACAGTTTGATGCTATTATAGCCATGCTTTGACCCTGTTTGAATCAATGGCTTTTCCTCTGTTATCCACCACCTTGCTCTCTATTTTTCCGGGGTGAACAGGATTATAATCTATTTTAAAGTAAGAAAAGTATATGGAATATTTTAAAAAATGCTAAGCAATTTTCTATTTTCCTCTGCTTTTTACAGATGAGATTTAGATGATTTTTCCTTTGAAAAATTGTAGAGTTCATCTGCAAAATCATGCTTTTCAGTGATCTAGAAATCCTAACTTATGCAGGAAGATTTTTGTGGAACAGTCTTTTGCATTCGAATCGAACATTCCCAATTAATTAAGTTCATTTGAATTAAACCCCATATGTACAGCTCTAATTCTAAAGTCAGCTTTTGAAATCATAGCAGCAGATCAGTCACACTGAAAAGCATCCGTTTTCCACTACTGATGTGGAGGTAATACCAACTAAAGTGGCACTGCAAGCATTAGTGTTAGAATTCAAAGGTATAATGAAAATTTCAGTTAAACAGAATGCTTCCCAGAAAGAGCAAATGCAGAGTCCTCCATGTAAGGAGGAATAAGTGAAAAATCGGAGGAGTTATTGGCTAGGTGGCATTTCTGCTGAGAAGAAACACGTGGTGTTAGGTCAGTGACTGAGCATGAATAGGCGATGTCTTCCTGTTTAGATAACAGCAACTGCTGTGCTGGGTTACCTCAGTAAGTGTAATGCATACAGAGATATATTTAAGCTCAACTATAGCCTCAGCTGTACTCAGTTTTGGCACTATGTTTGCAAAAAAGCCCTTAATGCCAAACATGGTGTATCAACTGCAAAGTGCAGAAAGAAAGAGATCTATGAAGCCTGAGCCCCAAGGAAAGGACTGTTGAATCTAGAGGTGTCTCGAAATGTACTGGTGGTTTCAAAGAGAAATGCCAGTTGCTATTGATGAGACAGGAAACAATGGGTTGAACTTTTGGGTTAGGAAAATGAGACTGAAAGGGAAAGTTGATTCCTCTGGTAGGAGATATGAAGGGAAAAAGAAAGACCGTAACAGTTTCAAATGGTGCTAGCCAAGGTGGTGGAGGTGAGGACAATACCTCATCAGCAAAAGCAGTTACTAGATATTAGGAAGAACCTCCCAGAAAACATCTATGAAAGTCTCCATGTTACAATAATTTAAAGGGCTAATTTATAAGGGGATGAAATGAGAAATTATAAATGAAATTTCATTAGAAGATACCAGGATTAAAGTAATCCATTTGGATTTCTGATTGAAATGTCCTCAATTTGAATTCTACTGTGTGTTTATTTTAGAATTGTAGAGGAGTAGGATGCATTATCTTCCATGTGCATTCGTATGTCTCCTACCTTAAACTGGGATTTTAATGATAACCGTAGTTATCTCTATTGTGAATGGCATTTTAATTGCAAATCTTTGCCTTACCGAAATCACCAGTGCTTGCCCATATGCGCTGATATTCATTAACACATTGTCTCACACATTTTCATTTTCTTGGCAAGCCATTGCAGGAAGACTATTTGTTTTGGGGGGTTGGGTTTTTTTTTTTCCTTTCCACTTGCCTCCTGGTGTCTTCTTAAGACCCCTGCATTGGATATTCCGCCAGCAGTACCAAACAGAAAGACAACCAGCTGTCTGGTTTTCCATTATTAGGTTTGCGAAATGGGAAAGCTATGTAAGTCCTTGAACAATAATGCTTTTAATTAAGGCCTTTTTTTTTTCATCCTTATTTAGCTGGAGTAGAACTTCATATGAGAGCTTTTAAATCCTACTGCCAGTGTGTGGAGTAGACTTTTCAAGTACCTCGTGTTTAAGTTTGTGAGTAATATCTTCAAAGTCAGTGGAATAACTTACGTTTGTTTCGTTGGATCAAGCAACTTAATGTCTTGTATGAGTGACCCAAGTTTTTTCAGAGTAGCATCCCCAAAGATTTTTAAGTGTCTAATCTTCCTTTGTAGTCTTTGGCTTTAACCCAGATTTTTCTACCACTATTCTATCGCTTGGATTTTTTTCAGATCCAACAAATATAAAACAAATATATCTTCTTTTTTAAAATGAAGATACAGAGCATCCTGCAATCTGAAATACTGCAAATAATGAGAGCATAGAAAACTACTTGTTCTCTGCAGTCTGTCAGATTGTGACATTCCCACTTTTTCTATTGGTCTTGTCTCTGAAAAGTAAGTTTGATTGTTAGTAGCATCTGCAGCCGTGTGATCCCATAAACTTCAAAGAAAGCCTCCAGATTCAAGCAACTGTCAGAGGAGTGTAAGAATTATCCTTATGGGCTTAGCCACATGCCAAAAGCCTTTAGGTTAAGCATAGGTGTCAAAGAGGCAGAGAGGTTAATTAGTAACTATTTTCTCATTAAACAGTAGAGTGGATTGCTAGGAATGAGAAGACTGGTAGATGTTATTCCTCTGCTAATCTCTGCTGATTTGTGCAGACTTGTGAGATCCCAGCACTGCTGATCTCAGGCAGAGGCTGACGGGCTGTGCGGTAGGGTATTCAATAGTCTTCAGTCTGGGCAGGAAGGTAGGTCGGAAAACCAGTTGCTAGGAGGGTCTTCAAGAGCTTTTGCCTTAGAAACCTTCTCCCTGATTTTATTTGTGCACTCTCATGTGGGGAGAACAAGATCTGGCCAATCATTTCCTGGCAGTATTTGTTATAATGAGTGCAAAAGTGTTGGTAATGTTTTTCTGCTGACATTTTGGTTTTTATAGACAGTATTTTCATTCATATAATGTCTGGAAATATTTGCTTGTTAAGCAATGTTTTTCTCAATAAAAATGTTAGGACATTATGTCAATGTGAATTTCAGTGAGAAGACTAAATCAGTAGGATTTAGAATGATGCTGAAGGAGAGGTTGAAGGGAGAGAGAAACGCCAGTGTGGAGTCCTTTAGGGGAAGAGATTCTCTCCTGGTGTGAATGACTGTAGGTCCAACTGCAGTACTTTACACCCAACTAAAACCTTACTTGGATTTTTTTTCATCAGGAGTGCTCTTGCACTTACGTAGGCTTTGGCTGGATTGCTTTCCAAGCCAAAAAATCCAAGAGGATGTGGATGACACTATCTCTTCTTCCCAGTCTGCTCTGGATTCCATGCAACCTTCTCTGCCCACTCTCAGTGATGGAAGTATAGCTTGTCCTTTGAGAAGGGCATGTAGGCAAGGTGATTTGTTGGAAAGCATCAATACTAAGAGGCTGCTAGTAGGGGCAAGGCAGAATCTGATGCTTCACAGCTAAGCCATTTGGTGTAGTTTTTAATTGGAGCGTTTTCAGCTCCAGGTACCAGCACTAGTTCTGTTGTAGCCAGCTGTCACCATAGATGCTAGCCAGTGTGGAAATCAGAATGCTTTTTTTCACCCAAAATTAGTTATTTCTTGTAACTGGTTTAGTACCAGCATATCTAGGTATCTCAGCACCATCATCTTTCTGAAGTTTGCTGTGTAGGCTTAGCGAGTGGCCAAAGCGCACTTCACTAGTCATGAAGATGGACTCACAGAACCCCCTAAATCACTCCTAAACCGTCACTTCTGATGAAAATCCTGTTACATCCCTGAGAAATATAAAGATTTGTTGGCATTTGTTGTTTTTCAAACTGTTATGCTCCTCCTAAAGCTGGATGTGCAGTTTAAAAATCTAGGGGTGTGAGGTTGTGACTCATGAAATATTTTAATAAGCAAAAACTGAGGACAACTGGCTTAAGTCAGAACCACACCTGCAAGGCAATACTCTGATATTGTTGAGGAAACTAGCATGTGAGAGACTGTAATACGCTGAAAGAATGTGGAGGACGTAGGCTAGAGCAAGTCTAATGCATGATAGTGAAGGAGTCAATGCAGTGAAGTTAAACATTTAGTCTTAACAAAAAGTTCAGAACAGAAGTGAGAATGGAGAGCAAACAGGTTAAGGGATTTTTAGGTAAACCAGAAGTTAGAGGTATCTAGTGAAATTTTTTTGAGGAGTTTGTAATAGCCAGAGCAGTATCAGAACCACTGAGGAGGGATTTTTAGGGCTATTTTTTCGCATGTTCTCAGGAAATGGTAAAAAAAGAAGAGCGGTACCTGTATTAAGAGTGGGGAAAAAAATGAAGGGCAGAAGGAGTTAGTTATTCTGACTTAGTGTAGTACGTGGAAAGAGAACGGAAATGGTTAAACACTGAAGGAAGTATCTAGATGTTCAGAAGGCCTTTCACAAGGGTAACAAAGAAGTTAAATGGCATCATCATTAAGGAAATATTATCATCAGGGTTTAAAACCTATTTTCAAAGCCAAGGTGTACAGAGTATGAAAGTCAATTTTTCAAGTCTGTCTCAAAGGGGTTAGCTTTTTCTGATACTGATTAATTTATGTTCCATAAGAAGTCTTGAAAATTGTAATTAGCTTAATTCTGACAACTCTGGAATTTTTTTTTGTTTTTAAACTTGGAGCTGGGAGGTGGGGGGGGGGGGGAGGGCGAGTAGAGAAAGTAAGTATCAAGCAACTTTGCCCACAGACTCATTACTGTTCATTAAGAGATCTCAAGAAGAAATGTCCTGATTTTATTGTAGACATGTCTGTGTTTCACTTGCATGCAGGCTGACAGAATGAACAATTGGGTAACCGTGTTTAGAAATGGGTAGAATAGTTATGGAAGCTAGCAATTCAAAATTACATATCTGGGGTAGAAAACCAAGTGGATTGTGACCCTATCTTTTTATTTCTCTTATAAGTTTGTTAAATTTGTGAAGAAATGTAAACTCAAACCTGAAGGATTCAGTTAACATATAACCAAGTCATGGTCTATTCCAAACTCTTTGAAGACCTTCCACGAGGAGCCATATGGACAACAAGGAGATACAGCAGGTAGTTTCTTCTTTATTCATCATGCCTGGAAAGAGTTTTGCTTCCTTTGTTGATCCAGGAGCATGTCCAGTATCATTCAAAAAGCAACCATGGTTTTCTTGTACCTATATTAGTTTAAGGATACAAAAGATAAGGTCTGTAGGGAGAGAGAATGTTCAATAAAAATATAGCCAAGCACTTAAGCACACAGAAGCCCTTCCACAAAACAAACAAGAAAAAGTGCCAAATTAAACACCAACAGTTCTGAGAACGGTTTCTGTTTTTTACAATGAATCAGCTGATCTAAGACACTACCTCTCCCTAGAGGTCTTGCTTTGTTTATCTGCTGAGGAGATAAAGGCATTGGTCTTCTTTCAGTCCTCCTCCACCGCATCCATGCCCTGGCAGTGTAGCACCATTAATCCTCTCAAGTGTTGACCTCAGACCTACAGAATTCAACAAAGCCATACCTACATTGCAGTGAAAATGCTGCTTTCAAGGCAGATGGAAGCCATTGTATTGCCTCTCTTCTTCTGGCAGCCTGGGGCTTTTCATTCATGAGTGGTTTCAGTAATGCAAGCCTTATTTAGTCCAGAAGATGACTTTTGGTGACACCTGAAGTTGGACTACCCTAGAAGAAAGAAAAGTCTTGTTCTGAAGGTGGTCCTGGAGTAGCCAGCAAGAGACAGTGAGTTGTGGTTGCAGAGTTCCTTTCAGGGTTTCCCTGGGCTGTGGGGGAGGAGTCTGCAGCTCCGAGGGACTCAAAGATAAGCGTAATGTGTGGCCTACAGTGGCATCAGTTCATCTGCATCTTCCACCAGAGAGTTTAGCAGCAGAACGTCCTCTGCAACAGGGTCAGAGAATCTCAAAAGGTCGATGGTAGTGATAAGGGAAACAGTCTGGTGACGACAGAAGTCTTAGTATCTGTGGAGTTCCTGGTGCGGTTTTGATTTTCTGCATTTACATTTGGACAACACAGAGCAGAGGTGTGCGTTTTGGGATGTGATGTGAGAGGCTGTCACGGTTATTTGTAAACACGGAAGACTGCTTTTTCAATTTATACTTTCATTCTCTGACTAAGCTAGAAATACCTTACAAGGAGAACATGTCTACTGCTTCTCTGCTATTGAATGGGATTTGCATTTGTTTTGGACCAGTAGGAAAGATAGGGCTGGAGGAGAGCAAGAAGGTGACTAGGACCAAAGGCTGCAGTGTGAGCTGGGAGATGATCGTAATGTGTGGCATCAGCCATCTGACTGGGCAGGGATTGCCCTCGTGTGTTCCATCTGCCTTCTTGTCCTTTCCCCATGCAGTGGTTAGCTGAGCTGGGGAACACACCCGTGTGCTTGAATTAAACCACAAAGACTTCCTCTGATTTCACAGAATCACAGAATTATCTGGTTGGAAGAGACCTTTAAGTTCATCGAGTCCAACCGTTCACCCTGCACTGCCAGGGTCCCTAAACCATGTCCCTCAGCACATAGGACATACCAAGGCATAGTGTGGCAATTTGAGCTTTACCTCCTATCGGTTTTGTCATATTTGTGAGACTGAAAGTTTTCAGTGCATTTACTTGCATTAATTGGGGATCCCTGCCCCACAGTGCTAGAAGTTGTCTAAACAAAAGACAAAAAATATGGAGCAGGACAGCTCCAAAGAACTTCTGGTGGAACTGAAGGACAATGAGTAACAGTACAGAGACATGGACAACATCAACAAAGCCATATGGTTTGGCATGACTAGCAGCAGCCCCTGCATTGCCCGAGTGCTCTTTTTGTTTCATAAAGCCAGTGCATAGGCTGGATTCAGTTTCTTACCTTTCACTATGCTGTTCTTATGAACAAAACCTGTTTCTCTTTGGACATGAGGCAAGAAGTAAGAGTAGCCTCTTGGAAACTGATGCCATTTCTAAAGCAAAAAACTTAGATTTACATTGATGAAAGCCTGGAGTGCTTCAGAGCAGCTTCCAGCAAAGTCCATAGATATTGTGGTTTCTTGCGGTCTGGCTGCTTAGTTTGAGAGAGCTCCAAAATAGCCCTGAGAGCTTCAGAGAAAGGTCTGTGACATCACAGTAAAAAATTAGGGCTTGAATACCTGCGGAAAAATGATACAATAAGCTCAGGCTTGCATGAGTTTAAATTTGATCAGGTAGACTAGAAAGCTAGATCAGAATGTGTAGACAGCTTGTAGTGTTGAACTGTATCATTAACAGCTGCTAAAGATGGAGCTGTAATGTATAAAAGAACTCCAGTAGAATAATTTCAACACTCTCCCCTGAGTATGTGAATATACAATTGTTAGATTTGGCATTGCTGATTTTGACATGCTGTTTATGCTTTTGAATAACTTGTGTACTTCTCACCGAAGCCGGCAGCCTGCTAAAATCAGACCCTTAAGGTTCTGACTCTTTGAGTCACATTGCACACTATAATTAAGTGTTCATATCAACATTAGTTTTGAAACAATACACAAGAGATCTCAGGTGTCTTAGAATAGTAAATTTTAGCCATTTTATGAACATTTTGTACGTGAAATCTTATAATTCTTTTAAACTTCATCTGTGCCAGTCCTTCTAATTGGCTTATATATAGGGATCTGGGTTCTTTGTGCTTTAAAAGGAAAACTAAATGCATTTCTCAGACTAGAATGTTCCACGGTGACTTTCCTACCTTTTTTGCTTTACTCTGTCTAGGAGGATTACAAACAATGTGCAAAATACGTGTATTCTTGAATTTTGAATTCATTTTTTTCATTACATGCTGGGAGGGTGTTGATTCTTGTATGATAATTATTACTTCTGCTACTGTTGGCAGGGTTTACTTACAAATAAGGCAGTGTTTCTGCCTGGGTTTATGCCCAGAGCAATATTTCTAATCAACATCCGTGGTGAATATGCACTGTTCTCAGAAATAGTCTTGGCTCAATTTTTCAGTGCCATGCCTGTTTCATACAGCAGGTTGGCATTAGTGAGATACGCTGATATGGAGCACAGTGTAGAACAGAGCTGAGCCCGTCACGGTTTCTATGGCAAAAGTTCATCTTGCGACTTAAAAGCTTGTGGCTCATTTATAACTTAAATCAAAGTTTCCTTCCTGATTCTGGTCAAACTCTGTCAGTTCCAGTTTCTACTGTCTTGCCCTATCTAGTGATTTACTGTAGTGCTGTAATACAGTAATGTAGACTTACACCAGATGGTCCTATTTACTATCCAACCAAGAGAGACACAAATCTAATATATACCTTTTCCAACCCCACTTCAGGCAGAGACTTGACTAAATCCACTGAGTAGATTTTTACTTTCCCAAGTCTAAGCAGGTCATTTGTAAAATACTGCTTACTCTCTGGAGAGATTGAATGGATATAGATTTTCATAGCTAAGGTTATCTGCCCAAGTCTTTGTAGTGCTGCAAATATACAATCAAAACAGCCACCACCTTGGCAGGATTGAGTTGAAATCTTTTTTACAGCTAAACTTGATCAGGATTCACCGAATTGTTGGGGTTGCAAGGGACTTCTGGAGGTCATCTTGTCTAACCCTTTGCTCAAGCAGTGCCATCTAGAGCCGGTGGCCCAGGACCATGTCCAGTTAGGATTTTATTATCTCCAGGAATGGAGTCACCACTACGTCTCCAGGCCACCTGTTCCAATGCTTGACCACCCTGACAGAAAAAAAAAAAAGCTTTTCTCTATGTTTAAACAAAATGTCCTGTTTTCAGGGACACCGGGTGCCTGTGTCACTTGAGGTGTCTGGTTTGATAGGTCTGTTCAGATGTGCATAGCTGAGAATGCTATCAGTAGCTGCTGGATCTTGAGCTGAAGCCCTGTGATATAACCACATCATCTGTCTAATGAGATTTTAATATTTTTTTCTCTCCCTCTCTTCCTATCTAGTAGCTCATTCTTCGTACTTGCACTTCCATTTTGCATGCCAACACATATCAAGGTGGTGTTCTTGTCACAGATACCTTAGGTCGTATACTCTTCTAGAGATTTTTAAAATAAATTGAAATCTAGTCTAATGCATGTAGATATAGTGCTTCTTCCACTCACTCCCAATGACAGTGTTAAAGACTGAGCTTGAGCTAGTTGGTCGATGGAGCAGTGCGTTGAGTGACATTTCTCTGCTGTGTCCTAACTGGAGGTAAATTGAAACCAACTAGAATGAATAACTGCCAGAATGAGTGAAAGACAAAATGTAATAAGCAGGATAAAAGGATGAGATATGACTCAAGTATTTTTTCTTTTTATAAAGGTCAGTTGAGTAACGAAGATATACTTACACTATACAAGGTAAAAGGGGGTGTTTAATAGATTCATTAGACTAATCTATTTGGCTTGTGCTTGATACAGTTAAGAGTTGCTTTTCAGTTGCTTTTCTAACCAATCTACATCCTACCTTCCGTTATGTTTATGCCAGACTAATCTTTGGCGGAAAAAATGCTCCAAGAAGCAGCCAGATTTGTATCCTGACAGCAGACTGCTTGAGTAGTAGTCAGGGCAAGAAAACACTAAAAAAGAGTTAAGACTCATTTTTTAAGAAAGCAAATGAGTTATGAAACAAAAGAAAAAAACCCACGCAACCAATACGCCATTCCTTAATAGCAGCTGTAGTATTTGATTTTGTGAGACCCGGGCCATAAAACAGAACACACAAATCTAGTCAGGTATACATTAGAGGTTGCCAACTAAAATACAGTGAAGACTTTGCGTCAGTGCCGGGTTTGTAGTAGACTGCCATTTTTTGAGGAAGATAGGAAGGATGAATAGCCTGGGGAATAGCCTTATAAATCTCCATCAGGTTAGGGACTAAGGCGGACTAATACTGACCTTATTCACTGGTCAGAAAACGATCACGCTGCATGTACAGATCCAAGCCTCTTCATGGATGTAGAGCACAGCTGTGGGAGCGAGGAGAGCTTGTTACTCTCTAAATGATTCGTTACAGGAGGTGGGCAGCTCATCACGTGCTTGTGCTCTTCCTATCAGCATTAGAAGGGTTAGGTAAGATCAATTTACTCTGGGGTGACCAATCTGGGGCTTTAGCGTGGATGTGCCAGATGGATGGCTATCCCAGGACTCCTAGTAGTGCTCTGTCCTCAGGACATGCTCGTGGCACTCGGTAGTGCCCGTTTTCGCTGTACTGTGGTCTAGGCCAGTAGAAGTTAATGTAAGTGCAGAACAGGCTTGGATCACTGAGTGCAAGCTGCTTGGAGGCAGAACAAAAATAAAAACGAGTGTTCATGTTGGCACAGAGGTGTCTGGGTACTGCTAACAAGTGAAATGGGAGGCAGTTCAGAACTACAGTTCCTTCACAGTTCGTCTGTTGGCTGGACTCCACTCATGCCTTGTCCCAGTCAGTCTCCCAGTGACTGACGACTTAAGCTGTTCTCACCCTCCTGTGTCAGGCAGGAAGGAGCCTTCAGAAAAGCTGCAGAGTGTGGGTAGTACTAAAGCATGGTTGACAGCCAGCTGCAAGGTTTACAGTTGGCTTTAGGAAGAGTTTCTGACTGTGGATTGTGAACTGTAATGGAGAGCAGGAACCAAAATCTTGTTTGTGGGGCGTGGTACAAAAGATTTGATTTCCATCCCACTTCAGAAGGTGTTTTTTTTTTTTTTTTTTTTGTAAATGGACTAAGTTTAAGTCAAGCTGCTGTTTACAAGCTGTTGCAGAGGTGCAGCGTTTAGTAAGGCAGATGAAATATCATTGTCCCTCATAGGACAACAGAAACACGAAGGAGCCATCACAGACCAATGCTGAGTCAGAGCGAAGTCCAGAGCAGCGTATTCCTGGGTCTTTGCCCAGCCTTCAGTCGGGTGTTTGTTGTGGTGCCCCTGGTGCAAAGAGTAGACTTACCCTCTTGGCTGCTCGTACAGTCTCTTTCATGAGTATTAAATCTGTGTGAAGAGATTAATGGGACCTGCCAGAGAACCTGTTTCTATCTACAGTGTTGCTGATTGCTCTTCACACAGTCAGAATATTGCAGGGTTTGGTGCTCATCTCTGATGCTTCTTCCTCAGATACAGAGGTGTTATCAAGTTGCAAACTTGATGTCCAAGGAATCTTCCTTTGGCATGGTCTGGCAGGACTCTGAGCTTTCCTACACTTTCCTACAGAGTGGGTGATATCCATCAGTTGTTCAGGGACATGTCTCTTCCTATTAGTTTTCCAGAATCACTGAGCAGCCACAGTACAGAAAGACCTTCAACATCCTCCTTTTTTTTTTAAAGTGTTCCTGGATGTTGCTGGGTCAGCTCAGTTCTGGAGTGCTATTTACGGTTCCTCTTATTTTGCCCTTTGCAACCTTGCCTGAAAATGCGTCTCTGTGAAATGAAGACAAATAAATACCATTAGCAACAGTCCTGGAAACCTAAGGAAAAAAAAAATCATCAGTGGTGGTGATGAAATTATTTACTTGCTTGAATTAAAGTGGGTGTGAGATATTAATGCTTTATTTTTTTCCTTTGTGTGTTTACTAGTTGCAAAGGATAATTCTGTCCTATAGAGTGAACTGTCTTTTAAGGGACCAATTCCATACTCACATGGAGAAGGGCATGTGCATGCACGACACCCTTCAAATGGTGTTTTGTTGCCTTCAGGTTGCTCTGTGGAGGATCTGTTGGCTGTGTTAAGGCAACAGAGGTCTGGCAGCTGAAGCCCTGACCCAGAGTTCTCGGTATGACTTCTGCTTGTTTTGCACTATTCAGAAAGGCTTCTCATTCCCTGAAGGACACTTATTCGTCGTAGTGGCAAGGACGTTGTAATGGTCGAGGCAGGAACTGAGAAGCAGGAATTCTGTTGTGCGCTAGCTTTCTGAGGTTCTTTGCTTCAGATCACTTCTTTGAAAAATTGGCTATAATGATACTCACTGGCAAAGGAGGGGTTGATTTTCTTTAGAGTAGATGTTTGTGAAGTTCCTGGTGATCTTGGTTAGAACTCAAATAACATCCTCTGCTTAAAACTGGAGTGAGACTGCTTTTGCCTTTGTATCAGGGTGAAGTTCTTGAGTGGAGGTGGAATGTTAGGTAATCTCATTCCCATTTTCTATTTTAAGCTTTATTCTACTCTTTAATCTGGCTTTATGTATAAAGCAGCATTGTCTGCCTGGGAGTGTATGGTGGCCTTTGGAAAGCTTCTGTCCAGTTTATCTCCTTTGCTGTGAAGGAGATGGGGAATAGCTGGTCAAGCAGCAAACACAGTCTGACGAGCCAAGTGACTCCTTCAGAGCCTCCTCACAGCCTGACAAAGTGAAGATTGCTGCTGCTGAAACCAGGGAGGTATGGAGGGTCTGGCAGCTACTACATGGTACAAACAAGGAGGAGGAAGACAGTGGTGCGCGGGTGGTTGGCAAAGATCTGAACCCTAGATCTGCTGCTCATCTTTCTTGCATTACATTTTCTCCTTTCTTCGCTAAACATGTAACACACTTAACATGGAATGCCAGCTCGGTGTAGTTGGAAGCAAAACTATGTCAGTGCCATAGGAGAGCTGGCAACAATAAAGTATCTGATTGATGTAGGGGCAATGTGTGCCCCTGATAAGGCACATAGTCCCTCGGTATTGTATACTGACTAGTCATGAACGTACTTTAGCAGCCGCCTGGTAAGGACTCCTCTGTGAATTGCTCAGAAGGTTCTTTGCACCTTCCTTTTACGCGGTGTGCCAGAAGTTTGGAGTCCTGCAAAGTGATTGAGTGGTTGCATGCATAGACTGTAATCATGAAGTGCAAGCTGTTCAGGCAGCTCTGAAAGCAGCAGCCTGGAGAAAGAGGACATCCTAGTACATGATGAACTGACTGCTTTTAGGACGGTGGCTCACTAATTGAGCCAGGCATATGCTGTCACTGTTTTTCTGTGCGTATCCTTTAACTTGCTGAGGCAATTTGCTCAGACCTAGATTTTTTTTCTTCCCTTTTTACTTTTGCACACAACAAATAAGCATGTTTCTTCTTAAACCGTCTGCTGAATCTCTAAGTTTGCCCTGAATTCTGCAGGATTATTATGAATAGGAAAAAAAAGGAGGGTTAAATAAAGAATTTTAAGAGCAAACTGCTTATAAGGTAGGAACCCTTTGGCTATCTCCTGTCTTGAGCAGCTTTGGACTTTATGTCAAGTGAGAACAACTTGAATATAGAGTGTTGAGTGCTCTCCACAAACTGTTCACAATTGCATGACACAAGTCATTTCAACGAATAAATAATTTTCAAGGACTTTTTTGTGTGTGCATGGACCCCTTGGTGGACTGTTTAGTAGCCCTCTCAAAAACTGCGGTGTTGGTTTACTTGCCGTATTCACTTAGCTTTGAATCACTGTGAGTTGAAGCAGAAGTTATCTGTGAGTCTCATCTTTGTCTTTAAATTATAGTAAGCAGTCTGCTTCATGCCGTATAAGTCTTGACTCAAAGATCTGGCTGGATTAGCAATGCAGGCACAGCTGGAGTTACAGATAATGGATAACATCCTCAGCTGGTGTATTATATCCATATAATTCTAGTGAGCCAACAGAGCTGCACTAATTCTCACCATGTGAACAGCTATATTGCTCTCTTTCTGTCAGCTGCCAAAACTTACGTTTGGGCCTTTGTGCTTCTCCAACACAACTTAATGATATCCCTTGTGTCTGAATAGGGCAGAGTGCTTTATAAACAACAGGGTTTTTTTGCGAATGACTGAGTGTTAATGCTGGGAGGTGCTTTTGCTTTTCCTCAGAATTGAAGTGTATGCAACACTTTTGGAGGACTGGATCTAGCTTACTTTATGAGGTACTTCTGATTTTTACGATACTTTTCATTTGCAATGAAGGTAGCACTGAACTAGGGCTCATTATTTAAATTAGTAATTCATAAGACTATTTCATCCTGTAACCCTTAATTAACCAGAGATGGATTCGCCATTTCCTTTACCATTTTAATTATTTACACTTACGTATTTGCTCTCCAGGTGCCCTCAACGAAATACAAATACAAACTATTACAGAAATGTGTGACAAACAAGCCTATAGTTCCTGAAGACACAGGTCAATAATTTCTGAATATGTTTCAAACAGTGTTTTTTCCCTAGCCCTTGGGAAAATTTCAGTATGGAAAACAACCCTCCAGCATTATTTGTGGTTTTGACCAAATGTACTAGAAGGAGTAGGATTGGAGTAATGTGGACAAATGAAACACTAGTTTGGATGAAATTTAATAACCTTGCATTTCCATGTGACAAAATACAGAACTTGCTATTCAAGTGCAGTTGTTCACTTTGGACAGCTGTAGAGCTTCGGATCCAGCCACACTGCAAATCGTTTCCCCTAACTGGGGGTATCACAAAGCCCAGGGTTTCCTCTAGGCTTCTGCAGTTCATGGAGAGTGAGGAGTGCCTTGTGAAGATGAACTGCCCTCTGAAGGTGCCTATTGCTCTCAGCTGGCCATAGGGGTGGTTAAAACTACCTGCTTAGATTTTAATGTGTCTTAGCCCTCCTCCAAAGCCAATCCTCTCTGGTCTCTCAAAGAGGAGAAGCTGCTTTACCTGGTGAACAACGTTTGCAGCTGCTGGATCACACTTCAAAAAGCATCTTTGATAATGAGCAGCGGCTTTTGATTTAGAAATTTGTTTCATATAACAAAATTTGTTACCATTGTGCAGTAGACTTGACGTGGCTCTTGTTATCTGTTTTCTACCATCACACAAACCAAAAATTGTTTGCTGATGAGCGTTAACTGCAGAGACCAGAAGAAGCTTATGTACCCACCTGAGAAAATGGTAAAATACGCTCAACTCTCAGTCCCTCTCTTATATGTACATATATGTATGTGTGTGTGTATGCATATAAAATATCAAGATTTACTTCTGACAGTCTTGTCTTAGAGCTGTACAAATAGCTAGTTATTTTGTTAGCTGCAAGGTCCAAAGAAAGTAAAATAATTATTTTGAGTTGTTGGAAACATTTCTGAGGAATCGAACTGAAGTATTTAATTTTGTTCTGAAGGACTAAAAGTTTTTGTGTTTAAGAAAATTGAAATCTGAAACACAATTCAAAGCAAGACCTGACTGTTAGAATATATAGAAATGTCTTGATAATTTTCCCCACCAGCTGTTACTGTGAGGTGATTTGCATCTAAGCATTTTGGAGAGAAGGCTCCATCAACAACATTGCCTAATTCCCAGCATTAACATCAGCAAGCCGAAAAGCTCTGAATCAAGCAAAAAAAAAATAGTCGCCTTTTATTCTCTATAAGCCTGTTTTATCTCTTCAACCAGTTACTATGTAGTTGCAGTTATGTAATGTCGTAGTTTAACCTCAGCCTACAACTAAGCACCACTTAGCCATTCGCTCGCTCTTCCCCCTTCCCAGTGGGATGAGGAGGAGAATTTGGAAAAAAAAAGTAAAACTCTTAAGTTGAGATAAGACAAATTTAATAGCTAAAATAAAATAAAAGCTATTACTAACAAATTATTGCTATTATTAATAATAATAATAACAAATATAACAAAAAAGAGAGATTACCACCCAGTGACCAATGCCTGAGCATCAGTTCACCTCCCCACCCCTGGCCAACTCCCCCCAGTTTATATGCTGAGCATGAACGTCTGTGGTATGGAATATCCCTCTGGCTAGTTCAGGTCAGCTGTCCTGGCCATGCTCCCTCCTGGATTCTTGTGCACCTCCTCGCTGGCAGAGCCTGGGAAACTGAAAAATCTTTAACCTAAGATAAGTGCTACTTAGCAACAACTAAAACATCAGCCTGTTATCAACCTTATTCTCACACTAAATCCAAAACACAGCACTGTACCAGCTGCTAGGAAGAAAATTAACTCTATCCCAGCCGAAACCAGGACATGTAATTACAGGCAGAATAGGGTTTGTTTTGTAGGAAACCTAAAGTTACTGAGAACCAGAAGCTGCTGATTATTAGCTGAAATTGTAATTTCACATTGTTTTTACTCGATGATGAACTAAAAAATTAGTAGAGAACAATTCTAGCCATGATTAATATTAGTAGAAGTCTTAGTGTTTCCAGAAGGCTGACACTCTCAGTTCCTATATATTTTCTGGTGCCTATAGCTTTAAGTCCATGTGATTTCATTAGAAAGTATAATTGGATATTCTCGTTGTGTATAGCAGGGAGGGCTGTCTAATATTTTGAAATATGACATTTTGATGACTGCTTATAGAACAGCAGTCTGCTTTTGGCCACCAGAATGCTAACATTCATTTTTCTAGGATCAGCCAGCCCATAATAAGCACGGCAACAGCAGCATATTATTTATGAAAAAGAGGCTGTGCTCTGCCATTTTTAATTTACTGTAATGCATGTACAGACACCTGCAAAAGCTTTAAGTCACAGAGTACATTCTTCTCACAGGTTAATGCTATGATTAAGGAGATAGAGACTCTAGTAAGTAGTCTTCATTTTTAGGTGCAACTTTGCAATCTTCCAGAAAGAGTAGTGCCTCGTATTTTGAGCTAATATTTTAAAGTGTTGTACATGCACCAGTTACAATATTGGACTGGTAAAACTGAGAAGCAGCCCTGTGACTCTAGTGACAATGTAATTAGGGTTGCCTATTATGCTTTATGAATTCCTCCTGCAACTAAAGTTAATTGCTAATATATTTGTCACCTTCAAAGCCAATCTCTGGCATAGGTAGGAGTCCCATCTATTTTGTACCTTGCTGCAGCTCAGCTCTCTGAGCAGTTCCTCTGTGTTTGTGCACAACGCTGCTACTCGATTTTGCTTTTGCCGGGGCACACTTTGAGCAGCTTGAGCGTGAGGAAAGGCTCCTTTACCTTTCCTCGTATTTAGATGGCCAGAGTGGATGCAGTTTCACAGCTTCACTGGTAGAAGTGAAGAAATTTAACTGATTATAAAGTGAGGAAAAAGATACAAATCTTTTAGCCAAGCACTGAGAACTGAAAGTGCCACCTGGCAGTTGTAGGCTCAGACCAAGCACACGTGCGAAACCCTAGCGCCAATGTCTGAGCTGGACAGACAGCTCACACGTGGCAGCAGTGCCTGCTGCTTCACCCTGTTTTAGCAGAAGTGAAACATGAATTTATGTCCTGCCTGTGGGAGCTTAGGAGATCCTAATCTCCACCAGCTGGTTATTGAGTTCTGCTGTGAACTAAGAAAATGAGTTTACTTACCGTTCTAGTGAATTAAAAATAAGCTAATGGGTGTAAAGTGTTGTATCTTTAACCTTTGATGTTTCAGAAAAATGCTGATTAAAAGATAATCAACTAATGTATGGATGATGAATCATTCCTTCAGATAAAAGCATTTTTACAGCAGTTGGTGAAATCCCTCAGGGTGGTTATTCTTCAGGTAAGCTTTAAATTTCTGGCCCCTTTCGTAGACTCACAGGCTCAGACACAAAGGCCTTCTGCCTTATGTGCGTATTTACTTACCCATAACTGGAGGTGGATTTACGTGCTACCTGTGCCCCATCCCTAGCAGCCAGCTACTGATTTGAGGCAGAATTTGTGGGATTTGGTGCATGCACCCGAGTGTGGCGTTAGCAAAGTTGCAGATCTTTGTGTTGAAGCAGCTCTCACAAGTTTCATTTTACTGACTTTCCTTGGAGGCAGTGACTCCTAGCAGGAGGCAGGAACAAACAGTTGGGAGAACAGGTCATTACATTTTAAATCATCACAATGAATGTGAGTCAAAGCCTGAAGCAATTCTGCAAATCCATCCAACTGTTTCTGTTTAGCTTTTGACTGCGTATTGTAACCCCTTTTAAAGAGGCATATCCTTTTTTCTTGTCCTTGTGAAAAGACATCAAACCTAGGAGTGCTGCTCTTGTGTGGCTAACAGTCATTTATATCTGCCAGCATCGGTGTCTCTTAATGTTGTAACTTAACCCACATAATTTTAAAAAAGCACCCCTGAAGGACATTTAAAAGTGAGAAGTGATTTGTGAAGGGTGTATACACCGCTTGGGAAAAAAAGCAGAGGTACGATGAATTTATAGTTGTTCAGTGTATGATAGGAGGACAGTTGGAGTCAGCCATGGCGTGGTATCTGGAGGGAACGTTATAGTCCACAGTTTTGAGTGGTGCACAGAGAGCATCTCTATTTTCCAGTAAATGGCATCAGCCTGTTTGCCTCAGCACTGCAAAAGGTTAGAAGCTCTTGCAGAGTTTCCTGTTGTAGAAAGAAAGGGAGAGCTTACTTTTAAATCAGCAAAGCTGGGCAGGTGATCTCTGAATTACACAACAGCCATGCTAGCTAAAAGTGGATAAACAGCTGTTTTCAAAATCAAGGGTTTTCTCCCCATATAACCACAAATATTCTCTTCACAAAAATGAAAGTGTATTTTTTTGTTGCACTGATGTGCTGAGACAAAGACATGTTTCAGGACTGAAAGAGTAGAGGTCCTTGATTATTTCCTCTCTGTTACAAGCAGCCCTTTCTTCCTCCAGTCCTACCTAGGCCAGCACAGTATGTCTGGCACCATTAGCAAAGTCACAAAGAAAGGGATGGTGGGACTACTTTGCTTCTGGAGGTAGATCTACCCCCAGGAAAGAAATATTTTGAGCAGTGGTTCAATGATGAAGGTGAAAGCGTTAAAACTACGTGGCCTTCTCATGTTGTCCTGCACTTGCTTTTTCCTTTATCTCAGTACAAATTAAATGAAGGAAGCTCTATAAATCAAGCAAGCTCTGTAATTCAATCTCAGATCAAGAGATCTGAGAGTGAAAGCTGTTGTTGGAAATCCCAAAGACGATTAAAGCTTATTTTCTCACTGATCTTTGACTCAATTACAGCATTAGACTTCGGTTCCTGTTGGACGTAGCTTCCTGGGAAGCAAAGGCACAAATGGAGCTAATAAGGCAGTTCCTTGTTGTTCTTGGAGGCCTTCTTTCAAGGCAGTCAATGCAATCATTGGTACAAACGCTGTGTATGTTGCTGTGTGTTATTTTTGTGGTAAGAACCACCTGTGTACGTGGAGGATGTCAAAAGGTAAATGAAGAACAGGGCTACGAAGAGGAAACGTTGGGAAATGCGCTTGTGGTGACATCTGAAGGTTCATGAGATGCTGTTTGGAGACGTGGAGGAAAGGCAGATACAGGAGAGAAAGAGGGAGGGAGATGGCGAGAAATACTGCGCAGTGTAGGTACTTGCTACAAAATAATTTATCAGGAAACAAAAGATTTTACTTTGTGCTATAAGTCAATTGACAAGTGTCCTCCAGAGAGGATTTTGGGTTAGGGAGCGTGTTACTGAACGGTCTCAGTTTAATTATGATTTCACTGTTGTTCTCATGAGCAAAATAAATGCTCTTGCTGTCACGATTGCAACTCCCATTTCCAACTGAATGAAACGTGAGAAGCAAAATCAGAGTATTTATTTACATATTTATAAATCCAAGTGCTGTAGAATTAGGCATCTGAGGTAATGGTTAGGTTTTTTTTTCTTCCCCAGAGCTCTCCTCTGCAGCAGTTGAAAATGGTTATTGCAGAACCTTAAACCTCCACAAGCCTATCACTTGTTTGAAAAGGGATGCACGTGAGAGTTCCAGCACTACACATGGTACGAGCCCGCTGGTTAACCTGAAACGCTGGAGACAGTTGCTCATAGATATGGGAAATGGGAGCAGCCTCAGCGGATTCACTGCCATTTGCTCATCAAAACCTGAAGCCTCTAACAATCCCCGAAAAATCAGTCTCTCCTCATCAACCTAGCTACAAAATAATTTGCAACGATGTCTCCTCGTGAGCCTAATGATAGAGGATGCCCTTGGCCTGCCTGGCCTTTGATGAGGAAAAGCCCTTGCAGCAAGTCATGAGGAAGGTATTGAGAGATTCTGTGATATAGAGAAATAGTGGCTAGATCCAAGGGGTGATGAATAGCTACTATGCAGTTAAAACTGTGTTCAGAAAAGCTCCGCAGTACTGACCAGGAGGCAGATGCTCACTCTCTCTGGTTTTTGGTTGGATTGGTTTCCCTCCAGCATGAGGGGCAGGTCAGGCAGACCACTCTGCATTTGCAGCTGTAGCTCCTCTCACAGCCCTGGCAAAGGGACTTCAAAGATCCTGAAGAGCAGCTCCAGTGGACATTTTTACTCCTTGCTAAACTCTGCCTTTAGGAGGAACCACCTGGTTCCACTGAACAGCGCCTCTTCCTGGGTTACAAAATGAATTAAAAATTGCAGGTGGGTTCCAGTCATTTCATGTGAGGAGCAGTTGGATGCAGTCTCTTTTTTTTTTTTTTTCCCTTTTCCTCCTTGTTTCTGCCCTTTAAATCAGTAGTTAAAAACAGTGCAATGAGCGCATCAGCTCTGCTTCTCCTTTGGTTTGCATTCTACTTTCCTTGCCTTTCTCTTTGGTGGTGACCTGTCAATCACTCGTTACCTCTTGCTGTTTTTAAGTAGCTTGCCAGAGGAATTTGCCTGGTTACCCTTTTCCTTTTCCAGGTATTGTGCAGTGTTTAAAATACACTGCTCTTCCCTGGGAGTGTTTGTTGCCTCTGTGCATTTCTCTTGGCTTCTCTTCATTGCGGCTGTATGGCTTCCTCCTCTAAGGAGCTGGGCACATCCTGTAACGTGCCATATATTTTCTTCTTCCTCATCTGTCTTTTCTCTTCCCCACCATCCCCCCCAACAATTTGAAAGAGATTAATGGGAGTAGAAGATGTGTATCAACACAGGCTGGACGAGGTCCCCATTTGTAATCATTAAGCCACGTTATCCCAGCACATATGCAAACACGTGCACGCTCAAACAGCAGATCCACAGCTGGGGTAAAACTGTCATGCTACACACTTGAGCTATTAGAAAAACTCTGGTATGAAGAGCTCTTTGTAAAGTCTCCTAAAAAAGTTTTTTTTCACATGTCTTCTAGTTGCAATATTTTGGAGGGTTTAATTCCTTTGTGTAGCTACTGCTTTGGCTTTTGTTTTTGCTGGGTCAGTAAGAGAGTATAAAAATACGTGACTTGCCTCAGATTTTGTGAGGCTTTAGTTATAGCTGTATGAGATGTTTCTTTTATATTATTTTATTCTATTATTTATATATATTATTTATATTATTTTATTATTATATTAGCTCAACAATATCTATAAGTCTGTTTGTTTTCCTTCCTAAACTGTAACCTTTTCATTGCAGAGCCTATGTTGGGGACATGCTTTACTAACCATGTCAGACACCGCTTATTGAGTGTGCTAATAGTGATAAAACTAGAAAAAAAGGAGGGGGGCGAAATGTCATAGTTCATCACGAGCCATGTTTATAGAATTATAGGCACCAGTCTATCTCTTTCTTAATTAAACTGTCAACTGACTGGCCCTATGATTCTGCTTAATGAAATAGGGGATGGCTGGATGATGGAGCTAACTGTTTGGTGTTGGGTCAGCACGTAGGGACAGTGGTGGCCCCCAGGGTCTAGATTAATGCTCACCAGTGCTAGGAAAGAGAGGAAAGATTTTGCTAACAGATGTTAGCGAAGCATGAAAAGGTTCAGAGAATCCCTGCCGTGCTTGGAGCATTGGGGCATGAACCATAGAGCGGAGAAGGCAACAGAGAGATTTTTGAAAGGTGTTTATACTTAAATATAAACCTGTGTCATTTTAGGTCACCTTTGTCTTTCTTACCCTCTCATAAACTGAACTCAACCTGTGACTCCCTTGAGGCTTGCACATTGCTGGTTTAAAAAAATTATTTACGCATTATTGCTTTTTGATGTTTGATTGGGAATTTGCTCACCCTGATGCTCCATCTCTCAAACATCTTTTCTCTGACTCTGTCCTCAGTGCGTTCCTAGGTGGTCTGTGTAACCCTTGCATCTTTTTCATCTCTGCCTTTTGCTTGTCACATTGCATAACAACCCCAGCTTTGCCACAAAGGCATGATTAGCCATTTAAATAGTCTGCATCTGCCAGCTGGTATTAGTCTGTGGAGCTACTACCTCATTTCATAACTTGCTCGAAGTGCTGCAAGGTGGAGATAATTTTGCACAGTGCAGTTTTTTTGCAAAGTGAGGACATCGTGTTAAACGGATCAAGTGACCTGCTAACAATGAAAAAGCAAGTGGATGGGCTATCTGCTGAGCAAGATATTGCCCTGGAGGGTTAAAAGCCAGTATGATGTTATTATACCTGATCTTTGACTACCTGCACTTGTGCTGTACAAGCAGGCTTTCAGGCTGTGCTGATGGGGCTTTGCTTTTATTAATGATTGCAGCTGCAGCGTTTTCACTGTGCTGTTGGTGAAATTCTTTGTTTTCATCATTTCTGTCACTTCCTGTATAATAGGCATCTCCACACGTGGTCTTTCAATATTTATTTATGTGTCTAAGTATTTAAAGGTGAAGGAGGTTTTTAAGTGGTCATCCTTGAAGGGTTGTGCCTCGTTTCTTGCACAGGGTCTAGTGAGGCTGATGGACTGTTGTTGACTCCAAAAGGCTTGGAGACTGTCCGAGATTCCTTTTCTTTTACTCCTTCCCCTGACAAGTGTGCATGTTTCAAAGTGCTGCTGCTGGACTGTTGTGCCCTAATTGCGGAAAATCCCGGAGCAACTCCACCTAAATCAGACAGGACATCAGCAGTGTTGCTCAAGCAGTGAGCGTTTGGTCCATTGTTCTGTCCCACAGCACACTTCCCTAGTCACAAATCAGGGCAGGGTAATTACGTCAAATGCATAACATCTTTCAATAGGAGATGCAGCCTCAGCACTTCAGGCATAGCATGGGGATTTGGATGTGGCCAATGTTTGCACTGGCAGACTTTTTGTCGTTTTCAATAATTCTGTTGTCTCACCAGCGTGTTTGGTGTAAGATCCCGGCATTAGATAAGCCATTATTCTTTGCTGGCAAACAGATTACCTGTCAGGTTCAGGGTGCGCTGCTGGTACATAATATACCGATCCATCATCCCCTAAATTTACAAGGATAAATGCAATCTCTCAAGCTAAGTTGATAGATATCATCTCAAAAGTACATTCACCTGGGATGTATATAGGCTGATACTGAATTAATCTTTGTTAGGTTTAGATAACTTCATCCCAGTGAATTTTTTTGGTGTGACAATGATGCAGCTGGTTAATAAGTCCACTTTCAAGTGATGACAGCTTCACTTCCCAGACAATTCTTACCACATTTGATTTAAGCAGCATGTTCCTGTACGCTGAAGGCAACAGGGATTTCTTTTTGGGCTCACTGGGAGTAGGATCAGGCCATACCCATCAAAGAAGTTGTCTCTTTTCTTTGATGGCATCTGTTTTTAAAGTGTGATGGGGGTTTCTGTGTTTCACCATCTCTAAGCTGTTTGTTTCTACATGCATTTTAATGTCTGCTTCTGGCCATTTTTCCTTGACCTCATTATAGCTTTCCCTGTCTCCCACTGAGCTGATGAGACATATGTTCTATGCAGTGCTTTTTTGCTCAGTCACACTGAAGATACAACATACTTAGGAGGACTGCTACCCACCATACAGCCAACGGGGGTGAGCTTGCAGCTGGAATCAGCCATTCAAGGGTTACGAGGCTTGCTTGCTCATTTACATCAACATTCCGGGTTCATTAGAAATTGTGCATATGATTTGCACCAGTGACAGTCTTAATCCAGCAAAATGCTCTTTTAAAGGTGGTTTAAGTTGGCACGCAGTTTCTGCCTCTGGTTAATTATATCATGAGCATAATTTTGAATCTAGCTATCTTGAAAGGATTTCCAGAACCTGGATTAGTAATTGTCCTTCACAGTATAGGGAGTAGGGTTGGGATCCATAACTCGCTTTTTTGATTATAAACAGCTCCCATGCCTTGATGGTGGAGCTCCAACTTCTGGATAGCTCTGGGGTGCATTTTTCAGAAGAGTAATTGATTCATTGAAAAATACAATTTGCTACATTTTTGCATCATCAAAAGCTGTTTACCAGTTCTCAAGACAGTAGTAGTTTAGTAAACAAAAAAAAAGTTCATTTTGACATTTTCTAAATGGCGTGCAATGAGGATAACTAGAAGTCCAAAAATAAACATAAAAAAGAAAATGTCCAAGTATAAACACAAAAAAGGATGGCAGTCAGGAGATCTCAGGTCAGGAAATTATTTTATACTGCAGGACGTGACAGTATCCCTTTCTGGGGTATATTGAAGATGCATCTGTAGATAAGCATGACATACAGGGCAACAAATGCAAACAGAGCATTTTTTATTGGCTTGAATAAAAATAAAAGAATAAAATGAAACATTTTCTTCTTTTCTTTCCAGGGCAAGAAAAATATTTTTCTTGTTAAGTGTGTTAGGAGCGACTGTCTCCTCCCACAGCCCCGGCCAGGATTCTTCTGCCTTGGCTGCTGGAGCCCAGCCCGTTGCCCTGGGCTGAAGGGACAGCTGCCTTCCTGGCTGCAGGTTCTTACACTCCCTCATCCCCTCACCAGTTAGTCTGATTGACCAGGTTTGGTTCTGCTCGCTGCCTCCCTTATCATTTGTGGTCAGGTTTGTGTCCCTGTATGCTCTTGTTTATGGATTTCTCATTTTCTTACTATCCCTTTTTTAAAAATCATGATTTTTGATTTACTGAAGAGGTCCTTGACCAGATACCCATCAAGAAGCAGGCAGTGTCCTTCTGCATTCCCTCTTTCCCCCCTCATTTGTCTAGGAACTAAAAAGCAATTTGAAAAAGAAATAAACCCCTGTAGTATCTTGTCTTTATATAAACTTTAAAGAAGAAAAAGCTTTTATAAAGCTCTTGTAAAATTGGTTGGTGAAGTATTTAGTGAAGGAGTATACAAGAACCAGATGGAGGTATGTTAAGGGAGAGAGGAGGCAGGATAGAAAGAGTTATGCAATTGTTTCAGCATCATCGGAA
Organism: Bucorvus abyssinicus; assembly: GCA_009769605.1. NCBI lineage: Eukaryota > Metazoa > Chordata > Aves > Bucerotiformes > Bucorvidae > Bucorvus > Bucorvus abyssinicus. The sequence goes on from CM020025.1 coordinate 72,545,559, forward strand.
AAACAGAGGTAGCAGCTGAAAGCAGCAGATTGGAGTAGAAAGAGGAAATAATATTTTATGCTGACTAAGGTAACCAAAGGTCCTGGCAGAAACATCCTGCAGACTAACATGAAGAGAAGGAATGTTAGATGTTAGGGGAAGTACGTGCCGGAAACCAGTGCTTTCTACCAAGAATGAAAATCCCTTTTTGTACCTCTAAACGGAAAGTTCATGACGGATTGTCTCTTTTGTGTTTGCCACTCAAGCTAGCCTCCAGGATCATCAGGTTTTTTTTCTCTGCTTTGATGAACCCATCCAGATTTAGTACCAAGTGCAGGTGTCGTTCATATGTGCCTAATCCTGTCTTTCAGATTATGTCTCCTGTCTTCGCCCCTTAGATTCTTTCACTGCTTCATCACAGTAGGAAATTGAAAAATCCTTTGAGGAAAGGATCCTGCAATCTCCAGCACATGGAGAGTGATTTAAAAATGCTGGCAATCTTGTTTTTATCCTCTTCTGGTACTCTGCAAGAAGTATAATACATTTCAGCTGAGCTCAGATCCTTTGCCCAGAAACAGTGAAGTGGGAAGTGGGTGCAATACTTAGTAACAAACTAAGCTTATGTGTGAGACATAAATAAAATCAGCTTACTCCCTGCCTCTCTTGGCTTCTCAAAACTAACCAGAAGAAAAGCAGTAAAAAGTTACTTTTTTTTTTCCCTTAAAGGGAGTAGTTATACTTAGAAAAATAATAAATTATGATTTATCTACATTCTTTTTGGGTAAAACTTTTATTTTTAAGCCAATAAATCTTCTCTGGATTTTTGTCTTTACATTTGACACCAGCAAATGCACCCATCTGTAAAAGAAAAGGGACAGTGTTCCTTCCCACATGAACCGCCCCAGCTAAGTTCAACACTCTCAAATTTAAAGACTGAGTTTCTATATCATGCATAGCTTTGAGAGAAAAGTTGAATGACTGAAATTAGTTCTGACTGTTTTATCTGGATAACAGAGCAAAAGGCACAGATTGCTTTTGTAGTAAGTTTGGTCACTCTCTTTTTGAGAAAGTTTGTTTTACTCTGTTTTTCATGGCAGTTTTTCTGCCATCTGGTCTGGAATGTGTTACAGGCAAGAGCTTCTACAGAATTAGGTAGATGAGAGATATGCCAGCCTAATACTTGATTTATACTCCCTGCCTTCTCTCTCTCTCCTTTTTTTTTTTTTTTTTTTTTGCAGTAGCTGTGATGCTTTTTAATTTTTGATTTGAAGGAGTAAATAGTGACAGCACAGTGGTTTTCAAGATCCATGGAGCACTTTGGTAGGTTAAAGCTGATCTGCTGGATGTTTTCATCTCGGTTTCATCATTTTTCCACAATAGCTGGTTTGTTGAATGAGGAAACGGAAACCTGCCAAAAGCTGTCATTGTGCTGAGAGAGAACCAAATGGTACTTCTGAAAGATAAAGCAGGATGGAGAAAATCAAGCTGTCAGTACATATAGTTCAGTTTAACAGGGCAGAGAATAATGCAGTTCTCATGGAGGAAAAATTGACCCAGAATGAATTAAAAGTAGAATTTGAATCTCTGTGCTTTATTTTAGTAGCAATCAAAAAAATCATAGCAGTTTCAAGTGACTCTGAGAGTAGAGGGAGGTGGAAAAATAGATTGAACCGTTTTTATTTAGCTCTGTAGCCGATTCCTGGCATGTGGGTCACAGGGAGAAGTTTCCTAGTATACTCACTGAAAAACCCTTAGCAAAATTATCTCTTCAGTTTTAATTGATGTCTTAGCTAACGTGTACTTCACTAACGATAGTCAGTCATCTTCCATCAAGCACACAAATAGCAGTGCAGATGCTTAAAAGTTTTATGCCACTGAAATATGAGGATTTGTGGAAGGAAAATGAGAAAGTAACTCCTCCCATCGTGGCTGTAATAAGCTATTTTTATGTACTAGATTTCTTGGTAAGTTATGGTGTAGCTGTGAGTGCTCAAGGCTATTGATAGAGAAATGTAAATAGGGAGCTTTCTAATACAAATTAATTTTTTAAAGTTATTTGGGAGATTTATTTAAAATGTTGTATATTTAGAAGTGTAAAACTGGTAAAATAACTTTTAAAATTGTGAGTTTGGGTATTGTAATCCTAGAGTTTTATTCTTTATCATCATTGGTTTTCAAGCATGACAAAGATTTTTTTTTTTTTTTTTCTAATGAGGTTTTTATTTGGAGGGTATGGGCTGTTAACCTATCACATTTATATCAGAAAATATATCAGGCTGGGAAGTTTCAGACTATTGTCCTGGAAGAAAGTTGAGGGTTTTTTCCATGATTCAGGTCAGGAAATCAGAATATTCAATACTTGAATATTGCAGGAACTTTCCCAAAGGAAATGAAATTCGAGACGATGACAAGCAGGGTGTTTTAAGTGGGAGATTTTGCGCATATGGAGTTTGAAAGCATGTGAAAGCGTATAGCACCATACTCAGCATAAATGCAAAAATAAAGTAAAAAAACGGTTGACAGTGCACAGATTGTGCTGTAGAGGGTAATTATACAATACTCTGTCCCCTCCTGCGAGAGTGGGGAATACATTAGTGTGATCCTTCAAAGGGAGGTCTTTGAAGGAAGGCCTTACTGTCCTTCCTAGCGTCCTCCCTGAGATGGGACCTTGGTACAGCCCAGGCTAGACCAGTGCTCTGACCCTTCCCCAGCATTTGGTGGCCTTGCCCTGATTTTTTTCCTGCAGGCAATATCTGGAGCATGAATTTTACTCCCAGTTTCAGATGTGAAACTGGCAGGAAAGCAAAGCACTGCCCTGGGCAGGCTCTGCTCAGTAAGACCGTGTGTGCTGTATCCCTGCATGATCATGAACCTGTTACCAGTGTGGAGACTCCAGCAGCAAAATGTTTAGGGCTTTGCTTTTAATTCCCTTGTAAGGTCTCAGACTGACTTGTACTGACATCACGAAGACCCGTGTTGGTTGTTCCTGGCTAGTAAAGCTACACAGCCTAAGGACAGGTCTGCCTGCTGCCTCCCCGTGCTGTCCTGGGCTCCCAGTTGTAGTCCCAGAGACAGCTTGTGACAATGGCAAAACGTGGGTTGTTCCTCATCTCTCTTGCATTGCACTGGTGCACTTCCCTTACCTGATGTGGGCTGGAGACCTAGGTACACTGCTAAATAGAGAAAGCTAGGGAACAATCCATGGCTCCAATGCTGAGCAGCACAGACTAGCTTATGAGGACATTGACTGAGTCCCTGTAGCGTATTTGCCTTGGAGAGAAATAGCTGGAGCACCTGGACCAGAGCCAAAGGATGAGCTAACATCATTAAGCTACGTTAACAATCAAGAATCCAGCACTTCTGCTGGCTTTTGAGGTTCTTTTTAATTTAACAGGGACAATACATTTCTCAACAGTTATAAAGTATGGCTGTACAAAACTGTCATCCTGAAAATGGATGCTTGTACGAGTTTTTGCTGTTCTCTTGGGTAGGAGAATTTTTAGAGGAAGGCTGAGACAGTGAAGATGGTATAGATCACTCAGTTGCCTGTACATTTGACTTTGTATGTCTCAATTTGTGCAGGTCTGAACCATCCAGTCTTACAAACTGAGACGACTGAGTTTGGAGCACTGTTGGGTAGAGTTTGAGTGCTGGAGCTTGGGTGTCCCGAGGTGGAAAGGAGAATTAGTTTAAAGAAAGTGTTGGGAGAAAACTCATCTCTGTATCTGGGCTGAGCAAGAAGTTTTCTCTCCATGTCACTAGTGTGAACTGTGGGTCTGCTCATAGATTTTGCAGTATAAGTCACAGATGTCTTTTTAAGATCATCTGTGAGCTTTTTTAATAGCAAATACCATCATAGCTTAGAGGCAAGAGGACACTGGGGATGTTCCTGATTTCTTTTTTCCCCAACAGCTGACAGTTGTAGCATTTGATTCTTTATCAGAGGCTTTATGTTAGTTACGGGACACTACAAAGCATTTCAGGGCTGCTGGAAGCTCCTAAAGAGCCATCTGAAATCAGCATCTCTTACAGTGCTGATGCTGCAGGATTTCCAACAAGCTCTTTGCTTTGCATCTTCTCCATTCCCCCTTGGGTTCCCTTCTGGCATCTCATCTCTGCCAGATCACCTGCAGCATGTCCCTGACCCAGCCACAGCAGAAACCACCCAGGTGATGCCTCTGGTCCTGTGGCATTGTTGCCCTGTCTATTGGGACAATTTGTACATGTTGCTACATGCAAATGAGTTGTTCACCAACAACTGAAGTTAGATTGTGCTGAAAAAGATACTGCTGCTGGCCTATCCCAAGAGACCTGGGGGTTGGTATCCTGTAGCTGAACTAGGTCATGCACCCGCCTGGTGTGTACCTAGTAATCCAGCTCTTGGGACTGCGGAGAATGGCGTGGAGAAAAATAAACCAGAAAACTAGCTGGCATGTATTGGTTGAACTATTTTTGCCAACTGACTTTCTGCAAGGGAATTCATTAGGCACTCTAGTATGCCCTTGTGCAAATTGTTTGTGCTTTTGACTACGTGCTCCTAGGTCCATTAAGCTGGAAATGAAACTGGGAAAGGCTGCTGGAACAGAACACACAGGACTTTTCTGCCAGAGCATTGGTGCAGTATGCTTAGGGTTTTTTTTCTCACTTCTTGCTCCAGCACAGTTGCCGCCACCCCTCATTTCTCTTGGTACACTAAACATCCAAGGTTCAGGAGTGCAAATGTTGCTGCTGAATGAATCATCTCCATAGCCTTGTGCATCCCGATAATATCATTGTCTTTAGCTGTGTGTTCACAGTGTGCTGCTTCTGGTGGTTTCTGAAACTTTAAATCTGTGGCATATGATATCATAAAGACTGACCTATATACTCATTTGATGAAAGGTAGTGTAAATCTGTTGATACCAGGGGAATTCTGTTAATTTAAAGCATCAAGACAGGACTTTAATGATGATATTTCTATTCCATTTCAAGGTATATTCAAGATAGAGGAATCTTATGCAACATTCCTTAGGTTGTTCTTTTTAACATAAAATATGTAGATGGTGGGGGAGATGGTCTAATTTTTATTACAAGCAGGACCAGTCTGAAGAGGACTTGGTGTTGCAAGCAAAGTGCTAGATTTGCTGGAGCACATAAGGTTCCTGACTCTAACCTGGTAAAGCAAAGCAGCACTGTGCACTGAAGCTTACTGGAATAGCAGATTAAGGAAGGGAAATTTTGGCCTTGGGGCAAATTCGGATAAAAACATGTTGCTTGTTAAAAAGAGGATTTGTTTTCCAAATCATTATCTGGATAAAGCCTCTGGATAAAACCTCAGCAATAGCTCCTGAGTGTTGCACGTTACCGTACAAACTATTCTGCCCCCTGTCTGGAAAACAAGCGGCTGAATTTCACCACTTGCACTGTTTGATTAGCTGCTTTGGGAATATGTGGACTGAGCTGCTAGGGACTTGAAGGCCTGTCAGCCAAAGCAGCTGACCACTGACGGATCTTCCCAGCATTTGGAAACCTTCTGGGAGTGTTACTACTGCCTCAAGGGTGAGTTTATAGCCATGGCTGTTTGTCCGCTGTGATTCATAGCCAACCTCAGGTTCTTCAGAGGTGCTGACAGACTTGACATTTATAGCTACCTTCAAACCTACAATTTGGCCTCACCTGAAAAATACCTTGGCCTTATCAAATGGATGCCCTTAAGGTATTCTGTTTTCCTGGTTCTGAGTTGTGTTGTAGACCCTAGACCATACTTTCCTCCTCACTCCAAAATACCCTTTAGCCTGGTCATTAAGTCCAGGCTGAAAAGTTTTTTCAGATAATGTCTACCTGCTGCTTCAGGGAGACTGATAGCTTTTGTTCCTGTTTGATTATTCATTAATACTTTAAAATCATGGCTTCATCTGTGTTCACATCTTTAACGTTTATTGTAATCGCATAAAGCATGTGGAAGTTATTTAGTATTAATATGATTGTCTGAAATCTTTTAATAGAATTTCTACTGTATTTCAGTATTAATTACTCTGAGCATTAAAGAAAAGGAGCTTATTTTTTGTGCTGTCTGAATCTGAAAGAAATCTTCTTGATTCTGTAAGAGATGGTGGCAACTTGCTTTCCTTAATCATTTGAATGTGAACATCTGTAAAAGCTGATGTTCTTTAGGTTTCCCCAAACTCTAGCACTTTCAGAGGTACCAAAACAATTGAAAAGATTAGCAAAAGCTCCAGCATGTTTCAGCTATCCATACTTTGAATTTTTTTTTTTTTTTTGTCTTTGAGCGAGCTAGCTATAGCAATTTAAATTGACAACACGCTGTAATAACAACTGAGGAGAAACCTTGGCCGTTTAATTACGTTAAAAAGAAGTTTAAGGGGCATTCTCAGCATTAAACTTCATATATCTTGAAAAATATATCTGGATGATCTACTCTAAATAGTGGACTCTCCTAAGGGCGCCATATTGGAGGCATAGTGCTAGGAGCATCTATCAAGCCTTAAGAAAAGGTAAAAGTTGACATTCACTAAAGGGCAAAGAAGAGGGAGATTAATGGAAACAGTGAAACATCCTACCAAAAGCCAAAGTTGTTTCCAAGGGAAACAGAATTTATTATAAGCTTTGGCTGATTAAATACTTTATCTATGTAGCAGGCAGAAAAAGTTTCCAAAAAGAACTAGAGGAATGAAAACCTAATGCTAATCCTCCTTCTAGCAACAGCACAAGCCAAAAAGGAGCAAAAAGCACCCAGCCCCCCTACCTGCCATGTGTGAATGATCACTTGATGATCAGGTATAAAAGAAGTGCTCAGAGAAGACACAGGAAGGCTGTATGAATTATTTGCATCTGTGTTCACTGTGGAAGATACTGAGGACATTCCCTGTGCCCACGGGAAGACTCAGCAGGCTGAAACCGAGCTAATTATTGGAGAACTTATGGTATAGATACAGGATTGATCTGAATGTATTGGCAGGACTGGACTCACCCATGAGTGCTCAAGAACAATAGTGTGTATTTCCTCACTTAAATCTGCCTTGGTACTTGAAGACTAGAAGTTTAAACACTGGGATCAGTGTTTAAAAATAGTCCAAGCAGATCTGTAAGCCTGACATCTCTACCAGCGGAATTGGTAGGGACTATATCGTAAGATAATGTTAGTGAACACTCAGATAAATGGATGTGCTGTGGATAAATGTGAAGAGTCAGCACTGTTGAGTCCAAGGGAAATTTTACCTTGTAAAACTTTTGGAGTTCTTTGAATAGATGTATGCAGACAAGGGTGATTTATATCCAGTGAAGTCTACTTGATTTTTTAAAAGGCTTTTGACAAAGGTATCAAGGCAGTCATATCATAAGATGGAAGGTATTGGTAAAATAATTGGTTAGAAGGATGTGGAGAATAAGAGATTAGGCAAATATTTGGATGTAAGATTCACTGGGGTTACTGCGTCAACAAACTACACCAGTGTCAGGAAATCTTCTGAGCTGAAAATACTTGGATGTGCACCTTAAAACGTGCTGCCCATGTTCTGACTCTTCCCTAGGTAGCTGCATACAGGTTGCAGAGTGAAGGGTGGGCTCTTTTAAAGATCTAGTGTGCAGCAAATCAACACATCTCAAACACTGTTGGAAGCCTTGAGAAGTATCTAACACTTCTAGGCATAATTGAACAGCACCAGAGTTGCTGAGAAATATTGCTGTAAATTGGTATTAGATGAAAGTAAAATCTTTTTCTTCAGGAGGGATATTTTGAAAGTTCACTGAAGGTAGTGACTTCAAGGTCTACAGCTGCAGTCCTTCCGCTGGCTTGAATTCTCCTGGCTCATTTCCAGGGATTTTACTAATGGCATGAGCTCTTGAGCCAAGGGCTGGAAGGGACTTCCTTATCTGTTGAACTGCTGTTTGTTTCTCTCTTTTTCTACCCTTTTAGTCTCATGTTTGGCTTCTGTTAATCTAACTGCTCCAGAGCAATTTATGACCTCTTTTGCTTACACTCAGGTGGCCACTAGTTCGTTGCTCAATTGCAATGCTTATTGCCCTAGGTATGCAAAACAGCTGAGGTTGCCCAGAGGGAGTGGTTAATAGAGGAAATACAGAGATCTTCTTTTGCATATTTTAGTTGTGTGAATTGATTTTACCCTATTTAAAGTGTTGTAGGTTCACCACCTAGAACAATTGTTTTTATTATCAAGCTTTTAGTTGACAGTGTTGTTTAATAGGGATCTGTGCTCCAGCTGCAGTCCATGTGGCATGATCTCAGAGATCACCAGTGAGACAGGTAATATAGTTTAAAAAAGGTACCCACCTACTTAAAAAAGAGCCTATCCTAGTTACAGTTGTTGCCATAATGTCTGTATCTCCTGTTTGAAATGATTTCTCTTCAGTCTCTGTTTTTTGTAGCACAGAGCATCTTTAAAAAGAAAACACATTCAATCCAAACATTGCTGTTTTCTCTCTATATCCAGTTTTCTTTGGAAAGAGTCAAAAAGATTGAAGAGAGGATATAGTTGAACGTCCCGTTCACTGATATTTGCAAATTATTAATATATGAAGGATATCATGACATTACAGAGAAAACTCAAAAGACGTAGCACAAGTGTTCCCAGCCATGAATAGGTCTTTCATGGCTGTAAACTTTTGGTGTGTTTGGGTTCCAAAGCATGAACAGACAGGAAGGTATAGTGTGCTAGCTTTGTATTTGCTGCAGTGCTGTTGCAGGCGGTGTTCTAGAGACCTGTGTCTGGACAGTAGTTGGGTAAAAGACCTAGATGTGCAGGAGATACTGCACTCTTCTGTTCCTGTTTGGTTGCTATCCCAAAGACACGGCAGATTGTCTTAGGTTAATCAAAAGTAAATCTCCTGAAGTCTCTTATCTTGGCTTTTTTGCAGTTCCTTTTCCCATTAAAACCTGAGAAAATGCGTGATCTGCTTATGTTTCTTCTCAGAGGCTCACTCTGGCATGCAGTCCAGTGAAATTAGATGCTGAAGGTATCAGACTTAGTTCGTGGTTCTTGGTTGTTTTTTTTTTTTTTCCTACATGATTTCATGGGTTCTCTATTTTCTCATCCTCCAGACCTTCAGCTGTAAAAGCTGTGAAGTATTCAGAAGATTTAGAAATACTAGGCAGCAATTTCCTTTTGACAAGTAGTTTACAGCCATGCTGTTCTGCCTATCCTTTCATATTATTTCCACTTGTGTCTGACTTCAGCAGCCACAATCTTCAAAGAGTCAAACTAAGATGAGCAGTTCATCTTTTGAAAGCTAAAATTCAAGCTGTCAGATAACAGAAAAGATTGATGTGTAGCTCTGCTGATTTTGGAAATAGTAGCTATTAAAAGCACAGTCTAATCTGAGTTGGCAGAATTAGGATCACACGCAGTCCCAAAATACCAGTGAATGCTGATTTTAATGTTTCATTGCTTTGGTGTATAGGATAGCGCTTCATTCCATTGAAAAACAGAGAGTCAGCTTTCCCTTGGTGCTAAATATATACGTAGTATTCCCAGGGTGACAGCGTAAGAGCAGTAATGGGTGAAGGTTTTAAAAAAAACCCTTAATTAATACTGAATTGAGCCATAAAGGGAGCCTGCCTCTTCATGGGGATTAGAGCCTGTCTCTGCAATGTCTAACTGGGCTTGCTGAGTGCATGAAATTATTCTGAAGGTCATGTGCTAAGGACAGAGTGTCATTAAGAAACAGGCTGGCAGAGAAGGATGTAGTCTGCAGTCACTGTGTGTTTCCCTGCTTTTGGGTCTTTGGAGCTGATGGTAGCAGTAACCAGAATTCCCGACCTGGAAAAAACCTTTCAAAAGGTGTTTAAAAAGGAGAATGAGGCTAATATGTCTTTAATCTTTGGGACCAGAGCTGAGAGGAAAGCACAGGCTCTTCAAAGTTGGAAGCCCCCATCCATGAGGAAGAGGAGGCAGCCCTGGGTCTCAGCAGGCTACAGGCTGTGTCTAAGGGATGAGCTGAAGTGAGTTTGTGAGTCAGCCAGATCCTGAGAGGAGTGAGTGTCTCCACTGAGAGTCTGAGTGGAAGAGTTGCTCTCTTTGGGTCCATAAAGGGCAGTCAGGTGCGAAGGGAGGAGGGCAAAGGCCAAGGGAAAGATGGGAATAGCATCATCCTACCCATGCCCTAAGCTCTCGAGTGGGTGACCATGGTGCTTGTGGAGGGACCTGCTGTGAGAACAGGGGAGAATCCCTTGTGCTGAACCTGTTTGAAATGAGACTAGACAGTTTAGAGATTATTCGAGCGATCTACCACAGAAATAAAAGCTTCTTGCATTGATGGAGAATGTTTGGCATCTGTAATTTTATTGGTTTGATGATCAGTCTTTATGATTGATCATGTTACTTCATGCCTATTCTAGTCATTCTGAAGTTTATTGTGGGCCTGGTTTATTTTTTTTTTTGCCTGAGGCTCTGAGCATACTTCCAGTGAGATCAGAATTGGTTTTGCCATTGGCTTTAATGGGATTATAATTGAATCTTGAGTCAGGCAGCTATCCTTACATTAAGGGGGCTTAGTAGTTGGAGAAACTGGGGTAAAACAAGAAAGAGGGTCAATTTATGGTACTTTCAGTGCTTATTTCTGTCTCCCTGTGTGGACAAGTAGAATAGTCTACCTTGCACCTAATGCATGCTAAAAGCGCCTGCGTGGAGAATGAGCACATGGAAACCAGTGTGCTGTTAACTGTGTTTCAGTAAGATTGGCTACACAAGGTCTGAAGGGGGACATAACCAAAAAGTTCACAATATGAATGAGAGTACAGGGCATTGAGGAGGGCATCACTCTATGAAAGCATAAAAGCACTCTGAGAAACGAGCGCAGTAAAGGTCCTCTGTCACAACAGTGGAGGTTCAGATGTGTGGTTGCAAGCTGCAGCAAATTGCTAAATCATTCTTGGCTAATGCTGACATCAAATTATCTAACTAATTTTTGTGAGGTTATCCTTTGCCATAGGGACAAATACATAAGTCTTTATATGCCTTCTGCTGTATTCCCTTGAGCTCTATTTGTCTTAATTTTTAAAAAATAAACTGTTTTTTTGACATAGGGGCTGTTCCCCTCATTACTCAATTTTATTTTTTTCTCCCCCCGATAAGTCAACTTACAATTAATCCAGGATGCTGAACGTATAACTCTGCAGATGCCAATGCAGTGACTGGGATATCATCACAGGCATGAGATAGTGACTCTCCAGGGAGATCAAAAAGAAACCAAGATGCAAGAAAATGCTGCCACCATTATTGGCAAGTGGGTTAGCTCAATGTCACTGCAGCAAATCCTTTGTGGTTACTGGAAGTCCTCTCTTACTACTGGAAAGCACTTCTGTCCCTCAGTGTCTGCTAAAGAGCATCAATAAGAACATTAAAATCAGATTAAAAACAAACCCCAAAACACTTAATGCTCTTAAGTCTTTGACTGCACTGTCATGAAAATGTACTGTGGCTGTTTTCTCCTGGATGCATCTTTCTCTGTGGGAAGATGAGCAGAGCGTTTGAGGGAACTCTACCGCTGGTATCAGGGAAATTATTTCTCCAGTATTTGTGCAGCTGTGCTTACCCATGCCTGTTGAAAGTTGTGCTTTTGAAGTTGATCTGTCATATTGACCTGACAGCAAAAATGTGTTGCTGATGATTTCATTTGCTCGCTGTCCAGTAATGAGAATAACAGAAGTAAAGTGCCCGGGCTGAACGTGCTGTGATCTGCTTTCACCAGCGTTCACAGTCATTGGCTCCTCTCTGGGCTGCTGTCGAGCTGCCAGGATGCATTACTGCAAATTACTGAGCAACTCATGCAGTCTTCACGTGCTGCTCAGGGCTTGGGAGATTCCGGATCCAGTTTTGTCTAAATACTGGCAACCCACCCTGCATTTGTGTGAGCTTGGCTGCTGAAGGTCAGAGGACAACACTGAAAGTACTTCAGCTGTTTCTTGCTTATTGCTGAGCCAGGGACATAATGTCACCCAAGATGCACTCTTGCAGGAAGGGCTGGATCCTTTGATGCATGTCTTTTGAAGCTGGGTGAGCGGGGAGGAGCTGCACGGCTCCTGGGCTGTGCCCCTGAGAGTACCGATGTTCAAAGCACGTCAGCTAGAGGTGAGCACTACCTAGGAACCAGCGGCTCCTCTTTCAAAGGCAGCTGGGTGAGGATCAGCACGAGGAAAAGTGTTTGTGCCTGTCTAGATGCCAGGACTGTGCTGCTGGTGTGTTCATGCCAGGACAAGCAGGAAAAAAAACATATTGTCATGCTCACGCGTGCACTATAGAGCTGGTCAGCTGCAGAGGCAAAGCCCTCCTGGTCTCTCTGTCAGGCATGGAGTAGCCTTCTCGCTGTCTGCTGAGATGGATGTGTTATGGTACCCTCAAAGCTACTGCTGGAATGGGTTTTTCTGCAGGACTGTCAAGGTTGGGAGTTAAAGGAAAATACACTTGAGCTCCCAATACCATTTCTAGAAACTTGCTGATGTGCAGCATTTGTCCCCATATTTCTCAGCCTCTAACCAGCCTGTGAAATGTCAGAAAGCTGGACAGGGCTTCTAATATGTACCCTCATGAGGAACACAAGACGGGCAACAGCTTTTTGGCTGTGTTAGGCCATCAGACCAAGCGTAATCAGCGTGTTTTATGTTTTTACATGCGCTCCTGGCCGCCTGTATAATGTCTGTCTGTTGAACTGGGCATGATGCCTACTGGCACTGTGATCCAGATGACTTGAATGAGGCACAGGGTTCCAGGAGGGGATGATGTTCCTGGAGGACAGTTTTCAGTAGCATGACAAATGCTGTCCCTTCTGCGTGAAGACCCTCCCATGCACCGCCCTCATGACAGTGCCATTCACTGCTCACTACTTTAAGGCATTTGGGGAGATTCATCTAGAAGAAACATAAACGTGTTGTGGCAATGATAGCAAATGAATATTCAGGAACAGTCCCCGGCCCTCTGTGACTGTATCGGAGCAATTTTAATGTGTTATTCTTACAGCTGCACAGTGCTTTTCTGTGAATGGTAAATTTGCTGAAAACTGCTGGTTTAGAATAACCATATCTATTTGCCATCTGAAGTGACATTTGTTAACTAGCTATGTGTGGGAAAGGACTTGGTGAAACCAGCTCCCAGGAGTGACAGAGGACATGTCTCTGCTTTCCCCTCAGCCACGGTGCAAGGACCCCATTGCATCAAGCTGAGTGCTCAAGTTTCCTTTATTGAGAAAGGAACCTGCATTGCCCACCTGCCAGTGGGTGTCCCAAATTATGGCGTGGGTGATACCCTGAAAGCCTGCTGCTGGTTTTATTCTACCTTTTATGAGCAATTAGGGTTATTGGAACAGGGTTTGGATACCAAGGCTCTGAGTGCCTAGGTTAATATTGAAAGTATTAAGCTAGGGATTTTTTTTTTTACCCTTAGTGACTGATGGAAATGGAACAGGTTTGATAGATTGGACCCAACTCCTGTACCTGATAATCTGCCAGGTTGTCTTGCTGCTCCTTAGGAAGAGAGGATGGTAAAGCCTGTTTTGGAGAACACTTAGTTAAAGGTCTGGTATTAATGGAGTGAGAGAGCCCATATGAGAAGGTACAGCCAAGAGACAGTGAATTTTTGCCAGGGCACCTGTGTCTTATATGCAGCTGTGTCTTGGCTGTTTTAATGGAAAAAGATGCCAAATGCCGTAAGTTATGAAATTATTGCTGTTGTTTTGTTTTGTGTGTTCGGGTTGGATTGATTTTTTTCTTGAAAAACAATGACTTTGTCTACATTAGCAAATAGCACCATGCAGTAGGAGCACATCTGCAGACCAAAACAGTAATGAGGACCCAGGTGGATTTCAGGGTTTTTTCTTCAAAACTGCTTTATTTTATTTCCACTTGAAGGAAATTTTGGAATAAACTTGTAGCAAATCAGGAGACCAAATATTGTATGTTGAAAATGTCATTTCAACCTTTCAGCTTATTAGGAATATGTCCAGTTTTGTGTCAAAACAAAGACTTCAAAAAACCTGGCACATGTTCATGAGATATTTGAATACTATTGAAGTTGTACTTTTTTATTGGTAATTTTTTCAGCTGAGATTTTATCTGAGGTCATCTGGCATGCTACTTAAACTTACGTATCTTCCTGTGTGTGATTGTTGCTATTGTTTTAAAGAAGTCTATACATAAAATTGATCTCTTCGTAACCATTAAAAAAGGTATTCTCATACCTGTCTCTCTGCCTACACCAGAGAAAGGAAAAAAATCCAGTGCTGCTGTCTCCACTTTCTCATTCTGATTCCTCTGCTGTGTGGCTATGAATTCAGGCATGACACTTCGCCTTAGCTGCAGGAAACTGAGAGAGAGGGGGCAGCAACCAGGGCGAGACAGGCATTTGGGAGCCGGGAAAAAAGTTAGGAACCACATATGGGAGAGCAGCCCGGCTGCAGTGAGACGAGCATGTGTGAAGTTTGTGCAGCAGTGGCTTTTAACGGAGTAAACTTTGCCTGCGTGCTGAAGGCTATAGTGGTAAAGGTGGGGAGGGCTTACTGGTGTTCTGAGGGTTGCGTGGACACTGAAAAGAAAGCAGGTTATTGAGAGTAAATCATAGTGACCTTCTCATGCAGATGTATCCTCCAGTGGAGTCTGCACAGCAAGGGCTCCCATTCCTTTGCAAGTTTGTGGTTTAGGTAATGGATTTTACCCCTGGCTCTGGCCGACCTCTGCATGAGTTACATCTAATGATACGTATTCAGGATCCTTTAATGTTTTACTGAGATGTGATTTGTTTAGTGTCAGATGTGGGGACAGGTCAAACATCAGTGCAGGTTTTGGTGTATGGGAATGGCCTAGGAGTTCCTGCCAGATGTCTCATTCATCTTGGCATATCCAGAAGCATATGGCAAGGAAGGGTTATGGTCTTGACAGGATACTGGTTTTGGGATAGTATATTAGTCTAACATCAGGGATAAGAGAGACATCAGCAAATTGCTGTTGGCAATTTAACAAATTTCAACCTGATGCCGTTTTTATATCAAGAGATGATAAGGCTCTCATGTTAGAGAAATAATCTGTACATATACGTTGCCCTCCTTGTAGTTACCAACTAGTTTCTCCTTTAGCTTGCATGCTACAAATAGCTGCTCTTAAACCTACTCAGGGTGTAAATCGTGCCATCTTAAAGACCAGCTCCAAATATTGTTTGGTGCCTGTTGCTACATTTTTTGTGGTGCCACTTATCCTAAACAATTAATTGATTTCTGTTTTACTTGTTTGTAACAATGTATGTTCTTTGAAATAGCTCTCAATTCTGGAATGAGAATTGACTACTATGGTAGCGTAACCTAAATTGCTGTACAGGCATAACAAAAGCATTCTTACAAATTTTGCAAGTTTTATAAATCGAATGTCTCTGTTTAAAGATTTATTGGTATTGCTTGTTCAGCAGGTAACTTGGGTTCTTTTTTGTATGCCTTGAAGAAACAAGAACAATGCAGACTTTAAAATTTCTTTTAAAGATTCCTGTGCCTGAAAATATTAGAAAGAAAAACGTCACTAAAAATGATTGATTTTCAGGAAAACTGTCAGTGTTCACTCAGGGTTTTTTTTTTTTTTGAAAAGATGAAATCAGAAACATTTTGCGGTTTGGAGTTAGCGGATAGTTTTCAATTGTCTATTCAGGTTTATGTTTTTAGAAGAGAGGCAGTGTCAGACAGTCAGAAGTTTGTCTGGACTTCCTCTGGGCTAGAGAAAGGTGTGCAGGCAATTGTAAATATGTGTATCAAGAGCAGCTTTTAGCTGGGTCTTGAAATGTCTGGGAAAACCTATGTGTGACCAACTTGTTTTTCTCTGTTTTACAGGTTTCAGAATCTGCTGTGGTCTCGAAAAGCATTTGTGGACAGCGTGAAGGTGTATAACAACAGCTACATCTACATGCCAGCCTTCTCAATGAAGACAGGGACAGGACCCTCCCTACGTGTCTATTACACCCTGGAGGACTTCGGTGCCAAGCAGGCGGTCCTTTTTGCCAACCCCAATTTCTTGCGTGACATTGGCAAGTTCTGGAAGAGCAAAGGTATCCATGCCAAACGGCTTTCCACAGGACTTTTCCTAGTCAGTGCTGCCCTTGGTCTGTGTGAAGAAGTAACGATTTATGGCTTCTGGCCGTTCTCGGTGGACCTGCATGGGAAGTTTATTAGCCATCATTACTATGACAATGTCTTGCCCGATTCTGGATTCCACGCCATGCCGGAGGAATTTCTACAGCTCTGGTTTCTTCATAAAAGTGGTGTACTGAGAATGCAGCTAGAACCGTGTGAGGACCCTTTAATCCAGTCTTCTGCCTGAGGATCTTAGGAGTCGGTTTGGGAGATCCAATAGTTTTTAATTTCCATGCTCTCCATCAGAGAGTTCTGTTTTCTGTTGATTCTTTTTAAAGGGAAAAATAATCGTGGATCTGCATGGACCATAAAAAATACTTGAAGGCCAAATGGATTACGTCCTTAATGTTTAGTGCTTTATGGAACTGGGGTGGGGGAAGTGAATCTCTCCTTCAAGTCCATTGAGCAGCATTGTGAAAATAATGTCAGAAGCACAGCTGAACTTTCCGGGGAACGTTTTTAAATGACCAATGTAAAAAGGGCATTAAGGCTCGGAGAGACACAGGGCCACCCACAAGCTTTTGCTGACAGTGCCAAATATGACTGTTCAAAAATCCATTTCATTCCAGATTGGCACCTCGTACAACTTTCCTTTTTTCCTTTTTCTTTCCTTCCCTCTGTGTGTGTGTGTGTGTGTGTGTGTGTGTAGGAGAGCATGTGCGTGTTGTTGGATTTCTTTGTTTCTTTCCTTTTTCTCCCCTCCCCGCCTCCCCCCCCCCCTTTTCTTTTTCCCAATGGAACGAAAAGGAAAAGCTTAAAAGCCCCAGGAGCTGAGTACCATCATCTCCTCTGAAGACTCTCTCCCGAGGGTGAAGGGTGCTAAGAATCCAGTTGGAAGAATGTCCTAGGAATGCCCTGCTGCTGAGTGTGGATGGACCTGGGTTGTAGGTTTTATCAGGGTAGTTTAGGTCATTGCACTTGTCGACATGCTAAGGCTATAGTGTGGGCAAGAGCTGGTTAAGAGAAATTGGTCTGAAAATAAAACGTGTGTTACAAAACCAGCAGTGAAGCGCAGCCTGGTTTCAATTGACCTGCTGCAAGATTTCCTCAGTGACTTTTGTAGTAGGGATGCCCTGTTTTGCTGTCCAGCCTTAGGGATTAATCCTGTATTCATTTAGAATCCAGATGTTCATTGACTGTCAAGGGGATTTGAGGTGTTCAGTGAGATGCAGAATGAGGTAATTCATTTGCTTATAGCAGAAAAAACTGCAGAAATGAATGTAAGTGTCGTTTAAAATGAGTTGAAGCTTTGAAAATCCTTTCTCTTTGTGTGACTAGCTCTTCTGCTTGGATTGTAACGTTAGCCTTAAAGACTTGTACTTCTCTCACAAGATTGTCTCTTGTAAAGATAGTCTGAAAAATAAAACAGCCTTTGGGAGCACTGAAAAGCTGCGTAGCCAGCAAGAAAAAAGAAAAAAAGAAAACGGCGAGCCCTTATGTAAGGCAGCTTCTCCCGTGCAGTGATTGAATTATGCCAGTGTGCGCATTGCATGTGTGCTGCGCTGGCCAGCTCAGCGCCTGAAGGACTGTTTTATTTTGGGTTGTTACTTGAGCAGCAGATGGTCCTATCGCCATGTGAATGAGAAATCTTTTTGTTTGTTTGCTTTGGTTTAGCACTGTAGGACAAGAAGAGAATACCAGCTCAGTCCATGGTGGAGTATCGGCTGCAAGATGTTATCACCATTAACTTTAGAAGTCCATATCAGTGTTTTCTTTCTTATCCTTCCATCATTAGTCGCTGAAATTCTAGACAAAGTGTTGAAACAACAAAACTGTCATCAGGTTTCCACAACTTCCTGTGCTACCTGTTTTAGCTCCAAAGTGCTAGTATTTTGGGGGATGTGTCCTATGATACGTTGACAACGTCTCTCTCTGTAGACTACCAGCTGCAAGTTATACAGATATAATTAAAAAAAAAAAAAAGGCAAAATCCATGGCTCTTCTTTAAATATGAATAATTCAACTATTCTACGTAGGACACTGGAAAAAGAATTTTGCTTTTTAAACCTGTGTTTCATAATAAAATCTTCTCTCAAAATATGGATGTTCCAAGCATAAAGTGGGCACTCTTCCATAGGATTACAGGGCAGTGCTAAACTGTTATGTACAAAGTTTGATTAAATAGCAATCTAGATACTGTTCTGATAAAATTTGAATGTGCTTCTGTAATGCATTTTATCTTGTCCATATTTTGGTTAGAAGTACAGTTAACACACTGATGGAATGTCACTTGATAATTCGTTTCCTTTCATTATGTTTGTTTTATCTGTGATATGAGTACTTGGTGAGGAAGGATTTGAAAGTAAAATGTTTTCTTTACTGCCTGTTATGGCAGAATTTTACTGAGCTGCCTTTTTTGGAGAAGAAGAGGTGCCTGTATGATTTTTATTGTAGGCATCGAGTTTTGCACTTTTTAGTGCTTTAAAGATTACATTATCTGTGAGAACAACAATCGAAATACCATGTGTTAAAATGGCACTTCAGCAGGATGCCAGCGTTTCCTTGGGGGTGGGTGGGAGCGAGGAGAGTAGAGGGGAACTGCCTCTTTGCTGGTCACTTCTTTTGTATTTTTACCAGTACTTGGGAATTTAGTTCTGAACCTCTCTGACGGCTCTCCAATCATTTTTTCCATGTCTTGGGAAAATAATTGGATTAGAAGAACAAGAAAAAGACGTGTTTTTATAGGAAAACTCTGTGCAGTGTTTCATAATGTCTGGCTTGTTCATGTTCAAGCAGTATCTGGAGATGTTGTACTCCTCAGCTTTGTAAGACTGAGGCAGACTGAACCTGTAGCTTTTGGTCTTTGTGAGTCCCTTCTGAGGTCTGCAGTCCTGGTGTTTGCAAGGAGATAGCTTCCAAAAAATTACGGAGGTAGGAGAGACGCAGGCTGTGTGTGCTGTGTGACTGATGTTAGTAAAACTGATAATTCTGGCTCTATTCACATTTATGTGTAGTGAATACAACTGCATATTAGAAAGACGACCACATTTGATGGAGAACTTCTAGAAAACTGACAGCTGAGGAAAGAAGACAAACGAAAATAACTGCCCCTTTTGAGAAAGTAAAATCTGTTTTAGCTGGCTGACTCGTCAGTCCATGCAAACACTGGCCAGCGATCAGACTTTTGCCCAGCAAGTGAAAAAGGGATGCAGGAGAGTACTGCAAGTGTTTTGTGGCAAAAGCAGTCAAAAAAAAAAAGGCAGCTGGGAACGTGAGAGTGGCAGCTGCTTGGCTGCCTGACAGAAATGGCGTAAATACACTCCATCCATGCTGCGGCTCAGCATAAGGTTTGTCTTGTCTAAATCTAGGAGGGAGTGGTCCATGTTGTAGCATGATGGATGTGAAATTTGGACTTGCATGCAAGTCCATTGTATGCAAAGACTGAAGTTGTATCCTTCTTCAGGAGGGACGTCTCGCCATGGGGTAGGACCATACCTGCTTAAAGATGGGCACAAGCAAATCCAGGAGGCTGTGTTAACCATGAGGAGTCAGCACCTCGCAGTCATGGCAAGATTAGGTCAGAGTGACTATATCCATCCAGCACTGATCTATTGATCAATTCCCGTCCATTGATGGCAGTGCCCTTAATCAAATCTCATTGCTTGTGATGCTATATTTTCCTTGAAATGAATTTAAATCTTAATGTTTATTCTGTTAGTGAAATTCCCTGCTCTAGCTTCTCTGTTTCCACTGCCAGTCAGTTTTTCTGATAGTGTAGCTAAAGCCACACAAGTCTTTGCAAGGTTGAAAGCTACTGCAATTCATCTTCAATAAAAACTAGTTCAGACTGGCCAAATGATTTGCAAATGTTCCTAGTTATTAATTTTATCATAGAGGTAACAAGGTACCGAAGCGCTGGAATCATTGCTCTGCAGAGGAAGCATTGCCCCACATTTGCAAGTAGATTAATTCAATTCCTTTACACGAGCTGTGCGTGGAAGATAGTACTGAAATCGCTGTACGTATAATTTCGGGGGGGGTTTATTTGATTTTGAGTAAACCAAGACCAGTTTCTGATCTCGTGCCCAGACTAGGTAAAACTTCTCTTTCCTCTTGATGATGAAGCCTTTGGAGCTTCTTCTAAAACAGACAAGCAAAACAGAAGCCAGCAAACTAAAATCATAGAGAAGGGGGGTGTGTGCTTATGAGAATAAAAATACTTAGATTTTTGGTGCAGACTACAGACCTTGCTATAATACTAAGAACTCTTATTCATGAATGTTGTATTTTTGTATTTTTGCTGAAATGAAGATACCAAGCTTGGGGTGAACCAACTACAAAACTCAAAGGTCCAAGTTTCTGTCACAGCTTAACTTTTGTAGAATATAGAAGTATTGGCCATTTTGTTGACTACTTTCACCTTTTTGTTAGCTTCATCAAAATGCTCACTGATGAATTCGCACCTCTGTGGAAGTATCTGCTTTTTTAAACTGAATTGTCTGAACTGTGGTAGTTAGGTAAAACCATTCCTCTATACATCTTCATGGAAACTGGTTTAAAATTTGGCTCATGCTTACCTGTAATTAGTAAGGAGAACATGAGTGAGGAAACTTTTAATCTAGGAGTAAGGATGATGATGGGTGTGAATGCTATCTCACCATTGCTGCCTGCTTTGGTTCTTTTCTTCAGCTTAGTAGATTAATCAGTATTGGAAGAAGTCCAGGTTAGATGAAGGAGGGGCAGTTCTTGAAGAGTTGGATGATGCTGGGAAAAAGGAAGATCAAATCAGTGATGTAACAAATAGGAATGCAGCAATTCTTGGTAAAGATCCCCAGTTCCAAGCAACTGTAGGACTTTTTAATCTGGTAATGACTGAAAAATGGACTACCTGTGACCTACCAATGGTTCTCTGCAGGATGGCAGCAAAGCAAAATGCTCTGTGGATGGGAAGCTCCGATGAAACAGAAAGGGAAATACAATGGAACAAAGAATGATGATGAAACCCCTTCTCTTTCCCTTCTCTCCTGCCACTCCTCCCAAAACACGTATATAAAATGGACTAACTGGCTCTTACCCTGAGTCACCATCTCCTTCGTGGAATAGTATGGTGGGATTTCCATTAGCTGATACTTGCTAGTATACAAAATTCATCCAGACCTTGTCTGGAAATGCCTTTTCCCTAGCTCCATGGCTGTTCAGGAGATGCTTTGGGGGTTGTGGCTGTCCCGGTGTACTCTGACCTCCTTAATGGACCTGCTGCTAATGTCATGTGGTTCCATCAGATCTTCCTCTGGCATCATCTGGACTTGCATTTGTGCCCCAAGAAGTCATCCTAAAGGATCTCGCTGCTCTATCCTTCCTGATGACCACCCTTCTTGGGTTTAGAAGTGCGATTTAAAAAACCAGCCATAAGGTAGTGAATATTTATTCTTGTTTTGAACAATCTTTTCTCCTAAAGTGTTGATAAATCCAGAAAGAGTTAGGTCCAAATTGAAAATACCACTTCAGTTAGGTGTTGATAATTCCATCACTGGGGAACAGAAAGACAGTGGAAGAAGGCTGTGTTTTTCAGAGCAATTCTTTGTTGTAAAATAGCTCCTCTTTCCTTGAATTCTCAGATTTTGCCACTTGGAATCTGTCAGATGTTTGACTTTTTTGGTAGTTTTTGAACAGAACAATTAGTAAAAGACTTACGGCTTTTTGGGTAAATATTAGCAAACTCATTTTCCTAAGTGTAACACAAATAACCAACAGGAGGCTCAACCTATTCTCCCTAGCTGGTATTTCTTTGGCAGTAATGAGAACTTAAAGAGCTACTTATTCCTCCCCGATTATTCATTTTCTCCAGCTTTTATTACAGCAGGTTGAGCCCTAGTGTATTCGGCCTCTTCAGCCTAATGCGTATACTTAAAAATGAATCTCGCTCTGCCTTTTCAGCTCTAAAAAAAGCTGTTAATTGAAAATGGTTGCATAGGCTTTCTCTACAATCAGGAGAGACAGGCACTTCCAGACGGTGATTGGTGCTTTTCCTGAACATGGGCTGCATTCAGAGGTCTCTGCAGGACTGCGAAAACACCCCAGCTGTGTCTGTAAGGCTAAGCTGGGCAGGGCAGGTGTGGAGATTGATGGTGAGCGTGCTGCTGTGGCTCTGTCAGGCGCCCACCAATGCTGCCCTACGCAGTGCTCAGGCGTTGCATGGGGCAGATGCGCAGCTCAGTGACCTGCGCCCGGTAGTTCATGTGGATGATGTCAGCCTGGTCTGAGGAGTTCAGCTGTGTGTTGAGTTCAGCCAGCCCTGGCGTGGTGCCTGTGCTCGGGGACAGCAAGTAGTCCTCACCCCCGTGAAGGCATTGGGTACAGCCAGGGCAGTAGCACGTAAGGTTAAGGCTGTTGACTGCTTCTGGGTCTTGGCAGTCACAGAAGCAGCTCCATTAGATCTGCCATGGGCACAGTTCAGCAAGTGCTGTTTGCGGACCAGGTCCTAGATAATGACCCAAGGCAGGGTTAGCCATCTCGTGCTTCACAGTCAGAAGTGCTGGGCTTACTGGAAATGATGACAGCTCATCCCTTTGGAGTCTAGCCCTGAAACACACTTGATCCCTGGCAAATCTCAGACGGGCCTATTAAAACTGCATCTTAAAATAATCTGTGTGCAATCCCAGCCGCTACTGAGTTGCTCAGTTTTCTGTTGAGCTGAATATTTATCCTGTTTGAGTCCTCCTAAGGCAAGTGAACCTTTGAGCTCTTGGACCACCTGGAATTTATTGTGTTATTTGATGTCTTCACCGTCCAAGTTAAACCCTTTTTACTTTTAGAGTAGATTTAACTATTGTGAGTGAATCCAAAGTGAGTATGAGAGAGCAACACCACAAGAAATTGTTCTCTGAGTTTATGAATAAGTGGTGTTCAATAAACACAAAAGTACCTTTGGAACACTTCCTGCTGATTTCTAATTGTCTGTTCAATGAATTGTTTTGCCCCGATGGAGCCCATAGCAAAAATGAGTTTTCTGTTTATTGAAAGGGAGCAATTACAGATGCATAATACATTTTAAGCTAAATCCTTACCAAGAAGTTAGGAAATCTGCAAATTCTGCGGCATCTCTGTTATTATGTAATTACCTTGGTAGTAAAGGAAGCATTTTCACTGAAAATAGATGCACAGAGGAGAAGAGATTTTGGTTAGAACAGTATGATCTGGAGCACTGACACTGGATTTGAGTCCCTGCTGGGATGACTTTGACCAGGATCTCAGTGTGCTGCGAGAGCGCTAGAATCATAAATTCTTTTTCTTCTCTCCATGTATTAATCTTTATAGAAAATCTTGAACACTTCTTTTATAAACCCTACATGCACTGAAAATAAACGCCTTTTTTCAAGACGGCAAGTTTTCTTTTCAGATACCCATAGCTGGCAGAAGATCCCTGGTTTTCGGGAGAACACTGTTTTGGAGTAGTCTGGCAGGGCTTTCGCAGACACGTGAGTTGGTTGCTGCCGCTTGAGCTGTGGAGTTTTAGCAAATGATTGGAGTGTGCTGCACGGACAAGAAAAAACCCATATTTTAGCCACAGCTCTGCCTGCTTGATGTCTCCCCTTTGCTGAGCAGTACTGCTTAGTTCTGCGAGGGCTCTTCAAGCATGGACTTTAATCTTGAAGATCCTATGTTGGCTAATGGCAAAGGACTGGACTTTGAATGCACTGAA
The DNA here is from genome assembly GCA_009769605.1 of Bucorvus abyssinicus. Taxonomy (NCBI): domain Eukaryota; kingdom Metazoa; phylum Chordata; class Aves; order Bucerotiformes; family Bucorvidae; genus Bucorvus; species Bucorvus abyssinicus. The sequence continues at coordinate 72,569,296 of CM020025.1, forward strand.
AACTGAAATGAGCATTGAGATGACTGGAAATAAATCCTTTGGTGTATCATTTGGTTATGCTGCGTGGTTTGGCCTGTTACAAAACACACCTGTCCATATCCAAAAGCCATGTTATTTGAGTATGAGACTGGTCTATATGAGGAGGTCACTGGAAGGTAATGCCTGATGCTGCATAGAGCCAGGACTTCCAAAACCCACTGTGTTCTTGTTTACATCAATAATGAAATTCCCTCTGGGTCAATATTGGATTAGGTCAGCATTCAGTGCTCTTGAAACTCCTGCCCCATTTCCAAGAATTGTTCCATGCACAGGCAGAAACGGTAGACCTTTCTTTTGTTCGTGCTCTCCACCTTGCATTGAAAAATGGAATGAAGTGTCAATCAGAACTCTTATTTACCCTTTTAGAAGTCTCTTTAGACTACCTAAATAATATATAAGCACACAATTGTATAAATATAAACAAAATAACTGATAACCTGAAGTTTATAGCTCAAACACTCATTAGTATCTCTAAGAATTACTTTAAAATCATTTAGTGAAAAAAAAAAGAATTGCATGAATTTTACATGTGAAAAAAGATCCCTCTGTTTCCTCCTAAAATACATGAATAACAACAAACTCTGTGTTTGTGAGATCTCTTGAGTGTTTCCCCTGGTTTTCAAGTTATTCTGCACTTCTAGCTTTGTATTCAAGTCCACACTTCTACAAAGCTTCCGATTTTAGACTACTCCGTGGGGTGTCCTTAGATAAAAAATTAAACCTTATACTCCAAATGTAGTCAATAAAGAAAGAGAAACAAACTCAGGACAGAGGTTCAGATCTTCTGAAGTCTTGTTACTTTTTATGTACTGCTGTTTAGTGGTGGTGTCTAAACTAGACAAAGATCAGAAAGGAGATGAATATGCAAGATGACACAGACTTTCTCGTGAAGATAAAGGGATGCTAGCATGTATTTAATGCTTGGCTGAACTGGGACCTAAAGTTACTAGCAGATGTTAGGTCTTCGTTCTTTCGCTTCCCTTTCCTTGGTTCTTGTACTGGGGTGAATCCTGCTGCGTTCACAAGTTGTTTAAAATCTCTGCACTACAGTGGCCTTTCCTCTGGGTTCTAAAACTAAAAACATAACTGAGACACATAAACCACTTCAGATTTATTAATACCAAGGGCAAGCAAGCGTGTATGCAGTATTTCACATCTTCGTAGTACTAATGGCTGTATTAGCTCAGAATTAAAACGAAGACTCTCTTATTCACAAAACCACTTACCCCAGAATGCTGGAAATCTTTCTTCCTGTGGTTTCTCCGTCACGTGAATGGAGATTATATTTAGCTTAGATATTTTGAGAGTTAATTAACTCATGCTTGGGAAGTAAAGTGTTAAAACCAGAAATTTTATAAAATATAAAGGTTTATCTGTTCTGAACAGTGAAAACAAACAAACAAATCTTTTTTAGGGAAGTGGTGGGTTCCCCAGCATCAGACACTTTTAAGATTCAGCTGGACAGGGCGCTGAGTCATTTTGTCTAGACTGTGCTTTTGCCAAGAAAGGTTGGACCAGATGGTCCTTGAGGTCCCTTCCAACCTGGTATTCTACGATCCTATGACTGATATGATTCTTTTTATCTGACTGATTTTATGCTTCTTTGTTAAAATCCACCCTCATTGTTAGTAAGGACGTTGTTACCTTCAGATAGCGCAGAGATTGTAGGAAGGTGAAAAGCCGTGCTTTTTAATGAGAAAAGAAGGTTCTCTTCTCTCTGCCCTGCCCTTCAATTTATAAGCCAAATTCTCTGCTCTCATTTACTGTTCTGAATGCTATCAAATAACAGAATTGCCTAGGTTTTAACCAACTGTTTGTTCTCAAACCTGAGGGAATTAATCCCATGAAAATTTTAAATGAATATATTTTAAAGCAATGCCAGTTTATGTTACCTAGTTAAAGGTTCCTGTTCTGTAAGCTACTGATCTTTTGCCACAAGTGTAGATCCTGGGTAGTTTATGCTATTCGTTGGATATTTTTGTAAGGCAGATACCTTACTGCATTTCAAACATCTGTGCTAAGGTGTCACAGTCTGAAATCAAATCGTGATCTAAGTCTTGTCCTTGTTTCAGCAAGTTTCATACAAGTGATCCACGTGCTGTTCTGTCTGTCAAGTGTATTGTATGAGCCAAGTGAAAATGAAAAAGGGGTTTTTCAACAGTGTGAAGCCTCACCACTAACTGGCTGTATCTGGGAATTAGATATCCTCAAGTAATTTATTGTCCCTGATGGATCTGATGCCTGCTAATGTTTCCACTCGTTGCCAAATATTGGTGTAATGATACGATCTTTTCCCCCTGCTATTTGACTGCCATTTTTCTTTTTTGATAGTTTTTACAAAGGAGAAATCTTTATTCTCGTTTTGTATTGACAATTTGTATCTAAGGCTTGATTCTAGTCTTAGATGCTGGTTGCCTTAAAAAAGTTGGCTTATGCTTTTTTCCTGCATTGTGCACAGTATCTGCTTTTCATAACACCACATATGATGATCAATAATGAAGTCTTGACAAATTATCTTCCTCTTAACCATTAAAAGTCTTTGAGAGATGAAAATTCGTGTTTTTCCTAAAACCCCATTTGGCTGTAAGAGTCTCTGGGTTTTAGCCTAAATTGCACACAGTCAAATCATGAATCTTTGCAGTATCTTAGTGCACTCATAGTCAGTCAGGCATCAGTAAAATACAAATTAATTTTAAAAATTGCTTTCAACCTCAGTGAAAAACAAGGAGTCTTTAATAAACTTTCTTAGTAATGGCCTGTAACTACTATGGTGACGGAAATATTTTTTATTTTCATTTTATGACTCATGGAAGTTACAAGCTCAGACAAAGATATAAACAACACAATCAGTATCAGTCTAGTTGTTCCCTTGTTTTTGGTACATGCATTCTCTCCAGTGACATTATTTTTCATTTTTCTTTTGTTTGCATCTCAATGAGTATCTTTCAGATGCTTATCCAATACCTAAATTATTACTGTGTGTCATGTACAGCAATTGCACTTTGTAAGGTTTGTGTTCCACTGGAGAGTTTACTAGTAGTCTGCATTTTAAATGAAGGGTTTTATTCTCTTCTTGAGGGAGAAGTGATTGGGTGAAAAAGGGAGGCATGCAAAACCACTGCCAATGTCTTGTCTTGTGTTGAATACCTGTGCTGGGAGAGGAGGGCAACCCCTGGCTCCTGAACCTCTCAGAGCTTTGGGAGATGCTCAGGGGTGCTGCTAGGGCTGTACCTTGGGCTGAGCAGTGGGGCCAGGCTGGCACAGGGATTTGGCGTAGTCCTAGAGCTGCTGGGTGCTCACAGTCTGACCGTGCAGGAGGAGAGCCAATGGGGCAGCAGAGTGATATGAGCCCTGGGATGAAATGTGCCATGTGGTCCCAGCCCTTGGCTGATGGGGGCTGATCAGGAGTAGCTGCTGTCTGCTTCCTTTCCAGGGCACGGAGGGATACTTTTGAATCTGAGAAGTAGTCTCCCATCTGGAAGCTCATGGAGCATGGTTACGTCATCCCCTGGCCTGCAGTTCCCAGTCCTTAGCAGCTCATCACCAGAGCAAGGTGCTGGGAGTTCCCCTTGGCGCAGTGGCTCTGCACTGCAGCTTCACGGTGCTGCAGCGGAGCTGAGACATCTGCTGGGGGATGAGCCAGCAAGCGTCTGGGCCCTCTTGAAAGCCGAAGAAACTTCAAGTGCAATAGCTATGGCAGTCAAATAGCAACGAGTCTCTTTTTCCTTTGTTGTGGAAGAGAAGACAGTGCAAAGCATTTTCATGCCATGCTTTAGCCACTTAACAGGTCAAGAGCAAGAAATTCGAATGTGCAAACAGTTTTCTGTAAATTCTGATTTTTCACCCCGAGCATAGGATAGAAATATCTCCTATTTTTATTTAGTAACCTAGATTTTTTTAAAAGATATGTTTGTAAAGACTCTTATGAGTATCTAGGTTAGCAACTGATATCCTGTAGAGTCATTTTCATCTTCTCCAGCTCTGGCAGTTCAAGGTGACACAGCAATCCTGCCTAAGGACTTCTAAACCTTACAGTTTCTTACACATACCAAACGCTTTGCTTTAACCTCTGTCAGTGCTGGCTCCGTTTGGCTGTCTCTGAAAGCTCACGAGGAAAGCAAGCAAACAAAGATATGAAGGAAATTAAAGGTGCATCGTTGTGATATTTTTATAGGGTGGCACATTGCTTTGATAATGAACTGTGAAAAGTAGCATGTGGATGATGATGAATGTAGAAGACTGCATGTGTTTTTATTTGAATGTTGTGTCCACGAGCTGCGTTGTTAATATGAGCTCTGTAGTGTAAAAATGCTGAAAAGACAAGCGAAATGGAAAGAAGATATTTCTGGCAATTTTTGCAATGATCTACATCCTCTTTCGTGTATCCCCCTTTTTACCACCAAACTCAGATCCTGGTTGTGTAAGCTTTACCGTAAGGATGGTAATAAACAAACTACTCTATTCCTAAAGTTAAGTACTCTTCCTTCCAGCATTGTAAGGAAAAATCTGTTTGTATTTCCAGCAGCTCAGACTTTTTCCCAGGCATGGGTTCTTAGGGCGGCTCTGGCTGGGAGATCAATCGGACTCACTGATCATGCCATACCGTGTGTGTCCTGCCCATGGAATTCAATAGTCTGTGCTCGTACCTGGAAATAAGTGACTGTGGTTTGGTATGGTGTGCTGCTTTGCTTATGGCTGGAAGCTGAAGTGCAACGTAAACTGCTATGAGTTCCCTTCCATCTCCTGTTGGCACAGGCATGCACGCAACTTGAGGAAGGTGTGTGGAGCTTGACTGGAGCCGAAATCAGCCAGGCAAAGTTTTTTTCAAAATTATTAATTTTGCATTTACCTGACTGATGCATTCATGAGAAGTCAGTGATTTCAGGAGGGGCCTGACTTTTCTTCCCTTACCCCAAGTTGCAGCAATCCTGAAATACCTGCCCAGTCACACAGGGGCCCAGGGAACCCACAGCTGGCTCATCACTGGGGTTATACCAACTCCCTGGTGTTTTGCTTTGGGAACAAAATAGGTTATTTGAAGGTAAGCAGCCCAGGAAGGATTGCTTGAAGAATCATGATTGGCTTCTGCTTGCCTCCACCTGTAACTGCACGGTCCCTGCTCTCACCTTCCTTATCGTACCATCTGCACGTCTCAGACCTCCTGCGTTGCAGCCGACCCTGTCTGCAAGGCTGACTGTGAGAGAGGGCAAGCCTTCCTTCTGGTGGAGTGTTCAAGCAAGCGATGCTTGAATCAATGGTGAAACATACCGTACCATAAATGTATATGTGGAAAGAGCTCAGTGTTTGTTTAAAGCGAGCTGACTTGGAATCAGTCTGTGGTTTATAGTAATGCCGGTATACAACAGCCCAGGCAGGACAGAGCGCAACGTGTCTTCTGTCTGTTTCGCTTCTGGGCTTAATTGCCATTTTTGCTCTCTCACACAGTATTTCCAAAGGAGCAATGTGACGTGGGACATCAGTGTTAGCTGGTGAATTTTGCCCTTGTGTAACTCTAGTACTTTGATTTGCATTCCTTCTTATCTTGACCAGTTTATTGAAAACTGTGATGGTAATGTGGTAGTTCAATGTCTTGAGATGGTTTTAAAGTAGATAAGCAAACCATTATGCCTCTGAGATTGCATAATTCCATGGATTTGTCTTACCTCTAGTGATTGGCATGTAATATTTATTGTATCATTTACGACGTATGTAAGCTTTGCAGGTTGAATGTTGTGTCGAAATGACGTGAGCACTTGGGTAAACATCTCCTTGAATCACCATGATTTTGGCATGCTCAGGGGCAAAGGTACTTCTGTGGAGTGTGTTAAACATCACAAAGCGTGTTGTTGTTTAGAGTCTTGTGATTAGGGCTTCGATCTAATTCTCTCCAATGTAGCAAATGTTTGCTGTAGGCTAACACTGTTACAAGGACTAAGGGTTCGTCTTTCTTTGCCCGGCAATAATGTCTTTTCTATTATGTCAGTAGAATTTGTTCATTTTCAAGTAGCGTGCAGTGACCCTTTGAAGAATGTTTCTTTTCCAGGTGGTTTCATGGTGACTGTACCCCAAAATGTCTAGATGTCTCTCAATAGCAAAAATTGCTTTGTTATTGGATGTATTATTTATTAACAATATCCTGTCTTTTTCTAGTCGCATTTTACAAAATATGCCACAAGCATCTCATGTGATTTTTATAAGGAAAATCTTATTTATAATAATTGTGCAAGTGGACAGAAACAAATCTCAATTTTATAGTAGTCCATGCCTTTTTTCATAGCTGCAGAGTCTTAAGAAGCATGATCAGAAGGTACAGGCTCATTGTTTTGTTTGATTTTGATGGAATTTTTCAAGGGTAACTATTATGTTATTTACAATTTGGATTTAATTATCTTAACAAATAAATATCTCCATTTTAAGAAATGAAAACAGTATTTGTGGGGCTCATTTTTCTTCTCTTTTCCCCATTCTTTAACTCAGTATGTCCAAACGATCGAGGTCATTTCCTCTTCTTTATATTGTCTATTTAATCTGTTGTCATGTCAAGATTTACATCCATTTACATCTGACATTTCTTATTCTGCTCACTCAGTTCCTTTTCTTTCTAGGTTAGCCAGTGTGACAAATTTATCTACAGAGTTAGTCTGAGAATTAACCCAGGACTGAACCTGTACATTTTTGCCTTCCCAGAACAACCCTGAAACACAACTTTGGGTGCACGTAGGAATCCCAAGGAGATACAGGCGTTTTGTCAAAGAGGTGCCCATTCTGCACTCAAATCAGTGTAACTGAATTCCACTTGCTTGGACTCAATGTTCCAGTGCTCAGTCTAATACCCACATAAGAGGCCTTGACTATATTTCTAAAGCAAATGATGATTCTAGTATCTGAACATCTGTCTGATCGACCTAGCTTAGATGTCTTTAGATTTTCAAGCCAGAATTTCCAAGTGCAGATTTACTGTGCACAACCCTCTTCAAGATAGTTGGGACTTTGACACTGAGTTCCTCCTGAGCTTATGAGAACGTCCTCTCTCACTTTAAACCTCCCTATACCACTCTAAAACCAGCAGAAAGTATAGGATGAAGTGGTCCTGGCCATTCCAGGGACAGTTGGAGTAGGGTTCCTCAGCCTGGTATATCCAAGAAGGAAGCATCTCTGACAATCTTTATTTTATTGCAAGAATTATCCATAACAAAGATGGTCTTTGCTAAGTGAATCGGAGAAGAGAGAAACTCCCTTTCCTTTAGCCACGATTGGAATTTCTCTGGGTATCTCACTTTAAATACTCTTCTACTCAGATTTCTGGCCCACTGTCATATACCCATATTGGACAGCCTGGTGAGGGTGTTACTTAAGCACTTCAGCTTCTGAATACCTGTTCCCTTTACGTGCTTTCCCAGTTCACCTCCTCATGGCATTTTAGCAGAAGTGTTAAACATCTTCTATTGCTTGCTTTGGATGTCGGGTAGAAAACACACTCCTAAATGAAAAGACCAGCTATCAATGAGAACTGCAGTGTAAGTATTCTGGCATTAATGAGTATATGTTTTAACAGAGATGTTCCCTCCTGGTGCAATTGTGCCTAACTGTTCAGAGGTATGAAGCTGTTGCATCATGCCTTTGCACCAGGATCTATCAGTTGGCTCTGGCGTGTTTGCTTAAGCCTGTTCAGCAACAGAGATTGTGCCTCCATCAGGGAGCAGATGATGTACAGCATGTGCTGTCTTTCTAATGACCAAAAGTTGTTTATGTGTAACTTGAGTAACAACTTCTAGTAGAGGTTTTCAGAAGATGCATAAGACTGGGGAGATAAGAGTTCACTTGCAATTTCTGCTACAGATTGCCACTTAGCCCCTCAAACTTATTAATCGCTTCATGTCACATTGCTGCTATCTGTCAACAAGGACTAATTTTTCCCAGTCTCACAGGTGTTAAGGTAAAATATTTTTAAAGTATTTTTAAAAATGCTAGCGGAGAGAATTGGATTCTTGAAAATGAGCTGCCCTGCCTATAGAAGTTCATCCAGCTGAATGCTAGGCGCAGTTCCCCATGACATTTTACTTTGCCATATTGGTTAGAGAATATTTTAAGTGTTCCGCAATGAGAGGTTGAGTGTACCACATGAGAGGTTACATTATGTCCATCTTGATTAAATACTTCATAAAGCGTCTTCCTGTATTGCCCATTCAGTGTGGTAATTAACTTCCCATCACGTAGCGCAGCTTCTTCTCCACCTATCAGGCCAATGACCTTGAATTTTCTCTCCTCCAGACTAAGACTCCCTAGCCTGTTTAGTTACTGTGTTTAACAAAAGCCATGCAGTATCTGTGATTATCCCTATTCTCTTCCCTGCAGTCTTTCTGGTCCTACTTCTTTCTTTTTGAGGTAGAAGGTTTGGAATCCTATGGATATTGAATTACAAGGTTTCTTTTAACTATTTTCAGTGGTTGTCAATTCAGACCTTACTCATCTCGAGCTTTTAGCCTCTTCCCTGACAACCTCAAGATCTGCAAGTCTGGTGGGGTTAGCAACTGAAACTAAAATTCAGAATTAGAAAATTTTTGTCTCTGTCTTTTCCTTAATGTAAATGTTCTATTTAATTTCTGCATACATCCTGGGGCTTGATAAGAAGGTTTAAGATACCTAAAGTAGACTTCTGACTAAAGAGAGATTGAAATGGACACAATTATTTTCTCTGAAAAGATCTGTATGGGCTTCTTTTCTAAAGCAGAAAAAGAATTTTCATTACCTTGAAAGACAATGTGAGATGGAATCATTTGCTCTGGCCCCTAATGTAAGACTGTAATGTGTTTTAGTCCCTGTTGATCCAATTTGATCCAGTTCTCAGAAAGATCACTGCAGTATTTTCAATCTATTGATCTGTCAGTTCATCCACTTTGTACTTTTCTTTTATTATGTACTCATAAATGATCAAAAACCTAGAGTTTTCTTATTCAGTACCAGCAATGTAGAGAACTTACAAATTGGTTAAAAATTAGTCAAGCATAACGTATATACTGCCAAAAAAAAAAAAAAAAAAAAATCAGTACTGCAAAAAAGATTCCAGATAATTTTCAGGCGGGGTATATGCATAGATTTATTGGAACTTTGCTTTGTATTCACTATTTAGAATTAAAACTGGTGATACTTACAGATGTACCCGTTGAAATTAATCCATAGCCATAGTATTATACAAAAATATTTCATAAACCGTAGAGTACTTTCCCAAGAAAGGGAACACTCTTTACTGTGTTATGCAGGCTTACTACAAGAAAAACCATTATAGCTGCTGAGGAATAGCTTTCAGAATCCCTGTTTTAGAAATTATCTGTCATGATACTAAAAATAAAATACAACTGTGTATGCCAAATCATCATCAGACTCTGTGTGTGGTGCTTAAATTTAAAAGAAGTATTTTAAATTAAAACAAAGTACTTGAAAACCAAGTAAGTGTAACATTTTCCAGTAAGGAGATGGGCTGAAAATATGCGTGGGGGAGACAACACAAAGTTCAACATAGTTTTATTCACTGCCTCTTTTACAACCCTATGCCATAACTAAGCATTTTTATCTTGGGTTAATGTGTTTTTTCAGAGGCCCTTTTAGAATCTAGATCTCTCAAAAATTGTTTCCTTCAAGTTATTATAAACAAGATTTAATTGGAAGGCTTCAACAGTTTGACTATGTATTGTTAGGAAAAGCAATTTAAAAAATCTGATAACCCATCTATGGTAGATGGGGCACTTTGCCATTCAATGGCACTTGGTTTCCTCACACTCGCCGTCTCCAAATCTACCATTCATTGCCATTGCGAACACTTGGTGGCTACTCGATGAGAGAAACCACCTTTGGTGACATAGCAGACATGTCTAGGGACAGAGAAAAAACATGACAACAAAATGAAATAAAGAGTGACAGCGGTATGGCCTTAGGTTCATTGAGTGACGGGGCACTTTTGGTTTAGATTGCATGTGGCCTGTCAAATCTTTTTTAGCCCTTGGAATTATTAACTGTCTGGATGAATAATTGTTAGCGATATCAGCCATTCAGCGAAGTTCAAGGCTGATAGAAAAAGATGGGCGCAAAGTTTTTCATGTGGGACAGACGCCAGCAGGCTAGAGTAGCCGGGTTCTGGTGGACAGCCAGTTGAGCATTAAGTCAACAGCATGCGCTTGCAAGGATAACCACCGGCAGTGTAGCCAGGAGTCTGAGGTAGGGGATTTTTCCCATGTGAGGTAACTGTGAGTACTACATCTGATGCTGGATGCCCTGCTGTGACAGGGATGCTGAAAAATTAGAGTGACTGCAGAGAAAGGTTGTATGGCCATGGGTGGGAGCACAGGATACCCAAAGAGAAAGGTAGCAGCTGCCCTTTGTTCAGCTTGAATAAAAGAAGTCTGCAGAGCCAGCTTATGGTGCTCTTCAGCTTCTGCTGGGAAGGGTGAGAAACAGCAGAGCTGAGCTCCTCTCAAAAGTGAACAGCGAAAAGATGAGACGCAACAGTCATAGGCTGCAGAAAGGGAACCTCCAGTTAGGTATAAGAAAAGAATTTTGCTGAGATGGTTGTTGTACCAGGCACGCAGGCATGCTGTGGGGTTTCCAGCCTTGGACATCTCCACCCAGATTGAGACTGGGCAAGGCCCAAGCAACCTGCGCAAACCTTGAAGTTAGGTCTGATCTCCAGACATCCCTTCCAACCTGAATTATGCTGTGAGCAGTAGGGGTGTCAATAATAATGCTGTGTGACAGTGTGGTTCCGAGAGGGTCAATCCTAAAACTTGTCTGGATGTAGGACGCTACTGCAAGATGTGAAGCTCTGTTCCTTTACCCCTGTGATATTGGACTGCCAAAAGAAGGGCTTGCATTTCCTTTTCCATGAACTGCAGGAGACTAGAGTAATTACATCATACCAGTAGCTTTATAAAAGAGGGCAGAATGTCTTCCTAAACCTCTTTCCCATTCCAGGTGGACTCGTGTAAGAGCACTTTTGATATCGTTAGCCTGCCTACTTGGAAACAAATTACTGGATGAGACGGCTGCTATTTCTTCAGTGGGGTTGTTCAGCAGCCTAAGGGACCTCACTGTTTCCTTTTGCAAGTCTACATTTTCTTTTGCTCAAGCTCGACATGCAGAAGGAGAACCAGGCAGTGTACAGGTGTGTATCTCCTCTGTGGGCAGCAAAAGGTACAGACTGGCAGGACAGTGCCAGGGTGGCTGAGACGGAGGGGGACGGAGCATCTTCCTCCAGGTTTCTGTGGGGTTGGAGCCCTGGTGTGTGCGGGCTGTTTTTTCCTTTGCCTTCCAGATCCCTTCCCACTCCCATCTGCTCTGGCCAGCCCCATTCAGTCCTTTCATCTTTCCCAACTTTTTCAGTATGCCACATTCCGCCTTTTCCCCCTCCGTTTCATCTCCCACCTCTTGCTCCCTCCCACTTCTTTCTAGTCTCCAACCCTCTATGTCCGTGTGAGCCCTGCCATTTGCGGTGTTCCCTACCCGCTCCCCCCATTCTGGTCACAGGCTTCACGTCCTCTCAGCTCGACACTTGTTCCACTCAGAGCCCTACAGGCATTGCTAAAACCGCCACTCTGTGTTAAACGAGTTTGACAGACTGAGGCAGATGCTGTAGGGGAAAATGCCACAGAAGTAGCCTGGAGGGAGAAAATACTTCTGCATCAGTGCATATTTTGATGCTATGAACTCTAGAAAGCTCAGGGCAACTGCACTGAACAAAAAAGAAGTATAAATAACTTTATTCAGTGTACAAAGGAGAGATTGCTGTTTGGAAAGAAATAAAAGAAGCGTGTAACTCACAGTGCTGGCGCACAAGGGAAGTAGAAGGAGCTGAATATTGCACAGGCACACATAAGTCTTGTATCTTCTAATTCTGAAGTGCTTGGTCTCATGATTTACCGTGCTTTGAATGTAGTTCTTTTGGATATAATTTTATGTATATTTCCTCAGACATTTGTTACCCACCTGTAAGCAAGTCCTGAATCTAAGCTAAGAGTTAATATCAAAGCTTGGCAGCTTTTTGTCAGGGTGTGCTCTGCTCTGACACAGCCTGTACTCAGGTCTTCAGACAGAAACACAGGAGCGAGAGAAAGCGAACCGGAGCAGCCACCAGTATTAGAAGGGGCTAAGGAAGTGAAGGCAAATAAAACTAATTTTGATGCTCATGCTGCACTGTGAGTTCACCCAGGTTTGGAACGGCCTCTTCTACTGCTTCTTAAAGCAGTTGACCCATTTGAAAGTACAGAAATAATTTTCAGCATTATACAGGATAGTGCATCAAAATCAACATTTAGAGTTCTCCCCTCACGCGCACACTGGTGCCTTATCTTGTAAAACTTGATTCATATTCACATGATTGAAAATGAGTGCTCATCCAATGAAAAGCAGCACTGGAATTGCCAAAAATTGCAGAAATTGAATATGACATCTTGGGAGGCCATCTGCTCCCTTCTCCCTCCAAATAAATTAGAACTTACCCACCAAAAGAAACCCAACCAATATATTGTATATTTCAGAATATACTGCTCTCAATTTTATCCTTTAACAATGGCTGGCACTATATATCCTGAGCTTAGAACATGTGAGTTCAACATCTTCACAGGCACTTGATAGTTTAGGTGCCTCTTAACAGCACGTCACTGGGACAACAGCCCTCCAGCTGATTTCTGCAATCCTGCTTTGTGTCTCCCAATCAATTGCTATCAGTAGCAATGAAATACAGGGAAGAATTAGCGCTCATGAAGTGTGACTGCTAGCTGTTGTGAAGCCATCCCCATGTAAAGGTAGTGGATAGCCAACCCTGGGTTGAACTGACTTTGATTTGACAGGTTGTGTTATTGATCGCAGTCCTTGTACTAGATTATTTTGAAGCTATCAAGCTTTGAGTTAGAAAGTCATGTGAGGGTGCTGTCTCCATTTGTCTTGCCAGCGTATTGCACTTCTCAGGGGGTCTGGAGATTTCTGATGGAGCCCCCCTCAAAGAGTCCATGGCTGTTGCTGTGAGAGCACAGGAGGGTGCATGCATGTGAGCCCCTCTGGAGGCTTCACCTCAGAATTTGTAATAAGGTTTGGTTGGGGGTCATGCCTTGGGTTCATCTTCTTGATTTGGGTTTTGGTGTCTTTGTAAGATAGTATCTTTTCTAACATCATTCTGCCACTCTTCTAGGGACTCCCCCACTGTGGATAACAAACTCTATTGCTTTTCCCGAGGCAGGAGTCATATATCACGCTATGAAACGCTTCGGTGTAGGGAAGCTCCCAGATGGCATGTTAGGATCTTTGTGACTGAAGGCAAATGGATGTCTAAAGCAGTCCCTCTCTATTAGTGATGCTCCTCTAAGCACCCAAGGCCTAGCATATTGAGAACTACCGTTCTGAGCTTTTGATGGATGTGCCAGACGGTGTCTTTTGGAAACTGAGCCCTGTGACAGGGTGTGTGTAGGCTGGCACTCGGTCCTGTGCATGCCAAAGGAGTTGGTAAATCTGTACTCCCCTGCCCCGCAACAGCCAGTTCACACTTCACCTTTCCTGAGATAGGGCTTCCTTAGGAAACTGACTGATGTCTCCCTGTTTTCCTGCAAGCACTAAACGAAAAGAAGATAAAATCAGGACAAAATGGACAGATTTTTGTTTCTTAGTGTCATCTTCCTTATTTTAAAAGGATGCGCCTGAAATTCTGCCTTTGTGAACACAGTGGAAACAACCTCAGCCAACAGGTCCCTCCTCAGAAAACTCCCCGCGTGTTGCTCCAGGTGACTTTGTGTTTAAGCTGCTCTTTCTCGTCAATCCTCTCAGCAGTGCGAGGCTGGGGAGAGAAAGTGGCTGCTGCTGCTGGAGGCTTGGTGTTATCCCTTGCCTCCTGCGCAGAGATTCAGGTGTCTTCTTTCTCACGCATGGGCAAACCAGACATTTAGACATAGAAGTACTGATCCTTGATGGCTTTGTAGAGCTCTTCTGCATTTGTACGCCTCATTGCAAAATCTCCAAAATAATTTCCAAGAAATGCGACCATATAAGGCATGCAAGAAGTGGCATATAAGGCATGCAAGAAATGGTCATCAAAGAGAAAAGCGATAAGTTTCTGATTTACCACTGCCCTATGTCTGTGCTATACTTTGCATTGCTCCACTTTATCCGAGCCCTCTGTAACTTTGAATATTGGCGACCCTGAGTAAGTCAGGGAGGTAAGTCATGGGTGCCAGTGTACTGTGCAGTGGGGAGAGAAAGACGAGTACAGAAAACCAATACTGTTAGAAGGGTGATTTTTCAGATGATGCCCGTGTCGCACTTCTGACAAATACTGGTATCCATCCATAATCCAGATGGGTATTATCTACGGCATAAGCCTGTTATGAAACTTGGTATTTATAAAAATATGTACATTTCTGAGTTCACGGATCCCCTGGGTTTAATTCCACAAACCGTGCTGGCACCAGGCAGAGCTCAGAACAGATGTATCTAGAAAGTGGAAACAAATATTATGCAACCTTTTCCACAAATGCCTGGCACAGGCTGGTCATCTCCAGTGTTTACTGACAGCAACACAAACCCATTGAACAGTGTGGGACAGCTGATCTAAACCACTCTATGCAAAGTGGCAGAAGGAAGCCTTGTAAATAGAAATTGTTATTATTTGCTATCACTAGTGATGTCTGTGAACTGGTGTGTGTCCTCTGCTAGGACATCCCTAAAGCAGTGTATCTGTCGGAGATGTCACAGGCATCCTTGCTGACACAGCTGCACTGTTCCCCAGTGCCCAGCTGCTCGAGGAACCATGTCAAAATCCAGGGGGTGGTTTACAGGTCCCACTGGTGTGCCCCTCTGTGCTGCAGTACAAGACACAGCAATAACCTAATACAGAAAGGGTATTAAAATGCCCTTTATGAGTAGGGAGTTTTTCTTCTCTGGTCTTAACAGGGCAGAGTGCTGTAAACTGTGCAGAGAAAAGAGAGGGTACATCCGAGCTCTGAGCTTTGCTCCCCACGCAGCTGTGCAAACGGTTTTCCACAGCTCCAGGGAGAGATCGAGGTCAAGGGCATGGTGGGACCAGTGGCGCTATGCAGAGCGTGATAGGACCAGGCTGTGCAGAGCACAACGTGGCACAATATTTGCAGTGTGAAGCCTGGAAGTATCGATGCAAATTGCTTTAACAGCAGGTGGTATGCACAGGAATTGTGGTGCTGCCTTTACCAAGCCAGAGATCTTTCTTGGCTCTTCTCCCCATTTGAAGGCCAGTGCTCATAGTGTTTCAAGCAGATATACACAAGGATAGTTTGGGAAGCATCCTTGAGTAACACCCAGCAGTCTCAATGCATGTTTTTGAGTCTGGCCTTGTTGAACCAGTGATATCTTTATAACACTATTAGCCTTCAAAAGACTGAACTCTCTTTTGTGTCTGCTGTTGGAGGTGTTACTGACTCCCACTGGTGCTACTGCTATTGCTCCAGCAACGAGACTGCAGATCTGTAAGGGCTGGAAAGGGTCAAGAGAAAGGGAATCTCATGGGTGATGGGCTTTCCTGTCCATAGGAGTGTCCTGTGTGTGCCCATGGAAATCACATATGTCATAATACCCTTCAAAAACTTTAGTGGGCAGGGATACAGGCCAGGCACCAGAAAAGAAGCAGAGCAGATCTCTTCCTTTTCTCTTGTGTACCTCAAGAAAAGCCTCAAAATTTTCATCACCATCCAACTAAGAAAGCTACGAAGCCCTCGGGTAAAAGGGCATTGTCCGATCATACCGCAGACTCCAAGAAGCAGAACTAGTTCATAGTCTCTGGAGTCAGCAGGACAATTTCTGGAGGTTAATGAAGACGAAGTTTATGGAGGGTGTTAAATAAGAGATCATCTCCAGCATAAAATTGGTAGTGGAATAGATTTGATTAGTAGGCAAAGTTTGGGAAGGTATCTGCACTGCAGAGAGTTGAGTTAGAGGGGATGTAAATAAAAAGTTCTGCAAGTCCAGTAACGAAAGCTGGTTGAATTTGTATCAATATTTTGTCTTGACTAGCTAATTTTCTGGACTAAAATGCTCTTTGCTTGGTTCAAGTTCAAACCAGATAATAATTGATATTTCAACTGTTGAAATATTGAGTAATCAGCAACTGATGGCAATTGCTCGGGCAGTTTCCGGTCAGTGGACCACTCCACGCAGCAAGAGCCTCGTGTTGACGCTGCATCAGCAATGCCCTGGCAGTATGGAAACAATTCAGGCAAGTTCTTAATATCTTTGTTTCTTTTCTTCTCTTTGGGTTTTTTTTTTTATCCTTTTTTATCCAATTGCCCTGCTATCTATGTGTGAGCACGCACAGGCATTTAGCCTTACCAACGGACTAATGCAGGAAGAGCTATACTCTGCCTCAGTCTCGCTTCTTTGTTGAAAAGATGGGTTTTCAAGGCTCTCCTTTGGCTCCTGTCCCCAGGATGCCTTTTGTGTACATTCCCAGATGTGTCCTTGTGTTGAAAATGCTAAGTTGAGTCTAGTTAAAGCTAAAAGTTTCAGCAAACAAAGATTCTGGAAGAAATGGTGGAAATGTTCCTCACATGAAGGAATATGCGGACCTCTTTTTGCAGTTTGCTTAGAAAGCAGGTCTCTTGCTATTTCATAACTTGCCAGAGCAATGTTTTCTTCTTCCCTTCTGCTTCTCATTAAGAAATAAGATTGTTGAAGTCTGTCTTAAGATACAATGCAATCAGAAGGAAAGTGTTCATATTTTAATCAATATCCAAGGGTTTCTAAGCCTTTTGCCATGCAATTAATGAACCAGAACATGAGCCAGACTTTCCTGATTTCAGATTGATTGTAAACTCTATAAATCTCATGTGTAAAGGGAAAAGTTCACTGCGTTGTTAAAGAAACTCGTGGACAGATGGTTTGGATTTAAAGAGAAGAGTAGCAGGATTTCTGGAAAAATTACACAGGATTAATAAAAATGTGTGCGGAGTTCAAGCTCAGTTCACCAAGAATCTGAAGGCAAAAGAGTTGGAAACCTTCTTTCAGTTTGATTTGAAAAGATCAGAAATTAAACTGCCCAGAAATATATATTGAAAAATCTTGCTAGTAATTTACATTTCTGTTAAAATTGTTGGGGATTATCAACAGCCCTGTAAGCCTTTAATATTGCTGTCAGGCTCAGACTGTTTTTTTGTAAGGGGTTAGTACACCCATTCAAAGACAGACTTCCAGAGGAAGATTAAACTGTACTGCAGTGTTACCTGGGCAGTGTTGGGGAGACACATATGACATAGAAATCATTAGCAGAGCTTAGGGTTGAAAGTTATTGACACTTTCTTGATGTGCCCTTTTTCAGACGTGAGCATCTGAATGCCAAATAATTTTTGTTATGACAACCAAAGATTAAGGTCTGAATTTTCAACAGGATCCGGTGGTGGTTTAGCTAAATTCTGGGCAGTTTCCAAATTCAGCCCGGGGCATTGCTGGGACCTGGTTTTCAGCAACTGTCTGCTTTACTCTTTCGAAGAACAGTGCTGCCCTTGGACAGGCTCTTCCACCTAAACTTGCAAAATTTGATCCTTTCAAAATCACTAAAAAGACAGCTGGCTGTGGGGATGGTTGTTTTGTTTTGTTTTCCTGAAAGAAGTAGATACCCCTTACAGACCTCTCCTATCGTTCTGCAAGAGCTTGGTGTATCAGCAAACGCAAGAGTCTGGGAGGGTAAACCCCGTGTAACCGGTTAATGTAACCTTTATCTACAGCTACTGACATCTGAGTACAGGGGAGGGAGTTTGTATAACACTCAGAGGGCCAGGCAAAAGGCTTTTTGCCTAAACGCATGCAAGGCTATTTGGTGTCTGAATAACGACGTGATTGCAGCAGTAAATGCCAGAGTGAGAGCATTCATTTCAGTAGGGAGAGATGGGTCTGAATGTAGCGTAACAGAGCGGCTCCTGGACTTTTGGGTTGTCCTCTGCTAATTCCCACGCTGGAGAAATGAGGATGAGTTATGATCCGCTATCTGTCATTGCCAAAGGCTTTATGGCTGCATCTCTGCTAGTAAACTCCGTGGTGCCTGGGCTGGCTCCCAGGCACAGGAGCACAATCATTTACACCAGCAGGCTGTCAGCATGATCCTGTGCCTTTGCCAGCTAGGGGTGTCCCAGATGTTTGCCAGGCACAGTTGAGGAATTAAGACAATCCAGGGACCATTCCCAAAAGAACCTTTTATGCTAGTCCCTTGGTTTGGATGGGAGTTTATGAATTATGGATGTGGGCTAGACTGGCTCATGGCCCAAGAAAATTACTGGGCATAATTCATAGGTGTAGGTGTAGTCTCTGAGTCCATCTGTTGAAAGAAGGTTTTGGAAATGGATAATGCCTTTAGTTTATGCTTTGCAAATGTGAAGAAAATGTAGACAAAAGTGAACCAAAAGCCTCTGCAAAGTTCTCCTACTCTTCTGGACCCGGTTTTGGGAACTGGTTCGTTTATAACATGGGCCTTGCACGGGAGGAAAGATCGGTAGACTGACTGGGGTTTTCTTACTTTTAGTTTCCAAGCCTGACTTTTGACATCTCCATGATATGATATGGAGAGCCGCGATATCAGCCGTGAGAGCTGACTCAGTATTTGCACGGGCCTGAAGCGCAGGGTTCCCATGGCTTCTGGACTTTCTATTTATGGACCTAAGACACAGTGAGGTAGTGCTGGGAGTTTAAGAGCAGGTTAGGCTGTGCAGTCATCTAATGGGACACAGTATGTAGCTGTCAAATCAAAACCCCATTGCTGCTATGGTTTGTGGTATACATTGGCGGGTATCTCGACAGCAGTATTGGAGTTGACAAAACGCAGAAAGGTACCTTTCTAAGTCCTGGGTGCACTGCAGTAAGCAGAGCCCTTTTGCCTGCCTGTCGGTAGGATTAGGGGAGTTAGAGACAAGGCGGCAAGATCCACCAGTGCGGGCAGAAGCACTTCCTGCACTTCTCCCTCAGACAGATGTGTGGACAACAAGGTGGGGCATGAAGCACAACGCTCTATTCACCTAGCATGAACGGGGTCAGTGCAGAGTTCATCCACATCCCCCTGCCCTACTCGTGTCAGCGAAAAAGACATTTTATCAGCTTTTAAATTTCCTGCTCCACCCTGCCAAGGGGGTTCCAGGGCAGAGCATAGGACATAAAGCGATTTGCAAAATGCACATTAGTCACTGACTCCAGTGTCATTAGAAAAGGAACTGTCACGAGAGAGAAGCTCTTTCTGCAGCAGTTAAGATGACCTCTACAGAGCAATTAGATATGCAAGGTCTGCATAGGCATTCACCTCGCGTGTCCTGATTGATAGATGAAGGTAGTTTCTTGCAGTGTGTAGTTGTTACTACAGTAGTCTGTTTTGATGTAGTGGGGATATTGTGGGTTTCCTAGAGCCGTCGTGTTGTTCACACTCACAGTGGCAGGCAGGAAGCAGCTCCTACAATCCATGTATTTGCAGACACAGAAATTACAGTTAGATGCTCTGAGAAAGGGCGTGGGTAAGAGCCTAAGAGGAAAAACACCACCAGTAAATTCTGTTCTATCTGGTGCACAGGTGTGTGCTAGACTAAAGGGAGGAAGAGCATTAGTGAAATTTATGAAGTAAGAGGAATGCATGAGCATGCTATCTCGATTTGGAGTATGGCATGGTTTTTGACTAATTAGTGGCATTATTTTTTTTATGAAAAACATATTGGAAATCTCAGGACAGCAAGCCATGGGCAAATGTTCAAAGGTATCCTAGCTGGAGCAAAGCAGTAAAGCAGGGAACACCTCCCTACCCCACTGCCACCCCCCATGCCCCCCCCTTAGAGTTTTCCCACTTCCCACTCTATGGCTAGCTGAGATCGCAGATCGGGCTCTGCGGTTCGGTCAGTGTCTGAAGCTTGGGGCTGGCCCAAAGGGAGAGATACGCTTGTGGAGATTGTTTCCTAGTGACTGGCTTGAAAATGTCAAGCTTCTGTTGAAAAAAACCACATACATTTCAGTGCCTTTGAAATGTTTTTTGCAAAGCAGGGTAAAATGTGTAGCAGAATGTTCTATTCTCATGAGGAGCTCGGGGGAAAATTAGGGAAAGTGATTTCTTTTTTACTTGATTTTAACTAACTTTGAAGGAACTAAAGGAGGAACTGAAAACTCCCTGCACTTGTTTTCTCTCTTAAGTCACGCCCCTGTGGAGCCAGCTTGGTCTTTCTTGGTCTATCTTTGTTATAGTCTCTTGATCTATCTTTGTTATAGTCCAACACTTTGCAGTTTATTTTTTATGCAGATATCGTCTCTTTCATTTTTTACTCTTTTTTTTACTATTTTCTCCCTGCCTTTTTTATCCACTTCAGGGGTTGCTTATATTTTGAGAAAGTTTTTTCCCTCTTTTCTGTAAAAATGCCAGACCAGCAGCCTTGGAGGGCTGGCCCCAAGGCAGCAGCAAAGCTGAGGCTGTACACTGCTATGACGACTTGACTGTCTTGGCAGGACCACAGCCAGTCCTTGGCTCTGCTGCTGAGAGCGCAAACTCTTGCTGTTGGCAGCCTCTCCCACGACACTTAACAGGGCGGGCGGCTGCTTGCTGCGACCTATGCTGGAGTCTCCAGTGCAGGTCACAGCAGCTCTCCAGAATCCCCACCTGCTAGTGATAGCTTTTGGGTAGAACTGTTTCACCGCAGTCAGCCCCGGTGGCTCTATGCAGCTGGCGCTCTGAAGGCCCCCGGCTGCACAGATGTGCAGGAGCCCACCGATGCACCAGCACGCTCCAGGTTTGCAGCAGGGACAGTAGATCCTATGGTTTCTGACACTAATAGGTTGCCTTCTGCAACGCTTCTACCACGTCTAGTTTGCAGATTCGTGGGTATCTCTGATACTGTACCTGTCCCGATGCATCTGGTGCAATTATTGCTCTCACTTCACTTTTAGTACGCTTTCTTTTTACTATTGCTGATTTTTGTTTCATTTTCCCATATTTAAGGCTTTTCAACATTAATTCCTTTTTCAGTTTTCTTTTACCTGCCTATGGATTTTTTGGGGGTCATTCATATTTATGTTTTATGTACCCCAATCTGCATCGAGCCAGTTCTCCTGTTCCTAACAGCCATTTGCAGCATGTCATGACTATTCAGCTGTGGGTATTACTGGAATGATTTATTTTGTGACCAGAACTGCAATTTGCCTTCTTCCAGTTTCTAAATTAGCTGCCACCTTTAATAAAGTCAAATGTTTCTCAGCATAAAAATAAAACATCTCCACAACCTCTGGGTTATCTGCAGTTTGATTTCCCCTCAGCCTCTCTCCTCACTGTGGCGCTCCCAAGGAAATATTGACCTCTGATGTTGCAGGTGGGATGAGTTTTGCTGGTCTGAATCCAAACTCAGCAGTTGTGCTCAGCCAGGTAATATTCTTTCAGCTGTTTAGAGCACAGGTGTTAACTTGATGAAAACTGCCTGGACACCGTTCAAAGCTGGTGAGCCCTGTTGCGGCTCTTGCCACGTGCCAGCCCCCAGTACCCTTGCCAGAGCCCTGTTCCCACGCAAAGTGGCAGAGATCTTTGCCAGTTAGAGCTTTCTGGGGAGCATTTGCCAACACCAGGATCTTTTGCCAGCGAGAAGCACCTTATGTGGGACCGTGGCAGGCGGAGAAAGAGGTGAATTGGAGCAACCTGCCAGTGCTCTGAAAGAGTCCCTAAATGCAGACGTGAGAGTGGTGGGGTTTCACTCCTTAAAAGGGCAATTTAGCACTTGTGTTTTCTTCCTTGGTTATGTTGGCTTAGCAGAGGTGGAGAAAACAGTAGCAGAAGAGTTGTTTTGGTGTAACCTCAGCACAGCGTAGTGAAATCAAAGCTACCCCTGGGTCCAAGCAGCTTTTGGTTACTGTAGGCCATTACAAGGTTATTCTGCTGAGACTGGAACCATATCTCTCTCGTAGGAGCAGGGCAACAGAATCCGCACAGCAATGACTTCCTGCAGCATTTATTCTACTCTCCCCTCTAAAAGGAGGTTCTGAATATGTGAAAGTTGCTGTAGTGTAGCCTCATGAAGAAAGTGGCGATCAGGGTTCCCCGGGCTCTTTTGTTGGCAGTCTGTGAACCTGAAGATGTTCGGTGCATGTTGCACATGCGTGGTAAGCATCTCATCCCGGCAGAGAGGAGTCGTCTCCCCAAAACAACGTGCTCTCTGAGCTCTTCTCCTGCAGGCAGCCCCTGCTCAGGAAAATCATGCCTTTATACATGCTAGCACCTCTGCGGGGGAAAATGCTGCTTCCAGAAAGGCAGGTGGCCTGGTGGGACCTCATCTATGCTGTGTTTTGGGGGCTGCAGAGTGCTCTGAGCTGTAGAAACAATTTAGAAAGAAAGGCCATTATTGTTTTCGAGGCATTATTAGTAGGATTAGAGAAGCGCCTGGTTCTTTCTTTGTTACAAACAGTGATATATATTGCAGGCGAGATGCCATACCTTCACATGATCTGTTCTGTAGGCGAGAGACAACTTTAAACAGAATAATTTTTTACAGCTCCCTGGATTCTTGCCTTTCCCATCTTTTCTTTTTTTATCCCCTCTCATTCCTCTCTCCTCTTTTATGTCTCAAGACCTACCTAAGACCGAGAGGAGTTTCCGTTGATTTCATTTCCAGAATAAGGTGATGCATACATTTAATCTTTGTATACCAAGACAGCCTCCCACAAAGGTGCTTGAATCTCTTCTAGTTCATAGTGTGCTGTTTGGACAGAGGTCTGCAGGAAAGTAAGATAGTCCCCTGAATCTCATCCTGAAATATGGGTGCTGGCACAGAGGATTGTCACCGGTAGACCTAGACCACCTCTGCTGGCAATGTTTTGCTGGGATATATGGATTCCCTTTTTGCTCCTTACAGAAACTCACAATGAAATAGCTACCATAGTCATGTCGAGCAACAATTTCAAGCCTCATAATTTGTTCTGCAGTGAGGTGGTATCTCCCCCTTTCCCACCACCAGCGCTGTAAACCTCTGCTCTCAGCATGCGTGCTCCTGTGCGGCTACACTAGCAGGTCCCTTTGTGGACAAGGAGGGCCAACCAGTCCCAGTGTTCCTGCTCGCTTCTGCACTCCTTGCACAGAGGTAATTTTTGCCTTGGTAAAATATTAAATTTTTCTGACTCAGAAAACTGCAAAGTAAGTGGAGTGTCAGCAGATAATTTTATAGCTCTTGGTTTTCTTCGTTGTAGCTGTAAATAGCAGAAGAGGTAAATTTCTGTCCTCTCTGAGGATTTCTGAATGCTCACATAAGAGATGTTGAGATTGTAAATCCTGCCTGTATGTATTATCAGGAAATACTTAAAAATAGATTATACTAATATGTTACAATCAAATCAGAAATCTAATAAGCAGAGGCCCGTGTACAAAATATGGGGCTGTAGATTAACTAGGGAAGCTTGCAGAAATGTTTACTTTTTATAACTGTAGTGACAGGGTGACTTGAGAGTGATGTTTAATTTGAGAAAAAAAAAAACCCAACCCAGTCTTCTAGATGCGCTATCTCCAGAACTACAAATCAAACAGTGTATCAATCTATCTAAGTCATTTTTGAGAATCGACTGACAAGTTAAGAACTTGGGCACCTTACTCCCCCTATACTAGAGAAATAAATGTTTTAAGAGGTCTTGAAAAGAGTTGACTGATTTTAATGTATTGAGCCAATTGCTTTTAGAGGTCACCTCTCCAGCCATGAAAGCAATGGGACTCTCGCTCTGTGTTCATTTGACACATCATCTGTATGTATCGCTTTCCTTTTGTGCCTGCCAACAGAAAAGTACCAAAACTGCTGACCTGAGAGCTGACAATATCTGACATGATCAAAGAGCAAGAGCATGGCAGGTCCATAGAGCCCGTTGGGGGAGGGGAGGCAGCTGGAGAAGAAACCCCACCTCACGAGGATATAAGAAGTCCTTGTGTAAAAGGGGAATGTGGTGGTCACATCAGTCTTTGGCATGATCCTTGTTGACCACTCTCCTACATTAGGAAGGATCAAGAGAATCGTGATCATTCCCTCTCCCACACATGCACCCTAACCCACAGCCCTGCTTGAGGGCGGATGGTGTGTAGAGGCAGCCTGCAAGGGAAGGGCTGTGCTCAACCCCTGCTTGGTGTGCCCCTATTCATCCTCTGCACACCATAACCTGGGCAAGGTTGAGTGATCTCCTGGTGTCAGACAGGTGATGGAAGAGGAGCTTCATACGGGTGTTTGTGTCTCCAGGCATGGCCATTTCTTAACTAAGAAGTGTCCTCTTCTGTCCTGGGCAGCTCTAAACACACAGCATGGGGAATGACACCACCACATTAGCTGTGTCACCTCACGGAGAGTTTTCTCAAGGCGAAGACTGAATTCTTCTGACTAAATCCCACAAACCTTATTAGAATGACTCTTACTAATGTGTTACTAAAGAGATAATTACCCAGAGGAGGAAAATGATGTGCTCAGTTTGTCTGAGGAAAATTATGTTTGAGCCATTGTAAAGAACCAAGGTCAGCGCTGGGACAAAAATTCAGATCAGGTTACACGCCACCTTCACCGGTGTGAAGCAGCCTGTGAAACCTCAGCAGCCGAAGGCAAGCTGATCACCTGGTTACGGACTGTGCTTTTCTGCTTACCTACGCAAAATCGCCACTCTGTAAAGTAGATGCAGGGAGGCTTCTGTAAGTAATTTCACTAAGTAATTACTCCAGGGTCATGGAAATTGTCTTCAGAACTCTTCTTGGGAAACTGTGATTATAAGAGGACAAATGTTTCTGGTGGTGTCATCTGAGGTGGAGGTTGTGTGCAAGTATTTTGAGCCGTGCTTCCAGCTCTGCCAGTGACACAGCTGCTCTGCTAGAGGAAAAAGGATCAATTAAAATTTTCTGACTGACATGCCAGGATCTTTGTAGGAGGCTTTACAGAACAGGTCAGTGCTCTCACTCTCTCAGTGGTGCAGTTTACATCCCACTTGAACTCTTGATTTGCTGCCTGCCTACGGAATAACTGAGTTTAAGGATTTTTTAACGTCTGCATTGCAAACTCTTGAACGTTCTCGGCACCCCATGCTGGGATGGTTCCTTGCCTCTCCAGGACTCCCACCTAAGGTACTAGGAATATCTGAGACCTCTACCAGGGAATCTCTTGTAATGAACACTGAACAATCCTGCTTTTGATACATTCCCCTGCTTCCCCAGAAGCAATCTAGAATAAGATGGTCTCCCGGCAGAACCATAACCCCTCCCCTAGAGGTTGAGCTGGTGGTGAGCCAAGGCTTAGTTTGTTTCAGCAGAACCATGTGGCCATGATCATGTTTACTGAAAAAATTGTTTTTGAGTTGTGAGAAAGTATGTGGGCTAAAGCCATGCAAGCTGAGGAAAGTGAAAGGATGGAGTAGTCATTGCATCAGTGATGTTAGCAACTACAGGACTCAAAAGAGGACTACTGACACGAAATGGTAAGAATCCCTAAGGAAAAAAAAAACAACCAAACAACGAAACCACAAAACCAGAACCAGAAGCAAGTCAATTATCAGCCTTTCCCAAGAAATCACAGAGGTCTACACTTGTCCAGCTGGTTGGTACCTGGCCAGCGAGTTACCTTTACCCTAGCAGCACATAGTCCTCATTATGTCCTGCGAGTGTCAGCCAAGAAATGGTTGCCCTGTACTCTCAGAGACTGTGTGTATTCAGCTTGCAAAGCGCCTTTGCACCTATCTGAACAGAAGAGACTCAGTGAGGGATGGTTACGGAGGGAACCTTCATAAGGGGGAAGGGAGCCAAAGCAGGCAGCTGGTGTTTCTGATGGCATAGAAGTATGAAAAAGTTTATTTTTTTAAGGTGGTCTGTCAGTGAGAGTTGTTTGTTCCAGTGATGAGATAACTTCACTGATAACTGTGTGCATTTCTACTCTGAAGTCATCTGACTTTGTGGTAAGGTCATTGGATCTTCTTGTGTCTGCCCGCTAGATTGAAGGAATATGCACTTGCACGTATTTGCCTCCACAGAAATATCTGCAGACCTATGATCATCGTGCCCCTGCTGCCTCACTAAGCTTAAACATCAGCTCCTCAAGACTGGCTGCAGAATGTGTTGTAATACTGTAATAATTTCCAGAGTGCTTTCCTCAGTCTTCTTGAAATGCAAGCAGCAAAGCAGATTGTAGTATTCCAAAAGCAACTGTACCAGTACTACATGCAGATTTAATAGAGTATGAACCATCATTGTCTGGATTTTATCTTAACAGAAGGATACATTTTAATTATGTCAATTAGTAAAGAAGATCTGATTTCCTTCCTTCTTCATATGGCTTATTGTATTTTTTTTATATGGTGGTAGTCTAATATTCTTACAGATTTTATATGTCATATCAACTGTAACGGGGATCTTTAGAGTGCAGCATTGTTCCACAGACTAAGCCTAGACTTCAAAACCTGATCAAGACACTAAGTAAAAAGTTAGACAGTTACTCGGAGCGGGTTTCTTTTTCAGTTTAAAGTTAGCTTTGGTTTGTGCCGTGCAGCCACAGCAGATGCAGTACTATAGATAAATACCATAGGCTGGAAAGCAGCCTGTGCTTCCGCACAAGCAATTTTCTACTCTTTTGGTATGTATGGGACATTCTGTCCAAAAATTTATATATTCACATGTACAGTCATGGTATATTCATATAGAGTCAACAATGAAGCAAAATGACACATTTTGATCTGGCTCATTTGATTGTTCCCATGGGGGCATTTGGCTATAACTTTTGGCTAATCAAGCTCTCTTCAATGCTCTCTTTTTTCCATGTGGTGTGAACCTTCATGTAAAAAACACACCATTTATGGAGCAATTAGTCAGCTGTTCAAGACTGACTACTGAGATACTCAAAAATATGAATTTTTTTCAACTGTCAAACAGTTGACAGCAATTCTCTAAATGGGTAAATTATGACTCTTTTGGTAATTCATATTAGTTTGGCTTAAAGCAATGCAGAAGTTTTGCTGTCGTGAAAAGCAGACACTTGGAGATGGGAACAATGGGCACAAATAAACTGTCATTTCAAGTAAAAAACATACTTGGGAAACATATCAAACATTTAACTAATACCACCCAACAAAGCATGAAATCCCCCATGCCAGTATCATTCCTACTGCATATGCCCTAGGTCTAATATAATATTTTTGCTTATATTATATATTACATAATATATAACGTATTTTCTTCATCCTGTTATTACCTTTATGCCTTCTCCCAGATAATAGCTTTTTTTTAATTATTGTTTTGTGTTCTGATTAGCTGGTTGTTTAACAGACCTGCAAGAGAAGGCAAGCTAATCAGATGGTGAAACCTCCAGCTTCCACCCTGAACCATGATAATGTGCTTTGATCCCCCACAGATGACAGCAGGCAGTAGGATGATAAGGCTTCCAATTTCCTTTTCTTGTTAACCATGTCTGCAAGCATGGGATCTAATCTTCGTGGCAGTAATTCTAATTGAAGTAGGAAATTTTCCAAATTAGAAAGTTCCTTATGAAAGCTCTCTTTTAGTGAGAGCATAGCATCAACATTTCATGAATTTACATGTCAGGGGAACACATATAGGACTGAAGAAATTCTGAATTGTTGGTTCAGATGATCATAGCTGTGCTGCAGTTCTGCTGATTCAGGAGACAACCTCCAGCCAATCTGTCTTTGTTTTCATGAACAAGCTTGCATACATTTGTAAAGAATTAATCACTGGTGATTTCAGAATTAAAAATGAAACAAAAAGTCTGATAGTCATTGGGAAATGACAGCTGACTCTCAGAAGTCTTCTTCAAATGTCTTGTAGCTGAATATTTGAGGAAGAGAAAATGTACATATGCTGTAGTGCAGCAAAACAGAGGTAAGCCAGAGCGGGCTGGCAGGAGTCATAAGGAATCCAGGATGCTTTCAGTGGTGAGTGAAGGGGGACCAGGGTCTGGTGAATTTGCTTTCAGATTAAAAACACTTAGGAAAAAAAAAAATCTACTTCTGACTAAATATATTAATTTTCCTGTAGTTTTAAAAGATAATTAGAGAAGGTGTGCTGCTTTCCACCAGCTAGACATGTCCTGAAAACTCAGTTGAAAACATTAACTGAAAGGATTTGTACTAAGCAAATAAGCATTTGCACTAAATAAATATGCATTATTTACCCGATTCATTTTTAATCATGAGTTTTCTGGAATATTCCTTGGAGATGGCTGTGAAAGAAAGAATTCCTAGGTTAGTTCAAAAATAGGAGAGGATGATGTAGTGTCAAAGTATCATGACAGAGAGATTGTGCTGGGTTTTTTTCCCTAAATATTTTGTGCTACCAATTCCCCATTTTATTTCCTCTTTTCTCTGCATGGTGACATCTTGCACCACCTCCTTAGTGCTTCCCTGTGGAAAAAACTTCTAAGAAGCTCCTCCTACTCTCTCCAAAGACACATTTGATGCTCTTTGGTATCACCGTTTCTGAATGTTTTGTGTTCCTAAAAGACAGTAGAGGCACAATACTGCTTCTCGCTAGGTGCTGAGATTATGTCTTCTTTCTATTAGAAACTAGAGGGAATTTACTGTGAGAGAAATATAAGAATGCTGGGTTTCTTTTCTCCTCATCTTCTATTCCTAGCTGTATGGACCTTATTTGGAGCCTTCTGACAAGCTTTTCTGGTGGAACAGCTCCATATTGCCACCACAGCCCCACATTGCTTTCTTTTGGCAATGCCATTATTTGTTTAGTCTCGGCTGAAACTGAGCTATGGTGTGACCTGTGTTACAAATTCATTTTTAACAAGAGAGTTTGTGCATTTTCAGTATTGCTCGGGCATCTTGCTTGGTCCTTGTGCCCAAGGTGCGAAAGAGAAGTAACAGGCAAGATGAAGCATGGTGAAGTACAGAAGAAATAACAGTAGGTGGGATCCATGTGTTGCTAATGAGTCCTTGGTGTAAAGCCAGAGCTGCACTGCGATGTTGAATTAATGAGTAAAAATAAAACCCTAGATACTGCACTACCCTCGTGATAGCGCACTCCTTTGTAAGAATCAGCTTTTTCTAAAATGGAAGTAAAGATTCAATCACACTAAAAACCAAAATACGAGTTGTCTACTAAACCAAATTAAAGCAAAGGAAGGGGGAGACATCTAAAAAACCCATACAGAGCAGGTGGATCATTCTGCTCAGTATATGCAATTACATTTAATGTTACACTGAAATTATTGCTTTATCGTAACTGTAAATTATTTTGCTCTACCAAAATAACAAGTCTTCCATGCTCTTTTATGCGAGTT
The DNA here is from genome assembly GCA_009769605.1 of Bucorvus abyssinicus. Lineage (NCBI taxonomy): Eukaryota > Metazoa > Chordata > Aves > Bucerotiformes > Bucorvidae > Bucorvus > Bucorvus abyssinicus. The sequence continues at coordinate 72,598,584 of CM020025.1, forward strand.
GTTAAGCAACAGTGATTGAAACCACAAAAGTGTGAGAAATTTATTGTTAGTTTTTTAAACTCCCCTAAGCCATTACAGCAGTAATATTACGAGTATTTGATCATGTTTTAAGTGATTTCATAGCTCAAGAGGTAAAAGAATTGTTTCTGTAGATCTCAAACATCCGAGTCGCTAAAGATGTGCATGGTACATATGGAACTTGTTACAAGGGTGAGTTTTGCATGGATGTAACAGGGCATGAAGTCTTTCATATCCCTGGAGGACCAAAATGTTGCCTTTATTTTGTAATCCAAAGTACTTGATGCATGGTTCAAAATACTGTGTTGTACAAGAGCAGAATATTCCAATTACGATACAAACAGGAGGCTTTGATGTAAGAAGAGAAAATTCAGTCAGTGCAAATTAGCAGCCTTCACATTTTTAAAGATACGATAATAGAACAATTGAACTGATGCATGACAAATGCTAACGCTTAAACTGTGTTTCTGGAAGGGGTCAACGTGTTTCACTGGGGGTTGCTGGTTGTTTAGGCAGATGGGTCTCTTCTGTGCCTACACAGGTCCGAGATATCAATTGGTTAAAGCACATCCCACATTGCCACTTTGATTTATCAGTAGTTTATTATGCATGGCTATTTATGTAGCTCTCTTTTAAAACTTAAGGCAATGAGAATGAAAGCCAAATAAGGAAATGCAGAATGAAATTCAGAAAATGTCATTTCAGTTTTACTTTACAGTAGTCTTCACCCACTGATTTTTTTTTCTCCCTCAAAATAAGTGATTTTGACAAAATCCTCCACTTTTTTCCAAAGGAAAAAAGCCCACAATTAAAAGCAAGTTTTCCCTCCTTTAGAATTTTGTCCAGAAGAGGAAAGCATTCAGCATCACCTTGTCTCTTCCAGCTTAACAGTTCAGAGGATTAGCCCCGTAGCAGGGATTTTTGGTCCCATTTAAAAGAATGGTGAAATCAATACTAAAATTGTATTCTTTAAGAGTGATTAATTGAAAACTAGCGGCGTGTATCAACAAGGATGTTCCTCTTCATGTCAAAATGTAGGAGGCTGAGGATCTTAATGCCCAGAGACGAGTAGTAAATACAGTCCTTTCTAAATGCATGGGAGAAGATAATCTTCTAGCTGTGTAACGAAGTTATCTATAATTCTTACTGGTTCAATTACAGGAAGCTTTGCACTAATCCTATTACTTCTTGTTCGTGAACTATTCATCCAAAATCTGTAAAGAATCATATTAAAAAAGAAGTGCATTTCCTGGACAGTTTGTTATAAAACATTCGAAGGCCCCAGGAAAGAGAACAAAACTGAATATCCAAGGGGCACGTTTTTTGACACGCTGCAGCTGGAACTGTCTCAACAGATGACAATTGCAACGATGAACAGAAGACGCATTTCATTTAGGCATGACAGATATTGCCAGAACTAGAGCAAAACAAAGCTGCAGAAAGGATAAAGTCACAGCAATAAGCAGGAACACCAAATGCATGTGTTCAGTATTTAAGAAGCAAGTTCATTTTACCATGGGGGGACAGATAATATAAACAGGAATTCCATATGCTTGGCTTATACACACACCTCGCCACACACGCCAGTGCAGGTCAAAGATGTAGCTTCTGGTTGCTGAATTTTCCTTTTTCTTAAATGAAAAGGAAGCAGTAATCTGCAAAAGTTTATAATAATATATCCTGGCCTTACAATGTTTTTCACCTAATCTGATCTCCTGCGTAATGTGGGGCAAAATTTTGTCTCGTAGAGGTCTGAGTCAAGCTAAAAGGCATATGTTTAGCTGACTTTCACCCACCAGAGAGGCATTCAGGACTGATGGTTTGGTTTGTGGTTTTTTGGGTTTTTTTTGATGAGTTTGCTGTTTACTCCAGTGATTTAATTCTAATTGGTAGACACTTTTATTGAAAATGTACGTGAAGCTTTGTCCTCTTTCTAACTTGAAGTTTTCTGGCTTTTATTTCTAGTTATCGGTTCTTATTCTGCCTTTTCGAAGTAGAATTAATGACTCTAAAAATATGGTAATGTTGAAGATGAAAGCAGTTATCTAAAAGATTCCCTCCTTCTCCAATATTCAGTTCTAAACAAATTCACTGATCGCTTCGAGGTTTAATTCCATTATGTATGGATCTAATACAAAAAATGATAATCCATTTGGTTTTATATTACTACATGGCCTCTCATTTACCAGGAATATGATGTATAAAAGTTTGTGGGTAGGTCTGAAACTGGATCTCACGTTCTTTAATTAAAAAAAAATAAATTTATATAAATGTTGGGGAATAATGAGTTATATCAATTACATTACCTCTGAAATAACAGTGATTTTGTGGAAGAGGAGAGAGTCAGAAAAATATGGTCCCCATTTCCCTCTAGATAAGGTGGGGTTTATATGTTTAAAATTGATGGAGAATCACAGATCAAAAGAAAATGAATGGCATGTAGGGAAAAAAATCCAACATTTCTTCCATCTATATCATCTCTCTTATAAAAATCCTTTTAACAGCTGAATGGCAAACGAATGCTTTGAGAGGGAGAAAATTGATTTGTCCTATACATATTTTGGGCTAGATCCAAAAAGAGATTTAATCACTGCACTGAACTTGTGCTGGCCCCGCTTACCCTCAGTTAATATACCTAGTGCTACTCACACGTGCATATTAATCAGCTCTGAAGCACTTGGATACCTTAGTTCACATCACTAAGCAGTAAAAAACCTCTTCATTTTTACTGTCGTTACACGCATTCATCATGCAGTGTTCTGCGTCCTTCCAAATCCCTGGAGAGCTCCAGTGTCCTCCTAGCCAAGGCACTGCACTTTCCCAAGAGCAGGGGCAGCCCCAGGGAAAGCACTACCATGCACAATTAAAACAGAGATCTTGGCTCTGCTAAGTACAGGGGAGAATAACCGTCCCCAAGGGCCACGCCAGCAATAACTCCCTGCTTTCAAGCCTTACCCACCCCCATTGCCACCATTTTTCCAGGAGGCAGTAGGAACTACAGCATCAATTAAAGAAGCGCAATTCCAAAACACGTTCCTCAGACTGCCTGCAGTCCCACCTTACTGGCTTACTACACTGTACCTCGTAAGGATTCCTCTTCAGTTATCACACTTAGGACTAAGTCCTAATGATGGGCTTTTATTCTCCTGTTTTTTTAGTGTGCTTCCTTAGTGCTGATTGACAAGGATGTGTAGGGAGCCTGCTGAAGGTCACAAGCAGTAACAGCTGGATGAGGGAAGGAGGCAATGCCAGCAGCAGCTGGGATGCAGAAGGACGTGAGATGAGGGATGTGATGACTAAGGACTGACAAAGCTAGGAATAGCATTGCCTCCCCCTCCTCTTGCAAAGTTGCAGTAATTCTATTATCACATTGAAGAAGACCTTGCTGGAGTAGCAGTCTCCAGGGAAGATGGATGTAACAGGCTACTCATTTAGCTAGAGTGGCACAGCTGTTTGGCATCTCTTTGCAGCATGCATCAAAATAATACATTTTAATGACCCACCATCAGGCACTTCCCTAATGAAGATGAGCGAAGGAGTGCAAGGTGGAAACAAATCATCACAGATGCACTGATGTGGCTGGGAACGACAGTGGCACAAGCTCACTTATTATTGCTAGTTGCCTGGTCAATTCTGTGCTTGTTTGAACCCAGCAGAAAAAGAACAGCTTATAGAGGTGCATCTTAATCCTCAAGATAACTCCGGGAGCACTGGTCAGTGCAAGCAGCAGGTTTCCTTCAAGCACACTGCTAGCCAAGCTGGGCTGCTGTGTTTCGATGTGTGGCTGATACAGTGCCTGGTTTTGTTCATGGGTTGGCTGTTGGTTGTTTGGTTCCTTTGTGGGTGTGATGATGGGTATGCAAGGTTTATAAATCACATTCTTTGTGCCTGATAGCAAGAATTGCAGTCCAAAAGCTTCTTAAAAAAGCATGGCTAGTATTAGGAAAGGAAGCTGAAGAGACTAAATAGTCTTTTCTTCCATGCCAAGGTCTGATTAAGTTTGATCTGAACGATATTAAAAAATATTTAGTTAATTTTTCTTTAGAAGGTCTGATGAGGGTGGCAGTCTCCACACCTCTGCTAAATCTGTTCTGGTGGTTTACTGTTTTCGTGATTAGGAAGTTATTTTTTTATAATCAATACCCTAAATCTCCCTTGTTGTAATTTAAGCTCATTGCTTCTTAACCCTTATGAGCTCTGGACCTGGAGAACCAAGAGGTCCGGTTTGCTGCAGTTGTTTTTTGTGTATTTGCAACATTGCCCTTACAGCTCCCTTTGGTTGTTTCTTCTTTGATCAAAAAGTCCCAGTTTCTGCCTGGAACAATGCTGCATTTTAAGATACATTTTTGGCACAGATCAAACCCCAGGAGACTGTCACGACTGAGATGCACCTTCCCCTCTATTACCTTCAATGAGTTTCAATTATCAACTGTCCAGCTTAAAAAAGCGTTTGTCAGGGCAAAAGTAATGCAAATGCTGGGCAAGCATTTTGTAGCATATAACAGGGTTGAACGAGATGAACCTAAAAACCTACAGAGCTGGACAGAGAATTGTCTCCTTGATGGCTGTTATTTTCCACCACCTACAGAATTATCTAGGTGAGGTTACAACCTTTCTACCTGTGGTAAGGCAATTTCTGTTTTGACTTTCAGTGAGACTGAAGCTCTAGATTTTAGCTAGGGTTTTGAAAATGCCATCCTTTGTCTTTATGGTTCTGATAAAGGTGCTTGTGAGGGGTGCTAATGGTATTACTTGGTTTCTTGGGGATGTAGAGCAGTCAGACCAGGCAGACCGTTGGGCATTGTGGCAGGAAGGGATGCCGAAGGTCTGGTCGTACATCATTAGCCTCAGCAAAAGCAGAGTGCCAGCAGCACTGTGTTCACACTGTTTTGGCAACATGGGGTTTAGTGTTCTTACTTTTTACAAAATAATCCACTGTCTGCAAAATCAAAACTAATAAAAAAGGATTAAAGAAGTCAGGAATGGAGGGAAGAGCCATGAAAAGTGGAACAAGATGCAATGGCATTCCTGCAGCTATGAGTGCTTCCTTTTTACCTTATATTCATTTTGATGATGAACAAATACCCAAAGGTATTGTTAACCTCTTTGATTTCCAAAATTCAACATGAAATCTTGTATGTCCTCTCAGATGTGGGATTTGCCTATTTCTAGATGCCTTTGAAGTGACTAAATGCTGTAGTAAAACCCCCTTAGGATCTTCAGGTTCAGCTGTAACTACCTCCAGCAACACTCAAAATTTTAAAATTATGACAATTATGAAAGGCAGCAGGATCTCCCGCTCTCCGTGTTTTGGTCATAGGTCTCCTTACTCCTTGTTTCAAAGGTGTGTTCTCCTTTTAGTGTGTGTTTGCATTCACTAACTCTTTCTAATCAGTTCCTCATTGATCGTGCTGGTGCTAACTGCCAACACTGAGCTGCAGGTTCCTGCCCGCCTTGGTAGGACAAGTGCCCTGGAGACATCCAAAGGCAAACTAGATTTCTGAATTCTGAATCTGCCATCAATGTCCCTAGCAGGCTTTACCTTCTGGGAGGTGAAATGTGAAGCCAATGCCAGTAAACCTCCGTTATGAGGTTTCCCATGTAAAAACAGTCATGGGAATAACAAATCCAACTGGAGTCCATGGGTAGCCTCAGTTCATTTACAAACGAGGTTCAGTCCTGTTTTGCCAGTGTATTGTAGGGCAGCAAAATCTGAGCAGATTGGCAGTAAATTCCCTCTAATGTATTTATGTAGCTTTAAGTACCTTGATGGTTCCTGATTTCATAGCCTCCCTTAGCTGCTTATTCTAATGGTTATAAAATTTTTTCTCTTCCTTAACCTAAATTTTCACAGCAGCAGTTTAAACTCATTGCTGCTTGCAATATCTTCAGTGCTAATGAGAAAATTTTTTATCCTGGTTGACTTTAAAGAATCTTCTTGTCCATTAGTAAAATGTTAATGTCTCCTCTCAGACTTCCTCTCCTCCGCTGAAAAACCATCCGTTCTTGACATTGCTGGGCCTTTTCCAGGTACTTTGTTTCTCTGCTTGAAGTCTTTAATTTGTCTCTTTTTAAGCAAAGCTCCCAGACTGTAAGCGTAGCACTCCTGACTGAAAGCCAGGCAGTACCGTGGAGAAATACCTCCTCCCTTGGTTTATAAGCACTCCTCCTCCAGGCAGCAAAGCAGAGCTCTTGTGTCTCATGTGACTATTAACCTGCCTGTAGTTATCCACTGGGATAATGAGATCCTACAGTGGTACACTTTGCCATCTGCTGAAGAGAAGGTGCTTAATAGATGACTATTTTTGATCACAAGTATCAATTGTTTTCTTGTTTCCCTGGTTTTAGATTTCTGAGGTTCAGTGGGTACAGATTTTGTCCAGAGCTCGAGGACGTAAACCGGGCTATCTTTTATCCCTTGAATAAGGATGAGCTGGGCTCCAGAGCAATGAAATACCTGGGGGTGAGAACCTGACCTCTTGCGTGGTGCGCAAAGGACCTTGTGGTGACTTACTGACTGGCGCCAGGAGTTTCCTGGGGACCTGGCACAGGGCTTTTCAGAGAGCAGTCAGGAGGTGAGCGTCTGGGGCAGAGCCAAGGGGCAACTGAAGGAGTAGACTTGTGGTGGTTGGTACAGTGCATATCATCAAAACGGATGTATAGGAACCACTACTGCACCTTTCCAGATTGTCACAACCACGTGAGAGACCGTTGCTAGAGCAGCCTGCAACTGGGAGAGCTTTGCTTTGTTTCGAGGAGGAATGAGGTGGGATGAGAATACACTGGTTTTGCAAATCCGCACGGTGGGCCACATTTCTGTCTGGCATCACTCAAATTTTATCTTCAGGTATTTACACAACCTGAAGATTCTGGACAATGTATATGCCTGTTTGGGCAGGTACATATATTAGGTTCACATTAGATGTCTTAGTCACCCTTCTTAAGACTTTCTTTTTATGATATCTTCATTTCAACAGAATTTGTCATCTTGTCAGATTACTGTCTTTACAGCAGTTGGTACTAAAAGGCAACATTATGCTAAACTGCTAAGTGCTTCCATGGTGCTGTCCTCGATAACCTGACCCAGCCCTGGACTCTCGGCATATTATCTCTGCGGATAATTTTCAGCTCATCATACTTTGTCCTTTGGGAAAGGACTGCTATTAGAACCAGGAAAGTAGCAGTGCAAGTTATTTATTTTCCACTCTTGGTAGTAACTCGCTTTTAGTTAATGAATTGGAAAAAGTACATTAAATTAATGAAGCGAGGTGTTGTCTAACTGTAAAGCAGGGGATGCCATTCCCAGCCCTGTGATTCCTTCCCAGGTAAAGGTCAGGGACTTGCTGACTTTGGGCGTTCTGCTTTGTACTCTGTTTCCCAGCTGAAAAACAGCACCATTAATCCCATTGCTTGTGTGATCAGAAGAGATTTAGAAAGACAAAGAGAGCAATCGGGCATTTAGCATCTATTGCAAACTAACAGGTGCCCAATTCACATTTGTCCTTTAAAGAAACCCTCTCTTAATTGCTATCATAGACCTGGGTAATCCTGCAATAAAGCTTCTGTTTATTAAAGGATAAACCAGAATTACAAATCCGAGTTCCATGAGCTGCTGGGCAGCCAAGTGTGTAGGGTCTTTGACTAGGACACTTCGGATCCGCTTCTGTTCGCAGCTCTGCTAATAACCTACTACAGAGCACCAAGACGCATTCCCTTCCCATTGCCATCTGGTAACGGGCTTCTGACGAAGTGACAGCCGATATCAATATGGTCATATTGACCTCTCTCAGTTCTGTAGATAACAAGTGCTATTTAAAATTTAGCAGGCGTTATGATTATTTGTTCTCCTCAGCACAGTGGAATTACACTGTATTTGCAGTTATTTTATCAGCTTTTGGCTTTGCTAAAGCTTTCTGTGTCCATTCAGGTCCTCTGAAAATGAGACTTCTGTTCATTACTTATTTTGGCAACAGCCAAATAGAGGTAGAAAAATTGTACTTTAATAAGTATTAGCCTTTTTTATACAATTGCACCTTCCTCTTCTGCTTAGACTATGTAATTAGTTTGGGAATGTGGCTGCAGCTGTGACATGCAGAGGGAAATGGATTAACGTTCAGAGGCCCGTAAGGTTCAAGGTTGCTTCTTGACACAGACGGTACCATGTACCACAGGAATCTGGGAAGCAATGCTGTCAGCAGAGGGACTGCCTGAGCAGGCAGCAGTTTGCTCTGAAGTCCAAGTTCCCTCACGTGACTGGTAATGTGCTGCTTCCTTAGCTGTATGGGTCTTCTCAGGAGCAGATGCCAGTGGGCAAGGATCGGTTTCATGAAAAGATGGAAAGAAGAAACTGCTCTGGAAGTCCTAGCTGAGAAATGAGATTCTTAGCAGACACAGAGTGGCTTCTGTTAGAAACAGTCCTGTGAAGCTGGTTTGAGGTACATAAGGAAGGTTGCCTGTGGAAACTAATGGTGCACCTGAAATCAGATAATAAAATGTGGCCGGTTGTTTTTCTTTCCTCCCCCACAACTTTTTCCTCAGCACTGCTGGATGGGCAGGAGCAACAACAAAGGAGAGCTTCTGAAATGATTGAGAAATAGGAATATGTTCATAACTTGCAAGAAAATCCCTTACAGATTGGAAAAACATGGGGTAGAGACCCAGCTACAAATCCGAAATCAGGAAATGTCTTTACCAGAACCCGCTACCAGGTTTTGAAGTGTCCCTTTGACCAGTGATACCTGTTTCATCCATGTGCTCTATGTGCTATATGTTACAGCCTCTCAAAGGGCCATGGGCTCCTGCCCTGGAAGTGGGACTGCTCTGCCTTCCATGCTTGCTCTGAATTTTTCTCTCTTTTAAAAGTTAAGTTTCTAGTTTTCATATGAATAAAGTTTGGCTTGGATTTCAAAGATTTTTGACCTTTTCTGGGGAGCTCATTCCAGGTAAGTTCAACCTACAGCTGATTCAGAGTGCGTCCCACTGTCCTCCTCCCCTTCTTAAATTGTCATTGTTCTCCCGGATTTTGGCTGGGGCACGTGAGACTGCCCTAATCTGTGTTACCGTTTGTGGTATGCTGCTTTGACATGCCAGCAAATGGAGTTAGAAAAAACTGGAAACGCAGGTTCCCAAAGGAAGTTTCATTTAGACAGAATTGTGAGAAAGAGAAGAAAAAAGAAAAATCTGTAATACCAAGCCACACACACATTCATCTTGTGCGTGTTCTGCCTTGCTGTTCCAAGTGACTATTTTTGACAATCTTTCAAAGCTCCAGGCTAAAAGAACAGGGTGCATTTGATGTCGGATCATTTTGTACTAACGATGACATTACCTGATGAGAGAAAACACTTCTGAAACTATTCATTGACATTTAGCAATGTCTAATAAACAGGAGTTAAAAAGAAGGTGGTGTGAAACACCGCTTGTATTCAGTAGGATAATTGCGAGTGGGAGTCTGATCTTTCTTCCCTTAAGTCAATGAAAAAGCTGTCATTAACTTAACTTAGACCCAATACTATTTTTATTTACTTAATTGGCTTCTTCTAGATAGCATTTCATGATGCATGCCTGGGAAGTGCATTTAGAAAGTACTCCAGCTCTGCAGAAACCGCTTTTATGTTCCCCAGTAGCCCTGATTTTGACAGAAGACAGAAATAGATGTGGGAGCCGGCACTCAGCAGTTGTGGGAAAAGCTGAGTAACATCCACCCAAGGGTGACAGATTTTGGGAAGTTTTGCTTAAGGACTCATCTTATCTAGACCTAAAAGGTATTGGAATTTGAGGCCTGGTCTACCTCCCGAGAATAATCATGCTCTGGTCTCTACACAGGGAAAAGCTTAGTTTGTCTATCGACAAAATTTTGTATGTCAAGGTTATTGCAGTACATGGAAGAAAAGTGATCGTGTCCCACCTGCCCTTTTCAACGTACGTTATGGAGCCTCTGGGTGGCAGACAACATCTCGACTTCATTGTATTTTCAGAGGTCATATGTCTTCTTACAGACTAGCAAGATATTTTATCACTGACTCTGCAATCCTTTTCTTCAGTTCTCACACCTGAAAAAGAAAGCACTAAAGCATCCAGTGGTATCTGGCAATAAGTAAGCACTGCCCGAAAATGGGAAAACCCAGCAAGGGAAATTAATATTAATTGTCAGACTGATTAAATTATTAGGAAGGTATTGGTCATGTTAGCAGGGAATGTGTAGAAATGTGTGGTTTAGAGGAACAGCCATGCAAAGCATTTTGAAATCTAGCCGGGAAACGCATCCCTGTTGAGTGGAGCAGAGCTGTGATTTTCAGTAACACGTTACTGTTCACCTTCTAAGTTTAAAGCTGTGGAGCAACTGGAGGTCATTTCAAGCAATGTGAGGATGGTAGAGAATCTTGCAACAAAAATGAGTATGAAGTGGACGGTGTCGGGTGTCTGCTCTATATTAGGATCACTGTAAGTTAGAGTAGCAGTCAGCAAAATTTTCCAGTGGGATCTCATTAGTAGGAACCTAATGCCCTTCCTTCACATGTATTTTAACACGCCTCCTTTCCACTGGTTGCTGGGTTTTATTTTTTACTTCCTAGAATTTTAAATATATGACACTTGCCGTTTCCATTTTTCTCTGACATAAGTGACATTGACAACGGTGTCAGCAAAGTATTTCAGGAAGGAATGGGACCCTTGGTTTATTGGTATAACCTGAGAGTGAAAAAAGGGGATAAAAATCATAGATATTTATGTGCCAGCAAAAGTAGGTCTGGAAAAATGCCAAACCTAAGGTATGTAGGTGCTTAGGACCTAAGAGCCTAAGGGTGCCTCTCTAGGAGTTTATGCAAGAAAAAAGTTCAATGATAAGACATGTAAGCTATCAGAGCTGGCAGTAGCCAATTGTGGATCATTAGTTGTACCTAGATCTTCACTTGGAGGTGGGGGGGTGGTAGTACATCAGGCAGGAGAGAAACGTGTAAGGGATTTCTTCCGATGAACTGCAGCACACTTCTCACTGGGAGAGTAGCTGTGAAGGTCTCTGTCAGATTTCTGCTGGGGAAGAGTGAGGTGGTGATCCCTGTTTTGGGGTCCATGGCAGTTGGCCCTGGGCTCTGCTGCCCCTAAGACTGGCTCAGTCCAGCTTCTTCCCCCTCTACGCTGTGTGGCAACAGCATCCCCCATGCAGGGCCCTGAGCGGGTGGGGAAGAGGCTGGCACGTAGCTTTGGGTCCCACCGTGGCACCTATTCAGCTCACAGGAGACCTGGGGCCTGGGAAGCCCAGGCATTGTCCCACACCCAGCTGTAGAGCTGCAGTCTGGCCTCCAGGAGGTGGCTACAAGCAGGAGCTCTTGGGCCAGAGGGCAACCACAAGCCAAAACTGTACCTTAGCCCTAAGGCTAAATGGAGTGCAGCCACCTGCTAGTCTTGCCTTTCCAGATTTGCTTTCCAAAACTCCAAACTGGGTCTGCTGAACCATGCATAGAACATCTGTTTTAGTAATAAGTAACTTCTGGGGGGACTGTGTGCTGCTTCCAGATTTTTCATTCTTTTTTTTTTTTTTAATTATTTTTTTGGTGAAAATACCAAGATATTTGTTGTTTTGCACAGGAAACAAAAAGCTGTTTGTTTATCTAGTACTGAGCTTCCTTAATTATTTAAGATATGAAATACTCATTATCTAGCTTCCAGCTAACAGTTTTTTTCCATCACATTGCACCATTTAAATGATTACATAATATTAATAGATGCTTTACATAACATTTCTGAAATACTAAAAAATGAGCATATTTTATAGTTGCCATCAGAGGTTTCAGTAGCTCTAATAAATAATGATAAGGGTGACCTGGAAAAAACATACTCTTCAGCAAAGTTCCTAATTCCTGGATGGTATAATAAGTTGCAGTAGCACAGATTGTGTGTTTAATACACACTTTGATTAAATTATCACATGTAAAAAGCTGCCCATCATCTCTATTTCTAATGCTACCTATAGATTTTATTGCTTTTTGAGATGAACCATTTAAGTACGGATTTTGTACTCATAGACAGCTAACTGGGGTGTCATGAGGCCCAAGAATGTCTTTTTAGATATCAAACATACTGATATTTGTAGCAGATGATGTGTGAAAGCTTGAAAGTTGACGCCAAACTCATACCGCTTGCAGTTAGTCTTTCCATTGTAGTCATTTACTCAGACCAAGTGAAAAAAAGTATTGCAAACATCACTGAAAGCAGTGATAATAGAAAATATCTGGATGTTGGATGTGTGCAACTAGAAATGTCAGATCCTTGATTATCATCCTGGCATCAGCTGTATACGAGAAGGATCCTCAAACCACCTGTTTCTGTAGATTTCCTTCAAGATCTGTGTTACTAGTCAGCTACCTCTGCTTAGGATAAATTTGTGTCATTGTTTGCTATTCCTTTACTTTTAGTGATTTGTGATTTGCAATCTTTTTCTGATTAGCTATTTGTTCTGAGGCAAATCAATATTTCTGAATAATTGTCTAGATTTCTGTTGCAGCTTCTGCTCTTCAGAGTAGCTGATCTTCCTGCATGAGCAATGCAAAAGGTCTTGTTGGTCAAGTCAGTGTAGATCAATAGTTGCCAGAACTCTCTTCCTGGCGATGCACTTATTAGTATGATATTGTATTAGCCACATAGAAGCTATTCGTACATATTGCCATTTTTAGGCATGGTAAGTAAACCAGCTTTAATAAAAACTGAAGAGCCCCCATTATATCATGACGGAGATAATTTTCTGCATGGGGCCACTGTCCTGTACTTCTGTGTGGATGGACTCTCCAAGGTGCTCTGAGCTCTCTGTCAGTGCAGAGATCTGCACATGCAGGTTGCACATGTCTCTGCTCTGTCCGTGGACAGCTTGGCATTACGTAGTAGGTGTTAGTAGAATGTTCTCCCATGTTTTCTTCCCACTCCATTGGAAATGAGGAATACCTGATACCTCAGCAGGGAACTTCCCTTTTGTAATAATTTTCTCATAATATTACCAATATTATATAGTCCATGAGATAAAGTTTGGGTTTTCATTATCCACCCAGTCTGAGAATAATCCACGTGTTATTGTTTCTATAGGCCAAAACTTCATGCCAAACACTCATAAATATACATTTAGGATGTCTATTTATTTAGAATGCATATTTCCATTGACATTCACATTTAGAATGTGTATTTACACGATATGCGTTTAAACATCTGTAGAGATTGAATTCTCTTAGCTACATTGAAATTCCAATGAATTATGATAATGAACTTCAATGTGTCATCAATATGTTTTACCAAAAAAGGATTTTCTTGAGAGCTCCACATTTGCCATTTTTGCATTGTAATGAAGATTTTTTGAAGAATAAAGAAAGATTAATTTGAAAAAAAAAAAAAGAAAGAAAAAGAATATAGGATATCCTCACCCTAAACGCTGGAGGCTAAGGGACGCATCAGAAATTATTTAATTTTTGCTTCGGATTACTCAGACCAGGGTATTGAACTTCAAGCTCCCACATTGCAGCAATGTCGTGCAGAAAGGGATAACCAGTTAGTGCCACGATCGTGCATTGGTGGGAGATCAAAATTACTCTCTCGATGCTCTAGACACTGTTTTTGTGCTCTGTGTGAGCTGTCCTGGGCCTGGTAGCCTGGCTCTGCTCTTCACTAACCAGTCCCACCTCAACTTGCCTTCTCCCTGACCCTTCTGTGGATCTGGGCCACTACTTGCTCCACAGTCTCTCTGCAAAGAGAGGGTGAACAAGTGCTGGATGATCAGCCTTGCCACCCCTCCTCTCCCTTTCTTGATGGATGCTCTTTCTTCTCTGAGCAGAGGGAGAGCGGGGATGCTGTGCGGGATCTGTAGCCTCAGAGGGTTCAGACAATGCTGTGTTGGTGGAGGGGCACCAAGGCTGGCCCAGCCATGGAGCAGAGTCTGCAGTGACAAGTCGCTTTCAGAGAGGTCAGATCTGGTAGGCAGGAGGAAAGGATGGTAGGGCAATGGGGATAGAAAAGTGCTACCCTTTGCTGCTGTCCCCTGAAACAGCAACAGAGTGTTGCCTAGAGGTTTAATAGCACTATACCTGGCAATGAGATGCTTTTGCTATCAGTCTCTTGAAAAAATACACCTGTCATGCTATCCCCTGAAAATGGCCTAGTGCTGATGACACTGGTGCCACCAAAGCGGCTGAGGACCTGAATGTTTGCCCATCTTTCACAATTTTATGAGAAATTTTATTCTGTTCTTATTTTGTTGGCAAGATTCTGACCAATTTTTTTAGCACATAACCAACATTCAGGCTGTGGATCCACATGTAAGGGAGAAGCTTAGCATCTTGCTTTTTCCATCCGTTCAGAAAATACTGGATTACAGTTATGTAAAGGTCTTAGGCTTCTGTTTGCCCTGGTTTGGAAAACCTGGGCTGAGTCCCTTGATCTTCGGGTCTGGTTACTGTCAGCTGTAGTGACAGCAGCCGTTTGCTGGCTCAGGTTTTCGCTTGCATGCCTGGAAACCAGAGTCCACCACGGGATTACTGCAAGTTGCTCTCCCACGTGACCTTGGATAGCAGAGCTGATGCGTTCTAGGTATCGCTATTCACTTAGTTTGGCAAGTAGCTGGTTGGTGCCAACGCAGTTCAGGCAAGGAGCATCAGTAGAAAGGACCAGTGCACCTTTTCACCTGTGCACAGAAAGAACCCTTTGCTGCCATGGAAAGCCAGCTGGTTTAGGGACATTAATTTCTCCAGGGAATCGGGCACCGTGTTGCTTTGATGTCTGGTTTGACAAAAAGGTATTGTCTCAGGGCGAGATAGTAGGTCATCGTGTCTCAGTAAGTTTGATACAGAGCAGGGTGTCATAGAGTGGTAGTTGCAAGCCAGGCACCAAAGTGTTTACGAGATAAACAATGAGCATGGGGGCAGTCTTATGATAATGGATTTGCATGTTTTACATCCCTGCCCACTGCTGGTGTGAAAGCTTGTCCCAGTGTATTCCTTTGCTGTAGCATAGTAAACTGTCTGTTTATTTGGCCCGATTTCTGTATTTTCTCAAACAAGATGATGCCAAATTGTACATCTACTTGACAAATGCATGTTGTGACGACTCTTATTTAACATTTGCTGTTCCTCTGTGTATTTGAGTAGGCTATGTAATTTACTAGTAAGATATTTTTAATTTACTTTATAACCACTTCTTTGTCAGGTATTGTCTGAGCCAGCTGTTAAATTCTGTATCTATGTTGGCTTAATCTTTTCTTCAGGGAAGAAATTACTGCACATAATGACAGACAATTACTGTGACATGCCCCTTTGCATGAATATCTCAACTGCTTTCTGTTTCTTTGTATCACGTATTTTGCCTAGCCTTTTTATTCTGCATTTCCTTGCCTTTTGTCTGTTCCCTGCTTTTATGACTTGGCTGTCCAAGTGTTCTATTTGACTGTTTTGTCTCCCCTGCTTGTGGATGAATATGTTCCCTTCATTCATATGCTCTTTCATGTCTTGCTTCTGAGGAGTTGTCTGCTGCCTTTATTGCTCTTATCTTCTAATTTTTATTTCCCTAACTCAGCCATTAACTGACTTATCTGGGAGAATGTTTGAGTGAAGTAAGGTAGAAGCTAATATTCATCTGAATGCTGTTATGGATTTGACATAAGTTAATTAGTCTAATCTATTCACATTCTTGCTTTTTCAAAAGCCTTTTGTTATTTATACGGTGACACCTATTGCTTAGTCAGAAAAAGTTTTTTTCAGTTTTTAAGACTAATACCTGATTTTAACCCAGTGTGTATTGAAAACTATGACATTGCTGACATCTAATTTTCTCTGTGTGGATACTTGCTGACCTGAGTGACTCATTGGCCTGCTGGCTCTATTCATATCTACTGTCCTTGGGTAAAATTTTCAAGCTTAGTGAGGAGCACCCTTCCCGTTCATTTTCATTTGTGGTGGGGTTGGAGGCTTTTGAAAAATAGCCATTTCTCAAACTCGCGTTTCCTAGGTGGCTGCTACAAAGTAATTTTTCAACATCTCATGGGCTTTGCGAATGAAAGGGTTTGAAAAACGAAGCTGTTGCTGCCACATAGGTTTGTGTACTATCAGACTTGGGAGAAGCCGAGGTTGAGGGCTTCTCTGGCTCCTTCTGCTCCTCCCCCTCTTGTTTCTTATTTGCCAGTATGGCTACTTTATATTTGGACTACTCTTTGACCGGTTTCCTGGACTATGTACAATCCTTTGAAATCGATTTTCTGAGTCACATGGATGAAGGCTCCTACATTACCTATACTCTGTCTTCCAAACCTGATTTCCAATACCCTTCATGACAATGCTCTAGGACAAATATTAGTAATTTATTTCATATAGCATTTATTGGGAGCATTCTTGCTAACACTAATTCATCCTGGGTTTCATTGAGAAAGGAAGCATATAAAATGCTTGACAAGGCAATGAGCTGGTGCTGGGGACCTTTGCTCTCCTCTCTCACTGGCCTGTGGTGTAACCTTGCCCTCTTCATCTCTGTTTCTTCTTCCTCCCTTTGTCTGGTTTGCCTGTTTGGACAATAAACCTTTTTTTTCTGTCTAAGGTTCTTTTGTGCTTCAGTTTTACAGTGACTACATCAATTATAATCACAGATGGAGCCCCCAGGTGTAGTTGTAGAGCAAATCTTTAGGAAGAATAATCTGGTTACAGCTGATTTGAATGTCTACTGCTTCTGAAAGAGAGGATTATCCCCAGAAATAAGTAGGCAAGCATGCATATAATGCCTTCATTCTGTGAGTTTTTTAATCTGTTTTTTTTTTTTCCCTTTCTCTCCTCCCCGCTAAGAATAAGAGAACCTCTCTGGGACACTTATTTTCTGTTCATCTTTTCCATTTCACAGACTATTCAACTCTATACGCCAGCCAGATGAGGTCTGAAAAGGATATTTTCAAAATCTCACCTCCTAAATTCCTGTTATAGTAAACAGCACATCAGAGCTGGGTTTTAATTGCTTTGAATTGACCCCAGAGAGGAACTTGTTATGATGGGGAAGCCAGGAGAATTTGCCTCTCTAAGTTAGAGGTAGCTTTGGGAAATAACTTCTTAAGATTAAAGAACTGTGTTTTCTTCAAAGTCTGTAAAGAATTTTTGTTGTCACTTTTATTAATGGGCAATCCCTAACCTGGAAACACAATTAAAGAAACAAGTTAAAGTCGAAATTAGTGTTCACTCTCTTTCAGCTATTGATCTAAGACTTGCAAATCAGTTCTTCCTTTTTACATTACCTTGCTGTGCACATTAGGTCAGGGTGATAGCCCTTGCTTGCACTGACTTTACTACTATACAGGTTTTAACTGTCCCGTTTACCTGCGTTTATCTGGAGAGGCTGGTACAGCACTACACAGATAACAGAAAAACTCCTGATTCCCTCCCTGGGCTTTTGCTAAGGCTCTCTTAAATGAGATCAAGACTAAGGGATTTCATAAACCTGCAATGCTTCTTGCATTGACCAGCGCTGTGCAGTTCTCCGCAAGCCTCTTTGTTTCCTCACTCACCCTTTCTTCTCTTTAGGAAACATTTGTCACATGCAGCACAAGTTGAACAAAGTCATCAACGCTGCACACAGAAAATCCCTTGCTAATGGTCTGGAATACAAGGCAGAGAAGTTTGGGGCTGGCGGCAGCAGGTTTCCTTGGTAGAGCTTACCCCAGACTGACAGTCCTGCTCTGATGAAAGGGGAATTTGTTATGCCGCCACATCTTTGTGTCTTATATATGACATCCTTGGTCAGGTGGCATGCCTCCTCAGAGGACGCTGTGAGGAGTCAGGCAGTGGCAGCAGCAGCAGCAGCAGCAGAGGTTTGCAACCTGTGTCATCCACGGTTTATCATTAGACTCAATTTATCTTTCTTTCTTATTGTCTGGGTCTGTCTAATGCTCGGTGAACCTTGGCCTCAAATGAATCAGCAGTGCAGCCAGAGCCCTAAGGGAGGACAGTTATATAAGTAAATATTGTTAAATCTGTCTTGGAAGAGACACATAAATTAGAGGCAGCATCTTGGATGAGGTTTTCAAATAAGATGGCTACAGGACCTTTGCAACCCTACTATCTCTTTCTCTACCAATGTTTCACAGCTGTTTTAATTTTTCTTGCCCGTCTACTCCATTTATGTGTTTCCATTTATAAAATGGGAAGAAAGCCCTGTCTATGA
Organism: Bucorvus abyssinicus; assembly: GCA_009769605.1. Classification (NCBI taxonomy): domain Eukaryota; kingdom Metazoa; phylum Chordata; class Aves; order Bucerotiformes; family Bucorvidae; genus Bucorvus; species Bucorvus abyssinicus. The sequence goes on from CM020025.1 coordinate 72,616,770, forward strand.
ATTTTAGGGTTATGTCTCATATTAAAACAGTTCTGTTTTACAAGAGAGCAGATCCGAGGACTCTGTTAATACACTCTGCATAGATGAAGGGCAGGACACTGGAATTTCATATCCCAAAAATGCCAACACACTGAGTGTAAGCAAGCATGAAGAACTGAGGTTTTGCTTGGTCTATGAAGCCTATATAAAGCCACCCCCCACCTCCTCACCTTAGTCTTTTCCTCCTGTTGGGATTATATTATTTTCTTGATAAAAGAAAAACAATAATTTTAAAAATTAGTGGGTTTAGTTGACTAAAATATTTTTGTTTTGTCTTCTGGCATTTTGTTTAATTATCATTACCGAGATCCTTCAAAGACTAAACTTGGGCAAATTGTGAAACAAAATTCTTGTTTGAGAAGTCTGAAAATTGAAACTTTGAATTTCTCACTCCTTTTTCTCTTCCATATGTGCCCATTCCTCTGAATGAAAGCCCTTCCGGCTGAAAGTGTTTGTTGAGTTCAACCGTAGCTGCAGTTGAAGCAATTGACAAACGTCATGCAGCCTTTTCCCCAGGATTGTGGAGCAACACACATGGTCCTTGCCTTACCAGTAAGAAAAGAATCAAAAAGGGTATTTTTTTAATCTGATGAGTTGTTTTTAACTCTCTCTGGTCTTACTGTTTGGAAACCACTGTCCTTTAAAGCACTGAACACACAGCCACAGGAGGCCAAAGGTCTCCCCAATGCGTTTAAGATCCTTCCACCGTTTCCTTTGAGGTAGGAACATGTCTGAGAAGGCATGTTCCTCTTCGCCCTCTTTGCCCCTTGATTTGACTCCTAGCTGTGCTGACGTGCACAGCAACTTGTTCTCCCTCTGACTTGTGTTTATCAAGTTGCTTATTTTGACGTGTGGTGTGGCATAGAAGGCAATGGATTCACGTTGCCAGATGCAGCCCGTATCTTAAAAGACCCATAAGCCCTGAGCTTCATTTGCAGCTCAGTCATCTAACTCCCTCTGTCCTTCTCTGTCTCATCTTTCCACAAAGCCTGCCTGCTCCTCCTGGGACAAATTTTTGCCGAGAGGCATCTGAGGTATAAACAGCGGCACATGCCTATGGAATGCCTCAGTTTGCCAGCCCTGCCTGCTCCCTGGGTGGGAACCCTTGTTCCTGTATACGTGTTCACCTATACAAAACCAAAAATGAACCTCCCTGCCGATTTAGTATTTTCCTGTTTTCTTCCTCCACAGGAGATGGAGCTGCTATAGCGTCTGGAAATGTGCCGTGGGAGTAGCTTCTGGCATGCTGACCATCACTACTATGACCCTTGCTTTCAAAATCACTTTCAAAGTCTCGGGGGAAAGTCTCTGCATATCACTTCCTAGATTTCTTCATTCTCTCTTAGGCTGGAGGGGGAGATGGGCCAGCAGCATCACAAAGGGCATTTTAATTTTAAACACGGTAGCACTTTGCTTTGAAAGAACTTTGCACTCCTTTGACTGTATAATTACCAGAAGACTGCATGAATGTCCTTTGAAGTTTGATTAACAGCCCTTTTAGTTTTGCAGCGCTGTTGATGTGAACAATAAATACTAATCTGTAGCTCTTTAGTGGGAGTGTTCTCCCCTGAATGTTGTAATGTTGATCATTTCAGTTGGGTCTGTACGTAGTTTCCTTCCTCTAATGTTTTCTAATGTTCCCTGGTAGCTTTTTTGATTTCTGCTTGCCTGACAGTTAGTTTGTGGTGCAAGGGCTTTCAGTGCTCTGCCTTGTAGTCTATTGCAGGCTTATTTGAGACATCCTGGTGCATTTATTATGAGGCCTTAGTAAGTGTAATTTAGGAGATGCTTAGCCCTTGTAATAAAAGAAGTGCCTTGCTCCTAATCCATTGAAGGGAATGTGCTACATGCTTTTGTTTTTGCGGAGTTTACTGACACCAAGAATTCACGAAAGCTGGTGGCTTCCCAAGGGGCTTGTGTAAATATATTTTATTTCAACTCAGGATTTTTCTCAACTGAAGCCAAAATTTTGTGTTGTGCTTTCTCTTGGAAGGAATCAGAAAGTAATGCTAGGAGATAACACTTAATTAGACCAGCAAAATCACAGAATCACAGAATCATCTGGTGGGAAGAGACCTTTCAGATCATCAAGTCCACCCGTTCACCCTGCACTGCCAGGGCCCCTAAACCATGTCCCTCAGCACCACATCTACACCTCTCTTAAACACCTCCGGGGATGGGGACTCCACCACCTCCCTGGGCAGCCTGTTCCAGCGCTTCACAACCCTCTCTGTAAAGAAGTTTTTCTAGGTATCTAACCTAGACCTCCCCTGGCACAACTTAAGGCCATTTCTTGTCACTTGTCACATGGGAAAAGAGACCAACCCCCACCTCTCTACAACCTCCTTTCAGGTAGTTGTAGAGAGCAAGAAGGTCTCCCCTCAGCCTCCTTTTCTCCAGGCTAAACAACCCCAGTTCCCTCAGCTGCTCCTCATAAGACTTGCTCTCCAGACCCTTCACCAGCTTTGTTGCCCTTCTCTGAACATGCTCCAGCACCCCAATGTCCTTCTTGAAGTGAGGGGCCCAAAACTGAACATGGTACTCAAGGTGTGGCCTCACCAGTGCCAAGGACAGGGGAACAATCACTTCCCTCCTCCTGCTGGCCACACTATTGCTGATACAAGCCAGGATGCTGTTGGCCTTCTTGGCCACCTGGGCACACTGCTGGCTCATGCTTAAGAGCCGTGAGGAAGAATTAATCAGATAGTTGCTAAATGGATCCCAGCAGACAGCTGTCATGCCCATGGATCTTGAATAGAGATGAGGAGAAAGAGAGATCTCGAACACAGATGGTGGTCACATCTGGAATTTGGCTCTGGGACCGTATTCTTCCATAACAGGCTAAACTAGTACCTTTGGTGGATGTACAAAACAGGTTCATTGAGAAGGACTGGAGGCTCGGATAAGATAAAGGTCAAATTTATTGGACCGTCCTAAAAGCCTTTATTCTTCTCTGCACTATAGGCTATTTCATGTTATTTCCTGACAGGGCAGGAACAACAAGGCAAATTCAGGTTCCAGTGCCACCAGCCTGGTGGGGAGCTGAACTGCTCCAAAGTCACATTGCTGCTTCTATCGTGAGAATCCCAGTCTCCATTTTGATTTGAAGAATTCAGAAAACTGCAAATAAGTTTGTTAGAAAGCACTCTTTGTGTGTTTTAGCTGTCATTAGTAATAGTTACTTCTTTTCCTAAGCAGAGATCCACGTAAAAAAGATCTACGTGTAATCAATCCCTACATTCATAGTCAAAGGCTAGCCCTGGACGGCTTGTGATCCTGTGGTCCATCAAGTACATACGCATTCATGAAATGTTTAAAAGCACATTTACTGAAGCTTAGGGAGATTTGGAACAGGAGACCGTAGCTACTCTGGAGGAAATAGTATAATCTCTTGTCAGGCTTCAGACAGTCTAGTGAAACATGCACATCCTCTGCCCTGTGGCTTTTCACCAAGCAGGTTATCAGACAACAGCAAAATGCCCTTTTTGAAGTGGCACCCAGCAGGCAAGTAGAAAGACTGATGTGCAGAAGCATTACCCTTTCGTCCTCTTGTAGAGACGCCCAAAACTATTCATTTCGAAACCCAGAGGCGACTTGAGAGGTTTAGGACCCCCCTCAACTGGTCCGGGTTAGCTGAGTGAGTGATGGTTGCACAAATGTCTCCACTGGCTTCCTCCACCTCCTGTGTGAGACCAGAAACAACAAAATGGCCTAAAAGAGACCTCAGGGTCTTGAGCACACCTCTATGAAAACCTCGAAATGCATGTCTGTACCCGTCAGAGTCAAACAGCCCTTATGTCACAGGGGTAACAGTATTTGCACTTCTCCGTTTCATTTTGTGCTAAAACATCCCCAGAGGCTTTGGGGTAACTTCTTGCACCCCCCAGCTTGCTAGTAAGGGTTTCAGGTAGAACCACTCTTTAGAGATACATCACTGCATGCTGCTGTGGCATGATATTTACCCTCTTTGTTTGCAGTGGACTCCAGTCAACTGGGAGAAAGAGTAGTCATGATTTATCAGTGGAACGTATCAAGGTTGCTTTCCTAACTTGAGTAAATAACCTAATATTCACCGGCTGGTTTTCTAGTTTAACTACTCTGTGTTATTGTGCACGTACTGATAGGGATTGACGTATTGACAGAGCTATCTCACACGCTTATTTTCTCTAAAGAGCTTTAACAATTTTGTTTCCACAAACTTGCTTAGCATGTTAATCTGTGCTGTACAGTACACGTCATGATCCTTTATCTCCAGAGATGGTAAATAGGAAGATAGGCCTTTTCAATGCAAACTAAAATCAGACGTCAGAGAGGGCAAAGGGGTGTTAAGCCATCTTGTCTGATTTTCTCTGGCGGTGCAAGATCATACCCTGAAAAAACCACTGTGTATGCATGGGGGTGGGTGTGTGCTTGTGTCTATGTATGTATTTACATTTGAATATGTAGTACGTGCATTTCCTTTTCCTATGGAGAATATTTTGTCCTACTCTTTTTAAAATGAACATTGGCAACAGATTGGTCCACAAAAGAGAATCGACTGTTATTTATGTTGCTAATGGATGTCAATGTTAGCAGTAAAGTAGAAAGAATACATTAAAAATTAATTATTCAGCAGCACCTGCTGGTGTCCTTAGAAATACTGCAGCACATTTCTGGTAAATGTTTCTTCATTACCCTAAATTTTTTGCTGCCTAACCCATCAGTCGGGAGCTTACAGTATAAGGAAAGGAAAAAACATATTTTCTTTTAATGGCCATCAATTCTTTTTTTATTAGGCTCACATCTTTCTCTAATGGAACTCTGCCTCTCCAGGGAGCAGCAAACCAACAACAGAGGATCTTGGTCCCATCTGTGCAGCAACAATTAGAAGCATTTTAACTCTGTGTGCAGAGGGATGAAATGACATTATTCATGAAGTGATCCCTTGCAGCTGTCTGCTCTTGCATCAGCTTGCCTCATGGATTTGTCACTCACTCATTTTCAATAAGTGGCAGCTATTAGCAGCTCCGTGGCCTCCCCTAGATGTCTTAGCTCATGCCCTAGAGTCAAGAAAGCACTACCAGTTTTAACAACTCAGAGTATTAAAAATCACTTGTGATCTGTAGGTTGGTACGTTACCTAGTTCTGTTCTCTTGCAGTCAAGGGAACAAGTCAAAAGACTTGTCAAGAGACAAGGAAGGCTGCTAATGTCGCATTATTCAAGAGCTTCTAACATGGCCAGCTTGCCATGCTGGTTTAAATGCTGGTTTGGATGTTGCATAGCTGTGAAATGAAACATCTCAGCACCTCATCTAAAAGTAAGAAAGGACTAAAAGATGTGGTTTGGCTTACACACCAATGCAAAGACATGAGTGAAAGTAGGTACTTATTTTCTTAGAGCTTTCTATGGATTGCCAAAATACTGGGTCAGGCAGATGATTTCATCAGCCGATGACAATAACGATATGGATTTTTGGCTCCATGTACCACCTAAGTGGATAGAAGAGTCAAGCTGTCATGGCAACAGACCTCCTGTTATGCTCATTTAGTATTACTCCTTTCTTCTTCTTCTGTGGAGGTAGCAGAGCAATGGAGGGACTCTATTTTCAGTTCATATTCATGATACATGTTGTCCCTCACCCCAACTGGAAAGTGCGTGCATGGAAAGAGAGTTGCTGTTTGTCAGATAAATTATTATTTATAAGCTGCTCACTCAGCTCTCCCTCCATCTCTAGATTAGTTAATCTCTGAAAAGGGCTACCCTGTCAGCATTACATTCACATCAATTTGTTTGGGAGCATGCCAGGATTATCCTTAGCTGAAGAATATGTGTGTGATGCTATATATTGTGTTGTCACCCTGTTCTACAGATATAAACATGAGTGACTGCTTCTGCCAGTGCAACATATTTCTTTATTGCTAGTGGCTGGAAAAAAATAATAAGCCTGTATTGTATTGTATTGTATTGTACCTTTGAGAAAAGTAATAGGATGGGTGTTAGCTCTAGCTTTCAGACACGCTTTCACTAATCTCATGTTGACAAACAGTTTATCTATCACTGACCTTGAAGAAGCTGGAGGTCATAAAACAAGAAAAGCAACTATTCAATTACAGGTAATAGGAAAATAGGAAATTCTACGGTACAGTGTCCATTTTATGGCCTTGGTGACTTCTCAGAACAGAAAAATGCTACTTATCTGAGTAGTTTTCTTAAAGAATTCCAGATATCAAGCATAAAACAATTAAGATATTAGTTAAAGTCCTCTCTGAAATAATTTAAGTGCTGCCCTAAATTGGTTTTCCCATTGAAACTCAGCCAGACAATGAGACTAGACTAATTTCTTCCCATGCAGGCATCTAAGCTGTTACAGTACAATGTTTCCTGAGAAATGCCTGAATGCAAGGTCCAGTAATTCTTAGCCTTTCAGCCTGCTACAAAGCTCAGCTGTCTCTCTCTGTACCCTCTTGTTTCAGGTTGTCATTAAGAATGAATTGCGCTGACAAGGGCATCCTCATTATGATGAGGCAGATCTTCTTCACAAGGAAATGCCATGCATTTCACAGAGACAGAAAGCAAATCTTGTCCAATGACTAAAGGACTGATTGAAAAAGTTGAAAAGGAAGGAAACTATTGTGTAGGTAATACGGTTTCTAAAGAAATAAGGCAAGGAAAACCCCGTGTTGTTAATGCATAGCAAAATATATGAACCAGAGAACAAATACTGAAAGAGACTCAAGTATAAATATCGCAATGAAACTCTTCCAAGTGTTTTTCCATCCTGTCTCTTCTGTAGCTGTCAGGCCTCTGCAGGATGAGATCTAAACTTCACTGAGTTTGAGTTAATTTGGGTAGGAGGTTCGGAGCACTCATTTCTCTCTCTTAGTTGCACAGTAAAAGAAGTATGTCAATGAAAGGTGAGTTGAGCTTAGGGGAAAAAAAGAATCTTGTCAGTCCAATTCTGCCAGTCCTTTAGACCCAGTTGAAAACGAGCTGCTTCAAACGTACTGCAGCTTTCCCCTTTTCCTCCTCAGCTCTCCAGCGCAGTTTGTGCGGCTCCAGGTCAGGCATCGGGACTGAAGCATTAGGGGCAGTTGGAGAAGGCGGCGGTGAGTTAAGTTCTAACAGACTGGACAGACTTGACTTCCATGCTCCCCCTGCCCCCTCCCCACCACCACCACTGCACCACCTCTGCTGTTTTGTCATACAGAGGACAAACATCCCCCTGAGATTTATCATCCTGCTAATTAAGCAGCAGCTGCAACCCTCCGTGTAATTTCATCTGCTAGTGGCATGTGCACTGTGCGGAGAGCTGCAAATTCCCTAGTCATCAGGTTTACTGGGGTGTGAATTTGCTCTCTCTGAAGCTAGGAGCACTATACGTATATCTAAAGCACACACATCGAAGCCAGACACATTTACCTTAGCGTTCCTGTGAACCTTCACTGCGTATGTGATCTGTTTTGCTTAAAGCAAGTAAGTGAGCATCGTACAGGGATGAAATCCTAGCTGCTGCATGAACAGAGATCACGTACTTGTGAACAATTCTACTGACATTAAAGGTTTCCAGATTTAGTTATTTTGGAAGTCTTGCTACATAAAATGTATTCCAGGTAATATGACCACAGGTAATATTTGGACTACAGCTAATAAGCTGTTTTCCCTTGCTGGATATTTAAGGAACACTCTGAAATACATCCGCTATAAGGTTTATTAAATGTCTGATATTTTGTTTCCATATTGTCATTTACCTTTTCTTCATCATTCAGAGTACTAAGCTGAATTCATTGCTGTCCTGCTCCTTGGTGGTAGACATTCAGATCTAAGCTGTGCAATGCAAGGCCATGTAGAGATACCAAAAGTCACTTATGAATGAATATGCTCACACCAGCGTGACAATTTTCCTGAACTAAGTGGGGGAGTCACCTGACTAATTAGCTTAGGCACAGCACCATACGAAGAAGCTATATGTCCCTCCAAGGCCATTGCTAGTGCCTCTGTACCCAAATACAGAAGACAGCTCGGATCAGGCTTGCAAAGTGCCATCATATATAGCTGTCTGTGGTCCCCCAAAATGCTGAAAAACTGGAGAGAGCTTAACAATGACAGTGACTTCAAGGCTTGAAAATCTGCATTATAGTGGGAGATTCAAAAAACCCTTTGATTTAGCTCATTGGAGAGAGCATGAGGACATAAGGTGGTTGTGGTTTGAAACAAAAATATTTTTCTTTAGATAAAATTATGTAAAAATTAGGGTCCAGGTAAAGCTAAGGGGGGATTCACCTTTTCAGATGTAGATTTCTGCAGTGCAGAAATATATGTGAGGCTACAGATCTTGGAGTTGAGGTATAGAGTTAATGTATCTCTGGTAAACATACCTCTAGTACATACAATTGTGCTCCTTTTAGCCAATGGGAGAAAACCAAATGCCTTGTCTAGGTCACTCTCCAACTGATCTAAAATAGGTCAGCTGAATTGTGCTTTGGCAACGTCTGTTTTTTTCCACTGTCTATAAAAGGAGTCTAGCTCAGGCGTAGGTATCTTGGACTGAGAGAGAAAAATTCTTCTCACAACATACAGTTTAAATCAATATGGGTCACTGTGCACTGGAACAACTTGCAAAGGAAAGGGGAGGAGTTTTTATACCATTTGCCATCTTTAAGTCAAGATCAGGTACTTTTTTTAAAGATATGGTCTTGCTCAACCTGATCTTGGAATAGGAATTATCAGCTAGGACGCCTTGGATGGTGACATACGTTTGTGACCATTTGGTGTGGCCCAAGATAAAGGTTATAAAGGATGATACAAATGCAGAGTAATGAAGAATCCTGACAAGTCCTTGTACTGTAGCGTTGGGTTTCTTCTATGTCAAAACTTTATCCTGAAAGAGTTTGATGCCCTTGACATTGCTATTAAGAGGTGATGTGAAGAACTAGAAATTTTTGTCTCATTGCAGATCATGACTGGGTATGATGCAAAACGAATTCATCAAAATATCAGCCATCTGAAAGCTAATTCAAAGATGGGGAGCCGAAACCCCATCTGTAGTGCCTAGAAGAGATGGACTGAAGTCAGTAATGACTCAACATACCAAGAGGAAGAGGCCCAACAAACCTCTGCCATTTGAAGGTAAATTGTTTGTTAGATTATCACAGCTCGTTTCCTCACTGACTGGTGAGTCCAGTTGTTTAAACCTGCGGATTCTTTTGTTGCCCACTTCTTGCTGGAGAATAGTACACAGCAAAACACTCCTGCTGCCTCCAGAAGGAAGATTTAAGCCTAGTCTTGGGGAAAAAATTGTTCTTTATTCACCTAAAACCTGTGACAATCCACGTTCTTATAGGTAGGTGAGATGTTGGGAAAAAGTAATTTCAAATAATCTAATTGTCAGTAACTTTAAATTATTTCACTGCTGATTACAAAACTATGGAAGGTTTCATGGGTGCCTTGATTTCCACGTGCAATATGCTAACTAAAAATTGTGCCAATCTATCTGTTTACCAAATTGAAACTAGTCAGCTTTACCTTGGTGTCCTTGCACACATACAGGAGTCAGAGCAATCAAAAATAAATTGCTTTTCAGGATTTTCTGCTTTTAAAACCTAAACGACACTAACAGAACGAGAAAAAAGTAAGTTTAAAATACTGTTTTATCTTCACTAAGCTCAAAGTATTCCCTGCATACAGTTTAATCAAATAACATGAAAATAAATTCTAAGTCAGTAGAGACATGGTAATAAAAATGTCTCAGCTGCTAAATCCTAACCAACGACTGATGAACTTGGTGTCTTGCTAGAAATGAAATTAAAAAAAAAAAATATTGTCTGTTAAGCTTCTTCTTACAGTTTGCAGTCAATTTATATGTCTGTATGTAATACCCTGGACTACAGAGGTTAAAATGTACCGCCAGAGTGTTCATTTCACTTTAGGTGAGCTGATAACGCTTTCTGATCAACAGCAATTCACTGTTCCATCTAAGTGTAAATGTCACACCTGAAACAGGCTGGTAAACCCTGTGAGGAGTTTAAGTCCGTAAGCTGTTACCTTCCATGAATGCACTTTTCTTCAAAGATGCAGAAAAAAAATCATGAATGTGCCTGTACAACCGCAAGCTAAATGGTGTAGGAGAAGAGTTAACTGGCAACAGATATAAACTCTTACTGTGCTTTAAAATTATTTCTCAAGTGAAGACCATTTGTCAAATAAAAGTTCTTCCTCAGCCCCACTTATACACATCTGAGCCCTGCCCCGCGCATCATGCTCAGCTTGTGCTGGGGATTGATGTGCGGGGAGGCAGGGGGCAAAGATCAGGTCTGGCGACTGGAATATTTTGGTAAGGGTAGGGGGAGTCTCAGGTTCTTTTAGACTGACAGGGCATGTTATTGTAGGTTTAGGTATAATTACATTCATCATTAGAGGGGAGAAGGTAGTTGCTGCTTCGTAACGTACATGAGCTTCAGTAATTGCTGCAGCATCATAGATGGCTCTTCAATCTCTCAGCCAGAGGTCACTGGAACTAACAATCCAGTCCCAAAGTACTAATGAGCGTGCTCCGGTGGCTGAACACACGCTTTGTCAGCACGGTTGTGCGTTCGCATTTAATGCTGGTGTTACTCTCCTACATGGGCCGAGGGATGGCGCTTCAGTAAGCAAAATGATTGCTCGTTCTGACTTGGACACTGGTCCCTGTCTGACACACTGGTCACTGCCTGGGATGTATGGGCGAGGACTTGGGGTTCCCTCAACCACGCTCAGAGGAATGACTTTGGAATAGCGCATGTACGGCTAAAGCCAAGCGCTGGTGCCAGGGAACTGAAGATGGGAGTAGAGGGAAGGAGGGCTTAGTAACAAACCAGAAATCTCCAGTTTCTTTGAACCTGTCCAAAGGGTGTTAAGCAACTGCATAATTAACAAGCCTGCAGAATTCCTGAGGACCCACTGACCTTATTTTTTTATTTTCCCCAAGATCTCACCTCTTACAAACATCAAAGCTTCCGTATTTCGAAGAATGAAGCTTGATAAAACTGAAGGTATACATCATTGGAGTAAACCACCAAGAATTAGACTTTTAACACTGCCTCCTCTTCCAGCCTGCCCGTTGGGAGTCCTGCCTGCCACCGAGCACGGGAAGATGCAGCCTTTACACACCTTCAGAAATGCTGCCTTATGCTATCGCCACCAAGAGGCTGCAGCAGAGAAGAGCATTCCTGAGGAGCTTGAGAGCAATGTGTGCATCAAAGCTGGGGCTTAAAAGGGAGCTGGGGTACCCTAGGGCTTGCCACATGATACATGACATGGGAGAGGAACACAGGATGGGCACAAAGGGAATTCTAAGTGTCACAATCATATACCGAGTGCAGCTATTATTTTATTAAATGAGAAAACAAACCTGAAATGTCAACGCATATGGGTGCAGGTCTTACCTGGCAGCAGTTTCCACTCTGGTCCTTTCATGTGTGCCAAGAGGGAGGCAGGAGTAGTTAAAGTGTTTAGCAGATCCCTCGTGGTGTTGCTCTGTAATAGTAAGACACATGTTGTAGTATCACAGACTATTTATTGGAGGTCAGTGAGCTGCTGTGCCTCAGACTGTGAACTCCTAGGTTTGACTTATTAAAGGGTTATATGTTATTTTACTTTCTGGCCATCCATCCTCCAACATTGTCAGAACCTTTTTAAAACACCAGACAAAATAAATGCCCTCTGCTTAATCCCATTGGTTAAAAAGACAAGCAGAAGTATAATATAATGATAAGAATCATAAGAAATAATGATAAGAAACTAAGTTTCTGTACAAAAATACTGGTGATGATAGTTGTCAGAGCAATAAACTTTTAACTAAACCTTTCTCTAACTAAACACATTTGATAGTCTCAATTTCATACAATATGTCCAAGCACACAGGTTTTCTTTATGGCATCATGAATATGGTCAGTCTCGGGGAGATTTAAATGCTAAGAGGTTCCATATGTCCAAAGCACAGCCTGCCTTCTGCAAGCCAGTTAATGGGTCCATACTTCCCTTCAGCTTCATGTCTGGACTGCTCAAACGGTGCGGCGACAACACAGAGAAGGAGGCAGATTGAGACTGAAGATCACAACGCAGCATAACGGATCACCTTTTCTTTTAGAGTCTGAGAAAACGCACAAACGCAACCTGTGATGTCAAACAGGCTCATGTGTTGCAAAAACTGTGCCCTCATTTATAATATTTTGGGTCTGACATCCTGACTCCGTGTCGCGGTGCATGAGAGCATTTGCCAGCAAGGAATGCTGGAGCAGCGTGGAGAAGCCTGGGGATTTCCTTTCCATCTAGGTCATCCGTGCAAAATTTCATATGGCTTTTCTCAATGGCCATTTGTCACAACTGTCCACTAGTTTGCAACAAGTTTTCAAAACAGTGTTCTCGCTTGGGCACAGCATTTAGATAATGTGGATTCTCCTTCGGTTAAAAGAGGACGTCTAATTTATTGAAGGGAAAGGAATTCTGTAACGGCTTTCCAAGCTATAAATCTAATGAGGTGAAAGCTGTGTTTCAGTCACTTTTGAAGAAGACTCAGACTTTATGGCCTCTGTGTCTTCCTATCAGACACTGTTTTGAACCAATTGTCCGGAATTGGTAAGCAGAACAAGAAGGTTGGGGTTTTGCCAAATCTCGGCTCTACAGATCAATAGTGTATATTGAGTGATGTTCTGTAGGACTATTCATGTGATGGATGCAGTGTGAGACTCACAGATGAGGGAATGTACGATAGTTGCCAACTCTCTCTTCTGACGCATTTGTGCAATTTGGTAGCTGCTACAATGACTGATGCACACACCATGCAATGGAACAATATCTTCCTTGTTATTCACTAGCAAGACCACTGACATTTGTTTGTTTCTATAGTGGTTGCCGTTTAATGTCTACATCTAAAGTTACCAAAAGTTACCAAGTATGGCATCTGACTTGTCTCAAACTTTAACCGAGGGACAGTTTATGCAAGATGAACATGCTAGCAAGATTTAATCCCTTTTGTGAAAGCGTAGGGTGAGCTGTGTTCTTAAGGTAGCATTTTGGAAGGTTGCCAAATGAAGAGGACATTGAAATTCAGTAGAACTTGGATGTCAAATTCCAGTAGGTTCATTTGAAATTCCATCTCCAGTAACTTGGCAAGAGATAATGGGTTTCTGTTCACTGTAATACTGAGTCTTAGTGGTAGTTGTGTCACTCACTGGGAAAGCCCCAGTTGAGGGCAGAAGCAAGCATATGATTAACTGCACACAAGTAGCCATTTTCACTTCATTAACTAGCCATGTGTGCAAGAGCTCTCCCGACAGAAATGCTTTCTTCAATAGGGTTTTGTTTTAGGACCTCTTGGCAAGTCTGTGAAATATGAATATCGTTCAACTTATGTAGGTGTCATAAGGCTTATTCAATGAAGGACAAAGACGTGCTGTGTTAGGAAAAACTGCAGAAGAATTCTAGTTTTAGAGTTTGTTTTCTATATGATCGAAGTATATGGTATAAATTGAAGGTTTTCTGTAGGTCCTATTACTTTTATTAACTTCACTTTATTTGATCATATCTTTAGAAATAGTTCCACCCGAAATGCCACTGCTAGGTGAATTTTTGTCAAATTTTTTCAAAATCATTAGGATCAGAGCAGTCTGAATGTTTTGAAAAAACAAAAGTTACGAAAAACCAAACCCAAAACCAAACAAAAATGCAATGGCAGAGAACAACTGTCCACTTTTTTCTTGTTATACAAGAATCGGAGTGCACCTAATGAACTCAAGGTGCTGCCAGTTTAAAACAAATAGGGTATATTTTTCAGAGCTTTCAGTTAAACTACTGACCTCACTGTTGCAGGATATTGGGAGGCCAAAAGTCTAGAGAAGTTCAAAAGTGCCAGATATAGAGCTACGGAAGAAAGCTCTGCAAGCAGTTATTAAATACAGTCACAGCATGACCCTAAATGACCGACTGACAGAATCTGAGAATATACAGTAGTGACAGGACCCTTCTGTACATGCCTTCCTTGTTAAAGAGGGGATACTGAGGTATCCAGGCACCTTGCTAGACCTAGCGCAGAAGACCAGGGATTCCTAGGAATTTTGCTTGCTGGAATAAAGCAGAAACAGAAGAAGAACTAGTAAATAATTGAGGTATGGGCATATGAAACTCAGGACAGCCAGGGCCAGTCCTCTGTCCTCCCTTGCTCTCTCAGGTCTCCTTGTGTGACTTCTGCTTGGAATTTAGGCACAGATGCTCCAAAGGACTTGGTATTTACCAAACTGCAGGTGCCTAAACTCCTTCAGTGCTGTAAGTGTCAAGCGTACTTACGTACTCTGTCTCTATCTGTAAAGTGAACACGTTCTTACTTTACTCCTTTATGAGGGTAAGCATGTTTTTAACTCTCCAGAAGCGCTGAGACATTACTGTAATAGCAGAGAGATAAATACTTTAGAAGAGGTAGCTGTGTAATAGACGGCTCTGTGAAAAATCTCTGAACCGAATCGTCAGATGACGTTAGCCGCCTACATCCACTGAAGTTGAACTGATGTTGGGGTCCATTATCTTCATGTTTCCAATTACCATCTAAACGTCAAGTTGTCGTGTCTCGCTGGATCCTGCACATTGCACCACTGTCAAAGAGACGTTCCCACTTGCGTTCTCTGCAAAAGGCAAACCCATATATTTTCTATACAGTTCTTTGTCTAGATTCTCATTCTCTGAACGTGTCACTGCATGTTACTAGGAGGCAGAATAATTGGATGGGGTAAGAATTAGAGTCATCAAGTTAGAGAATAGGAAAGTCAATGCACAGCATTCATATACCTCAGCACCAGACAGATCATTTGTGGGGAGGCAGAATTTGGTCCACCTCCTCCCATTTTTAAAAAAAAAAAAAAAAAATTGTGGGTTGTACACTTGTCTGTGTTATATCGAGTTATAACAATACCAAACCAGAACAGCATGGATTTAAGCCAAAAATCTGTTTTCTTTTTCTTGTGGCACAGAAGTGAGTATTCAAACAGTTACAAGATCTGAAATTCACACATTTACGTACCTAACAGTCCTACTCATAAGAAAAGCAGAATTAATACAAGCATAATTTGCCTTTCCTTCCGAGCAGATGCTCCTTCAGATTTGTGTACTGAATTATTCATATCACAGTGAGTTGAGCCCTATCATTCTTTGCGTTAGAAAATTTCCATAGTGGACGACATACTGCACATATAAAACTACATCACTTCATAACTGCTGAATATCTGGTCTGAAGTATCCTGGGATTTCTGCAACTGTTCTCTCTTTATACCAAGACTACAAATTAATTTTTTCTTGCTCAGTTTGAAATTCAATATCACATTCATACTGGTTATAAGCCCTCTTTAGATGTTAAGGTATCCGTACTTTTGGGCTTTTTAGGAGATATTTGCTCTATATTTGATATCCATTATTAAACTAATGGTGGTTTTAAACCTTTATGTGCAAGGTATTCCGGCTCATAACTTAGGATTCCTCACTGATGTATTAAATAAAAATTTATCAGCGACATCCAGAGCACTGTATAGGCAGCTCTGCGTAAATTAAAGATGCACTTCTGTAAATCCAAACATTGAAAACTACATCCTCACACCAATCCAGTTTGAGATTTTGGTTTGAATTGTGTCATCTATAGTTTGAGTATTCTGTGATGTACAGTTATGGTATGTTTTATCTGTGTAGCTTATGAAATCATTATTAACCATTTGTATAGCACCATAAATTTGCTATCAGAAAGCAAAGCACATTCACTGTACAGATGTGCTCCTGTATTTTGTAATGTAGCATTCTGGGTCTGTTGGATAATTCTAAATATGTCAACATCTAAATACGCAGTCACCAAGGACCTGAAAGACATTCAAGCTTTGGAAATTACACAGCTGCAATATCTGCTGTGTAATCAGGTATCAAAATTCACCTCTGAATTCAGGGTCAGAAAAACTTTTGCATTCTTAAATAATTACATGGATGCTGAAGGAAGCACCGGTTTGTCAGTGCAGTGGCTTTACATGAGGAAGTATATACCAGTTTTACAAATTATTCTTTGTATTTTTATAAGAATTGGTATTAATGTTAACACACAACAAATAAGTAGAGTTTAGGGTCTCTCCGTCACCCATGTTTTGTTGGTGTGTGGCTGTTCTACCTGCTTTACCGAGTAAGCTGGATGCCAAGATAGGACGATCTCTGTGAATGGGAGTACGCATCCTAGAAATGCTACATTCTTCATAGGCGAATTATTTTTAGTATGTTTGACAATTATGGCAAGTGGGCTTGAAATCGGTGTTTTCCTACCTGAATGCTCCAGCAGTTTGAAATGATACCTGCTAAAGGTCCTGCAGTGGCCAAATTGTTATATAATTTCTGTATGTGAAATTGTCCCCAGCTGTCCTAGGATTAGATCAAAGTGCTTAAATGCCTCATATAGATATGGCACTACTTGCTGCAACGGCAAGTGGATAAAAACCAGTAATTACAATTTTGTGGATGAGAATTCTCTGCGCCGACAGCACTGGAAATCTTCCACTTCCATTTTGCTGCCTTACTTGAGATAACAATATTGCAAAATTGAGTTTGCTTGTCCTGAAAATGTTCCTCTCTGCCTTTTCTTCTGTCTGTCTGTCTGTCTGTCTGTCTGTCTGTCTGTCTTCCTGTTTTCTGTTTCAGCAGAATGGCTGAATAATTTCAAAGCCCGCTTTTGGGGATGTGAGGGTCTGATTTTTCAACCCCAGATGTTAGTAAGCTTGAGAGACTTCTGCAAAGGATAAATGGCCAGATTTGGGCATGGGGAGGCAGGGCCAGCCCTGTACCTGTGCTATAGGGCAACACAGCACTTTTGTCAACACACCATCCTTCAGCTTAATTCCCTCTGCTTTTAGATCGTTGCGTGGTGGTTTTGCTTAATATACATTTTTTCTTCAAGAACAGTATTATTTCCTATTCAACAGTCCCTTGCGAAGGCACAAGTGCCTTAATGTGCTTGTATTAGGCATGCAGCTTCTGCAACTTTCCGGTGGGAACAGCGCTTTATAATTTATGGATGCGCTTTCTGAAATAATAACTCAAAATTACATTCTGGTTTATTTAATCTTCTTTTAATTGGCATCTCAGCGGCTTTGCAGGAGTCTGGCTGCAGATTTTCCACTTGCTATTGGATTATTCTTTTTTTTTTTACTATTAACTGCTGCATGCAGAGAAAAGCACACTCTTTGACAACAGTCCCTGCATGAAGATTCTTAATTAAATTGTACTCAGCATGTTGTAAAAATTGCAAGGTTTTCGGAGAAGACATGAGGTGCATGGATAATGTGGCATCTTACGTGACAGCTTTGCGTTTCAGCAGGATTCCACAGCACTTTCTTTGCCTCCAACGTAAAATACTACTAAAGGAAATGGCATAAAATTGCCTTTACTTTGTCTTCTGCTAAGTTTTAATTGCTTATCTTTCTTAAAGGTTGTTAAATAGGCCTCTTACCATTGATGTTAGGGTATATGCAACGTTTATTCATGCATACAAAGTAGGCTTAGGATACAGATAAATTCCAAGCTTGTACACACAGATATCGATTGATGGAGGACTCTACCTGCTTAATTAAAACAAACTTTTCAAATAGAAAAGGAAAGAAAAAAAAATTGAAAATAAGTCCCACTCATCAGACATACTTTGGATTTTTGACCAGTTCTATTCGTGATGCTTTTCACCCATAAATACTTCTACTCCTTGTATGTGCTTGTGTAGAGGCACATTTCACAGAAAAACAAACTGCTGCCAAAAGACAAAGGAGATTTTAGGGCTGTTCCTTCCTCCAGGCTCCTCCCATTCCATATGACTTCACCACTTGCATTTTTGTGTGAAAATATTGAACGCCCACAACTCAGCAAGCACCTTTTCCTTTGATCTTCTTCCTGTCCTGATCGGTTTTATGGCAGATGCACCAGGT
The DNA here is from genome assembly GCA_009769605.1 of Bucorvus abyssinicus. NCBI lineage: Eukaryota > Metazoa > Chordata > Aves > Bucerotiformes > Bucorvidae > Bucorvus > Bucorvus abyssinicus. The sequence continues at coordinate 72,634,752 of CM020025.1, forward strand.
GACGGTGAGACCCTGTGCATCTGTGGGGTTGCTGGGGGCCTGCTGATGCTGAACACATGCAGGTGCCGTTTGGTACGTGCGGGAGGTCTGGTGCACCCACGTACACCTGGGTGTGCTCTGGTTTTGTCACCAGTCTGCTGAGCTGCTGCGGTCATCTGGCCAGAGTCACCATTTGGATTATGGCATTTTCTCCATTAATCGAGTGCTCACAGCTCCCTTTCTGCAGGGCGTCCCCTGACCCTGGACCACTATGGGATGCAGAGTGTGGGGAGAAACAAGCTTCCCTTTTGCCAGTAAAGCAGTTTTGACTATTATGAGTCACTTGCAACCCTTTTTCCTCCTTTGGCCAAGCTCGTTTGCTCTCCATTTCAGACATCTCCAGTATGGATGGGTCCCTTGCTACCACACTCTTCTGAGACAAGAGAAACTACAGCATGCTACGTGCGGTGCAGCTTGCTTTAAGGATTAATGTGAATTAAAAGAAAGAAAAGAAGGAAAGAAGGAAAGAAAGAAATTAAGGAAATAAAAGGAAAGAGAAAGCGATGGAGAATAATGTGTGAGGGCAGACCACACCACTCTGATAATGTTGATGTTTTTTGAATCCAATGCGATCGGTTTTATTAGAGTGACTCTCAGCCTCTGGGTGAAGTGCAGAAAGTGTGGTGTGGGGCAGGCGCAAGGTGCCGGCAACTCTTCAGGTAGCTTTAGGTCCTGGTTTGAGTTGGAACAGAATTAACTTTGTTCAGTGATTTCACTTTCCAGCTCAGTCTCCTCTAACTAACAGCACTTTCTGAAGTTAAAGGTGTGTTTTTGCAGACAGTGTCTGCTTTGAGAAGTGACAGCGCTTGATGTTCACAGCTACTCCCAGGGACTGCTGTGCAGAAAGGCTCTTGCTTAGACTTTTGGCTACTTGCTCCTACAGTGATCAAGGTCACTGCTAAATCCTGTGTATCATCTTGGGGGTGCACTAAGTTACAGACCGCACCTGCAGGGAGGAGCGGACAGGCCAGGTGACCCTGAACTGACCAACAAGGTGTTCCATCCCATAGACGTCATATTCGGTATAAAGCTGAGGGATCACAAAGGTCTCGCTCTCTCTTGCCCTCCTCTGCAATGGCCGGTGTCTGAGGAGGACTCCATCCATTCCACCTTTGATCCCAACCCGTGCATCCCTGAATCCAGCTCTGGAATCCAGCTCCTGCATCTGGTTCCCAACTGCTGCTGAGCCCAGCCTGGGCCTTCCCCAGTGCCTGCCCACAGCACCAGTGGTGATGGTGACGTGGCTGCCATCAGGGGGTTGGGTTCGGTGTTGGTATTTTATGTATTTGTATATAGTTCACTTCATTGTTACTATTCTCATTAAAGCAGTTTTGGTTTTCTTTTCCAACCCATAAGTCTCTCTCCCTTGCTCCTTTTCTCTTTCCCCTCTTTGGGAAGGGGAGGGGGGGGGTAATAGAGACCATCTGTCATTCGCCTAGCGGCTGGCCCAGCCCTAACCCGTGACATTTTACATTACACAAAATGTCGTATCCTCCCTGGTTTAGGGAGTGTGAGAGGGATATTTGCTGGACTGCAGAGGAGAGCAGTTTGCAAGGAATGGGTAAGTGTCTCTTCTCAGGCACTTCCCTCCATTGCCTCTAATTTTCTTGTGCAGGTCCCTGTAGGGGAAGTCACAAGTTACAGTTTTGAAAGCTTTTTCCACACTCTTGAGCCCACACCATCCAGGGGGACTGTGGGAGGCAAAACTAGCAGCAACTTCTTTAGAGATTTCTGGGACATGACTTCTTTAGAGATTTCTGGGACACGCTGTGCTGCTGCGGGGGAGCATTAGTTGTCCTTTCCTTTTCTCTCATCTGAGTGATGCTGCTGTGAGCCTTTCAGACAGGCATGTGGGCCTGACATCTCCTTCAGGGACTCTGGTGGATGGGAAACGATCTCTGCTAAGACAGGGCTGACATGCAGCTGGGTATTCAGGTGAGCCTTCCCACTTGCTCCGCCCTGGGAGGAAGGCTGATTCCCAGGCTCACATGGGCTGCAAAGAGAGTATCGACACGATCCAACATAACACCATGCAGTTCTCAGCAGGGCACAGCCTATAACAAGTCTTGGTTTTCAGGGGCTGCCTATGAATTCAGTCCTTGTAAGGAACGCCTGACAGATCCCTGCAAAGTAAGGGCTCTGCTTATCCCTAGCACATTTACTGTACATCCCTCTAGGCAGACGTCTCCCTTGCGGCGTGCCTTCTGGGGCAGTTTCCCGGGAGCTTTCCAAGTGAGGTCATGACCTGCAGCTGCTGTGAAAAAAATCTTTGTTGGTAACAAATACCAAAGAAAATCATTTTCATAGGCAGGTTGAGGTGTCTTTACTATGTGTAAAATGTGCAGCCTGGGTGGGTTTCCTAAACAGAATTGGAAAGTGGGGCTCAAGAAGCTCACTCTAACTTTGAGTTGAGATGTTTGCTCACATCTGTCTTGCCGATCCACCTATCCCTGTACTTCTCGTGGCCACTCATCAGGAGTGAAATCAGATAGTGACAGACACATGTTTTTACAGATTAGAGTCATTATGATATGACATGCATGTGCCTACAGGACTAAACATTATGTGAGGGTCAAAGAATACAGATAACTGTAAACTGGAAAAACCTCTTACTTTTTGTGGTCTACTCCTGTGAATGACAGGCATGCATTCCTCTGGCTGTCCTGCACACTAGGTATAACAGAAATACCCAGTATTTATCTCTGTGAAGAAGATTTCATGCCAGTATAGCACATCTGGATGCAACTTGAAGTGCTCACATGGCCTGAAGGGAACCTGAAACAAAGCCCAGCCAGGTACTATTTGCAGTAGGTTCAGTATACACTAGAAACAAATAATTTCTGTTTTATTTTCCTCAGAAGGGTATGCGTTCCCCAGTCTTCAATATTCAGGTCTCCGATCAATCACTAAAACCATCTGGCATAGATATTTGATAGAGAAAAATAAATCTGCAACACTTCCAGAACAGTTCTCTAAGCTGTTCTCTCTCCTGTTTGTCTATCGAGAAAGGCTTATCTCTACACGTAAAAAACACTCCGCATCCATTGTAACTGCTTACTTTCAAATGGAAGCTCTCCATTAACAAACAGAGAGATTCAAATATGCCCTGAAACTGCTTCCCTGCCGTAAGCTCTTCAAAAAAAGCTATTACGACCTTTATAAATTCAAATAATCTGCAAGAGCAGCTCTCTCCATTATTTCTGCAACCAAGTTTTCTCTGCAGCGTGTAAGTGTGCATGGGAGGTTGTTTCTGAAGGGAGGTAAAGAAAATCCCTGTAATCTCATGAACTTACTGGAAAAATCCAACCGATGCTTTCAGCACAAGATTTAATTGATCATTTTCAATTATTGCAAAGAAAAGGACAGAAATAGAACCTTTGTAACCAAAAAGAGGAGCAAAGTAGCAGAGTTGCTAGCTCCAAACCTGCTTGATATGAATGGCTCCTTAAACTCTCTGTATTCATTTGCAGTAGCTATGCATTGGGATAACTTTGTTCATCTTGGACAGTGTCCAAGCACAGCCCTTCTCGAAACCCACGGAGCTTATCTGGATTCTTTACTTGCATAAATCTGTGTTATCCCACGTAACTGTCAACAGGGCAAAGCCTGGATCTGGTTCTGATCCAACTATTTTTTTACTTTTTTTTTTTTTTTTTTTGTCTAAGACAATCAGTGTTAGAGAGAAGCATGGGAGTTCTTCAGTTTTCAAGCCAGCACTACCTTTATAAATTGGGTATCCATACTCACAGCACCCATTGGAGATGGCTTTGGGATGAAGGCTCTGGGCTGCCTTCTGACTGACAGTTTTCCCTTGTGTATTAACAAGGTAATTTTGTTGATTTGAGTGGGGTCGCTCTGGATGCTGTGCACAGAAAGGCTTATTCACCTCACGGAAGGACCTGACCCAGGGAATTGGGTTTGTACAAAGGGAAGGAGGCTTATCCTCCCATCAGTCAGAGAAAGGGAACTTTCCCCTGATCAAAAACATTAAAGAACCACCAATCTCACTTGAGGCTTAACTTGACAATTGATGTTCATTCAAGCACCCATTCACACACACTTCAATTTAGATTGCAGATTAATTTTAGAGAGACTTGTTCATTAATAGGGTAGCTAATTAATTTTGCTGTTAGCTATTTTAATTTCTCAGCAGAATAATCAAATATCCCTTCTCTACTAAATCAAACCTGCCTGCACCATATCAGAATGAATAAGAGCACCTATTTAATTTTCCAGGCATTAAATAATTAAAGCTTCCTTGAAGGAGAGAACAGTAAGTTACTGCCACTGGTGAACAGATAATGACAGAGATGTACTTTCTTTAGGGAAACATACAGAGGATGAAATATCTCCTATCCATGTATGCCACAGTTTATCTCTATGCTTTGCATTTACTACTAATGAATACTACTAATTAACTGCACTAAAATACCTCTCAGGGGAGTGCTACATATCTGAAGTGTGATAATGTCAAGTGGATCATTTCAGGGTACTTGGAGCTGCTGTCAGTATCCCACAGAAAGCCCACAGGAAAGCACTGTGCTGGAAAGCAGCATGAAGAGCAGTATAAGAGGAGATCCTCCAGCCAAGGACCATGCCATAGTCACATTACTGTTGTGGTATGGTGATACAGAGCAAAGCCACCCCCAAAATTATAGCCCCGTCATGCCATAAGGAGTGAAGAAGGATCCCAGGTCCCCTTTTTTCAGGACTGACTCCTCTATTCACATTTTTGAATCCTCTATACTGAGAGGTTTGTAGGGACCTGAAGATCAGTCAAGCTATGAGGGGGAAAATAAAAAAGAGAAACTTTTAGAAAACACTGCAAATAACATCAGAGCTTTGTTGTGTAGTTCAGTGATATTTGTGTAGCTACCTGGAAGAAACTTAAGTGTCCTGATGTTTTCCCTCGGGATGTAAGAGAGATGCGATGAGATTTGCTTAGGAAAGAGAAGTTACCATACGGGAAGTCATGACACCCCATCCTTTGAGACGGAGATAAAAAATTGAAGCCAGGACATATTTTGATGACTACAGTCATCATGATGAAGGGCATGTGAAGCTGACCGGCAGGCCCTTCCTTGATGAGACTGTGTCCATTCTTGGAGAGTGGTTATTAAGGTTGTCTTCCAGTAGCTTTTAACTTCTGACTGTCAGACCTTGGAGTAAAGAAAAGGACTCCCCTAAGGCCAGTTTCAGAAAATACTCTGTCTAGTCACTCTGGTGTCAGGTTTTGCTGGGCAGAGGGAGGACACCTGAGCAACGGTCTTGCCCCACTGGAGTCATAAGAAAGTGCTGGGCAGAGCCAGGGACGGGAGCGTGCCCTTGCTCTTGCCGTTGGATGATCATTGCCCCACCAGTGCTCTGCCCAGACAGGTAAGTAAAATCTGCATATGATCGGGTAGGGGGAAAGGAGAAAAAGGCTTCTGCTTCTCTTACTGAATGCTGCCATGTCTCCTTAGGACTTGCCTGGCTTCCCCTCCTGCAGAAGAGAGTTGAGCACCACACTACAGACCTCACAGTATTTAATATACTTCCTCTCACAATGCTTTTTTAGGATGGAGGGTTAGATTTTTCCTTCAGGAAACAGACTGTCCTCTGACTTCACTGTTGCATCTGAAGCTTATTCCCACTCATCTTCACCTTCAAGATAATCAGACTTGGCCATTAAAATGATCCAAACATTCTTATCGATGAATATTGGATAATTTGCAATGAAACTGAGTGTAAATTCCAAACAGTAACCTCTAGGATTATAAATGGAAGTTCAGTATAAAAGCCTATTTTTGCTAGTCCTTTTTTTTCTGGTTTTAGATGTTTCACCCAGTCAGGAAAGGGAAAAAACCACCAAACTAATAATTATTGGTGAGTAGCTGACGCAAAGTTTCCCGTTAGTTAAAAAATCTGTTAGGTTGATTAACTGACATAGAATTGCATGTAATGGGTGCATTTCCAAACACCAAGTTGGCTATTGAAAATATTGAACCGTTAAAAATTAAGCCAGTCTAATAACGAAGAACTATGAAAATATCAGTGATACTGTCCCTTGCTTTTCCTAACCTTGATCTTCACTTTACTCTCTTTAGTACATTTTGACTTTTGCCTCTGTGTTCAGTATAACGTGTGAAGTGCTGCTGCCTGTGTTTAGACCGATAGCATTTGTCTGAAGAAGAAAAGTCAGCAAATGGAAGGTCCTATTATTTACTGGTGATGAGATGCTGGATACTCAGGGTGTTTTCTCTCCATATCTGTCAAAATTTTTCGGCTCAGTCATAATGGAATCTTCCTATTTCTGCTTCCCTTCCTTTCCCCACATATTCAAAGTGAGGATGCTGCTGCTTACAGGCTAGCTCTGGACCTTGCCATGGGTTCAGAGAGGCTGTGACCCTGCCCAGGAGGCGAATGAAACCTTTCTCCGCAGGAAGCGGATGGAAGCAGGAGGCACTTCTTATGCAGGGAAAGGCACAGAACATATTCTTTTGGGGACTACCTATTTTTGGAAACATTTAAATCAACTCGTGCCTCCTTTTGGCCCTACAGAGTTCTCTGGTTATCTAAATGCCAGTGCTCCAGGCCAGGTCTCTGCTGGCGGCTGGCTGCATGCGGGAGGGACTACTGTGCCCAGAGGGCTGAGGGGAAAATAAATGAGAGATTTGTAGCTCAAGGACCAGGAGATACTGGTGAGAAAAGACAGTGGAGAAAAATGTGATTCCCAAGAAGAAGACAACAGGAATCATTGTGTAAAGTCAAGTGCCTGTTTTTCAGGCTGGTCTGCATCTGGCCCTTCAGCCCAATTAGTGTCTGTTTTTTCTCTGAAGAAATTTACGTTCAGAAACCTTCAGTCTCAGCCTAGCACAATGAAGATTCAGGGGGCAGGATGTAAGGAGGGGGAGCCATAGTCTGCTCGTGTGTGTGAATACACCTCTGTCAGATTCAGTAACTAGCATAGGGACAAAAACCTGTTACACCTTATGAAACCTTGTGAGCAAACCATCCTACCTCCCGTTACAGCTGTAAATGCGATTGCGTGGCTCCCAGGAATCCTCTTTATTAAGATTTCGTGGTAGCCTGCAGACTGCATGGTAGGGTATTCTTCCATTTAAACTAGGGAGTGTACTTGTGATTTATAAAAAAGTAATAAATGATAATGCCGCATGTCTTAGGTAAAAATACCAAATAGAAAGGACAATATGATCCTGTCGATACCTGCTATCCAGCAAGACTGACACATCAGGGGATGGACAGGAGAAGATGATCTTAAGAGTTTACTATATACAATATTACCTTCCAAAGGAGATAAAAGCCTGGGGAAAACTGGCTTCCCTGGCTGTTCAGGAATTTTATTGGTCTCTTTCTTTGTAAAGAGGGAGATCTAGATAGGAATATTACAAAGATACATCAAAGCTTCTCTACTTGAGTTGCAGCTTCAGGAATTCCCCAGGATGGGAATCCACATCTGATTAATTGGATGCTACATCTCCTTAATCAATACTCAGAGAGTTTGTCCAGCACAGCCAACAGCCTTTTGTTGCTGTTAGAAGCAAGAAGTAGACACTGTTCCCAGCCCTTCCACAAACACATGTGCAGCCATGGCCACAGGGCAGCTGTGCAGCCCCTGTGTGGTGGGTCTCAGTCCCATATGTTACTGGGGGTCTTGCTCCCCACCACGTTGAAAGGGCAGTCTCCAGAAGAGCCTCCTGGGTTGCCTCCCTCCACACATGGAGTAAAAATTTTACTACATCTAGAGGCAAGGTTGGGCGTGGGGCGTCATTAGTACTCGAAAAGGCAATTTCCAGCTGTGCTCCATGTCTGTACGCCATGGCTCGCTGATTGGAAAGTCAAATCTGGCTTTAAAGGTTGTTTTGGAGCACAACTCAACATAAAATACGGGCTATCTGTTGTGAATTAAGGCTGCCGTGCTGTTTTAGTTCATCTCTATATTTGTACTAACACATTAACTTCCTTGTCATCGTGGTTATTAATCTTACATGTAATTCCTTTATATTACAGATATTTTGTTTTAATCTAGGTGAACAGACACCGTTTTAATCTACTGCATATATTTTAATCCATTAGCTGATGACTGTCTGATAGCAGAGCAGAAGGAAATAGGATTGGATCACTACAATTAGTGGGGAAAATGTCTCAGTGATGTTCATATGAATTATTCAGTTTACTCCATAATCCACAAAGCTACAATCACTTTACTGTATGACAAAACTGATGCATTAGAGACTACAGAAAAGATAAGTTATATCTGAAAAATGAAGCTGTGTTAGTATCATTGCTTTCTATCAACATTCTTTAAAATTCATCCTGACTATTTAAGAGCTCATAATACTTCATCTTTCCCCTTCAGGAAGAGTTACTTCTGTAGCGGATCTTTATACACTATGAAATAGGTTTGCCAAATACAGGGTAAGCATTAGCTTTCCAGGTCCTGCTTCAGCTTCCCTTGTGTGTGTATTTTTCATTCTCGTCTGAGGATAGACAAGCTTATGTATCGGTGCACTGCAGGGGAAGAGTTACTTATTCAATTGCTCGTAGACTTGCCAGTATCAGAATGAGCCAACACTGCATTTACATCTCTGTCACGGTGACAACATTGTGCAATATAGCGGATAAGGAACGCAGTACGATTCGTCAATGGTTTTACGTGCTTATAAGGCATACTAATGGCAAAATATCTTGCTGAGTGATGTCCTTTTGATATGTAAAATATTAATTTGGGAAGACTTGTACATAACAAGGACTAGGCTAAACTATAGCACTTTTGTACTCAATACTCAACTGGAGGATGTGCATAAGGCTTTTATTCATTATATTTCTTACTGGCAGGAAAAAAATTAAAATTTGGTACATAACTGAACATTTATTTTTAAGCATCATGTGGCTTAGCAAGTCTCCATCAACCATTTGAGCTCCCATAACTAGTGCTGTATGTACTTTCAGTCCAATTAAAAAATTAAATGCATTACTTCAAGCTATGTCTTTGTTCTTGTGTCCATATACTGACTGTGATTAACCATTTTGTTACTCTATTTTTTATGAAGACATATTCGTTTTGCTGCACATGATACCTTAAAAATGCTTCTGTTTTCAGGTGTCAGTTTCTAATACATCAGTGTCTACCATAAGTCTTTACACACTTCATTTAAAAGGAGAAAAACAAAGAAACTTCATCCTCTACCAACACAGGAGAAGCGCTCTGGTTGGTAGGAGGTTTGTTACGTCCCTTGACTATCATCAGGAGACATGCAGTCAATGTACCTGTGTCATTGCAACCACCTCACAGGATTAGATTACTTCGCCAGTCTGTATTGTTCTCGCATTGAAACACTCAGTAAAAAAGATGATGGTAGATATATACTCAGGTATTCATAGATGTCTACATCTAAGCATTTAGAGCATCAACATATTGCTAGTATTTAGCTTAATAATTAAAAAAAATCCTTCCTGGTTTAAGATTTCATAACATCTTTAATTTTTATAAGAAACGAGACTATGCAAAGCCCAGGCTGATGCGGGAGTAGTCAGTGAAGAACACAACCCCTTCAGAAACTCAGGTACCCTCAGCCGTACCATTCCATTCACAGCCTTAAACCCACTGACTTCTGGGAATAAACATGTCAGCCCTCTTGTCAATATAAACAACTAAACCCAGCAGTCTGGGTGAGCAAACAAAAATCAGGCAAGCAGCTATGGTGGCAGAGAGACTTCAGCTGGCAGAAGTCAAATATTCGAAGAATTTGCCGTTATAATTAAAAACTACTAAGAAAGGAAAACCGCTCAATTTCTCGCAGATCCTAGACCCACCAGAGCACACCTGTAAAATGATTCTTTGTTCAACAAATCCTGTCCAGGGGAGACACTCTGGTACATCTTCACTAGGTTTATGGTGGTTGAACAGTTTTTCCTAAAGCTTTGTACCCTGCGGTTTCCTCACAGAAAATGACTCGTTCTGCAGTCCATCATGCAGCTAAAATTGTTCATAACAGCCCACGTCAATGGCAGCTATTAAGACTCCACTCATTTCCCCTTCAGTACTTCATACAGCAAATGGCACAGCTATTGACTTCATGCAGGCAGCAGTTTTAGGGAAATGGAGATGCTTTGAGACAGTTTCCTTGAGGTGGTTTTTTCCCTGACCATAGGAGGTTAGTCTCAGGTTGCTGAAGTGCTGTATCCTGATATAAAAACTCTACACTTCAGATGTCAAAATAAGCATCTCAATGCAAGTAAATGACTAGATGACATACCACAAGTATGCATTTCAGTGAAGTTCAGTTTCAATTTGTGTAAATGTTTGACTCCTGAGCTTAAAGTGTATCCCTGCAGCTACACTCCCTGTAAATTTTTTTGTCAGCTCCATTTTAGACTTCATATCTGAGATGGCCAGAAATTGAAAGAGCCCAGTAAAAAGCAGGTAGTAGGAAGACTGAAGCACTTGGCAGCTGAGGCAGATAGAAGAAAAAGTGGAGGCTCAGGGGGTGCTGGGAATATCCTCAGACTTACAGGAGGTCGAGGAGATCAAATGGGTCACAGGAGAATAAATAGTCAGAGGGTCAGGTTCCCCATACGCTAGTTCAGGTTTAGTGCCAAAACTGTCTGGATCCAATATATAGTCTTGAAGAAAGCAAGGAAATATCTTCCTTGATGCTTTGGCAATGCAAGCATGTCAATATTTTCTTGGCAATGTGCTCTTGGCTCATCCAGCTTATTTCCAGTTTCCGTAGTACTTGCAGCTGCTGAGGATTATTGCAGATGCTGTAACAAATTGATAAACCCTGTGGATGAAGTCCCCCGGTGGGAAAGTTCAGGTTGCTTGGCTTATTTATTAAAGATTTATCTGTCGCCTATAGCAGCTGCATCCTTACACACTAACTGCATTCAGATTTTAATTGTGTTGAGTCTCCTTAATTGTTAGTCAGATGGGGTAATCATAAATGCAAAATATGGAGGATCATACCGATATGCAGAATATGTCTACAATTTCTTAGTCATCGACCTCGTGTAGAAAAAAATTGGGCACAGTGATTTAAAGGCCATTTCAAAACATAAGACCTTTGATTTTGAGCATTCACCAACTCTGAAGCAATAAAAAGCCATGCCAGATTCTGAATATTCAGTAGGCATTGTTTTTGAGTAAGAAGTAATTTTGTTCTGGTTTTGGCTTCTTGAATAAGAGTGGCCATGCACAGAAACTCAGTTTTGAAGCTGAAAGCGGTACAATGCTCTTTTCTTGACATTTCTCCCATACAGAAAATCACAGCTTTCAAACAGTTAGAACAAGTTGCACTGTAGAATATAAACAGGTCTTTATCTCAACACGAGCCAGTCCCCCTTCTGTGGGTGCATGCTTCCTAATTTCCTGTGGTAGCAAATGCTTTCCTTTACAAGGTTCTTCCTGGCTGGTTTTCTGTCTTCCCCATCTGCCCAACTGTTTGTGCAATGGAGAGAAAGAGCCCTTCAGCCATTAATGAGGAAAACAACTCCATAAATAAAACAGCCAAGGTTTAGTCTTCTGAAAAAAAGCAGAGAAGGCGGCTGTTAATCAAAGTCAGGCGAGGAAAGTACTTTGTATGTTGAAAAAAGTCAAAGTACTGTAATCGTCTCACCCAAGAAGAAGACAGAGCAAAACACCTGATTAACAGTGAACTGCGGTGTTTCATGGAAATTTGCTACAGGAAGGCAAGAAGAATAAGGGGAATGAACTGAAAGCAGAGGGGAAATGCTGGTTTCCTGTGTGTTATTAGCAAAGTGGGGACTAAGCCTTCCTTGTAACCTCACATCTTGGTTTTTTCTGAAGAAAATGTGATGATTTTAGAATTCTCATCTCTGTCTGTTAGTTGTTGGGTTTCTACGCTGTTCTGAAACATGACATTTCTTCACAAGGGTAAAAATGTATCTTTGTACCCAAGTTCACGTGACAGCCTTCAATGGTATCCCTTGTATTTTCTGCTGCAATTCAAACGTACTCATACTCGAAGGAGGGCCACACGCTTAGTGAAATGAAGAAATAAGGATACAGAGAAACAACTATGGGAGTTCCACGGTGATACATTAGATTAACATCTGCCATTAGTCTTGGAAAATTAGGCTGATGCTGCTTTTCCTGGGAGCACAGAAAAACTCAAAAATAGCAGTTCAATGGGTGCATCAGCTTTTTCTTTATGGTTGAGTTATATGTGACAGATGGCAACAGGTAGAAGCACAGTTTACTTCTCTGTTGATGAAAGATAACAGGGATTTGCAAGAACATTGTTTTCACATCTATGAAGCACGCACAGCTCAGCACAGCCCTCCTTAATTCGCGATCACGTGTCTGACTTTGGTCTATTTTTACATTGTGTACAAGACAAAAAGTAAAGGGCCTCCTGAGTGAGAGGGATTGGTCAGAAATGCGCTATCTTTCCTATACGAGTTGTGATGTGGCTGTTTCATGCCGAATGGTCAAGGTCCCATTTGCTGATAGCAGTAAGCTGACCTTGCTTCTTCAGCAAAACTTCTCCCAGAGATTTCTAAACACAGAGGAAAATTAGCAACTTTCTAATCTAAGGCAACTACACTCTAGCTTGTCTGGAGCTGTTGCAGCATGTAAAACCAGACACCAGAGTTTCACATAATTTCATACAGATGTAGATTACTCTTCTGTCCCTTTCCCACAGGTATGGGAACTTACATTTCCCACCTCTGCAGGAGAAGAGCAGAAGACAGAGGGCTGGCATCCTGTGTGGGTTCACATAATCGGGCACCACGTTTCTCTCATTACATGACCTGATGCAGGGAGTGTTTGAGGATTTTCAAGCAAATAATAGGTTGCCCTAAGCTGACTGGCCCTCTTGCACGGCATAAACTGCAGACTTTCCCTTTGTACTTCCACCTATAGATGGAAATAATCTTACCTCCTATGCAAGAGAACCTGCTGCACTTCAACTAATTTCAGTTAAGTTGAAATGCATCTTTCAGAAAGCCATCACATCATGATGTAAGGATTGAGTGAGGATGAATATTTCCTTTCAGTTAGTGTCTGTACTAGCTTGCTTTACTAAAGAGTTGCTTCTTCTCATTTGTATTTTAGCTTCTGGCTAATTTTACAGGATATTTTTACAACCTGTGTTCATCTAAAGAGCTTTTAAAACGAGCTGTTCCCTGTACAGGTTCATACAGGCATCGATAGATGATGTTTGTTCTGAAGGACTAGGCTCCTCCGTCTATTAGATGGTGAGATGGTAGGTGAGTGTGTAGGAGGACAGGGAGGCAGAGCTAGAAACGAGTCAGTACCAGCACGCTTGGAGGACCCATGCTCCTCCAGCCAGGCTTGACTGTCTCCCACCGACTAGCCCCAGAGAGCCAAGTCATGGACATATACTTCCAGAGATCAGAAGAAATATGCCTTTCCAATACACGGTTTAGCCTTCAGCACAAGACATTCTTGTATTTAGCAAAGAACAAGCTGTCACAGGCCATTTAAGTTTTGTGAATTTAAAGCAAGAGGAATTAAAAAACAAGGAGGACAGACCCACCATGTGCTCCAGGCTTGAATCTGGGGCTTTGTTCAGGGAAACGTCCATAGATGTAGTATTGAAGACAGGCCTGACCCTTAGAAAACTTGTATCCAGAACTATGTACAATGTTCATTAAAATCAGCTTTGAATTGCCTGGGGCTTCTCTGTTTTAATGCTGATCCATCTTACCTGTCTTCTGAGTGTGATAAATTGCAGCAAGGTTTTCTTGCCACCTGCTTTGAACCTACTAGTTAAGATTGGTTGAACCACTGAATAATTTACTTGATGAATTTCATACTGGTTTTGAAAGACTTATCTCTGAAAGTTATTCTTCACTTTCCATACAGTTCTGCAAGATACGTGCTAGAGGAGTTCCTGACAAATTTATTGGAAGTAAAAGCAATTGCTGTTAGCAAACAGCCTTCAAAGAAACATATGTTCATCCATTTTAGTCCTGCCTGTGTTGAATATCCAAAATTATAATGTATTTCACTGGAGAAGAACCCACACAGTTAAATCAGTCAATGGACTGTAACAGGATGGTGCCAGCCAAGAAAATGTAGTATTTTGTGAAAAGTGGACATCTCTGGCTCTTCTGAACAAAATTGGCTTGGCTGTTGGAGACAAGTCATGCGGCTCTTCTGGGAAGAAACTTGTATTAAATGAAATGCCAGTTTGAATATTTTAAGAATGATTCCTCCTTCCATGGAATCATCAATTTTCAACTTACATTAATGGTTTTAAATCCTGCCTTAACAAAGCCGGTAGCTCAGAGAATTATTTCATTCAACTGCATGAAATGTAATGCATCCATGGAGAGAAACTTAAGTGTCTCCAACTCCACAGAATCAGGTCAATGTTTCCATCCTCCTAGCAAGACAGATTGTTTCTACAGCAGAGGATTATTTTTGGGTGGTGGTGAAGAATAGAAGTGTAAACTTCTGAAGTTTTCAACAACACTGAGAAGATTCTTCACCCAGAAACAGCAGTGTAGGAAAGACAGAAAACAGTCTATTTTGTTTCCATCAGTGTGGTATCTCCCACATCTCCTGATACTTCATTTACTCCAGTTCTAGAATAAATCAGTGGGATTTCCGAGGCAATCCTTATTGCTTTTTATACTACGTGTCCACCTCAGAGTGTGTGGAAATGATAGTTTCTCTGCTTCTTTCATGTCTCTTCTGTTTAATCCTCTCATAAATTGGCATTGTTCTCCTCCTCTGCTGACCCACAATTACTTATGTACTTACTCAGAGGCAACCTGACTGACTTAACAGATAGTGCCGTCCCTCCTGGGAACATATACAGAACAATGAGCAACAAGTCTGATGTTCCAAAAATTACATATCTGTGTATTTTAAATATATAGTCAGGTGGGGAAACAGAGACTATGGAGTATAGGACTCACTTGTCTTTAAGATGGGACATATGCCCTGCTTTACTAAACATGTGCAGCGGAGGGAGTGGGGAGTGCAAAAGCCCACCCCTCGGTCAGGCGCGTCCAGAGGCAGGCATTTACATACCTGGAAAACACTGATGACAGAAACTTCTGTGCCAAGAACTGGAGGCACATCGGTGCCTAAAACAGGACTTCAGCGAAATCTACGTAGACATCCCACTCTAGATTCTTACCCCAAATCCTGTAGCAATGTCATGTTAAATAGCGGAACAGTGTTCAGATTTTCTGGCACACAGGCCTGGCAATTTGCCTGTAGGGTTTACCTACATCGCTTCTTTCCTGTCCACCTTAAGTTCTGTTCACGCAGTGACAGGGAGCCTTTGTTTCATGCTTTCATTTCAAGATTAAAGCCATTCATTTATGTCCATAAATTAATTTAATCCAGAACTGATGTTGAATCTGCAGATTTAATGCAGAATTTCCTCATATCCTAATGACTTCTTCGCTTCTGGAAGGGAATATTGTTTCTTGTAAGAATCTGTGGTAATTAATACAAGTAGACAGTGTTCCTAACTGCTTCAGAAGCCAACAACAACGTGGTGTTATCATCTTGTGCCAAGAAACAGCAAAGCAATTCGTGAGAAGGCATTTTTCCCCTATTCATTTAGGTGCTTGTCTTGTGTTTTCCCCTGCGTCTTCCCTCATTCCTTTCAGCGGAGCAGCTGAACAGCTTGTTACAAGACTTTTCATCTTCTCAGAAGTACTCAGAGGATATGGACACAGACAGTGTTTGTTTCCATCTAGAGAACTGATGTTCTCAGCATCTTTTCTATAATAAGTCAATTGCTTTCCTAGTTTGGACTTTTCACTCTCTCTCTCCTAATAACTCAGTTATAAATGTACCACCTTTCATAAGGCTGCCCTGGATAGTCAAACACTGCCAACTGTAGGATTTGGGAACTTAATGCCGTTCCCATGAAGGCCGTACACCAGGCTTCCATGGCAGCTGGTCCTGCTTTTGTGAAAGCATTGCCTTTGAGTTATCTTTAATCTCTTTGAGACATCAGTTAATTTTTGAAGGAAGACGGCTCTATTTGTGAATGGAATATACCATTAATTCCCCTCTCTTCCACTATGCTATGCTGTGGTAGAGTCAGATTTCTGTACCTCTGGCATACAGATCACCAGACAAGTCAATGCAAGCTACAAAACCGTGCTTAGCCAATGCTCAGAACAGAGGTACGGGAATATCTGATTTTGACCTAGAAAAGTAGAAGGCTAAGACACAGTTCCCCAGACTTTTCAAGCCAACGTATTTGCAGGAAGCTAATTAAAAGTTTCAATGAGCAATCATGTAAGAAATCTCCTGAAACCTAAAGTTATGTCCCTAGAGCACAAATAACATAATGTGTCTCTTGTGACCGATCACAACCCTGCAGTGCATCCTGAATGTCTCACTTTTAAATAAATCCATAATAGAAATAAAATTTCATACACATCCAGACACATAATTCCAATATGAAATTGAATTCGCAGATATTGTACTAAAAGAAGAACACAAAATTCCCTGGTATAACTACCTTTTACTGTTCACTCTTTTCTCACATGTTCCAAACTCTGAAGCAAATTAGGACTTGAAACAAAAGTTCCTCTTATTATGCCTTAAGCACAAGACTATCCTTTTTTCCATTTATGCTGAAAATCATGTCGTTAACTACTTATTCCCTTCCACAGAAGAGTAAGGAAAATTCTTCAGGGATTTTAGGCTAGTCAAGAGGAAGGTATAAGAAACATTTATTGATCTAAAGGATTATTTTATAATAATGTGGCTAAGACAAAATGTCTTCTAGGAAGTGTTTTATTGCTGTCCGCAAAGAACTTATTTTCAGCAAAAGGAAATGAATGCAGATGTAGTAGCGTTGCCAGGGCTACTTCCTAGTGAATCTTATTCTCTTTGACCATAGTGACACCACTTCTTCACTTGATGGCCTGCAGAATAAAACAAACGAAGTGACATTTCCTACAGATTTGTGTGCTACATCCCCTCTTCCTCCTCCTCCACAACCACCTCAGCTAATCATTCCTGTTTCCCCTGAGTCCTCACTGCACTGTTGCAATGACAAGCAGTTAAAATCTGTGCTTCATGTACACCAGTTATTGCTTCCTGGTACACGGGAGGAACTCCTGCATTGTCGGCAGATGTTCAGCAGCAACCAAGGACGGCTGTTGCTGTAGACAAAGACAGACTCTTTTCAACAGCTTTAAAGACAGGAGGAGGTAGATTATATTTATCAAACATTTTTATCAAAGATGATGGAGTGAGAATTGTTTGTGCGCTTTCTCTGAAAAACTGGCCACTTCAAAAAAAAAAAAAAAAAAAGAAAAGAAAAGAAAAAGAAAAAAAGAAGAAACCAATCATTTGTTAGTTATAAATGCTCATTAACAGTCAGCTGGAACTACATATGCTTAATGAGTTAGCGATCTGCAATCATGAAGTACCTCTTCGGGCCAGGATCTTTCACCAGTGTCTATTTACAGAGCAATCTGTCGTTTGCAAGATTTATAACTAGGAGTACTCTTGTGGCATGAGGCATCATTCAGACTGCATGGCACAAGAGGTTCCTGCCATAATATTTGTGAAAGACATGGCCGAGGACTTCTTTTTGGCCTTAGTGAGTGTTTTTTTCTGTGTCTTCCTAAGGTAATGTCCCATTTATGAGTAACTGCCTGTATGAGGTATGGCTGTATGTTCTTCTCGGGAGTGAATGAAGTACAAAGAGTAAAGTAAAAAGAGGCTTCACCGTGTTGCTCAGATGTTTCCTAACCAAATGGGAAGGCTTGCTGTAGTTACCTGACCCAACACAGTTTTCTGTGGCAGACATGGCCCTATCTGGACTTGTTCCCCAAGTTCCTGTTCTGGTCAGCAAAGAGGAATCAGCATTTCTAGGGCACAATTTATCTCAGTCTGATGTTTCCTTCTAAATTAAGTGAACTGCATCCTTAAATGCCTGTGTCTTTCCATGGACAAAGTCAGCTGAGAATGACCTTTTTGCACCTCCTCTGCACACACCTTGTAGACTAGCTCCCTGCTATCACAGAGGGAGCTTAGCGAGCGAGCTCATAGGTCCCCTCAGGTGGACACTAAAGTTGGGTAAGATGAACCCTGGGGCTCCTGGCTGTTTGTTCCTGTGTTTTCAGAAGTGTTTGCAAACTGCGTTGTCTGGTTTTCATACATACTT
The DNA here is from genome assembly GCA_009769605.1 of Bucorvus abyssinicus. Taxonomy (NCBI): domain Eukaryota; kingdom Metazoa; phylum Chordata; class Aves; order Bucerotiformes; family Bucorvidae; genus Bucorvus; species Bucorvus abyssinicus. The sequence continues at coordinate 72,652,937 of CM020025.1, forward strand.
TAGTTTATTCTTACCTTGGCCTGGCCTTAGCTAAAAATGATATTTAGGTAACTGATTTCTATTAAATAAATGCATCCTTTCTCAGACATTGAAAAAAAATCGCAAGAGAACAAAGGACAGGATTATCCTTTGGGTTACAGAAGACTGAACTGCGTAAAGCATTAGAAATATAACAAGCACTTAAAAGAAGTTGCAGACTCCTTGTTTTCCTTTCTCTTCTCTCCACTTGATTATTTTGTTAGGGTTTTATTCTGTGCCTTACCAGACCAATACTACGTCTAGTTAAATTACACATAGCACACTATGAGAAGGAGCTGGAAAAAGGGAAGGGAGCTATGACTGCAAAGCTCTCACCCTGATATCAAAATAAACTTCCACCTCCCAAATTAACCTCCCAAATCCAACTTTATCTCTCCAAAAAGACTTAACATGTTGCTATTAACCACTGCTTTGAAGAAAATAACACCTGATCCTTCCGTAATGGCTTTCGACTCTAGGTTGCACAGGGGTTCTGTACCAATATCCCTGCTTCACCTCTTCTGTTCAGAGGGAGAGTCGTGGTCACCCAGCAACTGCTGACTCAAGAACTGAACTCAGGAGTCCTGAACTCCTGTTCAACACACAACCCACAGCCTGCAAAAAGCCAAAATACTATCTAGATGAAATTTGTTATTATTTTGCTGGATCAAACAGAAGAGAGTTTGAATGGGTTCTATAAATGCTCAGTGAATTTCCTGCTAAAATCTTTGTCTCTCCAAGCAGCACTTACTTCTTCGCAGGAGACAGATAGACACAGAACAGACATTTCCTCAACTTCTCTGACTTTTGCTGGATGCCTCACAGCACAGACAATGAGGTTCACTGTTGATGCAGAAACTGCTGCGTGGGCAGCCAGGGAAAATTTCTAAAAGGGGTAGAATAGATATCTCAGAAAATCAATAAGCTTTAGTATAGGGAGTAGCCATAGCAAGACACGGTGTTTGCAAAAGCCCAGCCTCCACAATTGCTGCTCAAGTGGGAGAAAATCAATTGTCTTTCACCCCGATCTCGTTAGCTGAGCTCCTGCTTTCTGCGAGAGACACTTCTCAGAGACAGGTGGCTTGGGAAACAATGGGTACAGGGCTGATACTAGGCATTCAGGTAGAAATAACACAAGATAATAGATACATTTTCATCCGATGAAAATACGTGCTAAAATTCATGGTATGCCAACAGTCCATCAGGCAGAGATCTGTCACAGCTACTCTGGTGCACGGTTGGTCATCCCTTGGTCCCTCTGCTGCTGTAGAGTGAGCCAGGTGATTAATCTGAGAGCCTACAGAATTGGTGGGGGAAGCTGTGCTGTGATTTAAGCGCAGTGTTGAGGCACTTAAGAAACTGGCTGGTCTCGGCGACATGGAGCCAACACACAGCTCTGTGCTGAGATGGTTACTGGGAGTGAGAATAGGGGATTTATTCTCTTGCGGGGAGAGATAGGTCTGCTCTGAATGGAGAGAGGCCACTGTCAAGTAATGAAAGCTCTGGGGCACTGGATGCTCTCTTCTCAGGTCAGAGCAGACATGCTAAGCATGTTAGCAGTATCAAGGACAGTAAGAAGCTTTTGGCAAAAAGAAGGAAATACGTGTTAGAATTAGAATTCTATTTAAACAGTAGCAAAATGGTTTTTACAGGGAGACATTTAATATCACTGCCCCAAAAAAAGAGGCAGTCTGCAGCTTACTTCAGTTTGCCAGAACCCCTTTCCCTCTTTCAAATAGCTGATGGAGCAGAAACCAGGGTTTGTTAGCACTACAGCTCAAAAAATGGTAACTGTAAACAAAGAGTTTAAATCCCTTTGTTCAAAAATGGGCAGTGGGAGTTGTCCCATGGAGCTGAAATGTGCTCTTCCCCTCTGCGATTCACTGTGAAAAATCGAATGCTGCCGCAAATTAAAATCCTGAGTTCTGCTCCGCTTTGGGAAGAATGTAGTGTTTGTGCCTCTGGGGGTTCTGAAGAAAAATTGCTTGGGTAGGCTATACATGATTTTGCAGTAACTGGGGCTGATGTGATCATATCGACATAACAGAAGTCTAAGAAATATGACCCACCACAAGTATACTGACTTTGGAATAACTTCTCCCAACTCTTTAAGACGTTTTTTACCGAATTTCTACCTACTAATTTCCTGTGTTTGATGCTAAATACCTCTAAGCCTTTGAGTACAGCTTCGGAGTCCACCTGGAAGCTAGGTCAGGTTAAGCTGAGCTTATATGTAAATTCACAGCCCAGCTGAGTCAATGTTAGCTTATCCAAATAGGCAAGCCTGCAGGCAGAGCTCCGGTACAGATGCAGCAAGTGACTGGTTTCATTGCAAGGATTCATCAGGCCACCAAGGCCAGACTTCTAACTCCCCCAGCCCAACCTGGCTGGCTGGTTGGCAGAAGTTCAGGGAGTGTGGCATCCCCAGACTGCTTCCCTATCACAAAAATTAATCTCTCCAATGAATTGGCTTATCGCCTCTACCTTCAAGACCTCCTCTTCAGTCACCTCGTTACTAGTTCACACTGCTACATCCAAATTGGAACCAAACCTTTGGTTACAAGAGCAAACACAAGCATTGGAGATATAATTCCCTTTAGCAGTAGTAAGATAATACTTTTATATAGAGTGCTGCAGGTGACCAGAGTGATCACTTCTGCATACCTGATGCTGAAGCATTGATGCTTGCCCAGCTAGTTGTCTCAGTTGAAGCCTTTATACACTTTAAAAGATGTCTTGTTCACAATAATCAGTTATGGGCATGTGTAATACAGTTTTATACATTTTAGATATATGATGCATACACAGTTATTCACCACGAATAATTCACGACCTTCCACAGCCCTTGAGATGTAACATCCTTATAGCATAACTAATGGTTTTATTAACACAATCTAGCCATGCACACCTCTTTGTTACAGGGTTATTTATTTTGTTGGGCCCTAAAACTGCCTCCTTTCAAAGTTGTATTCCTTTAGTAATGAGCAATTAGCCACTCAAAATGTCTGTTTATAGCCCAGGGGCTGCTGACTTCTTCCTGTACCTGCCAACTTCATCCTGTGCCTGCATTCTCAAAACCTTTCCCATCCTCTTGTGAAAGTTCACTCTGCATGTTCTTATTTTAGGAACATTGATAGTTTAGACTACATAGCAATGGTCACTTAGAGTAGTATATATAATCCTTGGGTACATATTTGCTATTAATACCTGCGGTGGTACTGCTAGCACATTATCAAAAATTGCTTTACAACAATACACAGTGTACAGCCACTCTTCCAAAGTGGCTGATAAAACTGGAAAACTCTTACCAACAAACACGTCACCTTCTTTTATGCAGTCTGTAGCCAGCTTTGCTGTTGTAATACTCCTCCTGTGTCCTTCCACCCGCTCACTTCTGAGAAGTGAGCTTGCTCAACTGCTGGTTCAGGCTTTGAGTTTCTGCACTTCTCTCTTTCACATCAGTCATTTTGGATGGCCTCCTTTTGCTTACATATTTTTGCACGTTATCCCACTTCTCATTTTACACATCACGCTTTTTTGCCCCCTCATTTTCCTACCCTCCCGAGCAATTATTCTGAATACTAAAAAAGTTATTTGGTTTGGAGTCTGTGGTGTCCTTGCTGCTGACTTTGTAACTGGGATATTTGTTTCTCAAGGCTGGCGTCTTCAGTGTTCTCTCACATAGGCTTTATAGTTGTTTCTGCACAAGGTAAAATAAAGGTTGCAATGAGCAGTTGAAGGTGTAGCAGTGACATGCGGGCAGGCTGCCAATATTTCCTGCTCAGGAATCAATACTCTTTGATTGCATTTAGTTCACTTTGTAATCAGTCTGAATAGGCAAATAAATAGTTCTCCTCAGGGCCCATGGTCAACAAGATAAGAATCATTAAAATATTATCTCCATATACTGCTGCTGTAAAAAAAATGTTGCTAGAGGGTGACATTTTCCACACTTTCAAAGACTGTACGAAAATCATAAGCTGAAGATATTGTCCTGAAGAATATTAAGCCCCTCACCTGAATATAAATTTTCATTTTTTTCTGACAAACATCAATGGTAATTTCATCTGGTTTTGCAAATGGCCTGATCACTAACAAACACTTCATTTCAGCAAACCCTCCAGAACTTTGCTCCATATGACCATAGCCTTGGTCAGCAATTCATAGCTGGTATTATAGACTGATGGTATTCTGAAAGCTGTCCCCAAACTCACTGTCAGCCCAGGATGGCTGGTTTCAGTCAGGGTCCACAACATGGGGATGAGCTGTGCAAGTTGTATCACCGATGGGATGGAGTTGTGATGCCCATTTAGCTGCTCTAAGGGCACCAGAGGGCATTGCCCTCCCCAAAACCTCTCCAAAGTGGGAGCTGGGGAGGGAACAGTCTCTTTTCCAGCCATCAGGGAACCTCCAGGATGCTCTGACACTGAGAAATTGGATTACTGTAGGAGAATGCATCTCTGATTGCTTGCAATTCCCTTTACAAGGCTGAGCAATGCACACTGTCATTGTAGGTACTTCTCTTACGATGTGCCTTGAAAAAAAAAGAGCTGCCTCAGTTCAGAGGGCAGGTACGTACACTAGCTCAAAAGGGAAAGAGAGATATTCATCTTTTCATAACGATTTGAGATGACTACTAAACCTACCAGTTTTATAGCTGCACCTGGGGGCTTACTGGAAGGCTGTTTGACTCAAATGCAAATGACTCAAACGTTCCCCATAGTTTTTGTTTAAGCAGTGAATAGATAAAGGTGAGGAGTAGGAGGAATTTATTTTATCTTCATTTGAATACGGCCCTTTTCACAATAACAGGTTACAGAATCAATAGCTATTTCCTCAAAACTACTAAGTTAATACTTGTTTATTTTCTATACCTTTCCATAATGCCTCCATTATCATCATTATGCTTTCTTCAGTTCTATCAGTCAGATATCCTCCCTCCACTCCTAGTCTTCATTATGGCTCAGTCCTAAGAAAAAATAAGTAGGCAGATACACATAATACCTTTAAAAACCTTTTCCAAGGGGGTTAGGAAAATCTGGTGACCTTCCTTTGCTGGAACTCAGCACAGCACGTTTTGGGGAACTGGAGCTTGGGTCAAAATTCTCCTGGCTGGGAGAAATATTCGCTCTTTCAGTAGGCTTTTCTTTTTGCCTGAACACAAAAGCTACAGTGATGTCAACTGGGGACAGCAAACTAAGACCAAGCAACAGGTTTTGAGTTGGAATTTAATAATTATGCTGTGTTTTAAGGTGTTACGGGGCAGTTTCAAAGTTATTGGTTAGTCAAATGAATAATGAAGTCAAAAGAAAACTACAGACTAAGACATGGGATGCCTACACTAAGAGCCATAAAAATTAGCCAACATACATTAGCCTTATCCTCTTATGTGTGAGTGGGTCTTGGCAAAGTGTCTGTCAAATAATTCTTTCAAAACACTGCTGCCAATGCATTCTGACTGCTGCAGCGGTTGCTCTGTATTTGTCACATTGGCTTTGCTTTGCCTACACTAGAGAAGGGAGTGGGAATGTTATGATGGGCAGAGGGTGAAGAATGAAATAGATGGAACTGCTGAAAGGGCACTGGAGTCTGTCCTTTCCCCATCCTCCGGCTAGATTTTATTTATAGTCTAGACTTCTAAGCATATAGAAGGCTAAAGAAGCATAAATACTTCTATAAAGTGCATAAAACCTTCATTAATGCACCTCCTGGCACCTTTAAGAGGGAATGGAGACTGTTGCACCTGAATTTTTTATAGGTTTGGGGATTTCTTTTGGTTTTGTTTTTGTTTTGTTTTCTTCTATTTTCTTGGAATATAATCCCTTCTAAAATACCTGCCTGTTTAAAGATTGCATCTGTCTCTTTTTTCTCAGTGCAAATTCTTCTGCCAAACTTTCTTAAACAGGCTTCTGAAAGTCAGCAAAGATTTGACCTAGAGCCATCAGAAAAGCCAAAGTACAGATGCTAAATTCTTAAGCAACAAATCTGACTTGAAAACAAACCAAAAATACACCCAGAAGGACAGAATAGCTTAAGGGATTAGTAATGGATTTGCACATCTCAATCAGTGGCTCAAACCCAGAGCAAGTTAATAACAAGGGAAGTTCCACCCTTCAGTCAGTGCCTAAATACACACAGTCTCTTCTCTAGGGCTGTTGGTATGAGCCTGCACTTAGAGAAGACACCTGGGCATTAATCCCTTTAAGACTCCACACATTTTTAACTTTTCTTCATGAAACTCACTCTGTAAATCCATCTGTGACTTTTTGTGCTATTACCTCACTATTCCTTAGTTCATCTAATTAAAGCAACATCAACTACCCTGTGACAGCATCCCATGCCCTCTGACCTGTGTGAAATAGCACCACTGGTATTACACGGCCACAGAGAGAATTACAGACACCACCTACGGACTTCTCTGAGACCAGAGTAGAGCTCTAAAAGGACAAAATTAACAACATTGCCAACAGAGAAAAAAAACCCACACGTACCTTCCCACAAGGTTGTGCAGAGATTGATTAGATAATGTCCCAAATTACAAATAACTTCATTTCTCACTGAGTTCAGTATTTACAAGGCACTGAGAGTACCACTTGTGCTAAGTAGTGCAAGTACATACCTGTCACAGCTGGGGATGTTGTTAAGTAAAGTGATCACACAGAAGTGCTGGAGAAGTTAATGGAGCTGGCTAGATAAGTGAAGACATTTTTTCTGCTAGAATGTACCACCTCACCAAAACCCAGGCAGTCTACAGAAACACATACTTTCCAGTATAAATGTCCTCAGAATGTAAGAGGGTGGCTGATCTACTTAATGTAAAGATCTGGACCAATTTTTTATGGAGCTGAAGGAGTTTGCTTTATTCAAGCAAACTTAATTGTTCACGTGAACATAATACCTGACCGAGCTGTCGGCAAGTGACTGGCTGGAGTTTGCATATTTTTGCAGAGAAAAAATTGTAATGGTTCATTTTTTTGAAAGGACATGGAAAACTCACCAGGGTAAGAATTATCTCTTTTTTTCACCAAATAGTTTGTTTTCTCTGCAGCCCTCATTATTACCCGTAACTCATTTGCTAGATTCTTTCCTGAAGGAAAGATTAAAAACTTTGAAAGATTTCTACTGGAAATAAGACCCCCGTCAGTTAATACTTGGTAAGACAAACCATGTGATCCATCATCACTCTGACGCTTTTCAATAGCAATTCCACAAGTAAGAGGATTGCAGAAAGGGGCATGTAATTATGTGGAGAGACCTTTGGGAGACTTTATTACAGCTTCTCAGTACTTAAAGGCATCCTGTAAGAAAGATGGAGACAATCTTTTAAGCAGGCCCTGTTGCAACAGGATGAGGGATGATGGGTTTAAACTAAAAGAGGGGAGATTTAGAGTAGATATAAGGAAGACATTTTTTTACACGAGGGTTGCGGAACTCTGGAACAAGTTGCCCAGAAAGGAGGTAGATGCCCCATTCCTGGAAATATTCCAGGTCAGGTTGGATGGGGCTCTGAGCAACCTGCTGTAGTTGAAGGTGTCCCTGCTCAGTGCAGGGGGGTTGGACTGGATGACCTTGAAAGGTCTCTTCCAACCCAAACCATTCTCTGATTCTATGTTTCAAGCGGGTCCAGTTGAATTTCCTGGACTGTTTTATACTCTTTCTAATGGTTTTCAACGTAGTATGGGTTATTCTGTGGGAAAAGAAGCCCATTTGGACTGAACACCCAAGTGACTGGACTGCCTGAAGCAATTAATTATATGAGATGGTCTCCAAATAAAGGAAGAACAGATCTATATTTGTGCTGGACCAGGTAAATCCTTGAGGGCCTTTCGATGTCAGTAGGCTTTGGAAGATGACTCTGCTTTGGAAAGCTGCCTTGTACAGTTGATCAGTAGGCTTTCCAAAAAGATTTTAATGTATTTCAGAGAAGCAAGAAAACAAACAAAGCCCCCTGAAAACATACAAACAAACAAACTCACACAAATCAATAGCAGAATAACTTTCTAGACCAAGGAATCTGGATTTCTGAGTCTCATCTCACTGTGGTGCCTTTTGCTCTATGATATTAGAAGTGGTAACTCAGGTCTTTCTATTTTCCAAGTTTTAACATTCTTTTCTTTATTTTTTTTCTTTTCCCAATATACCCACTTACCCAAATATGAAACATTCTTCTCTTAGCCCCTGGTAAATGCGGACTAGGGCAATTATCCTAAGCTTGAATTGATGTGTGATGTTTCACTTGTAAGGAGGCTAATCTAAGCCTGTCAGACTCTGCAGCTAGAAGCATTTATTACTGTCAAATCCAATGAAAGCCAGGAGATTGATCTTCTAGGTAGCAGCTGCAGCATCCACCAGAAACTAATTTAATATAAGAACTGTGGCAAATCCATAGAAATAATGTTGTTTGGATGCTCACTTTACTTCCCATTTTTTCTTTGGTTTGTTTAAACACAATGGCTCAAGAGAGGATAATAAGGTTGTAGAAGTAGATGTGAGAGAAGAATTTGTCCCAACAGGTGTAACACTACTCAGAAGGAGCTGGGACGGATTGGACATTCATAGAGTCTCATCTATTTTGAGGATTTTATGTTCCCCTAAACCCCAAGTTGTGCAAATATTTTCCTGACAGTGTTTTGGTTGGTTGTCTCATGTATAACAGATGCTGCAAACAATTGCGTTGTTAGTAGATTGTGGATTCAGCGCTCCTGTAACTTCTGAAGAGTTCACTAGTAAAAATATCTCATTATTTGTCTTGTCATGCAGCTGCTCTCAGTTTTGATTTATTAATATCTCCAATATAGCAAATCATCTGTCACGTTGCAGATGCATTTAAGACTTCCCTGTGATTTGGTCTTAACTGCCTTCTGCACATGCCAGAGTGTAGGAGATAACTATAAATCATCAGCCCAGACCACAGGACTTCGGTTCTTTGTGAGACACTGCTCCTAAACGTGTCTTGTTCTTTTCAAGCACAAAATCATCCTGCCTATGACCCTGTATCACAGTGGTGCATCATTTATATTATCAGTGTATAACAAGAAGACAATGTAAAGATCAATTCTAAGTTTTTTATATCCTTTATTCTCTTGAAATTTGCTTGCATATTAATGGTTTGTAAAGCCAATGAGCCAAAACCAGGGTCATTTAAATTAGGAGTTTCTCCAATATAATCCTCCTGTTTTGAAAACTGAAACAAAGTCCTTGTTAATGTTTCTTATTCTCCTGGATTTTTATAATGGTTCACAAATCCAAGACACTAATAATTTTCTTATTTGCTGCATAGTTAACTCTACACATTTGGGGCAGTACCAACATAGTGACATTCAAAAAGAATGAAGCTGTCTATGCAAAATGTTCACATACCAATACACCGCCCTGCATATGTACAGGAAGACTTTTTAAGATGGTTTTGAGAAGGCTGTTTACCGTGTGATTTGAATAGTCCAAAGGGCTATGTTGTGTAATCAAACTGCACTTGGACAGCATTGACCTGAGCATGATAGCTAGAAACCAAAAAAAAAAAAAAAGAAAAAGCCACAAGCTGCCTCCGGCAGTATTGTTTGAGAGGGTACGAAATGCTGTCAGGTGCAGATGCCTTCAACTACACAAATATTGAAGAACATTATAAAGCACCTTCATGGCACTGATGAACTTTTATTGGCAAAGGGTTCAGGAGAAGAGTAGCTGGGAATTATAAAGCCTGCAGCTAACCAGAAATAGAGGGTGTCAGGTGTGAGAATGTGTCTGGAAGCATCTCTCCAAGGTGGGAGCATGGCTAAACCATTCTTTCCCTTCCTCTGCTGAGCAGAAATATAAAGGTTTCCTGGCTAGAAAGTGGACAGACTGATCCACTTTCATTGCCCACAGCATAAAGTCCACAGCCTGTGTATGGGAAATTGGCCTGCAGTCTGGGGGAGACCTTCACCTACGCTAGAACTGCTCTTACAGCAGTAGGCTGGAGGACTTAGCCTCGGGGTCGTGGACACCTCCCCAGGACATCCAGACAAATTATAACTGTCTTGTGCGTCTTTGGGTCTTGCACCTCTCCTTACCTCCCTCGCACGAGAAAGAGTAGAAGGTCTTTTATCTTTCAGCAGCGTTGAGTGAAGGGAGAGAGCAGTAGTTAGCAGAAGGAGAGATGCAGCAACTATTAAGGGCCTGATTTGATGTCCTCTAATACGCTGCGGCTGTGATGTGCCTACGCAGCAGCAAGAAGTGTCAATCAGCAAAGATCGGGGGTTTTTTCATGTCTTTACTACTAGTACTAATAGCTTAATAGCACATAATGGCAAGGGAGTGGTGGGAAAAGTGCTGGAAGGAGGAGGAGGAGGAGGAGGAGGAGGAGGCGGGGAAGTGCATGTTGAGGGGAAATTACTGCGGAACAGGAGAGAAGTGGCAGTTTCCTCAGTTAGCTGCCAGGCTCCCTGCTGCTTTGTCTGTCAAGAACTGGGAGCGGTGACCAAGGCTGTATCTGTACGGATTTGTGCATTTAGACCTGAGCTCAGCCTGTCATGGCTATGAACTGCATGAGCGCAGCACAGACCTGATTCAGAAGCACATTCACGGTGGAGCTCAGGTCCCTTTGCACAGATCCATCCTCCTCTTTCCCTGAGAGAGGACATGGATTGAGGGAAGGGACCCCGCAATTCCCCCCTGATGTATACCAGATGGCTTGGAGCACGCCGGTTTGCTGCTCCTTGTGCTGCTCCATGCCTGAGACTGAGACTGACATGCAAAGCTGAAGTCTACTGATGACTTACTATAAGAGAGCTACCAGCATTAGGTAGTTGTAATAAATCTTGTCAGCCAGCTAGACCAGAACAGCTTCATTTCCTCAACTTCAGAAAAAAAATCACATTTAGAATATTAGACTGACTAGATTTGGTATTTATATTATTTAGTATTTATATTATTATATAAAACCAGAATCTTCACATTCCAGAGCTCAAAACTGAGAGATTAGGAACTGCCATCAAGCCCTAATGTTTGCCACACCTTAATTTATGAATTTCTAAAAGGAGGAATATCTATTACACTGTTTGTTGCTGGTCAGTAGAAACATGCCTTAATGGCAGAACTGGCCTGAGTTCACTAAGCAAATAAATAAATGCCATAAATATAATATAGTGGTTATTTAGAAATTAATTCACATCAAGCAGAATGTTATCTACTCATTTAAAACCAAACGGTGGCACAACGCCCAGCACAAAATGTACACCTCTAGACTTATGTCTCCGAATTAATAAGCATTAATTCTGCATTAAGGTGCACGCTACTGGCTGGATGCATTGGGTTTCTTCTTTCACATTTCATGAAAAGAGCAACAGAAGTATTCCCAAAATAGCCTGAAGATTTTAATATATTTTCATCAAATGAGAGTGATGCAGTCACTGACTGTTGTGCTGCTTGATAATGAGGGCAGACCTCTGCCGTTAAGACTTTCACTGTCAGCAGGATAAATCACTTTCCAAGTTTAAAGAAATAGGCCTAATAACTGTGTAAGACGTTTGCACAAATCATAAATATTCATTTGAAGATCTCTCTGATTTTAAGAATAAAAGAAAATCTGGATTACATTTACATGTATTCATTTCTTATATTAATATAGTCATTTCCACATTCTAAAGGCATATCTTTCATTTATGTGTGTGACTTCTGCATATACATTTAAAGAAATCACGCATATAACTATTTCATTTTATATTCAGCAATCAAGAACTGTTGCAAAGTGACATAAGAATGTCACAGCTGCAAGAGCAGCTGGTAACATTTAATATTTTTATTTCTATACTAAAAAAAAAAAAAAATTTAATTGCCCATCAGTCAGACCTAGTAATGAAAAAATCCAGATTCTGCTACCCATGCATAAACATACTGCTCCCACTAAATGTTATTTCCTATTTTCTGACTACAAAACACAGTACTGAGCCCAGAATTACATTCATGTGAGAAAGGAAGAAATATTTTTTAATTAAGTGTATGGATTCAGGGCAAAATGCTGGATAGACTTGAAACCCTGAAGAAATATGAGTCTGTATTTGGATATTGATGTTTGCTATCTGCATTTTATTTCATTTTTAAGGATCATTTTAGGAATTTGACTGCAATCTGATGTGCAGAAATAAACTGCGCATTCTTTCTTTTCCTTTAACTTTTCTTTTCATCCCTCAGCCAGCTACTTTTTCTTCTTTTTGTGTAGTAATAACAGGATGGTGCAAGTGTAAGAAATAATGGTCTGAAAATGCAGGAAATTGAGGGCAATTTTGTGAAAGCAGCTGGAATTCTAGATCTGTAATTCTGGCACTAATTTGCTCGATTTTGCATTTAACCTGTCGGTCTTCAGAAGCATTTGCTTTTCTTCAGAGAAAAATAAAATAGCTCATGAAGTTATTACTAAGCTGACAGCATGAGAGAATTTTGAAAGAGTTTGCTGATTAAAGCGCATCTGAAGAAATTATGCGCTCAGGTAATAAAGATGCTGCTGTTGTGAATGGAAGTTACTGAAGCTGGCTGCAGTGTGGAAACTAGTGAGTCAACCAGTAGAATAAAAAAACCCAGAACTAATAGGTCACCCCGCATTACACCTTAATCACAGACTTCATTGTATCTTATGACAAGGTATCTCTGAAAACAGAGAGGCAGCCAATGTGAAATACATAGCTTAGGGACTTGGATGACCTCTGAGATGCATTAATGTGGCTCCACAGATGTAAAAATTCATGTGGATGTTGGCCCAGCAGTCTTCAAAAGTTTTCAGCCTAGTTAATCTGGATTGGATTTTGATTTTTTTAATCAAGTAAAACAAGGATAAGTATTTTAGCTAAATTACATCACAGTTTTTGTGATGTGGTTACATATAATATACGATTCCTCAATTATATTCTCGAAGTTATAAAGACCTTGGAGGCCTTACCTAACATTTTTAGGGCTGAAAATGATAATTTTTTAGTTGATGATGGATGCAGACCTTCACTATGCATCAGTTCACTTTTGGGATTTTCTGGTACTTTCATAAACTAAAAAGAAAAAAGTAGCTGCTAGTGAAACCAAAAACTGACCTAGGTAGAACAGTAGTTGGATTTGGGGTGGCTTTTCTTTTGTTGTTTATTTGGGTGGAAATTTCACATTTAAGATCAATCTCAGAAAGATATGATCTTGCACTGGCAGTTATTCCATCGATATCTTAACTCCATTTATTATATTGAAGTATATTCTCTTGATATCCACAGAACACTGCATATATCTAGACAACATTCATCAGAGGAATACATCTGCTTTGGGTTTATGCAAATGAGGATTGTCTTTCAACAGTGGTCCTACCACTCAGTTCTGAAAAACAGAACCATAGAACAATACAGGCAGGAAGGAATCTCGGGAGAGCATCTCTTTCCACCCCTGCTCAGAGCAGCCAAAGTGCCATGTTAGATTGGTTTGCTCAGGGTCTTGTCCACTCTAGTGTTGAATCATTTTGAGGAAGGAGATTTCACAGCATCTCCGGGAAACCTATTCCAATGTTTGACCACCCCATGGTGAAAAGGTTTCCAACGGGCATCTCCCTTGTCGTAGCTTGTGTTTGTCGCCACATATCCTGTAGCTGTGCACCTGTTGAGAAGAGTTTGGCTCCACTTTCTCTACAAGCACCCACTAAGTAGTTGCAGACAGTATTAAGGACTCGACCTCCAGGCTGAACAGACCCAGCTCCTCCAGCTTCTCCTGGTATAGTGTGTGCTCCAGCCCCGGCCAACTTGGTGGTCCTCGGATGGATTTATCCCAGTTTGCCAATACCTCTCTTGCACCAGGAGGATCCACAACTGGACATGGTGCTCCAGATGTAGCCTCAGAAGTGATCCACAGAAAACAATAATCACTTCCCTTAGCCTACTGGCTATGCTCTTTCTTATGCAGCCCAATATGCAGTTCATCTCCGCAAGGGTGCACTTCCGACTCATTTATATGAGTAAAGACCATATAGAGGCTTGTCTTCAGCATTACGTTCAAGAGTAGTTCATTGTACAGGTTTTGGACAGATCTATGTTCATTCTAGCAACATTACAAATCAGTTGGATAGAAACCAGGTCTCTTTGCAAGCCCTGTGTCGTCAGCAATGTGACTGTATTAGCTTGAGCACAATGCCCTTGAGAGCTTTTTTGGAATGTCTGGGTGACATGTAGAGCAGATCTGTGTAACTCTTAAGGAAGGGCTTTGCATAGACGTACACAATAAAGGGAAGAGACTCCCTACCCGTAGTCAGATAAGAAGCAAAACTGTAAGTGATTTTTCTTCTCCTTTGAGGGAAAAAGTTGCAGTAACTTGAAAGCACAAAATACCTACTGCAACTGGAGTTTACATGTATGTATATATTCTGTAAATACAGATTAATAAATGGAAGAAGAATCTAATAACTAGACAAAAGTAGTTAATTAATTTGATTCAATCAATGTTCCTACCCGATGTTGAACATCTCTTACGAGAACAAGGGCTGTTAAACCCACAGATTACAGCCACGACCATGTCAACTCAGAGAGGAGATAAACTGGCCTGAAATCAGCTTGTTTCCCAGTTTCATGAATGTTGGGTAGTCCTAGAATAGACAGTGTGCACCAGGGAGCACAGGCAGATTGTTGCCAGTCTTGGTTTGTACGCTGTATTGGCCCAGCAGGATCCTGATCACGCCGGGGATATCTAAGTGCGGCAGGGATTTAGCCCCTGGACCCGGGCAATCGGCATTCCCTTCCCCACAGCATTCTGCTGCCCACATCTGCAGATATTTCCCGCTTTGTCTCTGCTTTATGCAAGTGTTATGATGGAAATAAATCCCAAAGAGAATGGAACCCATTCAGTCTTTGTATGCTTTAAGTCTTGCTTGTAATACTTCCTCTTAGGATGATGGTGTGATGGAAAATCCAGGTAAGATGAAGGTTTCTAAGCCATTCATATTTCAGCATCTCCCAGAAAAGTGATTAAAAAAACCAATGTAGAGTGATTCAAGGTTATTCATATTTGGAAAAATTCCTTTTCTAAGTTAGCAGTAAGACACAAGTATAACAGTGACAGTAATTATCTATGAGGAAAGGAATGGCTGAAGTGACTTCTCTGTTGTTTTGATGAAGAATTCCCACAAGACTAAGTGGAAAATATACCTGTGTGCAACAGGCTGTTGAGATCTGACCAAGTACAACTGAATGAAACTGTGCGGTGTGTTAGACTTGTGGTTAGACTACAGAATCTATGGTGTTATTTGTATCCTTAAGTCTGTAAAACTGTAAACTGCAAAATTATTATTATTATCACGTGATGTGAGGAAAGAGTTAGAGTTGTGCTCCATGTCAGCAGAAGGTCTGGAAAGCTGTAAAACATCTGCTTGGAAAGCTTCCTTTGAACCACAAAAAGGTGGCGTTTTTCCCCTCATCTAATATTAAGACTAAAACACTGTGTGACAGACAATGACTGATTTGTTCTTCCCTTGTTCTGAACCACATCCTGACTCTGCCAGAGAGGATGAGCATGCAGTGAGAATACTCTACTTATGGAAAAATAGTAAAAACTTCTTCCTGTGTAAAACGTTTGGGCTTAAATAGTTCATATGACACACGAACATATTAAAAAATCCTCATAAGAGCAGAGAAGAAATATAAAAGTCTGCAAAATACTACACAGCCACTGCAGGACACGAAAGCAGAGAATCAGCACTAAACGTGTTTCACTTACCCAGTCTGGGTCTAGCCTGTGTTTCAATTCCCGTTCCTATCACAAACAACAGAATGCTGTTATAAACAGCAGCCAAGTAACTTCTACTTGGACTCTGGAATTCGTTTGTCCGTCCAGGAGTGACTATTGGTTCTGAGGGCTGTCTTGGCTCTGGCTGGGAAGGAGTTAGCTTTCTTCATGGTGCTGTGTTTTCCTCTCTACCACTTTCTGATTTTCCTGCAGCATTTTACAGCTCATGTCTAATAACTTGTGATTGAGAGACCTTAAAGGGCCTTAAAGTAAGGGACCTTAAGAGAAGCTGGGACCTTAAGATAAGCTAGAACCTTAAGATAAGCTAGAACCTTAAAATATGCTGGGACCAAGGCAGTGCAGCTCTGCTGCATAGGAAGGAAGATGGAGAGTGGGCCATTCTGACAGGGGGGCTGTGGGGCTCAGCTCTCTGCTATGGGAAAGGAGCCTGCAGGTGTGGATGGGACTCAAGAGTGCATTGGTAACTCGAGGTGGTGGGTGCTGCTGACCAAATCTCTCTTGGGCATGAGGAAACAACTCCACCCTTCCACCACGTCACAGAATCATAGAATATCAAAAGATAACAAGTCTTTAATAACCTGATATGCCACATTTGTGTTTATCACAGGCTTCTATTGGCTGGTCTGGAGGTGTTCCTTTCTTAAGAACAAGCTATTTCCTCTCATCTCTCCCCTGCAGATAGGACCCATGCTGCAATGTGAGGTTTGTGCTGCTGATAAAGGTCCTGCAGCTGAGCCACTATCAGGTCTCCATGTCAATGCCCTTAATGGTTTGGCCTAACTGATAGGATGCAGACCTAAAGCCTCCTTAGGTCAGGGAGAGGTAATGCTGGGGCTGGCACTGGTTGGTTGCTGCTTTGCTTCCTCCTGGAAGGAGAGAGGTGCTTGCAGAGTTGTCATAGAGGGCAGGCAAAACCAGAGGTGCATTCTCCTAGCCACCAGACTTACGCTGCAACACCTTAGCTCCCCCTTGGCAGTCACAAGGACATGGACAAATGACACACGGTGCAATGGGGCTGTTAGCTGTCCTATATGAGACTCTCTGCAAGCTCTGTTTGCAGCCTGGGGACTTGGAGGCCTCCCTTCCCTGGTGGCCAGGGTTGGCTCCCCTCTAGCATCTGCATGAGCCCAAGGTTTCCAAACAGCTCCCTCAAAAGCAAACTGCATTGTCTCTTACCTCAGGATCACCTCACTCTTTTGGGTTAGACCCATCAGAGACCTGGTACAGAATGCAACAGTCTGCATGCAGGGCACTCTGTACGGGCACGAGCGCTCCCCTTCCCCTTGGTATACTTCCACTGGTTGTGGTGCCCAAACCTTCCCAGGGATCGTTGTGAGTAGCTGAATTCCTGGTTTGCCCAGCTGCTGGATTTAAAAGCAGTGTGTGAACTGACAGGATAGCATTTGCCATCAGACTTGCCCTCTGATTTTTCTGTGTGGAGTGATGCCCCACGGGGTGTAGATCTGTGGAGGACATACATTTCAAAAGGCTTTTTCGCTGGAATTTATCTGAATCCCTATAGAATACTACAACCTACTATTGTATATGTGCTTCAAAACATCAGGCAATTACTAAATAGTTATGCTAACAAACCTAAACAAGGTAGAACCATTTCAAGTCACTAGAGAAGTCACTGTCACCGCTTGAAGTGCTATGGTGCACTAGCAATAGCAGATTGACTCAGTTTCTGTCATTTAATCCTACCCCAGTAAGCTTCCACATTAGATATGACAACAAAGATAAGCAGAAAATAAACCAGGCTTCCAAGGGCTCTCCTCTCACCCTGGGGACATCCCCAGGCCATTCCTCCCTGACAGTCAAGCACTTGCCAGGGAGAGCGCTCACCTGCTGGAGCCCTCCTGCATGTATGCAGCATCATCTTTTTCACTCAAATCTTACTCGCTTACCTTTTTTTCCCCCTTTTTGTGTGTGCGTGTATGCGTCCCGCCTGTGTCTTCGTTACAGATGTATTCACACCTGGAAGGTACCATTACCTGCCATTGCAGGGCAGGAGCTGGGGCAGTAGCAGTAACCTCACAGCTGTGGCATTTGCCTGCTGGGTTTCCAAAGGGCACAGCTCTGCTGGCAGCAGTGGGACTCTTATGATTAGCTGTATCAGTGGCAGATCTGGCATGAAATATCCTCAGGCAATAACATGTGAGAGTGATAAAAGGTCAAGAAACTTTGTAATCTGACATTACATAAATGCAGCATGACTCTGCACATATGGTTGACTTCACAGAAACTTACTAATTCCTAAATGCGGGCGTAGCTTCTACAGATAGCAGTGCCTATGAAATCGGAGACTTCTGAAATCAGAGCTGTTAAATCACAGTACTTCATTACTGTTGAACTATGGGACGATGAAGGGAGGCTTCTCTGCAAGAGTCCAGGCACTGCACGAAAGCCTACCAAGTAGAGAGCTACTGTTGGAATTGTAAAGCGATGCAATGTTCATCTCAGTGAAGCTGTTTTGGCCAGTCACACCATTTGACAGATGGAACCAACTCACGTTGCACCAAGGGACAGTTACTACAGTTTGGCCAATCGTGCTTTGTTGTGGACATCCCTACATCCACCCTGAAACTGGGGGATTTTTAGAACTACATAGAAACCCAGAGTTAGGTTCCTAAAGAGTTGACAGCTAGGCACTGAGGTGCCCTGATTTCCCAACCAGTTTGAGCACTCGTGCTGTACTGAACATTTTGCAGGCTGTCTCCGTTAAATAGCCGCTGACCATAAACTTAAAAGAGACATTTCAGCTGTAAAATTAAAATAAGTAGGGATGTCATTCTGCAATATGGGAAAGCAAAGGTTGGACAGAGCGACCCCTACAGAAACGACTCTGTAGATCATTGTGGAGAGAAGTAGGAGCTGTGGAAGGGACTACACAGCTTACCCGTAACAGTGGATTTCCTGGCTGAAACTCTGTCTTGGAGATCAGTCTCGCACTCTTTGTAAGAGCATCGCCGACATTCTGCACTGAAATAGTTTTGGAAGATGTCGCTCCTTCATCGCTGTTTCAGAGCCTGTGTACAAATTTTGCACAGATGCACATGGACAATCTTTATGGGTGTAATTTCTACTAATTTCAGGTGACCAATGTAGCTGGTGGACAATTAGAGCAACAAAACCGTATGACCAGCGGTGTCAGTTTTACCTTTCCATTCATTAATCAGTATGACAAGATTAAAATATTCCATGGGTTTAGAGCATTTCAAAAAATGAGAAAACTAATGCTTGACAGTGCTAGCTAAAAACATTCAGAACCCTCTGGATGGACATCCAAATTCTGACTCATGTTAACCAACACATGTGACTTCATCTGCCTATTTTCCACCAGGTCACTATTTCTTTTAGTACGTGCTGCCTAAAGTGCGTCTGGAGGGGGACAGTATTGTGATTGGCCTCAGCTGAGAAATCTTCTGTTGAAGATGTACATGATACTGTCTTTTATCAAGCAGAGAAGAGAATAGTGAGCTTGAAGTGAAGGTGACAGGGCAGGTACAAAACTGTCCAATTTTATGAGTCATTTAAAGCAACAGGAAGAAGTCACTCACTCAGACAAGGATAAAGACAGGAGAAGGTAAGTTGGATATGGAGGCAGAAGGAGCTACACTGAAGCAGCCCAGGAGTGCAGTGCTCAGATACCAAGCTACATTTTCCTCAGACCAGAGAGAGATCCCACACTCCAAATTTAACATTGCTTTCCTGATGGCAAGTAAATGTAAAACCTGCTTGTAAAATGTGCACTCCATCTGCATCGATAGCAGGGCCAGAGACCAGGGAGAAGCTCCTCAGAGTCTGTGGCAGAGATCTAGGCAATAGATAGAGGACTTCTTTGGTATTATCTTGCCATGCCTGTGTCTATCCGGTTCAAAATGTATCAGCTGTAGTCTGCACTCTTTGTTTTAATACCAATAAAGGAAAAATTAAAGTTGCATGGAGGATTTAGTGTGGTATTCTTTAAAGCTGAACTCTCTTCATATAATGTCCTGTGCTCTCTTCATATAATGTAGCAATAAGAATGTACATTTTATGCTAATGTCATTAGTGTAGTTTTTTCTAATAACTTAATAAGAAAGGCTCCTTCCCAACCCCCACCCCCCACCCCCCCCGCAAGGTGCTGAATACTCTCTTTTTCCTTAAGTTATTGCAATCCAGGATACCATATCCTTGCAGGGGTGGGCTCTATTTTCCAAGCACAGGCAGCATTTGCGGAAGACCAATTTAGCTTCGATTCCCCTGGGTTAACATTATGCATGCTGAAAACAGAAGCTAATATAAAAAGCAATTGAGATGAGTTAAGAGAATTGGAATTATCTTTGCTACTGTATTGCCTCAGGTTTACACCTTGGCCAGCTCATCTGTGAATGATTAATTAAGGTCTAAGTGATTAGATTAGACAAATGTGCTGACTCAAAATTGATTGGAATGGAGGAAGAAATGAAACGGGAAAGGCATAGTAAATACGCAGCACATTTTGCAGTAAGCTTTTTTTGCTAGGTCAAGGTAATACAGTTTTATTAGCTTGTGCTAAATGCACAAATGTATTTAGCTGGAATGATGAATGCAAAATAAAACTTAGAAATCTCTGTATTCAGACTAATAGAGATGTTCAGAATAACACAGAAATGGGAATTTTTAAGCCTCCAAACATGTTTTGTATACCTGAAGTAACCAAAGGGAAATCTGTTGACAGAGGATAGATTTTTAAGGATTTAGACCCTAAAATATGAAGCAATGGCTTAAATCTTCAGAATGAGAGCAAGAGATAAATGTTGAGGTCCTCACCACTGAGAGATCCCCCCGACTACTATCTGAGCATCAGTATCTATGTGTTTCTTGTAATTTCACTGACTCACCTTCTGGAAAGATTTACCCCATCTCCTCTCATCCCTAGTGACGGGGAACCTCTCTCTAGAGCATATTTTCCATGATTTTCATACCCACCTTGTCTTGCGCCACTGGACTTCAGAGTTTACTGACGGCACAGGGCACATTTTGCAGGCAGTAGCTGTTGAAGGGCAACTTTATAGGTGAGAAGAGGCACATACAGGCTTGCTGACTTCAGTTCTCTTTGACTGCTAGGCTGGCAATACTGCAAAGAAAAGAAAGGAGGGGGAAAAAGTCAATCTTTCTATGCTGGCTTTTCTGGAGTTTGAATTAGAAAGAAGCAAATACAGAAGCTGATAACTGTCCTTCCTCCTTGTGAGTAATCTTGACTGCTCAGGTGTTTCTCGGAAGGGCATCTATAATAATTAACATCCTACCATGCGTCATGAGAGGTACATTTGGTAGTCAGCTTTCATGACCAAACCAAAGTTATCATAAATAATAAAACAAGAACTGGGACCTTGGCAAACTTGGGAAATGCCCGAAGGACTGCATATTTTAAAACAGGTTTTGCATGCAGATTCTCGACGTGAAGATGTCGAAGGGCATAAGCTGAATGTACTGGAGAAGGTTTTCAATAGAAATAATGAAGCCGCTGGATGTTTGAGGAAAAGAATGTAAAAATGAGTAAATTAATTTGTGGCCATTGAAAGGAAAATTGAAAATATTAAGCATTCCAAAATGTTATGATTCAAACCTGAGCTACTTATTTTACTCTGATGCTTTCACATGTCTTAAGGTCACTTTAAACAAAAGTGGAGCTTTCAGTTTGAAAAATATTAATGATGATTTCCACAGATTCAAAATTTTTCCAAAAATGTATTTCAAAACAGGTAATTAGTTGAGAGCTGCCTCTTTCCAGCAAGCGGCTTTTATTTTGATGAATCTGCATATTCTGTAGAAAGCGAGAAAGACATGGACTTCTTGGAGTGGGTCCAGAAGAGGGCCACAAAAATGATCAGGGAGGTGGAGCACCTCTCCTGTGAAGAAAGGCTGAGAGAGTTGGGGTTCTTCAGCCCAGAGACGAGAAGGCTCCACGGAGACCTTGTTGCAGCTTTCCAGTACTTAAGGGGGTCCTGTAAGAAAGATGGGGATGATCTTCTTAGCAGGGCCTCTTGCGACAGCACAAGGGGTGATGGTTTCAAACTAAAAGAGAGGAGATTTAGAGTAGATATAAGGAAGACATTTTTTACAGTGAGGGTGGCAGAACACTGGAAGAGGTTCCTCAGAGAGGTGGTAGAAGACCCATCCCTGGAAATATTCCAGGTCAGGTTGGATGGGGCTCTGAGCAACCTGCTCAAAGTAGAAGATGTCCCTGCTCAGTGCAGGGGGGTTGGACTGGATGACCTTTGAAGGTCCATTCCAAGTCAAAGCATTCTCTGATTCTATGATGATTCTATGATTTAAAAATCTTCAACCACTTCTAGTCATGAAACATGCAGGATTCAAGCCAATGTTAAATATGAATTTTAATTTTGTTATTTTTGTTGTCTGTACTCTTTTTCTGGAGACATATGACAGTTTAAAAAGTGATTGTGTCTTTAAGTGCCTCTGTTTTTACAGTGCCTCGGGCTGAAACTATAAAATGTTCAAACACCTAGTTCCTTAACATCACAAAATTCAGACATTTGGAAACAATTCGCGCTTTTAAAAATTTAGGCTGTTGTATATTTGGTAAAACAAAATCAAAAACATTTCATTCACACAAAATACAACTTATATTCATGAGAAGTATTTTAAGATGTAGCCTTTTCCTTGAAAGCTAAAACAGCTTCCAACAAAGTATAACTTAGAGAATAATCGTGTAAAGTGTATTTTAAGGCAATATATAATGATAATTCCTGTAATTTTCCACATTTAATACATTTTGACTATCACCTTGTTACTTTATCTGGAGACCTAGTAAATGACAAATGACATGCATTTTTCATGACTCTGCATTTCAGTTATTTATCAAGTTATCTCTAATATTTCAATTGCCTTTATCAACTACCTGGAAAAATCAATATCTGACATGACTTCCTGGCGTGTAAGAAAGTATATAAGCGTGAAGTTTGTATTGCTCGGTCTCGATTTGTCACTTCAAACCATCTGACTTAGAAGTGACACTTAAATCCTCTTGTCATCTCACCCTTATCTGATTTGCAGAAATCCAAGACTTAAGCAAACATGTCCATCCCCGGTGAGGCAGAACTCATTCACAGGTTTAAGGGGATTCTCTTTACCACCAGGTCTTCTCCCGAACTTTTAAAATCCTTGGACACTTTTGATGCTAGAGAAGATGATGTCCTTTTGGTTTCTTACCCCAAATCTGGTAAGCTCTTCTTTTAGATATTTATTACAAGAAGTCTTGATTGCTTTCTTCATGTTCTCTGCTTAAACTGCTTGGAAAATGTCTGTACAAGAAACAGGGAAGGATGTTTTAGTAGGTGAACATACTCTTCTGTCAGTAAGTGTTCAAAGTACAAGAAAAAAGGGTCATTTATCTAAACTTCTATTCTTTAATTGAAAATAATCTCAGGTGTTTTCATAATAGAAAGCAAATAAATATTTATTTCTTGTAAGCAAAATCTGTACTTTAAGGATTTTCCTGAGGACTTTCTACATTCAATCACAAGCAAGTCAAGAGCTGTATGAAGTAATTTGTATGGCTATTGGCCGCAGATTTATTCATTTCTTATTTCCTCTCACCCCGCCTCACTCACACACAGAAGCACATACCAAAGACGACAATTAGTACGTTCCAAATATACAGACTAAGTTAGTATAAGGAGAAAAATAAAGCAGGCAATTTTTAAATTAATGATAAAAATAATATAACCACCTCTCTGATGACAAGCTGTTTGTCTCATGAGCTTGTTTCGGTACCAATACGAACACTTTTCACAGAGTTACTTTCCACTTCAGCTACAGCCCTAATTTTACCAGTGTTTATACATTTGGAGCCGAGGGGATTATTCAGTTATGTAAAGTTTCTTGAACCTGGGGGATTAGAAGTATCACTTGCGCACTAGCAAGCTGTTTTGATATGCAAAATGCACATTCCCCGTATTTTCTCAGTAACAAATCTTCCTTTTTTTTCTTTTTCCTTTTTCTTTTTTTTTAAATTATTTTTCTGCAGGCACTCACTGGCTAGCAGGAGTTATAACAAAACTTTACAACACGCAGGTCACACTAACATCTCCCATTGAATTCGGAGACATATCCAAACTGGAGGAACTGAATAAACTCTCATCAAAGAGAATCATCCCTACACACTTAGACTACAACATGTTACCTCCAAATTTTAAGAATAAAAATTGCAAGGTAAGGAAAAAAAGATATAAAAGCAGTAAGTTATGTTGTCTGTTAGGAATCTATTTTGTTTTGTTCTTCAACGATTTTCAAAAGAATTACAGTTCCCAGAAATGGTTTGCTGTGAATTTGGGAGACACAGATTTGGCCAGCAGTCAAAGGCAGTGTGAGCAGAGACTTGGGCTAGGGACTGGGTTCTGCTCCTGCCCCACTGCTCGCACAGGGTGATGGGTATACCAGGCACCACCAAAAAATACACCATCAAAATCTTTAAATTAGAAATAAATTGTTAGGGATGGGGGGTATTCTCATGGCTCCGTTTCCTACTGGCTGGAACACTTGCTTAGAAAATAGTCATCTTGGGTACTCACAGGCTGTTCTGGGTATGAAGATACTCTGCTCCTCCTATTGAAGTCTGTATAAAGGAGATACTGGGGAAATAGTTAAGAGTTGAAATGCAGGAGGTGGATTCTGGTCACAGTTTTGGGTTCTTCCCACGCTAATGTGGGAGGTCTTTAAAAAATCATCTCTGGGCCTTAGATTCTAGGTTAGAAGTTCAAAATTTCAGAATTACTCAGATCCAGAGTTTTAGAACAAGGCTAATTTGAACGAAAGCCCAAAATTTATGTTTTGCAGCTGTCCTGTGACTATTAATTAGTAAATAGTATGATATGTGAGATTTATGAGATAGTATACTGACTCATGAGTTACAATAAAACATTTCATAAAACATTAACATTACTCAGCTGCAGGAGTCACACCTCTGTCCACATGGAATTGTTTACTAACCACTGCTGACTCTGACCTGAGCAGGGACAAATTTCTATCTTAATGGCATGGTCACCAACGGAGGGATCGAAAGGAAAGGGTTTTGGTGCCGCAAACTCTCTGCGAAATGCTACATTTATGCACAGAGCTCCTCTAAAATAAAGCAGGGTATTAATCACCACATCGTCTTCATTTCCAGATGATCTACATCAGCAGAAATCCAAAAGATACTGCGGTTTCCATGTACCATTACTACAGAGATAATCCAAACCTCCCCACTATCGACACCTGGACTGCTTTCTTTGACTTGTTCTTAAAAGGAGATGGTAAGGATAAAAGCTATGTTTTCTGCCTGCAGTTTACATTAGCTTATTATGCAGAGGAAGAGTTAAAAAATGCGAACTGCGTGAAAACTCCTTATTCATATGGCTTTAGTTGGCGTTTTCTCTCAGGATAAATTCTAATGCCAAACTAAACAAAAGCAAGTAAGAGGATGCTATCTTCAGCCCCGTTAGGAGACATTTTGATAAGCAGCTGCATTCTTTCAGCACAACTGGCCTTTGCAGGTTTTTCCAGTTATCTGACATATCTGTTAAAAAACATAGTCTCACAGACAAGTTGCTGATTTCATTTCTTCCCGCAAACACCCTGAAACCCCTGACAATTTGTTGATTCTGATGCAGATTTGCCTGTGTTAAAACATTTCCAACCTCGCCTTGTGAGCACAGTAACAGACGTTTAATCTGTGCTAGAGGAGGTATACATATACAGCTCCTTCCACGCAGACGCATGGGCTGCTGGGCTCACTGCAGCAAGCAGGCTGGTGGGGCAGGAGCTCCGTTTGAAGGTGCTCAGCCGGCTCTGCGTGGCTCGCTGTCACGCTGAAATACAGGCAGTGGGGTACATGAGGAGATCATCTCCAGGCTGCACTCAGAGGTATTCTTGCAGGCATAATGCCTTCTCCAGTCTTGAAGACAGCCTTGGGGGTGGCCCTTCGAAGGGAGACTAGATGCTTGCATAAAGCCCCGCTGCACACACTCTGCCTGATGTGTTGACTTAGTAGAGGGGTCCAAAGACCAAGGACAAGAGTGAGATTTTTATGAGCGGCAGTGGTGGCATGGAAGCTGACAACAGGACCATATTTCAGTTAGCCACTCCCATTTTTAGTGTTTTATTACTCCTTTCAGGACATGTGTTCCTGCTATAACTATAGTGATGATAACAGCAACAATTGAACACTTGAGAACTTTGAAATAAAAGTATCATTGCACTCAGCATTGGCTTACAACAACGCTCCAGAAGTCAATTCGACTACTGGCTTGTGTGGGCTGTGGTTCAGATCTTGTGCTCCTAGTTCAGAGCAGCCCTAAGGCTCGTGCTTCAGTCATTTGCAGCATCTTGGCTTGTTTAGTATGAACTCTGAATGTATAATAGTGAAAAAAAGAAAAATTAAATTTTGAAAGCATGTCCCATTTATCTGTAAATTAGTAGCCACCGTCTATTTTCTGTGTGCTCACGCATGGCATGAGAAGATAACTATGTCGGTCACAATAGAAATTTATGTAACAGGTGATACTGAGAGAGTGTTTGCCCTTTTTGCTCCTAATAGAAACACGGAGGTTGTCGTGCTTCATTCAGATCCTGTAGTATTCTTTCAGAGTTAATCTCAGTTCAGAGCACGGGGACACACAGAGACAACTGTCCCTGGAGCCCCCAAGGCTGGATGTTATACCCCTGGAGCCAACAGGGCTATTCCGTGCTTCCAATGCAGTCCATCTTGTCTCTCAACCAGAGGGGACAGAATTCTGGTTTTTAAAAGAAAGATGGAATTTAGCTCTCCTCCCATAGTTCACCAAAAGGAGCAGTCAGACAAAACAAGTACCAAGAGTCAGCTATAAACCCAGAAGTTTTCTATGTTGTTGGCTGAGTGATGTGATTGCATAATAATGTCTTTACATAATTCTTCTTTGACTTTTAAAAATAATACAGATTCCTCTCTGCTGGGACAAAAGAGAGCTAACAACACTATGCTCCATTAATAGACTCCTTATTTCATTTCCTAGCCAAGTGATCATATTTCTAGCTGTGACCACAGACATGAAGACATTTGCTGAGATACTCCGATCTTGTTAGGCCAGTACATTTTCTTTCATTACTGGCCTTTACCTAGATTTGCAGCCTGTTTCCACTACAGAATTGTATCTCAGAACTGTATCTGCATATCTGATACAAAACCAAGCTCAGCAAGAACGGTAACCTCTTTGAACTGTAAGTTTGAGTCACTTCCAAAAAGAACTTAATCCACTTTAGAGGAATACAGGGGACACACTAAGAAGAAATCACTTCCTCAAAGGTGTGAAATAAAGTCAGAGTTACTTATGAATAAAGTTTATTTGAATCTCTTTTACATGGGTTTTATTTTCAGTTGTCTGCGGATCTTGGTTTGATCATTTCCTAAGTTGGGAAGAACACGTAAATGACAAAAACATCCTCTTTTTGTTCTACGAAGACATGAAGAAGGTAAGTGTGCTCCCTGCTCTTATTTTTTTTTTCTGCATTACTTATAAATTAACATCAATAAAATATCAAAGACCAAACTATAATGAAAAAGGAGAAAAGGAAAATGGGAATGTATGTCTTTGGGCATATTTTGTATTTGCATAGAACTTTGTATTAGTGAGATAATTCTGACTGCACAAGTTATATAAATGTCAAATTCTGTGAGAGTTTCATTTCATAGTTGCATTATTTTGCCAGGCTACAGAAAGAATTTTTAAGTTCCTCATTCTGAGACCTGCTATGCCTGACATTTCAGGTGAAATTTTCAAAAAGTGATGTAAGACAACAGAAATATTCATGGTCAGTGGGACTTGTGCTCCCAATAAAGAAGAAAATAAGAGGCTGGGGGGGGGTAGGAAAAAAGTTTTTATTAAATGAAATTACGACTCAGAAAACTCAAATACCAACACACCTTAGCATTCAGAGAATGAATTTTGGGGTGAATAGAAAACACTTTCGAGTGTATCCATTAAAATAGATTTGTTCATTTGTTTGGGGAAAAAAAAAAAAAAATCCACTGCAAGGAATATAAACAAGCCATTTTGGATCCTGGGTCACTTGTGGGATCTCTAGATACTGTACATGTCATCTACACAGTCTAATGACATGTTTAGCTTTGCCTGAAAGCAAATAAATGTGTGATAGAATTTTTTTCTAATAAAAAGGATCATTTTCATAGCAACTAAAAGTTTGATAATCAGCTCAGAAATATAAATGCTTTATTTTTCTTGTACCTCAGGATCTCCCTAAGACTGTAAAGGATATAAGTCTGTTCCTGGGTTTAAAAGTCAGTGACAATGATATCCAAGACATCTGCAAGAAGTCCTCTTTCTCAGAGATGAAAAGGAACACAGAAAAGGAAAACAGCGATCCCAATCACACCGTTTGTGCACTGACATCCAACAGGAAGCTGATTTTCCGAAAAGGTAAGTTCCCTGGGCTGGGCTTAAAGCAGGAGAAGGAGTAGGAATGCAATGACGCTTTGGGTCAGCCCCAGGAAGCAGTGACAGGACTTTTCAACATGGAGCCATATATAAGTTCTCTGGCTGCAATAGCGAGCTTATACTAAAGAAGCACGGAGGAGTCTGAACAACAGTCTGACTAATATTGTTCCATGGGGGCTTTTGAGCTGAAAGGAAAGGTTCACAAAGTATTACTCCTTATCTATCTTTTTTTATCTAAAAGTTGACCACCTCAGTCTTTTACAACATGTTCCCTTGATATGCAAAGGTCACTTGGTTCTCTAGAATGAGAAAGAGCGAGACACATTCTTGCTGAGGGAGACTGCCTTTATCCTCTGTACCACCTCTTATCTCATTGAAATGCACCTGAAAAAGGAATATGCTGACAATGACAACAACGAAAAAAAATAGATGACTCAATCACCTGACGGCCTCATAGGTAGCCTTCAAACCTTGGCCGAGCTGGAATCCAGAACAAAACCTTCAACAGTGCTTAGCTCAGAGGTGACTTTAAAATACCTATAGGAGCTGTCTTCTTGCTCCTGATGTTTCAGAAGCTTCCTTGGATTTGGATAATACGTAAATCAAACCCACCATGTTTAGATGGATTTTGGTTATTTTTACTCAGTTGATCTTTGAACAATAATGGACAGTTTAAAACTAAGAGTTGTTTCAAGAAATAGGGAAACTGTACATTTTGCTAAATCAGAATGTTTTTACCAATTAGTTGAAGCAATTGCCAAAATACTAGCTGACAGTTAAAAAACCCACAAAAACCTCAGACATGCTTTTCTAAGTCAGTTAATTTTGACAAAGCTATGTTGAAAAATTTGAAAAATCACAAAAAGTTCCACTTCCAAGTATTTCCTATGCATACCACTGGGTTTTCAGCCAGTTCACAGAATGTTTATATGTATAATTCTTCAGCCTCCCTTTTCTTGTCCTGGCTGTCTGGAATGCTGCTCTAGTCAGCAGTTTTGGGATGCAGAATAGAATATGCATGAGGGGAAACTATAAACATTGTCTCATTAAATATGTCAGTATAAAAAACAATTTCCTGTTTGCCCAGATTGGGTAACAGTTGAAACACGAGTGTGCATGCACACCCAGAAGTAGTAAAGTGCTCACTTAAGTAGTGGGACATCTCACCCCTAGAGACTGGGAGTGGGTGTAAGGCTGGGATTCATCTATCAATCAGGTCACTCTGGGCTCCTTCCTTAGGAGACTTTAGTCAAAGGAGAGATACAGCTGCTTTGGGGGCACCATTCATTTGATTAGGTTTAGATGTTGAGTAGGATGGGACGAATTTCAACCAGAAAGTAACCATTTCCCTCTAATGACTGTGAAGAGCCCAGGCAGAGGCATTTCACTGCATACATCTAAGGTGCCTCTCTGCTGAGATGACCAAGAGCTCTAACTCCATTTGGAAACTTGCTGCTCTTCATGTACCGCTTAGTGTTGCTGGCACTAACCAAGTCTGAGGCTGAGGGTTTAACACCCTTTAGAGATGATGATCCAGCTGCTTCCATCAGTCTCACCAGACCACTAAAACAATTACCCAACTACTGCACTCAGGATCACGACCTATTGCAGAGACTATGGTTAATAATAATGTAAAGACTATAGAGAATAATTTGTGCCAACTGCAACATTAACAAAGCAGGGCTGCCTTTAAATAATCTTCTGCACTATATACTGCTAGTCTCACTGTTCTTTTCCTGCCCCTGCTCTCCTAGGTGCTGTTGGTGATTGGAAGAACCATTTCACTCCAAAACAGAATCGAAGGTTTGAGGAGATATTTAATGAGAAAATGAAAGTCAGCAAAATGGCAAAAACTCTCACCTATGAATTTTGACTCCACGTGAAGAACACTAACCAGTTATCAACAAACTCAGACAGAGTGATTGATGGGAAATTCTGAGTGGGGGCTCCCATTCAGTTTACAATCCTCCCAACAGAAAGGATTGTAAACATGAGATTTTGAGGACGGGAAAATTCTAACACAATGCCAGAGCTGAACTCAGTTTTCAGTGGGCAAATGTAGATGGTTTTACAGAATCAGGTGTCAGACCCATTTTTTCTACAACAAAATCTACTTTATCATTTATTTATTTTTTGCTCTAGAGGGATATGAATGGACTTCTTACATCTGATTTAGGAATTTTACCTAAGATGTTAAGAAGAAAACAAAACCCCAAAACTGTAAGAATCTGAATATACAAAAATCCTAAAAACACATCATAAGAAAATGATGACAGATTTGACCCCAGACGTGCTTCCTCCCTGTTCTACCACAAGTTGGAAAGCCCCTACCTTATTGGACTTTGTTATTGATACTGAAGCTGAAAATGTCAGCTGCACATTTGAAGATCTGAAGTAAAGTTTGTTTATAAGAAGATCTTGGTTGGTTCTGTTTTGTTTTACAATATGTAGTTCTTTGATGCAACTTATTTCTGGGTTAGGTACTGTACAGTGTTGGTGTTTTAAATGCAACTGATATAAATCCATGTAAATTTCTGCACCATATGTTGGGGAATTACAAACTTTGGGGAATTATACACAGTCCTGAACTGGCTGAAGGGATAGAATTAGAATGTAAGGTAGCGAGCGTTTTGTCAGCTGGCTGACCTCTAGTATTGCATTGAAGAGTCAAATGGACTTCCAAAATAAAGTTCCTCTCAGTAACACTTTTGTACTCATTTGGCACATTTAATCTCCAAATACAGCTTTACTCAGGCTTTACACAATGCAGCCACACCTGAGGGGAGAGTGCAGCAGCTGGCTGTTAGTAACAGCCCAAGAAAGGAAGCAGCTTCTGCTAATAAAATTACAAGGCAGCAGGTCCAACAGCCCAGTGCAACTGTGGACAGCACAGCAAAACTTGCCTACGTCAGAGGTTCAGAAAGCTAGGCTGGGCACTGTTACTGAAGGACGAAGGTATGTGATGGTAGCTACCGGCAACCAGGGTCTCTCAGCAGCTTCTACACCCACCATTTCTTTCATCCTCTTCTTTTGCTCTTCCCATTGTTCTGCTGCTCCTCCTCCCCTTCCTATGACTTTGGCAGAGGGCTTCAAACTGAATTTTTCAACGAATTGTCAATTTGGTTCCACAAGCAATTTTGGCAGGTTGTGGAGATGTTAAAAAATTTTCAAAGCTTCTGTGGTAAGATGTAAAAATGTCTCTTCCCCTCTCTGTTCTTCTTTCTTTTTTTCTATGGCAGTTAAGACTTCTGGAGAGAGAGAAATTTCAGCCCTACAAAATATAAAACTATGGGTCCAAAATGTACCTAGACCTTAGCAATACTAGGTTTGGAAGAAACAAAGCCCTGTGCAATCTCTATTACATGTAAACAGTTACAACACTGCTTTCCTATTCGGCTAATCTATTTCACTTCCCTGAGCAAGGGCTCTTCTCAAGATTGATTTAATTGGAGAGGGCTGCATTAAACATTTATGCCGTCAGAGCTGAGACATGAGGCTTCCACCTGCTCTGGTCGAAGTTAGCTCGCTTTGTTTGCTACCCAGGATTACCTGGCCTTTGGGTTGAATGAAAAAGACAGCAAAAGCATTTGGAGGGTCAGAACTCTTGTGAGAGGAACACAGGAATTCCAGGACTTGCTTCAAGGACCTTTGCCCTGAAAACATCACACAACTGTCTTTTAAAGTAGGTGTCAAAGAAGAAAAGGTGCTCAGGTAAACAACCTATCTACCTGACTTTAGGTCACATTAGTTCTGATACAAAATAAGTTTGATGCCTAAAGCAGTTTCTTGGAGGAAAACGAGTGGTGAAAAAAATCTCTTTGAATAGCTTCAGGAATGCTTTGTAGAAGATGCAAGTGAGTCAGGAGAAGTGAGGGGCAAAAAGCAGGTGGAGGAAGGAATCTGAGCCAGTTCTAGTAATGTTTGGAGCCAAAGGTCATAGGAAAATAGAGAAGACTCAGCGCAAGAGATCGATTGGTGGGTCTCTGCACTGGATCTAAGCAGAGCAGAGATGCTAACAGGATCAAGAAAAAGATTATGTGTACCCACCTGTCAGCTGGAAAAGTAATCATGGAGGACCAGGAGGAATTTCCGTGAGCCTTGCTTCACGACCAGATGATGAGAGAGGAGAGACAGTCACAGTCCACAAAGAGCCAAGGGCACTCCTGCCGCAAAGACCCAGTGGGGATGGGACAGGAGGAATCAAGCCTGGCAGAAAGGGCTGAGTGTGGGGTTGAAGGCGATCGCTGAAAGGCCGTGTTCAGAAAGGGAGAAAGGACTTGAGCAGCTCTGTCACTATTTCACCAGTTCCAGCCTCACAGGTGACCACAATCCACCTTCTTTCAAGGGACCAGCAAACATAAGAGACGATTTTGCAGCAACTTTTCTATTAACTTTGATAGGAGACAGTCCTCCCTTTTTCCTGAATCTTTATACCTGTCCTGCATGCTACAGAGGATAAAAAGTATATATATATATATATATATATATACTACAGGAAAGTATATATATATACTACCTTAGTGTATATATATAAACACTACATGAAAGGACAGTGAAAGACAGTGGGTGTGCCTGGTGAGACATTGCTCTTCCTGGGCTCCTGCAGAAGAGGCTTCTCCTTGGCCAAGCAGAGGGGAGCGACGGCACCTCATGGACCCAACAGGGTGTTGAGTGGGAGCACCCGGCAGTTGCCCGAGCGAAAAACCAAGTGACAGAAAAGCATCAAGTCACGAATTACATTGCCGTGCCTCTTTTCAGCCTCTTTCTAAATTGGTCCCACAGGCCAACGCTAAGTAGAGAAATAGCCACCTTGGAATGACCATGACCCCGTGACACCAGCGATATGTCCACTCTGACGTGGGCTCTGCATCCATCCAGCCTTTCTGCCAGTTAAAAGGGATGCAGCGCTACCTCCGAAAGGAACAGAAATGTTTGTTCTTCACTGACATCTATTGACCACCATGTTTTAACTGCAAAGCTCTGCACAAGAATTAGGCGTTCATCTTCGCAGGATGCTGCAGGGCTCAAGAGCAGAAGCACTCTGAAGGGAATCAAGATACAGGCTTGAGGGGAGCACGCCTGTCTCTGGGCAGCTAGGGACAGTACTGCTGCTCAGCCTGCTTATGAAGTCCTTAATTTCTGCCAGTGTCTTCAAGGCTGTACTCAGCAATGATCAGTCCACACCAGTGAGAATCTACTAGCAGCCACAGTAGAGAGAGGATGATGGGACAGATAGTGGCATTCACATGTAAGCAAATATTGATGCTTAGGAGTAACAAAAGCAGATTTTCCTTTTCTGCCTTCACTAAAACAAAGGATAACTGTGGTTTGTGGTTTTCTGTCAGTCGTGACCGTGGTAAACTCCTTAGACCTAATCCAACAGCCAGGTAGGTATCACTGTGCTGCTCAAACTGCAGTTAGTTTCCTAGCTACTTAAGAGGGATGAGGAAATCATGAGTCTACAGCATTGCCTACTGGCTAAATTATATATCATAACCAGAAAAAAAAAAGGTACAACAGGACTTCATTGGCAGGTGAATGAAGTGCAATACAAAGCGAGTTCATGTATATCTGTGCTATCCAGTCTCAGACACTAATGTCAGCAGCTTAACTGAAGCAGCCCAGATTTGAGTTCCCCTGCTTCTCGGCAGGGGCATCAGGAGAGGTGCACTTCAAGGCACAGATCCAGTTAGCTCATCGTTCTCTACATTGCCATGTGCTGCCTGCAACTTTACCCCCAAAACCCCTGAAATCTCATGGCTTTCATTAGAAACCAAATGTGTGCTTTCTTTAAACAAACCAATAATAAACTTGAGAAGCCTTGCTTTTACGAGCTGTAAGGTGTTCACAACATGATGGCAAAAACCTGGCAGTGTATGATGCATACAAGAGCAAGAAGTGAAATGCAGCGTGTCTTGCCGACAGCCCACAGCTTTTTCACAGTAAGAGTGCACAAAGACACAAGGATATTGATATGCTGATGTGGTGAGTCAAGACTGGGGCTTGTTTGCAAGTTATCAGAACTCCTGCCCATAAAAACCATTTATGCTTCAGCTGGAGCAAGTGTAGCACTGGCTCCTTTAAGAGAACACATGGCAGCGTTCATAGAATTGAATGAATCCAAGGGCAGATCATGATAAACATTTTGAAGAATCTTTTAAGTTCATTAAGTCAGATGAATGGGAGTGATTTATACTTGTCTAGATCTCCCATTCTCAAGCTTTTTAGACCAGGCTTCACCTAATCAATTGTGACGGATCAGTGACTGGTGACACATTCCCTTCCAAGGTGAGACGGTGTTGCTGTGGACAAGAGGTAAGTAGGAAAAAAAGGTGGGAGAATAAAACCAGTCAAACTCTTACATGGACTGTACAGACAATAAAACAGGTGCAACTACAGCCTTAGTTAAAAGTTACATCCCTGGAAAGACTGTCTCCACGTCTAACTTTAATACAAGTTTAGCCTAGAAACTTGTCCGTAAGAGTATGTGAAAAAATAGGACAAGCACGTGGTATTTTCCTGAACGTTCTCTCAACCTCCAGTTACATCTTGTCCAAGAACTTCCTAAGCAATTTACCATTAGTATCTATGACCAATGGATGCTAATTCAGCTGATGTCATTGTACTCTTAGTTCTGGGTGCGCTTTTGCCCTATTTTCAATGGGTTTTTAAGATTAGATGATTAATTCCTACTGGTAATAGTTATGTCATGTCCTGCTTCTCACTGTGTCAGAGCTACACATTGACATTTTAAATGAACCAGTGATATATATAGTGAAATAAGGATAAAAATGCACTTGCATATTTCCCATCCAAGAAATAGAATGAAGAAAACCAAAGTTCTGAACCAGAGGAATTGTACCAGGTGTCAGACTCATGAAAAACATGGCCAAAGGTTGTTTTAAGTGTGCTGAGGTTTATTAAATATCTGTAAGCCATGTCTGGCTTCAGAAATCCATGAATTGCAAATGTTTTGAGGCAACAAGAAAACTGGAAAGCACTGCCAAATACAACATGGCAAATCTATATTCCTCAGGCATCTGCTTTTGGTCACTGCTGATTTCTTCCCTAGCTCCGTCCCTCTTTGCTCTACAGATAGCTAACACAGCTCATTTCAGTCATCCTTCTTCTGAAGTGAAGAATTCTTACTTGGCTATTGCTCACACTGAACCCGATTCCTTCCTTTCACCATCCATTTTATCCTCATTGAGTGCTACAGCCTTTTTAACACGTAAGAAACAAAAGACACAGTATTCCAGATACGTGCAAATGACTGATACAATGGAATAATTACTTTTAACCTTTTTGTTCTACATGATTTTCCTAATAACTCCTAAAATTCAGTTTGCTTTTTTTAACTGCTAGCACACTCTTCAAACCAGTCTTTTCCTGGATTATAACTGCTCAGTAAAAATGGATATTTTTAATATATGACATTAGAAATAGTTTTCTATTAAGCTCATCTTATTATATATTTCTATTCAGTTTCAACAGCCCTGCTCTTTACTACGCTGAATCATTTGGTGTCATTGCCTCCACATTGCTCATTGCTCATTCCCTTTAGCACCTTCTTTTTTTATAAACAATTAAAAAAATGTTCCATATGCAAGAAGAAAAGAATCATAGAATCGTTTTAGTTGGAAGAGACCTTTAAGATCATCAGGTCCAACCGTTAATGACAACCCTTTAGGGGAAGTGCTTTGTAATGCTGTAGAGGTGTATGAGACAGCTATAGAATGGGATTGCTCCCAAATGTTTCTCTTTCCTCCAGTGTCTCTAGCAGTGGAAGAGCTCTATTAAACCAGAGCCACATATATAAATGTGTCTAGGATCAGAAATGTAGATAGACAAACCTGTCCAAGAACAAGAGAAACACACCCACCATCCTGTTTTTCTTCCACTGGACGTACCTTATTTTTGCCATTATAATGCTGACATTTAGGATAATTAGTCCTGCTGGGTGTAACTAGACTCATTTGGAGTTATTTCTGGAAAAAGGAAACAGTGTTTTAAGAGAATATTAATAGAAAATAGAATTGAAAAAAACGAAGCCTTCCCACATAGGCTCTGCAAAAGCTAGTTAACTAATATGTGCTCAAGGTTTAAAAGTACTAAGAACTTGAAGTCACCAAGTATTACAAAATCGCTCTGACCTCAAAAGGCTGAGTTTTATGAGATTCATATTGATTTGAAATGAAC
This sequence comes from Bucorvus abyssinicus, assembly GCA_009769605.1. Taxonomy (NCBI): domain Eukaryota; kingdom Metazoa; phylum Chordata; class Aves; order Bucerotiformes; family Bucorvidae; genus Bucorvus; species Bucorvus abyssinicus. Next base: position 72,689,350 of record CM020025.1, read on the forward strand.
TAAGGTCAGAACACGTTGGATCACCCTACAGGAACTAGCACAGAACTGGAGAGAAACATATATTGACTAGGACAAAGATCGGACAAAAATTAATTAATGGAGCCGGAAGCAGCTGAAGGATTAACCCCTACCCCTTGTGCCAAAGTCAGCAAATATAATGAGAATATGTTACTGTCCCTCCTTCGCCCCTCTCCTCACCTCTCCTGGCAAGAGCCATCAAACAGCCAAAACCAGTAGAGATTTCAAGGCCTAACTGAAATAGGACTTCTCTCCAAGAGAATTATCCTGCCAAATAATTCTCCACATGTTCTGCTCAATGTACAAGATTATCCTTCTATAGAAATACTGGGCTGGCTTTGACAGCTCAGAAAACAGAGAGATGAATTCTACCTTTGCACAACCACAGGCACAAAGCTCACGCTGCTCTGAAACCAGCTATTTGAAAACATGGAACACAGGCAAGCAAAGAAGGCTATTTAAGAGGGTATAAACATGCACACGAAACACTCAAGGTTTGTCTTCAAGACCAGACCAAGATGAACATTTTGAGTAACTGACTGTGTGTGCATGGGATTAATTCGGGCATTAAATTTGTCCACTTGCGTCAGGTATAATCCATTCGCGTGGCCCATGAACTTGGGAGTGTATAATTTACTGTTTACAAATTAATCATAAATCACCCCATAGCCATTCTCAAAAACAAACAAACAAACACAAACAAACAAACAAAAAACCTCAAAAAACCCCCCAAACCTGTTTATTTCAAAATTCAGGTAATCAGGTTTTTTTGATAATAGCTTATTACAAATTACTACATAGTGAAACTGAAAAAATTAAAATTAAAATAAACCAGCCCACATTATCTAAAATCTTTTTTGGAATATAGTAGGCAATTTAAATTAAAAAACAAGTGCTTATATGACCAAAAGAGAGTATTCCAAAACCAGTTTATAGTTAGCCTTTCCCTTGCAGTTGAGCAACACAAATCTGAACCTTTCAGGGAGCAGACCATGAATCTCCCATATCCTCAAACAAGATTTATTTCTAAATAGTCTCTAGAGCTTTTTTCTTCTTCACATTCTTCCTATATGCCAAATGTAAGACTATACCACGTTTTTCTAAACAAGAACTTGTCAAAGTGAAAACACGTATCAGCTGCCATTTCTTTCTGCTTGTTACCAATACTTCAAGTGTTTTTGCATTTATTTTTGATACCTGTAGAAATTTTGGGTAAGAGACCCAATGTATATGCAGCACATTCAGCAAACAGCAAGCTACAGAGAGTACTACCATCTCATATTTCTATTATAATTGACTTAATCATATTTTTGCTTTCTCTAACATAAAAGGAATGAGAATCAAGTTCATCACAGCCACCTTGTGTAAAGCTATCTATTCACAGCAAACTGTTCTGGAAATCAAAGCCAGCAAGGGAGCGAGCAGATTTATGATGCTTAGTTGTCAGCTGGGTTCAAACCACGACAGTCCTTTTTGGTGCCCAACATAGGGCAATACAAAGGCTTGAGATAATGACAGATGCACCCCAAGCGCGTAAAAACAGTTTTGCTATACGGACTCTGGGAATTAGTTAAGTAGTCCATGGTCACCATGTTGGCCCATTTGCTTGAGTGTGGTGTTATTTAAATCCTTATGTACACTATGTATTCTCTTTGTGGTGATCTTTATCATCTCTGGGAGACAGATCAGGACTATCGTGTTGCTGTATTTGTTATTGTCAACCTATAATATGATTATACCACTGGTTACAAGCTGGGCCACTAAGGTTAAAGTGTCTCAAGCAGACCTGGATTGGCAGTGTAAGGGTGAATTGTTTTTGGCTTGATGAGCCCATGATACCTCAGGCCACCAAGGCAGAGATGCAACATACAGATGGGCTTGTGACCGAGGGGTGGACTTGACCATGGACACTACCACACAAATCATTCATGAATGTGAAACACGTGCTGCAATTAAACACCCAAACAGCTAAAACCTGCGTGGTATGGAGGGTGTTGGTTGAAATATAAGTATGGGGAGGGCTGGCAAATTGACTGTATCACACTTCCATGAACACACCAGGGTAAAGGCCACGTGCTTACTATGGCGGAAGTCACTACCGGATGGATGAAAACATCTGCTGTGCCCCATGCCACTGCCTAGAACACTATTCTGGGACCCAAAAAACAAATCTTGAAGCAACATGACACCCCAGAAAGAACTAAGTTGGTCAATAGGAATCCTGTCCGCAACAACCTCATAGACACCCGGGCCAAGGACCATGGCATTGGGTGGGTATATCACATCCCCTGTCAGGCACCAGCCTCTGGGAAAATCGCGTGGTACAAGGGACTGTTAAAGACCACACTGAGAGCAATAGAGGGTGGGACATTCCAACAGTGGGACACACACTTAGCAAAAGCCGCCTGGTAGTTAACACTAGAGGATCTGCCAATCAAGCTGGCCCTGCCCAATCAAAACTCCCACACACTGTAGAAGGGGATAAAGTCCCTGTAGTGCACATGAGGAACATATTAGGGAAAGCAGTTTGGGTTAGTCCTGCTTCAGGCGAAGCCAAACGCTTTCATGTGGTTGCTTTTGCTCAAGAACCTGGGTGTAGTTGATGGGAGATATGAGAGGATGGAATTCTGATGAGCACCTCAAGGGGATTTAATTTTGGGTAAGAACAGCTGGTGAATTAAATTGTATGGTATTAATTACCAAATACAAATCATTGAGGAATGGACTTTGAAACCAAGTGAGAGGGAGCAGTAATGGAACTCAAAGCGGCTTCATCAGCTGGCACATAGCAATTTCCCCAGGATCAACATCTTCAACCCACAGACCATGAGCACAGGCCACACCAGACACACCAGCCTCAACTCTGGATGCAGCATGCAATAATCCAACACCATCTCTCCTGTTCTGAGACTTATGACAGACAGAGCCCGAAAGTAATGGATTAAATGAACTCAATAAACACGTTAAAACAGATAGCCCATCAACCAAGGGAATGATACCTGTGCATATGTATATACAGGACAGGTCAAGTGAGAGATCTGGGCATGGCATAGATGGTACAGAATAAGGGGTGGATAGTGTCCTGGGTTCGGCTAGAATAGGGTTAACTTCCACATCCAGAAAAACCGGACTGAACCAGCCAAGGGGATATTTGATACCATACTGACATCATGCCCTCTATCTATCAGGAGGGGCTAGCAGTGAGGGCAGTGGTGTGGCATGGCATGGGTAAGCAGTGTGTTGTACATCACTCACTTTATTGCTGTTATTACTATTGTTTTCTCTCTCTGTGTTGCTCAAGTAAACTCTCCTTATCTTAACCCACGTGGCTTTACTTTAACTTTTTTCTCCTCTTCCACCCCCTCATCCCACCAGAGGTAGAGAGGAGGGAGTGAGTGGCTGCATGGTGCTTAGTTGTCAGCTGGGTTCAAACCACAACAGAAGGTGAAGTAACAAAAAACTCGGCCAATTCTATATGACATTAACAAATCTGAATTGTTCATCCAATTTGGACTTCCAACGCTTTACCACATAGTCTATACAGCTAAAATAATTCATCTACCTATATCAAAGTCTGTAGTTCTGCCCAAAATATGGCTCTCCTGTTTTCAAAGTCCATGGCATTCATCCCACACAGAGCACTAAAACCTCACTGAAAGGAAATACTTAAACAATAACCAAGAGCAGATTAGTTCAGTAAACTATTTACCTGCTACTATTTACCTGCTACTGTAGATACGCACTAAAAGAACTTCAGTTCAAAATTTTGCTTCATAAAAGTAAGTAAACACAAAGTTAATCAGAGGGCAACAGGTCAGGTGTTATTATATTGGGAGTGTCTATTTAGCAGAGAAACAAAATAAAATGAGAAGCCATTATTATTCACCTCAGTAGTAACTGACTGTGTACCACAGGTAATTTTTATTTTTTAGTATAACCCAAGGCAGAACATGACTTACTGATAAACACTAGAACTGAAAAACGATGCGTATTTTTAGTGTCCATTCAACAATTTTTTACAGATACTGAGTTCTTTAAATTAAGACACAGTAAAAATTGTAATTTCCATAAATACAAACATACATATATGCCAGCTTTAAATTAACATGCTAAAAATTAGTCTGACTATATATTTTACATAAATCCACAATCAACAACTATGTTCTATGTTGTTTTTTTTTTTAAACAGCAGTTACTTTTACATACAATAAATGTTAACTATTTTTTTGTTTTGTTTTTTTACTCATTACTGATTGTAATAAAGTATGCATAGAAAGAAACTGTGATTCTGTAAGGGAAAGGTCTCAAAGTTAATGGGAAATTTAACTCCAAATTCGGCAAAGCATTTGGCTCTGATTCATTTAAGCATTTCAATAAAAACCAATATAAACAGATTCAAAGATAAGAGGCACAATTCCAAATGCCACTTAATTATTTATGAGCTTAAAATTGAACACATGCTTAAGAGCTTTGCTTAACTAATACTAACTGGTTTTACAGTAACTGCCCCATCTTTTAAAAATATAGGAATAAGTTTGATAATTATTTAACATCTGACCTCTCAGCATATGCTAAAACACCTCCTTACTAGGGACAAATCCTGTAAAAAGGAAGAGTACAACTACAACATCCTGTTGACATGTGACAGAGGAAATGTAAACCAAATGAGCAAAACTGACAGAATATTTTTTTTTCAAAAGCCTGAATTACAAATCCTCAGGTCATGTAAAATCATTGATCCCTGTAAACATTCCAGCTATGAAATAAAGACACATCATTCCTGTAGGACAGATGTAATGATTAAGAGTAGATTTACAGGACACTACTTTTTGTAGCATTCCTTCCACCGCATTAAAATGGCTTTTAAAATAATCGTTAATATGATCATGATTATCAGCATACTATCATGAATATCAGCACTTATCAAGAGGAAAACATCTTTTTAACTCTACTGCAATGTAAATCTTGAAAGAGAAGCCATCCTTTGGAATACAGACTTACTGAGAAAGGAAGAGAAGAAGAAAAGCACTATTGACCAACTGTGTTACTCTTTTTTCATTAGCTCCTTACTTCAACTCCTGCTGTTCTCATTTCCCCCCGTTTCCTTTCCTGCTGAACTAACTTCTTCCATTTGCTTTCTTGCAGAGTTCACTTTTTCTAACAATAGGAATATGTGTTCTGCAAACTCCCGGACAGCTCCACAGCCACCGTTGCTTTTACAAATATAACCAGCAGCCTTCTGAGCAACTGCACAAGCATCAGCAGGCACACCACTCACACCAGCTTTCTTCAGGCATTCCACATCAGACTCTTCATTTCCTGTTGAGAAAGATGACAGACAAGGCAAAATATCACAGAGGGGAAAAACTGATCAAGCTCAGTATTTTTCTGTCTACATATTAATCTTTTCTTTAAAATTTGTATTCTTGGCACAATTTTCATGTCAGGAGCTCAACAGCAACTCACACATGTGAGCGAGTTCTCGGAACTTAGTAAGTAAGTAAGTAAGTGCTGATCCCACTTTCTTCAGGAAAGAGAATGATGTTTTTAAGAGTAGTAATACTATCTGAGCAACTGAGTAAGCATTTGCAGGACTATACACTTAAGCTGTCACTGAAATATAGTTTTGAATAGAATCATATGGCTTTCAGTTTTAATTCTGTCCATTTCTTGTTTGCATTTCAGAACATAATCTATACAATATCCATCTGAAATGAACTAGAATCAGTTCAAAATTGTGAGCTGTAACTGTATGTTTGTGTAGTATCAAAAGCTTTCCTAAATCTCATTATAAAAACACCTAAGTTTTCCCATACCAAATTAGACACTGATTCATCAATGCTTTTAATAGTTAGATTGCACCCTAACAAGTCTTAAAATACGTACCTGCTTTTAGTCATTGTGTGCTGCAATTTGCACATCAATCCCATTAAGTTTAAGGTATTAACAAAGACCAAAGTGCTTTAGAGCTGAGCAGCACCATGCAGTTTGTATTTGTGTTTACTATATGAAATTTTACTGCCAAAAAAAGGAAACTGACCTAAATAAGCAACTTCTTTCCAGCTCAAACCCATGTCTTTTTGCCAGTCCTCCAGGACTTGCAATTTATTTGTTGCACTAACTTTTGCTATACATCCCAGCTGCATGGCTGACAGTGTTTTTGAACAATCTCTTTCAGAGATGAGTCGAACCTATGAAAATAAAGTCAAGTTAGAATAAACGCTACATACAAAGAAGACATGTAAGTTGATCTAGTAAAAAAAAAAAAACAAACAGTAGAAGTTTTCTCATAGAAGCTCCCTCAGATGTCAGAAAACCATTGAGTAACTGGTTTCTTCAATCAAAACTCAGAGCAGAAGCGATTAGCATCCAAACTGACATTACAGTCTTGAAGTTGATTTGGGAAAGTAAAACAGCATTCTGTAGGCTTCCCTGAGGTTCAAAAAAGGAAGTTTACATTTGTCTTTTTTAATGCAACATGTACGAAACAAAATACTGGATATCATGGTACAGTGGCCTGCTGACGCTCTAGTGCAACATCATCTAATTAAGCCACTGCAGGGAATGAGAAAATTCCCAAGGAAGATTTCTGTAATATTTGTAGAAGTAGAGTATTACAAAATATTTTCCATGACTCTTCTACCTAATAACATCATCTTATTTACAGTAGGACTTCAGAGCGTCAACAGAAGACTAAATGGGCTGAAGTACCACAGCCCATTAACCTCTGCAAGTTTATTACAAATTTGAAATTTCAGAAACTATGTACAAGGTAAACTAAAACCAGAATATTATTACAGCAGAATTTTCAAAAATCTCAAACACAATCCCTCAAAGTTTTCTGTCCAAGCTGTGGACAAGCTTATCTTCCCTAACTGCTTTTAAGCTCTAACAAATACTTCTCATTGATTTTAAGCACAGAATGAACAGTAGTGTTGCGCAAAGCAAGAGTCAATCAGTAGCATATACTAGAAATAAAGTTCAACACAAACACCAGAAGGTTTTTAATGAAAGATTCCAAGTCACAGCAAGTATGGAAATGGACTTCCACAGGCAACAAAAGAATGATTACAAGCTTCCTCCACCTTTTGCCACACAGAAAATGAAGCTGAAGAAAGTTTGAAAAGCCATCTAGCCCATTTCACTGCTCCAAGGCAGCAAGAGCTACATCAGAGTATATCATGGATGTTTCCTCTAACCTGTTACAAAAAAATCCTACAACAGAGACTCCAAAAACATATCTGGAGGAGTCTACTTTGTCTTATCCATGCCTATCTCTATCTGCAATAGGTCTGAGTTAAGGCTCTTTGAAGGCAGCCTAAATCTGCACTTCATTCTTACCCCCACAAAAATCTTTCTACCTATATCAAAGGCAACAGCACAGACAGAAAATAGCCAGGAGGCTAACTTTACATAAATGCAGGCAAAGATTCAGATCAGCAGAATTTAGTAGCAGTAGTAATAATCAATAATGATAATAATGAAAGTAGCCATGTTACAATTTGTGTTGCTTCAGTTGTTCACTTATACTGAATTCTTACAACTTCAAAGCACGTAAGTTATGGTTAAAAGGACTATGCAGACAGAAGCGTTTGGAGTTTGATTTCCCCTCTTTGCAACAACCATGGGCAATCTAGAATGAACCAGCTGGGTTCCTGGGTATTTATTCCTCTTCTATAGCCAAGAGGTAACAACATATCCCTGCTTGATAAAGCTGACTTTTAATTAACAAGTGTCTAGACTACATAGAACAATATGATCGGTGCTAGCAAAACACCACAAAAATTTCTTCCCACATTCTTCCAGGACAAAAAGAGAAAGATGCCATAGCTACTATGAATGAGATTTTGAGAAAGTTCTCAAAACACTTTTACTTTCCTCTAAGGGATTCAAGAACAACATTTGTCCCAACCCTGAACCAGTGTATTACGCTGCTTAATTACAAGTACTCTGAAGAAACTTCAACTTACATGCTGCAGGGTTTTAAGAATTTTTTCATGTTCAGGTTACATCAGACATAAAGCCTCACTCTTCAGAACACTCACCTGGATTCCTCTTTTCTTCAGTAGATTGATACCAACAACATCTCTATAATCATAAGAGACCATTTCCTTCTGATCTTCTGTCACATAAATGCGACCATTGGTCAGGCATCCATCAATACTGCAAACCAATAGCTTCACCTCTTTTAATGGCTCTTTGCCAAAATATCCAAAGCTAGACAAAGAAGTTATCTTTTCAGGATGGAAGTTTTTGTACACCCAAATATTTCAAATACAATTGTGATCTTCAGACAGAAGAATCAGCTTTGACATTCATTTTTTTATTCTCATGTCTTTTCTCATCATCATCACTCTCCAGTTATATTCTCCCTCTTCAAAGAAAAAACCACAATGATCCAAAAGACAGCTCAGTTATGTGGTCCATTTAAAAACTGGGATGAGATTTATTTCCTTAGCATAAGAGGTTTCTGCAGCATTTATCTGGGGCAAAACCAAAACAGAGTGAAGGATGAAAAACACACAGAAAACATACTCCACTCCCACTCATTATTTCCTCTAGAGAGGTGCAGAGCAGCTGCAAAGAAAAGGCAGCTGGCAAGATGTAATCAGCTCACACCTTCTGTATGAACACCCTCAATCATGTGCATTAGTAAATGCAGTCCAGATCATGGAAGCCTAGGACAACTCAGCTGGGAAAGCCAGAGATAATGCTAACACATTGCTATGGTATAGTAGGGCTGACATTTTTCCCCAAACTGAGCTTTAAAAGAAAAAAAAAAAAACAACCCACCCCAAAACAAACCATATAGCAAAGTTAATTCAGATTATTTCAACAGACATATGAAAATATGATGGATGGAAATAAAGTTGTCCAATTACCTTTGATCTTGATTGCTTACATTGCATACATAATGAATTCACATGTCCATACTTTGAAACAATAAGCAATATCAAAGAAATAAAGTAATAAAACGTGCTTTTACCTCAATACTCTCTGTTCTGCAATAGGCCAGTCAATGTCTATATCGATATCTACACTGTGCTCTGCACGCATTTCATAGTAGGCCATTTTACCACCCTAAATAAAATAGAACCCTTTAAAATTTTCTGCTTGGTTTAATACAAATACAAAACTTTACAATTTCGTACCATGTAATGGAAGCTAAGTGGTTACACAGTGGTCACAATAGTTCATATAAAGTGAAACAACAATAACGATGTTTTTTGCCAGTGACACAGAACCAAGCATCCGAAACAACTTTCTGTAGGCATTTTAATAGGCATTTCTATAGGTATTTTAATTTTACAACTAGAGCAAGCATGCAAGAAAGATGTTACGCATTACAGTCATTATGTCACACTGATGTCACTAGGTCTTTTAATATAGTAAAATAATAGTACCTATAGCATTTACTTAGTAAGAGTATGCTTATTATCTGATTGCTATCTACACAAAAACTTAATTTCAGCTGGAAGAATATCCACCATACCTCAATGTAATTAAAAAAACTAAAAGCTCTGCTCCTCAGAGTTAGTGACCCAACCTTCATAAAACATAGACTTCAACACAGCTATACTATCCAGATCAATGCTTGCATGTCCACACAGTGCTAGCTGGCACTGCATGGGTCTCTGCAAACTATAGAGACCTAAAGCTAGTATCTCTCCATTAGCAAGGTATCTGGAAAGGAGAGAAATAAGAACCTGGTGTTCTTGACACACCTAGCAAGGCATTTCCATTAAAAATATGGACATCTCTACACCGGACATTTTTTTCAGTTCTACTGACAAATACTGGAAATGATCTGTAAGATGAGGAACTTGTCTTGCTTGAGAAAACTAAAAGACTACACATGCAGGCAAACAAACTGAAAGATGAAGTCACTACATTTGTTCTGCATTACTACACTGGGATGTAAACATCAGGAAATGGAAAAAGACTGTTTAAGTTACAGCACAAAATTGGCATAAGACTAAGCTGGCCAAGAATACAAATTTACAGATTATATGAGAAGCCTATGACACTGCATGAAGGTCAGTTTTACACCCTCAGTAACACTGAAGTGAATTATAAGATACGCACTCACTTCCCAGTGAGCTGAAATGAAACTCAATATTGTACTGTTTTAGGCTTATAGCTATATACTGCTCGGTATTATTTGTATAAATTTGTTTGCTGTGGAGGGTGCCATCACAGGAACTGTCCTAGCTATAGCTAGCCTGTTAAGTTACACAAAAGCAAACTGTCCTGAGCTCAAAGTGCTGCTACTTCATAACGACTGCATCAGAAATAGTAACACATTCTTGAATTCAGAACCCTCTATAACAAAGGTAAAAGATCTATTATCCTAAAGAGCATGAAAAACAGAGGCACTAACCTGCAGGTAGCCTTTCTCAATCAAATGTCTCTTGGCAAAATAAAACGAGCCATTTTCATACAGCTCCCCAGGCCAATCTTGCCTCCGGTACCGTTTTGCTGGATTCAGGTTTTGGGGCTCTGTCATTTTGTTTTCTGTTAATGGAGAAAAAATTATAACCTAAGTTTTCCAGAATCCCTGCTCAGAGCCATTTAACTTTCTTTAAAGAGTTTTCTATTGAAAAATTAAGGACACAATTCAGTCACCAACTTCTTTCCCTCTTGCTGCTTAGCGTTATAAAGAATCACTAAATTGCTTCTCTTTCTCCTAGCTGTCAATAACAAACAAGGACTGCCCTGCATTCCTGCTGAGAGGATCAACCTGAATCCCAGAAGGTGATAAAAGAGCATATGAGAAGAAAACTTGCCTGTGAAAACATCTTGGCACGTTCCCAAAATACCTCCTATATAAGGATACACACTACGTTAACTTTTCATAAGGTGTTTAATAAGTGTCTACAAATAAACAAAAAAAAGTTTCTTTGAACAAACCTGATCCCATACGATCCCACATTGTTATCAATGTCAGTAGTGCAAGCAGCAGAAACTGAACCAGGGATCAGAGACTTCTGTCCTTAGGCCACCCAAATTCACATGCTGAAAGCCACTACAATTCACCATGTCTCACGATTTAGTAACCATGAAAAAGTCAGAGTGCATTCTCAAACACCCAAAACATCCTGAGACTTTAGTATACATACACACCTTGTGTTTCATAAATACACTAGGGCTTTGTGCTCAATAAAATAAACATTTCCAGTTAAAGAGAGAGACCTTTATCTTTCAGGGTGAATCAATATTAAACCTTAATGCAGAAGGAACAACAGAAATAAACAGGAAAAAAAAGAATTTTTTTTAACATAATCAGTACTTTAAAGCCATATGAAAAAAGTAAAAAAAAAAAAAAAAGTACAGTGTTAAACTGTATAATGCTCCTGGGAATCACTGTCACCTAAAACATCACACTCCCGAAAGGCTATTTGCTTTTACCCCTAAGCTGCTAATATTCGCACAATGTGTTCTTTGTTCTCCTCCCAAATACTTCTTGCAAGTAAACGATTCATCACCTCTTGCCACACTAAAAGACTTTAGATGCCATATTATACTAAAGAATTATTTGCCCTTTTAGGTAGGCCTTGGGGCTTTCTCATTTTAATAATCTACCTACAGAGACTAGGTGGCACACCATCACTTCAGAAAGCCACGGGGTATATCCAAATGAGATTTAGCCTTTCCTAGATGTCCATTCCAGCATCTCAAGATGTGAAGTGGACTTTCACTTGGTTGCCTGAAGTGCAAATCACAAAACCATAAACTGCCATCCATGATTTTGATTATCTTCTTATACTTTACAAAAAACTCTGTCACGTTATTTTTCCTCTTATGAGGAACAATAAGAATGTTCAAGTTATCTATTTATTCTAAAGTCCTAATTTTTATTCCAACTTATCTCTAATACTAACCTTAATTTATTTTGCATGCTCTTTTACAGTATCATGCTTTGTAAACTAATTTTAAAAAAATTCATCTGAAGCAATTTATATAAACAGAATAATTGTAATGTCAGAGTAACACATTCATTTAAAAAAAATAAAAATAACAACATGATGGTGTCTGAACTAACCACTTTTAGAAAAAGAAGCAAACATTTCTGCTGTAGTCACAGAAACAAAACCAATACAGATAAAGTGCACAATAATTCTCTGTACAAGGACAAAAGGTACTTCTATAGCTACAACAAGGTACAATCTTCATTTGTATGTAAAGAGTTCAGTCTTTAGTCATTTTGGCAACTGTAGCCGAGAGGCACATTTTCTCTGGGAAAAATAGCCGTATTCTTCTGTATGAGCTAATTAACATGAGTTCAGTCCTCATGACTCCAAGGCAGTTTGCAATTTGACATAAGTCTGCAGACAAATTAGCAAGCTAAAAAAACCCCCTAAGTCTCCAGGCTAAGAGGTTGCCATCCCATCTTCACTAAGGCCTTACCTCACGTTACTCATGTCACGAATACTTTTCTAGTTAAGACAGGACCTCAGTGTCATGTCTACATATCCGTGAACACCCGCCAGGCTGAAGTTTACTTGTAAAGTTTTTGGGAGATATATTTTGAGCCTAACAAGTTAATAACACTTTAGTTTTCAATACCTTATTGCTTCTATGAAACAATTACAGAAACGCTGTAATATCAATCCAGCACTACTTAAAAGGAATTTCTAAGCCATCTCACAGCTCTCCAAGAACTCAGTTCCTGCCTCCAATATCACTTCCTAAACCAATACCATGGGAATGAAAATAAATCTTTTGAAGAAAATTTTTATTAAGTATGACTGTAAGCAGAAGCAGCTAAGTATTACCTCCTTTTTTTACCTCGCTCCATCTAAATTGATGCCGTCTCACAACAGAGAAGACAGAATCAAATCCCTCCTTCTGGATCAGATCTGCCACTTTTATAAGATCACTGGGATGTAAACAGGGAGACGTTGCTTGAATATTTCCTACAATATCAACCTCTACAGAAAAACAAAGAAACATTTATGAAACAATGAATATTTTTAATACATGCAACACCAAAGCGTGGCATAAGTGGATGCCACAAACAAGCAAACAAAAAAAACAGAATAATCCTTGTAGCTTTTGTTTACTGAAGTCTTATTTTTCTAAATCATATCAACCCTTTGGGGCTACAACAAAAAAGCTATAGATAATGTGCAGAATAATTTTTTGTACAAGGACAAATGGTACTTCTATAGCTACAACAAGGTACAATCTTCATTTGTAAGTAAAGAGTTCAGTCTTTAGTCATTTTGGCAACTGTAGCCAAGAGTCTGAGAAATTTAAACCTGGGAAAAATAGCCATTTCCCAGACTGATTTACCATGATGATGATTAAGAAACTCTTTGATTGCTTCTAGAGAAGTTGAGGAGTCTTGAGAAACTTCAGGGCTTCTGCGATGAACTTGAGCTCCAAACTGCTTTGCAACCTTCTCAATTTCATCGTGGTCCGTAGAAACCCATATACTGTTGGTAGATAGAGACAGAAATGAATATAAAGAATAAATCCCAGCATTGTTGACTTGCTTGCCATAATGTAACTGGAATAATACCTTGTCTTATGTATATACTACACCTCGCAATGAAAGGAACTAGTTCTTTTATTTGCATTAGTAAAACTAACCCTGTCAGTCCAACAGGAAACTTTTAACATAGCAATAAAACACACACACTCACTAGCCTGTAAGTCTCAAGCTTGAGTTGCATTTCAATCTAATACTGCAGGGTACTTGCTCTACCTTCTACATAGGAAACTTAACCCACATAAAATTCAGAAGTGCTACCAGAAAAATCCAGTGTCAGCACACCACAATTTGTAAGACATGCTAACAGATCAACAAATCGTGAATGGGTTGAATGAGGCATTCAAAATCCTTTAGGAGTTTAGAAACAAGGCTAAAAACCAAGTGAAACTGCGACACAGTTAGAAGATTAGCTTACTCTGCACTCGTTTTAAAATGTCTTAATTAGGCTCCATACAATCCCAGAGAAAGAGTTGTTCAATTTACAATCGTGTGTTTCAGCACAGAAAACCTTCAATACTGGTAAAGCAAGATTGTGATTGTTCAGTGATAATAAACATTTACAAAAGGAAGGGCTAAGTCTGAATATTCTGTGATGATAAACACTGGTTGAGCACTGTGAGGCTACTGCTGCCATCACTGTAACAAAAAAAAACCATGTGATACATAAAAACAAAAAGTATGGAAAATAACCCTTTCTCTCAGCAACACTGCCATTCTCAATACACTGTGCATAGCAAATGGTCCTTTAGTGAAGCTTTTTCATCCAAAGACATAATGGGATCATCAGAATAAAAATATGCATGACAGCGACATCAATGTCAAGTCACACCCACGTGAACAAATGCATTAGAGGTATTTTCCACAAACTGCTTCAGGCTGGTTAGCTTAAATATACACTCCCCATTCAACTAACAAGAGTTTTGTTGTGTAACGTGCACCCTCTCAGTACAGCTGTTTCAAAGGTGACTAGAAAACCTAGTGCACTTCCTTCTAATGTATCTGCTATGTCTCGAAGTTAGGCTACATAACCCTAACTGGCAGTTTCATTTAATGTCATTCATAAATGTCAATGCTTACTGGCAAACATTGTCAACTAGTGAGTCCCCACAAAGTGGAACAAGTTTAATTTCAAGTTACTGTGTTGTTAAGACTTTGTTTCTGTCATTCTTTCACAGCTCGCTCTCATCAGGAAGGGACAGTGGAGTTCATGGCAGGGTGCAGCCTGCTTTCCCTGTGCCATGCCCTACCCTGCCTGCAGGGATCTATTGACCCGGTGCCACATTACCTGTTCCGCCTTGTCTTCAGTGAGGAACTCCTACTACACATCCGCCTCAGTCATGAGCCCAAAGATGCAGCTGCAGCAAGGCTAAAGCCACCCCCGCAGGGACTAGCCACCCCACAGTAACGGCCTGCTGCCGGCAGTTCAGCTGGGCCCCCGGCACCACGCCTCGGAGCCTGTCAGGGCTGGGACCGCAGAGTCATTTACGTTGGAAAAGACCCTTCAGATCATCGAGTCCAACCATTAACCTGGCACTGCCAGGTCCACCACTAAGCCATGTCCCTAAGGGCCACATCTACACGTCTTCTCAACACCTCCAGGGATGGTGACTCCACCACTGCCCCGGGCAGCCTGTTCCAGTGCTTGACAACCCTTTTGGTGAAGAAATTTCCCCTAATATCCACCCTAAACCTTCCCTGCTGCAACTTGAGGCCGTTTCCTCTCACCCTATCGCTTGTTACTTGGGAGAAGCGACTGACCCTCACTTCACTACAGCCTCCTTTCAGGTAGCTGTAGAGAGCGATAAGGCCTCCCCTCAGCCTTCTCTTCTCCAGGCTAAACAGCCCCTCTTCCCTCAGCCGCTCCTCACAGGACTTGCGCTCTGGGCCCTGACCAGCTTCGTTGGGAAGGCAAGGCTGCCCCGAGATCCTGCCACGGACAGGGGGCCCTCCGCCCAATCCTGCCCGAGCCGGAGCCCCTCTGCAGCCCGGACGCAGGATGGGACCCCCGACCCGACCCGGCCACCGACAGCCCCGCCAATGCAGGCAGTTCACCCTCCCGCGGAGGGCGGCGGCGAGCACGGCGCATGCGCACCTGTGGAAGACGCCGGCGTCGCTGGCGGCGCGCAGCACCCAGCCGATGAGCGGTACACCCGCCAGCAGCTTGATGTTCTTCAGCGGGATCCCCTTGCTGCCGCCGCGCGCCAGCACGAGCGCGGCCAAGTGGGCGCGCGAATCCCCCCCGCCCGCCTCCATGCCGCACGCCTCTCCTTAACCTCCCCAACCTCTGCCCGCCGCTCCCTGCCACGCGCCCTTCCCCGCCCCCAACGTGCATGCTGGGAAGTGTAGTCCTCGATCCGGGGCGGGGGCGCGGACGGCCATACCGCGCCCGCGCGGTGGACAGAGGCGGGCAGGCGGGGCGGGAGGTCGCTCAGGGGGCGTGGTGGAGAAGGGAGCTGGTGTGGCGTAGCGTGGGGCTGCAGGGCTCTAGCACCAAGTACACCTCAGTGTCGCGGAGGTGGGTGTGAGGCGCCCATCCTCCTGCCTGTGAAGAAAGGGCGCGGTACCCCTTTTTGGCACAGGGTGCCCCGCAAAGCTCTGTCCTGGCCGGAGAGAGGGGGGGAGGGAGGGAGGCGCCCGGGTAACGCTTTCGAGGCGGCACGGAGGGTCCCAAGCGCTACGAAGGTGGCCGGGTATCTGTTCAATGCTTTAGGCACGTGGAAAAAAAAAAGGGCTAAAAGGTGCGGCTGCGTTTCCCGTCGGCACGTAGGCCGCGGTGAGCTCTGGCCCTGGAGAGCCCTGGCAGCGGGGAGGCGAGCGCGCACTGCGGCCTGCGGCTGGAGAGCAGCACAAGCACCGGGCGACCGGAGTCAGTCGTTTTTTATGTCAGCCACCACCATAAATCATCAGACGTCTCCTGTGGTTTCTCCTGCGTCATACCCGCCCCGCGTGAGGAGTCCCGGCAGAGGGCAGAGTACTCCCATCGGAGCCTTTTTACGTGGGAGCTCCTCGCTTCTGTTTTCCACCTCCTGAAAAAGGGTATTAAAGCATAAAAACACCCGATGTGAAGTTACACAAACTTACCTGTAGAACCCGGATGGATAAAATAAAGTAATACAGTACCAATATAAGGCTGCACAGGAACTTGGGTTTTAATGTAATTTCAAAAATGGAAAGTAGAGGCCATTGAACGGCCTCATAAAGTCACTCCTGGAGGCTCGACGTCTCAGTCCATAATGGAAATGTATCACATGCAGTTCACTGTAGTCGTCCTTGGGGTATTTAAGACGTTTTGTGGGCAGGAGTACCTCATCTGCCACTGCCAAAGGAAACGCTCCCAGTTACATTCCACTGTAGGCAGGCATTTAAGAAGAATAATCACTGGGAGTTCCATTTTTTTCTTTCTGAAGTGGACGTCTGTTCAAAGAAACCCAGCAGAGATAGATGGCTTGCTCTTCTACTACACAGATCAAGGCAGCACCTTTCAGGCCTCTTTTTTTTTTTTTTTAAGATGAGATTGAAAATAGTAGCCATAAGCTGCTAAGTACCCTATTTCCTGCAGGCCACTTTCCATGCACTTGATTTTGAATTTCTTTTTTTAACTTGAGTTTCAAGCCTTCGTCACATTTAAGTTCCTACCTGTTCAGCGTTACTCTTCTGTCAGAAGTTGCTGTGCCCACCACAGACCGAGTTCAATGAAACAAGGGCCTGGACAAGGTCAGCTTCAGTGCAGAGTCTGGTGGTCTTGCTCAGAGCTGCTAACTCTGCTGTACAGGCAGGAATCTCCAGGAGGGTCTAAAGAAAAGTGCTGTCAGTGCTAACTTTGTAACCTGGCACAACTAGTTTGCTAGATCCTACCTGTCAAACCTTTTAGACATAGATAGAACAAAAAGGAATATCAAATACCTGCCAAACTTCTGAACAAACACAACAGCTACAGGAGACACTTCTGCTGTAAACAAAGGTCCTTTTTGTTGAGAAGAAAGATAGAAGTCCTTTTAGGGTCAGTTTTATGGACTGACTTTTGCTCTAAGTCATATGATTCTGTGCGGTTCTGAGAAATTCCTTTAACGTGGCTCCTGTGTAGCCTGTTACGTTACAGAGAAAATGTGCAAGGCTTTAACAATGGAAGAATGAGAAATCAGATGCTGTATTAAATCTCTTTCAGAGTTTCTTAGATAATTGTTACATTAGTCAAAATACCTACCTGTTAAGTAGCGGTGGGTTAAAAACATCTATATTTTGGTTCATCACGTTGTGAAAATTGGATGGTTTGTCAGTAATAGTATTTCAGCTACATAATTCAGTTTGGTACTTTCTCATAGTCCAGGAATATCCCAAGAAGGGAGCTGAGTCTGGATTCAACTTTCATTTGCAGAGAAATTACATTAGAAGATCTGGCATACATCATAGATCTAGATGGGGTTCATCTAGTAAGAATTTTTTAATGAGCCTGTGCATAATTAAAATCTGGTTTTTTTTTTTTCTCTTCAGATCAAAAGCTGATCTTTCACTCATAGGGCTGAAATGGCCCTCACACAGGTATCTTAAATACCTTTGTCCTTCTTCATAGACATGGATCCAACCCAGTCCTAAAGACTATCAGTAATGTTGACCACATAACCTGTCCATGCAATCTAGATTTTCATATGATAGCAAAGCTTTTCCTAATTTGTACTGAATCTTATTTTCTGTAATATAAGTCTATTAATTCCTGTGTTATCCAAAACAGATCTAGACAATAGATTATTTCCTATCTTTCTTCAGCAGGCATATGCATATTCGAAAACAGGCACCACCTTAACTCTTACATTTTTCATTTTCAGGATCATACCCATTAGTACAGCCTTTCTCCTAGTTCAAATCTTCCAGGCTTCTGATCATTGCTATTAATCTTGCCAGGACAATGTATAATGTAGTTCTCAAAATTAAACAGAATATTGCAATTGAGAAAGGCAGAAAGATTGCTACTTCGCGTACCTTGAAGGTTGTACTCTCTTTTGTACATCTCTGTATAATTTACCTTTTCCTACACATTATTGGCATAATTCAGCTCGTGGTTCACTATGTCCTAAGATTTGTTTCTGCAAAAGCTGGTGCATAACTAGCTATTTTCAACTTCTCTCTTTGTATCTGGCTTAATCTACCCAAATGCAGTATCTTGCAATTATTCCTACAGCAACCAGATCTGTTCCCACCTTAAAATATTTTCATGTAAACCACATTTCTTTAGTTTATTTGCATAAAAGCTATGTGAGACCTTGTCAAGAGTTCCACTAAGCTTAAGATACATAGTATCTATTCCGTCTTCCTCCAGTCACAGGCCTGATTTTGTAGGTTGAAATTGTACTGTTTTGACTTATCCTAGGTAGGTTATTATTGACTGCTATTCATTGTTTTTATTTCTTTTATGTGCTTACCAAAAGTTGTTGATTATTTTTTCCAGCTCCACCCCCCCACCCTCGGATAAAGTGTTCGACTAAGGGTTCAAATGCATCTGTTTCAAAATTTTAGTTCAGATCGAGAGTGCACTTTTCAACTGAGTCTCAAGGCATGTACAGTGTTACTATGCCACACTGCTTCCTAGTGGAGACACAGTGGATAATTTGCAGGCTTTTTCTCTCCCCTCATTTTTGACATAGAAGGCATCTCATGCTTTCTAGTCTCGGAAACTCTACCTGGTTCTGAGATTTTGCCACCCAGCTGCTTCAGTATCCAAGGATGACTCTCATCTCTGAGCTAGCTTGAGTACATATTACTCACCTAAATACATTCTGATTTGTTTCTTCCAGATTTGTACTGACGTCTCGCTCCTGAAGGGTCTGTGTGGGTAACTGCACTCAGTGAGATAAGAACATTTGCTATTCTAATATTAGAGCAGTGGAGAACAAAACAAAGAATATAATGCTTTCCACTTCTTTGGAACATGTACCCTGTTTTATGTAATCATGAAGTGGCCTGCAGGAGGAAAGGGTTTCAGCTCTCTCATCCCCACTAGCTAGTGCAGCTCACATTCCCACATCACACAACCTCATCAAGGTCTTGTGACTGTACAACCTGCCTGTCCCTAGTCCCTGCTTTTTGACTGCCCTTGAACACGTAGGGCCAAACTGGCTCATTTCAAGGAAATACTGGTATACTAGTAAAAGTAGTGGGAATAAGTCTATTTTAAAAGCATGTTCCATGCTATATAATTCCATTGGGTATAATAAAATCTGTGAATTTCCTTTCTGGCCACTGTTCAGTTGCTCTGAAGTATGACATTGCAGTTTCTCTCAAGAAAGAAGTCCATTCATTCAAGCCTGTGAGCAAGAGCAAATGAACAAAACTGGAGGCATTCAGTAGGTCTGTGCTGAGGTGTTACTGTGATCTCTGTTCACAGGTTATAAACTACTAACAGGGAGCACATTGTGGGGCTTAGACTGTTAATGAGGGACATGTTTCGTTATGCAGAGGGTAACTGTTATTAATGTGTCTGTCAGGCATGGCTGAACAAGAAACCTCTCTAGTAATGACTGCTGGAATCTGCTTTCCAACTAACACCCTCTGAGTTGCCAGTCATGAGATCTACCCTGCCTTTTCATCTTCTGAATTGCCGGGCTTGAGATCTGCTCTGTCCTTTCTGACACTCACACTGGTTGTAACACTCTTCATAGGCTTTAAGACAGAAAGAGTATAGAATAGTGATTCTCTGAAGCTCACATTGGAGCTTCTTGAGCAGGGCCTTGTGATGTGTTGGTCAAAGCCACATGCCTTAAAAAACAATGGTAAACCTGATGCTGACCTAAACGGGACCAGGATTTAATTTTATGTGCATGGAATCGGTTTATGTTAGTCAGGCTCCATAAGTAACAATGAAGGTGGGTCCAGTTGCAGAGTACTGTGTTTTTCTAGGATGTACCTAAATTAATTAATACTACAGACACAGAGAAGTAAAACTCAGTGGAAACCTCAGGGATATGCTACATCTGGGTACAATGGGAGTTACTCTTTCTAGACCTCTCTGCAGCAACAGGAAAGTTCAGAAATCCAGATCTCCTTTCCTGGCCCTGTACCATGCATAGCTCCAGTGAAATCTGTGGAGTTACGTGCAGACATCAAACCAGTGTAAAGGAAATAAGAAATGGGCCTGGGAAAGTCTAGCAAACTACCCTTTCCTGTTACTGGAAGCTTCACGCAAGTCTAGGGCTAATATAATCTGTCCATACATGAGAGTGAGGTGAGTGAAGGTTAACATACGTTTATAAAAGAGGCCAAGGAAGTGTTCAAGGGTCTGAGATTTCTTAAAAGCAGACAGGAAGGAATATGATTACTTAGAGCTTACTCTTGACCTAGCGTATTTCCTTGGACTTTCTGCAGAAATCAAATGGAGCGAACTAGTTTGCTGCAGTGTTCTGAAATGCACTGTGTTTAGTTCAATGCCTGCTGGATGGATTGTGTTCCCTTTGGCAATCTTATGTACACAGAAGAAATCAGAAAGAACTGAGATACATATATTTAAGAATAATTTCAAACTGCTGAAGTGAAGTCTTTATTATTATTACCAAGACTATTACTTTATTTGACAAATGGTGTTGATGTTACATGTCTGGCTATAAAATAATAATTAATTCTTGTAATGACAACATTGCTTTATATTTAATTTTTACCATAAAAGAATCCAAACAGCTTTGTAAATCAAGTCAATACTGCAGACATTTACACTTATACCCCATTTTTGATACCGTGACTTAGATCCATCCTACCTAAATCCAGGTGTCTAAATAAGGCAATAAACTGGAAGCTTGAATACCTCAGATTCTTTGTATAGCCTAAGTATATAGTTCAAGTAACCTTCAGAAGGTACCTTTAGAGAACAGTTGAAGGCACCTAAACTTTGGATTGCCCTCAGAAGGTCCATCAGTAGCTTTCCCTAGCTGGAAAATGAGTTTTAGCAGTGCTTGTTATCCCACGATACTCAGCTTCTTCAGATGCCAGGTTAGTGTGTCCTGATTACAAGGTTAAGCTTTTAGCTAGATATGCAAGCAGAAAGAAGTTTTCCCATAGTTCAGGCTTGCAAAGATCTTTTTACCATGATTGTTGATTTTTAAATTTTCTTCTGTAGTACAATTTAGTTGTGATCCTCAAAATTTCCCTCTTAGTTAAGGGACTTAGTTCATGAATGATATATTTTCCTGTAGTTGGTGGCTTTTCACTCTTTTTATTCCAACTTGTATTGTCTTGTTACAGTGTCAGGAAATGTTATGGTTCAGCATTTTACAATTTTTTTTTTAACTAACCCCCTATCACACACAATAAGGCGATTTTTTTTCTAGCCTATTGTTCTTACATCTTCCCTTCATGACCTAGCCTATGGGAGACTAGCTGAACCCCAAAAATATGAGATAGTTGTTGCCAATTGTAAAGCAAAGGACCAAAAATCCTGCCTGGTTTTCCTTCTTAGGCTGAAACATAAGAAGGAAAAACTTGAAGAAGTGTTGAGGGAAATGGAGCTCTTTAATCAAAAGAAGGTGAAACCCACTGTCATACACAAGTCTCAGAGAAGATTAAAATAGAGCCGTGTTAAAAGAGGTGAAGGCGTCAATGGACATGGGAATATAAGGGTTTTTTTTAAAAAAAGGAAAACTCATCATAACAAAATGTAGTGCTAGATCTTAGAGAAAGAGAATTTTTTATCTATTTACAAAATGTCTATATAAGTTGACGTTACGCACTAACGTGCCCTCGAATACTTCACTCACTCACAGTCCCATGTCACGGTTACAAACACCTACATGGTGCTTTCAAGCACCTGGCAAGGATCACTTGTGTGCAACATAGATGGCAAAGGACAGTGTCATGTGTTCATTATTCTCTGGAGTACTTCTTGATTGACAATAATGAACTTGGGTTTTAACTGAGCTTTGATACCCTTTAGGAATAAATGTTTGTTACAGAGCAGTCCTTTATTTTGGGCTCTTGCTTACTTCATGCTCCATAAATCTCAGGCAAAGTTGCTGCTTTTGCCCATTTTTGTTGTTTGTTTGAAATGTTATTCCAGCAGGCCAATGGGAGAAGAAATGCTGTATGGCACATGCTGTAGCCATGTTGCCATCCTTCCGTTGTGACGATGCAGCATCTTCTGCTGACAAGTCATCTTGTTCTGTGGTCTTAGATTGTGGGCCTTGTGGGCTTGAGTGTAGGCGTTCTGGGCTTGACCTGAACATCACATTACTCAATTTTACTGCTGAGAACAGTGTTCTGGGAACAGTGTCAAGGGAATGGTGTCCTTCATTATCGGTACAGGCTATTCTTTTACCCCTTGTTCTGCTGCCTCATCTGGTGCTTTCACACACATATACTTCTGTTCATATTGTATTCATAAGACTTAAAGTTTTTTTTGTTACAAATAACTACAACTTTAGCAAGCAACTCACTCTTTTTCTCTCTACACTGGGTCATTAAACAGTTTATCTGCCTGAGCCCATAAACATCCTCAATCTGCTGCCACTGTTTGCCCACAGTATATGTCAAAATTATTAATGAAATTCATCTTTATGTTACACATTAACAAATTCTTTCACTTGAAGCACAGGAATGTGTATATAGTGCCTCCTTTTTGCCTGAGTGAACATCCCTGACTGCTGCCAATGGTTTTGGTCTGCCAAGTGCAAGGCTTTGCATGTGGCTTCTCAGTAGAAAAGAAATCCACAATTTGAAATTGAGGCCTCAGCGGAACAGAGCTTGCTTTATTTGTGCCTAGTCTAAAGCAACTTATACCTTCCTCTATCTAAAGCAGTAGATTTAATTATAGATTCATACAGCTCATAGTTCTGATATGTCTTCTGAAGTGCTCTGGTAACATAGCCTGATGTAACCCCGCGTAACTCAGAATTAGCAACCCACAGTAGTATTTGCATGCTGTTTTGACAGCTGGTGGGAACAGTGACATCTAGTGCCATTATTATCATAGTAGTGTTAACACCATGTGGTACAGAAGCAAGTAGTAATCATCTGAGAAATTCATCATCAGAGGTGCAATAAGAACTCTGCTTAAATTACCCTCCTTACTCTAACAATGATGTCAAAATGCATCCATGGAGAACTCAGTAAAATCACCAGCTATTTTTACTGAAGACAGATTTCCAGACAGTTATCTATGATTACTGCATGTGAAGTAGCTTCTGCAGATGCCATTAGACTATTACTGCTTGTAGTTTCGATTACTGAATTTTTCGCTTCTTTTGCAGTTATGTTGAATTGGAATTCCTGTTCCTCACAGATCAAGACTTACAGGTATAGAGCAGATGGTAGTTTCCCTTTAAATAAAGTGAATCCCTGTGAATGCATGTTGCTCCTCTTCCGTTCAATGTAATCACCCTCCCTCTGTCAAGCTGGATGGGAAACAAGTACAGTAAATTGTTGTTGTTTGGACCAGTTCCTATTTCCAGTTTCATTGCTGGCCGATGACCCATGGAGCAAGTCCTAGATAGGAAGCACATGCACAGCCTGAACATAATTTTGCAGGTTCAGCTAAATAGTCCCCTTAATAATTTCTCTACAAGCATGCGAATTGCAGAAAACTGTACAAAAGATCAGGCAGAGATCAGGGTATCCTTTGTAATTGATGCTATTAGGAAATCTACTTCCCACTCCTTGTTGCTTGCGCAATGGCCAAAAGAGTCAGAAAGTTCTTGTTGCTCTTGTGCCCCCACGTTTAGCCAACCGTCTTCTCAGACTCAGAGGTATTCTGTGTCACACTTCCATAGGGTCCCTTGCCTCAGCACAGCTGCTGAGAGTATTGCCGAGTTCAGGACTGCACGCACAATATTCCCATTTCACTACAATGGAAATTTTTGGTAAACGGTTCTCACACTCTAACCATTAGCAAATGGTCATTTTGGACTACCCATACAAGCACAGGAGACACATTTCACTAGTAATTGCTGCTGGGAAGGCAAGTCATTGAATACGTATTTGTAGAAATGTATAGCCATAGAATATTTGTGATAAATTCTGATTTTTCATTAACGCTGCCTGAAAGTACTACTACGCTGACTGTGGAGTAAAGAATTATTTTAGTTTGTTAATGGAGACATAGAGTATTCAAAATATCTTCAATATAAAATGGTTTCATCGATTTTTTTTTAAAAAAGGTTCAGTCATGCAGTTTTGATTGAAGAGCCTCCCGAGGGAAAACAGGTAGCTGAGGTGACCATTACGACCAAGAGGTGACTAAAGGGGCATTAGGTGACTCACGTACTCTGACTTTTTCCTTGCTATGTCTTAGAAAAGACTTGGACACAGAAACCTCTACTTTACAGAGACAGACATTGTCTAGTCATCTTATTGTCTTCCATCTTACGATACCCTTACCCTTGCCTTTGCAAGTTTTTTTGTCATTTTTCGATAAAATCTCTGGAAACAGTTCAGAAGGTTTTGGTAATGTGAGAGTAAAAACCTTAATATATCCTACCATGTAACCTCAAATCACATTCCAAACCACAGTCCAATACACTTTGTTTCAATACCGGTGTGGAATGCTTCAAGCTGTGTATGAAAAGGAGGTTGTTTTAAAGTGGTGGTGGGATCATTATTAACAGTTTCAGGCCAGGAACTTGCAGGAAGGTACAGCAGCAGTAGGCAAACTCACCTTACGTTGTAGATATCTACATAATATGACGCATGCTGTATGGAGCGCTTTTATTGGTGATACCTGATAATGAAACACAGAATGTTTTCATAAGGGAGCTACTCTGCCATTGTTACAAGCGTCTTAAATTTTCATGGTGGAGCCTGAAATGAGTATTTGCAGAAGAGAAAGCTTTCTGAACAAGAATCTTGTTTTCTGCTGTTCAAAGTCTGTCCAGAAACTGTGGTAAATGTAGTGCGAATATTACCTATTATAAAATAGTATTTCGGTTTGGTTTATTTATCAGGATAACATTTTATTGGGTTCTGCCAGACATAATAAAATGTGTTAGTACATTAAGTAACTACATCATCCCATACATTCACTGTCTTCATTTTACATCAATTAATATACATCTCTCTTTTTAGCTCTGGAAATTTCCTTAGAAAATTTGACTCTCAGGGGTAGCAGGAATCTGCATCTCCTCCCAGCTTCGGTGGGAATGTACTTAACAGTGTTAGCACTGATTCTTGGGAAGGTAAGTTAAGATTTTCAAAATCAGGCCTGAAGTTATCAATTTGCATTTTGAAAATGCTGAAACACGTCATAGGAATCAGAAAGATGCATTTTTCATGCATAAGGCTTTTAACAATTTTATCATAATTTTAATCTCAACAAAAATGAGATACTAAAGATTTGCAAAATGCCAGAAAAAAGGTTTTCTGGCTTCTTCCTCTGTGTTTTGCTACTAAAAGAGGGAGAAATTAAAAGAGGGAGAAAAGTATAGAAATAAAAAAAGAGGGCTGTATTTTTCATAAGTAAAAAGTAAAAACATTACAAAAATACTTTGAACTATTTTTTTTTAATGAGTTAAGACAAAAGATTCTCAAAGCAAAATTCCAACCAACTATACCAGTCATAGTTTTCATATCAGCTTAATGAAACACTAGTTACCTGGGTGACTGGTAAGGATTAGGCAGCATAGGAATCTGAGAAACTTCAGAACACAGCTGCTCCAAAATGGACCTGCTCATCTTCATCGTTCCTGAAGGTGACCAGATTCCTCTCTCTTTTCCCTTTGATCCCACCTTTTGAGTTACTTTAGCCAAATATCCAGTTCAAATGAAGCCACCTTGTCTTGCAAGAGTGTCTGCTCAATGAAGTAAGAAGGATGTGCAGCAGTATTTTTCTTCAAAGACACAAATGTTCCTGGAGACATACTCTCAAGTGTCTCTCCTTTCTCTTCCGCTCACTTTTTCTCACAGTTCCTTTCTCTGTTTCATGGAACAACAAGAATCAGAATATCATTAGTTTCTTTTTCCAAAAACATAATATTGTCATAGCAACAGTGAGTTTGGGGTTTTTTTGATCTAAGTAAGTGAATAAAAGAGTGCACATACATATGAGCTGCTCGGGACACAATGCAATGTATGAAATGTGATTTGGACATACCACATTCCGGTTTCATGAACTCATGTTTCCATGTAGGATTTTCTGAAGAGGCAAATGGGAGTTTGACCTCCTGAAGATATCATTTCTCTGTTCAGACACAATGTTCAGACGTGCCATATGTATATGATTCTTATCACTAGAGACTGTTGCATTATATTTCAAATCTAAACCAAATTATATTTGACTGCTCTCAGCCACATCTAGCAGTGTCTTCAAGTTGGCTCACAGAATCTGTCTTACTGTAGATAAAAAAAAAAAACAACCTTTAGCTTTAAACATCTACAGACCAGATTTGGATCTTGAGTTGTACAGACAAGGTCCATTTTTAATTGCAGATGGAGTGATAAGCAATATGTTATTTAACACATAACACTCACTAGCACATGTACTAGCACATGTACTAGCTTTGTCTTTCTATCCCTGGGATAACTGGAAGGAGGGATAAATGAGTTAATCAGAGTAACTGAATGCAGGATCATGTGCAGTCAATTTACACAGCAATGCACAAACTGAAAATTTGGATAGAGTGATTCTGGTCAGGTTTGTTTGATTGCCTCAGCACGTCAGCATTAGATATGCAGTGTTACAGAAGAATCTATTGGTCCACTTGAAAAGAGACAGTGCTCCCTATCAAGCTGTGACTGCTCCAGGGACAAGATGTAAAACACGGAATGAAGACTGATGAAAGTCTGTTTAATTCCCTTGTACGTTTCTTAGACCATTTGCTTTATTACAGCAAATATGATGTACAGCTCCCCAAAGTCATATTAATAAATCTTACATTGTCTGCCAGGATTCTGCCTTGAAGCATTATATGCTTCAGGGCAGTGGTTTACTACTACTGTTCTACAGGAACTACTATTTTAACTCCAAAGATTGTTTTATTTTCTATAATTTTGTTCCATGGTATTATCTTGTTGCTGTCTTAGAACTGGGCCAAGTTGTGCTGTAAAAATTTGTTCCACTTTACTTATATGAACCCTTAGACTGTGCTATCAGACTGCTGTCACAGGGTCATGATGAAGTATTACAGAAGTACCTTAGATGTATCCTACTGAGGAGCTTCAGAAGGTGTTTTGTGACATAATGTTTCTGCAGTGCTCTGATTGCTGGTTAATTTGGAAAGTTTTTATTTGTTTTCATTAATGGGCTTTCGTGTCTTCTGCAAAGACATTGCCTTGCAATGCTCTGCCACTGAGTTATTTTAAATTAATCTTAATCCTTTTGACTGATTTTTTTTTTTCCAGATTTTAATCCATGTAAACATAGGACTTAATAAAGTTTTGTGAGATGGCCTTTAGACTTACTATTTCCTGCTTTCCAGCAAGGGTCACAGATGGCATCAATAAGAAGAGAATAAGAAAAGGTCAGAGATCCAGGACATCAGTATTTAGTACCCGTTCAATACAGGGGTAGCTAATAAGACAAAGAACAGGGCAGTGCATGTGGAGACCTCAATTACTACACTTATACTGCAGCAGTTAAATTAACCAGTTGACATATATTGTTAATTGAAATACAAAATAAAGCGTGACCACAATAATTTTAAATATATTTGGCATTTGCCTTTTTTATGAAAGTTCATTTTAATAGAAATTCTTTGTTATTCCTGGAAACCTGAACAGAGGCTTTATTAAAAAGCTTCCAGCTTTGAGATATGCAACTTCAGAGACTGGAGTATGAAGCTTTAGATAAAAGGCAGATGTGGGAGCCTTTACGGTTGAAAGGTTTTTTTTTTAAAAGCAAGGCAACTGCACTACATATCTTGCCTGAAAAAGAAGATATGGATCTTCTTAAAGATTGAATGCATCCTCTTATGGTAGTGGCTTTTTGAAGAATGTGTGATATACGGCAGAAATAACAAAAAAAATTTGCTGTATTATGTATACAGCAGCTGTCACATTTCAAGGCTAGTATAAGCATATGAGTTTAATCTTTTTCTATAAAAGATTTCTTATAGTTTTGATGATTCATCTTTCCTTATGCTATACATTTATCCCAACATAGAACATAGCAGTGCTCAAGTATGACAACTTCTGGAATTACAATCAGAGATGGTAGGGGATGTGGAAGAAGGACTGTGTAAATTCTACCAGGTCTAGTAAAAATGGTGGGGATGACTTCTACAAGATACTTGTCAGGATTATTACCCTTTTCTCATATTCTCTTGCTGTACACAATAACAAAGTAGATACATGCAAAAATACCTCAGGCTGAAAATTTATTTCCATACCTCAAAGAAGAAAAGAGAAAGATAGAGGGTAGTTTTTTTTAAAAAATGCTGCAGTGATTTAGGTTCATTTCCAAAGGTGGCACAGCATGCGTAGCAGCAGGAGTCCACTTCCCTAATTCTGTGTGTGAGAATTACTTAAGCCTATAGCAATCATACAGACTCTTTCCTTCTCCATGGGGTGAGATAGTTGTATCCAGAGGGGAATAAGTTCCCACTATCTTATATACCTGTTTTAGGATGAAAAGAATTATCTCCTGAAAATGTATTTTTCTTTCCAAATGTTGTATAGGGGGTCTAGGCAATAGGCAGAGACATAAGCAACTGGGTAGCTACCATCTAATCATGGGTGAGGCAGATCCTGTGTTGAGTATCTAATCCCCCTTTCAAGGCATTCACACTGAAGTCAGACACCTAAACAACTTTTTGTTCCTGACTACTATGTATCTAAAAGCCAAGATTTGTAAATGGGACTAAACAATGTAGGTGCCTTCTTGAGTTCAGTGGGCAGAACGAACCTGTTCCTAGTTTAGTCCTGTCTTGTTTGCAGAGAGGATAAAATCCGACTGGTAGGTTTTCTGGCTTAGAAATAAGTGAAGATTTTCTGGGCAACACACAAGAATAGTCTGAATTGTCCAACGTCAGACTAGAGGACACCAATACAGCACAGATAAACCCAAGAGATAACCCTTTCTTCCAGCTCCACACGCACAGACACGCACACTAAATCCACAATGTCATTGTCATTTATAATACAACTGGGTATAAAAGTTTGGTAGAATTTAAATTATAGTACAAAAAATCTGCTTTAAGATATTTAGGGTGAAACTCCTCCATACTTAGAGGATGCAAAACACTTACATTGTTCTTGACAGCCTTGAAAAGCCCTTCAACATTGAAAGAACAGCTTTCAGGTTTTGAGGGGTTTTTGAAGCAAAATAAAAAAAAAGACTGTAATACAAACCATACATATTTTGTTGCCAATGTGACTGATTTTTTTTAACAGAAAGAACTTTATTTAGCCAAGATTAAGAGCTACCAAGGCAAATCGTAGCATTGTATTCAGTGCCTCCCAACTCACCACTGCGCCACTTATGCACAGTTGTCCATCAAAGATCAGAAGGTTTGCAAATCCCTGTTCAAGTCCTGTGGCTTTGTACACCTTTTATAGTGATGAACTCTGAGGTCTGTGTTTTACTTGTAGTTCTCCATATAGAGTTCTTAGATTGCTTTGTTGAACTTTTGCTGTATATATTTTCCACAACAGTTTTCCCCATAGAAACGAGGAATAACTTTTTAAAAAGCTGTGGAAAATATTTCATATAATACTAAGCTTCTAATACTTCGCCGCCCTCCATGTTTAATTTCAATAAATATTTAAAAGGGACGGAGAAGTTATTCAAAGTTGAGGCTGCATTTTTCATTACATTAAAAAAATCAAAAATGGGGTCTTTGCTACTTTATTAACATTCCCCTGGTACATCAGGCATTTTTTAGATAAAATCAGTAATATGTAGTTAAAACAAATACAGCACAACTTTTTTTTTTCCCCGAATAATGCTGTAAGCGTAAATAATAATGATCTTGAAGCTGTGTCAATCTGACCTTTTTATATATGGCATGAGTTCTGACACAGCACTACGAGGGTTCCATCACTATGACAAATTTAGAAGTGATGTAAAGACTTGATAGACCACAGCTTATATGATTCACTCAGAACATTTGTTTATATTGCTGTATTAGCGTAAAGCCCTGGTTTAAATTATACACCTAAGTTTATAATCAGTCAAGCAATTTATCCTCACTTGCTCAGCACAATATCCATGAGACATTTTCTCCAAAACAGCTACTTTAGTGTCAACAGTTCAAACAAAATAACCTGCGCACATGGGTGAAATGATGGTGATTTCAGCTCTTCACCTGAGAAAGGGGAGAGACCTGTGTGCAGCTATATGAGTTTGACTGATGAGGTCACGGTCCAGAGACTTGACTGCTAGCGTTGGTGCGCTATGAAGGGACACCTGTGCGTAGAGGGAGACCTGTGAACTGGTTCGCAATATGGAAAATGGCAGAGTGAGATGTCATCAGCTGAAAGCAGAACAGCTTGTTGCACGAACACTGCTCAGAGCAGACATACTCTTGCTTTCCTGTTTAGTGAGCCAAATAAACCTAAACAATTCTAGTGGAGAGTGCTCAGCTGGGAGCTATGGCAAATGAATCCATACCCGCAGCGGCTCTCAGGTCGTTTGACTCATGTCGGTGAGTCCTCATTTATTAAAAGTTTTTTTCACTCCCGCTTTTCCTCGGCCATTTAAGTTCCTTTGGGTTTAGCCGGACAAAGTGATGGAAGCCCATCACAGCGTGGAAATCCCTCCCAGCTGGGCCGTGGATTTCACCTGCCTCGGAGCGAGGAGCCAAACCTCAGTGGTTTCGTTAAGATCCGATTAGGATGTTCTGCACTCCCGCCCGCTCCCCCAAAGCCACCAGGTAAAGCAGCTTCGAGCTTTAAGCTGCTCATCCCCCACGGTCACGTACTCCCTCTCCCCCATCCCCGGGGGCCGGTGGGGGGTGCCCTGCGCCGCCCGGAGCCGCCCGCCCCTCCCGGGCCGGCGGCGGACCGCGGTGAGCGCCCTGCGGGGGAGCGGCGGGGCCGGGGCTGGGGCCGGGCGGCGGGGGCTGGTTCATCCCACCCCTCGCCCCGCTGCCGGAGACCGAGCCGCCACCCTGGCCGCCGAGCATCGCCGCCGAGCTGCAGACTCCGGCCCGGGCGGTGCTGAGCGCACCCCCGGAGGAGCTCGGGCTGCGGGGGATGTCGGTGACAGAGGGATGCTGGAGGCTCGCGTGGGAAAACTGGTGACCTAGCGTACGTGAGGATACCTGAGAATCAGACCGTGGTTTTTCCTGTTCACTTACCGGTCCAAACATGCCCTGAAACGTTTTGAATTCCCGTTATTGCCTTTTTTTTCCCACCCCCCCCCGGCAAATTGAAAAGCCCAGGTACAAAAAACTCATGTCAAATCAGAGCAGAATGTGTTCTGACGTTTAAGAGCTTTTTGTTTTCCCTAATCCTTTTAAAAATGCATTTCAAAACATTTTAGCTTGCAGTGTAGAGGAATGAAAGCGCTTCATTTAGAAACAGCAAAATGAAACGTGCTGTCGGCTTCCATGTTTATTTTACCTTTATTTATTTATTTATTTATTTATTTATTTATTTATTCTATTCCTTCCTGTTTAAACAACTTGGTAGAAATGACAGAGCTGAATGACAATGAACCAAATTTTCATGTTTTGGAAAAGAAAATTGTGACCATAAATCCTCTCACTTCTGTCTGAAATTGTATGTATTTTCAGAAATATCACATGGCAATGCTATTTTAGATGATGATTAGATGTGTTAAATATTTTAATTTTTATATTCTTGAGGAAAGATAGCTTTATAGCAGAACTCGGAAGTTTTCAATCCACAATCTTTTTTCTAATGCATTTAAATTTAATACATGAAAGGAAAGGGAAAAAGGCAAAACAAAAATGTAAAGGCAAATGAAAGATGGCAAGTGCTGTGGAGGACTGTTCAGCACTGTCTCTGTTGCTCAGTGTAATGCTGTGTCGATGCTTCAAGTCAATGGGAGATAACAAAAGGTGCTAATTTTCTCTAGATCTGAGGTTTCCACTTCTTATCCCCACAATCATAAGTTAAGAAACATCGGATAAAGAGGATCAAGCTGGGTTTGCCAAGATTTTTATGAGTTCTACCAGTGTTCATCCTCAGCCATCCAATTACAGTCTCACCTCAGAGCTCACTGTAATCCCTTTCATGACGTGAAAACGTCTTTGACCTCAGTGCTTTAGAAATCATTTGCTCTCTAGTGATCTAAATGCCACACTTGGATTCTGCAAGGTCTAAGCAAATTGTGTCCCAGGGGCTGCCAGCTCTAACAACTGAACCGCTGTGCTCAAAGCTACACTGCACTACCATGTGTCCTGTGACGCACCACCAAGTCCCGCATCTTTGCTTTTTATGGTCTCGATTTGTAGGGCTCAAGTGAAACTATCATGATGGAGAATCTCAACCTTGGTAAATCTTGGTTCAATGGCACTGAAAGAAAAAGAGCAAACAAACCAACTGACTGCATGTAGGCTCTCTTCTTTCTCTCTAAGTAAACCTATACAACTTTTTGCGGCAAAAAAAATATTATCCCTTGTAAATAAGGGCTATTGTATTGAAAATGATATTGCTGGTATGAGCATCACATTTGTTTTGAATTTTATTTCTCGTTATAAAAAATCTGTTTCAAAAGAAACAGATCTGTGTGATCAAAATGTGGGATTTGGTCTGCCTTTTAAGCAGAAGAGTCTGGAGGGATCCAGGATGAAGTAGATATCTGAGCAGACTTCTCTTTTCTCTTCTGCTCAAGGTGTTGGAAGACGTGCAAAATTATGTTGTCAAATTCGAATTATCCAACATTAATTCAAAAGAAATCAAAAGCTGAATCTCCACAAGCCTGCCAGAAGTTAGACTACGTTGTCTAAATGAATTACTTCAGAATCTGCTAATAGCCCATGGGCTGTAATGCAGCCTCTTGGAATCTTACTACTCAGTGAGGGAAAAATGAAAATAAAAGCAAGCAGAGGAAATCCCAGGGGACTGCAGCTTCAGGAGGTGAAAAATTGATGCTTTTTACTTGCCTGTCTCTTCCCGGTTTCCTGCCCCCTTCAGCATACGAGAAAGACAAGAAGAGTTTGTGCACTTTGGAAACTCGATAGGAGGCAGCAGCTGATCTTCCCATCACCAGCCTAAAAATAATCCACTCCAGGACTTGGAGCGGCTTCACTAAGTGGAGGAAAATCCTGCCATCGGGATGATATTGATCACATAGCACAACCGAGTGACAATTTTGGTTGGTATTTTGGTTTTGTGTTTACAAAGGTAAGCTACAGAGTTTGATCTAACATTCAGCAACCAAACGGAGCATGCGATGACCCTCCCCCATTATCCCCCACTAACCACCTCCTCCTCCTTCCCCTTATATCGGTGGGACAGGGCTGCTCCTCGTTCTTTCCTGGGATCACAACTCCAGTCTCTTTTCTCTTTTCCCTTTCCATTTGCAGGCATTCTCAGCCTTCACCGTCCCCTCCTGCTGATGTTTTCTTTGCTGCTGTTCACAGGGTTACGTTTCTTTTTTTAAACTGTCCTGTCTTGGCATGTGAAGTCGAAGGTTTTACAGCAGGCAGGGCAGCACGCTGATGTTGGAAATCGCACTGTGTTAAGAAGCTGACCAAAAAAGAAAAAAGCAACGTATTAGATGTGTGAGACCACTGCGGATGTTTGTGAGAAGTGCTTTTCAGTGCCAACAGCCTGTTTAGCACCACTGCTGTTGTGACTGTCTCTGAGTTTGGAGCCTGATCCAAAACCCTACCAAAGTCAATGAGATTCTTTGCATTGACTTCAGTAACGTTTGGATCAGGCTGCCGGTATCTGGCAGTTAGTGATGGGAATGCTGACAAGTATCAGGTAATTCATCACCTTAAGGCCCAAGGTAACTGGGACAGTGCTTAGCAAGGAAGCGGGGTCTATCTAGAATAGAGGGTCACAGCTTAAATAGGAATAAAAATGAAAATTATATTTTGTACAGGACCACTTTTTATAAAATTGATTTTAAAGGGGCAGCACTTTTTGCCATTACCTTAGCAGAACTCTTTGCAAATAATTCATAGGCTACAGATTACATAGATTGCATTAGGTCCAGTGCTTTTAGGGAGGTAAGAAGAACAAACTGATAGGTTTATACCTAGAAGGGAAAAAGATTCAGAGCACTAACCTGAACTCATAGTTAGGCCTTCCATTGTGCTGATCCAAACCTATAAATTCGTTACTTGTCCTTAGTTAACATTTTCTCTGTGAAATTCAAGGAAAGAAAAATTCTTGCTTTTGTAATGACTTAATTATTCAGAAGATAAGAACTTACTTCTGTAAAACTCTGAGTACTTTCTCCATCCTGCATCTGTATGCATACACATATCTATCTATAGATAGATATAGATATCTATCTATTATCTATCTACTCTCTATCTATTATCTATAGATATGTACATATGTACATGTATATATATGCATATATGGGCATATAATGGGCATTAAAAAATTAAATCTGAACCAAGACCCAAGTGTGCTCTGTAAGCTGATATATTTTAAGTAGGAAGTGCAGCTATTAATTTCTTTTTTTTTTTAAATAAAAGCAAAAGAACTACTTAAATAAATGTTTTTCAAAATATTCTTGTTTCTCCCAAACCAGGTCCACCTGAGGAGTGTATTTATGCTCTTTTCTTTATAGTCATAAGTATCTTGCAGAGTGTGCTGAACAGAGTGATAATCCAGGTAAGACAAAACTCTTGAGTATGAAGACTTTTAAGTCCACTTTAAAAGACCCTAAGGTAATTAAAATGCCTTTAACCAGAATTCTTACAGTTTTGCACTTGATGAAGATGTTACTGTAATTTTTATGGAAATTTAAATTATGTACTGTTTTCCCATCATTGTCTTCATAATTGCTTATGGAAAATATATCTTAGGAACTGGCTTAGAGCCCTGAGAATCACCATGTATGCTCATCAAGATTTGTAAGTGTTTAGGTTCAATGCTACATCATATTCATGTTTACAACTTTGTCCTTTTTCTTCCCAAAACTTTTTTCTTCTTCACAGTGAATATGTATTCCTGAATCTCTTTTTACTGTTTTCTGTTTATTATATTATAACTGTGTTTGTCCACCTTAGCCCAAAACCAGAAAGTCTCAACTTGCCAGTGATGGGGATTCTGGCATGAAAATTTAAATGCTTAAAGGACATGATGTTTTTTTAGCTATTTCATTGCAGAGTGAACTGATGTTCAGATAGTTCACATCCTCATTAAATTAAAACAACAGGGAATCAGATTCCCAAATGATGTAAAGGAGAGCTGAAACTTCCACTGGCACCATCATGGGCCTGTCCTCCTGATTGTTCTTTCCATTCTCCTCCTCTGTGAAGTTTTGCTCGTGGCTTTAGCCTGTAAGCTGGCTGCTCAGCAAAGGCCATTTTCAGAGAAAGAAAAACCAATTCTGAAAATTTCTGATGAGGTCGAGAGTTTGTAAAATCTGAAGTTAAAGTGAGCAATTTGTCAATAACTTTGAAGGACAAAGGCCGTCCAGCCTACAAGTGTTAAAATGAAAAATTACCTGGTACTTGGCACCCCTGTTGGGGTGCTGAATGTAGCTGGTACCCTCAGATAGCATGTGCTTATTATCAGATGATCTTTATCCCATCACTGCATTTCCCCAGACTGAAATGCTAGGTTAAACCTAGTATGCTTGGCAACATTATTATAAAGTATAACATTCCTGCTATGATTATTAATGAAGCAAATATATTGTGATGTACTCACCCCAGCATAATTTGGTGGCTCGCTATTCAATAGCAAGGGGAATTATGTCTGGGAAAGCAAATTTTTTTTTAACAACTATGAATAACTTTATCTTCTTAAATGAGTATATGAGGATCTCAACAGCTATTCTGAAAGGCTGCTACTACCTGATGAGAAATAGTGGTCAATAATGTCAGATGACCAACAAATTTCAAAAAAAACTTGCTACCCTTTCATCTGTTCTCTCCTAAATATTCAAGTTTGGGTTATGCATTTTATTGGGTTTATGTGGCAGTCAGACTGCTTCCAGTTTTTGCAGCCATTGCTGTTCTCTAGACAGAGCCATCTGCCTCTAAAGAAGCCTTCAGCTTCAAAGATTCCAACCTTAAGCTGAACTTAGAGAAAAGGTTTCGGCAATCCGTATGAGAAGAGGCCTTTGCTTTCTAGTGACTATCCCTGCCTTTGGGACCCATAGATAAAGACTTGTTAAGAAACTAGAGGACATTTCTCTGCAGTTGTGCCATATGGTTCATGGGTCCTTGAGGTAGCCCTGCATGAGCCAACTTTGAAATTGAAGTATGACACCTGCAAAAACTCAGCTCCAATGTTAAGCTTGCTGTGAGCAGGGCTTCTTATCTTGGGAACAACAAGTGCTTAAGACCATTAATTCTGAGATTGAACTAATATTTGCATGGCTCTCTACTAGCCTGTGTAGCGTACAGTGAAGCAGGTAGCTGCCTACAGCAGCAGACTGCTGAGGGTGCTAAAACCATCTAGCTTTACTGCTTAATTCACCTATGTACAGTTCCAGGAAGCCCAGCTTTGTGCTGCTACCAGTGTTACCAAGAAAGGGGTCTTGGCAGGTGTAGGAGGGCAACTGCTGCTAAGGAATGTGATCACTCTCTTCTGAGTTGCAGCAATAACTGCTTCTATCTCTTCCATCCCTTGACAACAGAAGTCTCTTCAAATTTCTCCTCATGCGGCTCTGCAGCCCAGTTTTTCTCCTTTGATCTCTCCCTGCATACTTACCGTGGCCTAAAAAGTCTGTGTCCTCATCTTTGGTAAGAAGAAAATCACCTTTGACAACACTGTGGGAAATCTGGAGTCAGCTCTGTGTTCTGACTTGCTTAGAGCTAGTTCAAAGATCTTCAGCGTGGCTTTCCTTACAGGGTTAGACTGTTGTTCGGTGTGGTCAGCATTCTGCCTTTGGCAATGATCAACACCCGGTACTTGGGAAAAATACAAAAAGCCTTCAGTGTATTTAATTATGTACGTGCACAATACAGCACTGAGCGGAACAAACAGCACTTCCTCCTGTAGGCAGGATACCTCTGTTCACCTCTACAGATCTACCTCTGACTGAAGCCCAGCATTGGCTTACTAGAAGAGTTAATGCCAATGGAAGAAGAGGTTAATTACTCCTAAGGGAATGAAAATTGGTCAGTGATCTTTTAGGACTGATCCATCTTCCTTTCTAAATGCAGCTGCAGTTTTTGATGAGTTAAAACAGTAAGCACAACCGCAAATCTCCATGTTTTGTCTAACTTTGTGGTTCTTCCGTTTCACATTTTCATTTCATGAACTGAAATCTTACAGTTTGCCAGAAGAGGAGAGACTAGAGCCTTTTCATTCTGCCTTTCAGTGATTATCTGCAGTCAAGATCTTCCCAACTGCCTTCATTTCCTGGCTCAGTTTTCGGAGTGAAAATTTTTGAAAATGCTACTCATTAAAAGACAGTATAGCTGAGGCCTTTTAAAACGCTTTAAAATTTTCAGAATCATTAAAGATCTCTTTAGCCTTAACTTCCAATACTGAAAAACTGTTTGAAAATGCAACTTGAACTCTCAAATTAGTCTGAAGCTTTTGAACCTGCTACGTGCACTGTTTGCAGCCCTAAGTACGCGTTCATCTCTAGCTACACTGAACTTTGCGAACATGGGATCTGAGTGTGAGCATGAGAAATTTTGCCATTATCAAATTTTCCTTTGAAGAAGGCTGTTTCCTTGGATGAACAATTGCATCTGGAAACCTGTCATGGTCCAACTCCTGTTAACTTTAGCGGAGCTGCGCAAGCATTGTTATAAAATGCCCCGAACTGTCTA
The DNA here is from genome assembly GCA_009769605.1 of Bucorvus abyssinicus. Taxonomy (NCBI): domain Eukaryota; kingdom Metazoa; phylum Chordata; class Aves; order Bucerotiformes; family Bucorvidae; genus Bucorvus; species Bucorvus abyssinicus. The sequence goes on from CM020025.1 coordinate 72,727,657, forward strand.
GATAAATCAGGGACTTGTTCTTCTCCCTTAGGGGCTTTTCTTTCTGTCCTTCTTTGGAAATGAACACAGCTTGTTAGACCTTGAGGCCAATGAAAATGAGCTTCTGGAGGCATGCCCTGATGCAGCAGAAAGTAGCGACTAATTTCAGCTTCGAACCAAATGGGAGTCTCACTCACATGGACTGTAAATTCAAAGTGTCCTCCCTTACACTTCAGTAAAATTTCATCCAAAATATTGCCCCTATCTGTGAAACCTGACCAAAGAAGTAGAAACTACATGACATGCTTTATGCCCGGGATGGTGGGCCTGTGCATCAGCACATCTCCAGAGCCTCCTGTGCGTGCAGGATTTCCAGAAAACAGAGCCAAGGTCCAGTGGTTTGAGTCACGTGGGCAGTAGTGTGGAGGGTGTATCAGATCTGCCTTCTGCACCAGAAGTGGATGGGAAGGGAGTGATGGAGTGCGAGGCACACTGGAGGTGAATTTGTTTCTTAGAACTCTAATGTACTGCAGTGTATTTTCATACGCCGCTCTTTAAAACACAGAGAACTACTCAGCAGCCTGTGTAAACACCAGAAAGTGCAGATGAAAGTTGGCATACAGCAACGATGCAGTCCTCCACTTCCAGTCCTAGCTCATTTCTAGCAGTGATGATGCAGAAATGTATGGAAGAAAGGAAGGAAGGGAGGAAGGAAGGAACATGTCACTATTACTGCTTCTACAGTTCTCGTCTCTTCTATTCCCCATCGGTGCCGTACTGTACTAGATGTGTGTCCTGAAGTGGGTGCTGCTAAAAAGGGAAAACGTGCCTAGTGAGAATTTTATGAGGCCAAATCATAAGCTGCATTGGGTCAACACAGCATCATGACACTGATCAGAATATATTAATCGATTTTAAGCCTGTGAAGGTTTAATGAACATGGTTACTGGATGTGCTGTTCAATGATGAAGTGTTTTCTGGTTTTAAAAGTTGTGAATTTATTGTCAGTTACCCTACCTCATTTCATTGGCAATAAAATCTTTTTGATTTCCTGTTTTTTTTTTTTACAAACTAACCAACCTAGGTTCTTTGATTTCTCTATTATTTTAAGAGAAGTCAATAAAATTCTACCTCTTTTTTGAAACAAACCTGTAACAAACCTCTAACAAACCTACTGTGAATAGACTGCTTATACCTACTCTTGAAAATTATCATCAATATGATGCCACTGTCTCTATACATCAGTATTAACAGTAGGTCCAGATTCTTCCCTCAGCCCTGCCAATGTGTAAAGGACAGCTGTTTATAAGAGCGTTATTGGACATACTCCATCACAAAACGAGGCACAGCATGGATCCTTGTGAAGATGCACAGATGAATCTTGAAAGATGCATCTTTCTTAGAGCTTTTAGGGACTACTGTTTGAGGTGTAATATGAAATATTTACAAACTGGTGGTAGGTCCTAGCTAGAAGATAGCACTCTCCATGCAGTTAATAGTCCTTCCTTCCACAGGAACATCTACTGCTTGTATTCCATTTCCTGTCCAGAAAAAAGGAAAAAAACCCACAGTTTCCTTAGCTTCTTTTGGACATAGTTTTAATCCTTGCTCCCAGATTTATTTTTTATTAGAAGCCAAAAGCTACACTCTAAGTCAACGATTCTGTGCTCATTTGAACCCAGGATCCTCCCACCTTTTGATGCCAATCCAACCACTAGACAATGATAGCATCTTACGCTGTCTCAGAAAAAGAGTCCTATTTGTGGGAAAGGGAGGAAAATTCCCAGCAGAACTCCCTTGGACTTCTGACCTTTGATAAAAATGAGGAAACAACACTTCTGATTTTCAAGAGATTATCATTACCATTATGTTTCTCTTAAAGGAAACATGTCAGGCTTTTACAAATTAAAACCAAAGAATGTCTCTGTAGTTTTTTGAGAAGTTCCATATTTGCTTTGCTAATAACTTCTCAGTCTATTCAGACAGAATTCTTACTAACATAATGTTTGTTTTATATTACTAGTCATATGCATTTATTAAAATAATTTTATTTAAAAAGAAAATGATAGGGTGATAGTGGTCATATCACTGTATTCATTATAGAGAATGGGCTAAACTCTCCGCCAAATTGTGTTCCGCTGAAGAAGGAGTGGGTTCTCATCAGCTTTTGCACCATCATAAGTACACACATGCATTTTTGCAGGATGTGGTTCACGATATGACTCTGAGTTATGCTTAACTTCTGACAAACCTCAGACCATAAATTGCTGCTATGTTTGGAAAAAGGACTGCAATTATCACGTTCTTTTCAATTAAACTCCTTGAAAAATTTCACTGTTGTATTTCAATAGGATCAAGCTTTTCAGATTCAGCATAAAATTAGTTAAAAGCAAAAAGGGGATTTAGCAGAGGTTCAAAGTCCCTCTTTGAACTCTATTCTTCTGAAGATCTGTGGTTTTGTTCTTTCTAAGAGAGTATTTGAGTAGTTTATGCTTACCTTGTTATGCTTATGTTGTTTAAACAACTAACCTCATAGAACTCATCTGAACTATTTGAGAAGGAAGGAAAGCCTTTTTTTCCCCATTCAGTGAGCTCTTTTTAAACTCTGTTCATGCATTTTTTTCCGTGTCCATATTGTTATGATTCCACAAAACTCATTAATGCCAGTGTTGTTGCAGAAAGATTCACCAATATACATATACATTCACCACTATACATATACTTTGCTGAATTAAAGATATTCTTTCCATTTTAGTATGTAAAATTTGGGGGAAAAAATATGAGCAAATGAATTTACACAACCTGTTCTGCAGTACTGTGTTGCTGTATGTAAGTCTTGGGCAAAGAAACCAGCAAGGAAACATTTTGTTTGTGATCTTATTTCATCTTCTTATAAAGAAGAATTAATAAATAAACAGTGCACAGGTTGATAAAAGCCAGAAGCTATGGGTCATACTATGGCCCACACTCTGCAAGCACAAGTGCTTGATCTTATCTTGGTGAACAAAGATAATCTCATAAGAAATCAGGGGAGCTGGCAAACTGCTTAGATGAGGCTAAGCACATGCATAAGGATTTACAGGATCAAACACAAATGCTGATTTACTGCCTATGCAATCTGCAATACAACCTATTTTGATTAAGAGTTTGACAGTTATTGTTAATGACTAGTGTATGGGACCATTGTTGTTCTATGGGACAATGAAGAAATACAAAATATCAGTGAATGCAAAGCTGCCAAATTACAAATATCAAAGGTTCAGAGCTTGCATTGAAAATTTAGTACAACAACTCGTGCGAACAGACGTTGCACAAAGAATGTTGGATCATCAACACATCAGTAACATGCACGAGTCAGCTTATATGCAATTGACTTTTTGTGTGAGAAAAATAAATATTTTTCTTCAAAACTTTCTTTTTCTTTCTCTATATTCTCGTAGAGAACTTGCAGCATAATATTTGTGCATAAAATGAACACTAGAAGACATTGCATAGTGTATTTAATGAATATGTACTAAACAGTTCATTTAACATAAACACAGCCTTCATTCGAATGTGCTTAAACTTGATGGGGCTCAAAAGCATTTTCAAAATACAACTGAATTATTCTCTCTGGGTTGTTCAGTGAGGTCCTTCTGTATCTTTTTAATTTACTTATTTCGTGTTTAGAAAAGGGAATGCTAGCAGTCTTGGTAATCGACTATTCTCTCTTTTTTTTTTTTTTAATAGTAGTCAGAACTTCTGGAAGCGATGAGGCTTGCGTTTTGTGGTAATGACAACGCTTCAGCCTACAACATCAGTGCTGGTGTCCTAAGAAATGTCTGCTTTGTGGATGCCCTCAACTTGGTTCCCCATGTCTTCTTGCTATTTATCACCTTCCCAATTTTGTTCATTGGTGAGTTAATCCATGGAGCTGTGCACTTGAACATGTATTTATACTCAGTCCTGTTTATATGTGCTTGGAGGCCTGTGGTGCACACTGCCAGATGCTTTGTATTTATTAGTTTTATAAAAGAAGAGAGAGAATGGCTTGACCCGTAGGACCCAAAGCCAACCCGGTTGAAATGGTGGGAATTTTAGATACAAATCTGAACGAAGCAGGATGAAAGACGGATGAGAACCAGAGAAATCAGATCCAAATGCCATGAAATTTCTCTCTGGAGAAGTTTTCTTCAGATTTGAAATTAACAACTTGCAACCTTAGCTATTGTTAGATATTGGAAGATTAGGACAGTAGGTCTCAATTCCCTCTGAGGGAAAGTTCTAACAAAGGAATAACTAAACACTGGAAAAAACCCCAAGCGTTATGGAGAACTTTCTCCAGCAGTGCTGGATCTTTACATCAGTGCTGGTTCTCTCTTTGAGATGAGATGCAAGTCAACCTTGAATAACAGGACTTTGTGCAGAAGCATTTGATGGAAACTCAGTGCAAAGTCTGAGGGCAGAGATAATATTTTACAAAGCTCCATGTTATGCATCAAGTTGTAGCAGGCTGCTTTAATATTTTTACAGGTATTATCCAATGAATTTTGAAGTAGTATTGCAGCCACTGAAAATTTCCTCTATTTTCTAACAATCTTAGGAAAAAACCATAAGAGCTTAAATTGTATGGTTGGCATGTATGTATGTACGCATGTATGTACGTAAGCAATTCTTTGTTTTCTATTTTGCACTTTGATTATCAGGTCAAACAGCTGTTGAACAGAGCATTGAAAGCCAACTGGAGTCCACAGTATTGACTGACTCCAAACCCAAAAACTTATGATGAACCATGTTTGTACAGATGTATGGGCAAAAAAAATAAAAATATAAAGCATCTTGGAAAAGACAAAGATAGGAGCAAGGTCAAAGAAAGCCACACTAGATTAGGAAAATCTTGGGGAACTCTAGAAAATTCTTGAGAGGAGTATGGAGAAGAGCGAGTATATTGTTCCTGCAGTACTTTGCATATTATCAAGGACGCAATGGTGAAATCCTGGCGGTTACCAAGAATGAATAAACCTGGGCTCTGGTTTATGTATTTCTGTGTCACCTGATGAGCCTCTAGGCACAATCAGATGCTGTATCCTTGTGTATCAAAAACATATCCTGGATTTTAAACTCAATTCTGCAGTTACTGAAAGAAACGGATGCAATGCTCATTGCCCTAGTTAAACAGCTTAGTTTTGGGGGGTTTTTTGTTTTGCTTCTTTACTTCCCCAAAATGTGCTGTTCTGGGGATTCTCTGTGGGCTTCAGGAAGTCCATCAGGGAATTTGAGGAGTTGCCGTACAGTAAGAGAGACCTGTACAGCCATTTGGGCTGACTAACTCAGGACAGCCCTGTCCCAGGATAGGAGGGGACACAGGCCAAAGGAACATACAGGACAAGACTCACCATCGTCAGAGGCTAACCCTGCTCACTGCAGGGTGATGGGACTGGATGACGTTTAAAGGTCCCTTCCAACCCAAAACATTGTATGATTCTATGATCAGTCCTCAGCAACTCTCAGCACTGTCACATAAGTCAGGTCCTGGGTGGTTGGCTTCTTGCCAGGTGGCTGACTTCAGAAAGCATCATTCCTGGAAAGGATAGGTGCCATCTGAGGTGACAACATGGACTAATTTGTTGTCCATGTCATTTTCAAGACTAATTTGTTGATTAAATCAGCTGAGCTCTACTGGGAGCTTTAATGTGCCAGGAGTGCACAGGGCAAGGAGGCTAGGCTGTGCCTGAGGAGCGGAGACCGGGAAATTGCTGCTCAGTATCCCCCAAGACAGCAATCTCAATCAGGCCTGAGGTGGAGATAAGACATTTTGTTCAAGGAAATATACCTCCTTGAGGTCTCATTGTGGGATGCAACTTTTGTATCAGTTGGAAACTTTGCCCACCCTTGTCTGTGGCTGGGAAAACCACAATGACACCCTCACTTAAGATCTGTCACGTGAGGGTGAGACTCTGAGATGTTTCTTTTGGTTTTCTCATCTTTGTTCTTGTTCAAGGGCCTCTTTTAGGGAAGACTGTTGTCCTGTTGTCTCATATCTAAATTATGGGGGACTACATGGAAACTCAGACATTCCTAGGTCATCTTAGTTGTAACAACAGCCCCCCCAGTCTTGCAGATTTTTGTGTTGATTATTTACTATTAAGTGTGACCTCTGGATTAGACTAGGGAATTGATAACCCGATCACTCGCTGGCTGGCTGTGTTCTTCTTTCATTACCATTATTTCCCAGGCTGGGGAAGCCAAAGCTCCAAAGTCCAGATTCACCACAATACCTGGCTGCACTTCCCTGGACACAACCTGCGGTGGATCCTGACATTCACCCTCCTGTTCGTACATGTGTGTGAAATAGCAGAGGGCATAGTTTCCGACACGTAAGTTGAGGATGTTCGCTGGATAGGCAAGCTAATTGCATTCATTAATGTACTGTGTTGTGTGTGATGGGCCGGCTAGTAAAGTGTAAGGAGTTTTTCCCCCCAAAAAGTGGGGCATCAATTCGTGAACTGTCCGGATTTTAATGGGATGAAGGTGAAACGACTGTTCTTAGCACTTTGTTATTCTCCTCTCAAGCTATAATGGCAAGTAAATATTGACAAAATTTAAAGCATTCACATGGAAAAAACCTTTTTTTCTCTCTAGGAAAGTTGTATGTGTCCTTTTAAATAGATTAGCAGAACATCGAGGGATATAGCAATGGTGAAAAAAGACACCAAATTCACTAATTCCTACCTTATGTATTTTCAGTCAAATGAAATCTCGACATCTGCATCTCTTTCTACCCGCTATAATGGGATTTGTGGCCGCCACTGTATCCATAGTCTATTACCATAATATTGAAACATCTAACTTTCCAAAGTTACTGTTGGGTAAGTCTAAGACTGGTGTTTCTGTACTCTTACAAAAACCAGTACTTTGTAGACAAAGTCAGCTTGCTTAGATTGAAGAGGATGGTGAAATGCAGGAGAATATTAAAAGAGAGAGGAATAATTCTCTGCTCTTTAACTAGTATTAGTAGGATTTATTGCATCTTTTATAAAGTACACATAGAAAACTGTTTTTAAAGATTATCACAAAAGGAAGGGAAAGCATAGTATGCCTACTGTACTCCTAGCATGAGCTTTTAGGTATTTTTTAACACTGCTCATTACTTTGAGGCAAAAACTTGTCTTCATTCACAAGGGCTATTTTAAAAGGCCATTTTTACCAGTAATCTGATCACAAACCATGCTGTGCAGGTAGCTGTTGTTTCTCAGTGTCCTTTGCAGTTGATTGGGAGATTACCCAGTCTACTGTCTCAGTTGGAAGACGGTCAGAAGAATTTGACTAGACATTGCAGGATAATGTTTCGTAGAAGTATACTGTTCAAATTACCTATAACTCAACAACCTGAGCAAGCCATTGACAACTACAAGCCAGGATGCAGGTTATAATTAAACTATACGAACTCTTTTTCAAAATTAGCACTGTTCCATATACTCACCTGGGATGCAACCTGCTTTTTCAAAGATGCAGTATGATATTTGTCAGGTTAAGTGACTTTTTTTACTTCGTTTTAATAACAAAGTTCCCCTTTAGGTTATCTTCAGTGGGCTTTTGTTAATCGTGTGAAGACCCACCATTGCGGATCTCTTTGAAGGGCAGTGTTCCAGGAAAAAAGACAGCATCTTGGGAAGAGGAAGTGCAAAGCAAATCTCTTGTACCTGCTTTCCTGACTTTGGCTGACAACACCATGCCTGCATTGCACTAAGCCGTGGAATGTTTCTGTTTGAGAGAGCTAAAACTTCTGCAGCACCAGTGTAGTTACATTTTTATTTTTATTTTAAATTATGCATGTGCATCTCTTCCACAGCTCTCTTTCTATACTGGATAATGGCCTTTGTCACCAAAACGATCAAGCTTGTCAGATACTGCCAAGACGGTGTGCCTTTTTCTCAGCTGCGTTTCTGCATCACTGGAATTATGGTCATTCTCTATGGGCTGCTGATGGCTGTGGAGATCAATGTAATTCGAGTTAGGGTATGTGGTTTCTTTCTCAGGATCTGAAAAAAACATCAGTGGTATCTTGGGGGTGAAGGCGGGTCTTTAGTCACAGGAACCCTGGCTTGTGTTGAGTTAGGCTCAAGTTCAGCTTAACCATAAATGTCTGTTTAATTCTATAGAAATCAATGGGACCTGTCATCTCTTTAAAATGTATGTCCTTGATGTATGTCCCCTGGACACATGTATGTCATCTATAGAGCTTAAACTATGTTAATGCAGATAAACTATATATGTAATGAATGTATAAGTTAGCGTATGTTCTCACCCATGATAATTTAAAATACAATTATATCCCAAGAAATCTTTTTTGTTGTTGTTCAGATAGAGGTAGGTGGTATCAGTAGGCTGCAGAGCTGTGTCCACATCCCATATTGCTCAATTTCTTGCCAGTTATGCTGTCAAAATGGAAATGTTCCTATTTACATGCAACCTTATTTAAATTCAATGTATATGTACCTTTACATACAACTCTGACACTGTAGTTATACATAATTTTTACTGAAAATTACTGTTAATAAGATAATTTCTGAGCACATGCTGTTTTCTCCTCTCCAGAGGTATGTTTTTTTCATGAACCCTCAGAAAGTAAAACCACCAGAGGATCTACAGGACCTGGGGGTGAGGTTCCTGCAACCATTTGTCAATTTGCTCTCAAAGGCGACTTACTGGTGGATGAATACTCTTATTATATCTGCTCACAAGAAACCTGTGGACCTGAAGGCGATTGGAAAGCTTCCAATTGCAATGAGAGCCCTGACAAATTATGTTTGTCTCAAAGAAGCGTATGAGGAACAAAAGGTAACCAAAGAAGTTCATGTCACTCTTTGGCCTTAGAAATTATAGGGGCACTTCGAAGTTTTTGTTCTTCTATGAAACTTCAGGTTTAGGCATTTTTAACTTAGGACTGTTTGTTCCAAGGTGAAACTTGGCCTAGGAAGTTCCAATCCAATGATTACTGTTTGGTTTTAAGTGAATTTACAGCAGGGGAGAGTTGCCAGATTGAGAGCAACTGGAAACTAATACCATAACAGACTGATCACTTGCTAGATTTAATTTTAAAAGTGAAAGCTTTGTTTAAATCTTAGCTACTTGTGACAGCTTCTTAAATTAGAAGACTTTCTGCCCGTAGTTTCAGCTGGAAACACTCATCTTCACTTTTTTTTTTTTTCTCCAAACCCCCCCAAAAGCCAAAACCACACATTAAGAACAGCCAAAACACTGGTGTCTTGTCAACAGTGTTTTAGTCACCAGTCCAAAACACAGCACCGTATGGGCTGCTCTGATGAAAATTAACTCCATCCCAGCCAGATCCAGTACAAAACCAGGTTGGGCAAACTCACTGGGTAGGGCAGGAGCTTCCAGGGAAAATTCTGGATGCATTTAGGCAAAACTGTGGTGTTTCATTTGTGCTTAAAGCTGATGACTTCTGCTAAAAAATGGAAGATTTTATTTTGCAGAAAGGAGGAAGGATTTGAGAGCCTGCCTCCCTGATTTGTACAAACATATCAATCCTCAAGCATAAACAAAGAGAATACAGGTATTCAGAGGCCACTTTGGAAAATGTAGCATGCAGGACAAGAGCATCTAAATCCTGTTCCTGCACACACCAGATAAAGGTGTGTCCACACAATGTACAGTTTAGAACTGCAATGCGAGAGGAAGACAGGAGGAGCAGCTCTCTGCTCCCAGCAAATGATGGAGCGCAGACTCCTTTCTGTGCCCTCTGAAATGGAACCGTAATCAGAACAATTGTTTCTGTTTTAATAGACTGAGGATGCAGCTCTACAAAATAGTCAGTGCTTAGAGTACTAGAGACCAAGACCCTTCTGCTTTAAGCAGAAAACTACTGAGTCACTGAGACAGAGCTTTTCACAGCAAAGTAGAAGTGCATCCCTTAGGCCAGCTCCTTAAAGAAACATTTGGTGCCTAAATCCTACTTAAAGAGACCAAAGACTCTTAGGCACCTACGTGTCCCAAGGATCTGAGTCTCTGTGCCGTTATTAATCATAGGCATGATGACTGGGTGCAAGCATTTGTCTGTAGCTCACATCTGCAGATACTGTGTGTGCCTGAATAAATACGCAGTTCGGATGCCAAAAGGCAAGTTAAATGTGCTATTTCTCATGTGTGTGACCGCAGACTTTCGGTGCGTAGCTTCCTCGGCGTGCGTCATGCACATACGAAGACTTGGATCAACGTACCCATGCAGTTACATGTGCCTATGTTTATAAAGCTGGCTTACATCAGATATTTTTGTTTCCGTAGTTGTTTAAAGTCTTGAGATTACCACTGCCTCTAGCACATTTGTGCTAATATTCAAAAACAGGCTGTAACCCTAAAGTAAACTGACACTTCATAGATAAAGTTAAAGTAAACCGAAGGGCTAGAGCCAATCCAAAGAGCCACAAAGTGGAACTTGCTGCAGCTCACTCCCACGTTGAACTGTGTTGGTTTGTGCAGGGTTGGGCCAGAAAACAGCCTCAGAGTTAGGAAAATTCCTTAGGTTGAAGCGTGGTCTGCAATCTGGGAGAGATGATTTGTCACTGTCTCTGCTGCCAGGCTGTGTTTTACACTAACCTTCCGCAGCTGGTGAGGGGAGCCCCCCAGCATCCTTAGGATTAAGTGGGGTTACCCCTGCCTGTGCCTGCAGATAGCTGATCTCAGCAGTGCTCCATGGCCCCGCAGAAAGAAAGCTTCTGTTCCTTTTCAAACCCTTCTTATCACACCTTGATGAAAGGTGCTGTATATGACCCTGAATGTTCTGCATTGTAAAATGCCTTTGAGACAGCTCACGTGATATATTGTTATCTCTTCTGCATGCTATGAAAATTGAAACCAGCCAAGGTTCTTTACCAAATAATAGTATGAGGGAAATGAGTCAGGTTAAATTTTTATGACCGTCTTCTCAAAATCACTGTTTTCCAAACCTGTGTCCGAAGTAAATGTAAACTAGCGGGTCAGAGAATAACCTTTTATAGCTGCTATATTCTGCTAAAACAGTACATTGCCACTTGCGTAGCCATGAAGTCTGTGAACATTGGGTTCAACATTTTCTCGTTTTCTTTCAAGTCAGAGGACAATTGAAATCCGTATGCAACTATTTAGATATAATTCTTCTGGCTCCTAACATATGAAGGTTTGCCTATTGTCATGAGACCTAAGCTAGCACTTCTCAGAGCCAAATCTGATCTCACTATTCTGTTCCATGATTTTTACACTTCCAAATTTTCATCAGGCAGTTCTTAGCATTATGAATACATTCACTACTCAATATTCTTTAGTTATAAGTATTTTTTTCAAAGCATCAAGAAATTTAATATCACTTTCATGCCAGAAGGTATTTTCCAGAATTTTAAAGCCAGTTGTCAGTAATTTTATTATAATATTAATTAATATAAAACACAATACAAGGATAAATAACTGGTGATCGACATTCTGATGGGCTATTAGTCTGGTAGTTGCTACAGCAAAAGGCATTCTAACTCTTACAGTAAGATATAGGTAGTTTGTCACGGGTTTTATAGATGGTTTGTGTTTGGCAACATAGCATAACACAGCATAGCATAAGAAAACAACATAGCAGATGTTCTTTCAAATTAGAGGATACTATAAAATTACAGGTAAAACAAGCTCTTTTGATAATCGAGCTTAGTTAAATCTGCTGTTTGAGATTTTCTTTCCTACACAAAGTATTGCCAGAAATTCACATCGCAATTAGCTTTCCTTATCTCATTATTTCCTGCTGTAAATACTCTAAAAGATGGACATGCTGTATTTTCTTGCTTTTCTGGACAGTCTCCTATAGAAACAGAAACACCTCATCTAACAGTATTTTTATCATACTGTATCATACTAGTAGCCAGCCCAGCTCTAATCCTTGACACGTACCTTTCTAAGAATCCTGGAGAAATTCTAGCTGTGGATAGGAAGGTTGCTTCTGCAGAATAAGCAGTGATGCACATCACACCCATAGGGTTGGACCTATGACCTTAAATTCATATATTCTCTTTAATACATGTTTACAGTTCCTACTATATTAATGGACATTTTGGCTGAAAATAAAGAATTCTTTAATAAGATTAAGAAGATAAGGATGTCCTTAATAAAGTGCAATGAAACCTCACAGCCAAAGGTACTATACGTGGCTAGTACCTGTCACATAATCCCCTTACCACCACCCCACCCCCCCACCCCCCGCCAAATTGATCCTGTTTCTACCATTGCTTAGTTTTTGTTTTGGTTCCTATAAAAGTGGTTTAGATATTTCAAGCCACATACTAATGCATCATACATCACATATTCCAGAGTAGATTTAACACATTGATACTACATTTGGTTTACCCCATCGACCAAAATCCTATGTAATTTGCTCTGACAGTCAATAGGAAGTTTTGCTTTGGGTATGGAGTAATAGAAAATATCATTTTTAAAGTCAAGGACCATAAAAATTTCCTATATCTCCTATTCATGTGTCACTGCGGATCTTTCCTGTTATTGCAAAAAGAGGGGGAAAGAAAGTGTGTTTGGTAGCTAGAAATCACAGGGATGGAACATTGTCCTTCAGCATCAGACTGACGATGTCAGCTCCAGCTCTAAGGGAACAGTCGGATTTCCATACTCACTGAGGCGTACCTTACAGGTGGCTTGATTTACCAGCAAGTGCTGTCTCACTGCCCTTATTTCACCTGTTGAGCGCCCAAGGTAGAGAAAATTACAGTGATTTAAAAAGGAGGTCACAAAGACAAAAAATCTAAGCGAGTGCCACAGGTGAGAACAGCTGTCCAGCCTGCTGATTCACACAACAAACACTACCAACCATACCAACAAAAATAGTCCTTGCGAATTTAAACACCAAGATGCATAGTTGTTTAAACAGATTAAGCTGGCATTTGTGTTGCTGCAACTCTACCCTGCCTTTAGTACAGCTCTACTCCTTTTCTATACCTGGATCATTTTTAACCTTAAGTTTTAAGATTCTTTTTCTCACCTTCCGAAAGGAAAGTACGTCCCTCCAGCCTCGCGTGCCCGAGAGGAGAACCTTGTGGCTTCAGGTGGCTTCCCAAGCTTAAAGCCCCTTAAAGGGGCTGGGAAACTGCAGAAAATAATCATCACGGTAATGATGTTTTTCTGCTGTAGAAGGCCCAGATAGAGCTTTTTATTTGGTTCTTATGACTTTCAGTTGTGGATTTACTGAAACATGGCAGTGGTTGTCAGAGAGCTATAAAGAATGGTGATTGACATATCATCCTTCAGCACCTAAATAAAGGATAGGGTTGGCACATACAACATGCTGTACTGCAAGCCCGTAACACTGAGCCTCAAGAACCATTCTGGAAAAGAGCTTAAGATTAGAAGAAAAATCCACTCTTCTTTCCCCCGGCTCCTCATTAGTTACTTCAGATGATAATTTGAGTTCTGATTAAAAAAGAAGAAACAACAGAGTTTAGCAATAGACATTATTAGATAATTTAATTGAATTAGTATTTTTCCCAATGAAAAGTAAGTAGATTCCATGTAGTGATGAAAATTCTATGAATTGTAGTAGTAGTGAAAATGGCTATTAAAATAGTAAAATCCTATTAAAGAAATAAGGGTTTACCATAGCCATTTATCAAATTTACCATTAACTGAATGCCCAGAATAGGATGTGCATTTTTTTCTAAAAGATGGTGGATGTGTTTTCCTAGTAAGTCAGCTTAGCTCCTATCAAGCTGTTAGAGCGCAGATCCTTTATTTGAGGAGGGTGGCGGTAGCCCCTGTAGGACAGCCTGGCTCAAAAACCATTAGGCAACAAATTCAGAGCCTTTTCACCTGGAAAACTTGCGTGAGGTCCTCGTGCTCTTTCCCTCATCAGAAGCAGCAGTTTCTTTCTTACCATTTTCTGAAATGTTAGTTCTAATTTGTCCCCATGCTGCTTATTTCTCTGTACTAAGCTTCTTGGCATTGGGTATGACCAGCCTGGTCTAGTCTCTAGAAGCCCTTAAGCAACTGTCTGCCCCTCCTGTGCACTTCTATGTTCTTGGCATCGTGCACATATTCTATCTCACCGTTGAAGTGGCATAAAAGGAAAAACGGAGAAAACAGGAAAAAAGATGCGGCAGCCAGGCAGGGTACAGGCAGACTTGCTTTTCTTTGGTTAATTTGCTGGCCCAGGAGCTTGTTATCCCTGGGCTATTCTTAAAATGTCTCTGTGAACACTCAGTAGGGCTTGGCTTGAGTTACAACTTGCAGGCATCCACGCTACTTGAAAAATGACAGGTGTTTTTTTTAAAGTGTCAAAAGCTGTTGGCTGAAGCAGAAGGAAGCACTCTGCAGACCATAGATGTGTTAAGTGAAACTCTTCCTTCTTTAGATTGGAAGGATATCAGAAATCTCAGAACTCCTCTGACTAGATACAGAGATAGCCACTGGTTGGTGTTTTAGGGCAACAGTTGTGGTACTGCATAGCTTCATAGAACTGAAGGCTAGAAAGAACCCTTACTTAATTTATTCTTATCTCCCAAGATAGCCTGTTACTTTCATCTTTTTAAGCACAGTAATTAGCGATTGGCTGAAGTGTGTCTTCCTAGAAGGCATCCAAGAGATAGAAAAAAATCCAGATAAATTAAATTAATCTATATTCTTCTAGGTGTCTGTCGGTGTTTTTTCCTTCTATCCCTTTCTCACGTCTCCAGCCTTTACTGGATCAAGTGGTTTCATAGCTACGGTGAAAGTCAAGATTACCCATATGAGCAAAGGCTTGAAAGGTCAGACCTTTTCCTAAGTGTCCATGTGACAAGAAGCAATGGCTACGTGCCAGTGTGATTAATCTCTATTTGCATTCCTGTGTTCAGAAGAGTTATGATTTAGAGGTAAGGAACCCAGTTATCAAGGGGAGGCAGAATTTGAATTTGCCGTGAGGAATGTCTGAAATCTGTTGGTATCTACAGCTTGTTTGCTACCCCATCTACTCCAAAACATCCTTCAGGAACCATTTGAGCATCCAGACAGGAACGAAATGGAAGTTTCTGTGTACAGCCAGGGAGGCCTCTTCTTGGTGCACTGACAACTGTTTCTCTGTTTTCCAGAAAAAGGTAGCAGACCAGCCCAATCGAAGTCCCTCCATATGGTTAGCCATGTACAGTGCTTTTGGACGACCAATTCTTCTCAGCAGCACGTTCCGTTACTTGGCTGACTTGCTGGGTTTTGCTGGGCCATTATGCATTTCTGGCATTGTCCAGGGCTTCCAGAATACAACCAATAATACAAATACAACGGAAAAGGTAACCTGACAACATGGATTGAAAGAATTTGTTTGGTACTCATTCTAGATTCCTATCGTAATACATCTGGCCGCATGCTTTTATGTGTCTATGATCATCAGTGTATAATCTCATTGCTTCTTTCAAGCAAATTGAGTAATTTTTTGTGAGAGACAGTCAAGTTATAAACCTGAGTAGTGGAAGTCTTTGGTATGAATGCAACACATACAGTGCAGGCTTCCCCCAGTTGCCTCTCTGTCTGCCTCTTGGTGGAGTCATCCCTGCAGTTCTGGGGAGAAGGAACAGCATTTCTGCTCCTCCAAAACTTTGCCGCCTCATTTCAGGCAGGACACCTGCTGGTGATGCCTCTGTGACGCATCCAGCAATGATGAGTCTGGGAATGTTGCTTAAATTCTGTCAGTCTATCTGTCCATTTGTAGTTTGTTGAGAGGTTTGAGCTCTCTGAAATGTTTTCCACTGGGAAGCCGAGAGTAGTCACTCCCTGTTTGCGACTGATTATGCTGCTTGTTGCTGTGATGAAATGCATTGGTGCATGTAAGAAGGTGAAAACCATCTACTTTATTCAAGGGCATTCTTGATAAAAATGGTATTTTTAGCAGGGCCTGTTGCAACAGGACAAGGGGTGATGGTTTTAAACTAAAAGAGGGGAGATTTAGACTAGATATAAAGAAGACATTTTTTTACCAAGAGGGTGGTGAGACACTGGCCCAGGTTGCCCAGAGAGGTGGTAGATGCTCCATCCCTGGAAACATTCCAAGTCAGGTTGGATGGGGTCCTGGGCAACCTGCTCTAATTGAAGATGTCCTTGCTCAGTGCAGGGGAGTTGGACTAGATGACATTTAAAGGTCCCTTCCAACCCAAACCATTCTGTGATTCTATCCTAGATACACACAAAAGATGCAAGTTCACAGCTCATTTCAAGTTTCACCAAGACTGAACTTTCAAACACCCAATCTAAGCACTGAGTAAGCTTTTGATATAGGACATTTTCTATCATAAAAAGAATTTACTAGTAACTAGTGGAAAGATACAGGTAAAATTATTTTACTGGCTGACAGCAGAGAAGACATGATGAAGAAATTTTCCTATGTCTGTCTTCTGATAAGGAAACATCTCCATACACTTCATGCAGTGAGTGTTTTGTATTTGAATGAGCAGATAGGTATGTAATGAAATAACATTTTCCCCTCCAGATAAAGCATTTGACTATCATCCCTGTCCAAACATCTTCTCCTTGGCTGCTCACTCCTGACATTCATTTTCTTGACTGATGGTCTGAATTTGGCTTTAGACTCTCATTCAGCCATTGCAATGAAAAATGAGATTTTAATTGTACAGCTTATCAAATAAAGCTTTTTATCATCCTTGAACCTCCATGTGTTGGATCTGAGCCAGTGTTAAAAGGCAAAGTGATTATTTCCTGCCAAAAATGTTGGGTTTTTTGCATGTTGAACAAACAAGGTATTTTAGCTTGAAAATCGCCATTTCGGGATCTCAAATTTAGGAATCCGTACCCTGTATGCTTCCTTTATCTTTTGATCTCTTGAGCGTAATGGTATTAGTTGTGGGATTTTTAAGTTTTAAGCTTAAAGGAAGATTAAAATCACTGGAAAACTTGTAACCACTCCAAGAGCCTGACTTGATGACAGTCACTATTTCTCTTGGATACATTTCAGAATACATTTGCTTTTAATTTATGGATTTTGATAAACTTTCTCTTGGTTGTTCCTGCTATTATGTGTTTCCCCTTTAAATTCTCTCTATTTTCAATACATGTCAATTAATTGAATTTTATGCTTATTCCCCCTTAACTCCTGAGAACTCTATGTACATTGATAAAGATATCCACAAATGTTATTTTATTATTAATATCCCCGCTATGTAAACATGGGGAAGTTCAATGCAGCAGAACATTAAGAGTTTTCAAATATATTTGTCTGACTAATTGTGTATTGAAGCAACCCTCGTTTCAAGGCATCTTAGGCTGATTGAGCCGCTTAGTCCTATTATTTCAGTGGGATTTAGGTGTATTAGAGACATTGGGCATTTTGAAAACACTGTTAGGTGCTTATATACACCTTTTGGGTGTTAGCTGCAGAGGGAGCAGTGTGGGCTGTGGAGAGGCTGGGGTCACTGCAGTGAGGTGAGCCTGGATGGCTCGGAGCACCTCTCTCCTGCCTGCAGTCTCGTGACAGATAACAGACAGTATTCCAGAGTGATGAAGGAATCTTCAAGAGCGTAGGTATGTCGTTTACTTTCCAATATTTCCCAAACCTTTCATCTCAGAATCAGTTGGGTGTTTCAGTAGAACAGGCTTTTTCCTTCTTTCTTTTTTTTTTTTTTACATCCTGCTTCCAGCTGGATCGGAAATACCAAAGGAACAGCCTTCCTTGCAGTATTTTTTTTTTTTTTTGGGTACATTTGTTTCTTTTTCTGCCTGAAATGGAGCAGAACAGTGTACATAAAAACTAGAAAAGAATAAAGTGATTTAAACAAGACATATTTTTTCCCATGTTGAGGCATTTAAACCTCGTTTTGTGGGGAGTACTGGCATATATATTCTTATTTTATTCAGAATTTGCAGGTATCAGAGACTATATTTCTGGAAGGAATTGTTTCCCTAATACACAAACGCAATGTAAGTAACTAATGCCATACAACAAAAAAATATTTTCTTGCAGCTTCTTTGTGGTGCCGATGAAATGAGCTTTATTTTCTACTAAGTAGCAATTCTGTCCTACACATCATCAGAATTTGATGGAGAAACTACAGATAAGGCAGACATAATGATCTCATTGTATATTTCCCACTAAAACCAGTTTATTTTAGAACTGGTATAAGTTAAAATCCTAAATCTTTGGAACATGAGTGGAGTATTTAATTTGTATCCAAATGGTTTTGATACATAGGACAGTGAGAAATCTGGTTTATATAAATTTGCCATAATACCATCAATATTTTTTATTCGAACGCAGTGACTAAATTTCATATTTCCAGTATCTCAAGAATATACAATTCCTCCGGTGCCACTTCCATCGCTTTTCCTTTCTTTTCAGGTGAAGGATGCATCAAATTCCTATCTTTCCTCAGAGGATTTCCTCAGGAATGTTTATGTTTTGGCAGTTCTTCTCTTCCTGGCTCTTATCTTGCAGAGGACATTCCTGCAGGCATCCTACTATGTGACTACAGAAACTGGCATTAACCTACGGGGTGCATTACTGGTAAGCAAAGATGATCCAATGATCTGCCAAGAAATTCGCTAATGATAGCTCCAGCTTTGTACTTTCATTTGTCCTGTTCTTTATCTGAAGACTCAGTCAACAGCTGTTTGAGAGAAGATATGCACTGTATTTTTCTACAGAAAACTGGAAGAAGTAGTGTCACTGACATAGCCAAACCAATGGCAGCAATTCCTTTTGCTAAACACTAAACCCATCATACTAACATGTAGAAGTTTAACACTCACTCGGTGCATGTAAGAACATATCTTTGCAGGTGACGTTAGGCACGTGGAGATAAGCAGGGTCATTCTGGCTGTACCCCTGCTTTGGTCATTCGCTTCTGAGGTTACTTCTGCTGACCGTGAACAGAGTCGTCTGCAGAGTACCTTTTGGCTGAGCTAGGTTTTATGGGAACATGGGCCATGTATCCTGAGTGGTGACTCTGAATATTTATGCCCTTTTCCACAGAGTCCTGTGGGATGGGACAGGAGTGATTCATCTGTGTCTCTAAACCCAGCATCCATTAACCCTCTGTGAAAGTCGTGTTTATGAACTGGAGCCAGCAGCTCCAGCTCAGCACACGGGCGGGTTGTAGCAGGGATCTCCGCAGACAAACTCCACGGACAGCAGTAGCACTGTGTGCAAAACAGAAGCTGGAACTGATGTTTTGCCAGGTGTAACTCACCATAGGAATATCATCTCAGTGTGGAAGCTTCTTTTTTTCAGCACATTGTGATTGATGTAGCTGTTTCAAACATTTTCTGCCTTCTCCCAGAATAGATGGTACAGACGTGGTGAAGAAAGAGTACCTGATCATTTCCTTGTGCTTTTGTGACTCCCACGTGCCAAAATGGCAACTGTTGGGACCGTATGCAGCTGATGTAATTCACCATGGTCTGTAGGCATTTCTGATTAATTCTTTAGGATCCACCTTGCTTATGGCAAAACAGGGCAGAGAGCACAAATTATTTTAAAAACTGTGGTCTTTGGTATTTGGCCATAACTGCAAATTGGGCTCACAATATTTGTCTTTAAAATTCCAGTAGATATTAGCCCCGAATAATTTTACACCCTGTTATGCTCCTACAAATTTTATGTGAATAAATGGTCAAGTAAAGGAGAGAAAACCAAAAGAAAACATATCCACCCTCATCAAAACTTTGTAACATGTTTTTAACTATCTTATCAGAAACAAGGATCTCTTTGATAACGTGTCACAGAAAAGCAGGCTCACCGAGTTTTTATTAAAAAAAGATCTTTGCCCAGTCTCCCACATTTTGATGTTTTGTTGTCATTTTGTTCTATTTTAGGTCTGCATTAAGCAACCAACCTTTTAAGAGGAACTGGAGTCTTTTTAAAGTCATTTCTTTCTCTTGTGCTTTCTCTCACTCTGTCTCCATCTCTCTCTCTGTCTCAGGTGAGAGACTGGGAGAAGGGCTGTCCTAGGTAAAGACTGATACCGCAGTTTGAAATGTCATGCTGCTACTGTTGGTTTATAATTTTATCATTTTAATATCTTCCATTTTATTCCTTTCCTACAGGCAATGATATATAATAAGATCCTGAGGCTTTCTACATCCAACTTGTCCATGGGAGAAATGACGCTGGGACAAATCAATAACTTGGTTGCCATAGAAACCAATCAATTAATGTGGTTCTTGTTCCTGTGCCCCAATCTGTGGGCAATGCCTGTTCAGGTAGAGCATCACAGTAAGGGCCTGATTTCAGAGATCCTCCAACCTGGTTGAAAAGAGTGTACGTCTGTGAGATTACTGCAAGATACACAGGGGAACCTGGACTTCACGCTCATTTTCCAGGAAGACTAACAAGCAGAAACATGGCTCGTTGTCTCCTCCAAGGGCCTCTGAGAGGCTGTCTCAGCAGTAAGGAGAGCAGATTTTTTTTTGAGCAGGATTTCCGTGTCATGGATGTGGCTGGTGGATAACTATATGTAGCCTAAATTCACCACTCGTTTGTCTCTGCAATAAAGTCTCTGTCCCAGCCACTGTAGAAACGTAATGGCCTCACCACTATTATAAGAGGCTGGTTTGAGGAAGCTTCTGGGGATTTTGCTGGTTTCTGTCGTTTACCTTCAGGCAATCATGAGACAGGGAACGCAGGGATAGCTTGACTGTAACTTTGGCTGGGAATGAGTGTAGCATCACCCATGAATTTTCACCTGATGAGTGCACTTGGTGAGTGAGCATCTGTGGCCAAGGCTATACACGGCTCCTTCTGCTCAAGCTCTTAATAACAGCAATTACCTTATACCTCTGCTCCAGTAATAAAATTGAAAAGCAAATACTTATTATTTCCTTCTCAAAATATTATGCAGCTAATATCAGTGACACTGGTTTTGTGGTAATATCTCTTTCTGCCTGATAAGCTCAATTGGCTGTTTTGAGGGGAAAAAGAAGGAAGAAACTAACCCTTGGTAACTGTGAGCTGGACTATAACTATACCACTCTGGAAAAGGTGCTAGGACTCTCCCGTCTTGCCTTATGCAAAGGAGATGAGCTTCAAGTGATGTCCCAAGAAACAGCAATTGTCAAGGCTGCCCCCTCCTCTAGCAGAACAGCTTTGTAAGAGATTTATATCCATCCAGTGTGATCAAATATAGCCATACCTGTTGAAGATTGGGGTGAATCTTAGAAAATACAATGTGTATCCACCAATTATGGCCTGCTATCAAGGGAAAAAATTAATTGCAGGATCCGGCCCCAGGTAAGGGCTTCAATTTACTCCAAGTACAAATTGCTACCTGCAACCTTGTGTTATTCTGCTAAGAAAATGGCATCTAGGTACACTAATTTACCTTACAGAAGCCTGAAAAGCTAAATAATGCTTTCCAAATGTTATTTCTGATACTATGTAATAAGAAGGCAAAGTTAAAGACAGAACTGACTTGTTTAAAAGATAAAAATACAAAGTAGGAAACTAGTTCTCTATGCCTTGTTGTCACTGAGGACATCTCTGTAACATAAAGTGGAGCTTTTAAAAAAAATGCGTAACAGAGCTTGTATTCACTCATGAACCAGAATCACGGCAGTTGCATCAGAGCCATTCCTAGGTAAACCTTCGTGGGAAGCGTTCCCAAACTCTTTGTAGGGCTAAGGTAGCATCTCGGTATTTTTCTACAGAGCTGCATGGTATTGATGCACAAGCTCAGGTTTCTGTCACTCCCAGCAGATCTGCTTCACGCTTCAGTGCCTGTCTTAGACGTGCCTTTGTCTGCAGTTGCAAGAGGACCACTTTGACAGGATGCAACTGTGACTCATGGCAGTCCTAAGACCTTTGAATAATTCCAGAGTGATGTAAGGAACCCTAGTGTAAATAAGCCTTGAGGCCAGTGGTGCTGTAGAAAGCCTTGGGGCAAGGACCATCATTTTAGTCCTCCTTTAGTTCTGTGGAAATCTCATCTGGAATTAGGACTATCAGGCAGTTAACACAAACTATGCAGTCAATGTCAAAAATAAAGGCTTCTGGGTTTGTTTCCCACACTTTCCAAACACGAGCCTCTGAAGCATGGGCTCAGCTGTTTCCTAGGAACCATTTAACTGTTTATTTAGAAGAACATTTTTTTTTTTTGCTATCATTCTGGCATATTGAAATCTACTTTTTCTTCTGTTGCTTTTTTCTTCATAGGTAATAATGGGTGTGATCCTACTCTACAATTTACTCGGAGTGAGTGCCTTGGTCGGTGCCGCTGTCATTGTCCTGTTAGCTCCAATGCAGTACTTCATAGCTACGAAGCTGGCTGAGGCTCAGAAGAGCACACTTGTAAGTAAATTATTTCAGTGACATTTGTGATCCAGAAATGAGAGCAGGGAACCCGGGGTTCTGGATTCTGTACTTGTTGTTAGTGAATGTTCATTGCAGAGGTTTGGGCAAGCTGTCTCTTAATTTCGTCACCCCTCCCTTTCTGTTCTTTCTGTGGCTCACTACCTCTTCCTTCCTAACATTTGTCAGACAAGAATCTCAAAAAAGCATGTGGGTCTTGACGTGCCTTCTCTGCAGACAGTGTTTTTCACCCAACTACCACAGTTCCATCTGAATTCAGTTCCATGAAGGGGTGTTATTCCTACGTTCAGATGCTGTCTTTCATGGGATGTTAGCAAACAGTACAAATGACGGATAAATTATAGCAGGGTACTAAAGCATGTGCACAACCCCCCTCTGAAATGGCTAGCATAAGTGGCTTTATGCTCTCACTCCAAGCCTTGATATTTTCTAAGAATCAGCTGGCATTGCTGGATTAATATCTATTGTACATTTTTCAGTGCTGTAAGTTTATTTTGCTGTCTAATTTAGTTCACTAATTAGAAATGTTTTCTGATACTTTGTCTAATTTTTAACTTTATTCTTGTGATCCTTGAACTTTGTTAATCAACCTTTGATGTTTGAGTTGTCAAATATTTAAATATCCTTGTTATCTTAATATGCAGTAAGCAAATTATACATGCCTGGATCTAATCTCTGGCACACTTCAATCCTGTTGAGTTGTGCCAATCTATACGAGCAGAGAATTTATCTTTGCGTAATTTCAGAAATAGCCTGAATCTTTCTTTTTGCTCTTTTCTGAGTTCCTCTGACTCATAACATCTTTTGGATTATGATTTTACCAAAATTTATGATTACTGTTTACTGGTGAGGGGCAATTAGCTAAATAGATCAGTAACCATCTTACTTATTTACATGACTGGTCTGCACGAATCCCAGAATGAATCTTATGTCAGCAATTGCACATACGTAGTCTGCTGTCTGTTGCTACAGACACCATTGACCTACTAATCCACCTCCCTGAGTTTCACCCTCTGTTTGAAGGATTCGGATGTTTTGGTTTATTTTTCTTTTCAGAACAGGGTCACTTAATTTCCCCTCATGATTGTAAACATTTTAATATCTCCCAAGAGCATGGAATTTTATATTGTTTTTCTCAGTATGGCAACTGAAAGCCTGTACAAAATCACAAACAAACAAAATTATAAATCTTTAATGAATTTTACAACAGAAGTGTAGGGAAAATGGCGTTCTCATTAAAAGTACAAACCATTATAAACTCCTTATCCTTGTTTTCTTTTGAAATAAAGGACTACTCTAC
This sequence comes from Bucorvus abyssinicus, assembly GCA_009769605.1. NCBI lineage: Eukaryota > Metazoa > Chordata > Aves > Bucerotiformes > Bucorvidae > Bucorvus > Bucorvus abyssinicus. The sequence continues at coordinate 72,751,242 of CM020025.1, forward strand.
TGAGAGATTAAAGAAAACCAATGAGATACTAAAAGGCATTAAGTTATTAAAGCTTTATGCCTGGGAGCACATATTTTGTACTAGCGTGGAAGAAACGAGAATGAAGGAACTGACCAGTCTCAAAACCTTTGCACTTCATACCTCTCTTTCCAGTAAGTAACTACTCTTTTAGTGCTCGGAAATGGATCCCGTTCTTCATGTCAACATTCCTCCTGACTTCACCTGAAGTGAGACACAGCTGTGCCTATGACACCTTCTTTTTTGTGTGGAGAGTGTGATTAAAATAAAAAGGCATGACAAATATATAACACAGAAACTTGAAAATATAGAGCGTGTCATGTTAATTTCTTTTTGTAGTAAGTTTTCTGTCACCTTCATTATGACATCATGGTTATGAGTTGCTTTACAGTAAGGAGGCTTCGGATAATATTAGCAGCTCTGATTATAGTAAAGATAAATTAGTGCCTGAAAGAAATTGTAGAACAGCAATTTTGCTTTGGGAATTTTAATTACTTGAATTGTAAATAACTGTATTCTTCTAGTTCCATACGACTAATTGTAAAACTGTCTTATTTCATATAATCTGATGCCTATTTTATTTCTCTTTCACAGTTTTTATGAATGCGGCCATACCAATAGCAGCAGTTCTTGCAGTAAGATATGGGTTTTCTCACTTTTCCTTAAAAAAAGGGAGAAAAATAGAGAGGGAGAAAGATGGAAAGAAAGAAAAAAGGAAGGAAAGAAGGAAGGAAGGGAGGGAGGAAGGAAGGGAGGAAGGAAGAAAGGGAGGAAGGAAGGAGACCATTTTTATTTTGGGGCATATTCCTCATAAAACCAGTAGACGAGCTAATGTGCCCCTGCTAACTGTAGGATAGCATGACACTGGAAATGCCCGTTCCCAGAGCTGGTATTTCACCAGCTGTGGTTTGGATTGGTAAAAAGAAATGTAAATGTTTCGTATAAGAAATAAAGAAAAAAAATCATTGCAACTTGAGAGAAGACCCATTTCGGAAAGCTCTTTTTGAAGGTGTTTTGGGTGGCTTTGTTTTCTATTGTCTAGCAGTGAAAATCATTCGTGTTTTGAAGTGCCTTACAAGCCACCATTTCAGTATTCAAGAAAGGGTACTCTGCAGTTTAAAGAGAAATAAATTTTGTCTGTCCTCTAGCCAGGTTTTAAATCTCAGTTTAACGCACTAGAGGAACTATGGTACGCTGGTCAGTAAGGAGTCTTCATCGACCGAATTCTGAGGGCATTACTCAGAGAATTCTGACAGTACGTACCAGACTTGGATGAAATATGACCATAGCTCTGCAGCTGTGAAAAAAAACCCATAAAATGTATTAGCTTCTTACTGATTTTTCCAGATTTATGTTTCCCCTAAACCCTGAAGTCAATTACAAAACTTTACAAAACTAAATGCTTTGATTTTTCGAAGATTTGGAAAGTTTAAAAAGTATTTTTCACTCTAATAGAGACACCTTTCTCTTCAGTTTACTGGGATACCAAATAAATCGAGGTATATGGTTATTGCCTTAGTTGAGCAAAATGTTTTGCTTGCTATCCTCATCCATCTTTTTCAAGAGTCCTCATCCTGACATGCTCTTTTCCTGATGTGACAGACCTTTGTGACTTATGCATACACCAATGACAAGCCACTGCAACCCGCCCAGGCCTTTGCATCACTGTCCTTGTTTCACATCCTGGTCACACCACTGTTCCTGCTCTCCACTGTGGTTCGTTTTGCAGTCAAAGCTATCATAAGGTAAGTGGCCCTTCTAGTTTCTCCATCTCTTGAACACCTACATTCAGTAATAGAACCGGAAAGGTGCTGGAGAAAAAAGTTGTTTCTACCTGCTCATGTGGGAGAGGATTTAGAGGTGGGCCTCCAATGTTCAAAAATGTGAGAGAAATCAGAGTAACCATTTCTTTTTACTGCATGATACAGAGGCAAAGAGATGTTCCATTCTTTTTATAATTTCACAAAGTTTGTCAGCTCAGATTCAGAGCTGGACTGGGCTATAGAGCAGTTAATCTCAAGGGAGCTGGTCAGTAGCAAGTCAAATTTCAGACTTTTGACTGTTGTGTCAGTGGTCTGTAAGAAAAAAGTCATGGTCATGGGGCAGTTACGTAGACATACACACTCTAAGATGTCCCAAGAGGCACAAACTGACACCTGACTGGCAGTAACACGTCAGATACCAATCACTAGCAGGATGCGAAGACTGAACTAAACCTTCCCACCCAGAAATATAGTTTCTTCTTGCCAAGACTGAGGCACATTGGCAAGGTATTGCATTGCTGCTGGCACTGCTTCTTTTTGGTGGGTAATGATAATAAAAAATAGCAGTCAAGGGGACTTGAGGCTCCACAGCTGTCATTTGCCAGCACCACACTCACTTTAAAAAAAAAATAATTATTAAATAAGGTTTATTTTTATCAAAGCAGCAGTAGGACCACATGAGAGATTTTCCCTAGGTTGAAAATGATTTCTGACTAGTGGAAAATTTCAAGTCTCCTTTATAAATCATCCCAGCCTCTACATCTCTGCACTATGTTTAGCCCTAATATCAAAGTGTTGTGTGTATTTTCCTTAGCACTGCTGGCTACCCCTCAGGACATTACTTAAAGGCTATATTTGCCAAAACAAACTTTACCCTTTGGCAAACTTATTTCCCAACATCTTTCTCCCATGAACATCATGTCCCCCCAAGTGAAGAATAAAGAATGTGTGCTTGGCAACTCCATGGCTCTATCATCAATCAAATACATGTATATGATTATGTGCTTGTTTGTGTTATGATAAAGCGCTTACACTTTGGTCAGAATCTCCATTTTATTGTAAGGAGTAGTTCTAGAACCATGAAAGCTTTTGAGGGTACCTGTCCTCATTCAAATACAAAGTAATGGTTGATGCCTTCTTAGGCAGATGATCAGATGATCTTCTACAAGAAGATAAATTCTTACTTGATGCACTAATTTAAGATTGAAATTCTGACACAGGAGTTAGACAAATAAATTTTCCTTTCAAAAGAGGAGATAGGAACAGGTATACTGGCAGGAGGAAATAATGACAATAAGAGTGCTTTCTTGCTAACCAGCATCTCTGTGGCTTGAACACGTATGAATAATTTCAGGCCTTGAAACAGGACTACTTTCCCATTTGCAGATTAGTGTTCAAATCACGGATCTGAAGTCATGTGTCATTCTGCTTTCTCAGTCCCTGGCCCAATGCACCTTGATTTTTAGTTTTTGCAGAGTAACATAGCTTCACCATGACTGATGGCTGCTTTTATTCATCCCTTCCCCAGAACGATAATGAGCCAGGTGCTTACAGCATTCTGAAAAGAATTGGGGCAGAAAGAGGATCACATCTTTCTGCGATGCAGAATGAATTGCACCTCTGTTTTAAGAAGTAGGCAAAGAGAGCTCTTGCTGTATTCCTCCAAGGCTGGCCGTGGCTGTGCTGATTTGTGCAGCAGTCAGTCCAGTTTGTATGCGGTGTATCCAAAAGTGTATGCAGTGTATGTTCAGGATGCACCTCATACGCTGGCATTTTCAGAGGATGTAGGTGGGTGAATGACTCATTTATGCATCCTGACTGTGTGTAGGCATAAGAAAGGCATAGAAGTGATAAGCCTGCCAAGATGGAAACCATTCCCACAGAGCTCTAGTGGCACTCGCATGACTAGATCTCCTCTTCGCTCCCAGCTACCAGTATGATGTTCAATTGGTTTCATCTGTCCTTCTTCCACATAAATAATTTTTCACTTGCCATCAGGGTTGCAGATAGTCTAAGAGGCAACCAGAAGTATCCCATGAACTTCTTTTGGAACACTTCTGATCCATCCTGCTGGCTGAACTGCAAAAAATTGGAAATGTACTCATGGAATCCTGGGTTTATTTAACTCACTGTCCTGTTTTCTTTCAAGTGTACAGAAGCTGAATGAGTTTCTCCTGAGTGATGAGATTGGAGATGACAGCTGGAGAGGTGGGGACAGCTCTGTATCTTATGAATCCTGTAAGAAGCACACAGGACTTGTAAGTTCTGGCTTTGACACTGAATTTCAAAGCAGAGAGGCCATACAGCCCCATACCAGGGTAATGGTCTAGCTGACAGAGGTTGGGAGTTTTGGCTTCCAGCCTGACTCTAACATTGACCAGTTTTGCCTCTTCTGTGTCGGGCTCTCTGTATTTCTATGACACAAAGGGTCCCCAAACACATTTAATCATTGCTGAAGTGCCAATAGTAATAAGAACCCCATAACACACCAACACATTTACACATGGCCCAGGTGCATTTCCTGTGCTTACTGTATATTGCCAGTACAACCCATCTCATGTTGGGCATCTTTAGGTAGGACCAATTCCTGCTCTGGGACATTCAGAATTAGAGGTGGGAAAAAAGAATTGGAGGTGGAAAAAACAACACCAAACTTCGTGAAATAGAAATTAATTCCAAAATGCTTTCTCAGGACTGCAAAACATATAGTGAATTGGGGCAAAACTTGAGGGCAAAAAGTCTCAAGGAAGATGATTTGGGGAAAGACTTTTTCGTTTGATGTATGTTGATATTTCAGCTGTTTCAAACTGATTATGTCATTTGAAATGTGACTGAAACTTGAAGATGGCAACAGAAAGAAAGGATTAGCACAAAATAAGTTTTATTTTGAGCTGAATTAGTTTGCCAACTCAAAACAATATGCTTGTTGTTTTTCCTTTTAACAAAACAAAAAGAATAAAAATGAAATTGTTTCAGAGTTTGTTTTGTTTCCCTTGTCCATCTTTCGCCCAGCCCTACAGAGAGAGACAGGCAAAGTCTAGATGAGGGGGAGAGGGAAAAATAAAGGTCGTATCTGGAAAGGTTAAATCATTCCCTGTAGACAGCCCATCTGTAAGGAGTCACTAAGGTTATGCCGATTCAGCTCAATACAGTGGTGCTTACAAATACCACAGTGAATTATCTAGCTCCACGACCACTATTATGCGTTAGCAAGGTACTCTGCACAAGCTAATTTGATATGCTTCTGACTCTTGCAGCTGTTCTGCTTCCAAGAACCAAACTGGTAACTCTGCATGTCATTACACTTTTACTGACCCAGCTTTGTTTGGAGCTACCTCAGATAGGACAGAGTTACCCGGTGGTTTGAGGAGGATGACAACTGAGATTCGGGATGATTATGTGTGGGAAACCAAAATCGGAAAGATATTCCCCATGCTTCAGTGAAGGGTGTTTGAAACATTACAATATGTGCATCACAGTAGTGTGTCTTTATTATCACATCTGTTGAAAAGCACTGGCTTCTTCTTGTGACCTAGAATGGTGGTAAGAAAGGGAATGGATTGTCTGTTTTATAAGGAACCAAATACTGAGAATTCAAACTTCTCTCCTTTCTTCATTTCACTATGTAGCACACCAAGGCCATCAACAGGAGGCAGCCCCTGAGGTATCAGCTTGAAAGCTATGAACAGCCAACAAGGAAGCAAACACGTCCTGTGGAGAGAGATGACATCGCAATCAAGGTGGTTTGAAAACATTGTCTCATTCTTCACAAGAAGCAGGTCCTCCTGCAACACTACCAGATAGTGCCCGGTTGCTGCTGTTCTTTGAAAGGGAAATTGTCCATTGCAAGGACAAACCCTGAAATAAATTAGCACTTTAGCCAAAAATAAAGTGAGAAGAATTCATTACAGACCGGCTCTTTATAGTGATTCTCTCTCTTCTCAGGAAGCAGAAACATCATGAGTCTAAAGGAACAAAAACTAGACAATCTGATATGCAGAAATTAATATAGATCTTTTATACTTTCCCTTCAAACACTTCTCTTTCTCTCTTAGCACCGAGATCAAAACTTCTGAATAATTTCTTGAAATTTATTATGGCATGTCATTTATTATGACATTATTTTAAGTCATGTTGGCCAAACTTTCTCCACATATTTCCTTGTGCTCTGTGCAAAGAATATTTCATGGCCCTGTCAAGTCCAAAGGGAGTACAAAAAGGCCAGCGTACAGGGGAACATTTTTCTTATGTCCAGGAAAAACTTTGTGAATACTCAATTTGTACTTTGGGAATTAATTCAAAAGAGGCCATATATCACAATATACAGGGCGATTCATTCCTTGATAAGCTATGCTATTTAGATTGTCACTTGGGGGATCTTGTGATCTTATTCTTAGTCTTTAATCTTATTTGACAGCATTAAAGTGTTTGGTAGAGTTCAACTCAAGAACATCCCTTTACTGCATTTCATACAGTATATACATTTGTGTATATAATTTTTCTTATTCACAAACTCTTCTGTGTTTGGCAATCCTTACTAACCTAACTTGTATCAGGTTGCCTTTTTTTGTGTATGAGCATACCTCACCATGTCTATTAATCATAGATGTATTTCAGTAGTATATTTTAAATCCAAACTAGACAGTCTATTTTTGTTCCCCTCATGTGTTAATGTGTCTTATATGTGGTAATTGTTTTGTAGGTGACCAATGGATACTTTTCCTGGGGAAGTGGTTTAGCTACATTGTCCAACATAAACATCAGAATCCCAACAGGTAGAATAAATGCATGTTAAACATTAAATATGTAATGTCAAATTTCTACTAATTCTATGTCGTGATATTGTGAAAAGCACAAACCTCTCACATTTAGATTTGTATAAGAAAAAATATTAAGGTTAAAAATGTATACATGGTTATGAACTGTATTGGTCATATAGCTGCATCATTTACCTAATTTACTAAAAATAAACACAAAATTACATGGGTTTATAGTTCATATATTTTTATAAACTATATATAGAGAGAGTTTATATAATTTTATATGGGTTTATATAGTTTATATAGTTTTTATAATAGCAGGAACAAAGTCGAGAGTAAGAATAAATATGAAAAGGATAGTTGAAAAAAAATCATTATTATTTTTCATAGACAAATTGAAAAAAAGAAAGAGGGACAACTCCAGACTGGTTCAAACCAAGGGTCCATCTAATTCAGTATTTTAGTTCCTGCAGCGGATACCAGTGAGTGCACAGGGACACAGCACTCATGTGATACTTCTCCTATCATTTCTCAACATTATGGTCTCCCAGTTCACAACTATTTTAATCTCAGAGAATTCCTTGAGCCTCATACAGTTTGTCTGTCAAGAAATCCTCCAAGATTTTATCTTTCCATTAATTTCTCATTGTCCAGCTGAGCTCCTGTAATTTCATGAATTCTAAATGTCTTTTGGCTAGGGGTTCCACAGGTTTACAAAACGTTGGTTTGCTTTGGAAGACTTAAATAGCAAGTGCAAAAAGTAGCAACTTATTGTTATGGTTACTGTAAATTTCCTAACACAGTCTGTTAGTATTTAATGTTATTAAATAGTCTTATATTCTATTTTTATATCCTATCGAGTGCTTCCTTTTAAAATAGCTTTTTAGTTTAGGTTGACATGTTTTAGACATCACGTAGTTACTAAGCAATCCCAAAGCCTGTTACCATTTGTTTCGTTAGGTGTCATGCAGCATTAGGTGTCCTATACTTGAATGAACACTTCTTTGTGCTGGCCCAGTGCCACATATAACACCAGCAAAGGTCTTTACTCCAGGGAGTTTACAACCTAAAGCCTTTGGGTTCACAAGCTGGGTGAGCCAGTCTGAGAGTTTACCTCCTTTGGAAGGAATAAGACTCTTAACTCCCAGCTGGTGAGAAGCTTACCTGGCAATGCACTACCTAGCACGGTTAGCGAGTTCACTTAGTTTATGGGAAGATCTGAGAAGCACCATTGCCACTACAGAGTAGGACTGAAGGTAGGAAAGTGGTGATGGGGGAAGGAGGAGTACAGCAAAGCAGAAAAGAGTAATGAAATTTCTTTCGGTTGCACTCACTTATTAGATGCGTCCAAATTTTCATGGAAGTGCAGACTGAATAATCAATCCCCACTTTATATCATTCGACCCTAAATAAATTCCATAGACTAACACATTCATATACAGTTTATGATAATATATGTCAAAGCAATAGTCTCATTCCTTTGGTGATTAGTGTGTACTTGTACTCTTCAATAAAGTATATTTCCATAGATTGATACATGCAATACTGCCCATTTATGTAGTGGGTGCTAACAAATTTAACCAACTAGTTTAAGTGCTCTAGGACTGGATCAGGTTGGGCCTTGTGGACTTGAATAGAAATGGTTTTTTTTGTCTTTTTTGAGAACGTGCTTATTATTATTATCATCATAGGTCAGATGACAATGATCGTGGGTCAAGTTGGCTGTGGCAAGTCATCACTTCTTCTTGCTATTTTGGGAGAGATGCAGACGCTGGAGGGAAAAGTTCACTGGAGCAAGTATGTTTCATACAGCTATTAACTGCTGTATTTATTTAAGAAGGTGGTAGTTGGGATTTGCTGTGAGGAATGTAAATGTCATTTCTCAGAACTGCATGTTGAATGATTATCATCACCCAGATCCTCTCTGGAAGGCATCACCTGCAAACTTATGAAGCATTTTAATCGCTGTTTTGTCATGGTTCAGAGCAGGCCGAGCGGAGTGTCTCAGGAAGGGGAAGAGGCTCGTCTGGTGATTAATATCTTCTATATTAGTCCTAGCAAATTGCCTGCAGAGAAAGCGTATACTACTCCTGTTATCAAATAGGCTTTAGTACTCAGTATAATTGAAATCGGCATTGTTATGCTGAAAAGCATGACAGGCTGGAGCTTCTTCCGCTGAGTGGTATGTGTGGGGTACCAGCATACAGGAAAGGCTGTCTTTCCCACTCAGTGATGCTACTGCTAGCAGAAAAAAAATGTGATTTAATAACAGGTAAGCAATGCTTTTCCCCTTCCCTGGTATCTGCCCAAGCCTCGCCTATGGAAATCAGTGTTACTCTTCACAGTACTACATTCAGAAAGCAGCCGGGGAATACCGAATACCTAAAGAGTAAAGGCTGTGAAGAAGCTGTTTCTGAAGAGGGAACTGCCAGTGAGGTCAGGCCCTGGGACCCACATGGATTCAGATCTAGACTTCCTACAAAAACGAAGAGGCAGCAACGACTCTCCCAGCCTAGGCAGGGCAGAGGCTGCGGAAGGGATGTGCTGTAACCCCAAGACTTGTTCTTTTATTTTAAGGATCGATTCTGTTTCCTTAAAACTACTAATCATGGAATCACACAGACCGGTAGGGGTTGGAAGAGTCCTCTGGAGATCATCTAGTCCAAACCTTCTGCTAGAGCAGGTTCACCCAGAGCAGGTTGCAAAGAAATGCATCCAGCCAGGTTTTAAGTATCATCAGAGAAGGAGACTCCACAACCGCTCTGGGCAGCCTGTTCCAGTGCTCTGCCACCCTCAAAGTAAAGAAGTTTCTCCTTATGTTTAGATGGAACTCCCTGAGTTCCATTTTGTGCCCATTGCTCCTTGTCCTGTTGCTGGGCACCAGTGACGAGTCTGGCCCCATCCTCCTGACGCCCGCCCTTTAGATATTGATAAGCGTTGATAACATCCCCTCTCAGCCTTCTCTTCTCCAGACTAAACAAAGGTCCCTCAGCCTTTCCTCGTCAGAGAGATGCTCCAGTCCCCCAGTCATCTTTGTAGCCCTTTGCTATACTCTCTCCAGTACTAAGCCAAACTCTTAACTATCTTTTCGAGGAGAAAGGGTGAATTTTGTGACAGATGCCAATATTTTGTTGCCCCATCCCTTGACTAGTAACCTTCTTTGTCACCTTTTTCTTACTACAACCTTGCAAGCTGGATATTTTTGCTTTTCCTGTGCTAGTATGCATGGCGTTTTTTTGTTCTCTAGCCATATTTCACTGTCTGCTGTTCTAAATCTATGATCTCACTGGAGTAGCAGGTACAGTTGGAACAAAGACAAGACTAACTTTAGTTTAATTATATGTGAGTTTAAACTTAGAAGGAAGAAGAATATGTGACTTAGCACAGTTAATTTCTTTGAGACATATAATGAAGCTTTTGACTTCACAATCAGACTTTTTTTTTTTTTTGAGTAGTTTAAGAAAATACGGGGAGTGAACAGTGTGTACCTTGAAATTATTCTCCTAATTGTTTTTAAAGATATATTTGAGAAAGACACAAATTTGTCCTGGAGAAAGATAGAGAATCTTAAGAAGATTAAACAAAAGGAGAAATCTTAGAAAGAATCTGGAGCAAGTTTATTAAATGCTATTGAAGTTTCACATTGTTCAAGAGAGATTAAGATCATATTATCAGTTGATTAACAACCTGTACATAACCGGGCATCTCGGGTTTTAGCAAAGCATCTCAGACCTTACTGAGTGACTTTTTTTCATTGCAAAAAGTAATTTGCTACTGTGGTATGGCTGATGCAAATATGGTTATGTTTTGCTGATAATTTCAGACTGCCTGACAGACAGATGAATGCAGAAGGATACTTCAGGTATTTAACTAAGTGGATCCCGTATTTTACGAAACCGTAATAAAGGTCCTATTTACTCTCTTAAATCCCTTTCCATGTGGTTCCACATGCATGACTAACGCAGCTACTGATCCAGGGGTGACATGCAGGCTAGGTGAATTCCCCAACAAATTCAGGTATAACAACACAATGACAGTAATGATGGTTCAGCCCCGGTTATATTGGGGTAATCCTGCAGTGCATCATTGTTAAAGCCCATCATGGGTCTTGAATAGGCTGTTGGTGTTGTGGTTGACTGCAGGGAGAGCTGTATGTCCTGCTGCCAGGATTGTCACTGGTTTTGGATTTTAGGAAAGGAAGCACAACAGTATATCTTTCTGCAAGAGTTCCTGGCCAGGGCAACTCTTATGGTTCAGATCTCAGTTTTTCCCACTTATATCAAACATGCCTCATAAACATTACAAACCTTAGACAAGGAACTGGCTTTTTGTTTTCCCAGTGAGCAAACAGCTAGACAGTCTTCTTAACCACTGAAGCGTGAGGCTATACGGATGCAGTGATTCAGCTGAGCCTGTTTCAGATCTGCATTTTTAACTATTAAGTCTATGCAGGGACAGATGTAGGGAATATGCAGAGACGTGTGTTGTCCTCGTTCACAGAGAACCTCTCCTCGGATTGCCAAACCCTTCACTTGGTATACATTTTCTGTACATAGAACTGGTTTCTGTGCAAACAGGTTATTGCGTACTGAGTGAAAAGCACAGGAAACAGAATTATGACACAGATCCTCCCAAATGGCCTGTTCTGCACTCAAGCTACGGAAGTCTTCAAGGAAAATTAGGAAAAGTCAGCGGTCCCCTCAGAAGGATTGCCAAGTACCACTGCTTATCAAAAGGTTGCAACCACAGCAGCTCATAGAAAACACCGAAGGGCATTATGGGCACTGAAGGGATAAATGATTGGCCAGATAAACATCAGTAGCCAAAGTCAGCCTACCCTCCCTCTAGCACTGCTCTGCTGCTGTGGCTGCTTGCAGGAAGGGGAACAAAATCCTCCAAACTGCTGGATAGAATTTATGCAGATGCTCGGTCCTTGTCTTGCCTCAAATCTCCTGCCTCTATTAGAAGAGGAAGTGGTTCATTCTGCTGTTGTAGTGATATCCTAGAGATTTTGTATCTCTTTTTTCTCCTCTATTTTCATTTTATAGTCTGAGGGAATCTGGGCCTGGTTAGAGATGCATTTGTGTATTTTATGACGTTCAGCATAAAAGTTGTCCAAACTTCAACAAGGTCTCTTTTTGACTTTTCCTTAGAACTTTGATTTAAACTCATTTGGACAGATCAGCTTATATATTTAAAATCTTACAAAAATATGTAATCATTCTCATCAGTTCGGTCTTTCCTACCATTTCAGACTTGAACTTGCCATACCCCATTTTGGGAAATATGTGTATTTTATAGTACAGAATAAAAATCCATATAAATAGCCACATTTCAATAAATAAATTAAAGATCACTAATCCCAGTGGCCAAATAAAATACTCTTTGTAGAACTCTCAGGAGCTTCAGTTTCAGCCTACTCCCATGCCCTGCAATTGCATTACTCTTTCAGATTCCGTAGGGTAATAAAGTACAAGACCAAATACTTAATCCCCTTATTTGTCAAGGCCCCAGCTCAGCAAAGGTCTTACATGTGTTTATTCATGAGATTATTAGTGACCTTGGGTTCTCACAGAAATCTCACTCAGAATTTAGAAGAATTAAAGTGTATTTGTCAAGCTAAGCACGGAATGTAATTTCTAACTAAGGAAGAAGAGTTTAAAAAATTGAGATCCTAAAATTAGTCCTCACTGATTCAGATATTCTATTTGATTAGAATGGCAAGCTTATTAAAGCTGGTGTGGAATTGCAAGGGGTCTTCAAAGGCTTACGTCCAGTTTTTGTGAAATTGTACTTCAGAGGGCAGTACCAAACGTACATGTGAAAGCATTATCCCTTTCTCTACCATTGCAATGCTCTGCTGATAAAAGTTTGGGGGTTTGTAATCACAAAAGTTTAGGATTTCTTCTTTTTTTGTTTGGCCTGACCTGATTTCTGACCTCTTTTTAATCTCTCATTAGACTCCATTTTTTCCTTCTTGTAAATTTTTTCCATTATAGAGAAGACTGGAAGCTTCTGATGAGTAAAGGACCAAATCTGGTGAAGCAATGTCTGTTTTAAGCCTTCAATATATGGCTCTCTGGCCCTCCTAAGATAATCAACAGGGCTTACTCACTTCTGATGTACCATCTTTGACGACAGATGCATGAAGGAAACACACTGATCATGCACTTGAGGAGGAGCCAATTATCAAAGTTCTTTGAGAGCTGATGAGCACCACAAAAAGCAACGTGTCTCAGTTCTGGCATTTGGGGGAGATGCTTAATATGTAAGTCTGGCATTACAAGGGCTCTCCTATTACAATTTTTATGCCCTTTGCCAGACTTGGATCCGCTGCTTATGAATGTAGCTGCAGTTACTTTTATTCCAGCAAGCAAGCAGACATTTCTGTCTCAGCAGTAAACTGTTTCATCCGGAGGATTCGTAGGCTTGGGAGGGGAGGATTTGTTTGTTTGGGCTTTTTAAAGTCAGGCGAATAACACATTAATATAAGTTTTTTAGTCCCTTCTAATGCCTGTTTCCATTCACCTGGCATAAACTTACTCTTTTAGGTTTAGCACTTTGCACTGATGTGTCGCCCTGCCTGGACATGACCACCGTCGCTGGTCCAGAACTGCTTTGACTGCCATTCCATGCCTTTGATATTGCTAATAAATCAATTAACAAACAAAGGGAGCTTCAAAATCATCCATGTCATTACTGCCATTGCATGTTTCTCAAAATGTATTTCATGCATATGATCCTTAAGAAGCGGAGGTTGACAAGCAAAACCTACGTGCATGGCTTGACACAGCCTTACTGCTATAAACAGATTCAAACCTGTTCTGATTCAAAAGTGTATTTGCACCTTGCAAAATCACATCTGCAAAGCTTATCTTTGCCGCAGGAGAAATTTGACATTAGTTATCAACTTTTGCAGGTCATTGGTGGAACTGTGTGGAGAAGCTAACTTACTGCTTGTCAACGTTTTAAATGCCCAGGCAATATTAATAATTTCATTTTTAATAGGTTTAACAATATAGTTTTCATTTTTAATACATCTTCTAACAACATAGCTTGCCTGTTCAGGCACTACGTACTATAGATATGAAACTATTGTATTTAGAAAAGTTATATACTTTTAATTAGACCTGGTTTATTTTCTCTTAGGAACAAAAGAACCCCAAAGTGATGTTGAGTTCTTAAAATGTGTACTTAACTCCAATTTCCCTGTATATAAAACTTGCACTAAATGTTATTCCCTATATTTCTTGCTTACTAAATGTCATTTACCATAACTTACAGTGTAAATGAAACTGAACCTTCTTATGAAGCATTCAGAAGGTATTATTTCTGGTTTTAGTGTATCATAATACACTCACTCATTTCGTCAGAATTTCCTCAAACCTTCATCCTTGTACCCTTCAGCCATCTCCGTGTTGTCTTACCCTGTCAATAATAATTTACTGTAGGATTAACTGACAGACTGTGTTAAATCCAGTGGTTCCCAATCTTCTCCAGCCATTGTACCACTACCTCAGTCTTGTCTGCAAGATGGTCTGTGCTCCCAGCTCCCATTTGACATCACTGGGAGTTTAGTGCACCCCATATCTTGCCTCTAGATGTAAGACATCACCGCATGTGCCCTCCCATGTGTTTTCATCTTTTCTGGTTAGCACTGGCTTTCATGTTACTTGTAACCCAGCTTGACAGTTGTGTGATGAAGCATCATAGTGTGCAAAGGGAGACAGCTGTGCTCCAGCTGAAGTCAAGCAGTGTCCACCTCTGGCTTCAGGGAAAGCGCCTGCAGGTTTAAAAGAAGGACAAGCTAAACTAAGAACAGGTCATAAATGACAGAGAAGTAGTGGCACGCATCGCTGTGGTTGGGAGCCACACCATGATTTGGTACCTGATAATCCTGAGGATGTATTTCATACTAGTGCATACTGAACTGCTAAAACCCCTAAAATTTTTGGGATACTACTGACAGCTGCTAACCAGCTATTTCTCATACCCTAGCACCCTCTCTCTGAGTCGCAAATCCTAGGTGCTTACATACAAAGCTATATCAAATGTTTGATTTGAATCAATTCCATCGAAGAGATTGACAAGGAAGGTAAGTGTTCAGACCCACAAGCTGGTACCAGTTCACACCTCCTTCCTCACAAATCTTGGGCATCTCAGAAGAATGTCTGAAATTAAATGACCTTTTTTGCTGCTGTACATAGGCAAATTTGCAATAAGCATGGGCAAAGCCCTTCCCAAATCTTCGTCCGCGAAGCCAAGCCATGATGACATAGGCAAAACAGAAAGAAATGAAGAATATTCATACACCTACTGTACACATGTTGTTAGGTATTTAGACATGTTTAAAGTATGTCTAATAAATACTTGAGACTGTAGTGATTCCTTCCCAATCTGTATTAAACTGCCCTCTTTTCCAATGTCATGTCAGTCCACTGAGGACCTAACAGCCTCGAAGGAAAAAACATTCACTGAGATAAAAGCATTTCTTGTTCATGGCCATGTAAAATAATATAAAACTTCAGAAAGCAGCAAGTTGAGTGTACTGATGCCATTGGAACAGTGCCTTTTCACTACCTGTTTTGATGTTAGAGCGAAAAAACCAAAAAAGGACAAATAAGTGTATTGTGAAATTTTAATAACTTTGATTATTTATAATTTGCCTTTGGTTTGAAATCGCCGTTACTAGATTGAGGTAGGTACCAGCCGTTTTTAAATAGAATAGAATACAACCTAGAGTGTAGATTTTGCGATCAGGGCAGAGAGTGGGTGCTGTTCTAACAAAAACATCTAAATTAATATTTTTCCCTTCGCTTTTGTAGCAGTTGCTTTGCCTGTGTGTTTCCCTGTACTTTTTTGAATGCATATACATAAAATTAATTCTAAAAACCCCGATTCTTAAACATTTAATTATGTGGGTGCTTTTCTTTTTATTAATGCTCTTCATCTGTCTACAGCAGAAACAGATACTCAGTGGCTTATGCCGCTCAGAAGCCGTGGCTGCTGAATGCAACTGTAGAGGAGAACATTATCTTTGGAAGCCCATTTAATAAACAGAGGTAAATATCAACCCCCTTGCAAAAACACCTGGCAGCTTCTTTTAAAGAGGTTTTTGGCTTCTTCTGGAAGAAGTTTGTAGATTCTGAAAAATATCAGTGCACATTAACCCTGGGGTAGATTTAGCTAAGCTGACTTTAGCCATCTCGAAGGAAGGTTTCTGTTTAAAATTAGTCTTTCAAGGCTCCCTGTCCAACCAGAGTGCATGTCTACGATGTTTTCAGAAGTCACACAGCGGCAGTGGCTCTCCATGGAATACAGCAAAGCCATATGTGCATTTTTCAAGCAGCTAAAGTTAGGTGAGATGAATCCCATCTTTGGAGAATACTGACGTATTTTTGTTCTGTTTAATGAAGCCTGAGGTTGCCAGAGGACTCTGGAAATAGGGATTCTAGGCATGTTTCCACTGAGTTTATGTGCTAATCCGGCTGTGATCAAGGTATTGGAGCAGCCACTTTACAAAAACACTGCATGTAGGAAGATGGGATGCCTCAAGGAAATAACCTTAATTCTTCCTTTAGAAATAAAGGAGAAGGGGGTGTGAAAGCTGAGGTGCACAGCTTCTGTTGTTCCTATCCAGCACTTGCTTCCTGAGTCATGCTAAAAGGGCAGCTAACAAATGCAGTGGGAGAAGTGACTTGACTTAAAGACAACAAATTGCTGATGTTTTCAAAGGTGACATTCTCTTTGTTTTAAGTTATTAAAAATACATCCCATTCCTTTCAGTGTGTGCTCTGTTAAGATGTATGGCTCCATTCCCACTTACTAAAACTTAGCAAAGACCAAGTATCTCAAAATCCAGATATGCATCTAAATTTCAGGTCTAGATTCACTCATATCAAAGGGGTAAGGCTGAATTACACCACTGAAATAGCCTGATCCCAGGTGCATATTAGCAAAGCATCTGTGACAGCCCACAGACCTAGAAATCTCACCACAAATTTCAAGGTTTTGCAAGTGGTTTCTTTGTTCTGGCAAGATCAGAAGCACTATAAGCATCCCTTGTCCTGTAAGATCACACTGAAGTAAATGAAGAGGCACATAAAGGGGGTAGAACACTAACTCATTGGCAAATGGCTTCAAATACTCCAGAGTCCAGCAAAACAGCTCCATGATAGGTAGGAATGTACTCAATAATTTATAGGATTGAATCTTTAAAAAGTAGGCTTGCCAATAAAGATCTATAATAAATAGGTAATTTTTTACAATGCTTAGTTTACAACGCTCCATGATTAGTTGCTGAATAATCATTTTGCCTTATTTTTGCAATTATGCAGTCATCACGGAGCCATAATAACTTAGCAGTGAATTTGAGCGGAGGTTTTTGTGTTAGCAAAGCAAGTGACTGGTTAAATAATTCCAATGACCGTATTGTTTTTACAGGTACAAAGCTGTTACAGACGCGTGCTCTCTGCAGCCTGACATCGACTTACTGCCATTTGGTGATCAGACAGAAATTGGTGAAAGGGTAAATAATAGGAATGCTTTTATGTCTGCTTAGTCTGTGTATTAAGAAGGCACCCTTTGATGTCACTCAGACAGATCTAATCTGTATTGGGCTGCCAGCCTGGTAAATAATTGTAATACACCTGCAAAAAAAGTTGAAAAATTTTTTCCTTCTTCAGCTGTTTCTCAAATGGGATTTTTTGATCAAAGTCTCCTGTTTTGCTTGCAGAATTTGATACTAGTATTGGTTGCATTTTTCAATCTAAGAAGCCTACTGTGCTTGGAGAAGCTCTTCATAATTACCCGTGATTAGTCGTTGAATAATCATTTTTCTTCTGATATTGTATAAGGATTATGCTTGTTTATCAACAGGATTAGCATTTTAACAAAGCTTTTTATTTTTATTTTAACTCTGTATAATTGTAAAAAATCATATTTCCCAAGTACTATCATAATGTTTATTCAAAGATGCCTATTTCTGATCCATTATACTCATTAGGGGATTAATTTAAGTGGCGGCCAACGACAAAGAATCTGTGTAGCTCGAGCACTCTATCAGAACACCAACATCGTCTTCTTGGTAAGATTTTTCTTTCTCACATGGAGCACGGAAAGTTAGTAATAAAACTGTCATTCCTTATATTTATAAAAAAATAAGCTTTATAAAAAATTATGTTAAAACTATAGGGACTTGTATTCAACTCCAAATCCAAATTAAAGAGATAGGAAATAAACATCCACCAGAGGTATCACTAAAACATACCGGGAGACTGATGAAGGTGGGATTTCCTACAGAGATTAACACTGGAAGAGTAGAACAGATGATTGTCTAACTTTTGCTCACTCTTAGAAGTGACCTACTGTCAGCACAGTCCCACTGAAATCAGCAGGACTTCTGATAAGGAAAAGCACCATAATGCAAGTATTCGTGACCAATGAACGGACCGAGGGTTCATCACTCTCCTGCAAAGTCCTTAACTTTCCTAAGCCAGTTTCCCATCAAAATTGTTCCCAAGCTTGGCTCTGGATCCCGGCATTTTCAAATTTGGACGGGAAATTTCAGTTCTGGTGTTCCTGATCGGGATTACTCCACGCTGTCAGTGTGGCACCAGCACTGCACACATCTAGACACAAAAAATTAACTGAGTCCATTGCTATGAATTGAAGAGAACTGGATTCTGGCTCGCTGTTTCATGGGTGCTGCCCTCTGACTAGGTCTTAGCCGTTAGAGAGGTATGAAACATTACTAATGGCAGATGCTTTCTACTTTTAAAAAAGTCTTGAAAGAAATAAAACTAATTTTTGTACCCCGTTCCAATATTTTCAAATTTTCTTTGATTGCAGGATGACCCATTCTCTGCACTGGACATTCACTTAAGTGATCATTTAATGCAGGAAGGGATTTTGAAGTTTCTGAAAGAAGACAAGAGGACTCTTGTTCTGGTGACACATAAGTTACAATATCTACCACACGCTGACTGGGTAAGAGGAAAGATGATGCAGATTTGCTAAAGATGAATGTACACTTGAAGTGCACCATAATTAGCATCATAATGTTTAATAAGATCTCTAATTATCTCTGTAATAGAGTCCCTCCTTCTTAATGCCATATGTTATGTGGCTAAATGCCACTTTACATAATACAGATTTTATAGTAGAAAGAACAATTTTACAAGTACAGGTGATCATCGCTAATAAAAGTTTCAGTTTATGAGCTGTGTCAACAAACTTAAGAAGTTATTAATAAAATATTGAAAAAACGTACACAGAAAATGGCATAATGGTAATCTCACCATTACTGAGACATGTCTGTAGGATCCAGGTCAGTGATTATGGTGTCTGTGTTGCTGAGCAGACCTATTGGATGCTTTCTCCCCTAGATCATAGCAATGAAGGATGGAATGGTGCTTAGAGAAGGGACGCTAAAAGATATCCAAAACCAGGATATTGAACTATATGAACACTGGAAAACTTTGATGAATCGCCAAGATCAAGAATTGGAAAAGGTAAATAGGAGCATTTGGACAAGGGTGACCTTTCTGAAAATAAATGTTTTTTCAGTTAATTTCTTAAAAAAAACCAAACCATGTCAGAAAGCAAGTTTTAAACTAGACGTCTGGGAAAAAAGACATGAACTATAAGGAACTTTAAGGGCTGGAACAGTTTGTCTAGAAAGTGTGTGGTATATCCATCACGAATGGTTTGTGAGGACACATTAGGCAAACATCCTTTTGAAATCCAGTGTACAACAGATTCTTTGCTGGGGCAAGGGATAAACTAAGAAACTTCCTAAAGTATTTCTTAGCCTTTTATTCCATTATTGCCACGAGAATTCGGGATTCTCTAAGGACTATTTCCAAAGTTTTTATCATTCCAGGAGGGAGGGAATGAAAGAATAGAAGAAAGAGAGAGGGAAGGAAGTGGACAAAGCAGGATTTTCTGAAAGATAGAATCACAGAATCATAGAATTGCTTTCGTTGATAGAGACCTCTGAGATCACTGAGTTCAACCGTCAACCCAGCACTGCCAAGTCACCACTAAACCATGTCCCTCAGCACTACCTCTGCATGTCTTTTAAATAGCTCCAGGGATGGGGACTCCACCATTTTCCTGAGCAGCCGGCTCTAGTGCTTGACGACCCTTTCAGTGAATAAATTTTTCCTGATGTCCAACCTAATTCTCCTCTAGTGCAACTTGAGGCCATTTCCTCTTGTCTTGTTACTTAGGAGAAGAGACTGACCCCCACCTCACTACAACCTCCTTTCAGGTAGTTGTAGAGTGCGATAAGGTCTCCCCTGAGCATCTTTTTCTCCAGTCTAAACAACCCCAGTACCCTCAGCTGCTCCTCATAAGACTTCTTCTCTAGACCCTTCACCAGCTTCATTGCCCTTCTTTGAACATGCTCCAGCACCTCAATGTCCTTCTTGAATTGAGGGGCCAAAACTGAACACAATATTTGAGGTGTGGCCTCACCAGTGCCAAGGACGGGGAACAATCACTTCCTTCCTCCTGCTGGCCACACTATTGCTGATACAAGCCAGGATGCTGTTGGCCTTCTTGGCCACCTGGGCACACTGCTGGCTCATATTCAGCCGGCTGTTGTCCAACACCCCCAGGCCCTTTTCAGACAGGCAGCTTTCCAGCCACACTTCCCCAAGCCTGTAGCATTGCAGGGGGTTGTTGTGATCCAAGGGCAAGACCTGGCACTTGGCCTTTATACAGTCAGCCTTAGCCCATCGATCCAGCCTGTCCAGATCCCCTTCTGGAGCCTCCCTACCCTCGAGCAGATCAACACACCCACCTAACTTGGTGTTATCTGTGAACTTACTGAGGGTGCACATGATCCCCTCATCCAGATCATTGATAAAGATGTTAGAAAGGACAGGCCCCAATACTGAGCCCTGGGGAACACCACTTGTGACCAGCCACCAACTGGATTTAACTCTACCACCACTCTCTGGGCCTGGCCATCCAGCCAGTTTTTTATCCAGTGAAGCATATGCCCATCCAAGCCATAGGCAGCCAGTTTCTCCAGGAAAATGCTGTGGGAAACTGTCAAAAGCTTTACTAAAGTCTAGGTAGACAACATCCACAGCCTTTCCCTCATCCACTAAGAGAGTAATAGAAGGAGATCAGTTTAGTCAAGCAGGATCTGCCTTTCATAAACCCATGCTGACTGGATCTCATCACCTGGATGTCCTGTATGTGCTGTGTGATGGCACTCAAAATGATCTGCTCCATAACCTTCCCTGGCTCTGAGGTCAGAATGACAGGCCTGTATTTCCTGGGTCCTCCTTCTGGCCTTTCTTGTAGATGGGCGTCGCATTTGCTAACCTCCAGTTGATTGGTAACCTCCCCGGTTAGCCAGGACTGCTGGTAAATGATGGAAAGTGGCTTGGTGAGCATTTCCACCAGCTCCCTTAGTACCCTTGGGTGGATCTCATCCGACTCCATAGACTTTTGTGCATCTAAGAGGTATAGTAGGTCACTGATTGTTCCTTCTTGGATTGTGAAGACTTCATTCTGCTCCCCTTTCTTGTTTTCCAGTTCAAGGAGCTGGGCACTCAGAGAACAACTGGTCTTACCATTAAAGTCTGAGGAAAAGAAAGCATTCAGTACCTCAGCCTTTTCCTCATCCTTGGTCACCATGTTTCCCCTTGCATCCAATAAAGGATGGAGATTCTCCTTAGCACTCTTTTTGTTGTTAATGTATTTATAGAAATGTTTTTTATTGTCTTTCATGGCAGTAGCCAGATTAAGTTCTAGTTGGGCTTTGGCCCCTCTAATTTTCTCCCTGCACAGCCTCACAAAATCCTTGTACTCTTCCTGAGTGGCCTGCACCTTCTTCCATAGGCCATAGACTTTCCTTTTCTTCCCGAGTTTCAGCCAAAGCTCTCTGTTCAGCCAGGCTGGTCTTATTGCCCACCAGCTCAGCTTTCTGCACATGGGGATGGCCTGATCCTGCACCTTAAAGACTTCCTTCTTGAAGAATGTCCAGCCTTCCTGGACTCCTTTGCCATTCAGGACTGCCTCCCAAGGGATTCTGTCAGTCAGTCTCCTAAACAGGTCAAAGTCTGCTCTCCCTAAGTCCAGGGTGGCAGTTCTACTGACACCCCCCTGCCCCTACTTCCTGAACGACTGAAAACTACCATCTCATGATCACTGTGGTCATGATGGCCTCCAACCTTCATATCACTCACAAGTCCTCTCTATTCATGAACAATAGGTCTCACAGGGAGCCTTCCCTAGTTGGCTCCCTCACCAGCTGTGTCAAGAAGTTGTCTTCTACACAATCCAGGAACCTCCTGGACTGTTTCCTCTCTGCTGTATTGTATTTCCAGCAGACGTCTGCTAAGTTGAAGTTCCCCACAAGAACAAGTGGTAGTGATGGTAAGACTAGATCCTAAAAATACTTTGCTTTTGCATTCTGTGAGATGAATGATCCAAATAAAATCTCTTTGATGTTACCATTGGTGCTACCACAGCGGCAGACAGCTAAGATCTCAAATTAATAAGTAAGTTTCCTTATTACAGGATATGGAAGCTGACCAGACTACTCTTGAGAGAAAAACCCTTAGAAGGGCCATGTACCCCAGAGAATCCAAATCACAACTGGAAGATGAAGATGAAGGTGTGTTTTAGCAATTCACTTTATTTACTCTATTGACCTTTCATTGCCTTTCCACTTGAAAAGCTGGCAGTTCTTAGCAATGAAGTATGAAGATGTTGATGACACGTGGCAATAATAGTGGAAAATCCAATATTTTGACTTTTTTACAATATGACTTGTTTAAGGGATTCTCCATAGATTTTTGTAAACATTGTGCAGGGATAAGGGCGTACCAAAACATTTCTTTGGTAACTCATAATGCCTGGAGGTAGTGAAGGGTGAGGTAGAAGTAAAACAACAATAAGAATGGTAATTAAGGCAAATTGAGGCAGCTCTGCCTAGTCATTGGCACAATAGTATTAGATCAGCTGTGGCCCTATCCTTCATGAGGTATCTGTGAAAGGTCTGTTCTGGGCTTTTGAAATATCACCATGTGATCAAACTTGTAACTATTTTCAAATCCTTCTTGGATATGGAGTTAACCTGCTATTTTTCTATCTGAGACTACATTTGGGAGAAGCTTTAGGCTTTGTTCTCAAGCTTAGCTTCTTGTTACCCCCAGATCTTGATGCTTTTAGAGGTGCAGGTTGAGATTCACATCACTTTTAAAGTGGGGCGTGGGTCAAAATGGTTGGATATTGGCAGCTGGCAACAAGACCTTTCAAGAACATCCCTGGGATGCTAGACCAGGCCTAAAGGGAGTAGTCAACCCTGGCAAGCACTGAGTTTGTTCCAGGAAAGAGAAGAGATGAACTGGAGGCTTCACCTAAAGTCAAAAAGAGCACCAGTTGTAGGAATTATCTTGGCAATGTTGGCTGGAGTGATTGCAGAATGCACACTGGCTATTAACAGGTTCTTTATAGCTGCCCTGAGTTTCAGCTGGCAATTTTCATTATGGATTGTCATAGATTGCTCCATTTTGAAGAGATGCCTAGTCACTCTACAATAGGCAGAGCTGGAGCCCAAAGCCCTTGAGATAGAAATATGTTGGCTTCATACTTCTTTGGCAGAGCTGAGCAGAACATCTCTTAGGACGTGCATTCATCAGTGCACATTACCAGTTAAATTCTTGAAGGAGTTTAAATTGAGGTCATTCCCAAGCTCCTCCTTTTGGTCTGTCCAAGAAAGCCTTGCCAAAAACCTGTATCTTCTTTGTGGGGTAAGACAGAAAACACAGGGAAAAAAGACATGTCTATATAATCCACAGAATGCCTGCAAGAAGCAGAAATCATGCAGGTCAAAACCACTTATCAATAACTTCAGGACAGAAATATAACCTGACATTGCATTCTAGGTCATCCATACTTACTATGTGACCTAGGGAATGCCCACAAAGTCTCTGTGTCCCAAAAAGTGTGGAATTTCAACTTTCAGTAGATCACTTATTAATTTGATGTTCAAAATCATAAATGAATGGAAATTCTGTTAGTTCAAGGCTGTCAGAAGCAGGTAAACATTGCTCTTTCCCAAGTGTGATGAGGTGTACATTCTTATTACCTGGAAAAAAAGAGCTTTTAAATGCCAGTTTATGCATCTGTGAAATATCTTTCCCATTGCAGAAGTCTTCCACCAATTGTATTTCAGTATAATGTGAACAATTATCATTTTATCATAGACAAAACTTTAGTACTCTTGAATGAAGAGAAAAATTTAACTCTTTCACACACCAGATGACACAGCCTCTGGATGGAAAGCCTTGGAGAGCTTTCTAGAATCTTCCATGTGACCCAAATTGCTCTGCTGACTGTATAATAAAAGCAGCTGAACATGTTGAGAAAGACCTAGTCTCTAGTCAGTACTGAAGACCTGATTTACAAAAGTATTTTATTAACCAAACTGTAACAAGTCAAAGACTGACAGTCTACAGCGTAGCTTGAAGAGCACCAGGGAAGTCTATGAAAATATGTCTGAAGTGTTTGCTGTTCTTAAATGACAAATTGAATTTGGCCATTAAAATCAAGTATAATTCTTAGTACTGAATTGAAGCTAACTTGATCAAATGCCTGAATCACAGAAGAAGAAGAGGAAGAAGATGAAGATGACAATATGTCAACTGTCTTGAGGCTCAGGACAAAGATGCCATGGAAAACCTGCTGGAGATATTTAACCTCTGGAGGATTTTTCTTGCTCTTTCTGATGATTTTCTCGAAGTTGTTGAAACACTCAGTTATAGTGGCCATAGATTACTGGCTTGCTACGTGGACATCCAAGGACAATGCAAATGAAGTCAGGAATGTTGATGATAAGAGCACAAATAAGGTGGGCCATATCTTCGAGCTTGACAGGGGGGAAAAAAAGGGGGGGGGGGGGGGGAAGGTGTTCTAAATAAATTATTTGCTGTTCATCTAGAAGCCAGCTAGATTAGAAAGACAGATAGATATAGTAAGATAGATTATTATATAGGATGGATGAATTTTTCATGCTAAAACATTAATACAATTCAATTTTTTTCAATCTTTTCAAACATGCAAAACTGAAACAGAAGCATGTTTGACGTTAGAAAAATTATTGACCTTTCAAGGGAATAAACCTCATACTAAACTTTTCCATCTGGATTTTTTATCACCTAAGTCAAAGTCCCCATTTTCCTAAGTACGGGCTGTCCAGTAATATCCTGCCAGGAAAAAAAAGTCTTTAAATGTACCACTTGAATACAATCTAATAGCTGTAAATTTTACTCATATACGAATATCTTACTGTAATCCACTTAGTAAACTTTCAGAAAGCTTAAATGTATTATAGACCTGGCAGATTAGTTTAGGATTTGCTCTAGGAATTTTAGTGGTGCTTGAACTTAATAAAGTGGAACTTTCCAATATCTCTCGAATGCCTGAATTCTTGAGAGGTTCTACTTTGGTTGTCTGAGTTTCTTGGCTAACAGTTTACATACTTTTGTATTTGTTCAGTTAGTCTATCTTCACAGTTCTAAGTACTATTACTTCCAGATCTTGCAGGGTACTCATCAGTAGGTTGACCGATCTTAGAACTGCCAGATCTTCTAATTAATTATGTGAACTTAATGAATTGCAGTTCTGTCATAGGTCTTTTATTTCCCAGAGATTATATTAATATAATTATGTAAAAGAAGTGATGTGACAAACTAGCTAATTAGTACCAGGTACCTTGGGAACTTCCTAGTAGAAAAGAGAAATGGGTGTTTATTTCTAGGACTGATGTATTTGTCATTTTATTAGACTTCTCATGTAGCTGTCTTCAGCATCCTCTCTGGAGCAGGGATTGTCCTTTGTCTCATCACATCTCTGACTGTGGAGTGGATGGGCCTCACAGCAGCCAAGAACCTACACCATAATCTTCTCAACAAGATCATCCTTGGTCCAATCAGGTACAGCAAAAATAGTGTTCCTCCTGAAAAGCTACATGGTCAAAACCTGTCCTTTTTGTAACTGGGAGGGTACTCCTGTGAAAAGCTCTTGTAGTTGCCCTGATTCCTTCAAGGCCTCAAAAAGTGAAAATAAGTTGTGAGGTGATTGGGGAGGGGGAAATTCCATGTCAGAACATGTGAAATTCTACCCCTTTTTTATCTGTCTGACATGTGTCAGATAGCTAACACCCCCTTCAAGGCTGGGGTGTCAAGGATGGCTTTGAGTGCAGCTCTAGCTCTAGGGCACCCAGCTCCAACTCTGAGCAATGGGCATGGTGTAAAACGATGTGGACACCAGGCTTCTTTTGACGTCCTGGGATTCTGTGCACGATCACCACAATTCTGGTTCTGTGCACGATCACCACAGTCTCTCCCAGGCAGCAGGATGGCCAAAAGGGTGCCTGCATGACAATACCATGGTGCTTTCATGAAACAGCTGAGTTCTGGTGCCCCATACTATGCAGGAGATGATTAAGGACCAGCCAGGGGCAGGCTGTGATCTTTGGATCTTAAATCTTGACGGAGCATGGATGAAAGAACAGGAGGGAAGACAGTAGGTTTTTGGAAGAGGACACTTTAAAATTTTGTGGGGGAAATGCCAAAAGAAGCATTTAGATAGTCAGGATGCAGATGTTATGATCTGTTACGTTATTTCTATATACTGCTTGGTTTTACAAAATGGCTGGACACAACTCTGTGTTCTGTCTGTCTGGGCTTTTTATCCAAAACTGGAATTGCTTTTCAGGTAACTTTTTGTTTTTAATTTACTTAACAGGTTCTTTGATACGACTCCATTGGGGCTAATTCTAAATCGCTTCTCTGCTGATACAAATATCATTGATCAGGTAGACGTGTCAATATATTCTGTTTTGTTACTTCTTGGTTACTGAATAAGATGATGTATTAAAATAGTCAGAGAAAGGCATGGAAAAAATAGGTTCTGAGAATGAGACAAACTCAGAAAGTACATGTATTTGTAGTAATGAGGGCAGGTGGCATGGTGGGAGATGGTGGCTCTTAATTTCTTCACGTGCAGATTGGTTACTTCTGTTGGAAGATCTGAATTAGCAAAACACCAGATTTTGGGCTCAAGATGGGGAACAAGGTAGAATATAATAACTTTAACTAGATGGGAGTTGACAAATAGATATGACAAATATCTATACATATATATACATGACAAACATGTTCCATCCTGGCTATAGCACCTGTGAATTTAGAGTATTCATGGAGAGGAATTGAAATGTTTGGATGAGCAATGTGAATTGAAATATTTGGATGGAGAATAATCGTAAATGAAAGGGTGATGGGAACATGGAAGGAAAATTAAGAGGCTCTGAGAAAGAGCATGCGGTTTCTTTAGGTATTTGGGATATCAAGAACAATTTTCTCTTGCTTGCCTGTTACATAAATGAGGTGGAAATTTCTCCGATTTACCCATGATCTTTGAAACACCAACCTTTAGAAAAAAAACTACTGACTCATTTTTTAACCTCTACTCATTTGAGCAGTAGACCCACAGAAATGTAAAGGCTTATGATATAAGGAGAATATCAATGAGTGCACAGTGATATCATTCCTCTTTCCCTATGGTTCTCTATAGGAAAAGGCATATAGTGATACTGCTGGTGATTTTTGCCTTATGTATGTTTTTCGTTTCGCTTTAGCACATTCCTCCTACACTGGAGTCTCTTACCCGATCCACCTTACTCTGCCTGTCAGCCATCGGAATGATCTCCTATGCTACTCCATGGTTCCTTGTTGCCCTCGTGCCTCTTGGGATAGCATTTTATTTCATCCAGAAATACTTCAGAGTTGCTTCCAAGTATGTATTAGAACACTGTCCTGATAATTTCTTGTAAAATTTATACATGTGAATTGTGATGGAATGTGAGGTTATAGGAGCTAATATAAGGGGGAAATGGCCGTGGTATCCTGCTTTTGATCCTGAGGTATGGGTTTGAGACATATGTTGGAGGATGTTTCCAGCTGACCAACTACAAATGGGGTATTTGGAGAAGGAAGACTAGTTGCATCACTTTTGTACGCTGTTGGCTATAGAGTCAGAGGAACATGAAGTTTGTTAATCAACTGAACCAGCTTGCTTCTGGTCAAACCTCCTCTTTTGCCTTTTGAGGGTTACTGGAAAATGGAAGATAACTTCCCGGATTAACAGCTTTTTCTTCATATTGGAAAAAAACTCCACAGAAAATAATGTCCACTTTACAGCAACATTTCATATTCAGAATGGTTTGGCTGGTTATAAAGAGCACAAATTTTCCACAAAAAGAGTGTCTTGATTTCTTACAGTCATGCTTCTAGTGCTAAATTCATTATAAAATTTAGTAAACATATTAAGCAAGTCATTCGAAGTTTTTTCTTAAATTCAATCATGCCTTTTTTTTTTTTTTTTTTAATCAGCCAGATGTCTGGCTGGATTTACTCCACTTTCTGATATTTAAAAATACCCATCAAGGTGCCTGCTGACCTGCAGGGAGGCCAAAACAATGTACCGTCATTAGCAACTGTCACTTCTTGCCCTGTCTTTGCTGTAGGCACATGGTAAAGCATTACCTGCTGTTTTGTAGCCTCCAGTTAAGAGACACGGTGATTTTCAAGTGACTGTACCAGTACAGTTGGCTTCACAGGTGATACTCTTATTTAGGTAGCCTGAGAAAGAATTGTGTCAGCTATTCCCCTTAAATCAATGGAGTAGGAGGGGCACAGAGCAACATATCAATAATTTAGCTTCATTTTACCCTCCTTTTCGTCAGTTTTCCTCAGATTTTTCAAGGAGATTTATTCATAAGAAAACACTATAATCAGACTTCACAAAACAAAAATGTCTAATTCTGAAATAATTTGCTTGAATTCTCTGAGATTTTTCAGAAACCTTTTTTGTCCCCCACCCGATTTCTAAACTAAAGCTGTACATCACAGTACACCGGGTCTCAAGGTGGCTGGGGAATCAGGAGACCTTGCTTTCATTCTTAAATCCGTTGTGATCTTCTGAGTGTCACCTGTCTTGCTAAACGTAGCAGTGCACACTGTTTAAACTTCTTACTTAAAATACACAGTTGGAGGCAAGATCTGATGGACTAGACCCCAGGGAAATGCTTCAGTTTGTCTCTGTGTTTTATATGTGAGAGTAAAGTCTCCCCCCATCTCCAAACCTGGTTTTCCCATATGCTGTTCCGATAGCCATACCATGCAAGTGAGCAAGAATTTGATCACCCCTGTAAGTCAGCACACACACAAACATGCACCCCTGGGCTCTGCAAGTGCGTAACTACCTCATTCATTTTCTTCCGTTACAGTTTTCTGGGAAAATGTGTATCAGCAAGTGATTTTTTTTAATAATCTGTTTAAATTAAACTCATCTAAATCACTTGTGGGGCATTCAGGGTTGACTTGTCTTCTTTCAATCCACAATAGAAATTAACAAATCCAATTTATTTCTAGAAAAAATACTCTTAGGAAATGTAGGATGAAGGAATAGCTTCAGCCAGCATTTATAACGTACTTGCATGCAGAACCTTCCAGGCATATAAGCTTCACTAATTTTTAGAAATGCAAATATTTACAGTATTTCTTGCAGCACTTTGACCCTTTGTTGTATTTTCCATTACATTGCTCAAAAACTTCTGTGTATTTTCCATCATTAATTTGAAAGAGAGCATATTTATCATCAAAACATAAGCAGCAAAATCAGTTCTGTATACTGTAACGTTCAGCTTCATGGAGCGTTTATTTCCTCTGGCCTGTGTAATACTGTGTGTAAACATAGTAGGATTTTAATAGAGTTTAAATATCTAATGATCTGGCTTCCCTTCTGTTTATACAACTGGCTGCTATGCCAATGGCAGAGTGTTTCAGAAAGATGTATTTGTCTCTAAGATTTGGAAAACATACCAGTTTCAGGAGACTGGAACTTTTTAGAATTAAATATCATTGCTCCATCCAGGACTTGATGATACCTTTGCTGAATAATTGAGGAAATTTCTCATTCATATCATTGTGCTGTCTCTATTTGAACCAAAGTGATAATGTTAACGCTACAAATAGAAGGTCTGCTATAGTCTGCTCTATTCTACATTCAGCACGTTGTGGCACTTTAGATACTCCAGAAGAGTCAAGGTTTATATGGAAAGGTACCCTTTTTGTTAGGCTGGCTGATACAGTCACAATAAAATAGATAGATAAGCTTGCAGATACACAAACTCGATTTTATACCTGATGTAAGAGCCACAAATAACACGCTATGAAGTTTAAAATCAACCGTTCTGAATTGAAGCTAATTATATTAATAAATTACAGTGTTTGAGAATAAAAGGTAATTAAGATCTGGCTAAAATGGGCAGCAGATTTTTATCCAGGAGGGATGTGATAATGCCATTATCCCTGTGGGAAAAAGAGAAGATAAGCTGTGACAAAAGCTAAATTGTGGGTGTGCCTGGGAGGTGATTCCAAGGCTCCTATAGCAACAGAGAAATGTGATTTTCCCATGTCAGTGTCTTTCTATACTACCGAAATACTCTTTTGTGTGATCCTGAAAAGAATGTGTGCAATACATAAAAAGTCTATTCTTGTCTGTTATGTAGTAAAATTTCTACAGAGATGTTTGCATTGTAGTGGCTGTCTGTTGATTTTTTCACCCCAAGGGACCTCCAGGAACTTGACGACAGCACCCAGCTACCTTTACTCTGCCACTTCTCTGAGACAGCTGAAGGTCTTACCACCATTAGAGCATTCAGGTCAGTAAAACACGTTATTAGAGGGAAGCCTGGGTTTTGGCTCGGCCCACGCAGCTCGCTCAGAGCATGTCTGAAGGCAAATTGTTGGATTCAGTGGACTTTAATTAAGCCACCTCAAACGAGGAAAGAGATTTTATTTTCCTGATGCTGTGCCTTGTCTCTAAACACTTGCGCATATTTTCAGTAACACGGTAATTTATCTGTACTGGTTTTCTGCTGAATTAAAGGTGATTACTTTTTTACGATATGATATTTAAATTTTTAAGGTGTCTAGTTTAACCACGCCTTACTGGACAGCAGAGAGCTCTCCTTTGCTGGGCAGGCACAGGCACCATTCCTTCAGGTGCCCTGCTATACCCTACAAGCTGTGCTATCCAAGTAGCCCTGAATCATTTCTGTATTTAACCCACTCCTCAGGCAGGGAAACATCATTACAGCTCTTTCCATCTGAAAGTCTGTACGCAACTCGAGAGACTTTCTAAGAAAACTACAGCAGGACAGAACTTAGCTTAATATTGTAAAACCTAGCCTTGTCAATCAAACTGAAAAGTAAATTCCAGAAGATTCAGAGAATTTTTCCAACTTTCCCTGCATATTTTTTTCTCTACTTACTCCATGAAATATTGGCCAAATTCTCCTCGTATATTCACTACATTATAGCTAGCACGACTCTGTCAAAGTGCCAGCTTGATGTTGCTCTCCATTAGGTGTAACGTTCACTCACTCTGTACAATGTAGAATTTCGAATCAGTGCAGAACTCACCGTAACACTATTTACACACGTATTTGGTCAGCTTAGACCGGTTCATCACTTCAAGCTAACTTTAGGACCTAGGCTATTAGTAGAGTGCTTTACCTTACAAAAAGCAATGTCAGCTTGGATGGCAGAGAGCAAAAGGCAGCCCTAGAGAAGGACTAGGCATCACAGCCATCACGTCAGTTTTCTAGGATCTCTGATGCTAGTCAAAGCCATTCCATTTCCCTGTATGTACTCCACTGTCCAGCAATCCTCAAGTCTCCAGTGGTTTTTGTCAGCAAGCTTGTATTTACTAATAGCCCTGTTAGTCATTCTCTGCAGTTTGAGTTCAGTATGTTCCAGGATAAAATAGAGCATCTCCTCACATAAGTTACCACAAAGTAGTACAGTTGGATCAGAAAGCAATTTCAGTGACCTTTGCTGTTTGTCATCTGACAGGATAAAAGTCTGAAACTGCCCAGAAGATGAGCTGGATGTGGATGAAAAGACACAGATTGAGCATGTCATATTTTCCATTAGGAAAACAGGAGTTTTGCTGCCAGAAAGGCAGAGTAGACTAGTCAGTGTATCTTTGCTCCTCCCCGCATCATTACCGTTACCAGTTGTTGTTTTGGGGAGGTTGCGTGACATATTTACAAGCCGTGAAGAGAGAAATAAAGCGTCAGTGGGAAAAGGATAAAAAAAAAGAAGGAAGTTTCTGGCAGAACAGGGGTTACAGGTGCTTCACAGCAGGGCCCTGAGACTTTAAAATGGAAGAGCTTGCCATGATAAAGCAAAGGATAAGCTGCTGAATTAAGTTCAGCTGGTTTAGTCAAATGAGGGTATTTAACAGAGCAGGATATGAAACAATGAAATGGTTTCCCTCTGACTGCAGGTCGAACCTAAAGTACGGCAAGACACCGTGACTTTAATACACCTACACGAACAAAGGTTTCCCCCGCCCCTCCCAAAATGTACCTCAGCTTTTAGGTGCTCTAACATCCTTACATGGTTTTTTAAATGTGACGGGCATCACGTGGGAGAGAGAAACAAGTGGCGGTGGAGGTAACACTGCTCATTTTTGTAATTCGGAAATGACCTACAGCTCTCCCTCATTGTAGTCTTCTGAGTTGCTTAGACAGTGGGTGACTGGCTGAGAAAACAGCTGAGAGGAGTAGCTGGAAGTTATTGATCTACTGATCAACCTACCTTCTACATTAGTTGAAACCTTAGAGATGCCGCTCTTGTTTAAGACTCCTGCAGCTGGCCAGGTAACTTCTGAAATCAGATTTCAAGCTGACAGGTGAGCCCTCTGCTCTTGCTAGGGGCTTGTGAGGAAGAAGCCAGAGGCCACAGCAACACTCACCTGTGAGAGGACTGGAGGGCAGCAGCAGCCACAGTCCGCAGCTATAAAAGTGGATATACTCTGGGAAGTAAAACCTGCCCCTAGCACCTTGGTGTTGCAGTTTCTTTGAGGCTCTGATCCAAAATCTAGTTCAATATAATTTCCTGTTGAATAAATTCCTCCCCATTGTACATGTAGCTCTGCCTTGTTAAGGAGAGCCCTGGCAGCAGGTATGGGTCCTTAGGGAAGAGTTGTTAACCCAAAGTTTGGCAAAAGCAGAAGGGCAAAAGGTTTTGGGTTGGGGGTGGGGAGAGAAGAGTTTAATGTTTCATCCTTTTGCGTACGAGTGTATAATGTGTTGAAATAGAACAACTTTGCTCTTGGCAGGCATGAAGCCAGATTTAAACAACGAATGCTGGAACTAACGGACACGAACAACATTGCCTACTTATTTCTATCGGCTGCCAACAGATGGCTGGAGGTCAGGACGGTACGTTCAGCTTCATCCCAGCCATGGTTTTGAAACCTTGGAAGCAAACAGAGACTTTGCCTGATGCAGAGAAGATAATAACGAGAATTAATCTTATGATGAGGTTATGCACACTGTTTCTTAAAATAGATCAGGATTGTTTATGTTAAACCCATAGGGTTTTTTCAGCTTTCTTGGCCAGGAGTGAGAAAATACAAGTCTCCCTCATCTTTTGCTGTTGTGATGTCTAGCGTCTGAAGAGAGTGCAAGAACAAACATTTACATAACTTGAAATAAGGCTTTCTCTACTACTGTGCAGCGTCTGCAGACCTGGCACAGCAGGAACTACTTTCAAAGCAGAATACGGTTTCTTAGCAGTTTTGTGAACTGTGCCACCATTCTGACAGGGTCGGTTTAGGCACCCCTGAGCTTCTAGGTCCTGAGGTATCTCTCCAGCACCAGGTTTAATCCCACAGCTGTAATTTAAACCCCATCTTTGCTGTGCCCGTACTGCAGCTGTGAGGCCATACTGTTTGTGATCGTACTGTTCGATATCACACAAGATAGCAGAACTAGACTCCAGCTGAAAAACAAATGACAGTAGGGCACAATGCAGCCACTGCTAGGGAGACGGGCTCCTGGCTCTTCTGGGCTCTCTCCAGGAACAGCACCCATGGAACTTTCCTGATCTGCAAGGCAAGAAGAGGCAAGAAAAGGCACTGAGGTTTCCTTATACATCTGACACTGAAAGAGCAGTGAATAAACAGAGCAGTGACCTGATTCTGCTACACACAAATAGTAACAGGCATGATTAATCCCCACACCAAAGGCTGTATCCTCACCTTCATTTCCTGGTATACTGATGGAGCAACAAAGTTGTCCTCCATTTTTTATGATGGCAAAGCTTTCCCTTGTGCATGAAGCTTTCAGCTTCCCGCAGCATCAGAGATCAAGCTGAACTTGCTTCCAAATCAAAGATAGATAAATAACAGAGCAACAGGCAATCCTGGAATAAGCTGTGGCAATGCCTGTTTATGTATCACAGCCTTAGACTTGCCTACATGTGCATTGAATGCATTGCTTTCCTCGTAGCATTAAAAATAATGTGAACTTGCCAAGGAATAATTCATTCAGCTCTGTCTAACGACACAGCGGTACTAAGATCACTCAGAAGTCTGTAGGATTTAATAGCAACTATGGAGTCCTGTCCCAACTGCCAATGGACACTCAAGACCATTGTGCTTCTACTTCCCTGTAGATGTTAAGTTCAAGGCTGTCACCTGCTCAGCGGCACGTTTTACAGACAGATGAACTAAGCAGCCCTTGTTTCAAATCTCAGAAGGAAAGAGTCCAGGCAGGATATTATCAGACAGGAGGAAAAAAATGAATGGAAAATGCTAACCCTGTAATCCAAAGTAAATATAATGCAGGGAGCAGTGGGAGAGTGGGAATACCAGCGGACTCATGAATCAGGCACCTTGACAACTCCATGAGATCACATGTGGCATTCACTTCAAAACTGAGGTACACATCAAGAAGATGGGTTCAAGCTCCTGCAAAGCTTTCTAACCTTTCTGATACAGCGTACACAGCAATTTCTGTAAAGCAAGTCATCATCATGCAACAGAGCTGAGATCCTTCAGGTATCTACCACCGCCAACGTCCACACGGTGTTTCACTGCAGGCTGTGAGTGTATAGCAGGCTTACGGATGCCTTCGCCATGCACAGTGTCCCATTGCATGATCTAGACACTGTATGTCAGTCTGTCCACTCGTGCCAATAAAACGTGTGCATGACCTGTATAAATTCTACCAAAATTCCTCATGGACTCTATAAAGTCACTGATACTTCTCTTCTTCAGGCAGGCAACCCCATGTCTGAGAAGACCTGAAGGAGAGTGGAGAGACTGGAATTGATTTGTTTTAGTGGTAGGAATTAGGGGTGTCATTGTTCTGCCATTCTTACGATGTTCTCTTTTTTTTCTATTTTTTTTTTAAGTTCATTAGATTTTTTGATACCTGCTTTTTTTGGGGTGGCCACAATGAGATACCCTAGCCCAAATGGATTTGCAGAAAATACTGGCCTGTTTCACTTGTGTTCAGCAAGTTCCTTTAGAGTGTTTCAAGTTGGGCACCACAACCCCTGATTTTTTCCAGGAAAAACAAACCAGAATTAAGGACTAGATGTCATTACCGAACTAATCCTCAGTAAAGTGAACCTGTTCTTCAACTAAATAAATTTTCTTGTGGCTGCATTTTAATGTTGCCTGGAATCTTTCTCTCCCCCTCTCTCTCATTCCAGGATTACCTTGGTGCTTGTATAGTTCTGACTGCGGCTGTCACCTCCATCACCGAAGGGCCTAACTCGGGCTTTGTGGGACTAGGTCTCCTCTACGCTCTGACGGTATGTACCAAGGCAAAGTGTAAGAACACTTCAGACCAATGTATTAATTCTGTAATATTTTTTAAAAATATATATACATGGTTATCTTCCAGCTTTCTTAATCTTGAAAAAAAAAAAAAATCTTGCAAATAATGGATTCGAGCCAATGTTGAGAGAGTTCAGGGCAACTTGGACTTGCTTCAGGTTTTATGAGCCAATTAAACAAAACACAACCATTCCCAGGCCCTGCGTGCTCCCAAGCAGAGTAGGAAAATTAAAAATGCGTAAGAGGACCTGCTGTGCACTCTGTGTTGCACAACAAAGTGGTGCTTCCTCCTGTATAAGGCAAAACCTGCCAGAAAATAGTATTCCATGGACTGTCATAACTTGGTTCTTCTTTAACCAAAGACTGAATAAAATAATTGCTGAAGAACCAGAAATACCTATTCTGCTTGTGGACAGAAAATATTCAGATGCCAAATATTGTCCATGCAATTCTGAATGGATTTGGGGATTGGGATCTTTGGGGCTGGTAGGCATGGTTCATCATGTTCAGGCAGCAGTAGAAAAGCAGAGGAGATGGGGTTAGGAATGACGAGATTTTGGTGGCATGCTAGCCAATCCATTTTGACACTATTGTTGGCACTGAGCTATTTGAGCTGAGTGACGGAGAAAGAACAGTGGTTTAGTGTACTAGGCTATAAGAGAGGCTGAGAGTGCATCGTGAGCACAGAGTGAGTACCATCACCACAGAGGGCAGAAATATCGCTGAATTAACCACAGCAGTGGGGACAAAAGCAGGATGAGGATAGTGGCAGGAAGAATTTTTGAAATCATGGCTGGCATGACAAAAATCTGGCTGCTTTACAGCACCGGTGTGAGGGAAAGGTATGGGTATGGGTCTAACACCGGTCTGACTTTTCACATAAATGCTGGTGAGCCCATGGTTACAACAAAGTTCTCAGCAGCTGCCTTAGGGTGACCTTAGATTCCCTTCATGCCACTGTTGCAGCAGTGTGAGAATCTGCCAGCAACTGAGAATCAGTCCCAGTGCTTCAGCTTCACTCTGAAAACATTCCTGGTAATCCTGCTTCATTAGCAGAGATCTGGAAGCGCCAGGATGTCTGCATCATCTTTTGGCTTCTTTGTATTTGGTCTGTGTTTGCAAGCAGATCATTAGTGTAAATTAGACATGTGCTGAAGTCCGGCGTAGCAGAGGAAAAAATGCTGTAGTCACCAAGTGATTCCCTGACTCTCTCGGGCCCCACAATAACACTGATGAACTCTTGAATGCAAGTTGGATCACTACTTGTGTCCCTGACACAGGTTTTTCTATCATTTCTCTTTGGAGCTAAGAGAGGACTGATGTCTGGACCTGGATGGGAGCAAACTGTTTGTACCAACATTGTGTTGACAGTAGGCATCCATAAGCTTATTCCCTCCCCTTGCATAAATACTGCCAACTCCCTTGCTCAGCTGTGATGAAGGTTGAAATTATGGGTAGAGCCTTTCGGCTGCCAAGCTCTGTTATCAAATCTGCCAGATCTCTGATCGCAGCCTGCCGCTTCGCAAGCAGCTGTTCAGCAGGGTGTTTAGCTTATCTGCAAACGTACCCATTTCTGTAACGTCCCGACACAAAGCTGGACACCGAGTGAGCGAGTTTCTGAACAACAAAGAAAATTATACCCCCTCGAGTAACTCTATCTTACGGATAAAGAAAGCAACTACATCCTCTAAATTTACAAAAATGTTATTGCTGAATCTCAGTGAACATTATTTACTGTCTGCTTATTGCATCACTATTAGGTTAGTGGAAAAGAAGTAGAGCTGGGTGATTTATTCATAATGAAGTTCTTATTAAAGCAATCTCCCACAAATAAATGGCAAAACCTCTCTCGATATGTTTGTGTATAGAATGTTCTCACTGTGTTAACTTTCTAAGCCTTTATTCAGGTATGTAAAGTATTTCAGTTTTGAACGGTGCTTGGCAATCAACTGTTACTAATAAGATCAGGTTTTCTTTTCATATGAGCATCTAAATACAGACTTAGGAACATTTAAGAAATGTTCAGGAAATTGCTTTGCAATTTTCAGCCTTAAATAGTCAGTTCTCACTAGAGATCAGTTTGTCTAATCTACTGGGTATTGCTAGACAACTAATTATCAACTATTATCTACTACAAGTAATACCTTTAATATTGATCAATTCCTTTTCATTACAAACGGGGAAAAAAAAAACAAGAAGAAAATACCACTGAGCTGAAAATATATTTTTAGCTCATATATTTCTATGCTAAAACACCTCACATTTTCCAGAGGGAAATGAATTATCTAAATATGCACAGCCGGAAAACAGAAATTAAATGCCCATCAAATCTTTTCAATGTATTTGCAAATAGTGAACTTTCTTAATCCTTAGCTTCAGTCTCTGGAAGATTAGAAAATGTAACATTTCCAAACAGCGCTTCCAAGTTTGATGGTTTTTCTGTGTTGGTGTGCTTCAAGAAGATGCCTTTCAGAACTGATTACTAGATGCTGAGAACAAGAGATTCCCTTCATCAGTCACATCTTCAGACTGTAGGTACAACCTATCCACAGCTCCCTTTCAAAAAACAAGGATGAGAACACCGAGCACTAAATTACTATGTCAGGATTGTTTGTGTTGGAGTACGACTGGCTTGTTACGTATTTGATGCTGTTGCACTATCTTGAACTGTGGTAACATCACTAAGAGACCCACTGTGCTGAGTCAGACCGAAGACTTTTATAAATTTATCCAACCTTTATTCACAAACAGGTAGGAGAACAGATAAAAGGCTGAACCCTGTCCTTGTTTTCCATTTTTTGATGCAGATAACCAACTATTTGAACTGGGTGGTAAGGAATCTGGCTGATCTGGAGGTGCAGATGGGTGCAGTAAAAAAAGTACACAGCTTCCTGAATATGGAGTCAGAGAACTATGATGGCTACTTGGGTATAGTACTCTAATATTTTGGGGTTTTAATGTGGTAATGTGAAAGCAGGTAGACTTGGTCATGCAAAATGTGTACACCAAAATCTGTTCTCATTAACGTGTAGGAACTCCCACTGATCGCAGTGACAAGGACAGACAAAAACAGCTCTCAGATGTGCAGCCCATACTAATCAACATTAAAAAAAATCCTACCAAATGCTAGAGGGACAGAGCATGGCCCTGTAGTACAATCAGAAAGCACCAGGGCACAGTTATAGATGGGGTAAACAAAACATCCATGTAGGTGTTCAAAAAGCAAAAACATGGATACAAATTAGAAAGGCACCGTCAGTCACATGCTTCAAAAATCTCCAATTTTTGCAGCAAATGGGGAGTACAGGACAGGGTCATATTGGCAATCAGACCTCAGCAACTCTTCCCTGAACTGCACGTTGGCGGTGGTACTCCACGTGTTTCAAGTTGATTTTGATTGGTGTTTTAGAAGTGCTTGAAGTGCAAGACCAAAAAGGCTCGCAGGTCAGCAAGCTTCCCTGGAAAGCCAAGCCCTTAGTCTGGAGACGAACCCTGCCTGTGTATTTGCACATCAGGATGAAGTATGAGCTGTGATTAACGTCAGCAGCTCATGTTGTACGGCAGTAAGAACGTCCTTCCTTGCCCTGTCCTTCCTGTGCTGGTTACTGACCACAGAGCAGGTTAACACTGCGCTGACACTGCATTCTTCTCTGCTCTCCCCAATTCATCGGCAAGAGTCACTTTAGCATCTGCCCTCTCTTCTTACATGTCGAGATTTGGGAACTAAGTGCTAATCTGCCTGCCAGGCAGTTCCCAGCTCCCCCTTGGCAGGGAACTGGGGCTCCACTTCTTGAGTAGCTTCGGGAAGGTGCCCAGGCAGGAGAGAGGGGCAATGTCATAAAGGGTGACCCTCTGATAACATTTGTTTTGTTTCTGTAACTATTTCAGATCCCTCTCAAGTCCCCAAAGACTGGCCCCAGGAGGGGGAAATCAAGATTGAAAATCTGTGCGTTCGATATGAAAACAACCTGAAGCCTGTTCTTAAGCACGTTAAGGCATATATCAAACCAGGACAAAAGGTACCGTGTCAAGCAATTGCCTATCGTCCTCATCCTGGAGCAGATCCTTCCTTATAGTGTTTTCTTTTCTAAGGTGGCAGAAAAGCAAGAATAACAACAACTTGCAGTGACAGCTATAGACATTGATGGTCCTCTCTGAGATCCCTGGGCATGGGTCAAGAAATTTACACTGATGACATTCTTGGCTGGGATCAGTTTTCCTTCCGAGGGTCCCACTTCTTTCCAAGTCCATCTTCCTCACATAGAGTGAGCCTAGGTAGCCAGAAGAGGTTAGGTGAACACCAGACTGGAACTGAGTAAAAATGCAAGAATACCTCACATTTCAGCATATAGTTTTATTAGAGTCCAGGTGAAAATGCTGAAGTTTCAAAAACATTCCTGGGACAAGTCCTCATGATGCTGAGAGGAAGCGTGCGTTCCACACTGTGTTGTTTTTCTTTTTTCTAGTGTCTGCCACCAGCAATTGAGAAGGACCTTTCTACTCACTAATAGTGCAATCCAGTCCACCTCTCCCGAAAGGACTGATTTACAGCTTCCTTCTATCAGTAACCAACATCTTGCTTTCTTTTGCAGGTTGGGATCTGTGGTCGTACTGGCAGCGGCAAGTCATCCCTGTCTTTAGCGTTCTTCAGAATGGTGGACATATTTGATGGTTAGTTTTCACTGGAGTATGTTGTCACTTATTTCTTGTTGTCCTGTTTCTTCAGAAGAAGCAAGGAGACTTTTTGAGAGTTTACATCCTGACTCTCTGGCTCAGAAGATACTTGATTAGGATGGGGCTTACTATGCCTGATCCTTCAAAGTACTAAGTGTCCTATTGTGAGTAGCGCTTGGTTCTTCCAAGAAATGTTACACAGAGATTATACTTCTAATTTTTTAAATATTTTTTTCTTGCGTATGGTCTGACAAAAAGATATGCCTTTTTTGAGATAGGAGGAAAAAGTACGCAACTCTCCGGAGCCTCTAAATTTCTCCCTAAAGAATAACCGCATTCATTTATGATAGCTGTCAAAATATTAGCAGAATGGAAACTAGAACTCAACAAGTCCATTCCCTTGATATTTATTTTTTATTTTACTGTGGTTTCCCACAACTACAGCAGAAACTGGCTCAAGGTTTTGGAAACATTTTGCTATGTTTTCGCTCCTGCAGCAATTCACTCTCCCAGCTAATTGGCATGAGCTGGTATGCAGCAATATGCACCCTGGCATTTATAATACATATATATGGGTACTCTCGCAGGAATATGGAAACCTACTGGAAAGTCATCTTTTTGTTTCAGAGGTTTCCTTGTTTCTAATTTAGCCATTGTGCTTGGAACATTTGCTAGGGAAGCCCCAGTAGGATGTGTTCCACTATGCTAGCAGAACAGTATGTAGCTAATTCACAACCAAATACTCAAATGAAACAGAGCCGTAGGAACCAGCATGAATCGTATTAAAATGCCTTGGAGTAGGACATCCTCTTTGGTTTTTTGATCTGCCTTCATTAAAAAGTTAACACTATCCCACTCCTTCTAGAGTTCAAAGGATAGTTTTTTCTCCTGATATATGGATTGCAGATACATACATATATTATGCAAAAGAAATTGTGCACAATCTCAAATTAAATAACTTCTGCAACTGTTAAAGTCAAGGGGACCAGAGAAAGGCAAAGGACATGGCTGATCACATAAGCTGCTCTTGTTCTTGCTCTGTTTGGCCGTAAAGCTCAGATTGCCCCATAATAAATTATCCTTCTGGTGCTATCATTAATCACATAGCATGGAAGCCACGTATTTCCTTTAAGGGAGGGTGGGGGTTAAAAAAAGAAAGCGAGCAAGGCAAAAATGTCACTAATAAGCTGAGTTCCCTCTGGCTTGAGTTACTACATACATTCACCTTCCCCATGTTTATATGACAGAGCTGAGAGATCGCAGAGGCATGTTGCCTCATCATCTGGAGTCCAGCCCAAGCGAGCTTTTTTATCTTTGTGTCTGCTCCCTGCAGATCACTGCTTTGTGCAGCTCCCTCACATGTCTTCTGCATTGTTTTAAACAGGGAGGATAGTGATTGATGGAATAGACATCAGCAAATTGCCTCTTCATACTCTCCGCTCCCGACTGTCCATTATTCTTCAGGATCCAATATTGTTCAGTGGCTCCATCCGGTAGGTGTTTGCCATGAGGAGGTGACAAGTAGCATTGCATGGCATGTTTGGGATCGGCACTATGGAACAGGAAGGGATGGAAAAGGGAAGAAACCTTTCAGTCCAATCTAGCTACACGGTCTGTCCAAGGGACATACACAATGCCGAAATGTCCCTTTGCAGAAGACCCAAATGAACTGTGATTACAGTAACAAGACTCCTGTTATGGTTTTCTTGCAGCTTTAATTTGGATCCAGAATGCAAGTGCACCGATGATAGGCTCTGGGAAGCTCTGGAGATTGCTCAGTTGAAGAACATGGTCAAATCATTGCCAGGAGGCCTTGGTATGTCTGAAGCAAGTCTCTGAGCCTATAGGCCAATAATAAAATTATTCATGCATGAGCATGCACACATATAAACAGATGCATGGGATCTTACACTCTGAACTGTCCTATAGGAGTTGACAGGCACCTAATGAATATTTTATTTCCATGTTAGAGAGAATAGTCTTACTAAAGAACTGAAGAGTAGCCTGGTTTTCCAGTCATTGCAGAAAAATCCTGCAGCACCTCAGCGTCATAGCAGGGTGACTAGTCAACAAAAGAGTTAAAAAAGAACAGTTTTACCTCTGCTGCTTCAGCAGAATCTAGCTCTGTCAGCAGAGCTGTTCCTGTCCTAGAACACTGACAGAGCATTTTCCTTATCATTTCAGATCTGGGTCGTGAAGGAAACTCACATATTTCCTTCCATATTAAGTATATTTCATATTGCTAAGATATTATCCTGCAGCCTACTGGATTTGCTATTTATGCCAACT
Organism: Bucorvus abyssinicus; assembly: GCA_009769605.1. NCBI lineage: Eukaryota > Metazoa > Chordata > Aves > Bucerotiformes > Bucorvidae > Bucorvus > Bucorvus abyssinicus. Next base: position 72,793,477 of record CM020025.1, read on the forward strand.
CTTTACTTAACGATATATTGCTTCTTTCCCAAGAAGCCGTGCTCACTTTTCTTGGTACCACTCCATTCCAGTGTTCAGTCAAGACTATGCTTACTGGCTTTTCCAGGGATTTTGCTTGACCCTGGAATAGCGCACAAGCAGAGCTTTCATGGTGCCCACTCAAAATCGCTGGGTCCTGACTGTATGAATGCAGCACTTCAGGGATGTGACATTCAAAGTAACGGATTTTATTACAGATGCAATGGTCACAGAAGGAGGAGAGAACTTCAGTGTAGGGCAAAGGCAGCTCTTCTGTCTGGCCCGAGCCTTTGTCCGCAAGAGTAGCATTCTCATCATGGACGAAGCCACAGCATCTATTGACATGGCCACAGTGAGTAGAGTAATTAGCACCATCAATGCATAGATCTACTGGGAGAAAAGGCATCCTACCTACGTGTCAGCCATGAGGTCTCTTTAGCAGAAAAAACTGACAGCTTTTTTGCTTTTCGCTTGTGTTTGGTTTCAGCTGTTGCTGTTGATGTGTTTTGGGGGTTGATGCCTATGGTGAGGGGAAAAAAGACAAAATGAAAGGTTTTAGAAAACCCCTGCTTTCACAGGAGTGAGTTTTCGTTACTGAAAACCTGGTGTGTAGATCAGAAATAGTATGGAATATGTTCCTCTCTCTTACGTGCTTGAAGACACATGAATTAAACGGTGAAGTAACTGAAGTAAGCCTTTTGCTTTGATAGGAAAACATTTTGCAGAAGGTTGTGATGACTGCCTTTGCAGACCGCACAGTTGTAACAATAGCGGTAAGTATTGATGACAGCAAATGCTCCCTTTTCTCATTCCTCGGGCAGTTAATCTTGCCTTTCACTAGTTACACATCACTATATAAAACCAAAAACCTCACAAAATAAAACTAAAGCACAAGGTCAGAATATTCCCAGATACTAGAACAAGTCAAGACACATACTATATACCTGAAATTTTGCAGTAAATGCTCTCTTGCTATCAAGTGGGCCAAACTAAACCGCTTAGATCTGAAGAAGGACTTTACAGGGAACTTCAGCATCTACACTGTCTCCAAGAAAATCTGAAGTCATTCTCGCTAAAAAATGTGAAACCGAACCCATGAGTTAAACCATTATTCAAAGTTGAATCAAAATGTAGATATGAATTTTGCCTCTGAAGTCTATGCACGTGTAGTGTCCACAATCATGGAACATATTTATAAAAGAAGATGAGATTTCAAAATATTTTTGGTGTGGTTTCTTAACTTGGGCTATCATTTCTGTCTTTCGGAATAAAAAGTTGGGTTTACGATAAAGGTGTTAAAAATCAGCATCAATGGGAATCTCTCAGATATGAATATCTGTTCGACTAAGGGTTTATGATATTTTTTTCCTGTTTTCCTGCCATTTCTAGTGCCCCAAAGTTCCATATATCTGTGCAGGTATGCACATGCATGTGCATACATATACATGCATACACATGCACACGCATGCGGTGGATACCATTAAGAATAGTTCCACCTTGTGACAGCAGGCTTACTCAACAAACAGATGTTTTATCCACAAGATAAATAAGTTTCAACAGCTGTTTCATTTGCTTTGTCTGGAGTCCAGCCCGGCGGGTAGAGATTAGAGTTATGCCTCCTGGACTCTGGTTTCTAGTCTGTCTGTAACTAGCTCGTGTCAGGCAAACCACCTAATCCAGGTCATTTACAATAGGCTCTAAGGTTCTAGGACGTGTAAAGGCTGAAGGTGCTAGTGGTAAGCACAGCCTCCTTCAGCTACATGCCGTCTGAATTTTCAGAATTGTCCTTCTGACTGGAATCTCACTCTTCTTTTGCTTTGCATTTCCAGTGTTGGAGTCTCAAGCAAAACAGCGCACGTGAATTAGCTTTCCTCGCAGAGCTGGCTTCAATTCCTTCCTCTTCGTTCATGGCTGATCCTTCTTTCACCCACCTGTTTTTCTTTTCTTTTTTCCAGCATCGTGTATCTCACATCTTGGATGCCAGTATTGTCCTAGTCCTTTCTGAGGGCTTTCTAGCTGAATGTGACACTGCCTCAAACTTACTCCTCAAAGAGGACGGCCTGTTCACCACTTTGGTGAAGACTAACAAGTAGACTCTCTCAGACCACACTGTTCACGAGGCTTCTGGCTCTCTGGTAGTTACTTTTATCCTTTAGTTTCCTTTCACTCTGCTTCCTTTCTACTGCACAGCTTCTGAGATGACAGTGCAAGAAGGTGTTTATTGTGTGGTTCCTGCGTTTTAATTTCATTCCTATTTATGCTAATCATATTTAACTGAAACTTAGACATGCATCTATCATGTCAAAGAAATCCACCCCATAAAATAATCCCTGTCCTTCACTCTATATAGTGAAATATCACACTTTCAGAGTTTGTCTTGTCTATACCTGACTGGCTGTATTCATACGGCATTGAAATCAAACTCAGCCTTGTTTCATTCCTGTTACCGAGGGGGCTGAACTAGTGCCCGTGGCACACTCAAATTTAATCTCAGCGGGAGCTAATTCATCGACAGAAGGAGACAGCTCTGGTGTGCCCTAAGACAGACGCAGAGCAGACAGTCGGGGTACAGAGACCGAGGAGCGGAGCAGGACTCTATGCCACCTGACAGTGCGGGCATACCCAGGAGGTTTCTCACCCCTATTTCCTAAAGGGGAAGATGTATCTAGTGATACCGTAGGATTTATTCCATCATCTGCGCTGTCCATGATCGCAATTAGTGGCCCAGAAGTGAAGTGCATGAAATATTTTCAGGCTTGGTGGCAGAGGCTGTAAAGTAGTTGGAGATCTCTTCAGATTAAAGATACAGTGCAAGGCCCTACTCCAAATACTGCTGTAAAACAAGGATAGCCTTTCACCAACTTGGTATGCCTTGCATTAGGTCCACTAACGAACTGCAGTGAGAATTATCATAACGAACTCTTGTGTATGCTTCTCTTCATGGCAGCACCGGGTTCACACCATCCTAACTGCAGACCTGGTCATCGTCATGAAGCGAGGGAATATTTTAGAATATGATACGCCTGAGAACCTACTTTCTCAAGAAGACGGCATCTTTGCTTCATTTGTCCGGGCTGACATGTGAAGAATTGCATGATGCATTGTAAGAGTTTATTTTTAAACAAATGAATTGAAAAGATTTTCTATTCAATGTACCATCACTTTTATCTTTTTTTTCTTTAGAGCTTCTTTCTTCACACTTCCATCTTCTAAAATAATAAAACCTAAGCATACATGTGTGCCTCAAAGCAATAAAAATGTCACTTCATTCGAAAGCTATTAAACTTCACACACGCACACATGCACACGCACGCACAGAGGCAGATGTTTTTATTTCCTGGGAATGTGGCATTTTCCTTAGGCTTTTGAGTGACTTTATTTTCTTTTATAGAGAGCAAAAGAATGCACTGCTCTTATAAACTGCATATGTTTTGCTGGAACCGGCAATCAAATCGTGCAGTTAGTCAAGGAAACAAGAGATACCCAGAAGCATTCTGTTCCCAGAGGGGAAAAATTTAAAAAAAAAAAAATCCAAACCCATAACACTTGGGGCAATCTGCTGCATTCCAAAGGCATAAACTTTGCTCTTCAAGTTGCAGTGGAGGAAGAGTGAATGGGGAAAGGAATTTTATCAGAAACAAGGAAATTCTTCCCATCCTTCACTTCAGTTAGCACACTGTAGTTGTCAGAATACTATTTTTCAGTGCAATGATGGCTTGTCCCTACAGTCAGTTCCTAAATCCGTATTTGTTCTGCAGACTTTCTTCTATCAAAGATGCAAATCATCCTATAATTATGTATGCTTTGATAGGCTTATAGAGGAATTTTGTACAGTATCTTATGACTTTGCATTAAAATTAATCTGAATTCATAAACTTGATATTAGCTAATCTTTTAAACATGTCCACTAAAATATTCTAGTTAAAATGGCATGTAATTGGCCAACCACCAATTGTTTTGTATGTCTTAGTCCGTCACATTATTTTTTTATCCTGGGACGCCCTTTCCTCCACACATTTCTGGCATATCTCTAAATCAGATCTAGTGCAAGAAGGTAGGATTTTCAAATTATTACTAATCTTCAAGAATTTATGTGAATTTAGATATACATATTTACATCATACAGCTTTGAAAACATCACCTGCACTTGGCTAATGCATATGGCTAGATTCTGAACCACGGCAACTGCACAACGGACAGTAAACCTCCAGAAGACATACTTCCAAAGGCACAGCTCGAGACATCAGCTACACTAGTCTTATTCAGTGTGATTCTTATTTATCTATTGTTTTAACATTTAGGAAGAATACGAAGTGCACTTAAGCCTATTTTGAGTGTAATTAAAAGAACATAAGGCACAGTGCTTGGCCAAAAAAAAATGCTATGAATTTTGGAGAAGTTGTAGGACTTAAAATTGGGATTATATTTAGTCTGGTGGTATAAAAATGATACAGTGGTTTATAATTTGTTTTGTTTTGTTTTTTCCATCTTAACTGTTGGAAATACAAGCTGTGTGGCACAACTAAACAAAAAACTCAGTCTTGAACATTTTATGAGGGGAAGTACTTTTGTGATTTCTCTGTCTACTCCTGTGAAAAGTTTTTGCTCTTTTCTGGATTAATTCCCTGTGTTGACCTTTGTCATACAAAGAAAATAAAAAAAAACCAACGCAGATGTTTGCAGTGGAAGTGCCTGTTGTTAAGCAGATTTCAGAGTCAAAAGGCTAAAATCATTCTTGGTTTAATTTTATTGTCTTCAGTGAGAAGCTAATTGGATTAATTGCTGTCAGCCTCAGTCAGTATGGAGATGAAGTACAAATGTCTTTGTTCATCTGCATGTCTTTGATGGTGATGCAATCCTGATTTATTTTAAGTGGTGCCAGCTAGTTCAGTGAGATCCCAGTTCCCACTACGTTAAATAGCTGCTGTGGGCCTGGGTGTCAGGTATCTTGTAGGACTTAAGAGGCACCAATATTTAGTACCTTTTGCCTCTTAGCTTGTTCCAGATCCATTAGAGGTGTAAGCAGCACCTTCTTTGCTCATCCATCCCTCCAGAGCTATAGAACTTAACAGTGTTTTTTAAACATGTAGAAAATATATTACAGCATGTGAAAAACCTACCAGCAAGCTTCATTAATTTTGATGGAGGTGTGCAGGAATATTGGCCCTAGGATTATGTTAACCACAGTCAAAGTGTGTGATGATCGTTGTAGTGTATCCCACAGCTGTCTAGCAGGTCTAAAAGCACGATTCGATTCCTGAAGCAATTAATCCTATTCAACATACACAAATCCCAAGAGAGACAGCAAACGTAAACCAACGGCTACAGACATACCAGATCTCCTGTGTTATAGCCACTGTGCATACCACGTTAGAGACTCACCAAGGGCTGAGGCTGAACTTTGTTTTTCTGGTGTTTTCCTGTAACGGAGGAGGGTGTTCCGAACAGTCGCACAGCTGTTTTGTTACTAAGAAGGGTACAGAAGGAATGAAGTCTTTGAAACAAATTTATTTTCATTTCATGTAAGGTCTTAGATGTGCCGCCTTTAGGAGCGGTTTCCTTAGGCTGTGACGCCTACATGTTAAAGGAAACATCAGCCTGGAGGTTTTCGTTCTTCTTGTCATACTGCCGCTTCTCCCAGTCAGCCCTTCCTCTCTTGCCACAGCCTCCTCGCTTGTTTTAGTTCCCATCTCCTTATATCACACCCTCTTTGAGCCTCCTGCTTGTCTCCCTGAAAGCCCCTTACTTTGCCTGTGGTGTCTCGCTCCTTCTTGATTTAGCTCCATGCCCTCTGCTCCATTTCCCCTCTGACACAGCTGTGCACTCGCTCTCCTTTCCCCCTGCCTTTCTCTAGCTTTGTCATAATACCCTTCCTCTTCAGGGGGACACTTACTCTAGTGTCATCAAGGTTTAGGGTTGGGTTTTTTTTTTTTTTCTCCCCAAGCATTAAACTAACCAAGCTTTAATTATTGCCATATTATGCTCTAGAACTACTAAATTCTTCCTTTGACAAAGGAGCTTTGAATGCAAACACCGGTAATGTGTATCTTTCTCTCTGAGAGAGCCTAAATTATATTCCTCATCTCATCTGCATTTCTTTTTCTGTTAAGTGTTTCTGTGACAGGAGCAGCAAAATAGAAGGAGTAAGATCCTTTGCTGCCAATCGTATAGAATCATAAAATGGTTTTGAGTTGAAAGAGACCTTAAAGATCATCGAGTTCTATCCCCGCTGCCATGGGCAGGGACACCTTCCACTAGCCCAGGTTGCTCAAAGCCCCATCCAACCTGGCCTTGAACACTGCCAGGGATTCCCATCCACAACTTCTCCAGGCAACCTGCTCCCGTGCCTTATCATGCCTACAGCAAAGAATGTCCTCCTAATATCTAATCTAAATCTACTCTGGTCCTATCACTACAGTCCCTGAGAAGCTCCCTCTCCATCTTTCCTGTAGGACCGCTTTAAGAACTGAAACTTCTTGTGAAACGGCTTGTGGGGCCACAAGAGAGCTTCTCAACCTTTGACTTGAAACCAGTGGATTATCTTTCCCACTCATTGAGCCAGCTCGAATGGCTGGCATGGATGAGCCCGCTCCCTTCCTGTCCGTGGCCCTTCATCAGTCTCCTAACAGCTAGCTGCTCAGTACTGCTGCTTCTAAACTAGAAATACCCCATACAACCTTTGCATTTATTACCGAGCCAAAACTTAATTGTGCGGGGAAACACACCGTAGGGGTTGTCAACAGTTCCTGAAGCAGGTCCACAAGCCACTGCCATAAAGTAACGCTGTCATCAGGTAAAAGCAACACAGTTGACAGGTAGCGAGGGGGAGCTTTTCTCTCCTCAAGATCCAGTGCTTAAAACAGATCTCTCCATCTATTCACGTTGCTGGGGATCTACATCCGCACAGCGGATGCTAGAATTCATCCAAGGTGAGTTATTTTGGTGATTTTCTTCCAGACAAACACAGCCCGAACCACTTGTGTTCTGCTAATTGTTATTTATGCTTCAGGGATTTGCGGAGCATGACAATTATTTGGACCTGACATTTCAAACAATGCAGTTACCAGATAGGAAAGTCGTCTTTTTTTTTTTTTTTTTAAGGAATTAAGTCAGTGGCTGTGAGGATTCCTAATTCTGCGCTGAGTTTGCTGCTGATTTTTTGTAACTTCAAACTCATTTTAGTTATAGCCTCAGGAAGACTCTTAAGAGGTGGAGATAGACCATCAGTGGGATTTTTAGCCATGTATAAAATGAAGGGGATGCACTGATCTACAGGCATTTCCTGCAAGGCAGGAAACTTCGCTATAGAAGTTTGGGATAGCTCTGATAAGCCGGGGCCATAAGCAAGGCAAAGTCTGCAGGGGGAGGTCATTGCTTTGTTAGGAGAATCGATGTGCGAAAGAGGTATCTCAAGTGTTTGTAAGTTCCAGTTTCAATGCAGACCTGAAAAAGCTCTTTATTTGCCAGAGCACGCCTACTTTTCCCAACTGTATCATTCAGCTGAAAGAAGATATTATCAAAAGCTTCTCAAGCCTTTGGATGAGCCCCTTTTAGGTTAGTGCAAGCTAGCAGAACCCCTCTGCTATAAACTAATACGCCTCCACTGAATTCAACTAGTACCAATATTAATATGTTTACATTATATGTAAAACCTCTGTCGGCAAAAAGTAATCTCTTCAGATACAGATGACATCAATTTTTAATGTGGTCAAGTAGGTCTCTTCAAACTTTTTATTCAATACATTGTTTGATTGAATTAATTGTGGGGTTTTTGCTTCCTAAAGCAATGGGCTTTAGTGCTTTGCTGTGAAAAGATGCCGATGCATTCACGTACCATTTTGCTAATGTGAAGCTGAAGGAAACATCACACATATATTTTACACAAGCTACGTAGGCATTTATCACAAATGGAGCTATAATGTATTTGCGGCAAACAGCTACCTGTATAGAAAAGCGGTGGACAAGGGCAATGTTTTCATTATCATGTTTCCGTTATCTAGAAGTTGTGGTATGTTTCCCTTGCAAGCACTATGGCCAAATGTCCTCAGCGTGATACTGCCAATAGAAATCAGTTCTAAAGTACCTAGTGAAACCACAGTGCTACTTGTTAAAATCTCTCTGGTGCAATGATTCTCCCATAAAATGTGTTTAAAAGCAAAATTAATTCACCACATTTACTGTTTTACATCATCAAGTAGTATCTTTTGAAAGCCTAATTTTAAATCAAAATAGGTTATGTAGATTCTCTGATATGAATTCAGTGATGGCATGCGAACAGCTCTTTAGTTTCTTTGGAAATAAATCCTTTCAAAGGCAAAACTAAGACAGTACTAAAAAAAGTCTGAAAACAAAACTGTAAATCATCCAATTATTCATTGCCATGCAAACATCCCAATCATTTCCACATTGTTTTTCTACCGCTCTGTTTTTTCTCCACCAGAACTGACCTCTGTGTGGAATTGTGGGGAAAGATTATCAGGTTTTCAAATTATCAAAAAATTGTTGTGAGGCAGAAGTTCTCTGACTTACAAATTAGCAATGTGCTGATGCAGTTTTGGCAGCACAGTTTAGAGCTGTGGAGTTCTGAGAAGCTTCCAAATGTAATCCTTCAAGAGAACAGAGATTTTTAGAAAAGTCTTAATCTATTCACTACATAGTTACTATTAATTATTCACTATTGATGGCATCTATCTGCTGCTAGACGCTACCCGTGCAAACATAACAGACATTCCTGGCAGGAGCTGGTTTTTTCTCTAATATAATAAGCCACATTCTGAAGAGACTATAAACAGGCAGTCATTTTAAAAATACATATATTAAAAAAATAATTTGGTGTAATTGACACTCATCACGTGCAAGATGCCTTCTTTCATTTTCAGTGAACACAGAGATTTTCACCCTGTGAATTACTACATAACAATGCAGCCTTCCACTCACATGGCACCCTGTTGCACATTGCACTGCCCGGTGCATTCATTCCTTACGTATGTGTATTAGTCCATTTTATATATAGATATATTACATGGTTATACATTCTTTGGATAAAAGGTATAAATAATGAACAGCGCCAGCTCGCACTGCCCATAAGGGTGTCTCATAGCTATTCCTATGACTTTTCTTAACTCTTCCTTTCATTTACTTCAGGGTTTTCTGGCAGTAGCAGCCTACATCCATAAATACCACTTAAATGTTCAATAAAATATTTAACAGTGTAACTAACACGGCCCAGAACCACCACCCTTCAGTGTCACAGTTACAGATGCCCCAAAGCAGCATATTCTTTGAAAAGCAGAAAGTTAGAGATTCATATTTAGTGTTTATATGTGTTTTGTCATGCTAGCTAGATTTGGCCCTTACTCTTTCAGCAATAACAGCTACGACCATTAGACCTCTCCATCAGAGGGAGGAATGTGAGGTTCTCAGAGTCTCTGAGTACTGCAGGTTTTCGTGGCTGAATTATTCAGGTTTGGGGCCACCTACTTCTCCAGGTCTCACCACTGCATCCAAGATCAGAGGGGTCAGAGTTGCCAGTTATCCTGTGACATGATTTTAAGATGAGAGATGGCATCTGTCTTCCATCAATGGCATAATTTAACCTTCACTCTGCAGCCAGCAGAGATATCAATGACTTGTAGGCGAGGGGACTTAGAAGCACAAAGATGGATATAAAAAAATTTCCATTTCACAGATTAGAGGAAAATTCTTCTTCAGCTGCAGCGTGGTCCTCTGAGCCAGCTCTGGGCTTCTCAGAAAAGGACACAAAATTCTGCTATACTACTCTGAGGGGGAAGCCAGCTAGAAGCCTCTGGCTCCTGCTACACAAGAGGAATAAGCACAGTTGGACAAGGACATGGAATGAAAAGCCCTCAGTAATCTCAGAACCTGGCTTTGTTGCTCCAGATATCACCAGAAGAAAAGGAGAAGAGAAATGCAGGTATGACTTGTCCCAGCAGTAGGAGTACATACCCTACTGCTGGGTACATACCCTTTTGCTTCCTCCAGCACTTTGCCACCAGAGGCAGATTTACCTGTCGCTAAAGGTAACTCTTAGGCTCTACCTACACTGCTAAATAAAATGGGAAAAGTGCCACAGACCACGAGGTGACTAAAACCACAGCTATCCCAAAATAAGGTTGCCTTGTCCATCCTGCGCACTTAGAACCGTCTCTGAACCAAGCTTGGGGCATCCCATATCCAAGCTGTGCCTGGTTACTGAGTGGGAGAGTGCCACCTGACACAAGCCAAAACCTTGCCATGGAAGAATTGGAGAAACAACACTGCAGGGGAAGATGTTTTTAAAAAATCAGATATTAGTCGCATTGTGAAATCATTTAGTGAGGAAACCCCTGGGAGTTGTATGGAAATCTGAGATGAGACTGAGCAGAGAGAAGAGGGCAATGACACTAAGGAAAGTTTGGACTCCTTGGCATCTTCTCTTGGGTTTGGAAACAACAAAGATGTTTGGAGAGCTCTGCTGTTTTGAGTGTAGTCTGCTATGGGTAGACCTATGGAGAAAAAATGGAGGAATGCAAGAGGAAGATGCCAAGGAGTCCAAACCCTCATTTACCTTTTCCCCAAAGCCCCGGTCATACGAAATGCAGCACTGAAGCTTCCCATCAGCTCTTCCACCCCCGCCACAGAGAGCCACATTGGCACTGTGCAGCAAGTTAGGAGCTTGCAGGAAGTCCTCCTACGCTGTGGTTTAACCCACCAGTGAACTTAAACCATTTGATGCCTCCGGAGCAAGGGGGGAAGAGAAGCATCCACATCTCCACCAGCTAGAGAAGGCAAAGAGTCCACGTCTGCTAAGCCTGTTCAGAGATTGTTCTGGTCCGTAAACTCAGAAGTGAGAATCATCATAGAGAGATGGCTCAGCAGTCAGTTCTTCCACAGAAGAGAAGTTATCAGGGAAATAGCCGGCGAGCCAGTGGGGATAAGCACCTAAGGCAAAGAACAGTCTAGCAACACAGCTAGAGACTTACTGTAACCATGTTCCACCTACCTAGAAACTGGTTTACAGCCTTTACATAAATTATGGCATAGGCAGGCAAAGAAACAATCCCAAACTGGTCTCTTCCCAGAGCCTTAGAAGAAACTCCTGCTCCAGGAAGGGGCACGTGACGTGACACGTACTTCAGAGCATCAGGTATCAGAAAAAGGCTGTGCCACTGTGACTAGGGCCATCTCACTCTGCAGCAGCCACTGACTTGGGGAAGTCCCAGATGTGACAGTACAGTACTTCTGTACTTTGAGTTAAACTGAACTATGTGGGAACCAGTATCTGCCATGAACTGAAAAACGAGGATTACCTAGTTTTGGTGGTCAGGGATACCATGACTAAAAGGGTAAAAGCAGTGCCAGGGTTTCTGATAGGGAGGTGTTGTGACAGGCTGAGTCTCTATAGCACGGAGGCTCAGCAAAGCGCAGCCTTTGGTTTTCAGCCTGCACTGTACACAAGAGCTCTGGGAAGAAACAAACACCCAGCTAGAATTAAATCAAAGACAGGGAGATCAATAAGGAGTGTGGGGATGCAAGAAATCTTGCTGGGTTTTGCGCAAGGATTTAATATGATGTGGTCATATCTAGAGGGAAATGATGCTAGTGCTTATGGCAGAGTGTGAAGATAAGGTATGCCCTGGAGTTCAAAGCATTTCCTTCAACTATTCCTTTCTTGGCTCATGCATGTCCCTGGAGCAGAGGTGGAGTTAGGGAAACAGAGGCTAAAAGATGCTGGCTTTCATAAACCAGATGACTGTAGGAGCCATGTAATTCGATAATCTTTCCTCTCCCCCTCCCAAACTGCTGACTGTGCAGGAGGCCGGAGGCTGCAGCCCCAGCCCTAAACGGTTCCCTGCCTGCTACAGGGCTGAATGCATGTCTCTAGGGTTGTGCCTTCTCTCACCGATGCATATTGGCGGCCTATGTGTTGACCCTCTGCAGTACCAGGTGAGCCCTCAAAGGACCACAGCCCTTCCTAGGAGAGGCCACGGGAGGCAGCAGGGGAGCATATGTTGCATTGCAAGCAGCAGCAGGGGCCCAGCTCTGGACAGATTTGGCTGGAGGATCACTGCCCACCAAGCCCATGGAGCCAGCTCTGAGCAGAAGTAGTCTGAAGTCAGCCTAACGGTCTTCAAATCATAGCAAGCTGCTCAGACCTGCTTGAAGAGCTAAGGACATGCTCTAGGGAATATAGCTGCTGCCAGTTAAGACAGCGGGCCTGTTTTTCTTCCCCATGCTATGGAGGGAGTAGATGCAAAGGTATGGGATACCTTCGCCATGGCCAGCAGCGCCCATCAGATCACTGAACTGCAGAAGTTAACCACATCACCCATCTGCTACCTGGTGTCGACATGAAGGGGGATAGAAAATACTAAACTCTTGGTGACAAATGCACCAGACCTCGTTTGTCGACACTGGAAGTACCGTAACAGAGGTTTACAGAACTGCCAACATATTGCAAGCTTTGCAGAGGGTAAATAGCCTGTACCCCCTAGCCTGACATGCACAGAGGAGTCAGAGTACCAGATTTCATCAAACAAGGCTGATGTATCATTTCCACATCAGGTAGTTTTAATGGCAGACAATCTCTCTGCACGCAAACTTCTACAAGCTTCAACAAATTACAAATATCTACAGACTTCACTATGCCACTTAGAAATATTGGATACGGGGCACTAGTTACATGGGGTTTGATGATAAAGACTGTTTTTGTCCGGCTGCTCTTGTATGAAACAGAAAAAAAAGCCCAAAATTGTTCAGGGTAACAGACACCCTTAGTTTGCAGTTTCTGCTCTTTCATGTTTGATGGATCTACTGCCAGTTCAGCTGGGGAAGGGTTCATCCATGCTATCCGAATATGGCTTATCAGCTTTGCGTCTTTGTGGAAGCCTCGTGCTGAGTGCATGACATCTCTGGATGCCTGCAAAGTCATCCTATCTCTAAGCTAAGATTAGAATTTCGAACAAAACCTTGTTGCAAAGCAGGATTTTCTGAAAAGGGTAGACATAGCTATAACGTGGAAATTTCAGATTCTTGTCTAAGCACGTTATTTAATCCTTTTTTAGATAGGCATAATTGTAAAATGATATTTACCATAATATCAGTAACTCTTGTGGGTGAATGGGAAATGAAAAAGCAAGAAGGGAGGCACACGATGGACAGCAACAAAACTGGACCCCAAACTGCCACCAATTCTGATCATTTTTTGCCTGAAAAGGTTGTGCTCACAGCACTCAGAAACTCTGTTCCTTACAAAATGGGTTAGGAGACATTTTGGGAGATTTTCCCAGCTATTACTTAAATCTCAGACTTAAATGTGCATGTGGCAAGCAAGCAAGTATTTGAAAGGGCAAAGGGGAACATTTTTAGTAGCTGTCACTCTCCAGAGCATATTCATACACTGTAACTTGAGGAAGTGAATGCTGTGCTCAAAAGCATGTCTCGAAATGTTTAACCAAGAAAAGGGAATAGTTCTGGTGCTCCTGATCTTCATCTCCCAGTGCTCGTGGCCCAGGAGGCTTCCTTGAAGCTAATCTCAAGTGTAAGAGAGGAGGACGGCATTGCCTCCTGGGAGGGGAAAGCTCTGTCTGTACTTAACAGGTGGAGATGGAAAGATGGAAAGATGGGGTTTTATGAGCACTTTTCTTCCAATGTATGATGATGGGTAAACCCACACTTGGGTTGTGCCAAGATTATTTGTGTGTGTTTCATAAGACCCCCTCCCATCTCTGCTACAAGCAGGTCAGGGGGGAGGTCCTAGGAGTCTCTGACAGTACTAGCAGTGGTGACAGTTTCTGTTCCACCTGACCAGCTTGAGGAAGGTCCCTCCTTGCTCTGACCTGCCCACAAAGATGATTTTCACCCATTTTGCCAACTAGCTGGTAATCCACACACTGTATTTGTGTCACATGGTCCCAGTCCCTGCCAGCTGAGATGGGGTGAGGAGCACACTGGCAGCTGAGGGGCCTTGGCGGAGTGAGGAGAAGCTGAGGCTGAATACAGCTGCAGCAGTGGCTCATGCTCCAAGGTGGCAAGTAGATCAAACTGACATTTCCTGGTGTTTCTGTGTCCCTGTTTATAAAGCTGTGAACTTCAGGAACTTCAAAGGAAACTGCAGTTGGGCACATAACATGAGTAAATTTGTGTCAGAAGCAAAATAATACAATCCAAGGGTCTTACGAAAAAGAGGGGGGTTTCCATGCAGTTCCCAGACAACTATTTTTCGAGATGCAGCTAGCAAGGAAAAAGAGAAAAAGGGAACAGATGTTTTTATCACGTGTATTAAATCAGTTATTTCCAACAGTTACACACAAGTTAGATGCACTGCTGGAGGCTGCATCAAACAAGTCAGTCCTCCAAGATCAATCTCTACCACCTCATTTGTAGCAGGGTAACATCCAGGTTTCTCCAAGCCCAGCCCGTGACGTGCCGTAGCTGGCACCGACGACACTGATCCTACAGATACACTCCCAAGTGACTTTATGCATGTGCACTCAAGAGTCTGGTTAGAATCTAGAGGTAATTGTTTGAAATCCTGATTTTTCAGTCTGGAGCTGGTCATCTGCCTAAAGTTAATGTCATACACAAATGTTTAGCTAATTGCCGAGTATGACTCGGGGTTTGAGTCTGTCTCTTTTCTGGCTACTGGATATCTGGTATTAGAATAGGAGAGCGATAGAAAAGTTTCCAGGAATCACTCCTCTATTTAAAGTTGAGCACGTGCATGTCTTCAACCGGGTGGATATCTTCAAGCTGAGGATTACAACGCCTGTCAAACGTGCCTTCTCATTTTTTCCAAGCCTGAATACACTTAAAACCTTCCTGATCACAGCAGGCCTGTCAAGCATTTCTTTCTCTAGTTTACAGACAGCAGTAAAGTATCTTGTTCCATATAAATTTTATACTGTGTAGGTCACCCACTTCAGGGATACACAGAAAAGTTTAGAAACCTCCCTGCTGTAAACACACATATTACTTGGACATGGGGGAGTTAATCTGACACAATGAAATCTCTGCTCTTGGCTTCATTAAAATCTAAATTTAGATCTTTTCGTAAAGTTGATGTACTGCTTATTCTTCCTCCTCCAAACCCTAAGACTTTGGGGAAAAAAAAAAAAGCAAGCTTCTATTTCCAAGAATGCAAGTTTCCATTAAACACAAGAACCAAAACTATAAGCCTCGACCTGTGGGAAAAAGAATGAACTTCTGCGATTTCACTGCTTGTCTTTACCCATTCCACATACAAATATCCATCTGCCAATGCCTGAGAACCATAAAAAGGAATGTCTTCTTTTCTGGTAGGAACAGGTACTTAAGCTCGTCAAAAGCAACAAAGGCCGTGAGATTCTGGCGCTGGACCTCGAAACACTTCCGCACATGGCTTTGCTTTCTGCCTGCAAGCCGTCTCGGCCAGATTCGAGGCAAGATAACGTTTAAAAGGCACAACTCTTAGCTCACCAGGGGAACGAAGCGAGCGCGCCGCTGCCCGGCCGCAGCCGCGGCTTGGCTTGGCGCACCCAGACCGTGCCGGCTCCCTCCAGCAAAGGACCACGCACACCACCTCGCCCCTCTGCCGAGCTTGCTGGACCCAGCCGGCAACGCCCGTCCATCCGCCCTGCCGCAGGTCCCGCTCGGCGCAGGGAAGCCCGTGCGCCCGGCCACCCCGAGCCGCCCGCCGCTCAGCCCGGCCCCGCCGCGTCCCGCCCCGCCGCGCTGCGGTAAGTGGCGGCGGGCTGGCGGAGGCGGTGCGGCGCGGTGCGGTTGAGCCCCGTGCGCCGGGGCGGTGCGGTCCCTGCGAAGCGGCGCGGGGTCAGGCAGCCCCTTGCCCTCCCCCGGTGGGACGGGCCAGGCGGCGGGAAGCTGCGGGGAGCCGGGCGTTCTGTCGGTTCGTTCTGTCGGTTCGTTCTGTCACCCGTTTGGGAACAAAGTTTGGGAGTAAAGGGAGGGCTTCCCCGCCTCGTCCCGGAAAGGAAGGAGAGCTGCGAAGGGGAAATGCGACTGCCTGCTCCGTGGAGTCCCGTTCCCTGCCTCCCGCTCCTCCTGCACTGCTCCTTGTGATGCTTTTTGGGGGACTGGACAGGGGCTTTCGGCAGGGCTCCCGGCTGCGCGGGGTGCTACAGCCATGAGAAATGGGTCTCCACGGTATCTCCGCAGACTAGCCTTCGTTCACACCAGAGGAGTCTGATTCTTCAAGTCCCGAAGGATGCAAATAACTTAGTGCTCCACGTTGCGGTACCCACCTGGGCTCTGCCATCTCCTGGAGAAACAGCCGGAGGAACCAGCCTGTTGTACGTCATGTTACTTTACACCAAGTTTGCAAGACTGTTCTGCAGCCTCCTTTCCTGCAAGGAGTGTCAAAGTAGCATCTTTAATTCCTGTTACGAGCTGATACCGATTGCTCATATAAAAATGATGGTCTGAAAGAGGGAGGGCACTGTAGAATGAGTAGACGTACAGTGACATTTCATGTAGTGGTTGCTGGCAGGGGGTACCTAACCAGGGCCTCTTGCTGTAGTGCATAGGTGACAAATCTGACCAGGTTTTCTCTTTCTGCAGGGTAGAGTGAGCCCTGCAGAGACGCGCTAGAGGGACCATCCCCCATTTCACATCTTGCTGAGTGGACTATGGTGGCAGGAAGATGTTGGCTCGGAAGAGTATCATCCCTGAAGAGTATGTTTTGGCACGGATTGCTGCTGAGAACCTGCGCAAGCCGCGCATCCGAGACCGGCCACGCAAAGCCCGCTTCATCGCCAAGAATGGGGCATGCAACCTGGCACACAAGAACATCCGTGAGCAGGGGCGATTCCTGCAAGACATTTTCACCACCTTGGTGGACCTGAAGTGGCGTCACACGCTGGTCATATTTACTATGTCTTTCCTGTGCAGCTGGCTGCTCTTTGCCATGATGTGGTGGCTGGTGGCTTTTGCCCATGGCGACATGGACCCAAGCACAGAAAGCACTACAAACAGCACAAAGTGGACACCATGTGTGACGTGTGTCAGGTAAAGTACGGTCAGTGGGATGAAGAAAGGGGGGGATCAGAGCTGACTGCTGTCCTGCTGCTGCCTAAAATGCAGCTTTTGGTTTACATGAACAGTTGTGTTTGGTTGAGACAGTTGAAAAGTGCAGTGTTTTCCTCTAGATTATGTAAATTCAGCAAGCCTTCTGGGCTTGGAAAATACTGTACTGTAGATTTCTTTGATTCCTTACAGGATCTGAAAGAGAGGGAGACCTGCTGCTTTTCATGTGTCTCCACACTCTGTGGGTAACATACCTTGGCTGTCGAGATAAGAGCCTGCTACAAGAGTGGGTACGTGTTATATGTACTGTAACGTTGTCTACGGCAGCGGGAGCATCCCCAGTGTAGCGCAAGCCTCTTGCTGCGCCAGCGAAAGGTGGTCACCCCAAAAGCCTGAGAGGCAGCATACCAGCCATGGGTGTCAGGCAGGGCTAGCAAGAAGAGTGCTGCTTAGGCCAAAACTAGATGTCTTTCAAGATGACTCTCATGTGACAGCTAAATAGGGGGTCCTTCAAAAGACCTCAGCGCAGCCATAGGCCAGCAGTTTCATAGAGGAACAGTTTCCACAGTGTGACGATGTGTCAGACAGCGAAAGCTTAAGGGACTACTAGATGAAATGTCACCCATTAAAATGTTTCACTCTCCGTCCCCCAAGCCACGAGTATTTTCAAGGCACTGATAAACTGACACATAGATACATGGAGCAGGAGAGTGTTAATTGGAGGTGGGGTGAGCAATAAGTTTGCTTTGTTACCTCATCTGTAAAATCTATAGCACTAGGTTTTTAAGCAGAAAAATTCTGATTTGGTACCACCAGGCTGTCCACATCAGCTGTCTTTACACATTGCGGTGCTGTGAGGGACTGCGGGGTGGGTGCTGCAGGGTCCGCTGAGACACCAGAGTATCCGCTTCCCTTTTCTCCTTTCTCCTGCATATAGTTTTGAGGCACCTCACCGAGTCTGAGGGACATTCTGTCTGGCTCATGAGGGAGCAGACATTTCATTCTCCCTTTGTTTTGACACTTTTTTGCTAAATGGTGATTTTCCAAGCTAAAGGAAATGGGGATTTTTCCAAGCTAACCTTCATTAGGTTGGGGGCTTGGGGCAGAGCATTGGGTATTGCTGTCTTATTTCTTTTCCAATAACTGGCCACAAGCAGTTGCCTCTGAAATGACCTGCCTTGCACCTGCTATGGTGTCACCCCCAGCATTTCTGGGATTTGTGGGATTTGTCCAGCCTGAATGAGTGAGTAGGTACGCCCCACTGGCTCTTCAGGGTCAGCCAGGGGGACATCCCTCTGCTTGGTTGGCGGCCTCCTTGGCTTGGTCCACCCCATGGGGCTCCCTCCAGGGCTCCTGGGCCACCCTACAGAGCCTGAGCCAGCTAGCAAGGGCTTCATGCTGCTGGGATGAGGCGGTCCCATGGCTGTGGCTCTGTCTCCCTCACTGCCACCCTATAGCCCCAGCTGCAGCTGCCCCACGCCAGTGGCTCTTCCAGGAAGGCTGCTAATCTCTGCTGTAAGGACAGCCTGAAAGGGTGTGAAAAAGCAGAGCAATTGAATTGGTGTAACTTTCTGGTTTAGCCCATGACAACACACACCGCTCCCTTGTGCAGGTGCCTGGAGTGGTTCAGCCAACAGGTCCTCGCACGTCTATGCCCAAGCCATGGAAAATCTTTTCCCTCCATGTGAAACACTTCATCTTGTTAAATCTGGATACTGCCTTTTAACGGATTTTCCTGAGATTTAGACTCACAGATATTTCAGGAGAGCTTTCTGGGGTAGGTGCCATTACAGATCTACAGGAAACCTGGTTTTGGAAATTTTAACCAGGACCTAGAACTTGCACAGCACTTTACTTTTTCAGAGTACTGGCAGAAATCTCCAAGTCTCACAGCTCCTTGCCTCAGAAAGCAAACATTCTCCAAAGAGGAAAACTGTCCCACAGCTCTAAGGGGAAGGACCTGGGAACAGTGTGATTTGGAGTTTGGGGCTCCCTCTTCACATGGTCAAAGTGCTGTACAAACTTGCTGCTTCAGTTATCTCTGCCCTAAAAAGGTGGACTCTCTTTTCACACGGTTTTTTGGGGGTTTTTTGTTGTTTGGTTGGGTTTTTTTTAAGAAGGAGTACTGTTAAGGGAAATCAGAATATCTACTCCACGGAGCTTTAAATTGAATTAAGCTGAATTAGGTTTAAACCAGAAGCTTCATTCTACATGTAACTAAATATTCATGAACATAAGAAATCATTCCAAGGATTCTATTAATTAACTTCTTCATCCATGATTTCTTCAGAGTGAAATGCAAAAATAAACCCCTCCATACAAAGGAATCTGCCAAAGATTTAAAAAATAGAAAAGGCAAAAAAAGGACAAAATTCTTTCAAAGATATTTCTGCAGAGACTGGCTGGGTTTCTGAAAGATGAACTTTCTCATTCTACAGAAAATTATCCCTAGTATTGCCTATGCTATTTTAATGTCTCCTCATGACCTCAGATTCACTGAAAATATGATTAGGGAAAAAAAGAAGAAAATAAAAACTTTGTTAAAAGCGGATTAATTGAAAAGCAAACCAAACCCAATGAATGGTTTAGAACCATCTTCATGGGCAGGACATATTTTCCATGATGAGCGTGGCATTGCTTCAAATGTTGGTGGATTACACTGTGGCAAAAGGGTGACTATGGTAGTAGTTCGTATGAGACCCTATGGGTTGCAAGTCCAGATAAACTGCAGGGTGTTGATTTTAGACATAAGATACTCTGGTGAAGGATGTATCTGGTTATAAAAGGAAATTAAAGACCCTGGTATGTGCAGGTGATATGACATTGTGGACTACTATAAATAATGTATTTTGAAAAGTTTGTGGACATCATCCTCTGATGTCCAGCACTATAGCATATTAGGGATGTTTAACTTAATGCACACTTCTACAACCCTCTTTGTGCTGAAATTCTCTAGCTAGTCTTGCCACAACAGTGAGCTAAACCCAAACCCTGGTTCACAGTGTTGTCCTCCTGCCGGGAGGTAGAGAGGGGACTGTGGAGGCTACTGTTCTCTCTCTGCAGCCTGGTCCTGCGGGCTCAGTTACAAGGTGAGCAAGGGTTTGGGAAGAGTCACAAATCTGAGAGTGTCCCCTTTTCCTCCAGGAAATCCTGCTAAAGTGGGTCACGACTCAGGTAGTATGAGTGAAATGCGGCAATTTTACCCATTTCCTTTCCCTGCATGGGCTGGTGGAAGAATTTTGGTGCTCCAGCCAGTTGCTCACTATTGCCAAACCACCGCTCTCCACCAAGAGCTTCATGGGATGGAGAAGGTGGAAAGCCCAGGTGTTACAGCACTGTTGACTAACACAGTGGGCAGCATGTGTTCCTGAACAGAGGATCTAGTGAACTTCTCAGGGTCATCTAGTGTTACAGTCAGTCTTTTAGGAGCTCAGGCTCTGAGGTCTTCCCCGTCACCATCAGATACTGCACTGATCATATAAAAACACTCAACAAGCATGCAGGTTTTTTGCTGGTGTTAACAGAATGCTAAGTGTACTAGGACTGTACAAATAGGTCCGTAAGTTTGTTTCTAGAAAGTATATGTTAATGGCTTCTCACTTTGTGTTCAATGTTCTTAGAGTCAACTTTGTGAAATCTTCTTCCACAGGTCTTTCACCTCCGCTTTCCTCTTCTCCATTGAAGTTCAGGTGACCATTGGTTTTGGGGGCAGGATGATGACAGAGGAATGTCCCTTGGCCATCACGGTCTTGATCCTGCAGAACATTGTGGGTCTGATCATCAACGCTGTCATGCTGGGCTGCATATTCATGAAAACCGCACAAGCTCACCGGCGGGCTGAGACTTTGATTTTCAGCCGGCAGGCAGTCATTGCAGTTCGAAATGGCAAACTTTGCTTCATGTTTCGAGTGGGAGACCTGAGAAAGAGCATGATCATTAGTGCCTCGGTGAGAATTCAGGTTGTGAGGAAGACTACAACCCCTGAAGGAGAAGTCATACCCATTCACCAAGTAGATATCCCTGTGGATAATCCCATTGAAAGCAACAATATTTTCCTTGTGGCTCCCTTAATCATTTGTCACGTCATAGACAAGCGGAGTCCTCTTTATGATATCTCCGCTGCTGACCTGGCACTTCAGGACCTGGAACTCATTGTGATACTTGAAGGAGTTGTAGAAACAACTGGCATCACGACACAAGCGAGAACCTCCTACATAGCAGAGGAGATACTGTGGGGTCACCGCTTTGTGCCCATTGTCACCGAAGAAGAAGGCGTGTACGCAGTCGACTACTCCAAATTTGGCAACACTGTCAAAGTGGCAGCACCTCGTTGCAGTGCTCGAGAGCTCGATGAGAAGCCATCCATTCTCATCCAGACCCTGCAGAAGAGTGAGCTGTCCCACCAAAACTCCCTGCGGAAGCGCAACTCCATGAGGAGAAACAACTCTATTCGGAGGAGCAACTCCATGCGGAGAACCAATTCCTCCCTCATTGTGCCCAAAGTGCAGTTTATCACACCCGAGGGGAGCCAGAGTGCCTCAGAAACGTGATACACAGCTTTGTGTGAGGTCAGCAGGCTTCCGAAGGAGGAAGCACCCGTGGTGTTTTGTATAAATTATCTTTTACTTAAGAAAATGAGAACACGATGCAGAAGAGAACTCTGCAAGGACTATTTATTCTATTACTTACCGAAAGCACCACCTAATGGCATTAGGAAACACTTTAGCACTCAGTGTATTAATTGTTAAAAAACGGCACGTACACTAAATAAAACACGGTTCGTTCGTAATATAATGTATATTTATACTTGTTTTAATGGCATGCTAAATTTTTTTAATCATATTTTTCCTGTCAAGGGTCTGTTTCTTATCTTCTGCTGCTGGCTGTCACAAAATGCATTTCCTTTCCCATGTAAGGCGGTTACCCACCTGCAGACAGAAGTGAGTGCTTTTTCAAAACTGCTGCATACAACAGTTCCCAAGATTATGTGCGGGATATTAAGACATGGATCTTTTTGGAGTGAGTTCCTTGTTCTCTTGGAGTAGCTAAATTCCTCAAAGATTTCACTGGAGAAGAGCCAGTATTTTACCTTTAGTTTTCCAGACCTTTTCTTTCCGTTGGTTTATGGCAAAGACATTTTGAGAGCGATTCAGGTCAGCTGAAGTGACTTGACCATCCCACAGGCAAACTGGTGCCGCTCCAGGCAGCATCAGCAGAAAAAACTGCAAACCGACATCACCTGTTGCAGAGCACTGCTCTTCTTCTCAGGGTGAGATACTCTGCTGCAGGACAGCATGCATCTGTAATGTGGCTGTAGCCCTCAAGTCCTCCCAGCTGCCACTTGCACGTCCATTTCACTGAAATTATTTGAGTTGAAAAGAAGCACACTCCTCTTTAACATGCTTTTCATATCAACAGAAGACCAAATCCTGTTTTGTTTTCTGTTATAGATTCATATACTGAAGGCAATGAGTGCACTTCCTTCACTTACAGTATTTTCCATAGGATTATGACTGTTTGATCAGCAGAAGGTTACTTTTTGCAAGTGGGAATTCATGAATGGGAACAAGAGGGAGCCATATCAATAATATTAAAGATAGTATTTTCAAACCTATCTGAATAATTTTCAGGGGGACTTGGATGCTGCTGCTGAATTACTATTTTTCAGCAGTGTCTCACCCATGTTCTCATATAGTATGGCTTTGAGAATTGGTGGTAAGCAGCTTTTCTCTTCAAATTAAAATGGGAATTTGTTATCTAGAGCCTTCCCAAAAATGTCATCACAAGTTTTTCTACAAGAATAAATAAATGTATGGCAACTGATTGTATCACATTTAGTGATGCTAAATTGATGCTTTTTCCCTCTGTGAATAATTACGGACAAATTGCTGTTCAAATTTTTCCTTAAAGTTGTCTCATAATGTCTGTGCCTCAAGAGAAATACTGTCCTTGTACTGATTCTCCAAGACACTTAACCACTTAAATACTTCTGTAATTTTTAATATTTGCTTTTCCTATCAGGTAAAATAGTCAAAAGCGATGCTGGATTCTCATTCTCTTTGGAAGTCAGTTCATCAGCACTTGTATGGAAGCTTTGTAGGCTACATGTGGTGTTGGGTAGTGGCATGGAGGAGCATTGCTCTATGGTGTAGGCACCCTACATTTGGAGCAGGTGCTCTCCAGAACATAAAAACTGACAAAATACTTCATCTGAAGCAGTAGCGGAAACTGAAGTTTCTGCTAAAAGCATTTGTTCCCTGGCCTGCCCGTTCATGTTCTGGGAGGATGGATGGTGAACATCTGGAGATACTAATCTGTCCAGTGTGCGTCCAAACCATATCTGTAGCTTCCAAGAAGAGTCAGAGTGAGGCATATACAGTTTGTTTCTGGACTCCGTTTCCAGGGCTGTGGATTTCTTTGAGGCTGTTTATATATGGTTAAGTCAGATGCTGTACAAAAGTAAGTTTTCTACAAAATAAAGAAGTGACAACGATGATTTCTTCAGTCTCTGATTTTCCCCTATTTCTTTCCCATTCTCCGTGTATTCTCCATTGTATTCTCCATTCATTCTTCTATACTCTTAGTCCTTCTTGTATCCCAGCCTCTTCTGTGCTTCTTTTGAGTAATAATTTTATGTTATCTCAATACTCTCTCAGTATTTCAGCTGAGATTTTTTTTACCCACAACCATTTTCTTATTTTCTACTTAAGTATATTTTTCCTTACAATTTTTTTTCACCTTCATCTCTCCCTCTTCTTTGCATCTAAAGTACTCTGTTTCCTGTAAGGATATTATAGGTATATTGGTATTTTGAGATAATACTAAGACACCTCAGTCATGTGCAAGGATGATGAACCGATACACAAGGCAGACCCTTGTGTCATGAATGTCATGTTCATATGTTTGACAGGACAAGGTGAATGAGGGTTGCCCAGAGAGGTGGTAGATGCCCCATCCCTGGAAACATTCCAGGTCAGCTTGCAACCTGCTCTAGTTGAAGATGTCCCTGCTCACCACAGGGGAGTTGGACTAGATGATCTTTGAAGGTACCTTCCAACGCAAACCGTTCTGTGATTCTATGTGCCATGCTCCTGCTCCGTGCAGAAAATCCCTTAGTGCAAAACCCCTTTCTTGAACAAGTTTTGCAGTCCTGGAAGAGGCCAGTGGCAGAAGCAGTTGGGGTAAGCTGCCCGGCCAGCCGTGGAGAGTGGTGGGTAGGTTTTGAGGCTGGGAACTGTGTTCCTCACTGAAGGACAGGTTTTAGACCCAGCTTTGCAGCATTACGCCTGCTGAGAGGGGATGAGCTGGCAGCACTACTGTTCAAGGAGCTTTATTTCAAATATTTTTTTTATTTAATTTTTATTTTAAATTTTGATTTTTCCTGTGTTTAAAGTATACTGGAAAATTAAGAACAACATTTGAGATTTCTACCAAATGCTGCTGACAGTTCATGCTGGCATTTAACTTCCCATATCTCTCATTGATAATATTTAGAAAATTAGAAGCAGTAATGCATAAGCATCATCTGACTGTCATGCCTTCACACTTATTTGTGTCCCACCATTCCTGTTCCCCTGTAACATGGTGTAACTGGAACTGCATTATTCAAAATCATGTATTCATGCATTTTATGTGCTTTGGCTCTTTGAAGAGCCTACCAGGTAGATGTTGCTGGGGAGCAAAACGATGTCCTAAGAGTAGAAAAGTGATTATATAGTCCTTCCAGGACAGGTGTAATATCTGGGTCTGCACTTTAGTTTTTCTTTCTAGCCTTAACTTAAAGAACTTCTCTATTTTAAATAGAAAAATGACAGTGAGACCCTTTATCCTCTCTTTGGACACCCAGAAGATTCAGAGTTACCATGGTGGGGACATAGAGAGCAAACAGACAGCGCTTACAGGGGATATAAATCTTAACACTCCAGGGTTGAAGCCAGCCTCTGAGTAATAGGATTTGGAGGAAGCTTTCCACATTGGCAGGTTATTCTGTAGCTGTCACCTTCAGGATTTCTTGCGCTCTCTTTGGAAACATCTGGTGTGAGCCAGGGTCAGAGGCAGGACCGTAGCACGGGTGCACTCTGAGCAGGGTGGGTAGATCAGGTCACTGCAGGAAGGCTGGCAGACCACAAATACAAGGGATCTTTGTTTCCTCCTGCCCAGAGCAATGCCATCAAACCCTGCAGTGAAGCCAGCCACTGGAGACCCCACAGCTGCATCCAAGCCTTGCCAGAATGTGCAACATATAGTCATTGAGTGCTGCCCAGAGCCCAGAAAGTCTGCCTCCAGAGAGGAGTCCTCAGTGCCCGGGGCATGGAGATGAGTGCTGCTGAACAAGACAGGGCTCAATGTAGGGTTTGGAGCTGCCTGCTGGAGAGGGTAACCTGGCTGAGCAGGGCTGCCAGGGTGGGCTGCCCTTCAAGCCTAGGCTGGACCAGGGCTGCTGAAGATACAAGCAGGACGGGCACCTAAGTATTAAAAGCTAATGGAAGCTGGATCATGACTCAATGAGCAATAACTGCAAATATTTTGGTGCCCTGGGGCACTCTGTCTGGCCCCAACACCTGCTCGGACAGCCACTAGTCCTCTGTCGGGGCCATGATACTCCTGCCTGCTCAAAGCACCCCTCTTGGGCACCCTTGAGTGCACCCAGCTGCATACTGCTTTGTGTACCAAACCTACCTAAAGCCTCTGCAAGCCATGCTTTGAACCTGTGCGTAACACTTGTCATCACTGTGGCCTTGTAAAACAATCCCCCTCCTGATTATTGCTTCATGGGCACGTGTCGCACCACAGCAGTTTGCCCTTGCGAATACAACTGCTTGGCTCCATCCACAGAAGGGTTAATGCAAACTTTCTGGGATATTCAAGACATTGCACAGAAGAGAGCCAGAAGCGAATTCAGATTTAGTTAGTACCTCATGCATGCAACAGACCTTTACCCTAACACCACGTCTTACTGTGGTCCATCAGGTCACTTCAGAGGCACAGGACTCAGCTCACCTCACAGCCATCGTGAATGTATTTCACAAAGGCACGCGCCTGTATCGATACTGCATAAAGTCCAGGCAAGGAATCATGCTTTTGCTTTTCCATCTGGAAAGCGGTATGCACACACCATTCTTGCCGACTGCAAAAACATGGCTAATTCTGCATATCTTTTCTTTCTTCACAAACTAAGATCGAGGACATTTTGTGAAAGCAGTTTCCAAACTCTCCTGTGATTATTATTAGCAAATGCTTGTTGCTGCAAGCTGAAAAAGTAGTTAGTCCAAGACCAGAAAGGAACTTTGACTGGAGAAAAAAAAACATTAGATGTTATGTGATGAAAGGAACAAAGTTCTCATTATTTTTGATAAATTATTTTCTCTGCAGAGCCTGATATTTCCAAAACACTGGTGGGGGGTTAGAAACCACCATAAAGCAATAAATCACGTTCTGCTAGACTCTGATTTTGTACTGTGCTACTATTACCAGCAGGGTTTTGTAGCCCCGGCATGGCATCCTACAAGTGTGCATCAGCCTGATCTCCAGATGCTTGCAGTCACCGAACGTGATGCTGGGGATTCGTGGTGAGCTGGGTGGTGGCCGACTCCCGGAGCTGTGGTCACCCGACTCTATGGGGAGTGATGCTGGGTCTTGTGGATTGGGGATTGGGGCTGGAGGCAGCAAGGATCCTGGTGTCAGTGCCCTGAGTTGGAGACTTGTCCCCACCTGGTGTGGCTCCCCAGGTGCCCTGGACAGTGACCTTCACAGGGAGGTATCATTCTTCATGTCACGATGATGGGGGACACTCTTGTGTGTGACAGATGGCAGGGAAACACAAAACGATGGAGTAAATTTCCACTCCTCTAACCCTGATTGCCTGGTCTGCGTTGCTTGCATAGCCAGGTGAGAGTTAACTTTTTCTCCCCAAATGCTTATGTTAAAACATATTTTCCATCTTTGTGTGTTTACATCACACTCAGACTAATGTAAGCTGATAGGCGAGAATTTCTAACACCTGTAGCACATTAATAATGCTTCTCAGCCCTATCTCTCTGAATTACGTTTCCTACTTGCCCTTAAGAAAAAAAAAGATTTCTCATGTGATAACTGGACAGTAAAGACAAAATATGTTCCCACATTCCCTTATTGGAGAGCGTAGAGAGATTCAGCCCGCAGAGACGAGATCAGTGCTATCCAAGAGAAACAGCCACTGAGACTGAGGCGTTCACAGTCAGTCACATCACCAAGGGGCTTGGATTGAAAGATGCATTTCAAAAGTCACTAGGCTTCTGGCTGAGGACTCTCCTTGCAGACCACTGATGAGTTATTGGTTAACACTGATGGGAATACGCTCGGGTCATCAAGACATACTACAACATAAGATAGACAAAACCCATGCATTCAAGGGAAACATTGTTCATGTCGTAGTTATTGCTACCAATAATTTTAACTTTTAGGTTGTTAAAAACAACCCTCAAAGAGGCAAACAAAGATGTGGTTGATTCTCTCTTCACCTTTAACAAAGCTTTAACACCTTTTTTTTCCTTCTACTCTGAAAAAGTTGGTTCAACTGAAGGCATTACATCTACCCACAAACATGTAGTTTTCTGGGATGTATGTGTTAGTCTCAGTACACTTTTCTGGACTTGGGGCATGTCTGATGTCATGGCCTGTGCTGCTCAGGAAGTCAGACAGGATGATCTAATGGTCCCTTCTGCACTCCAAATTTATGAATAGGGAGGGTTAATGAGTTTTGGTCAGGAGAAGGGCTTCCTTTTTTCAAGAGGAAAAAGTCTTAAATTAAGCTCCCACTGAGGAAACAAACAAACATGAAAAAGAAAAACCAAAACAGATAGGGTTAGGTATCCCGAAATTGTTGATTTATTTTGATAAATGTATTCCAGTGCTAATTACAGATCCTTCAAACAATAATTTGCAAAAATTAGGGTGTCTTATCATTACTGGAGTTTACTTTGCTTCCTACTGTTGTTAAGTTTCGGTTTAGTAGCGATGATGAGGAAGCCAGCTTCTGCGTGGGCCAAAGTGAAATTACATTCCTTGGTTTTATGGTCTGAAGTCTAGTGCAAAGATCATTAAATTGAGGAACGGCACTGGAGTGACTGCAAAGGCTTGTCACGGTTTGGAGCTCATTGTCTTCCTCACCCAGGGAACATCACTGCTCTCCTCAAGCACTATTTTTGTAACCACAATAGCCATGAAAATTAATTGCATCCTTCCACAGCCCAGCCTTGTTATCCTTCAGGGTGTATTTTTTGATGCTAGGTCTTGGATTCTGGGTGATCCTGTTGGGTCTGCCAAAAAGGGGTTGCTTCTGCGGACTGTCATGGTTTTTAAATTCAGTCAAAGCCAGGACACGAAGCAAAACTGAAGGGTTGCAACATCCATTAAAAGAAATTCTGCTGATTTTGAGCGAGAGCAAGTGATAATAGTCAGCCCCTTGGGTGGTCAGCTTTGCATCTCACAGCGTTTCTAAAAGATATCAAATAATAAAAGATGTTCTGTGCTCAACCTTATCCAGTGTTTTCAATTGTGCTATAAACAGATACTATTCCTGGCCAATCAGACTGTGATGTGCCATTTTTTCCGTATACAAAATCTCACCATATTTTCTGAATTTTTCTGTGCTAAATTAAGAGAATAATAAGATTTTTGAACTGAAGCTCTTCTTACAGTCAGCCCCTTTGTATTGTCTATACATCAACATGAAAAATGAAATGTGAGTCTGAAGGTTCTTATTGAAATATTTCATTTAACCTAAATTTAAAGACATGAGTTCCTTCAGTTTATGTGGCACTGAAGGCCATGGTTTAGGGTCCCTGGCAGTGCAGAGTGAATGGTTGGATTCGATGACCTTAAAGGTCTCTTCCAACCGGATGATTCTGTGATACTGCGATTATCAGTCATGGGGATTTTTCTTAGGAACAGTAATCCATTCAAATATCACATCAGATATTCTGGTTAAACATAAAAAGTAACAGTCAATGAGCAAAGAGTAAGTTTACATTTTGATCAACTGCACATATACATAAAATTGCTTATGATATTGCATCATGTTTCTGTGAAGGTTTGCAGTAAACTGTGTGACTAAGGCCAAGTTTTTCAGCATGTCTTCAGGGATTAAAAAAAAAAAAAATTATTACGGTACATCTTGAGGATTGATTCCAAGAAAACGAGTAGTTGGGCATGACTACCTTTACTACTGAGGTCCAACTCATACTACACTTCAACTTGTGCTCAATTTTGAAGGTCAACTGTCCCATCACTGAGCATATAAGGCTATGTCCAATATTAAAACTGGGTTTATTTTTTTAATAACAAAGTTTCACCAGTTTAGTTGAGGCCAGACAATCCCTGACAAAGCATTAAAGCAGAGTAAGAGGTTTTTGTCCTTCCCTTAGGAGCATGGGCAAAACATTGACGCATCTGCATGTTGTATATCTACACCCTTGCTATCTGTAGGCCAGGGTTAACTGACACAGAACTTCAAGTTAGTGCTGGAGTGCTTTGTTCAGTCACAGCCTAAGTTAGGAACACCAGGATAAGACATTCACAGAATTAAACGGAGAGTAGTAAGATGACCACGTAAGGCCACAGAGCAGCCACCACCGGTGAAGCGACATGACCCTTACTTGTGCCCCTTCTGTCAATGAAGGCTCCAGGCAAAATGGGCTATATTCTGGGTTTGGTTTTTTCCCTTGCTTCAGTCCTAACAAATGTTCCACCCTGTTTAATTAAACTTGGAAGCGGTGCAACCCAAATCATACACAAACCCCTGAAACATTTCATCACCATAGTTAAAACCTCTCATGTTTGTAAGTAATGGAAAAACCTACGTTTAAAATGCAAAAAGCTGTGCTGTACATATTGCTTTCAAGGGGAGTTGGAGAAGGTCCAGGGCTAACGTACTTCAGTCGTATCAATTACTAGAGTAAAGGCACAAAAACAGAGAAATGAGAGGTTGAGATGACTAAAATAAATATTTCCTGACCATGCACTGAATTGTCAGTGGAATAGTCTTCAATGCAGAGGTGGCAGAAACTTTACTGATGGAGATGTTTAAAGTGAGACCATACACAGACATATAAAAGCATAATAAATTAGCATGGAAACACGTAGACCAAGTCAACCATATCTTTCTCATTTCAAATGTCAAGCATCTGAACACGCACTCACTGACAGGCTGCTAGGCATGTCCACAAAATAAAAAGATCATCCTAAGCAGGTAGCCGCATCTTGCACAGTGCTTGCAATTCTCTGCAAATCACACAGCTAGCAACTAGTGATAACTCAGTATGTCTTTCCAACGTAAGTCATCTGTGTATATTAATACATTCTTTCCTATTCCACTTCAAGCACAGGATTATTAATTCATCAGTAAATTCCTTAAACTTAAATTATCCTTGTGTACATTATCATCTCAAGGGAGAAAAGCTTGTTTAACTTGGTATTTATATAAATACGTACATTATATATATCTATAAATTTATATAAAGAGGTAAATCTTTGCCCTGGCAGATTTGATGGTGGGGATTCTCCAGGTTATTGTTACTTTGGTTTTCCAGCCAAAGGATTCCATTTTTAGCTTATTCTCTGGCCACACACACATATTATATACAGATGTCACAAATCCTCATGTCTCAGAGACCCCCTCATGTGCTTTAGCAAGGAAAAGACCATCAGTGTGATGGTCTTCTCTCCCATACAAGGCCTCGACTAACCGCATTGACCTTTGAGCAAAGCTAGCAGCTCCATCTGTTCTGGCAGACACTAAGGAAGGACAGCAGAAGACACAGCAGAAGATGCATTTTTTGTTTGGGAGAACGGGCTGTGATGGGGGAATTTTCATCCTTATTAGGGCAACCTAGCAGTGATTAATGTGACATGATGTCACGGGAGAAGCACTGGTTTTGAGACCGATTTTTGTTTGTCACTCTTTGCAACGTGTTGGTTTAGATTTCTGTCAAGAGTCTCAGAGAGTTTCACATGACAACTTTCCCCTTTGAAGTTTTTAACTTAACTTACATATGTTTGCAGTGGTGGAGAAAGTCTGCTGGCACCTGCCAGTGCGTCATCTGGACAGAAAATGGGGCAGGATAGTTACAAGGTGAAACTTATTTTTCTTCCCCCATTAGGATTTCCAGGCATTTCATATGGGTACTTCAGAAATGTCATTTGGAGTATTACACAGGGGAAGTAAACTGTAATGGAAAAATCTGTGCCTGTACAAGTGTGTGAGTGCAAATACACATGCAAAGATTGTTTATGTTTTGTTCCCAAACTTTTTTTGTGAAAAAGGAAGGGTTATTTTAGTAGAAACGGATTTCAGACCTTCCCTTTAAAAACTTGCCCACAGTAATCCGGCACACGAAAGGATTAAGAGGCTGTGGTGGTTGAACTCAGTAAAATTGGACATATGGACCCATCTGCCCAACAGCATCAGATGGCATGCACACAAGAGGGAGTACAAATGTACCTTCCGAGGGGTAAAATATTTCTTAGCAAAGACATGGCAGGCTTACCAAATGGTTTAATTCAGAGAGCTGAGTTTTTAGAGGCTAACGCTTAGTCTCAGTACCCGCTCATGGACCCAGGGAGCTCCACGAGTCCTCACAGCCACAGATAATGCCTTACAGGGAGCTGCACACACCGCGCAGGACATGCGCTTTCACTCACTGGAAGCGGTAGCGCCACACAGCTACGTGCCTCCCTGTTCACATCAGGCAGGGACTCACTTTCAGCTGGGTCATATGCCGTGGCCATGCGAACTTCACAGCAACAGCGAGGATCAGCCCCAGATCTTCTTGCTCGCAAAAGCACATGTGCCTAACGACCCCCCGGGGAAGGTTCTCTCAGAGCGGCCAGAGCACAGTTCAAAGGACTGTCAAAGACAAACCAGATTGCTGATTCCCTTCCATGGCTTTTGCTTTTCCTCTTGCTAAACAATTGATCATTGCATGTAGGGGTCTTGCACACACTCTGAACCTGAACAGTCCCTTGTGCCCTCAGACTGACCATCAGTGACATGGATTCTCTGTAATAAATAGTGGATAGTGAATGCTGAAACAGTTCCTATGGTATCAGCTATGTCACTGCCGTGAATCAGCTCTGCAAAGGGCTGCTGGGCAAAATAAAGACCAAAACCAAGAACGGTAGGACAAGCTATCTTCAGCACACACCGAGTATTGTAAAGAGACAACGACAAGGCAAGAAGGAGTCCAGGGATTCCGAAGACCAAACTACTGCAGCAGACTTGAAGGAACACATCATCCAAGGGAGAAGACAGCTGCTCCAGGGAAACAGGTTAATGTGGGAATGCACTGGAGAAGTCAGAGGATGGCTGGCTTTTAAGGAAAGCAGAAGTGAATGCCAGCTGTTGACAGATTTAAATAAATGTCTGTTACTAAATGCACAGTTCTTTTTGGTAAAGTAAATGCGATTTTAGTTTATTTCAGATCAAAGACTTCTGAAAGGAAGATCTGTAAGTACTAGATTCCGGTTGCTGTGTGGTGTAGGACATGGTAAGACATAGGTACCTAATAAAGTGTGAACTATAGAGTATCATCTGTTAATATGAATAAACGTGAATATAATTAAAATACTGAGGATGCTGTTACCCACCAAGATAGACAGAAACACCTGAGCATCTCTGAAATCCTAAGCATTTCAGCAATGTCTGTACTCTCGCTTTAAATCCCCTCCGAAGGATTCTCAAGGAAGCCTTGGAAGTTAAATATATGCTTAAGAGTCCAGAGTCCAGGCAGGAAGAGCACTCAAAGTGAGAAGTGGCAGAATCTCCAGAGCAGAAATCTGTCTAGCAGGGAAGTATTCCTAACCCTGAAGCAAGCCTTCCCAGGCAGTGTGGGTGTGTGCCTTCCAGCCCCAGGGAGTTATTTAACCCTAGACTTACATACAAGACCAGCATCTTTGTTTAGACATTTCAATGCAACCTCTGCTGGAAAAGAAAACGGCAGTAAGGTTCTATCTGCCCCTCCTGTATGGCAGCAGGGTACTTTTGGTTCATAGGTTTCTGGTAAAAAAAGGAAGGTTATGTAGCAACAGAACCTCAATTAATAATGAAAAAAAATGCGTCGGTAATCAAACAAGTGAACAAGATTTGGTTTTCCCTATTTCATACCTCATGGCTCAGTACTGGTTTTGAAAGAACTGTCTCCTTTTTGATAGATACAGAACTCCAGACACTGCACGGTAGACTGGTGCTGTTTGAAATGACAGATGTGAAAACTGTACAGTGAAAATAAATCCAGGTACACTGTCTTTATGTACACATAAATACATCTATGTGCGTTTATTAGATCTGTCCTTTCCGTGAGACTGCAAAGTGCCTTCCAAACGCTATGATGGCAAGCAGCTCGTGTCAGAAAACAGTATCAGGTAGAAAGTAGCTGAAATTAATGATTAGTTCTAACATAATCTGAACATAGTCAGGATCTTTCTAATCTCAACTCCTAACTGATACAATGTGGTCTTCTGTGGAGGGCTGCATATTTTCCAGATACAATTCCAATGTATGTTACAAGCATTATTCGCTCTAACTGTGCTGTATTTCCACAAGATAGAACAAATACATGTTTTCATTTTATAAACAAAGCAGAGATTGTTTCCTGTTCAACAGCATCAGTACACCGTAGCTAATGCCAGCAGAAATCATCACTGACTCCTCATGCCATGGGTGCTGCCCTGGTTTGCACTCAAGTCTGTTGGCTCTGGCCCCCAAAGTCCATGTGGAAGAATATAAGAAAGCAGGGATGGACAATAACCCAGTACTGAACTGGGATTTCCTGAGCTCGCCGTGCCATCAAAAGGTAGTCCAAGTAGCCCAGCCCAGCTCAGTCTTGCTCGGAAAAGCACTAGGAGGACAAATTCCTGTACGTACACTGTCATAAGCCAGTTTACCTTAACCATAAAGGAAAGCGCCTTACAATTACATAATTACATGAGCTACTTGAAGTCAGGGAAAGAAAAATCACTTCTCTGATCTGAGCAAAGGCCCAGTAGTCACTTGAGAAACAAAATGTCAAGCAAGAAGCATCTGCAGGGTACTGAGCATTCCCAGAGGAAGCGAGAGAGACATTTCTTCTCAGGAGATTTTCCCACCGGCAGAAAGCAAAGCCATTGCGTAGTTTACATAACAAAAAATTGAACAGAACCCAGTAGTAGTAGTAGTAGATCGATTGAACTTTTTTGGGGGGTGATTTATTTTGGTTGGTTTTGGTTTTTACCTAGTTCATAGAACGGAAATTAAATATCTATAATCAGTATTTGATATTATTTTCATGGTGATACCATTTAAAACAGAAGAGCCAGGATTGCAATGCAAAACCTCATCAGTATCAAAACCAGAATGCAGTGCATATATCCCCTTCTAATATACGTTGTTATGTTATATGAAAGGAATTGGAAAACATCATAAGGTTGTAATAACTTAATTCACAGGAGCTGGTTTTCTAGTGAATTCCCCCCTAGAACATGTCCCAGAGTACAGGAAAAGGAGGCTCTGTCTAGTCCTTCGTGCATCAGCCAAAACTGGATTTGTCACAAAAATAGAGAAACACCTAGGCACCCAAAATAAACACCCAAAATAGATAACCTTTCTTTACTGAGTGCTAAGCCCAACACGCTAAATAGAAGGATAATTCTTTGTTTTATGTGTATAATAAAAGGAAGTCCTGGAAAATTACTTTTCTTTCCTCAGCCTAGTCATAAGTTTTGGATACACCCACGTATACATGCACACACACCCCCACCCCCTTTTCCTCGAACTGATGTCAGTTGCGTCCTCTCCCATTTCTTGTCTTCATGTGGGCGAGTCAGTGACAGCATGGAGCTTCTGGTCTGGAGCCACAGCCTGGCTCAGTTCACCCTTCTGGAGGCAACGTGATCATGATGCCACACAGTGACCCAGCACTGGCAGTCTTCTCTGACAAAAAGAAAATCAGAGATGTAATCAAATTCCAAGAAATATTAAAAAAAAAAAAAATACTATTGAAAAATATAGACTGTGAGAAAACAGGGGAGGTAAAGGTTTAAATTCCGTGTCATATCTCTTTCACTATTCAGGTTACCAGGGTCAGAGGGTTTGGAATTTATTTCTCTCTGGGATAGGAATGTCCAGAATGCTATTTATCCCTAAATATTTGTGACCTGAAATTTGACTAAAGATGGTAGACTATTTTTTTTTTAATCTGAAGACTTAATCCAGATTTTAATGTCATGGTAAAACACTACAGTGACATTTTTCATATGTTTGTTTCTATCTGGAATCAAGGAATCACAGAAATTGAGACAGAGATACTTTACCCTTTACTTTTCTCTTAATGGTATCTTTCACTGGATTCATGCCAAATCTTGCTGGAAATATGTATATCACACCAACTTAAACAGCCAAACTATTTCTGACAGACTATAAGATAGGATGAAATTATAGCCTTAGGAATCACTTGTTATTAGGGATCAAGCCTGATGGCTTGTTTTCAGACTAGCTTTACAAGAAACCAAACCATAGAAATCTGCAGACATTCATTCCTTTCTACAGACCACAAAGCTTCGGGAGAATGGAAAACTAGAATAACCATTCTTTACTCGGTGTGTGTATATCTACATAAACACATGCCTATATGTAGCTAAAGGAACAATTTAAGCAGTGAAGATTAACAGCTACGCTACATTACTCCTGTAGGCTGATCTTCTAAAAACTGCAATGGATGTCTTCTGAAAGCCTTTGAAAGATGGATCCTGACCTCTGCTGCGCCACTGTCTGGATGGGAGATGTTGCAGAACAGATCAAGGCTCATAAGAAATATGGCAGATTCTTTCTGATAGTACAGCATTAAGAAATAAGCCACTGAGACAGTATGTCATCCTTCAGTGATAAGAAACTAAGATCATGCTTGATTCAGAAGAGAAGGCATATTGCAGCGTATTTCTTGTTGCACTCCTCAGTAAGAAGGGCCAATCATTCACTAGATATTTTTGCAATCCATTCTCTGAATTTCCCAGCAAATGTATTGTTCCATAACTTAGCAACGTCCTCCAGCAATTGTCATTTCTCTTACTTAAAGATACGGGATAGCATTCAGATGAAACTCACTTGCCCTCCTCATGCTTTTGTCCCTGTTTTGGCTGAGGCAGACAGAGCTAGTCAGGGACAAATAGAGACATTCCATAAACACGCCCATCGTTTTGTTTGATGACGAGAACAATGGTGGATGGATGAACAAACTTCCTTGACTATCAAGGGTAGCTGGGAGCATTGCATTCTGCAGCATTACTGGCCTGTCACCTCGGGGAGTTCATTTCCACATAAATCAGACTCTAACCAGACAGGGTAAAACTGTTCTCACTGTTACAAAGGAGGCAGCTGGCCAGCTGAGAAGGACTAAATCACTATTCCTCTGGGACATATGGAAATGGTCATTACAAGACAATATTTATTTATAAACACACTTGGCCCCGTCAATTGGGCTTGAATATATAGAGGAATGGAGCTTATTAGTAAGATAAAGCTTTCCCATGACCTATAGAGGACACTGCATAGGGACCACAGATGTTCCGTATTAGAAAAGCTGGAAAATTTATGTCAATGGCCACGAAAAGCTCAGTTTGAAAAGAAGTAAATAAATAAATAAGGAGGTCACCAGCAAAGACGAGGTTAAGGGCACTGGAAAATGGATCTTCCAGGATATTTAACCTTTATTTATTTAATTAAGTGGAACAGATCGTGGCCTCGACTGCATGTGGCTCTCCTGAGCACCTCTGCTGAGGTTACCGGAATTACATCGGATTTGCACCGGTGCAGAGCTGGGCATACAGCAGCCTCTGTGGTGGCTGGTCTGTCGTGCAGGTGAACCTACACACACACGCAGGTTTGCCTTGGCAATGGGTTTCACACAAGCAGTGCCAGGAAAGGGCCAGGGAAGAACCGCACTTCTGAAGTCAATCCATGCCACTTTCTGATGCAGGCGTGGAAACAATCTCTGCCCCTGTCAGATAAACCTGTAAGGACTCAGCTTCAGCTGTGCAATTTAAACCATGGGAGTTCTTAACACAGAATTTGTAGCCTATTTTAAGATGGAAAGCCAGAAAAAAATACACAAAACCATCATGAGACCCGATTCCATTTTTATTTAGGAAGGCTTAGTTCTTCAGACTGTGCAAGCTGGCCTGTCTAAGCCCATGGATCATCTCTTCTTACACATCAGCTCTGAATCTGGCCTTGACCCAATGCAAATGGTATTGCGTCCTGGCTGGGATGAAGCCTCGAATCAACGGCTTTGTGTATCTACACAGACCATGCTCATGAAAGTCAGCGAACACAGGTTGATGATGTTTACACAGCTGCAGGCTCACTACACACCTGTGGTCAGGCTCACAGCCTCCTTCTGCATCTCAGCTGCTTCTTCCTCCAGCAAGACACGGAGCAATCAGACCAGCATCTCCCCACCTATCAGTACAGCAAGGGACTTTTATGTCACACACTTTGTCCTTAAGCAGTCTTGGTCCCCCCATCTGCCAGACGGTGCTCGCTAGTTGCCTTCCAGTAGAGCCTGCTGAGAGACATCCAGCATTGGACTACTGTTTTTTCCAACCTTTAAACTGGCCTTCTCATGTTCAGGTGTGCCAGGCGCTCACTGATGCAGCAGGAACTAGAAAAAAAAAGATCCCTCTTTTTCTAGCTAGGACTGAGAGAAACCCAATTAATCCACAGGAATGGAAGTGAGACCACAGAACGCTTGGGAAGGTGAGACATCCTCCCTACCACAGTTTGCAATGAATACGCTACAGCTATCACATGGCTGAGAGCACCACAGGTATGAGTGACTGGCTGACCACCATCAGGCAACCGAAGTCTAAGTTCTTCTAAACCCGTATGGTGCTGCAGGAGGTTCCTGACCTCAGAAGGCAAGCCAAGCATTCACACAAGGACAAAAAAAATGGGTGCACCTCTGCTCTCAGCTAGTCTCACTTTCTATTTTTCCCTAAGCACCTGGTCTCGCAGGTGTCCCACCTTTCAGCTCAATGCTGTTTTCCTGGCAGCACAGAGCTACGTGGTTTGCACCGTGGTGGATTTCCTGACAGGGGCCGTCATCCTGACAGGGGCAGTCATCCTGTCCCTCCTATGGCAACAGCTGGTGAGGCGATGGAGGGACAGAGCACCCCAGAACTGGAGCAGGTGGACATCTACTAAAGACCTGAAATTGTTGTGCTAAAAAACCCAAACAAACCACACTGCAGGTCAACATTTTTTAGTATTGTTTCCCTTGGTAGGATAGATATAAAGGATCAGTCTGATTACTGCAGCTCAGGCTGCGTTGGCTGCAAAGGCAATTACTGAAGAATTTTTTTCTTTTCCTGTGAGCTTAGTATAGTTTACACTGAGAGAAAAAAATCCCACAGTGCTGTTTTGCAGAGTGATTTTCCTTACGTTTGTCCTGTTTCGACTTTTCTAGGGTTTCTTTTAAAGTTGTTAAGAAGCAGCAAAACACTTGAAGGACATATAACCCCCGGGTTTATGAGAATTCAAGCAATTCCCACTACTTTACAATTCTGAGGGGAAGATTTTCATCTGGAATGTAATAGCGTCTGTCATATGGACTTTATTAGATATGGTATGTTTGGTTCAGTCTTCGATCCTTTGAATCTTCATGGGTACTTTTGCAATTGAAAGTAAAACAGGATCCATGGCAATTTATTATTTCCAATAAAAATATGATGAAGAAATCAAATTATCAGCACTTCTATAGCACATCACCCCCGAGGACTACCAAATGTATCGCAAACAGGAACCGCAAACAATTCTGTTTGTGGTTTCTGCTTGTGATATGTTTGTGATGTTTCTGTTCTGACATTTCATCACAAACAAGCGATACTTTCATCAGTTCTTTGACCCTCCTTTGCCATCCTTCTTCCCCTCGTACTTATTTGGAATTTTGTCACCAGTCAATGAAAAACATGGCCCTCTCAAAATCCTACCATATAAGACAATATTCAGAATCACTGAAGGGTTGAGCTTGGAAGTCAGCTCCAGAGATCACCTAGTCTAAACTCTTTCTTTAAAGCAGGGTGAGCCACAGCAGATAGCCCAGGACCATGCCCAGTTGGGTTTTGAATATCTCCAAGGATGCAGGCTTCACAACCTCTCTGGGCAACCTGTTCCAGTGTTTGGTCACCGTTACAGTAAATGAAGTTTTTTCTTATGCTTAAGTGGAATTTCTTGGTTTTCAGTTTATGCCCACTGCCGCTTGTCCCGTCACAGGGCATCACTCACTGAAAAGAATCTGGCTCCCTCTTCTTCATCCCCTCCCATCAGGTGTTTACACACAGAGATAAGATCCCCCAGGCCGCCTCTTCTCCAGCCCGAACAGTCCCAGCTCTCTCAGCCTTTCCTCATATGAAGGATGCTCCAGTCTGTTAACTATATTCATGGCCCTCCACTGGTTTTGCTCCAGTATATCGATGTCTCTCTTGTACTGAGAAGTGCAGACCTGGACCCAGGACTCAAGATGTGTCTCACCAGGGCTGAGTAGAGGAGAAGGGTCACCTCCCCCAACCTGCTGGCAATGGTCGCCTAATGCAGTCCAGGATGCTGTGGGCCTTTGTCATCCCATCACAAAAGGTTTTGAGGCTGGTCAGGCATGTTTTCCCCTAGGTAAATCTGTGCTGACTATTCCTAATCACCTTCTTGTCCTTAATATGTTTGGAAATTATTTCTAGAATTAGTTGCTCCATCACCTTTCCAGGGATGAAGGTGAGGCTAGCTGGCCTGTAGTTTCCCAGATGGTCCTTCCCGCCCTTCCTTTGAGTCCTCAGGAACCTCCACTGATTGACACAACTTTTCAAAGGTAATTGAGAGTGGCTTCACAATGACATTGGCCAGCTCTTGTGGAAGCAACCCATCAGACTCTTTGGATTTGTGTATGTCCAGTTTGTTTAAATAAAAGTATTTCTCCTTAGGGAAGGAAAACACTGACAATTACTCATTTTATTTTTCATTGGTTTTTGACTCATTTCTCTGGTTTACTTCTAGAAACACTGGTGCTGAACTTGTCATCTGACTGTCTGCAAATTTTAAATCCACCCATCATCCCATTAATGGAGTCAGAAGTTAGAGACTTCACTTCTGCCTCACTGCAGCCTTCACTCCCTGCGTCACCCCTCGAGGTATTCTAGTTTCTAAAACATGAAGAAAGGAGGAGATTTTAGTGTTTTTTAATGTTTTTAATGTTGTTAATGTTGTTCTCTGTGCTTTTGCTTGTAATGAGAGCTAAGAGATTGTCTGTTTGTGTGCATTATGTACTCTTGCTCCCCTTGAAATGACTGGCAATGTTTCTGACACCAGCACTCCCTGTTTTGACACTAACCTGTTTGGTTCTCAGAGAGACTAATCTATGTGGAACTAGAAGCACTGACAATTAGTCTGTGCTCCGATCTGTTCCTCATCTTCCCATGTGAGATTCTGAGTAACCCACAAAGGGAAAAACACTACCACAATGCAACCTTTCTTCCCAAATCCTCTGTTGTCCCCGGATACCACGGGAGCTTATTTCAGCCACAGTAGGGACAAAGCTATTTATTTTGATTTATGCTTTCCTATTTGCTCCCTCTTAGCCACAAGAAGCTGATCTCTGAGCAGACACATCATCCCTGCATATCTCTGTTCCCCAACCAGACGGTGACCTATTTCAGAAGTCAAACTGAGATCAAATGTTACTCTCTGGTTCATGGGTAAAAAAACTTTGAATCACAAGAAGAACTAGAGGAAAAAGATGTCCATCCTGCACACTGCTGTGTTCATAGTGAGTACAGTTGGTTCCTTTCCCACACATCTTTGCTGTTTATTTGTTTTTTGATTAAGCTAACATGCATTTCAACAGCTGGATCCTTGAGAGTTTTAAAAGATATCAAGGAATAGACTAACCCATCTACAAGAAAACAGGACTGGGAGGAAGAAAAATTGTAACCTGCCAGATGCTGAAGCTTGTTTTTCTCCTAGTGGCTCCACATACTCAAGGAAGTGGTGAGGTAAATCCATGTGGGAAGATTTCACAAAGCACGCAAATGACAATAAAATGTGTGCTGATCTGATTAAAAATTTATTACATCTAGGAGAAGAAAAAGGAGAAGGAAAAGGAGGTAGAGAAGGAAAAGGAAAAGGAAGGGGAAGGGAAAGGGAAAGAGGGAGGGGAAAAGGGAAAAGGAAGAGAAAGGGGAAGAAAAGAGTCATAAAAGGTTCCAGTCAATAGTCCTTGTTTCAGCAAATTACAGCTGGAACCATTGACCATCAACAAGGTAGTTACAAGGTTAGGTCTGAGTCCCAGAGTTCATATTGATGAAGCGGTAGCTCATGATCGGACTGAGACTCTTGAATCAAGGAACAGAAATAACACAGCGATAGAGCCTCCCTATACTTAAGGGTATTAAGACTTGAAATCTCTAACCTCAGCTTCTTGCCACATCTCCCTTTTCCCTTCCCACTAAAGTCTCAAGATTTTTATGGGTTTTGCTGTATACACCATCTATGACCAAAAATGTTTCTCTGCACTCCAAAGCCACTGGGTGAAGTGATCAAGCCATAAATTCGTCTTTGTTCTATATGTCATCAAAACATCAATCAAAGAAACTTTGTTTCTTTTTATGTTCCTTATAGAAATAATGCAAAACTTTGCCATAGCAAGGACAGATTAAATGCTACACATCTATAGTTGGTTGTTTGAATCACTTGTCTTTCTAAACCAGGTCCACCAGTTATTTGTCTTAGATGGAAACCAGTGAACCTTTAAAAAACGGGTGAAAAAAAGAAAGATCTGGCTGAGATTTAAGCAACTTCCTAGTACCTGCCCTAAGCTTGATCTGTGTTATTTTTTGTGGCTACTCATATTCCTGGTACTGGAGGTATGAAGTCACTTGGTAGTTGGGGCTCAATCTGATTCCAACAGAAATAAAAGGAAAGGAGTTATTTCTCACATGTGTTGTCCCAGAAATAGCCAACACCATGTGAAAGGCTCTACTTTGTTATGAAACACTGCACTAGCACAATCATTTGGCCACAGCTTGTTTAAAGAGCAGTGGAGACAGGGAGAACGTAAAAGAAAACACAGTTTCACGTCTATTCAGGATGGAGGCACAGTTATTTCCAAACAACAAAAAGATAACGTTGCTAAGTGCTGTTCCAAAGTTGACTTGCCTGTTAAACACACCCAGGTTTGAAAGAAAGAAAGAGACAGAGAAAGAAGCGATCTAGTTCTAAAATGTTAAAAAGCGATCGTAATCACAAGCTAATGTTCCAAAAGCAATTCATGTACCAACTTTAACTAATTCATAATACACACCAAAGGTTTTCCTCCAGGTTGTACCATGCTAGAGGAGTCTCTCTGAAAATGGGCTCTGCAGTATGCATGACAGATGAGGCTGAGGGAGGGGGCTCTCTGGAGCTGTCCTGACCAGTCCTGAGGGACCTGCTCTTGTATGTCCTATAGCCCTAGGAAAACAGAGATTGGAGGGTGTAAACCACTAGATCAAAACCAATGACACTTCTCGGACAGAACTTGGTGAGCAGGCTGCAGTGGAGCTCCCCAGGGAAAGGGAGAGACTCAATTAAAGAAATGATCATTCGACCTGATACAGAGAATTTTTGTGGTAGGTTTCAACTGCATCATTCAGATCCTATACAAAAGGGTTAAGACTTCACAGTCTTATCCAATTCTTTAATCTTCTAAGTGCAGATTTCCCTTATTAAGGAAAAGTTCCTCAGTTTAGCCTAAGCTGTGCGTGGGCTCAGTGGCTGACCTCATAGACACCAGGTCCTGGGCTGGTTCAACTGACAAACCACACATACCGGTAAGAGCCTCCTCCCCTTGTCTCCTGCACAAAGAAAACCCAGTGCAGATGGTTCTGGGGCTTTGAGGATGCTTTTGCATTGCTTGAGTCCTTTACCACAAAGAAAGGGGACTAGAAAGTCTATTCTTCTGGTTGGAAAGCAGAAAACTTTGCAGAAGTTCTAGAGAACTAATCTGATTATAAAGGTATGGAGTTTAGAGTAAAGTACATAAAAATTCACACTTAATCAGAAAGCCATGCTCTCTACCACTTTACAGAAGAGCTAGTTTTATATGTGTATATATATATATCAAATATGAATGAGTATGCAGAAAAAGACTTGACATGATCAAGGATTGTAACAATAATCTAGATGACTGCCATTTCTGAGACAGGATTTCAGAGAAACAAGCAATTCCCTAAGCAGCCAAACTAATGACATCTCCTTTCATAAGGATTTTATGGTTTTATTTAGTTGACTTTGGTGTCTAAGGATGAAAGATTTCCAGGTCATATTTGATATAATTGGACATTTATTTATAAAGACACTGTCTTATACAGGTTCTCTACTGTCCAAAAAGATGTTGGCTTACGCTACAACTCTTCCTCAGTAAAAATACCAATAAAGTCTCTCCTTTTTACTTGGATACTTATTTTCACAAAACTTATAGCGTCTTAATTATCCTTGAAACCTCTACTCGTTGTGGTTAATGGCAGCCAAAGGATTCCAAGATTGCTAAGGAGAAAGGAGGAAGAAAGGGAGACACACACATAGGCACAGTGGTT
Source organism: Bucorvus abyssinicus (assembly GCA_009769605.1). Classification (NCBI taxonomy): domain Eukaryota; kingdom Metazoa; phylum Chordata; class Aves; order Bucerotiformes; family Bucorvidae; genus Bucorvus; species Bucorvus abyssinicus. The sequence goes on from CM020025.1 coordinate 72,837,139, forward strand.
GCATTCACCTTCTTTTCATCTGCAAAAACTCTGTAACCCAGTTTCAGGGCATGAAAACCAAGAAGATCTGCACCTTTTTTTTTTTTTTTTTTTAATCTCGGGAGAAAAGTGGTGGAAAGGATAACAAATAGCTTCATCTTTGGGAACACCCAAAAATACAAGTTAGCAGTAACAAAACCATTCTACTTGAGAAGAGGTGAATGTTCAGACCATAGCAAGGCTGAAGATACCTCTAGCCGGCTTTCCTAAACCTCCGAGGGCGGAGAACAAGGTCCCTTGCAGTGACAAAGTGGAGGGGATTTGGCCCATGCTTGGGCCAAATCTCCCCGTTGGAACCTCCAGTCTACAGGCGCAAGTATCAGGGCTGTTGGGGCAGTTTGCCTTTGTGGCTAATCCCCTGCCATCACCAGGCATCCTGGTTCTATTTCTCACTTGAGTGTGTGTTTCTTTAGTGCTAGGTACTGGCTCTCGTTTAACTTTGTCAGATCAAGAAGGACTTTAATGTAATACTTGACTATTTTTCTCTCAGAAACTACTTTCATGCCTTTTATGCCTCTTTTAAACTGAACAGATTTGTTTTCCTTAGGGTCCCCATTTTCTTTAGCACTGTGCCAGTTTCTGTGACATGGTTTGATCACCCCAGTTTTTCAGCTTTCCTTTCAAAGAACAAACACGACAAATCTCTGACTTATTCCTGTGTTGGGCTCACGACTGTCACACCCCAATACAACTGTAGCTCCTTGCTGCAGTAGCACCCCTATTCCTACGTCCATGGATCACTGTTTGTCCTTTTACTATGGTGTCAGATGGCATTCAGGTTTTGTCCGCACTGACATCAGCATTCGATAAGGACTTGCAGTGTCTCCTCAATCTGCTTTTCTGTTTACCCTTTCCTGCTGTGAGTTTGGGCGTAGCTTGGCAGCCAGGAGAGCTTTGAATAACAAAACATAAGGACGTCATATAAGAACAAAAGAGCATATGTACTCAGTCAGACCAAATGTTCCTCTAAGTCAGTAGGTTAAAGGAGCTTTAGTTATGATCAAATGTGGTATCTTCTCTTAATGGCTTAATACAGCAGATGCTTGCTGTGAGGACTTGCCATCAGAAGGTTTTGTTGAGCTGAGAGATGGATCTACACTCTATTTATTACCCACTAGTACACTGGCCCTTTTCCATGAAAAAATATCATGAAGTGGCCAATAAAGGGTGTGTAGGGAGTAGGTAATGGTACACTCCCCCCGGTAACACTACCAGCATTTACGTTTTGCTGTCCAAAAGCCTTCTGAGGCAGAGTTGTGGTCTTACATCCCAGCCTTTGATGGATTTTTGTTCTCTGAATTTGTCAAATCCCTTTTTTGAATATATGTATATTGATAGTTTCCACCAGATACGGCAGTGGGGAGTGACAGCTTTTTGCATATTTTTTGTGAAAGATCACATAATCACAGAATGGTTGAGGTTGGAAGTAACCTCTGGAATTCATCTTGTCCAACCCCACTGCTTAAGCAGGGACAACTAGATCCAGTTGCCCAGGGTCGTGTCCGGGTGACTTTTGAACGTCTCCAAGGATGGAGACTCCACAGCCTCCCTGAGCAACCTGTTCTTATGGTTGGTCACCCTCACAGTGAAAAAGTGTTTCCTGATGTTCAGACAGTACCTCCTGCATTTCAGTTTGGGCACATTGCCCCTGGTCTTGTCACTGGACACCGCTGAAAGAGTCTGGCTCCATCCTCTTTGCACCCTCCCTTCAGGTATTTATGTTCATTGATACGTTCCCTTCCACCCTGAGCCTTCTCTTCTCTAGGCTGAACAATATCAGGTCTCTCAGCCGTTATCACTTATGTTTGTTCTGACCCTTCTCTGACAGTCTGAGGTGATGCCCATTAGCTTGCATTAAAGAGTCAGTGAGAAGTGGTTTCTTACCCAGGCAACACACATCAACAAACACCTGTCATATGCTTCTTCATGTACTGCTTTTCCAGGCTCAGGGGTCCTACCCCATTTAGTCCTTCCACTTTATTGATCATCCTTGTTGTGATTCTGACCCTGTCGGTTCTACCATGTCTTTTCAGAACTGAGAGGACTAGAATGGTACACAGTGCTCAAGGTATACCATGAACCCATGCCGGGACATCATGATGCTCTCTGTTTTCTTTAGTTTTCCTTTCCTAACAATAGGGAAGCATCTGAAGCAGAGGTCTCCAGGAAGGAGGATGCAATCTGTGTTCATGAAATGCCAGAAACAAGGGGTGAGGCTTTGGCAAGTACTAACTATCCTTTTCTATCAACAGTGTGAGTGGCATCTGTGTGAATTGATTAAGAGGAAATTCAAACTCCTATCTTTGAAAATCTGAGTTCAGGTTCAGATTCCCGTGTAAAGCAGCAAGACAAATTTGGGGTTTTCAAACCCTCACTACTTGCCTACCAACATCATTAGGTGCTCAGAGAGTTAACGCCTGGATCTGATGGTTTTGTATAAAATCCACAGAGACAAGGTAATTAAATCTGTGCTTTCTACTTCCCATGCTAGTCAGAGTCAGGGCAAAGTGACACTCAGTGGTTTGCACTGAATGAATCGCTTTCTGCATCAGCTTGTCCACTGCGTGGTAAGAGAAAAGAGAAAGGGGGACTTTCTCTAGAAGAGCAGGAAAGAGAGGGGGACTTCTCTGCCCAGTTTATTAGCCTCAGCAGCTCCAGGATGTTGTGCTAGAGCAGGATCGGTGCAGCAAGCAGGCACCGGCACGGCGGTGCCACTCAACTTCACCCCCAAAGCGGGGCAGAGACCCTGCTAAGGGGCCCATCACTGCCCGCTCATACCCAGGTGCTGTGCCCCCACCACCTTTCATCTCCCGTGGACTTGCAGCATGGGGACGGCCCTTCATGGTTGCTGAACCTGCAAACTCCGTCAGCTTGTAGAGCTGCTGTTGTTGAGCAAAACCCTAATTTACCTGCCAAATGCAATGACAAATGATAAAGCTTCAGTGTACTCTGGCTTATTTGTTACTAGCTGCACTGCAAATGTTCTAGGAAAACAATGTTTAATACCACCATTAGCTAATAAAGTGGCTTTTTCACTGGTATTTACAGGAAGGGCTCGTTTCCTTTGAGTGAGTTTGCTTTGACGTTACTGGGGGATGTTTTGCGGCAGATATTTACACTCGGTTGAATTCCTGTGGCATCCTCCAAGCACATTTGACACACGCTTGGGGTCCAGGCTGCCAGAAGACAAAAGAGCACTTTGCACAGCACCTTATCAATTTGTTGTGCTGACTGAGTGGCGTGATTACTTTTCCAGGACCGGGAAGGCTGACTAACCCTCCCTGAACCAGTGATCTCAGGACAGTTTGAACTAAGAGAGGTTTCTGCAAAAATAGACCACAAACAATGCATCAGAGAGGAAAGGCTTTGCGTCTTTTACAGCTTCTTGATCTCTTCTGAGTGGGTTTTTTTACTAATGGGAAGGATTAAACAGCATATCCTTGTGCCTCAGTGCAACACAGCGACCGATTTGCATAGCTGTTCTTAGACGTGTCTCCAAACAGCGTGGCTGCTTGGGCTTTGCTACCGAGCACACAAAATAAGGGCCTGGCTCATTGCTGCTTCAGCTCAGTTGCTGACCAGTAGCTCAGATTTTTCGGGTCTCAAACTGACTTGTGCTCATATTTCTGAAGCTTGGTTTCACTGGAACCAGCTGGAGAAAATACGGAGGGAAAGGACAAGAAGGGAACGCCTGAGAAGACTGCTGCTTTTCTAGCACGTAACTTTTGTCTCGTTGGTGATTAGTTGTGGTGGGACGCCACCTGGGTCAAATAAATCACGGCATTGGGTAATCATTGCACACACAGTAATGTGAGGTTCAGGATAATAAAACAACTGAACGCTAATGCAACATACCCTACAACTACAAAAATACGCAGTGCGTGGAGCACGGAACAATTTGCCTCAAACTTGAAAAAGAGCCTTCTACTTTTTAAAACTGTGTTTGTTATATAAGGTTACTTCTTTTGTCAGGTATTTTATCTGACACCATAAAACAGAATATAGCTTTTATATTGTGGGAGCAATGCACTCACCTTACCAAGTAAGTCTTGGAAGGCTTCATAAATTTCAGAACTGGAGTAGTAAAGATGGTAGAATATGGAAGCGGCTCCTTAACCAGGATTCCCTTTGTAAGTGCAGTAATCAAGTAAGTCTTCATTGCAGATTATGATTAAGCATATATTGATGTAATTGCCTTTATTCTCATCTACTTTTAGCTACAACATCAAATTCATTGTTAAGCAGAATGAACACTTACGTAGTTACACCAGCTGAAGTGCTTACACCAGCAGATACATATGCTAATTTAGACACAAAAGGATTTCAGATTTTACATCCTAGTACGATATTTTGTGTATGTAAATCGTGGTTGCACTATGGTTGTTAGTGTGCTGCCTGGGCAAAGGTGAAGAAAATACTTGTGTGGTATGATGTTTGGACATTGGTCTAATGAACACAGACTCATTTTCTTGATTTGGTGAGTTTTGTGTTTGAAAAATCTTAACTGTTGGGGAATGCAAGCACAGGGGATTGGTTAAGATATATTTGAACATTCATCATAAATTTTGTTCCGCTGGAATTGAAACAATGCCTAGCAGCAGTCTTATGGCCCAAAGTTGTGGACAAAGAAATACTCAATCAAACAATAAGAAGGATCCTTATCTTATGCTCTATAATAGTTTTTATTTAATTTCATTTAAAAGAAAAAAAAAAAAGGTAATTTTGCTGGGCTTTCAGGTTTTAAACCATGCAGCAGCCGCAGCTGCTGGAGCACGAATCTTGCAACACCTGGGTGCTAATGCAAAAGTGGATACCAGTGCAGAAGTGGGAATTTAACCATGAATCTAAATCTTCCAACCTTTAAATATAGAAGGCATTTTAAAAGTAAATCTGTAGCGAGCAAGGAAAACTACCCCTTCCCTTTACAGTCAGCTTCTCTCTAATTAGCCCTATCTACTCTATCTCCAGTGTCTCCAGCTGTTTGTGGATGTTTCTGGGGGAGCCACATTCTTTCCCACCGCTGGAATACAAGCCTGAGGTTTCCGCTTCACATCTGAGTCCTGAAGGATGTTTCATCATCATCTAACAAACTGTTCACACGGTATCGCCAACAGACAAAACTGTCAATCCTTCCCTCAAAGGAAAAAAAGACTCAACAGAGAAAGCGCGTTACCACCACCTAGTGGTAGACTTGGTGGCCTTGCAGCAAGCACTGTTGCTGCAATAAAAACTACTTCAGGAGGCGGCTATGTGCACATGGTTTACATGGCTTTTCTTTAGGTTCATGGCTCTTTGGTGTGGATACAAAAGGCTCACTCATTCTTCCACTTAAACTGCTTTGAACTTGGTCTTAATGATTCAGGATGCTAACAAGTTCTCAGTAAATTACTTAAAAGCATCTTTTGTACAATTTGAAGTTGAAGATGTTTAAGAAGCCAGCAGATAATGCATGAACTTCCACAGTTATTACTACATACTTTAATGTCCGTCCCTTCATGGTAGTTTTCAGTAGCCAGCACAACCTTGATGAAAACGAACGGCGTCTCAAAGACTGAGAGCCAACTCATTTGTAAACCCCAGCAAACAGGAACCCTTTTCTCCATATGGAGGAATCTGGCCACATCCCTGAGTCTCCTAGACACTGTCCTGACCTCAGTTGTTATCAGCATCCTTCCAGCACTCCCAGTAAATTCTAGGGGAGCAAGTACAGCATAGCCTATCCACCAGGCTGGGAAGCAGCAGGGCTCCAGAAAAGGGTTAGGATTGAAGAGAATGCAGTACACAGCCAAAGAATAGGTTTATAGAAAATGTTTATTTTCCATTTTTCCAGCATACTCCTCAGATCCCCTCCAGGTATGTGTTAAGTCTACATTTTGTTTAAAGGAGAAGTTTGCATAGCTTCAAACACTGGGCAACAAATATGAGCAGTTAAAGCCTGAAAACAGTTTCACTGAGGATTACTGGGAATTTTGATAAAGAGATATAACAAATAATGAAGTCCATTAAATAAGCATGGTCAGTGGTCATAATTGGTAATAATACCATGGTCAGCTTTCAGCAGCACAGAAACTGCCAGCCTTCTTAGGATCCAGGACATTAAGACCTGGAGGAGCAGCACTGATAATTATTTCACCAGCATGAATGAAGTCAACAGGAACAAGCTCCTGGAAGAACTATCAGAGGAAGAATGACAGCAGTGAAGACTGTCTTTAAGATGTGCCCATGAACAGAGGATGTCCTCCCACCATTAGGAACCAAGGAAATGGTGAGGTCACTCTACTGCCTGGTGTTGAAAAAAGGGTCTTATAAGGCTGACACCGAATATGTGAGAACAAGCAAATTGGAGGCACGAATAACAGCAGTGTATTTACAATGCAACATATACAAGTTCTTTTGGATTGCCATTGATAAACTGATGGACTACAGGGTAGCTATAGCTTAATTACCAAAGAAATAGCCAACGCTATAGGTCTGACACCAAAGATGGAACAAACCGTCCTGTGGTAGGTCCGGCCGCTTGATAAAAGAAGCCCGTTGGATGCACGAGTACTGTGATAGAAACAAGTACAATTGCAATTAAAAACAAATAAAATACACCCAGGGAGAAATAATGTCACTCAGCGTGGCTGAGGTAATGAATCTTACTCACAAGGCATTCCTGTGTGGGGAGGTGGAGAGGGAGCAAATCCATCAATCTGTCCTTTCGGTTTGGTTCCAAATCATCTCCTGTCCCATTTTAGGGCCAACATTGGGGCAATATTCATACCCAGTTTTTCACACTGCATCATTGGTGTAGATGTACATGTGGGGACGACTGTAGACAAGCTCATGGCTTATGTTAATTGTGCAAAGTCTGTTAATTTACACCTGCATGGGTGGAGGTAACAACTCCTTTCATCCAGGGTGGAAAAATGGAAAAATGCAACCACTGGACCTCCACCCTGCTTCACACTCCTCCAGGCATCCAGATAACACCTAACACCAGGTATGGATCTAGTGACAGTTGTAGTTCCGATTGCCACATCGCCCAGTGCCAAATTTTATCGACAAAGAGCTTGCAGGCATCCAGCTGCATGGTGTACATGCCTGACGTGACTTGGACTTTGTGCTGGGACTGTGTCCTCTCTACACCTGGCAGCAGGAAAATCCTGTGGCCTTGACTACTTCTGAGAAGAAGTGCTCTCTCCTTAGCAAGAAATTCATATGAGCTGATATATCTGTGGACTAAATGAATAGAATATGGCTAAGATGCACTAAGCAATACCTGTATATTGCCTGTACATGCTAGGCAGTGAAGAACCTCATTAAATGTACTCCCGGATCACTTTGGAGCTGGATTAGCCATTTTATTGTAGTCAACTTTGCACGGAGCAGGCTCTGATCATTGACTGAAGCAGACCTGGAACTAGCCAGAGTGCTGCTGCACAAGCTCCCACGCCTGCAGCTGGAAAGTGAGGGGTTATAGTGTCCTGTGTAGGGGAGTGATCTGGTGTCAAGGACTCCAAAGAATGGCATTAGATATCGTATGTGACTATTGTCACACCCTGGTAAAATCCAGTAACATCCATTACCCAGACCAGAGTTGGGACAGACAGCCACCCAGTCTGTTATTTAGACAGTCTATTTATCTTGACCTCTCCCTATGGGCTTGGCTTCTCCAGAGACCCAGTAAAGTGAGCAGGGGATGCTGTGCTGCTCTCTGGGATGCCCTGTCCTCGGTGCTGGCCGGCCTGGTCTGGGCTTCCCAGCAGCCCCTGACCAGCCATGCCTGCCACAGCAGCTCCTGACACAAAGGGAGATGCGGGGTGTGCTGCCCCTGCACCACGCCCTTTCCCAGCACAGACCACAGCAGAGAAGCCCACTCCTCTGACTGGAAACTTGGTACCAGGAGATCCCAGGGGAAGCACTCCCACCTCTCCTGTTCCACGAACTTGCTCATGCCCCAATGTCTTTGTAATATTACATTAGTGTATCATAATAAGTATCATAAATGAAAAATGTAATTATATAATTTAAATATAACCTATATATACAACACATACAAGTAAATAAAACTTCAGAGGTGGAGATGTTGGAGTCAGGTTCTCACTGACCAGGACCAGGACACTACAGCCAGCACGACAGGGAATGTGCACCAGAGGATGAGTGTTGCAACAGAGCACGAGGTTAATGTGAGGACAGGTATGGACACTTGCATCCTTGAAACCTGGTTCATTTACATGCTGCTGCGCTGTGTCGTATCAGAGTCTGATAGAGCGACGGCTGAGAGCAGCCCCTCTGTGAAAGACGCTACGTTGTTCCTTTATTCCTTCATCTCAGAATGTCTTGCAGTCTAAGCTGTTGGCAGGAAAAAGGTCAATGGATCAGCAGCTGCTTCTGATGATGATGAGGGCATTGACCAAGACCTCCTGTAATTCAGTATCTCCAATAATTACATCCACAGTGTAGTCTATTGTAGGCGACATCATTATAATCCATCACCATAAGGTCAAGTAAAAAAAAAGTTTTGGTAGGGGAATTACTATATATAGAACTGCTCATTGTATTTTTCTTTGTAGTGGCTGACCAGCCTTCGACAAACAGCTCCACCTTTTAGGGATTGTTTGGAGCAGAAATTTCTGCCTAGACCTCTGCTCCCTGTCCTGCTGTTTTGTCACCACCGCCGTGTAGGAGAAAGCTTAGGTTCCTAAGTTGTAGTGAAGTGTATGTAGATTTATGTGGGAGTTTTTGCCACCAGAGGTCAGCGTACACCTCGTTAAGTAGCAGCTATTCCTGTCTACCATAATCTAAATCAAAGCGAGGAGTCCTGAGCACCCCCGGACCCCGAACGGCCACTCTTCAAGGACGCAAACTAGTCGTGGTGAGCACAGATTGGGCTGAAATCTTTTTAAATGGTGGGAGAAGGTTTTTCTGTGCATCTCAGACAGGCCAGCTAGGGGTTGGGTTTACTCATCGCTGTGTAAAATGCTTTGCCTTTCCCAGCAGTAGAATGAGACGGAGGAAGCAAACCATACCTTTACTGTGAAAGCTGAATGAGGAACACAGGTCTGGAGTTTAAGGTTGCTCTATGATATCCACAGAAGCACGGCACCATCGATCTGAACTTCACCAATAAGAGGGTTGCTCATCCCTGCCTGGAGTCATTTTCCCAACTATGGTGCTCTTATTCCTCATTTTGGGAAGCCACATCCAAAATCTTCAAGCCTTTCTCCCTCTCCGCCAAGAAAACCCCAAACCCAAGCTCAAAGCACTGTGCAGTAACAGTCATAAAATGCAAACTAAATTGTATTGCTTATACAGATTGAGTCCAGAAATGGTTTTGAACATATGCCTCAAAATGGCACAAACCTTTTCCTCATCTTTCCAGGTGTTTTTGGTCTGGTGAGCTTATCTCTAAATATTAAAAGAAATCAAAGACAAAGTATCATGAGAGTTACTGTATTTTTTCCTGGGTTAGTCTGACAGTGTGGTATGAAATATATTTATTCTTTGACCTACATTTGTTGATTTCAAAATAGTTACATAGGCATATAGTCTCATTATTCTGCACTGGGGAGTGTCTCCCTTACTCAATTCCAGGAAGCTCCAGGCCCAAGGTTTTTCTTTTGTGTGTGTATGTGCACTCCTTTCAGGCTGAGCAACACCATCCTTCTGGCTCAAGTGCCAGCACAGGCTGCAGAGTAGCTCTGTGCCTCTGCACAGAGAAAACCCACGGCAAACAGGAGTTAGCTCTTCGGCACCATGTTCCTAGGGATGGGTCTTTATTTCCTGCAGTCTTTGTGCTTTGGAAAGTGCTTTGGCTGAGCCTGGCATAACCATATCTGCCCATTGGTTTTAACAAGAATAAGATTGTGGGGTTTTTGGCTTGGGTTTGTTTTTTTGGTTTTTTTTAATTTGGTCAATGTAAAGGAAGTTTGTGAGATAATCACTATTTATATTATCTTTGACCTAAAACTCAGTTGTAGGTCCCACACCAAGTTTAGATGGGGACATGAATGCTACGCATCTAACCACAACTTCCTCATGCAATATGAATAGCAGAGGCACAAATTAAAATCACTTAAGATCCCATGAATGCCCTGGTGTGACCATACAGGTTTAGCAGGGCTGTCTGAATGCAGTCAGCTGAGTACAGCATTTATAACAACTCAAATGAGGGCACTTGAAACATTTGCAGTAATCTTTACCCACTCCTGGCAACAAAGCTTCGGTTGTGGTTCAACCCCAGTCAGCAACTAAGCACCACATAGTCAACTAAGCTCACTAACCCCCTGGTGGGATGGGGAGGAGAACCAGAAAGAAAAAAAAAGTAAAATTTGTGGGTTAAGATCAGTTTAATAGCTAAACTAAAATAAAAGAAAATGTTTGAAGAAGAATGAAGATTTTAAAAAATGAAATAAAACCCAAGAAAAGACAAGTGATGCACGGTGCAATTGCTCACCACCTGCTGACTGCTGCCCAGTCAGTCCCCAAGTAGTGATTGGCACCCCCCGGCCAACCCCCCTCAGTTTATATACTGAGCGTGACATCTATGGTATGGAATATCCCTTTGGCTAGTTTAGGTCAGCTGTCCCAGCTGTGTTCCCTCCCAGCTCCTCGCCTGCAGGAGGCTGGACTAGAGGAGCTCCAAAGGTGTCTTCCAACACAAATTACACTTTGATTCTGTTTTTCACACAAACATTTGGGGATTGGCTGTTCTTTCTAAAATCGCTGGCATTCACACACAACTATAGCTGTATAAAGGAGAGGAACCTGCTTTTGGTTATTATTTCTCACTTGCTTTTGTTATTCATGGTCCCCTTGGACAAAGAGGAGTCAAAGAAGGGAAATGTCCCTGGTATCCCCAGCTACCACTCATTTACCATTAATACCAAATGGTGGAAGTGAATATTTTATTCTGATCCACTGTAAATAGATATTAGCTTTCAGGAATTGTTTCGCATCTTCTCTATATGACTGCCTTGGCTGCCTCTGTTTCAGGTCACTATGTCTGTTAATTATAAAAGCACACAAACCCCAAACAGAGAGTTCTTAACAAATATTTAACCCTGCAATCGTTATTGAAGCCTGATGCCTGGAATCTTTTCTTTTTTCCCCCCAGGCAACTTAATAAAAAGGAATAGCACTTCCTGTAAGCCAAGTATGCAAAGTGGTGCTTCACCGAGTGTTTCTGGTGTCAGCATTAAAAGCCTCCCATGATATGCAGGGTATTACTATCAATTCATTTGCACTACTGTGCTGAAGGCTTCCAAGCTGTGCATACACTAATCAAGAGGAAAGAAAAAGTTGATGTAAACTTGCTGTGTAAGTGCAATACTCGTCTTTTGTTTCATCTTTACCTTTCACACAGGACTCAGTCTCTTCCTGAAGCTCCTCAACAGCCTGAGTAGCCCTCATGGGAGGCATGTGTGCTTACGGATTGGCACCATGGGAGAAATCGGCATCAGAGGAAAAACATGACTATGAGTCGGCACTGTGCAGATTGCAGATGCCTGGCTAGGAGTAAAAGGTACTTTAAAATCCTTGAGCTCCGCTCCGAAGAGCTGACAGACAGAATATGAAGCCACTATGCTTCCAGCTGTGTGTCTACCTCTCCATTAGCTCTTCCTGCTCTGGCTTTATTCCTAGGGGACCTTTCCACAGATGAATTGTCTTTGCAATTGGTTTCTAGAATCCTGGCCCACCTGGGAACGCTAAAGGAAGATCAGATTGACTTAGAGCCGTTGCAGCTTTCCAACTTCCAACCTAACGCAAAGCAGTGAAGAGTCAGTGGCAGTACTGACGCTTTTCTGTGGATGAGCCAACAAAGCAGCCTTCCCGTGCTGGCTTTTTTTGGTTGTTGTTACACCCACATACGTATGTGCACATCCAGGCGCAGAGCCACAGATCCCAGATTGAAAACTGGTTTTCCTGAAGGGTTCCTCTGAAGGCAGTCATTGCCAAACATTTCAGAAGTATAAAAAAGGTGACTTCGAAGACACGTGTCAAACGAAGAAGCTTCCTACTAATTGGAGGTAGTTAGAAAATTACTCATTCTTACAAATAAGAACATGTATGTCCCATAACCCTTTATTCGGTACAGCATAAAGGTAGATTATCTGTCAAATATGCCAAGTCCTTTTCAACTTCCTCTTGCATCCCGACCGTGTTTAAACATCGTAGTATCAAAAAGCAGCACCCCAGAGGCTGACTGCACGCAGACCCAAGTTTCTGTTCGCCTGCTTCTTCATTCATGCACCTAACTTGGAAACACCTTGGAAATGCTTTCTGTAGGAGTAAGAAAATAAATCTGTTAAACTGTGAAAGGAATATAGATGGGGAATAAGGGAGGTGAGAGTGCGCTTGCAGTGCTTATGCTGCAAGCTCTTGGCAGAGCTGTGCTGTCAGACAACATTCAAGCCTACTCTCCTGCCTATTTTTAAGAACTAGCCTCTCTCTAAAACCTCCTATCTTCCTTTCTAACTATAGCACAGACCAATAAGGAGAAGCACTTACGAGTCAAACTTTAAAATCCTTGCCTTTTTTCCATTTTTCTTTTTTACAGGGATTTCTTCTCATGACACCCAAATGTGAGCAGCAGCCTTGCGTGACTGCAGGCAGCTGAGTCTTCCCAGCGGACACGCAGGCTTAGAATAAAAGGAGGTTTTGGTTTTAAGGAGAATAAGGATGGTGACTCTTTTCAGTAAGGTTACGGAACAACTGGTATATGAGCAGGGAAGATGCTCTAAGTCAGGGTATAACAACCCAGCAGGACATTTTATTTTTAATCTTCTCCCGGTGTTTGACGTCATTAAGCAGCCTGCTGTTCTTGAAACAGTGCAACTCTGTTAAAGCTGTTTTCTCTTGTCTCCCTTGGTTTGACTCTTGATAAGATTTATCTGCGCATTTGTTAGTTTTGATTCCTGTCCCTTGCAGAGGGAGGGAGTGATTCTGAGGCAAGAAACCGTCTCTTCAAAATGAAAGCTGGGGCTGTCCTGTGCTCTTGTCTGTGTTCTTACTCCCTTGTGCGGATTGGCAACAGCTTCATCTTAAGTGGATTCCCCTTTTCTCTTCCTTCTCTGTCATTTTATAATGCCAGGACAGTAACCTGACTTTCATGTCCGTCATATATTTTTGCTCAGCCCATGCAGGTTTTGTGGGGCTGGGGGAGGAGGGGCACAAGGTAAGATGCTTGCTTAATGTTGGCTGTTTAAAATATGGGATTGAAGAACTGCTGCGCTTGCCCCTCAGTGTATTGCATGATCACTTTGAAGTGTTTACAGAGTATTTTCTTGTTGTTTCTGAGTAACTCTTAGGTAACTGAGGGTGCAGAGAAGAGGACAAAACAGGAAAGCAAACAAAAATAGAACTAGAAACCTTTTATGGAAACTGCTTATTCTACCACCATATATTTTTCTACCTCTCTTGAGTATTTTTTGCAGATATTCCATATCAACTGTATACTGCTGAACAGAAGACCCATAAGGGATCAGGATCTTTGCTGTTAGTAAAATAGACCCATCAAATGGAATGGCACAGCTCTTTTTTCCCCCAAACTATTTGACTCCTGCAGTGTCTTACCTTTGTGATTAACATTGTGTTTGCCTGATGCAGCTAAGTGCAGCAGCGATTAGTCCAAAGCCTTTGTCCTTAACTCTGTATGTAAGCTAACTAACTTTGTAAGAATTTCTGTGCTGATAGTACCTCAGCAATGTTATATGTGCTTTACATTTGCCCTTTGCTCTTTACGCTGTGCAATGAGCCATGTGGGTAATGGACTTTATTTTCTTTCTGGACATGGGTGACTCAATTGTTATAAAGCATGTAAGTTCCTCAGGCCTGAGCAGCTAAATTTGCTGTGAATACCCCAGTCCATTTGTGATTATGGTATTCAGACCAAGTAGAACCATGTCCCATGTTCACAGCAACCATTACCTGGTTGTGCAAAGGACTGAGATACTGAACAGAGGCCAATCCAAAGCAGTTTAGAAATGTTATCTTCTGTGGTGTTTTGTTGGGTTCCCCACCACCACAGTCCCCACCCCCACCCACCCACCCCCCCCCCACACACACATACCCTCACAAAAAAAAAAAAATTCAGAATTAGCAGACAGAGGAAAGAAGTCTACAGCTTACCTCTTTTTTTACTAAGTAAATATCTGGCCATCTGGGAGATGGAAAGATTGTGACACCAAGAATAATAAGGCTTTGCCAAATCCTCATCTGAATGTTGCATTGCAAAGCCTTACCTCCTCTTCCAAGATAACCATCTTTGAAGTCAGCGTGGGTAGCAGACAGTTTGAACTGATGGCTCCCTCTGGGCTACATTTTCTTGTGTGAGTGCTACAAAGGAGATAGGGCTGCAAAGAGTTGGGCTTGTGCTTATCCAATAGACCTCTCCACACTCCAGGGTAGAGCAGGACATCTCCAGGTGCTGCAGGTGTAAGCTGTAAGCCTCTAGGGTGCTGTACGACGCAAGACTGGTCCAAATATTTCTGGGGAGACAGCGTTTCTTAAGACATTTGCTGAACCCTTCTCGCACTGTCTGCATAGCTGTAGGAGGAATGGAATGACCCACTAGAGTGTGGAAAGGAGGATGCTGAAAGGACAGGAGCCTCTGGCATGACCACAGGTGAGGTTGCCCTCCCTGGGGAAGCAAGTTGTCCTGCTCCATCCAGGCTCACAAAACCTGCTCTAAACAAGACTCTTGCAGACACTAACCCAGTCACAAAATGGCATCAAGGTAAAAGGACCCTCCTGGAGTCCAGGAGGATGGAAATATCAGATTCTGCTGTAAATATCACAAGAAGGTTGTCCAGCTTTGGTTTACACGTAAATTCTCCATGTAACTATGGAAATAACCTTGTGTTCACTCACTTCATTGTTCATACCCATTTCCAGACAAGCTTTCAGCCTATTACTTTTCTCACCTGAGCCTTTCCTTATCTATTGCTGTCAACTGAAATCTTAAGAAATAATCTCAAGAAATAAATCCTGTAAAAGAATGTAAGATATATGTATCTTATTCTCTTTTGACAGTCACACTAAAAGTTTAAAAGAGTTGCTCTTTCCTTTTTCTTGTTTGCTGGAAATTGCCCTAGCTTTGTTGCCAGAAATAAATTGTTCCAGATGTCTCAGCACCCACATGGAGCTACGAGAACATCGCATCCAGGCACAGTTCAGAAGCTCAGTGGAGGCTCGTTGATGAGCAAGGGCTTTGGGCTCTTTTTTCAGTGGGCAATTGACTTCAGGTAGAATGAGGCAAGACCCTTAGCTCTTGCAGAAACAGCTGCTCATTGTGGTAACTCTGTCTGGGGAAACCGTAGGTGTGGGGAGCAGCCCCAACCCAAAGTCACCACAGCAGTGAAAAACAGACTTTTCCTATCCTGGTCTGGCCAGCTAATAGCACCAGCTAATGTGTTGGGGCTTTTTTTTCCCGTTTGTGTCATTGCTTACCTGGCAGTAGCTAATATTGCTGGAGGTGCTGTGAGGCACAAATAATCTCTGTTTGTAAAGCACTTCAAGGCACTTGACTGAAAGCTGGTAGGAAGGTGTCACCCCTGCTTACCAGCAGAGCTGGGATCTACCCAACAGCTTAGCTCTGGAAGCAGTGATTTCTGTATAATGACATGGCAATAGTCACTTGTGGTATCTCAGAGCAGCCAGCTCTATAAGGCACGTGCCTTCTTTGGAATGGCACGTGTTTGTGCACAGAGGCTTTATCAGCCATAACGTGCCGTATGTAACAGCAGGTGCCCAAGTAAGAATAACCTTCCACTCTGAAAATGCCAAAAGTGGCCACTCTGATGGCTCACTTGGCCCAAAGTAGGTCTTAAATATCCCCACTGTTATTTCCACGTACACCCAAAGCACCTATAAGCTCCCACGTAGATCAGGACCCCATGGCACCAGGAACCGTCCACAGGCAGAACAAAGGTGGCAGTGGCCCAGGCAGCTTGTTATCGTAGACAGAAGGCAACAGATGGATGCAGGACAAGTGGAAAATAGAAGGAAACAAGGAGACAGCACCAGACAGTACAAGTTGTGTCACTCTGTGGTCTTGGCCATTTTCCAAACTTCTGCTGGAATCCCTGCAAGAAAGTTCTGCCGAGGTCAGATAAAACAGGGGAGGGGGAAGGGGTGAATCATATGTTTCTCTAATGCTCCTCGATGAGTTGGGCATCTCAAATTGAAGACGGGGGGCATAACACATGGCTGCTGTTCAGGATGAGTGAAACCACAGCAGCTAGACAGTCTTTGACCAACAGAGGGAAAACAATAGAAAAGCCACAGGAGACAGCAAAAATACTAGGCTGGATGACCCTGGGAGACTTTTAAACTAAGGTTCAAAACAACGAGGGGAAAAAACTGTATCTTTCTCCCCAGTTTCTCCCATGCCCCGGCAAACAGCCCTTTGATATATGGTCTCTGTAAACGAACTGAACTGTATCAAGCAAATATTTGACTCTGTCATCTGCTTTTCCCTCAAAAGGAGTCAGCCTGCAGTATTTGAATACCGGCTGCCTGCTTGAGCTGCAAAACAATTAATGCTTGGGCAAAGGCAAGGTGCACAGGGGATGCTCTTCAACACGAGCTGGGTAGAGCCAATATCATTAACCTTTCCTTAGATGTTTGGCATTTTCTGGGAGGATTTAAAAAAAACCCTCAAACCATTTTTCTGCTTTCTCACTCTTGGTCTGAGCTTGGGCATTTTTGGAAGCAGTTGCAAAATTTAGTTTGTTTAAGTTTTGAATGAAAACATGTCCTTGTGCCCTGTTGAGCAGTCCCCTGATAACAGTAGCATCTTTTTAAAAAGTACCACACGTTATATCAGAAAGAGTCATCAGAACGAGCTGTTCAGTTTATTCCAGCACTTGGTGCTTCCTCCTTTTGTTTTTTTCTTCTCCACAAATGAGATCTTAAAGTAGGCGCAAAGCCAACCCAAATCCTCATCAAGACTCTTCAAGCAAGCAAACTCACTGCCACTGGCCTTGTTGTGAGTGCCTGTCTGACTGACTGCCCCCTGCCCGGTGCCAGACTGACGACAGCGAGCAGCGCCTCGGTCAGGCAGAGCCTCCTTTGCATATCCAAATGTCATTTAATAACACCAAGAGACTGCAGAAGGTTAGCGTGTTATTTAATTTAGCATACCTTTATGGTAAGTAGCTGGCATACAGAAGATCAGAGTTAGCCTTTCTTTGTAGGATAAAATGTTGATAAAATTCACTAGGACTGAAATGAGTTTCTGCATCAGACTAAACCACAACAGATATGAGTCAACGCACCATGTTTCTGTGCGTGCTGTTCTCTGTGCTCTTTAAATGTATTGTATGTGTATAAACACTTAACACTATAAAAGGAAAATACACATACACACACACAGATACGGACACACTGGTGGATGGGGGAAGTAAACTCTTACCATTTCACTAAATACTCTTTTTTGGATAATTATGCAAAGCCGTTCACTGTTTAGTAGGTTGGCTTTGTAACAGACCAGTTCGATGCTAGTGGGTTAGAACATGCCAATTAAGAAGACAAAGAAACATAATTCTGCTTCATAAATTGGCTAATTACTATGAAAACTTTGCAACTTGGAAAGTCTGAACTGTTCTGCAATGGACTGTATGTAAGAGAAGCAATGTTCTGATTTAAATTGAAGCCTCCCATGCCCCCAGCAGAAAAATTTCGATATTAACTGCAGCTCTGCTTTGAGTTTGTTACAAATGCCAGCTATATATTTATGAAAATTGCTTAAGTAGCGAGGTCATGACTTGTATTCTGAGAGTTTGAATGACATTTCAGTCATGCTGTGTATCCAATATTTCAGAGAGGGAGAGAAAAGATGGGTCCCCTGGACTGCTGATTAGGGCACTAGATGGATATAGGAAGAAGGATGCAAGATTAGAGTGCCTGCACCAAAACAGGTGCTAGTATTTTATCTTAAAAATTCACTGAAAAATGTTTGTCATCTTCATATTCCACAGCCAACAGAGGTATTTGAACTCTCGCATGAAGTCCAAAATTTGCACTGAGGCTGAGAGCCCTGGATGAAAGCAGAGGTCCCCTAGGCAAGCATGGGCAGTCCCACGGAGCAGGAGGATTTGGCACAACCCAAAGTTACTCCCATTGCCTTCCCATCTTGATTGCTGGCACTCAAGGTTCCATGTAACCCTTTCTGCAAGTTTTACAGGCAGTCCCAGAGCCAAGCTTAAGGCTGTCAATTCTGTTACCAGATCAAGTCCAAAATCCACAGGCGGTCACACTGAGCCTGCTAGCAGTTAAAAGACACGCTTTGGAAACTGTCACTTTCTTGTATTTATCCACAGGCTGATCTCTTTGCCCGTCCTTGCTATCTGGCTTGTCACACTGCCGCTGCAGCCTGCGTCTCTGCTCCTGCATGATCGCCCCTGAATTATCACCTTACACAGGAATCCAGGCAGAGCTGAAGTCACTCCACTGCAGATACCCAAAGCATCTGGAGGCACTGCTGGAAATCCCCTCCTGTGCACACGAGATATCCTCAAGGATCAAGCGTAAACTTCTGAAGCATTTCCTTTTTCTTAAATCTTGTCTGCACATGAGGAGGATGCAGCTGCCACCTTGACAAGCGGGAAAGAACCACTGCAAGGTGCAAGGCGTCTCCAAGAGCCTGGAGATACCTAGGGCAATAGTAACTGGAAATAGCAGAAGCAATATCTCTCTGACAGGAATGGCAGCTATTTCCACCACTGTGTCCCGGGATGGAAGTTTGGGAGGATTGCTCCGTTCTCACTCTGCTGTGAAAAATTCATAGTAAGTCTTTGTCTCTTAACTTTAAATGTTGAACTGCTACTTACCTTCTGGTTTGGCTTCTTTAGAGTACAGCTGGATTATTTTCTTTCCTCAAACTTTAAGTTAGAACAGATGATTTTCTCATAGAGTCACACAATCTCCGGTGCCATGGACTTCAAGAAAAATTATGTATATATATACATACTTCTATTTATATCCAGAAACTTGTTATAAAATCACAAGAGTTGGCATCATTGACTCTTGAAATACCTGGACTCTCTTTCATGTGAGGACAAAGCTTTATGCGCCTCATTTTTCAATTCGCTCCTAACACAGTTACTCCTTTATTGGTCACTGAAGTGAATAACCATAGCTCCAGAAAGTTCAGCGTGTCCTTTATTATCATTGAAAGGATTTGAGTCAGTTCACAAATGAGCTCTTGTCTCTCAAAATCAGTTTACCAAAAGCTTGAATACAGTCTGTGCCATGGGGAAAATACTGGAAAAGATTGGAGACCTCTGCTCTGGTTCTATCTGGATACCTGCTGTCAGATCTCATCATCCATGGGATAGCAGCATAACAGGAAGGCTAAGCATGCATTTTCTATCACAAATGCCATTAGGAACATTAGAATAGAGCCTTTGATAACAACCTCAATAGCTATACTCTGTAAGTCACAAACCAGCTGAAAAGAAAAGACTACTATGGAGATTTATTCAGAAACACACTTAATTAAAAGAGCTGAAAGTGGCTACTGCTCCCTAAAGGAGAACCAAAAAGTACCTTGTTGGAGGCAGATTGTTACAGAAAGCTCAAGGTACATCAACGATTAGAAGAGTAAGGGTAAAAAGACCCAGATTTGTGCCCCCACAATTGAGATGCCCAATTAGGAGCACAGGTAAGGAAGAGAGAGAAGCTCCTCCAAGGAACAAGTCATAACTCAGATGGGACAAGCCGGGGCCAGCATCCTCGTAAGGGATACATTCCTAGTGTTTGCATCTCCAGCTCAGTGTGTGAACTGCACGTAAGGCCCTAGTTAATCTGTTTTAACTCAGTTAAAGCCATTGCAGTCACACCTGTAAAAAGGTTCTTGTTGTAGTATCACAGAATCATAGAATATCTCAAGTTGGAAGGGATCCGTAAGGATTTATTTGTATCTTGCAAACTCAGCTACTACAACAGCTTTATATTACAATAACTGCTCTCCCATTTTGAGGAGTACCAATGGAATGATATGTCTCTGTATGTACATCATGCTATAGCAATGTAATACATTTTATATGATGAAATAATGAGACAAACCCAGTGTCAATTGGCTGGATAAAAATAAAAGTGTTCCTCTTTTCAATCATTGAAATTCTTACCACTTGCCCCATCACACTTTTACTGGCATGAGTAACGCTGAGCTGGTATTTTGGTAACAACTCTTGGTGCAGACCTTTCCTGCAGCTCAGAGTTGGAGTTAAGCGGTTTATGGAAGGAAAAATGCTTTGCTGAGTGCTTTTAAAACTCCCACAGAACTGAGAGTGGTCACATCCAAAACATTCTTACTGAGCCAGAAAGGCCAAGCTCACCCCTGCCCCTCTCCAGCGGCTCTCGGGAGGAGGTGATAGCATCCCCACAGTGGCCAGCAGCAGCAGGCCCATGGTTGACACCTCCTGAATCTGCTTGCAAAGCGCTGATAAGGAGAGGCACAGTGCCTGGCAGAAGGCGCGGGCTGGGTTGGCTTTGACAGGCCACTGGAGTTACTTGCGATTTATACGGTCAAGAACAACATGTCGGAGGAGGAAATACAAAGACACGCTTCCAAGGACAAGGTCGCTGTACTTGCCAGTAGCAAAGGCAGAAAAAGGATCAACCCTCCTTTCTGTCCCAACACCATAATTATTCTGAATAACTTTATATTATGAGTGTCATTAGGACACTGGTGGGCAGAAATTATGACGATTAGAAGATAACAACTACTGGAATACAAAGTGGAGAAATTATGGAATAAAGTTTTCAAAAGATGACAAGAAAATGACAAGTTTAACTGTGGGTGAAAGAGGAGCTTGGGCAGGAACTCATCATACTTCTGAGACCGGT
This sequence comes from Bucorvus abyssinicus, assembly GCA_009769605.1. Taxonomy (NCBI): domain Eukaryota; kingdom Metazoa; phylum Chordata; class Aves; order Bucerotiformes; family Bucorvidae; genus Bucorvus; species Bucorvus abyssinicus. Next base: position 72,858,016 of record CM020025.1, read on the forward strand.
ATCAAGAAAGGAAATTTAAGATGAATGACTCATTTGGTACTCATTTCAAGCAGGGGAAATCAGTCTGCAGTGAGAACCCGTCAGTCACTTCTGCAGCTCCGCAGCAGCCTGAAACATGAATGCCATGGGACTGCAGCTCATCATGAGAGCCTAGGCCACCGGAGAGACGTGGTTGTCCTGAAGCTCTGCAGGTGTAGCTCCTGCACTTGAAGGGCTCTGAATGAAGGACTTCCTGCTACTTCCCCATCCACGACTGAGCCCAAAACTCTCAGCATAACCTATGGTGTCTGTCTTAGTATTGCGAAAAGTTGAGTGATTAGTATGCGCAGCCATGAATGCCAACTAGTGGCAGTAAATCTGTAGTAAATAACAGAAAGAGAGGCAAGAGACAAAGAAAGGGGTACCCCTCACATCCCTTTGCCTCAGGGGGAGGCCAAAGGCTGGTGCAATTCTCTTTGAGGCTAAGGGCAACAGCCATCTTTTGTAAGTGAACCCCTCTGACTCCTTTATTTCTAACTCAGCTCTTAATAACGTAGTAGCAGTGCAATTTAAGGGAGAGCAGAAGGCATGTAAGGACTTTTCAGGGGGTTGCTTTTTTTTTTTTTTTTTGAGGTCATCCAGAATGCTTCGAAGACTGTTCATATTAGCATAGAAACTAGGAGAAAGGCAATCACTCATGGAGAATGAAAATGATAATGGCAGCAGAAAAGATGTTTTAATAAATGCAAAATGTCCACGTGACTGGAAAGCTCTTAAGTGTAAAAAGTTTGTAATTACCAGCAAATAAGTAATCAGAGGAAAAATCTCCGCAGTGAGTGTTCAGCTCTTTTCTCTCATCCACCCCTCATGAATTTAAAACTGAATTGCCTGATTTCTATCTTCTCTGTTAAGAAACTGGGAGTAAGAGAAGGGCAGGGTAGGTCATAACGCTTTGAGTTAGTGGAAAATTAATCTGGTCAGGCAACAGACCACTGTTCTTCATCCCATGCCATGTCATTAACCCTGGCATTTTAAATCTTACAGCATATGCTGTCAAATGTAATGCACATTTGCTCTGCTAGAAGAGTCCACTAAATGTGTACCATGTCTCCTCTCTCCCAGCATACACCCAACAATCTCCCCACCTAGAAGAAGCTCCAGGGGACAAACCACAAACCTTCTCATGGTTTCTTCCCTTGAGGTCAGCCAAAGCAATGGTGGGGTGCAATGGTCACCAGAATTTTCCTTGGCTGCCTGGGGAGAGAGAAAAGGTTCAAGAGGAACAAGAGTTTGGACCAAGGATTGCAGGTCTAGACAGTCACTCTTTGCTATCTGTAGTTTAGCTAATATTCAACCATTGAACAAACAAAGCCATGCGACTGGTATAGATCTTTATTTGATAAGGGAATCATTAGCAAGCCTTTCCAAGCCCTCTTTTAATGGGTGGTTAAGAGTACTAAACAGCCCCCAGCTTCATGGTCCGTTAATTATCTGCTTGTGAAGGGCAAAACAATCTACCACTGGCAGATAGAAGAGGTTTCTAAACAGCGTGTTTCCCTTTCTTCTAACCTTTGCAGGAGGACACACGGAAAGATGCTAGGGTTCTGTTTGGTGCATTGATAGAAAAACATAGTCTGTTTTTTCAAAAGCTTCATTCACTGGTGAGCTCCCTATTGCTTTTATAATACCCTTTGTACGTAAATAGCAGGAAAGAGAGCTTCACCGACAGTATTTTACAAAAGAGCTGGGGTTAACAGGCATTAATACAAGTCATGGCTAACTACTGAATAGTTTTGTGTGGCATCAGACAGCTTATATGAGGTAGAACTCTCTTATTGTCTTTAAAATTTTGTTTCACATTGTTTCACATGTGCACAAAGTAAGATTTAAATTCCAGTTTATAATTAACACACAAAACCTTTCCTACATTAGAAACAAAACATAAAACTAATGGAGAACATTGTACAACTGAGTAAAGGACTCCCGGTGTTCTTCACCCTTGCAGTTCTTATTGATCTCCTTTCCTATTGTTTCTACTTCTTCCAAACTAAGTCCACATTTTCATACGTTTTGTGGTTTTACGTCCATTGCTGTTGCCTCCTCCTGCCTCCACTGGCATGTGCAGCTTGCAGCAAAGGAAAGGGTTAAGGATGCTGACCTAGATAGCAGCACTGTCATCACTCCCCATTAATTGAGGTTGGACAGGAGAGGGGATTGCTGGGGCAAGAGATAAGGTAGATTCCTGCATGGAGACACCCAGCTGCAGGAGCAGGGCACAGTGAGGGGATGGCAGAGCGACCGAGGACTGAGAGTACTTCTGGCAGGACTATCCCACCCTGCCACTGAAGTGAACGTGCTGTGTTATGGCCTTAGGCTTGAAAAGCCTCAAAATCAGTCTTTATGCTGAAGCGCCACATTCCTGCTTCTGAAGTGACTTGCCCCATTCTTTTCCCACTGAAGCCCGTCCTATCTCCTTGTGCTCTCCAACAGCCTGCTTTCTACCAGCTCCTTAAACTGAAATTTCCTTTCTCACACTTTTCATGTCTTTTTATGTAGAAGCCAGCAACTAAACACGTTTTGTCTTAACTAAGGTACAAAAGTTCCCAGTAGCAGTTAGGATATTTTGCAACTTGCAAAAGCCTTCCAGGAATGCTAAGTTAAACACGGGGATGTGTTTATCAGTCTCTAATAGCATATCAACTGTTTAAAGTCATGTAGTGCTATATAGAAGCCAGCTAACATACTGTGGGGGGCTTTATTCAGGAGGGTCCCATGGTTTTTCTCCCAACTCAGAGGGTTTCTCTTAGTTCCACCTAACAAATGTCAACTATTAAAACCACCAGAGCAACAACTTAGTCTGCATTTCATTGTCTGCAGTTTGAGCAAAGGCTCTATGTAGTCTATAATCAAAGTAAGCTTCATTCTCTAAGAAATAATTACGGTAGAATTTTCAGGAAGATTTTCTAAGATATATTCTAGGCTGAGTAAAACATATGGCCATTGTATGGGTGAAGTATTAATTTATGACGGCACAATTAGAAAGTTGCGGCAACAGGAATAAAAACACCATACTATGAACACAAGTGATCTCTAAGAAACTTCAGCAAGCGGCGCTCTAGACATATTTGTGCTGCAGACAAGGACTGCCTTTACTCTTTACTTCCTACTCTGGTTCTCAAATTATCACATCCCATCTTCCTATTTGGAAAATGGAAATAGAATGCTAATCGGTTCCTTTGATAAGAACTTAATTCTGCACTGTCTGCCTACTATGAGAATATTCCAGTATTGGAACTCAGTCCAATGTCTGCTGAAATCAAAATACCTGACTTAAGCAGTAACTGGTCTTGGTGTAAGGTACAACATGGTGTGAATACAGATGAGAGAGCGAAATCTTAAATGAAGGCTATAGAAATGCAAGGCTTCATTAAGGCTAAAGAAAAGAAGAAAAGATAACACAAAATAGGACCTTTGCTTTTGGAACCTGAAGGTTAAAAAATACTCCAAAAAGCCTAAAATTATATGGAAAAATATTAGCACTTTACACCATACTCTAACATTTCTTTCCTGAAATAACCAAGTAAATTGAGTGTTTTCAGTGAAGAGTAAGAACCATTCAAGATCTCCTACAATTCCTTTTTATACCATCTTTGCTTCCAGCTTTTACAATGCATGCATAGGAGACTGAAGTGCTAAACCAATTCTTCACCGAGAAAAAAGAGGCACATTAGCCTAAATGAGAGTCTTTTCCTATTTAACATATACATCCCAATTATCCATAAAATAGGACTTTCACTCTGTTAATTGCAAGTGCAATTCAGGTTATTGACATGGAAGAGTATATAAGAGTGGGTGCTTTCCAACCTTCTCCCTAAAAAGTTACATATTTCTAAACGTCACACACCTCTATTGTGAAAGTTATACACTGCCATTATAAAAACATGCCTGGTGCCTGGCGTTTGGGCTTTTTCCATTTTACTCACCTGGTGGGTGCATCTAGGTCTGGAAATGTTACATTTCTTGTAGAGGTTTGCAAAACACAAGCACTGCTTTTGCCTCTCAGAAGAGGCTGCTTTTGTTTCCAGAGAACAATATCGCTCTTTTTTAGCTCAGCTACTAGATACCAGAGGATAAGAGAAGAAATCCTCAGACATCCTAACAAAGACTCTGCTGTACTTTTATTCTGCACAGCATCAGAGCACAAAACCACGTAGTAGAACAAGCATCCACAGCTACTTCAGTGCTTGAGGTGAAACATTTTTTAAAAGCCAGGAATATAACTTCTGGAGCTACCATCATTTCAGCTTCTGACGTACCATCGCACACCTCTACAAAGCAGAATTAAAATTTGTGGTTTGTCCCCCGAGGTTCAGCCTAGTTAGCTCTGTGGTTTGACATAGCCACAACTCACACAGCAACAAAGCTGAAGTGGAAGCTGCCAACGGTAAATCCTTCCTAATGGGATTTCTTCCACATCTTTCCTCAGCCTGGAATTGCCCTTTTGCTGAGTGCGAGCAGGACAATGAAACTATTAGGCAGTTTGGCTTTATTTTGCACGCTGTGGAAACCCTAATTCCCTCCTGGGAGAGATCTCTGTAAAAGGAGAAGCTGCTGTTACATCTGTAATCAAGCAGTACAGCCAGAGAAACAAGGCAGAGCCTTGCATCCTGTGCTTTACACTGCTCAGCCCAGGCAGCTCCCAGTCCTTAAATTAAGTTTGGCTGAGATAAATGCAGCAAAGCCCACTCCGTCTACACGTACAGAAAATATTTTACCTACTAACAGAACCAGTTGTAATTTCCATATTTTCTTTTCTTTCTTCTTGCTCTTACTGTGTCAAATCTAACAAAAAATATTGTGAAATACATTTTAAGTGAAAAGCAAATCAAAAAGGCTAGAATAAGAAAAGCATGCCCCGCCGTGAAATCAAAGGACATTACTCGCAGAACATATAACAAATGTTTCCAAAAGCACTGAGTCAGGCTTGGTGGCCAAATGTAGACAAGGTCCCGGCAATACATCCAGCATTGCTCCATCTGGCATTCAAACCCCACGCTGTTCCCAGCCCAGCTCTGACTTCAGGCACCAATTCAGTGCCTGCCAGGGACTAAAAAAAATATTCCCTGCCAAAATGTCTGGCTTCTTTGGGATTTTTTTTTTACTCCATAACATCAACCCTTGTCTACTAAGGAACGCTGAACAACAGCCTGGATGGAATAACATGGTTTAGAGGGTCGAATCCTTCTGCAGTCTCAGAGGAAGAGGATTCCTGGACTTCTGCAGGAGCACGCGAAAACTCGCAGAGAAACAACAGAGAGGCTGCCAAGGGGGACATCCCTGCCAGATGATACCCAGGCTCGCTCAAGCCACAGCAACAGGCCATCAGCAACCACCATCTGGTAACAGAACTTCTCATTCGTTGCTGTGTGTGATTGCATCTCCCGCGCTTGTCTTCCATCATCTTGTTTACGGTCCCGTTATTTGGACAAAAGCTGGCTCCCAGCCCCATATTCTTCCTCCAGTATTAAAGGTGTGTGTCACGTGGCTAATGGTAGGACAATTCATACCAGCAGGGTTTCTGGCCCTGACTTATAAGCCACGCTGCATGTGGGTCTGATCGCAGGCGTAGGCTGTTCTCTGGGGCAGCTCGGGTGGTTTGTGGAGCCAAGCAGGTGCAAGGGCTTTGCTGAGTTTGTCATCTCCAGGCTCTGTCAGGTACACAGCCTTGCCTTATACAGCTGGTCCTCTCAAATCTAGCCTGAACTACCGCTGAAAATCTAACCACCTTCAGACACCGTGATCTGAGGGAGGGCACCGACGCTGTCCAGGCTTCAAATGCAGCATCGGTCCACAGACCGCAGCAAATCTGCTTCACAGGTTGGGCACACTGGAATCCTAATCTACACCTCCCTCAGCACTGCCCACATCTGAACTTACAGCTTTGCCGTTCTCACTCATTCCTCCTGCCACGGGTGCTGGTACCGGGCTAGTGTCTGAAAGCATCTTCTCTAGTGGAAGGCAAGTCTGTTATTCCTAATGATGTTAAATGGGTAACTTGGAAGGTATCATCTGTTGCTGCTGTGATGTAAAGCAGGTTGCTACAGTGTTGATCCTCCCAATTATTTTTTTACACTTATCAGGCTTAACCATCTACCTGGAATTAGCACAGCAACATAGAAACCAAAGGAAGTGAAGATAAAACCATTATTAAATTATTAATAACCTTCTTGCAATACCAGCATGTGCCAGACAGACATATTAAATATGCTCAAGTTGCTTCAGCTTAAAACTAGTGGGGTTTTGGGTTAGGGTTTTGTTGCCAGATATTACAAGTATCACAGCATAAACCACTAAACACTGTAAAATAAACCCTAAAACGCTAATTGGAGTGTCCAGCTTTAAATCCTACTGATGAGGCTTCTCCATTTGTTTCTTCAGCAAAGGAAGGCTAAGAAGGATCATGCTGTCTATCCCATTCTGTCTTAATCTTTTCCTTCCTCCTCCTTCCATAAATGTTGAACCACTTGGCTCATTTCAGCCACCTTGACAGAAAGCAGAGAGATGAGGTTCCCGGAACCTTCACGAGACAGGGACTGAGTAGAAGAGAGAGACATTGTAATTCCCCGAGTGAAGGAAAGGCTGACTAACTCCCCCTGTAATAAACCTCAGAGAATCTACAGATGACAGAGCCATTAGAAGTGAAACCTCTTACTTCTCCCATTTGTGGAACAACTTGGTTTTGCTTGAAGCACAGCCCTCATTGCGTGGATCTTGATAAACTCCTTTATTAACATATTTTAACTGGACCTTGTCAACTGGCTACAGATTTCTCAGCTGTTCATCCCCATGCAGCATAGCCTTCTCAGTATGCAGTAGTCCACCCTTATGGCAGATCCCAGAAATAACTTTAAAACTATTTTCCTAGGCCTTTACCACTACATAAGTGAAACACACATGATGTGATGTTACTGAACAGTGGAATTAATTTTTTCTCTTGGTACTTATGTTTTATTCTGCTTTCCCATGTTGGCTTCTTTACCATCTCTGTGCACAGCACAAATCAGAACAAGCGCCTGACAGCTGAACACTGACCTCTAGTTTAGTAATATGGGCAGGGACCACCTATTCTTACGGAAAAGGATAGCTGTAGGTTTGGGATGGTAACTAATTGAATTCAGCCACTGCAACCAAAGCTGCTGATTTAAAGATAAAAGATTGTATCTCATTTACCAGCCTCTCCAGGCCAGCTGGCTTTCTGATCAGGAACTGACACATAGAAATCAACAGCCAAAAATTAAAATACACTCTTACACTATTAGGTCTTTCATTTCATCTGCATTAAGATAAAGAACTCATTTTGAAAATCCATAATGCAAAAGCGCACACATAATTTCCTTATGAGGTACAGATGTCTGAAAAAAAGACTTTCTGTTTAAAGTGCTCAAATAACAGAGGCATTCTTTCACATTTGGTTTGCACATCCATCATAGATGCACACTTACTGAACATAAAGTTGATGAATGAAAAATTGTGTCTACCACTAACATCTTGGATTTGCAGGTTAGCAGAATCAGAGATTTTCCAGTGTCTCCATCATGATACACAGATTCACTGGAGTTCACAGACTCCAAGGAAAGCCACTGATTTTTGTGGAAAGGTGTTAACTACAACCAGATGACCAAGCAGGCTTATCTTTGCTTGCTGGCTACCTCCCTGGTTCTCCTGATACCCAGCACCTTGTATACACCTCAATAATTAGTAGAAGTCCTGCTACTTAGGCTGAAAAGCTGGTGGTTCCTTATATGTCAAACTGGATCCTTTTGTTTTAAATGTCTTCCGTGGAAAACTTTGCACTAGATGATTTGTTTTGGGCATGTACATATTCCTAAGTGTTTTTTTCCAGGTTTTATGTTCTGGGCTTTGCAGCTGCTGGAGTACAGGGGAGTACCGCTCATCCCACCTTCTCCAAAATTCCATCTCCCAGTACAAATGCTACAGAGTACTTATCCCCACCCATGGGGGTCCTAGAAGAAATTCCCCAGATGAGCTCCCATCACTCATTCCATGGGACGTGCTGCACCAGGCAGGGCAGATGATGGGATGGAGGGCAGTACCACTCAGCCCTGGCAGCAGGAGGATCGTGTAGTATTTAGTGGCTTAGATACCAGTGCCACTTACCACCTCCTAGCCTGAGAGACCACTGTGTCCTGCAGCCACAGCAGAACAAGACGATGACAAGGTCCTCCCACTGAGACTGGGACAGCGCTAGGCTCCGACCACTCCCAGCAGACACAAGATACAGTGGGCGTGAATTAGGTGTCTATATTCAATACCATTCAACTGCTATTATGCTCCATATCTTGCAAAAAATCTTTCATCTTCTGTGTAACCTGCCTGGACGCACCCTGACTTTGAGATACTATGTTTTGTCACTTCTCGGTCCTTCATCTTCTGTGCCACTTAGGTATTTCCACCAGCCACCAGCAGTCACGGACACAACTTCACCTCCTAAACCTCACCGTGCCCAAGGGCAGAAGCTATTTTTTTCCAACTTACTTCCGGAGGCCAATCCATCTTAGAGCTGAATGAGGAACAGCAAATCTGCTTATCCACTGCACGCAGACAGATGGTGTATCCGTGTGGATGGTAGACGGAATTCCCCTTGCCACATCCAAGTTCATGCTGGACGCCACCACATTCAGGCAGTCCAGTTGTCCTGGAATCCCTGCATACTCGTGGGGTTAGGTGGTGTGAAAGTTAAAAGCTCCCAGTGCTGTCTCCTCCACACAGTAAACTGCAGTGCACTCCATCCCTAACACTCTGTATGAGGTTATGTCACACAGGCTGGGGTCACACTACGTGACCACCTGCCTCCATCCATACATGCACATATAGGGGCTGCGTGGAAAAGAGCAGCAGCTGCTCTGGCACAGGGAGCCACAGGCTGCGACAAAAGCTGGCACTGCTGCTGTGGCTGGGGTCCTGCTGCAAGGAGGGTCCTGGTTCCCTTAAACCACCCCAGCAGCCAGATGTACACCCCAGCAGCCAGATGTGCACCCCAGCACGGCCCCCGGCACAGCCACACACAGTCACTTGCTGAGAAAGAAAACGCTGGGGAGGGCTCAGTGAAATGCAAATTTAGCTGGTTCAAAAAGAAAACGAAAGTCGGAGGGTTTGCACAGGAAACAGCCTGGGGGGCGGGGAACCCAGACTGAATGCTTTTCATTGAAATGCAAAGTGGAAATTTTTCCTTCTCAGGAAAAGCGAAAAACCCCCACAGGGTGATAAATTTTTTTTAAGGGAGCAGGAGAGTAACTGGTAGCAAAACTTCTATGCTAGGCTGGTCCTGAGAAACAGAGTGAGTTAAATCATCCCTTGTGCATTCTTGCACACGCTTCCCTGCTGCGTGACACTTTCTGGTTTTTTGTCACTGCTGGTTTTGAATACACGGGGGAAGAAAAAGCCTATCGAGATTCACTGAGTAGAAACAGGAACCCGTCCAAGCTAATACTAGCATGTCTCAAGCACAGCTGGTAATAACCATCTGCCCACGTTTCCCAAAAGCCTTAGTTGTTCACCCCTTCAGCCGCACGTGCTGTGCCACGGCGTGATGGATGAACCTCTGGCATACAAAACTGACAACTGCAGAGGCCCCCACAGCAGAGCACACGGGTGACTGCTTCACAGACAATCGTTTAACCATCTATAGAAGCTTTTTTAGCTTTGAAAGATGCACTTGCGTGGATTCATCTTATCCAGCAGATGAGAAAAAAATGAGAATAGGATTGACAGGCAGAAACAAAAAATTATTTGGCTTCATCTGAAAAAGAGAGGTGCTGTTTTAACCAGTGGAGAGTGTTAGCTGGCAGAGGGAGCAGCTAGGAAGAAGGTGTCTTGGAGGGGCACTGAATGCAGCAGGAACAGAGCCCAGTGAGCAACCATCTGTATCAGCTTTTGTGCCGGCAATGGAAGCACAACCCCTATCACTGGCTCTTTCAGCGTCATTTCTTGTAGAGCATGTGCACTTCTTTCAGACTCACTTGGTCTCCAGCCACCACTGCTGATGCACTAATTGGTGATGCTTCTTCTCAAATCAGCCTGTATGTTCTTAGCGGCCCACCCCTATCCTTTGTTCCCTTCCTGTCATGGCACCCTCGCTGTCCTGAGGTGACATGAGTGACTAAATCTGCTGATTCTTTCATTCCAGCTTGTTTTGAGTTAGTGGTTTTGAGAACCCATCTCCTCTCTCATGTGCTACTGAAATTGTCCCAGAGTTCCTCAGCGGCTCTCAGGAGAGAACAGAGCAGCAGTCGCACACAGGCAGAGCCTGTAAAATTATCAGGTTTGGTGCTGTGTTCCCTTTTAGGAGACAGGGTGGAAAATAAACCAAGCATCCTAGGAGAGAAGGAAGAAAGTGCTGGAACTTTGTTTCTCCGCAGCTCTGGTAGAGAGGGATGGCGGGAGAAGGTTGGTACCTTGTCCTGCTCATGGAGGAGTGAGGGCTTTGGGCAAACAGGTTCAGCTCCATAATAAGTATAGCAGTTACAGGCAACCTCTTAAGTGATGGAGATAAATATTATCTCCAGTATAACTGGAGTCAACAAGCTAAGGAGTGCTGATGTTTCTTGGTAGAAGCCCGTGTTCACAAATCAGAGATCAGCTAAGCAAACTCACTACAGACTCTGGGGAAACACAAAGGCATTTTAGGTTTTGTGTGCTGAGTTCAGGCTTCTGGTAAATTTTAACTTAACCTTACTCCAGCTGTTTGCTTTCATAGAAAAATGTATGTGTAACTATGTGAAGAGTGAAACAGAAATTTCAAGAAGAAAATTTTAAAAAATATATAATTTTTTTAGCTCAACTTTCACTTTCTACAGGGGAAGAAACAAATCCAACTCCAGCCAGTCTAACTGGGAGATGGTTTATGTGTTCGTGGAAACTTAACCTGATCAAATTCCATGCTTTATCTTTTTTCCTTTACTACTGTCTTTCACATATAGTTTAGGCTCTCGTTCTGCCCTGAAAAAGATGCAGTTACAAAAGGATGAGTCTATGTAAGGTTCCTGTGCGGCTATTAAAAAGAAATGTCAATTGTAAGCACTTAATAACTTGGTTTACTTATTTCTGGATTACTAATACCTTGTGGATACCCTGTTTTTACTAACACAGCGCGTATAGACGGTGCTCTCTTCTAAACGCTGTTGATTATTTCAATTCCTTCCTGGGATGCTGCTTTGAAATCCTTTCACTGGTTTCTGTGAAACCAGTCTCTGAAGAGGAAGAGCGATGCTTTGTGCAGCTGCTTTAACTTTTGAATTTCCTTGCTTAAATGCCTTGGAGCTTACTTGTGCCTGACTGACTGGCAGAATACCTAAATGAATGGCTCCTGGCAAAATGTAAATATCTGACATTCTGCTCCAGCGACAAGTTATTTTAACAGTGAAAACAAGCAAATACCTGTCTAAACGACATGGTAACTGCTTTAAAGAAGTAAATGTAAGGGTGACTAGATATGAAATGTTTTTTATCTATTAAAGAAGTTTCTTTGTATTCATTTTAAAGAAAAACTATAATAAGCACTGTCAACTTTAATATTTCCTCTCCACATTGTCATTCCACAGGTGGTCAAAAGACTCTCTCTTGTTTTGGTCAGCTTCCAATGCCTGTATCAGCCCTGACTAACTCTGCAAGCAATCCCATTGAGGTAAATGGAACTAAATAAGGAGAAGATGCTACCCAAGGTAAAGAAGTTTACAAGCCCTTGAGACAAGAAGGTTGCAGAAACAGGACCTTTGCTCCTGCAAAGGGTCAGGTGAGCCAAGTAAGACGGATTTACCTTTCTGAAGGGCTAGCTGATGCAGGGGGTGATAATTGCTTGCTTATGTTAGTGAGCAGCTTTAAATGCATGAGACTATCACCTCCATTCATAGTACCACAGCAGGGCTTCTTGGCTTTGCCTGGTAGTTACTTCCAAATGTATGTTACTGGAGATGCCTTGTTAAGAAATGTTAAAACAAACACGTTTTATAAAACTCTCTTTACCTGTAATGTAAAATTACTACAAAGCAGACACAGTCATGAGTTGAAAATTTTGCTACTGAGCTGTAAGCCTGGATTGAATGTCCCAGGTGTTTTTCATGCTGGAACTCCAGAACTGAAGTGCTTTGAATGCGGCTGGTTTAGAGCTGGGGTTTTGTGCTGGAGGTCATTCTGAAACAACTGTGTCCGTATCTTCCCAGGGTTTAACCACCGTCTCCTCCTGCTGCTGGAGTTGCTCTGGGGACATCTTGCCAGGATGTTGGTAGGACTTTACCATTGTGAATTCCAAAAAATTACAGATTTGCCAGTAAACTCCATCCCTAAACCACTGGCTGCTGGAAGTCTTCTCTCAGTATTTGCCATGCTTCTTGTATTCCTTTTTCACTACAATGGGTGTGAGGATAGAGGACTAAACGACCCATTGCTCTGACCCAATATGGCAGTCCTTAAAAACCCATTCAGTGCAGCAGTCTGCTTGTTTTCTGCAAGTCTCAAAGCACTTTAGAAGGAGTGCAGATGCAGGGGTGTGTCTCAGAGAAGTGAAGGGGCTTGCCAGCAATCTCTGAGCAGACTGACTCCTGGCACTCGGGAAAAGCACACAGATCTCCTTAGTTCATTCATGGTTCTTCTTTCTCTTCTGTGGCTATTCCTAGTTTGCCTCTCGTAAAGCCCTCAGTTTATGATTTTGTTGGTGGTGTTTGTAAGCTGCTGTCTCAGTCATTCTGCTAAGTTAGACACTCCTACAATCTCTAGCATGCTCTCTCAGCTTTATCTGTGCTCTAATTCTATGAGTACCACACTTTCCTTGCCTTATTTATTTGTCTGACTTCCTATAACCTGAAATGCAGTGGAAATAAATAATAATGGAGACTGTCTCTCATAGTGCTAATTATGCATTAAGTTCTTTAGAGGTCCTAAGGTTTTGCTTCATGATAGCAGTCTAGCTTTCTTCCTCATTTGGCAGCAAATCCAATTACATACAAAATGAAAAACCGCTGGCCCTTGACACAATCTTTACATCCCCTTTTATATTTGTCTTTTTATGCTGACTTCTCCCAGATGGCTAACCCTACCTGGAGCCATCTATTTGCTGTTGGCTTACCTGTTTGCTGTAAAATGCTGTATTCCCTCCGCAAGACTTCTCAAGCTCCAACTGTAAGTTTGTGCTTTTGGACCACAGAATCTGTAAAATAATTTGGGTTTGGGTTTATGTTTTCTGCACCTAGTGGATGAACACAATTAAAATGCATTTTCAGAGAACACCTGTATATGCTAAGAAAAATATTTGGAGCCAAGAGGAAAACAAAAGATCAGTTACTGCTTGCCTAAGGTTTCCTAAGGTTTCTCCAGCTGAGAAGCAGTGACCTTGAAGTCAGGACCAAAAGGAACCTAAGTCTGGATGCTACAGGACCAAAAGGAACCTAAGTCTGGATGCTACAGGTATCATTAAAGACAACAGAGCTTTCATATAGATTGCTGACACCATGACTGAAAGAAAAATCTGACTGTGGTCAAAAGAGTAACTGGATAATAGAAAAGACCACGGAAAGAAATTTTCAGCTGAGATGTGATCATTACAAGTACTTTGGAGCTAGGTACACACAGTACAGAAGTATTACCCTGACATGACATTCAGGACAGAGTAGATTTCACTGAGAATAGGGCTGAAACATGACTTTGGAGGAGGCGATGGTGCTGAAACAAATGGGCAGCCAAGGTAGGCAGGGTAGAGACAGATGGAACACGCTGTGAGACACCATGACATAATACTGCCTGTGCTATGATTGTGTCTGGAAATCTGAATCACATTGTTTGAGCCCAGAGCATAAAATGCCACAGTAACTACTCAGAGGTATTCCTCACCAAAACCTCTAAACCTCCATAAAAGCAGCGACACTTTTTTGTTCCAGTTGGAGTTTCCACTGACTTTCAGGCTGAAGCTCCAAGTAGAGCATAGAGAAAAAGATTGCAATTAGGAGAATAAATAGTACCTTGGTACTCCCTGGGCTGGCTAGCTAACAAATTTATCCCTCTAGAGCACAAACCAGAAAGCTGTCATTGAAGAGATGCCAAAAAAGCCATCTTTGTATGGCTCAGATCTTAATTTTCCACCTGAAGGAAACCATACATGAGGACAAGCCAGGCCATTTCCACTGTGTTTTTCAATCTTCAGACCAGTCGGGAAGGGATGAGGGTAATCAGGACACTCTGCACACCCAGAGTGGGAGTGGCAGCAATAAAGTGCTTATAAGAAACTCGTTTGTAGAAAAGCACCCTTTATTTCCTGACCCAGATACCTGAAATAGGTGAGGGTTATACTGGCGTCAGAGAGGGCAGCACAATGTAAACATCAGAGATAAAGACATGATTAGCTACATAATCAGACAACCTCAGTGTCTCCTGACACATGTACTTCACAACCGCTTGTTTAAGAGATGTTGCTGTTACCTTGCCGTTTGAAGTAGAAATACCCAAAACATTTTGCAATAGTAAATGCTACCTTAGGAGACATTTGATCAGTGAAGAAGCACTGTCTAAATATCATGGAACTCCCAGAATCAGTACCTCTGAGGCCTTTAGCAGCCAGAAGCCCTTAGATTTTCTCTTCTTCTATTTCTATGATGATATCACTAGTGTCATTTTGCATCCTGAAGTGCCATCAGTTCTCTAAGGAGTGGCCAAGCCCAGTTTTACAGAGCACTCTTTGCAGCAGTCCACTGCATCTCACCCACATAGTAAGCCGATCTGCTTTCTTTTTTTTTTACATCCACTAACGAGAACATGACAGAATTCATTATAGCTGTAAACCAGACTTTCAGCATGAGTAGCAGAGGGAACCTGAGCTGGAGGTGGCGTTCCTAGACCTGCTCATTTTCCTTTGTTAGTTTGGGCACTGAACTCTGCTTAATGGTACTGCCCTGCTGCTATAAATACCCAGGCAGGCACTTGACCTTGGCAGTTGCTTTGGCTAAAATAATTCTCCTTTGAAACTGGCAGGAGCACAATAAAAGCACATGCCTGCTGTCCCCTGCAGCCCGGCACTCAGCTGTAATGAATGACCTTTGTCTTGCTCTGAAGGTGCAGCTTCATGACTGGCTTATGCTGAGCTAAGGACTAGTACCAAAATGGTGACTCCACCCCATCCTTTTCCTCTGCTATGTGGCCCTACTCGCTTTTGTGGTGTCCCTGATCAGACTGAAAATTAATCTTTTTCTTTTCCCCACAATGATTCAGCCCACTCTTAGAGTGAATGGAAGGAAAAATGCACCCCTAGGATTCAACGCATTTTTCCCCATAACAGACATCTGGGTTAGGAAGAAAGCCTCAAAATAACTTCTCCTTTTCCTTTCACTGTGAGGTGACTAGACAACTATAAGTTTATCTAAAGGTAGATGAGAAAAATCTCATCATTAAAGTGTGTATCCATCTCTCCTACATTTCCCCATTGAGCAGTTTTCTAAGCCAGCTGACCAGAACCCTTCACCATCCTAGTGCGAAGTATGTACCGCTATAGGCACTTCATCCTCTTAGCCTGCAGTTTAGGATTAGTCAATTTTCCCTCAGGATCAAGTGTCAAGTGCTGATATTCTGCCTTTAATGTCTGTAAGGACCTATGTTTTCTCCAATTAAATTCTCTAGGTCAACCGTTCACTACTGAGCAAGTCCAGGAAGGCCTCTGTCACCTCAGATTTCAGGATCATGGTGTCAGGCTTGTGCCAGACAGATCCTTCTGTGAGGTGCCTGCCTTTGCTGAGGAGCCATCTATGGAAGCAAAAGTTGCCCAAGCCCAGTGCCCACTGGCATTTTTCATGGCAAAAACAAATGGAAAAGAGTTGGGCTTTTTCTGCATAATTGTTTGGCATTCCTTTAATAGTTAACATCTTATAATTGACATTTAGATCATATTACAGTACCCACATGGTACGTTAAAAGGCAACTGGGAAGTTGTCCGGAAGTTACAGCTGTATTTTTTCATCATTTACTACACAAAAAGTAAAGCAGAGCCCTGGTCTATTCCTAGAAAAGCGTTGCTACAGTAGCATCAATTTGAAGCTTGTCAAAATACTGCACTGTGGCAGTAGCACTTACTATAAGGAATAATGAAATTATGCTATAGCATAACTATTCCCTAACTACACACATGCTGGATATCAAAGATGGCTTGGTTGATACTGCATGTTTTATCTGCAGGGGTGACATAAACTTTCCCAGAAACAGAATCTTGCTCTACAAGATGAGCCTCCACCAAGAACTGGCTGACGTACTTTCATGGTCTAATTGCACTGCCGTATCCTTTCTAGCACTGATGGAGTCTTAGCATTGTCGTAACTAGAAGAAAAGAGTAAGTGCAAAAAGTAACAGCAATAAGCAACTGGTGAAGATAATCGACCATGCTCACACAGCTCATTAGTTGCCATTTAGAACTCACCACAGCAAACAATTACCTTGTGCAAACAGGGACAAATGTCAAGTTCCTTTATTACATGAAGCAATGATCAGGGATGCAGGGCTGACAATGTCCTCTTAATATACCTTCTATCGTATGGCAAGACAATTTAACTATGTTGTGTACAATAATGAAAGAACCAAAGAGAAAGTGGAATGTAATCACTTTTGTGTACCTGTTTGATTAGGAAGGTAAGAACCACATCCCCAAGTAGGCACAACAGCTGCAATGATATTTAACACCATTTGTGAAACAATACAGGCAGGTACAATACAATTTGAAATGCATTAAGCAGCATCACATATTCAATAATTTCAATCGGGAACAGGTTTGCAAAAGTGATTGACTACAAGGTGCGTGCATCAACTGTGCTGAGGAAGAGTAAGCAATAAGTTTAGGACATCATATAGTTTTAAGGGTTTTTAATCTCCTCACTGATGCAGAAATAAATACAACAGTCAGTCAAGACAGCAATGAGTAGAGTGCCAATCTGTAACTAAAGGGATGATTTGGAAAAAATGGGTGGGGGTGGGGGTCTGATACCTATCTTATAATGTTCATGTTTTGTCTTCAGTTCTAAGAACTTTTCAAAATAGCTAGGATAAAGGCCTCCATCTTTCAGGCATTGAAAGCAGACAGAGCAGTCACAGTAAAGTTATAAAAGAATAAAAGAACTTATGGTCACACAAAATACAGTTTTAACCTGCTTTCAGAATGGCTTTCATGCAAAATGCTTCCCTGTTTTTTAAAAATTTCAAAATAAGCCACTTCTAGTTGCATATTTGCAAGCCAAAAGCCCTGCCAGGTAACATGCACCCTTTTAAATCTACTACTTTTAATTACTATTCCAAGTCCTGATCGGTAAAACTAAAATCCAGTCAGGCTAAATTTCCACCGACTTTTCCTAAGGTGCTAAAAAGCAAATCAGCAAATTACAAGGAGCTTGTGACTTTCTGAACCTATCAAATCTCCTGCTGCCCACGTGCACGCGTCTCAGCATTAGCTAGTAAGTTACTACAACATGGAAGTTTCCAAAGCACAAGCTAAATGTGCACAGTAAATCTCTGACACATGGCAAGGTAAAAAATGTTGTGCTTATCTAGCCGGTGTTAGCTGATACTGCTGCTGTGAGCTGATATCTGCTATTTAAGACAATTTACTATATTTTATGTGCATGAGTGCCATAGTTTAATCCTAACTGGCAACCAAGCACCAGGTAGCCTCTCACTCACTCCTCCCACCATCCCCCTCCCCTTCTCCGTGGGATGGGGAGGAGATTTGGGAAGAAAAAACCAGTAAAACTCGTGGGTTGAGATAAAAACAGTTCAATAACCGAAATAAAATAATAATAGTCATAACAATAATAGCAGTAATAATAATAAAAAGGAAGATAACAAAAAGGGAGAGAAATAAAACCCAAGAAAAGACAAGTGATGCACAATGCGATTGCTCACCACCCGCTGACTGAGACCCAGACAGCCATCGAGCAGCAATCAGCCCCTCCGGGCCAACTGCCCCCAGTTTATATGCTGAGCATGAACATCTTTGATAGGGAATATCCCTCTGGCTAGTTCAGGTCAGCTGTCCTGGCCATGCTCCCTCCTGGCTTCTTGTGCACCTCCTCGCTGGCAGAGCCTGGGAAACTGAAAAATCTTTAACCTAAGATAAGTGCTACTTAGCGACAACTAAAACATCAGCCCGTTATCAACCTTATTCTCACACTAAATCCAAAACACAGCACTGTACCAGCTGCTAGGAAGAAAATTAACTCTATCCCAGCCGAAACCAGGACAATGGGTTGTTATTAATCAGAAGTGCTGGCATTACAACACCAGATACAGGAAGAGGTATTCACATAGACTAAATTTAGCCGAGTGAAGCTACTCCCCATTCGCCGCTCCTTCTGTAGTCTGTGGAAATGTAAGCTTCTCTGAAAGGCAGCTCAGACCATGAGCTTATTTTAGATGGAAGTTACAGGAGAGTTAGAGAGCTGATTTAGTGTTTCTCAGCCACAACAAAGGGAAGGGACTCTCCTTGCACCTGCTCATTCTGCCCTTTCTTGAGCCGTCTGGTGTTTGCTGGGCACTCCACTGAACCCAGTCAGTTGGCTAATGAACAGAAAACTACTTTGAGGAAGGAAAAGTGATAGCCTTCAGCTGATGCAACGAGCTGAACTGGCCCAGAAAAAGATTAGAAAAGCATAAAAGCTGATGGGTGCAAGGGATGAGCAGGGGTGGGGGGCAGCACTTTGAGACTTGCCTGTTCTGGTAGTGCTGAGCTGATCTTTGCCTCAGCCCTGCTGGGTATCTTCAACCCTTGGCTGCTCTGTAAAGGGAGAGTTTTAATGGTGGAAGTGGCTTAAAGGAGCCCCTACATCCACAGTGTAACTTCCCACTCCTGTTCTCATGTTGCTATCACTGTCGTGGGGCTGGATAACAAACTGATAGGAATGATGTCCCTAAAAACAGAGATTTGCTCGCAAGCCAGTGCAATCACAGCAGTACAGAAAAGACAGAAGCATTGTTTCTGGAACAACAACGCAGAACTGGAAGCTACCAACATGGGGCAAAAACACCAGAAGCTGACTCGGCTTCTGAAGCCAGCATCTCTTACCACGCTTTAAATGGCATCATTTCTGATGACTATGGTGGGGTGATGAAAATAGCTTCCCTGGGCAAGAAAGAGCATTTGAGAATAGGCCCCCAGAAGGCTCCATTTATTCACTCACCATAATAGGAGGGGTTCAAGTCCTCTCTTCTGTGGGCATCTCACTTAGCTGTGAGTCAGAAGGTCAAAGCTGGGCATCTGCATTACATGCAGACAGCAGTGGGTGTTTGTGGTTGGTGAGGGGTGCCTGGAGGAGGTGGCATGAGAAATGAGAACATGAGCTACATCTTAAACTTGCTTTGTGGCTGGCTTGCAGATCTGAGGAACAGTTTCTATGTTTTGGTTTCTTTGCTTAGAAGAGAGGAGTATCAATATCCAAAATAATGGTACTTAGACGGTGCCAAACAATCAGAAAGCAACATCTTCTGATGTCTGCTGGTTTGACCCAGCTTTGGAGCAATGAGTTTGCACTTAAATCCTCCAGGTCACATTACTGAGTTCCGTACATGAAGTATTTCCCTGGCTCTTCTTTCAGTACGTAGTAATGGTATGTGTTGAAGGAAACCACAGTACCTCACAATAATTAAAAAGGATCATAGAAATTATAAGTGGCCATCTGTTAAACAAAAATCAAAAGTATTTGTTACAGTCATCCTAAAGCTCATGGCTCACTTCGCTTTGCCTACAGCATTACAAACCACAGTGGAAGCTTGATTGGTTGAATAACTGGGCTATGTTTTATACTTTGAAAGAGAAGATTCAAAATGTGTCCATGGATGTCCCACCTGATCTTTGTGTATCACCCTCTAGGACCACTACTGGAAAATGTAACCCCATTCGCTTCATTTGGGACTTGCATCTGTCCCCACTTTCAGCAATGATTTTTTCCCCAGCAAAACCCTCTAACCACAGGAACAGATTAGCGGAGTCAAGGGGCATGCTGGACTCACAGCAGACCCCTTCTTCTCAGCATACTACTGTATATGATTTTAAAGGCAATGAGTTTTATTTTCAGATTTTGAAAACTCCTCAGTTTGAAATACGGAAAAGGTTTCAATGAGATCAACTCGCATACCTTCATGACCAAGTCTGCCAGGCTGACAGAGAGTGCTAAGCTGCAATGCCTCCTCTGGGGAGTAGCCCCTGTGTTGCTGCCACTTGCCACCTCGCAGGACATATACAGGTCAGGTGAAATAAGCTGTGACCGAGGACATTCCAGGAGCCTCCCCAGTGTTCAGATACAGACCGATGCATAGCATCTGCCAACAGTTCTCTTCCCCCTCCCCAAAAAGCCAACACCATTAACGGTAGGATGCTCCCCCGCATCACCTGATTGCTTTCTGCCAGCTTCCATCAACAAACCTCTACCACCATGAGTGCCCAGTGGTTCAGTGCAAAGTGTGTCCTTCCGAGCATTCACATAGGACTTGGCTGTAGTGATGGAGCCAAACATTCCTCAGTACTGGGAAACATGTTAAATAATGCTCACTGGAAGCTCGGTGGTGTTCACAGTATTTTCCACAAAGCTTGCTCTGTGAACTGCAGAGCAGTATGGGTCCAGAGAGCAATATGGCAAAGGTTAGTTAAGATATCAATGGACGCTTCCCAAAAAGGAGGGTGGTCGATCAACCTTGACCCTTAACATCAGCAATCTGCTTCAAAAGCAGTGGCTGGAAGGCTGTGACTGTACTAGAGAGCACGGGCAGAAGTGTGTTTCTGTAAAACAGGCAAAAATGCATTTGCTCTGTCTTCAGAATTAAGATCATTATTAACAAGGTAAATTGTGGGATCATGTAAGTGAATGTCTAGGTGGAAGAGAGTGGGAGAGAAGAATCTGTTCTTTACCAAATTCAGTGTAAGCTCTGTCCAGACACGGGGGATTCAAAGAGTATAGCACCTTCGCCAAGTATGACATGCATATGAGGAAACCTGGAATGGACTCCTAAAGAGGTAGTAAGTCCTGCAGTTATGGAACTACTTCAGAAGCCATTAAAGAGATTATATGTGTTTTACCATAAAGCACTACCGAAAAACCTACTATAACATATGCTACTACACAGCACTACTAGAAGAATCTTTGTACTGGGATAAACTGGGGTGGCGCACATCTCTCTTCAGGCAGATATGCCTGCGGTATGTCATTACAGGGGATGATTGCACTAAAGTGAAAAACTCTTCAGACGAACGTGGCCTGGCATTCTTGTCTGGAGACATATTAGGCTGACAAAGGCATATTCACTTCTTCAGATACACAACGAACAAATTCCAGACAGAAAAATCTTAGCACTACTACGTTTTCGGAACAGTTAACCAGTTC
Source organism: Bucorvus abyssinicus (assembly GCA_009769605.1). NCBI lineage: Eukaryota > Metazoa > Chordata > Aves > Bucerotiformes > Bucorvidae > Bucorvus > Bucorvus abyssinicus. The sequence goes on from CM020025.1 coordinate 72,879,405, forward strand.
AGATTGTATGGCAATTCATCTACTGATAAAAATCACTGTCCTTATGTCATACAAACTTCCAATTCTATGTATTTTTGCTTGCATTTGGAAGGCATTGGCTGAGTGGTCCTTGTGGAAAAGAGACTTCTATTTATCCATGGATTGTAATGGACTGGGAAATGTTTCAAAATATTTCTTTAACAATTTAAAGATGAAAATAGAAAGGATCTTTAAGAAAGATAGTTTAGGGTGTTCTTTCCTTTTTTCTTTTACTTCAAGAAAGAATGTTTTACCGAGATGATGGCTGAGATCCTACAAGGCCTTTCAAACAGTTATGCGGGCACAGTGGGGTGAAGAAAGAACCATAGAGCAAGGACATGAAGAGTCACTGAGGGCACGAGAGGGAGGTAAGGTCCTTCCCAAGTCAGGTCCTTTGCCAGAGCCAGATGTGTGTATCATATAACTACTGTATTGGCAGATTTCTGCCTTACCTCTTCATACAGCAGCTGTTGTCCCTCTTAAACTTTTTAATGAGCCAGAGCTATCAAGGTACTTCAGTTGCTACAAACTGAGTGCTATTACTTTCCTAATGGCAAAATTTTATAACCATTTGTTTCCTCTGATGCCAAAGAAATTAATTAAACGAGATCATCACCTTTCAGTTCTTTTCCACTGTAGTCCCAAACACTGAAGCACAGACCCCCTTCCACCATGACGCAGGTTTGCAGGAAGAAGCCTCATTTGTTCACTTGCCATGGCTCACAGATATGTTTTCCAGTTCACCTTCTGCATGTCTGTGCAAGCAGTTGGAGATGTTAGGGGCACCTACACACACAAGTGCCCCAAAAGGACCTCTTCCACCAAGACCAGGAACTTCAGCTGCAGGCAATCACTGTGCAAACTTGTGCACACACGCATGTGATGTACATTTGGGGTTTTTTTTAATTAACTGCATTAGAAAGAACTTAACTATTATGAATGTGTTATCTGTATGACACTGTATAATCTTTAAGCAAAAATTAAACAGAAACTAGGCCCAATGCCAAAAATAAGGAACTATTCCTTCAAATAAAACTGGGCTAAAAGAAGCTTGCAAAACTGCCACTCCAAGATCATTTTTCTTTATTGTCTATTTTCCCTTCAAATGGAACATCCAGATGAATTAAAATACAAGTGGACCAGGATTTTAATTCAGCATCTGCCAGCACTGTGTGTGTCAGCACCTCGTGACTTCCAGCAGACGAATTCATTTCTCTGTATTTTGCAAAGCTGGGCAACTAATTCGTTTTTCTCCATTTTCTCCAAGCCATGTGAAATAACGCTCAGAGAATATCCATTCTGCAGCCCAATGACCTGATCCACCAGGTCTAACACAGTGACAGAAGACCCCCTTCTACCTTATGTTTTCCTGCCACCAGACCTACAGCCCATGTCCTTGAGGTCTAATGGGTTCCGTCCCTTCCTAGGTCATATTCTTCATGATGTTTATTATCTTAGGACTACAGCCATTATCAGACCATGGCCATCAACCATCAACATTTTGCTGTGGGAAAGAGTACCATTTATTAGAGTTTTTCAAGGGAGATCTCTGTACCTAAGCAGGTTTAATTGCAGTTCGGAAGAGAGAAACAGCAGGGAAATCCTATCTACTTTCATGTGTTTTGGGAAGACAATGGGACAGATGAAAGTAGTGAAGTATCTCAGACTTATCTAATGACACACTTTGTATACAACCCAAAAGTTAAATGTGATTAAAATGTACACACAAAAAATGTTGTAATTGCATGAAGGTTATCAGGCAAATTTATTTAGACTGTGGCCCTTAACACTAGGGTTTGTTTTTCTGGAAAACTGCACTTCATCAAAAATGTCAACGTTGCCAAACTAGAGTTGAACTTTGAAACTGTGACTCGTCACCAGGAGACTTCCTGTGTGACCTTGGGAAGATCTTTCCACCTCTTTGTGCCCCAATCCTCCATCATCTGGAACAATAAGTAAGTAAATAACTAAGAGCAGGAAGAGGGAATTATCTTTCTTCTCCCATCCTGCAGTTGCCTTGTCTATTTAGAACGCAAGTGCTTCAGGGACAGGATTAAATACCCTGTGCTCTTAACACTGTGAACAAAATGAATTCTCATCTAATGAGGGCCTAGGAGAGCTGTTGTAACATCTGGTAAATGACCCAATCTGCCTTTAAAGCTTTAAGATCTTGCAAACAGGAAAGTGGTCTTTTCTGCTTTATTTAATTATAAATGCTACTGTGATAATTGATTGTTGAAAGCTCGTAAGGAGAGAGAAGGATCCTGTCCAAAGAAGACATAAAGCAGCGGTGAAGGTTGCTCACAACAGGCACTGGCAGGACAAGCGCAGCCCCTTGGATCTGTTTCAGGAATGAAAAAACTTTGCTCTGATTCTTCGTTAACTTCTCCTATACCTTTTCTCCTTCCCCGTCCCTTAAGGTTCAGCTGTGCATGTTCCCATTTTGATTAAACAGGATAGATTTTCCTACCCCTGCATTTCTTTGTGTAACTATTGTTTACCTCCAGCTCCTATTTCAGTTGTAGTTACCAAAGTCTTGAATTTATTTATTATAGCAAGCTGCTACCTGAAGTGTCATGTGGATGGCTTACCTCATTTCATTCCCTCCACGGGACACTTTGCAATGTCAAAATGTAAAGAAGGAAAGCTCTTCACGGTTAAATAGTCATTTAAGGCCAGAATGAATCTATGCTGCTGCCCAAAAAAGCTGGTTTTACCCTTTCCTCATTACTTGTGCTTACCACGTCACTCATGCTGGCACCAGTGTTTGTTTGGCTGCTTGGTGAGCCAGGAAAAATTCATCATCATCATGGCTTGGCTTCGCGGACGAAGATTTGGGAAGGGCTTTGCCCACGCTTATTGCAAGCGCGTTGATGGCTGAAAAGGCCAATGCGGGATAGGCAAGACCGGTTGCAAAGAGCACACCGGAGGGTCTCCTTGGGTGGTATAGTCGAGGCATGGTTCTTTCTGCGCTGCCTTTTCTCCTCGAGACTGATTCTACGCGTGCTCTCAAAGGAGACAGCAGCGTTATGTATGGTGTGTCTCCAAATCTCCTGATTGGAGGCCAGGGTGGACCACTGATGGTGGTCAATATGGCCTAGGCTTAGGTGTTGTTTCAGGGAGTCCTTATATCTCCTCTTTGGAGCTCTTCTCTTGCGGCAGCCGGTGGCAAGTTCACCATAGAACACGATCTTAGGGAGGCGGTGATCCGCCATCCTGGAGACGTGCCCTGCCCAACGCAGCTGCGTTTTCGGCAACATGGCCTCAATACTGGTGACGTCTGCCTGTTCAAGGACAGCAACGTTAGTCACGTAGTCAGTCCAGTGGATGTTTAGGATTGTGCGGAGGCAGCGCTGATGGAAGCGTTCGAGGAGTCGCAGATGGTGGCGGTAGATGACCCATGATTCAGACCCGTACAGAAGAGTAGGCAGTACCATGGCTCTGTAGACACTGATCTTTGTACTTTTCTTCAGGTGTTTATTGCACCAGACTCTTTTATGGAGTTTTCCGAAAACTCTGTTTGCCTTTGCTATTCTGTTGTCTATCTCTTTGTCGATTGTGGCATCTGAGGAGATGATGCTACCCAGATAGCTGAACTGCTGGACTGACTGAAGCTCTGACTCGCCAATGGTGATGTGGGGATGATGGTAATCATCTTGTGGTGCTCGTTGGTAGAGAACTACCGTCTTCTTCAAGCTGACTTCCAGCCCAAAAAGCTCAGCCGCCTCTGCAAAGCAGGATGTTAAGCGCTGCAGAGCTGCTTCTGTGTGGGCAACAAGGGCGGCATCGTCAGCAAAAAGCAGCTCGCGGACAAGGTGATTCAGGGTCTTGGTGTGGGCCTTCAGTCACCTTAGGTTGAAAAGGCTCCCATCGGTACGATATCGGGGAGAATTAATCCAGTTATTACTAACCTGGCAAAATACCTGGGGGGGGAAAAAAAAACAAACCCCAAATCACTAAAACTTTACACTAGCCACAACAACAGGGAAAAAAAGTTAACCACAGTCTTATAAGGGAAGGTCTAGGCTCTCTGTGTAGTCACATTTAACCCAGTGACTTATTTGGGAGGACTCTGGAATCTACCCTTCTGTTTTCTTTCTTGTGAGAGAGTTAATCATGTGTGACGAGGAACCTAAAGCTTTTTTTTTCTCGCCAGTGAAACTAAATGTGTACAGTTCAGTGTTTTGCCTCTCCTTTCTTCCTTTAGAGGTAGAAAGAAATACTGATACAGTATTAGGAGAAAATACTCTTCGGGGTTCTTTCCTATTTCCAATGCATTGGTCCTGCAGGAATTTCAACAAATCACTTCCTTCTCTGCTCAGCAAGGGCAAATTGTATACCCAGATTTTCAGTTTTTCTGTTCCATTGGTCAGAGGAAAGGCACATCATATCACCTGATTTTTACTGTTACCTACAGTGAGGGATGTGCTTATTACTTTAACCAGGCACAAAATTCCATTCACACTCCAGGGGCTCATTCCACAGGTCCTACATATTAAAATTTTAAAGGGATATGGCAAAATGGAGAGAATGGGATACGGAGAGGGCTGAAGCAGACGGAGTGGGAGGGGGAGCGGTTGCGGCACTGCATCAGGTTACATCCTTGTTCCTGCCAGAGCATTTGTGTGTGACTCCAGGCGTGCCTTTGTCCTGTCCGCATTTGTTCGACCTCGAAAAACTCAACCCAAGTCATCTGCAGTGCAAAAATCAGGGAGCGTAAAAATCAAACACCACCAACTTGAGCAACTTTGCCCCGGAAGAGCATCGTGTAAAATGCTTTATTTTTGCACGTCTTGCTGGCAGCGATTCCTCTGCATGTTCCTTCTGGCCAAGTCCGTGGCCCTGTGAAACAGAGGTAACGCTTCCCCACCTTGTTAGCTGACTGTGAAGGTAAAACCGAACAGACTCTTGTCAGACCATCAGCCTCTGTGACGGCCACCACCTGAGCGGTGCCGGGCTCCCAGCGCGGACGCCCGCAGCATCGACCTACTGCCACTGAACCAGTCCCCCGACAGGGATGCGCGGCCGCCCCCGGCCTCGCCGGCTGGCTCCGGACCGGCTCCTGACAGCATCGCTCCGCCCGTCTGCGCGCTCTCCCGCCGCCAGCACGAAAAAATGGACGAGCAAGCGCTTCCCTTCCCCGTCAGGCGGCCCAGCAGCCGCAGCGCAGCGATGCTGAGCGCCTGCCCCGCCGGTCCCGCCCCAGCTGGCCCCGCCGCGGGGGCCAGGCCGGCCTGCAGGGGAATGTGGGGGCCGCAGGGAAGGGCCGGGGGCGGGGCGGCGGCACCCTTGAGCTTCCGTCCTTGGCGGGGATTGAGCGCGGCGGCCACCGCCTCCCCGATGACGTTAGGGATGGGCGCGGGGCGGGCCCCGTCGGGCCGCCCCTTCCGCTGCGGAGCCCTCATTGCCCGAGCCCCGGAGAGCGGCAGCATCGCTTGTCTCGCTTCTGCCCGTTCTGAGCTTTACCGGTGGGTATGGGGAGAATGGAGCTGGTGGGGTTCCCTCGCCGGGTTGGGGGATGCTGTGGGGTCGCCCAGCCTATCCTTGCCTTCCCTGGGTGTCTCGGTCGTGGCGGGACCGGACACCTTCCCCCGGGGCCAAGCACCCGTGTGCGGCGGCCGGGTGATGCCTGGGGTGCGGAGCACGGGCCGGCAGTCCCAGCACCGATGGGATGTGCCGACCAGTAGCCGGAGCCAGGCTGCGGCTCCTGAGAGTTTGGATGGGATGGTGGCCCCTGGCTCTGCCCCCGCCCGTGTGCGGCAGCCCGCTGGGGGACCTCGTGTGCCGGCCGCGGCCCCTCGCTGGTCCGTGGATGGCGGGGTGGGGGCGGTGCCCGGCCCGGCGAGGGAGGGATGTGCGGGCTGGGGAAGGTCGAAAGCTCCTTGCAGGACTCCGTGGGTTGAGCGGAGAGAGCCTCGGGGGCGAATGGAAACGAGCTGGGGAAATTCCAGCAGGCTTACTGCTCCCAGACTGGTTTACGGTTTTATTACCAGTCCCACAGCCTGGAGCCCTGATGGGCGTTTTGAAGGGAGATGACTGCCGAAAAGCCGTTAAAGCAGAAGGTATTTCTGCCTTCTGGGGGGAGGCTCTGGAAACTCTGCAACAGAAGGCTAGTCTGTTACCTGCTGCCAAAACAGCCTGTGCCCCCCTTTAGCCCCTCACTGGGCACCAGCGAATGCAGGGAGGTGTGGGAGCCAGAGCCCTGGGACCAAAGAGGAGTGAGTGCGTGGGTGGGCTGGTAACTGGTGGGGTGGAAGGAGCCCACTGAGCAAGGGCAGCCTGTCTGTGCTGCCCTATGTAAACCACCCGTCAGCAGCGACTCTCATCGACAAGTTTCCAGCTGTGGCAGATGACCTCTTCTATTCAGAGCATGCATTTTGGTTCTCTCTGACTTGCTTTGAACCAAATCTTTGCTTCTCCTTGCAGAACATCATGGCTACTCTCAAGGATAAGCTGATTACCCCCATTGCTGCAGCAACCACGGTCCCAAACAACAAGATAACTATTGTGGGGGTTGGACAGGTTGGGATGGCCTGTGCTATCAGCATCCTTGGAAAGGTACGGCTCAAGGACAATGTGCAGTTCAAGCTCCTGCTGCTGTAATGTTCTGCACTGCCTGTTTGTCTTAGCAAATGGTGGGCAATTTTCTAGGTTAGTACAGGAATGAATCATTTGCAGTTCGTGTAAGCAAGCAGTGACCTATGCTGTTCATGCAAGACTGACCTCGCTATTCAGTTTCTCCTTGTTCTCTCACCTTTCCATCTGCGCTTAGCAATAAATCTCTCATTAGACAGAGCTATTTTGCAGGCTGCTGAGAAAACGCAGTGAGCAATGGCTCTGAAGCCCCTGCCAGATTTTTCTTTCTAATTTTTTTTATTCTTTTGCAACAAAGCTGGGGTTTGCTTGGTGGGACAGCTCAGCCTGTCCAAAAATGCAGACATCAGAAATCCATGTGAAATATGGGATAGGAATTGGAACTATGTGTGTTTGCTTTTTACTCTTAATGCCTGTATGCTGTAATAACTGTAAATACTGCTATCCCCTTCCATAGGCTTCCTTATTTCTCTTAATCCCTTATTCCTTGGTGATATGACTTTATGGTTTTCGGAGAAGTTTTAGCTAGTTTTCCAAAACCTAAAAATAGATGGCTGGACTTAAAGGTTATTCTGACTTTTCCTGTTACTGGTTTCTGTGGTTTCTTTTTCGGCAAACCTCATGTTGCAGCCTTCGAGCAAAACAAAGGCTTATTATGCAATAAGGATCTCTTGTTCTTTGCACTTTATTTTTAGAGAATGTTGTGAATGAGTTGAATTTGACTTCTCTCATGCAGTGTTTTAAGATGAAAGCTGAAGATTTTTTTTAAAGAAGGCATAAACAGATATGCCCTACCCACTTGCAGGGGCAGATCTTAAATTGGGTAGCTCTCAGTGAGATCAATAATCTTGCATGTACTACTAAACCAGCTGTATTTTATTACATTGAGGATGCATGTTTAAAATACTGATTTTTAATAATTAAAATTTTTTAAGGGTTTTCAGTGGCTCATTCATGAGCCTTGTAAGCTAGTTAGAAAAGACTGCAGTGAAACTAAGTACTGATGTGAAAGTAACAAACTGTTTTTCCAGCATATTTCTCCTTTAAAAACTATGACAGTTCATTGTGGATTTTTAAATTTATATTTAAGTAAATGCTTGCTTCTTGTAGTCTGAACTAATTTTGTTTTTTTAAATAGTACTGCAACCTGTGAGGTTGGCAGTAAGAGAGCCAGGTGAAGTTACCACAAAGTTCACTTCAATCCAGCATTCCTCTGTGTTTAATATGCTGCTCTAAGCAGGATCAAATTGTGTTTTCAGAAATCCAGGCACAAAGTTTTATTATTAGTTAATTGTATGCACCAAAGCCAGAGTAAAAAATAGGTTTAAAATTTTTCAAGCTTGTGTTATGGCGTGATGGAGTTTACTTCAAGTAGGCTTCTACTCTCATTTTCTCACAAGTATAAGCTGCAGTATAAAACATTTTTGTAATAAACTCATCTGATCCTTGTCACTGAATTAGAATTATTTTGGTTGGAAAAGACCTTTAAGATCATCATGTCCAACCATTAACTCACCACTGCCAGGTCACCACTAAACCACAGTGTCTCTAAGCACCACATCCATATGTCTTTTAAATTCCTCCAGAGATGGGGACTCCACCACTTCCCTGGGCAGCCTGTTCCAGTGCTTTACAACCCTTTCAATGAAGAAATATTGCCTAATGTCCAATCTAAATCTTCATGGCACAACTTGAGGCCGCTTCCTCTTGTCCTGTCACTTGTTAATTGGGAGAAGAGATGGACCCCCACCTCACTACAACCTCCTTTCAAGTAGTTGTAGAGAGCAAGACTTTCCCCTCAGCTTCCTTTTCTCCAGGCTAAACAGCCCCAGTTCCCTCAGCTGCTCCTCATAAGACTTGCTCTCCAGACCCTTCACCAGCTTTGTTGCCCTTCTTCAGACACGCTCCAGCACCTCAATGTCCATCTTGTATGAGGGGCCCAAAACTGGACACAGTATTTGAGGTGCAGCCTCACCAGTGCCTAGACAGGGGGACAATCGCTTCCCTCCTCCTGCTGGCCACTATTGCTGATACAAGCCAGGATGCCATTGGCCTTCTTGGCCACCTGGGCACACTGCTGGCTCATATTCAGCTGGCTGTTGACCAATATGATGTGGCTTTGATTTGTGCAAGATGGTTGGCTCCTCAAGATGTCCTTCTATTAAACATGGCATAAAATTTTGTACTAAATTTCCTATACATTAATAGGTAGATGCAGGTTTGCATTTTATAAAATAGTGTGATAACACTAATTCCAGTTTACTGGTATGGTATTTAATAAAACATTGAATTCGAATGACACTAAAACTTATATGTGGTTATTTTTAGCTCCATATCAGTTAGAGACATGTCACTGATGTTGCTATATTGTTTTGGAAGTGGAAACATCTCCACAGCCACAGGTCAGCTGTCTTCAGTGGGAATATTTTAAGCTGCTTTTGGTGATTGTGTGGGCTTCATTCCTGCGTGTGCTAGTGAGCTGAATTTTTCTCTAGGCAACACTGATGCAAATTCATGAAATTAGTCATTGGAGCCATTCCAGGTGCTCCTCTGTTTCAGTGAGAACTGCCTCCTTGAACCTGCTGAGTCTGAATATTGGTTGCAAAGTCTAGACTACAAGACCCATGTTGTCAGACTGTGTGTGTATAAATCTATCCATAATAGCTCATGTGCACATATTCCTTTTTCAAATTCTGATTACACTAACATCTTAGTTTAACACCAGTGGCTTCAGTTCAGGATACTTTTTCATAATGTTTAAATAACTCAGACACTTTGCAGACTATTTTGAGAACAAAGCAAGTGCAGATATTGATTCTTAGGGTTTTCCTTCAGCAGTTGATCAAATCATCTGTGAAAGGAAGCAATGCAGAAAAGCAATCAACTCTAACATTATTTTAAAGTATGGAATGAAAAACTTAGTCTGCTGTTAAATATTTCTCCTCAGGAAAAACAGTGCATATTGTTGCATATTTGGAGTAGTTTAGTTGATGCTAATTAATATTTCCATGTGAAGTAATGAGTGTTTACCTTTCATAAGAAAAGTAAACGAAGTTTGTTTGCAATAATGTTTTTAATAGCATAAAAATGGCTTAACTGCTTTCAAATGGGGTATAGCCATCTAGAAAAATAGAGCATAGTAGTAATTTGAGTCTCATCATAATTTACTGAATGATAAGCCTTTTAGTATAGTAGAATTTACACAAGTAGTAAATGCTTCTGTCAAAAGGCAGTAGAACATCGCAGAATGCCTTTTTCTTCCACCTCTGGATTTCACTCTTTTCTGAGATTATATGATATTATCTCCCAACTTAACCTGGCTGGGTAACATGCATACATGGCTAAATCTGTTCTGCTAAGTAAATATAATGTAGTAGCTCCAGTAGAGAAAAATTAGATAAAGAACCTGTTTTCTCTTTGATACTATTTTTAGTATTGAGAAAAATAAGCTGTTCCTATTCTGTATCTTTGTGATATGAATTGATTGAAGGAATATTAAAGAGAATACTTATTTGATAATTATGTGGTGTGTTCTATTAGGTATTTAAAATAGCCCTATTTGCTTGATAGATTTAGATGGTTTGTTAGAACTCTAAAAGATGCAACTTTTTTCCTAAGTGCCTTGCTAGTAAAGGGTCAGCTGTGCACTCAAACGCAATACCTTTTTCGGAAGGTCTGAATGAGTTTTATGAACCTGTGCTGTAGTAGCCTCTGACTTTGTTTCCGTGAGATACACCAGAACACCAAGATAGTGCTGTCCTACTGGTTTACCTTTGGAGAAGAGATGCTTTCAGATGTGTAGCATGTTACTTTAAAATGCAAGTTAACTGCTTCATTGGCTCCTTCAAATTTTGTTTTCAGGATCTTTGTGATGAGCTTGCTCTGGTTGATGTTTTGGAAGACAAACTCAAAGGAGAAATGATGGATCTGCAGCATGGGAGCTTGTTCCTTCACACTCACAAGATTGTGGCAGACAAAGGTGAACCCCAGTTTCTTTTAATACTGATACTCTATGAATTTGCTTGATAGTGGAACATTAGTTGTGTAATCCTAAAGAACTGTAAGGATTTGGCATTGAAAAGTTAGAGTATGAACTGGGGTGAGTTTGGGTGAATGCCGTAACAATGGCAGTGGTTCTTAATCTGGGCTTTCTCTTCCATCTCTATTGGCCACTTTACAGTTTTGGACTTGTTGAGTAAAATTGATCTTAAGGAAACTTTAGATACCTCTGATGCAGATGAAATGGTATTGTTATTTGAATAGTGGAAATGAGGTTCAGAGTGGTTGAATGTATGCTTTAAGATACACATTGATATATGGGTACAAGGTTAAAAGATGGAGCTGGCTTTAATATTGATGTCTCATGTTTTTTGGCTTGGAATGTATGCACAGTGGAGAAGCTACCCATAATACTTGTATGAATGCAGTGCTATTGAAATTAGTGATAAGCCTATTTAACACATTCTGTATCTCCTCCCATGCTGTGTTGTAGACTATGCTGTCACAGCCAACTCCAAGATTGTGGTAGTAACTGCAGGAGTTCGTCAGCAGGAGGGGGAGAGTCGTCTCAACCTGGTTCAGAGGAATGTGAATGTCTTCAAATTCATCATTCCTCAGATCATCAAATACAGCCCTAACTGCACCATCCTGGTGGTTTCCAACCCAGGTAAGGCAATCTTTTCCCAGAACGCTTATAAATTCTATTTGTTGGAGATTTAGTGTTTTAGCAGTCTTCTCAAATACAAATTGAATGTTGAAAATTAATAGCTTTATGTGGACATCTGCCATGTAGTTGCTAACAGCAGAATACAAACAAATATTCTGTGCTTTCCAATGCTCTCCTTATTCAGAACTTCTCATGGTATCTGTATTTTTAAAAGCATGCCTCATGGTAGTTACTGCAGTTCTTCACATACTTTGGCTTAGGCAGTAGGTAGTATAAAATTTGTACCTCTAAAGACAACATTGATTTTGCTTTTAAATAGTTTGTAAATCATAACTTTCTTTTGTGTCTGGATATGATATGGCCATTCTTCAGGATGAATAACTTGCCCTATATTCTTGGCTCTATTTCCAGGAAAAAGAATTCATATGCTGAAACCTTTGATGGTGGAGAGGTTATCTGTACTATGTAGTTCAGTTAGATTAGAAAAGATTTAGTTAACTGATCACGCATTTGTGTGCTCACTTGCAAGCATCTCATTGCACTGGGACAGCTTGGGTATTTGGATGTCTAAAACTGACTGTAAACGTTCTGATATGCTTTGTAGGGTGTCTCTGTAGGGCTGTCTTTGCTTGATTTCAACATCTGAGTGATGCCGTTACTTCAGAACCCTGTCAATGAAGTGATGCTGCTTTTAAATGTACTTGGCAGAGTCAAAACAGTGCATGCAAAGCTAGCAACTTAGCTGGTGGTTGAGTAATTAGCTGGTGCTAGTACTACTGAATACTAGTGTACTGAGCCAGTGAATACTGTGCAAGTACAATAACTTAGGGCAATTTTAAACACTTATCTAAAAATCAAACTGATTCAAAGATCAGATTGTTCTTGTTCTAGCAAGGATGAATATTAACTGTAGACTTCTCTCCAGTAGAGCAGCTGCAGGAGGAGAATTTCTTATTGATTTTTCAAAATTATTTTTATAACGCTTTGTTTCCTCAATGTATGCAATTTTGTCCACTGGAAGTTATTGTTAGCACATTAGAAGGGACTTCAGGGGTGTCCACTGAACGTGTATTGGTGTGTGACCTTGATGTTGTTCCCTGTTTAACTTTCCTGGACCTGTCTGGGCTTCAGCTCAGATAGCACTGTCTGCTGCCTGTGCTTTGGAAAGCCCTGCTGTAGGCAAATGATGAGATTGCAAAGCAGAGCTTAAAAGTGTGGATGTCATGTCTCAGCACCTGACTTGAAAGCCAGACTGTCGGGAGCAATTGTAACTGTTTATTAGGAAGGTGCTCTGTAGTCTGTATAGATTACTGTGATCCTTCCAGGAACTGCCTCCACTGAAGCTGTAGGGAAGCTGTGCCTGATGAGCATGCCGCTTGTAACAGCAGGGTGTGAACTGTACTGAGATGACATGCTTTTGGTGCCTGAGCAGAGTCTGGCTTTTGAGAGTTTTGGAGCCATAATTGATTTGTGCAGCCTGTTTATTATTGCTGCTTTGAGCTGTAGAGTAGAGGTTTTTCTCTCTGCTTACATCACTCACTCTGTCTGCCCCAGCCTAGGTTTGTTTTTTTTCTAAAACTGTATTTTTGAAGCCACATGCAGCTAAAGCATATTCCTTATCTGGCTTTTCTTGCTATGCAGGTAGTCAGTGCCGAAACTGCTTAATGCACAAATCTGTTAAGAAATTAAACTGAAGTAGTTAACAAGTAGAAATAGAGTATGTAAGTCTCAAACGTGTTTCACTGTAAATTGCTTTACCTCTTATTGTGTTGAAGTGGAAGGTACATTATTTCAGGAAATTGCTTGAATGTTTTAGCAATGTGAGTTCAGCCCCAATTCTGGATGCCCAAGGGATTTAGCTGTGACAAAAAAGTGCCTCCAACTTTAGCTGGTAGGATACTAATCTCCAAAGACCTTCCTCAATTTTCTTTGAACAGTAGCCTGATGGGTCCTAAATTTTAAAACGGTGCGTTCATTTTAATCCCCTAAATAGTCCGACCTAAAATACTTTGACCCATGAGTACAGCTGTATTTTGAGTCCTCCTGATTGCCCTGCTACTTGCAGTAAAATAACTGTTGAACCATTCTTGGTGTATGTGAATGGTTTCATTTACTATGTGTGTTTTTCTTTTCAGTGGATATATTAACCTATGTCACATGGAAGCTGAGTGGCCTGCCAAAACACCGTGTGATTGGAAGTGGCTGCAACCTGGACACAGCTAGATTTCGCTATCTAATGGCTGAGAGACTTGGCATCCACCCAACCAGCTGCCATGGCTGGATCTTGGGAGAACATGGTGATTCTAGCGGTAAGGAGCAGTTCTGACCTCCTTGGGAATAAGCAATACAATGTTAGAGGTTGAGGCCTGAGAGGTATTACAAAATTCTGAAAGAGCATATGCAGCTGAGTTAGAGTAACTAGCACTTTGCTGTATAGTTATGAAGATTAGAGTTGAGACAAGTCCAGGAAATCTAGCTACACGTTTTTAATAAGTGATTGTGGCTGTATGATTAAACACTGAACTGAAAAGGCCAATTTTGTTAGCTAAAGCTGTGTCCTAAAGGCTGTGTCCTACTTCTGTTTATCCTCCATTTCTGGAGTATCATGACATAGCCTATAGCACAGTGCTCTGAAAGCAATATTAGGTCTTGTTAGATCAATGGCAGAGCTTGTTGCAAGTGGTAGAAAAGCTAGCAATCCAGTTTCAGACTAACAAAATTATCCTTTACCTCATTTTGTGACTTCATTCTCTTTATAAGATAAGATGATTTTAAAACCATGTGAAATCAAAGGAGTTTGCTTATTTTAGTTTAGTTCATGTATTTCAAGCCTGAAATGATGCAGCAGAGTATCTATGTAGATTGGTACTGCTTTATCTTTCAGTGCTGTGTATTTCCAAGGCCTCTTCAATGTCCCATTGCATTTGATCAAAGTGTCTGATCATCAGCAGTACTTACTGAAGCCAGCCCTGCATTGTAATGAAGGCAAGGCTTGGCTCATCTTGCTTCAGTGTTATAGCTGCCTTTGCTTTGAAGTAACTAAAAATCCCTAGTTTCCACACAGGAAAAGAGTCTGTCTGCAGACTTCCAATGTGAAGGGAGATGTGCAAATTCCTCTCTTGATATTCTAAGTTTGCATATTGCTACCCTGCTATTCAGAGAAGAGTTAGAATTCCTGAAGGCTAAACCTAATACTGATTATTGGGACAGCAAATACATAATTGCTGCAATTTTTGAGTAAAAAGTTTTAGAAGGCTGAACAGCTAAGACATGCCTTTTTGCTAGAATTTGAGGTTTTGAACTTCAAGTGTAGCTGTCTGCACCTTCCAAGGACTGAAAGCTCTGTTGTTCATGAGTTGCGATTAACTTGTTAAAGTGTCAGTACTAAAATAGTGGACTATTTTAGTACTGACTCTGGGCCCCCAAGTCCTCAGTTAACTGTCGTTAAATGAAAACTTAAAATCTGCCTCAAACATTATTGTGGTTCTGGCTATTACTATTTCTCTTCCAGTTATCTTAGGAAAAGTGGAGGGGGAGTTGCTGAGTGCTGTGGAAACTTAAGTCCTCTCTCTGTTACAGTGCCTGTTTGGAGCGGAGTTAATGTGGCAGGTGTTTCTCTCCAGGAGCTGAATCCTGCCATGGGAACTGACAAAGACAGTGAGAACTGGAAGGATGTCCACAAGCAAGTGGTTGAAAGGTAACAATGAATTGAGGGATAAGGATATATGTGATGCTGAAAACAGCTAGTCTGCATAGTGTCTCCTTGTCACTGACTCTCCATTCTGCTTCAGCTTTCATGCCCTTTTATTTAGGGGGTTCCACAAGCAAGTAGAACTATTGGTTTAAACACAGAAATGCAGGATTTCAGTTGGTAAACTTTATCCTGCAGCCAGACAAGCTATTGCAGAATATATCCACTTTAGCACTGCAGCGCTTAGAGCTGTATGCATTTATAGCTTCTGAAATGGTTAACTTTGTTCAAAGACTCTTAAGAAAAGGTAGTATGTTTCTGTGAGCAGAGCATTGGAGTTGAGTTGGAAAAAATTGTTCATTGATTTTAGGGATATTAGTCTAGAGATAGCTATATATGTAGCCAAATCAGTTATCTCACTTGTGAAATAAGGACTATACTGGTATAAAGTGTATGCAGGTGTTGGTTAAAAAAATTAGGATGTGTGTGTAGGTAGTGCATGGCATTGTCTCTAAATGTTTACCTATTCCAAATGCACTTGGAATGATTGTGCCAATGACTTGAATAGAGAATGTATTCAGTTGTAGGTGTCTGTTTTTCTACTTAACACTAAGAACTGTTAATAGATGGAAGGTATTTTTCTTTTCAGCTAATCTTGTGAGAACACTAGGGCTTCTTTCTAATACATATGGGATAATGTAGATTTAATACTTTATCCTCTAATGCTGAAATATGTAACTCTTACTTTGACATTTTAATTCCAAAACTTGCAATGCACGTCACAGGAGTTTCAGGTTTTTTAAATGGGAAACGTTCACTCATCTTAAGACTTAGCATTCACATAGTGTCTTGAAGACATCCTAACGTAACTGTATTTCAATGTTTCCTTAGTGCCTATGAGGTAATCAAACTGAAGGGATACACAAACTGGGCTATTGGCCTTAGTGTTGCTGACCTCTCTGAGACCATTCTGAAGAACTTGTACCGGGTTCATTCAGTCTCAACACTGGTAAAGGTAAGAAGTGGTGGCTAATTGGATGCTGTAGTTCATTTTGTTGATATGGAAAAGCTAAATAATCTCAATTAGGTGCTGAACAAAGGATGGTTTGTAAAAAAAAAAAAAATAATTCTTTGAATTTAAAATGGGACTTTACTATTGCAATTTTTCTAGTCTCACCTCTTAGCCTACCCTCCTCACAAGTAGGGAGCTTAAACCAAGTTCTCTGTACCCTACCCCATGTTGTACTACCCTTGTGTAAAGTTTACCATGTGTGGCATGCCGATTCCTTAAAAGGAAGTTTCACTACAGAAATGGAAAACTTGGAGGCCCAGCTGTGATTCAATGAACCACTGCCTAGTAAAGGTGCTAGGGAAGAGAGCTATGTCCTTTCATAGCTGGTGTAAGTGGCTGCATCTAGTCTGTACCAGTTGTATAACCTCTGGTACAGTAGGGACTCTGAGCAAGCTGAACTTACTGCTCCCTCTATAGTAGGAAAAAAGACCTGCCCTAATCCTCTGTCTTCAAACCTTGTCAGCTACTTCCTGTATATAAATAAAAGTGAGGATTTTAGAGGTGGGGTTTCTGAAATCAGCCATCTCAGTATTGCCAATCCCTTGGTCTAAGACAGCTCTGTGACTGAAAACTTTCTGCAGGTTGCAAAACGATAGTCTTGAGCTCTGCTCTCAGAAGACTTCCTGCTGTGTAAAGCAGGTCTGGGGTGATGGGTTAATGTCTGTTCTCTTTTGTCTGTGGCAGGGCATGTATGGCATTGAGAATGATGTCTTCCTGAGCCTTCCTTCTGTCCTAAGTGCCTCTGGATTGACAAGTGTCATCAACCAAAAGCTGAAGGATGATGAGGTGGCTCAGCTGAAGAAGAGCGCGGATACATTGTGGAACATCCAGAAAGATCTCAAAGATCTGTAATTCATGAATGTTAGATTTCCAGCAATAGAAAAACAGCATGTTGTGTGCAAATGTGGGCCCAACTCACTGTACATCTCTATGGTTAACATTTAATGCTCTTCCAGACTGAGCTTTGTACACAGTAGCTAAACTTACGCTTGCTGTAACGCACAGACCTTAATGAACAAATAAAGCATCTGTCAGGCATGTTTTCTGGTCCTAGTGACTTTATTTTCAGTATTTGAATGATCTAGGTTACTCTAGCATTCTCCTTTAATGGTTGCCATAGACTACATGGAAGTGTAGACAGACATGTCCTCTCAAAAGGTTAGAAACAATGTAGGAATCACCTGTGGTGGGATTTCTCTAACACAACCTTACTGGAAGCCTTTTTTGTATGAGTAAGTTTTAGTCCAGATGCTGAGTAAGTGTAGTTCATTCCTGGACTTGTTTCTGATGGGTAGAGGAAATGGAATGGAGATCTGCCTCTGGCCACCTGCCAAAAGTAGGCCAACATTAAGATTCTGTATGCTGCTGGACTAGAAAAAGGGTTCTGTAGATCCTTCCCTCTTCTGGATTCAATTCTTTTCCTGTTATTGGTGTGTAGTTTTCATACTGTTAAGAACAAACTTTTTTCTAATTGATTACCAAAATCCAAGGTTTTTTTGGAGTTAGACTGGAGTCCTATGATAATCTTGTTTATAGAACAAGTTAAAATGACCTTCAATCTCTAAATTTCAGCACGATTATTTCATAAGTGCTTATATACTTGGATTGGGGACAGCAGATTTAAAAATTCCCAAAGTTTTATTTCTTAATCACTTGCAATTATAGAATAGCTATTAACCATACAATAGCCAGTACTTGCTTGGCATAGCTGCTCAACCTGAATGTCCAGGGCACAAACAGTATCAAATCTATCTATCTTGTATTGTGATTCAGGGACCTGCAGGTCTTTTTCATAAAAATTGGTCTGAAACTAAGTTGGAGCAATTTAAAGGCCTTTTCTAGCCCCAATAAAAAGAGTAGTGGACTAAAACAGTTTCATAAGCAGGTAGCCTAATTTTTATAGCTCCTTTTAAAAGAAAAGGTGATGCAAGTCCTGTCATATTGCAAGATACCATTATCCTGTGATTTAGTAAGTATTGTGTACTTAGGGAAATATCATCCACAGGATGCTGGTGACAGCATTATTTACAAAGGGCATCCCAGGGAGATGAGATGTTTTAGTCTCAGCTGCAGGCTAAATGCCAGACTTCACTGATAGGAGAGGGAAAACTATAGTTTCTGCTTTCATAACTCAGTGTGGAGATCTCACTATCCCAGGCTTTCCACACTGGGATAATTAGCTTAAGTGTCTGCTGAGAGCTTGGTCATGATCAGCTGTCCTGAGGTAAATGGCATAAGCTGCTGCTGTTTCCAGGTCACACCGATTAGCAATCCACCTGAGCATATTTAGCTGGCTACCTTGCACAGTTCCTTCCTTTGTTGTTACTTACACTGTTCTGTGTTAATGAAATAATTCAAAGCTATGTTGTGGGGCATTATCTTGGGGAATTCTTGAGACTGATGTGCATGAAGAGTCATCAGTTGTCTTAAAGGACAAGGAGTTGTTCCTTTCCCCTTCTGATAGGGAATCTTGATTTTTTTTTTTTTTTTTTTCTGTAAAGATTACTTGGCTACAATAAAAGTGGGTTTTGCCCCTGATTGCCTCAGTATGCGTTCCTCACCCATTAAAGTGTAGGGTCATACCTTGCTCTGTGGTCAGCAAACTGACACCCAAAATAGGTTGGGACACCTTCAAATGTAATCAGCACTTTTGCTGGGAAGATACTGTCACCTAGTGTCTGTCAGCCATTCCTTCAATACCCTCTGACTTCACAGAGGCTTTTTTGTTAGTGATTATAAGACTCAACAACACTATAAGATCTTTTGTGCCTAGACATTAAGCAACCAGAGAGCTAATGACAATCTCTACTACAGAAAAGTGTGCTCTGTAACAGGAAAGAGTGGGTGGATGCAGATGAAGCAGGGAACTGAAGGAATAAGGAAGGAGCATTGGTTTGCATGATGAGCACTTGTCTTAGCACCTCAGCAGCCTCACTGTACCAGCTTCTGCTTTTGGGGAGATGACATCAGGAAGGAAAATTCTAAGAAATTTAAACAGCAATGAAATAACCTTGTGAGAGATAGGGGGGATTGGTATGAAATTGTTAAGTAGGAATGAGTATCTCAAGGTAGGGGATTTTGAGATTTTATAAATATGCTCTTCAGATTATTTTTTGTAGTCACTGATGTTTGTAAGGCTTATGCAAATACCTTAATTATATCATAATTACATTTTGTTAGGAGTCTTATCACACAATCTTGTATCTTAACTCCACTGCAGTTCATGGCTGTAGAATAGCTTCCCTATGTATGCTTACAGAGCACCACCCTATCTCTGTTACTTGGAGTCTATCCATCATACAGCTTCATATCAACCATATAAATTCTTTAATAACTATATTGCCATAGTTCTTTATCTCTAAAAGATAATGTGAGGTTTTTTCTGAACATAATAGACTCATGTTTATCTTGTTTATGCTTTGTTTGTACAGCCCATTGATACATGAACTTTGTTCTTGTTTTATCCCATGAAAGGCAATACAGGTTTTTGGACACGTATAAATGTGGTTAGAGGTACTTCCGTCACTCCTTGGTCTAACAGAAAACATTGTGGTGCTGTTGGACAGCATAGTACAGCTGATACAAAGCAGCACAAGAGAACGCTTCAGAAATCACTGAGGACAACTTGCTGAACTCTCATGAGGTATGGCCAGTAATGTTATTTTTAATTGCTGTAAGGATCTAGACACCTTTGCAAGTATATACATACAGGCTACAGAATAGAAAGTCAGTCTGACTACCCTGCAAATGTCAGGCAAGAAACAAGCAGATACAGACAACACAGACAGGAGGGATACTACTGGCATAGTTGTGCTAGAAGACTGGAACTTGGTCTTCTGAGTTATGCTCAGCTTTGGATATATGCTGTTACCACTGTATTTGTATCATGGCTTTCCAAATAAATGTATATGAAGGAAAGCGAGCTTGAGTTTTCCACCTGCACACCCAGAACATTGAGATAAATGAGTAGTAGCATCCTTTGCTTTATTATCAGTCTGCACACTACCTATCTGCAAGCTTAGTAAAACAACGGTGCTGTTAGAGGTAATCAGTCACTGCCCAAGCAAGAGGTGGGGTTGTTCTGAGCTCAGAGGCAAGTTAAATCAGCTGCATTTTTTAGTAGGCAAAGGATAAAAATGGGGCAGGGAATTGAAGGCAGGTTTAAACAGTGAAATAATGTTAAAAAAGAGCATGTAGGTGTGAAGTGATGGAAATGTTTCATATACGCATTTTGATAGACTATTAGTGCTTATATGACTTTCATACCAGCTAATTTAGACTGTGTTTTATGATAAGTAGGTGACTTGTGTCTTAAGTTGCTCATGCAGTTCCTGTTATCATTGTGTTTATGCACTTCATGTCAGCTTTGTGTTGCAAAGAAATGTTGTTTTCCCCAACTTACAGATATGTATCAGAACAATTAAGCCACAAATTCTCAGTGGAATGCAGTTGGTGAACTCTCACTGATGTCAATGTGACCAGGGGCCCAAAAACATTTTCAGATCCTTAAATTGTGGTCCAGAAAGACACAATGCCATAGCGTAATGTCCTGTCAGGGCAAGGTATAATTTTGGGCATTTCTTTTTTCTGTGAACAGTTCTCCACTAATGCAACTCTGTGAATCCAGCCTTATGTAAGTCAAGACAGCTTTTCAGAGACTACAGTAGCCAGGGCCTTCCTAAAATCCACACCAGTCATGGTGATGTGCTATATTTTTATAAACTGTTCCTGAGATTCCATTGCCATGTGAGTTGTTATTCTCTACAAGCCATGGAGTCATGCAAATAATTAACTTAGATTGGTCTATTGAAGAGGTCAGACTCGAGGGCTGGATTTGCTCAGTGTTTGAAATGAGTAATTTACCTGCAAACATAAAGAACAATGCACAGTCTGGCCCAGGCTGTGCTTGTGCAAAGTAAGATTTCTGAGTAAATGTTTTTTCCCTTATGCTCTTATCTTTAATAGCTCTTTAACATTATTTAGACATGTTTCTGCATTCAATATCTGAGATAAAAAATTCAGAAAATTTGTCAAAAGAGC
The DNA here is from genome assembly GCA_009769605.1 of Bucorvus abyssinicus. Lineage (NCBI taxonomy): Eukaryota > Metazoa > Chordata > Aves > Bucerotiformes > Bucorvidae > Bucorvus > Bucorvus abyssinicus. The sequence continues at coordinate 72,900,486 of CM020025.1, forward strand.
AGTGAGGTGGATTCCTACCAGCACTAATTTCCGGAAGCGAATATTCATTATTCTTGCTCCATGAGATGCGCTGAATGAAAACACAAAGGGAAGAAAAGAGACATTTTGATTGAGATATGGTTTCCTTTGTGCTGCTAATTGTGTGTTTCAGACAGTAAGGCAGAAATGCAATGATTTCCAAAGACTCTGTTCATTCAGCAGTCTCCACAGTAGTAGATGCAGGAGTCCTCTCCCAGTATCACTGGGCATCTGGAATGATTACCATGTCTAAGAATCACATCAAACTCATTTTCTACCCACATACGACAATAGACTAATGCCTGCTACTCTCAGACTGAAGATCAGTCTGGAATAGTATTTGTTGACCTCCTGTTCATTTTACTGAGTTCGTTTTTCCCATAGCAATTTGTTGTGCTGTAGAAGGAAATAAATAGTCTTAAAATTACTTCTGTACTGGGGTGATTCTGAATGCTGCAGTATTTTTTTTTCTTAAAGACAAAAACCAGAAGAATAAACAGAAACATCTCTTTCAATATGCTTTAAGGGCATTCAAAGTCCGTAGAGTGGTTCTCTGAAAAGAAGTTAAGACCATGCTCACCTTAGATCAAGTGCCTCTATTCCACTGAGTAGGATTTATGCTTAAGTGGTTTGTTGAATGGGGTTAAATTTCAATATGTTAAATTTCAGTCTTCATGCGGATTGTGGGATAACCTGGTTTTCATTAAGTCCTTACTATACTGGAAGTCCTTACTATACTTACACAGCTGAATGGATGGAAATGCCTCTTTCCACACTGCACCTTTGAGTTTGCAGCACAGTCTTTCAAAGCATAGAAACCTTTGCAGCCAAGGAAGTAAAATGATGCCGTCCCGGCTACTTGAGGAGATGCAGATAAGCTCTGTGCAGCTGAGCTGCCAGCCCTGAGAACAAAAGCACCAAGGTCACCCAAGATAAAAGAGGTACTAAGAATTCATACTTAGACTGAACTTTTTAATATTTCTAACAAAACCTTCCAAACCTGAAAGAGTCTCCTTTGGTGTAAGAAAGGAAGAATAATTATTATGAGAAGATAATTATTGTGAGAAAAAGGGAAACTCCCAGAATATTAGGCAAGTGAGGCTTCAGTCTCTCTGTGATTATCATTTGCAGTTAAGGAGAAAATACCACAAGTTACACCAACACACTGACAAATCCCCATGCTAAATACGATACAAACACTGTGCTAACCACAGAAAACAAATAAATACCAAACCAAATATGTGTGTGTATCTATGAAAGTGTTTGTGAGTGTCTTTAGACATGAGTCTGAATTATGGGTGAGGGCATGGCACTGTACAGTAGCAAAGACAGGCAAAACAGTGCATTTTATTTTTACAGGTTACAGCCATATCAGACATCACACAGAAAATCTTGGTGTTTTTCAGAAATTGTGTTTGCATGCCCCTGTGCATTTATTTCCCAAAAGAAATAGTTTTTTGTCAGTCTCTAATGCCTAGTGCCTGGCTAGAGATAAAGAAAGGGAGACTGCTCTCTCAGAGAACGTGGGCTGTATGTCCATACTTTGTGCCTGGAGTGAGGTGACTTGAAAATGGGAACATTCCCAAATCTCTACGCACATGGGAAAATGGCATACAGAATTTGTAGCATTTAACAGTCCCATCCTTCAGAGGGATACTTGGTGACCGGAGCATTTATTTTAAACTTTAAATAGGACAGTAATATTCTGATGCTTATCCAAGTTGCAGGATCCAGCTTAGTGGCCAAGATACCCTGGCATCCTTTTCCAAAGCCAAGTCTGAAAGGATTAACATTAAACTTGCCCCTGGTGCATTGATATCTGTAGGATGGGTAACTCTCATTTTCACTCTCCTTGATGAAGCAGCAGAGGCCACAATGCTCTGCAGAGCTGGAAACATCAGGCTTTCAGACCACCTGATATGAATGTCTTCTGTTTGGTGTGTCCTAGAGTCCACATACTCCATGTCTGTATGGGACAAAACATATATCGGATCTCACTGAGAAACATCCATTGTGTCATATCAGTCCCCAAAACTGAAAATGTTTCATAGCCTCTTCTCCCTACTGGCCATTTCACAGGGTCCTGTACAGCCATCTTCTAACTGCAAGGAACAATTCTCCACTCGTGTGAGATTTGGAGCACTTTTTTGACTTGCACAAAGCAGGGGTGATGGCTGTCACTCCACAGCTCGAATGATCCGAACATGCGGAGTTCAATTACGGCTGGCCCTAGAGCATTTCTGAACAACTGCCTGATCTTCCCCAAACTCGGCAATGATCCTAAAAGACCAGTGTGCTAGAAAACGAGCTATTCTCTGTAAACAGCTTTGTCCTCCAACAGCATTCTGGTATGCAGCTAACAATGCTGGGGACCCCTCAGCTGACTGCTCAGGCAGCCTCACTTCTCACGACATTTGCACAGCAAAGCTCGCAGCTCAGGAGAGCCCACCCAGTAAACAGGTAAATGGCAGCAAAAAGGAACAGTCTAGCTGATGGGGTCTGGTTGGCCAACAGCTAAGGCCCTTATGATCAGGCCTAAAGGTGGCAGCCTTTGCAAAAAGAGCAGTCAGCAACACTTCTAGGAGTTCATATGCTGTTCTGAAGCATGAATGCGTTTTACTTCCATAAATATTTTGCTGTGGTAGGAAACCAAAATTGTTTAGCTATTTGTTGTGCCATGCAGCTGCTGTTATCCTCTCATCAGTAGTTACGGTTTTGAACCGGCCGTTTTCTCTCTAAAACGAACTGATTTCATGGCAGCCTAAATGCCATCGATTTTTTTTAATTAGTGTATTAACAGATATATACAAAATAGTTTGTAGTGCTGATATAAAGTGATGTTTATTTATCTGTGGCTTTAAGGGGCTTATAACTGTATACAATTATCCTTAATATGTTTGGGATTCAGGATTGAGGAAGTGTCTACTAATTTAGGAGTATCCTCAGCCAGGAATTTCTCAAGAACTATTTATCCCAGAGGCTGCATTTGAGGTTCAAGTCTTCTACCAAGGTTAGGGTGTTTAATAATACTTAATTTTCTAGCCTTCAGTTTAGGTAAGTAAGATCAGAGAAGGACAGTTGAGCTAACGTGTCCCCCACCTCCTCAGAACTGCCTCTGATTTTATCAGCTACTAAGACCTGGATGTAAAGCTCCCTGAATTTTTTTCCAGACACTTTTACAACAAATTTGACTAGAGTTTGATCATACACTGACTGCCAAGTGCTTTAAGGGTAACAAAAGACCCCCAGCATCTCAAGCAGTTTTATGCATACCTATACACTCCTTCCGCATTTCTTAGGTCTTATTTATTAAGGAACGTCTGTCCATCATAATCAGGCTTTCCTGTTGGGTTTCAGCCCACGGGATCACTTGGCAGGTGGCCAGCAGAGCGAAGATGCCTGATGACAAGGCCTCTTTTAAAAAAGAGGAGGACACTGATGAACAATTTAAACACATTACTTGGGCAGGTTTGCTTTATTATTCTAATTTTCACTACCACTTTGGGATTTATAATGCGGGTTACTAGATTCTGAAACAAAATATAGTAAGACTTTACCCTTTTCTGTTTAGAAGGGTTAAAAACAAATGCAGCTGACATCTTACCGTGGCTGTATAACATAAAACTAAACCACATAAAATAGACATTTCTACCTTAAAATTCTGGAAAATATATTTTTTAGTTAAGTAAAAATCTGAGTTTTTTCTAAAATATTTATAGGGAGTTACATCAGTCCACCTAAATTGCAAAGGTAATAAACAGTGAGGCCTTCCGGTGGGCCAAAAAGCCACCTACAACACATGGAGATCAAAGGAACACCTTTAAAATTTAGGTAACTGAAAATAGGAAATACCACAATAAAGTTCAGAAGGGGAAAAGAAATAAAGCATTAAAAAACTGGGGTAAAGAGAAATTAAAAAAAGAAAAAGAAATACTGCTTTTTTAGAATCAATAGCATTCTCAGCAAACAAATATCTGTAACATGTCCCTCTAGAAGAGCGCATATTACTTGTGAGGTTACAAAATAAAGCTCAGCCTCTCTCTAAGTTCCTGAAGTTTCTTCATAAGGGTTGCTCTAGCCTTGGCAGCCCACGCTGGTGAGTGCTAAGCTCATTTTATTAAGAATCCTGTCTTTGCTCTTCTCTTCCTCTCTTCGCTGTGTCTCTCAGCCTCAGACAAGGACTTTTTTTTCCAGATGAAGATCGCGCATTTTGCTCATTGTGTCGTGCTTCTGTTTCCACAGACTTCATAAAATTAAGGTTTGTCAGGATTTAGTGAGAGGGATAAATCAGCCTTTTGGTCAAACAAAACAATGGACACTGGAGAACTCATGTTGATACCATCAGTGCCACCTACTGCTCTATTTCTAAAGTACAGTGTGTGTACAGCAGTCTCTTTCACGGGCACCCCCTTGCCGTGGGGAAAGAGCTTGCGTGCCCTTGTGAAGTTGAGAGCTATGCTGGTGGTGGCATATGCCTCCGGTAGGGTCTCCCAAGCCAGACAGGTCTCAACTGAAGGGTCAGACAAAGTGTGTCCACGGGCAGGATGGGCTCCCTAGCCTTCGGGCAACCATCCTAGGAGAAGGACAACTCTAACTCCAAACCCGGGCAGATGGAGCTCGATTAGCCCTGTAAGGCCATCCATCTAAGAGAAGGATACTCTAACCAAACCTACGACCTGAGGACTTCGCTGTCACCGTCCAAGCTCGCTAGGCCCTGGCAGATGAACCTCAGGTGTAAAGGGTGGGGACAGTCTCGCGCACGCTGCGCCTCACCTAAAAAATCCACCGCGCAGGCTTGAAGGGTGTACTCACGTTTAAAGCCCTTCCCAAATCTTCGTCCGCGAAGCCAAGCCATGATGATGCTGGTACAGCAGTAATTGCTACAAACTATCACTACTTCCTCCTGTAAAATTTGCCTCATTGTGTATGACCATTTTTAACATCTATGTCTTATTTTTTCCCCTACAGTTAATGTAAGAAAACCTTGAAACTGCAGTTACGTTTAGAACATGCCACACCTAGACAATTATCTTATTATAAACTCCCACACATTGAGAGCATTTCTTCCCCTAACACAGAGTCTCACTTGCAGCTGGGGAGGCCAAAGTTGATTTTCCAATTAAAAAGATTGTCTGAACTAGTTCCTCTGAAGGGACTGTGGTATGAAGACAACATCCATGCCTCACTTCCTGGGGTGATGTGCCAAGTTAGTTTTTGCTGGAAACTTTGCTCTACCCAAATACAAGGAGTTGGATCAAAGTGCACAGAGAAGACAATGTCCTGGAAGAGAACAGTTTGAAAAAGTGTTTTAGGTAAGGCAGAATGCACAGGATTGTCCCTGCATTGCTGTCTCCAGAGAACTGTAGGAAACTGTGGGAAAAACAATACACACTTTGTATGATTTCTCTTCAAAGACCTTGCAGACTCAGTCTCCTTATTGTCCAGTATCCTTGGAAGTTAAATTATTTCACTTCTGTGGGCTGAAAAAGGATTTGGTGGGATAGCAAATGATGTCTGGCAGAACCAAGTCACAGTGAATAGTACATTACCAGAGGGCATTTGCATACTTTGGTTATAAAAGCGATAAGACTCAAATACAGTTTTGCTGTTTTCCAGATTTCTGGAAAATATTTTAATCAATGTTATATTTTAAAAACTACTATTTTGGGTAGGTTTCCGTCTTCCAACATTTGCCTGTCTCTATGACAAAAATGACACATTGTTCTAGTGTCAGCAGAGCATCTCTTTGAGCACCTGGACCTCACTGCACTTCACATGGATGACAGCTAGTGGCTACCCTTCAGTTGCTTTCTGCTCTTGGTGGCTGCCCCTCCACCACGTGAGTTAAATTTTCTCATTCTTAATGTCAGAATGTATTGCTTCTCCTGGCGAGCTCATTCTGCGATAGGTGCACAGCTACAGGCATTATCTCCTTTTTGGCAGTAAACATAGATAACTCCAGGTGCATTACAGAGATCCCACACTTAATCCTGGGAGGCCATAAATACAATTAATAGGGCCCTTTGCTCTCTAGCAATTGAGAGCATTTGCAGGGATGAAAGTTTTTGAACTGCCTGTTGGTTCTAACCTTTCCTAGGCACTTCATTAGGCTTTTCCCTCACTAATAACAAAAAATAAAAACCAACCCAAGTATTTGAGATGGCACTGAGGGGAGGGGGGAAAAGCTTCTTTAAGACATACATATTGGATAAAGTCAAATGTACTCAGAATATGAAGGAATACTAACGTTTATAGTGGTATTGTGCACTTTTTGTCAGAAGACCAGAAATGCTTAAAAACCCCCATGAGCGTTATCTCTAACCTGTGAAAGACAGAAACAAAATACAAGATAGTTACATGACTTGCCCAGTTTTACACAATTGGGATGTTGCCAGTGCTTGCAAAATTATCTGATAGTATCTGACGATTCTTTCAAATCCATTCTCGGGGGCTATATCATCTTTTGCCAAATCCAAAAAGTAAAAGAAGTATCCCCTAATTATAAAAAGAAGTTGGAAAAAAGGTGACACCTAAGAACCTGAAAACCACAGACTATACGAAGAGCTTAAAAATGTTGTTATTATTATTACTTCATTCCACTAAAATTATTTGCATGGTTTTTAGGCTTTTGAATGCCTGGGGACAGTGATTATGTCAGTAAGCCAGTGCAACTGTATCTGACATCACTACTTGTTCATCACTACTTGTTTGCTTGTCATCCCTGTGTTGTCCCATAAACAGGGTCTGGTTACCTGGTGTGCAATAAGCCGATAAGACACACAGGGCCGAGGTATTGATTTTATTCCAGTGTTGTGCAAGATGGGGTGCTGGGCGGTAATCCACAAAGCCAGCACACGCTGATTCTGTGTGCATCAAACACCTTTTTGAAAACAAAAAAGCTACATCCCATTGGTTAAAAGTTTCATATAATCTCATTAATTAGTATTCTGTTTTGTATTGGTTAGTGCACCTCTGCTTGCTGTGCACATTAGCACGCGTGCTCTGTGTAGCTGGCGGGGGGACAAGTCTTTTCGGCTCCCAATTGAGGTAGTGGTCGTCATCTCTCTCTACCACCTTTACCTTTCCTGTAGTTTCTGCAGAAATGTGCTGATTTGACAATGTCTTGTTCGTCATCCAGCTTTTGGTGCTTTCTGTTCAAGGTGTTTATTTTTTATCAGTCTTTACCACCTCTCTGAAGAAAGCCTTCCCTATTCATACAAGGTCCCAGTGAAGAAAGCATGCCTTACGTGTACAAGGATCCAGTGTTAAATCTTCAAGAACCTACCTTTCTACGTAGTCAGCTGATGAGCACGGAACACGGTGCCCATATTCTGTCCCAGAAGAGAAACCCTGCACAGTCCCAGGAGCTGTAATCACTGCAGGGGAACTGCAGTTCAGGCCCGTCATCATTTATGCCGTGCATCAACTATCGAAAACTTCAGTTTTTGCCACACATCACCTGGAGAGGGAACCGTGGCAGGCAGTTTGACTTCAGCATCTTGAACGAGGTTCAAACGACTGTGGAGGACAGCCGTGATGATGGTACCGCTGCACTTGCAGTCGCGCCTGGTTTCCCTCTGGGTAGCTGCAGCTCGGGTAGTTGCTCATTATTAGGGCGGGCAGGTGTGATTTCCTCTGGCGGGGTGGTGTGTGCCGAGTGTCTCTCATTTTTGCCAGATAAAACCCGCCTAACCACAGACAGCGCCACCGACAGTACCGCAGGCCACGGGCCGAGGCGACGGTGGCGGCTCGACATGGCGGCCCTTAGGCGGCGCCCCCCCCGGCGGCCCGCAGCCAGGCTGGCAGTGGGAGGGCCAGGCTGGCGGTGGCAGGGCCCGGCGCGGGTGTTGGCAGGTGGGGAAGCAGCTCCCGGGCGCTGCAGCAGCTCCCGGGCGCTGCGTGCTGGGGTGGGGTCCATGGGCCGCAGTTAGTGAGGCTGACGGTGGGCGAACCGCCCCTGGTGCCTCATTTAAAACGTCCGGCTGTGTGGCCTGTTCGGTGGCACGGCGCTGACGGATGGCTGCCGGATCGGGAAGGCCTTGTGGGCCGCTTCGTTCTCCCTGAGAGGCTTTTGGCCTCGCCCGCAGGGTTTGCAGGGAGAGGTGTGAACAGGATGGTTCAGACGTGAAGTTGTCCCAAAAACGGGCTCTTTCACCCACTGTGCATGAGCCAATTGGCAGACACAGTCAAGATACTCGTTTTACTGCATTTCTGCGCAGAGGTGGGTGCTGGGTGGTGACTCCGCAAAGCCAGTGCGCCTTCCCTGTAGCACAGGATTTCTTTTATAGTCCAGAGGATGCAAAATCACCATATCTCTAAGGTTATTGATATCATTTGCCTACGTGATTGGCTAAGTAGGCCTTCACTTCCATTTAAAGTGGTAGGCATCTCCTTTTTACTATGCATGCTTAGCGGGTAGGGGGCTTTAAGGGGTAGGGGGTCCTCCTAGCCAAGGGGAGGGGATTTGGGGATGTTAATGAGATAAATTCACCGTCAGTTCAAGGAGTCAGTGCTTTCTGCTACCAGTTCTATGCCCAAGGCTAAAGACACTTGAGATTAGCATCTTCCTTTGACATCTTCCATTCAACTCCTCTTTATACTAAGAGAAACTGCCCTCTAACTACTGCCTTCTGTAAGTACTGCCTTCCATCAGCTGACCTGTCTTTCTAAATAGACATCAAAGTGAGCCTTAAAATATTACTGTTTTTTCTTTTAAGTAACATGGGTTTTAACCTATAGGAGATCTGTTTTCCTACCTACTCCAGGTAGTAAAAGCCACAGCGATCCCCAAAATAATGATTCTCAGCCAAGCTTTTTTTCATAAACTAGTAAATAGGGCAACTCCAGTCACTGAGACAAAAAGACACCCAGTCAATAAACCGCTGAATCCTTCCCTGGGCAGGCTGTAATGCCTTCCAGTTAACCTGGAAGGGAAATCTCTTTCCCCCAACACACAGCCTAACCTGTGGGTGCAGTGATACAGTGTCACCGAGCCCACCTGGCAGCTTCACTGGCTGGAAAGGCAAGGCAGCATTCCTTCTCACCTTTCCCAGCTCTCCTGTTCCCAGCTGTGTTGCTCCATCCCCTCTTGCTGAAGACACCTCTAGCTCCTACTGGGCAAAAATGTTTTCTGCCTCCTAAGGTTAGTTTGGTGAGTCATATCCACCAGCTCAGGGGAGGGTCTGACTGCCATAAGTGCAGAGAGGACATAGGACGTGTAAGTGGAAGAGCAATCTTTTGGGGGATAGTTAGCTAATAAGGTAGGCTCAGCTGTATGATGCTATGTCTATGAGACTTTTATGCAGATGGGCTGTCTGTCTTCTAAACTGATTGCCTTGGACTTGTTTTGTAGTAAGTAAACTCAGATTCTTTCCCTCTATGATACTATGTAGACCATGCCTGCTAGTGCCATGTTATTCTCCACAGTGCCAGAGATGCCCTGGATCTCACCTGGAGATTTGCTCATTGATGAACTGTGGATTTTGGGCAGGTTGTGCTCTAAACTCTTAATCGGATTCAATTGACACAGCTGTCCCAGAAGCATTGGCTTCTCAACCAGATGTGTAAGTGCATAAGCATCTTCCAAGCCGGCAGCTGCTCCACAGACCTTTGAGGATCTCAGGTTACAAGTTAGGAACCGACATCTCTGCAGATGTGTATGCACTGCTTGCAGCATCCCAGGTCTGTGCTGGAGCAAGACAGGAATATACTGCTTCCTGACTTACTACTCACTAGTTTTCCTGGGCAGAGAACATGGGCCTGGAGACCACAAAAGAGCAGTGGCATAGAAGAAAAGAAACCAGGTGGAAAATCAGGGACCAGGACTGCAAGGAGGGCCAAAGTGCATGCCAAGGTAGGGATAGAGCCTTTGTAGCTCTGTTTGTAAAAGCCCTCAGGGCTGCTCGAGAGCAGAATGAAGCCAACAGCTTGTGCAGAGCCCTGGGACCACAGCAGGAGTTAATTGTGGAGGAAGGGTGTGAGGTAAACCGGTGCTTACAGAATGATGAACTGAACAAGAACAGGCAACAGCACTTAACTTGGCAAGTAATCTAAGATACATCACGTAGAATGAGTCTACTAACCCGGTTAGTAAGTGGCCAGCAGATAGAGAAGGTCCATGGGTGTTAATGGGAGGGTGTATCTCAAGGGGAGGGCTCAGGGGCAGGACATAAATCAGGTGGTAAACTCAAAGTGTCCTCTCTGCTGGAGTTTGCTCAGGGCAGTACTGAATTTACAACCCTCGAGTTTCAGTTGTCCCTGAGGTGGTAGATAGTGAATGCTGTGGCTGAGGAGCTCAAAACTGTTTTTCAACACCCTCTAAAAGAAGTAAAAGGAAGAACCTTGGCCCCAAAACAGTCAAGACCTTTCTCAGGTCAGTCTTAAATTCTTACCTCTACCAGCAGCTGCTTCTCAAGCCCTGAGGATTTCACTGAGCCAATTTAATGCTGGTGGTCAGACAGTTTAAACCCATTAGCTCCCAGCTATCTGAATAATTTTCTCCTCAGAGCCCAGCACACTGGCAGACTGCTCTAACCAGAACTGCAGAGAACTGCCACATTTACTGGACATTTGCTAACTGTTGCGGCCTACGTGGTGAGCATTCCAGGGCTGAAGAAAATGCCACTGGCTAGATCACTGTCCATGACTTCTCTCAATGGTCTTCCTCAGTGGGAGGATGAAGACTTACCGGTGGAGGATTTGTTGCTCTTTGAAGTTTCTTGGGAAGTTACCAACAAAGGTTTGTGCAACACTCTTAGGAGTTAGCATTGCTGTTTTCATGGGAATGGAGGCGGGCATGAAGCGCTTGGAAAAGAAAGGAATTAAGAGGACATCGGAGAGAATTGGGCTGCAGAGCTGCTGTATTGGAAGGAGTGCATGTATAATCAAGCAAGCTGTGTGGGGGCTACATCTGCCTGGGCTTTTGTGGAATGAGCGTAGAGACAGGATGTCTGTGTGTCCTTACATGTTTCACCACCAGGGATAGGTTAGGTTGTTTAAACAATCATCTAAGTGTTTTGCCTGGGCGTGCAGATGTATGGACATATAGATGTTGCTTTGTACATATTTATATTTTATCTTCCATGCAAATTCACTTGGGAATGTAATGCATGAAAATCAGCTGTAGAGCAGACATCAGATTCAGAGTAGTTTAGCAGTCTCTCTCAGCCTTCTAGAGCAGTGTGGAGAAGAGGCCAAATTTGAACCAGGTATAAATAAACATAGGTGTGTTGAAGCCGCTGAACAAAACAACAATGTCAATGACCAGCAGTCTTTATGCTAGCTGAAACCCTTTTGGACTGGTCTTTGCAAACACAGCTGGTGCCAGACAGGGACTTCATGCTTTTTGCATGTGTACAGATTGAAAATTTGTTCACTGCACTCAACTTGTCAAACAAAGTGAACGCTGCTTGTTATGCAAAGATCTTTCTGCCTCAATTTCTAATTCACTCATCAAATCATCCCCTTTCAGCTAGGTGTATTTTACAAAGGGAGAACAGGCTCCATTTCTGCTATGAAAGTGAGTTAGTATGAGTAAATGATTGACCTCCTGTCTTATTGTCCTGGCAGATAAATAGAGGGATTAGTCAGGAGAGGGGATCTGTAATCTGTTAAGATTTCAACTCTAAAGGGGAAATGTGTGTGAGAGGAGAAGACAGAGCTAGGGTTTATCCCCGTGGTGAAACTGGAATTACTATTCTGTGATAGCTTCTGGTATTTACTCTGCACTGCAGTGCAATTTTACATTGCTCTTTTTGGGGTGGTGAGCAGTATCAATACCTAGGGGTAGTACCGAGTAGCTTTTGCACTTCGAATCACCATGGGCTTATTTTTCAGTAGCTTCAGTCAAGCTCTTTGAGTTAATTTACTACTGTCAGAACCTGGAAGCACGCAGCACTCTTGCAGTGTGCATGGTAAGTAAGGCACTGGCAAGCAGATGGCAGCAGAGATCTAGGAAATTCAGGTGTTCTCGCTAACATCTCTGAACTACACAGTATATATATTTTCTGAGTCATCTTGGCCCACTGGTTATAGATATCACACAATATGTTTAAGAAAAGGGAAAACATAATTAGATTTATCTGTCTTTCTGTGTATGTAGAAAACACAGTCAATCATTTAATCATACATATAGCTCTTGTTGACTTCATTGAAGCCAAATCAACTGACACAGGTAAAGTTTATTATTCTCACATTTTATGAGAGAATTATTATTTATGAGAGTGAATATTTATTCAGTTAGTTTAAAAATAAGGTGTTGTTAATTACACCACTTACCAGACCCATATATTCAAACAGGGCTGACTGAACTAGTCATGGCAAACAATTTCTTCATCAGATCTGGACCTCTGTGCAAAGTTTCCATTAACCAACCTTGACTGGAAACATCTGTGCAAAAACTTTTTAATAAGCCTATTTCAGCGTCTTTTTCTGGTAAATTCTTGATACTGAAGTGGTTTTTTTTTTTTTTTCTGTATCTTTCAGGCAATTGAATGTCTAAGTCACATGGTGAGATACTGTTCCCTGGTGACCTAAATCTTATAAACAGTTCTTGGAAAATGCTAAGCACTGTGTTTTTTAGGAGAGTAGCCAGCAAAACACAGGGGAGTCATCACAGAAGATACACAGGCTTTGGAAATAATAGCTTACACTGTATAGATCAGCCTCCTTTAGCAGAAGGAAGAACTGTTTATTTGACTAGGTAGGCTGACCCCACATAGATTTAGTACTGCTACGTGGTTTAGTGTTTTAATGTTGCTTTATATGTTCCTAATATAGAGGGAAATATAAGTATTAGCTGGGTTTATTGCCTGACAAGCTATTTTTGAGCATTTAATGTGAAGGTTTCTCAATTCCTCTCTGGCAGTGCAAAGGTGTGTCAGAGTAGTTCAGCATGAAGTTGGTTTGCATTGCTAAATTGATGTAAAGCTGCTGCTGCCTCCAAGAGAGAGTTCAAGTCTTTGTGTTAACTTTGTGCTCATCACTAGGTGCTTGGCTGTGGGTATGTTTCCTCATTGACAAGTGTAGCTTCTTAGCAGTTCCTCCATTCTTCTGTGGCAGCTGACTGTAAGGCTGAATGTCTTCTTTCCTGTGAGGAACATGCTACCAGAGCTCACAGATGGCTATCTATTCCCATGCCTGTAAACAGCCTTTACAGGTGCTGAGTGCTTTTCTGAACCTCTTAAATACATTCTCCTTCAGAGTCTGTATTGTGATGGGTGATGAAGGGGTCCTGCAAATTGGAGCACATCTGATTACATCGTGTGAGAAGGTCGTCTTGTTCCAGGCTGCCTTTGAGGATCAGGTGTTTACTGGGCTTTCCCCAATGGTGCTGGTTGGTACTGAGACATGAGATGCAGCTAACGGAAAGGACAAGTCAGTTGTATGAATTCAGTGCTCAGAGATATACAAGCATCCATCATTTCCAGAGACTCATCACTTCTTTCTCAGCAGTTGGCACAATGAAGGTGTCTCTCTTTTTTTAAAAGTCTGGATTATTGAACACATGCTCTAACAAGGCAGAACTTTCGACTTCTCCATGCTTCCCTTTTGAATTCTCTGTCCTGGCTGCTGCCTGTGCTAAGTGGTAATCTCTGACATACATGTTGGAAAGCACTGGCATCCCAGTTACTCCTCTTTCTTCTCTTCTCTGTTTGGAAAAAGCAAAGATAAGGTAGATGAAGGAGAGGATGAAAAATAAAAAGGCTTCTTTGCCAGTGTCACTCTCCTCCCCAAGTCATGTGAAGAGGAACTTGCCACCTAAATAAGGCACAATATTGGAATCATCTTGCACTGAAAATGCCCTGCCAAATAAATGAGAAAATTGTAGTTTGTTTTACAAGATTTTCCTCGCTTTATTTGACTCTTCACTGATGGGCCAGACCCATACTGTGAAGTGGATCTACTGTGTTTCTGAGGGAGAAGGGGAAAAAAAGCAGGCAGGCAAGGGCCCCAGTGCACTGCAGTGCCACATGATCTGGTGGTAATCGTGAGGAAGCTCAGCATTTTTCACCCTTTCCCTTTTTTCCTGATCACCATGCTCTGGTCATATCTCTGTGCACACTGGAAAAGAAGACTGATTTTCTTTCCTCCATAACAGGAAGACCAATAAGATCTACAAGCTATGTAGATCTTGTGTCTGAAGCCTCCCAGATGGGAATTATCAGAGAGCAGCCAAAGGCCATTGCAGGAATAATGGCAGCAGTCCTGGACATTTTCTACAGTGAAAATAGCTCCATCCTCTTCAACCTCTTTTAAATGTTTACCTACTGAAAACTGAACTATTTAATCTGGGTAGGGGAGAGAAGTCTAATTCTGTAAGTTAGAATAACAGTTATCTGTAGTTTGGGGGGTTCTCTGATACGTTAATGAGAAAAGCCGAGAATGGTCTATGCTCTGTAAAGATGTCTTTAAAATCATTCCAGTAATATTTAAATCAGTATCTTCTGCTGTACTACTAACAGCTTTTAGATAGAAAATAGAAGAATGCTTAGAAACGCTGGGCAAGCAGCCAGTTTGTATCATCATTCAGCTGTGAACAGATTAGCTTACGAGTCACTGATGGATGAATCCTAAATATTTTTTTCCATCCCTGTTGGAATGAAGACTGCTAAAAACAAACCTTGGTTCAGCTCTCCCTGGAGTAGAGCTCTATGTACAGTTTCTCTGGTGAAAGTCTGGACTCTTGGAAAATAAATCCTGAACCCACTGAAGTCAGTAGGACCAGTACTTTACCTCTTCTGTGTTAAACACTTTTCCATGATGAAAGTTCCTTGGAAGAAGGTGAATGCTGCAATCTGTGACACACCTGTACTAACACACTTTGGGGAGTGGGTGTATGTTGGCATAAACTTGGCATAAGCACAGCATCAAAGCTCTGTGCATTTCTAGAGTGGGGTGGTATATCAACGTCAAATTAATCACAAATGAAATCTTGTGTGCTTGGGATGATGCCCACAGAAATAGTTTCTGTATTATAGACATCTGTCATAAATTTCATTGTTTCAGTATTTTTTCAGAATATGTTTGGAATGCCAGAATTTCACAGAAGTTAGAGATCTTCTATCTTCTGATGAGTCCTGGCTACAAACATAACCAATAATTACATTAAAAACATCTGCTATCTGAAGTTGCTGGGTTTTTTTCTTTTTACACCTGACATATTTTACAACCTTATTCTATAAATGGTCAGATATCAAAACAGGCAATCAATCAATAAAATTCCAACCAAACATTAGAAAAAAACAAGTTTGAGCACAACTTTATCACATACCTATAGATCAGGCACATTCTGAAGGGAAGGGGTGAAAGGATAGTCAATGTAACAAGTAATTGTGGCAGTGAAGCCAATTTGAATCCCGAACCTTGGGTCCCACTGCTCTCTCGAATTCCATGGCGGCCATGGTCCTCAGGAAGGTTTTAGTGCCTTCAGAGTGGCCAGATCAGGCTTTAGCAAAGGAGCTGAAGAGCCCCAGAAGCACACTGATCCTCTCTCTATATATGGGGAAGGACTCGGTGATCAGTGACAGTCTCCACTTATTGCTGTCTCACTTGCATAGCTTCACTTCTTATCTCTCCCCTTCTTTTTTGGTTTCTGCTGCTCCTTCCCTCTGTCCTATAATGTAGGGTGAGTGGGAGAGCAAGTAAACTGAATAGTGGGTATCTCTGGCAGTTTTGAGAAGTTTTGGCAAGTCAGTGATCAAAGGATCACAGCTCTAGAAGACATTTTTTTGTCAGTGCAATTCCTAGGTAATCCTGGAAGTTGTGGATCCTTCCTCACCAGGTGGCAAAAAACATTGGCAATGCATCTTTCCGTATAACAGCTTTGGCAGAATGAGCACATCTACATATTAAATCTTGCAGGGAGATCTCCAGTTGTGTAGTTAGATCTCCACTTCTGCCTAATGTTGTTCTCGGTACTGATATGAGGAGACTGTTCTTGACTCTCAGACCTTTTATTTATTTAGATAGTTCTGATGTCTATCCTGGAAGGCTCTAATTGCTGCTGGGATTTTAAATATGCAAAAGAAATAATGCACCAGGACTTGAAATGAGGAAAGAAGAAAGAAAATGGCTGGAGTGATGCAGATAACTCCTTTAGACAAATTCATGGTGGTAATGTATATGAAAACATTCAAACTTTTAAAAATAATTGTGAAACATTTTCTGAGAAAATATTTTGTTTTCATCTTCTATTTTTAAAGTGGTCACTAAAAACTGTCAAACTTCTCTTAAGTGAACAAAATCCTCTTGCCCAAACATTTTAATTTCCATTTCTATGCCAGCTTATTTTTCCCTGGAAAAAGAGGAAGAATGGAAAGGAAATAAATGGGGGAAAGTTTTGTTGTTGATTTCCTTTTAAAATTTATTTCCTTTATTCTGGTGAAAAAGTTAAAAACATTTTTTAAAAAATGTTTTTCTCTCAAGGACATTTTAAAATTATTAAAATTTAGAATATTTGAATAAAACATTTTGGTGGAGATCAGAACGGTAAACTACCCTCTGTATCCACTTTTTACTGCTAATTCCCCATGTTCATATCGATTCAAACAAATTCTCTGAGTCTGATCTCTCCTGATTCAGCATCTATTTCTCATTTTGTCTTTTATTATTTGTTTTAAAACCTGTTTCAAAGTACAAAACATCAGAGGCTGCATACAGAACCTTGCAACATCATGGGATTTTGATAAGTCCCTGTCGTTTGGAAAGGTTTTCTGTTTATACTATTATCTTAAAACATCGTGGTAGAGAAGAATAAGGCAGTTATCCAAATTGTTGGAAGAAATTTGAGAATTTTGTTGGGCTTCAGGTGAGTATGTGAACCCTTACTCTGTTCCTCAGTAGGATATGTAATGCATTACTTACTGGCAAAGGTCTTTCTAGGGAATTCAAAGTAACTGAGCAGGTATAAGTTATCTCTTAATGATATATAACGTTCCTTGAATTTGCTATGGAAAAGTGTAATTTCAAAGTCAATAAATTATTCTAGACATTGCTCTGTTCTTCTTAAGACATCTTTTTTAAGTGATGCTCAACAATTTCCACAGACATAGTTTCACTTGCACAGTCTCCCAGCCCTGTCAATTAAAGCTTATGCACAGACATGCTTTGTCAGTGATATTTCCACTGTAACAGAGATGACAAAAGCAGGTTTGGGGACCAGGTAACTCAGAGCTTTTAACACAGCTATCCTGTGCAGAATTTTCACACTTCATAAAACGTACTCTTTTGTTTTATCCTGACTGCTTTTCATTGCTTTTCAGGCAAATCAGTGCCCTGAAATGGGTTTTTTACTTTGCTGTGCAACAGATTATGATGGCAGAGCACAGCATACTCTCCACTCACTCTACCTCAGAACAGGCTTTCCGTATGCCTTTGGCAGGGCACAGTTTAGGAAAAACAGTGATCCTAAGCAAAACCTTGTGAAAAGAATCACTTTGCTGTTGGTTATACAAAATAAAGGGCCAGGCTCTACTCAGATCCTGAGCCGCAGCTTTCTTATTACTCTTAACATTAATAGCTGTGGAAACTCAGCTACATTGCTGATCCCAGTGTTGGAACACTTTGCAGTATGAAAGAGGCTGATCTCCGCTCTTGTGATGGTGGGGAAAGACCTTTGCACCATTCTAGTCATATACAGCTTTATCATGATATTTAGTATCTTTCATCTTGCAAGTACATATTTTCTCTTTTCCCTGTGTCATCAGACTTCTTTGCAGAAAAACCTTTGGTTATTGTAAGCTCTGTATCTCTGCCAGTTAAAACCAACTAGTTTCATGACTAAGATTTCTGCCAAGCCTCATTATTTTTCCATGTTGGATTGAAGTGCCTTATGCCCATATGAAATATTTACCACTCCATGAGAACAGATGTGTCATCGTAACTGTATCACTTTATGGGTGGAAGGTTCTGAGTTGTCTTATGTAATTATATGTCTGTTTGAATCCAAGCTGTTCAAGTGGTGTCTCTCAGCTTGTGAACAGAAGAACTTGGAGGGAATATATAGTATCTTTCTCTAAATCCCTGTTCAGAGCAGCCATGGAAGCGTATGATGACTGTAAGTTAGTTTCTTAGTTTTCTGGTCATAATGAAGTGGAGAATAGTCTTATGCATAGATTTCCTTCTGCAGCTCCCTGTTATATCATGTGAAGCTCCTGAACTGTAAGCTTGATTTAGGAACATGTATCTGTAAGATTCTTGTCTTCTGAGGTCTTGAATTACTATGTAGGGTAATAATTCTACTTAGCAAGCAACATGGGAACTGTGGGGTTTTTTCTTTGTAAAATACCTAGACTCCCGAGACATCTTGACATAAAAGCAGTAGGGCTAGGGATCCTTCTAGCATTCAAAAAAATAACAAAAGAAAGGATATTTGTAGAGAAGAGGATTTTAAGTGCACAGTTCCTTTTCTGGGAGTGCAATGAAAAACATCTCTGTTGCTCAGTTCCTCAGGGCTGCAAGATACCAGATTCAGCAGAAGGCTTTCTATAGTTGTCAGGTGATAGTTCAAGTAATCTGGGAACTAATCTCCCAAAGTACTGAACAAGTTCAGCTGCTCTATTGTAAAGAGTGGTCTTTTGGGGCAGATTTTTAAGGAGAATCGGGTAACTTCTCAAGATTTTCGCCACATGCAATTGGATGCAGTACGTTGGCAGCTCTGGATACCCCAGTATACATTTTAAAAAGTAAGTCTGGAGTACCTACTATCAATCACTGGCAAATTTCAGTGCTGACTCATTTTGTAATTTTGATGTCACTGCTGAAAGGCATAGCACAGTCTTCTTGCCTGGAGTATTGCCAAACATTCCCAAATTCAGTGGAGGATAAAATTTTTATGTAGGAATACTAATTCGCTTCCTGTTGTTTCTTTTGTTGATTGCTTGTACCTGTTGAGCTTTGTTTATCTTACCATGCTCACTGGAGCTATGCTAAACTTGTCTCTGATGTACAGCAGCTACCTAGCCCCTAATTTTCTCTTCCTTTGCCTGCCCTTCCACAAGCTGGATTCAAACACGTGCTGCTGTTCTTCCAGATTTGAGGTGGTGGAATGCCCACTGCCCAGCACTGCAGGTCCTGAGGCAAATGAGAGTTTGCAGGGCTGCTCTGCCAATGCTTGAATTACAAGGCTGGCCGTGGAAAGCTGTGAGGAGGAGCAGCTAAGTGAATCTTGCATACCACGTGCAAGACTAGATAGATCTGTATTGACTCATCAGGGGATGTTGTTGTAGCATTCTTCTATACATTTTAGTATTGTGTTTATTTTTAAAATGAACAATATTTTGGTGGAAGGTGCTGCAGACATTTATATTGGCAGTGTAGGCTATGTTCATTCCAATTTTAACAACTCTTCAGAATGGTAATGAAACATGACACCTTTTGCTTTGAGGATATGGGTTTAAATCCTTTTTAATAGTCAGTAGTCAATGAAATCCATCAGTCCCTCGACTTTTCTCAGTCATTTGTGTAAAACTAGCTGGAAGTTCCAGCTCAGTCCTCACTGCGTGAAAAATATATTTGAAAATTATAACTACTTCAATAAAAAAGCAGAGGGCTGTGCTTGGATGCAGGAGAATCAAGATTAGGCATGGGAGAGTGGAAGCATGAGCCCCAGGATTTGAATCACACAATCTGAATGTAAAGATTTCACAATCCAAAAAAGGGGGAATAACATAAGAATAAAAAAATATATTGGTTGAACATTTGTGGTATGACTTTGAACACCTAAAAGAAGTCTTTAAAATCACAGATTAGATAAAAATAACAGTTAAGGATAGAAAACATCCATTTGAGATTAGAGGAAAAATTCAGGGAAGCCATATGCAGTCACCCAGGAGTAAGCAAAGTGTTAAATTGTCATTTAAGAATTGCACAGTCTGCTATCAGTGCATACTCAATTGAACCATGAAGCTCAGATCTGTTTAAGAGACAGCCCTTCTATTTATTTGATAGAGTCTGGGTTTCACTTAAAATCTGAATATGTGAAGTGATTTAGCTAGAGGTGTTTCTGATCCACAGGTGTGTTGGAGCTTATTCCAGAGCTTTGTGGCCTGTGCCCCTTCCAACTTTTTGTTCTTTGTGATCTTCTTTTGCAGTGGGAGGCATTTACACTGTGATCCAGACAAAAGCCAAAACTACAGCAGATGAATGGGGTGAAAACTATTTTCTGATTGGTCCCTATTTTGAGCACAATGTGAAGACTCAGGTGGAAGCATGTGAGCCTTCAAACCCTGCAGTTAAAAAGGCAATGGACACCATGAAAAGCCAAGGGTGTCAGGTAAATCAGTGTTACTGCTTCCCAGAGCAACAAAGCTGACTCTGAGGAGATTACAGTTTTGGTTAATGCTCTTGCCATTCCACTTGACACAGCAGTCCTGGTCAATGTCACCAAGGGAAAGGCTCAGAATCCACTGTTAGAGCAGCAGAGTCAATTCATTAAAGGTTATTTTTGAGGAAGAACCAGTTTATCCAATTACAGGTTTTAACAGCCATTTATCTGCAAGTCTGCTTAATTGGATTAATGACTTATTTATCTAGTCTCTAAATACAGTGAGATTTTAGTAGATATAATATGACCTTACTTTGACTGAACCCTTACATTTGGCATTCTTGTGATGGAGAGAGGAGCGTTCCACTAGTATTTCTTATGTAGCATTACATTGAGTTGAGAGCCAGGAAGAGGCAAACCACAAGTGGACTTAAGCACCCAACTAAGAATCTGCTTTCTCAGATCAATGCAAATATTTGTCTCTTCCCTAGGAAAAGAGGTTAAACCACAGCACAAGGAATTAATTCATCCGCATCTCCTACACGATTTTTAACCAGTGTTTTCTGTGTGATCTCAGTCAAACCTCATGGCCTTTCTGTGACTCAGTTTCCCCAACAATAATCTAGGAATAAACTTCTTCCTATAAAAGTGATCTGCTAAAGTAATAGAATCTGCTCTGTCCATGGGCAAGCTACTAAGCTGCAAGCAGCTGCAGCCTTGAGGACAGCTGATTACCTGAAAATGGATGGAAGATAACACGTGCTAAATCTGACCACCATTATTGAAAGTCCTTGTCAGAGATCTAGAACTCACCTTCACTCTGATTCAGCATTGAGTCCCTCAGAGATGCTAGTTTGCAGGACAAAAGATTGTCTGCTTATAACGTGTGCTGAACAGATGTGAAAAGCATTGAGAGGCAGCAGCAAGGAAGCATTCTTACATGGTTCTGTTGCTGAGGGGCATGACCCACTTTAATGTAAAAATTCGTAAAGTTCTTGGACTGTCAGCAGCTGTGGCACTGGCAATGTGTTATCTCCCTTTGTAAGAGCAGTTTCGTCGTTATTAGGATCTAATGCCCTATTGCATATTTTGTAGAAGTGCATTGTTGGATGCTGATGTGCCACAGCTTGGGAAGGTGTCTGCTGGCGACATTAACATGTGATCCTTGCATTGTTCATGCTGAGGTTCAAACTAAAAGGTCTAATCTAACTGCCATTTCTTATTTCTAATCAGATTTTTCTAAGTGATTGATCCAACTTTTTAATGTTGTCTCTGTTTCCTACAAAGAGATGTCTCTGCAAGCTGTGTAACACTCCTTTGTTTGGAAAACAGCCAATGACTTGTGGGGCAGATTAATTGCAGTGCTATATATACAATTTATGCTGTTCCAACAATACCTTCAATTTAATCAGCCAACTGCCAGCCTAACATGTGCATTGTGCTGCTGGAGTATTCATATATAGCAGCAAATCTGTCCCAGGTACGTCAAGTATAGCTTTGATCTCTAATAATGACGCTCCACTTTCCAGGAGCTGTGCTTATCCTATTAACATTTATGTCTGGATTTTGCTTATGCATCACAATGGATTCATTTAAACCAGGGGACCTAGGAACACTTCCAAATTTCTCAGGTTAGGTGTGTTCCTTGCCACGACCAGACTCCATATTTAGATGGTCTGGGTTCACACAAACTCCCTGCTTTTTAACCTCATTTTCCTGAATAAGAAACCTAGATAGCCTGAAAGAAGTACATAAAGAGCTGACCCTCCTTCACACACATGTCTTTGTTACACACTGTGCAAACAGGTCCAAGAGCTTTCATCTCGGGTTTTCAACACCTGACCTCTATTCAGCCCATTCTAGTGTCAGGGCTGGGTCCAACACCCTGAGGTCCCAGGAGCTGGTGAATGATAAGAGATTGAACAGTGGCATAGAAGATTCCTCCACATGGGGTATAAACTGCACTAGTGTCCCTGTAGTTCCTTGTTCTTCTGGTTAGTATGCCTCTGCTGCTATAGCCATTTTGATGGTAGAATTAAAGTGAAATAATTTGACATAATTTGAATAATGTGGGCCCAGCTGTGTCGTGTTGCCTTATGACAGTTCAGCCTGCTCTCCTAGTTTCGCAGGTAGGTTATATCAGTGCAGTTCTAAATATTCTTAGAGATGTTTCACTATACTGCTGCAGATAAAGTGGGAAAGCTGTATTTTTAGGCTGATGTGATTTTAGGTATTATTACACCTTCTGATTGATCCTTCCACTCTGCCAAAGGGTATCAACTGCTTGGGCAGAATGAGGAAATATCACAGTAGATACAGGTCCCAACCACTTGTCCTACAAAATCTATCACCAGTGATCTAGCTAAATGGCAAAAGATTGGTGAAAATATGATTGAAAGAAAATAATAATTTTGAAATAAGAATAAAAATGACAGAGACTTCAATAAGAGCATAAAATCTAATTATTCAACCAAGTGTGGTCTTCCTAAGCTTTTTTGATTACAAAAGTGAGTATCTCAATGAAAATCTAAAATGAAAGTCTGAAAACCAAAATGTTCCTAGAGATTGTTGTTTCCTTTTACCCCTGCCTTTGGTCCAGTATTTATCCCTGTATTTTGCAAGGAAAACCATAAAACCTGGGTACGTAGGACTATGATCACATATTCCCTAATTAAAATACTTAAGATTTGATGGATGAAAATAGTTATGCTTACTGGCCTTTGCATCCACATTAACATTTTTTGCTTATGTCCTTGCATCTTTCCCATAGGTTTTTTTTGGAAGATGGCTGATAGAGGGCAGCCCATATGTCTTACTGTTTGATATAGGATCAGCAGCTTGGAACCTGGACAGGTGGAAAGGTGAATTTTGGGATGCCAGCAACATAGGGATCCCTTCTCATGACCGTGAAGCCAATGACGCTGTGATTTTTGGATCACTAACAGCCTGGTTTTTAAAAGAGGTAGAGTTTTTAAATCTAGAGATTTTCAAACCTCAGCCTTGTCAACAGGGCAAGAAAGCTTTGGGATGTGATTCCTATTCTCCAGTTTGAAAACTATGATTTTAAGGAATTTGATACCTGATCTATATCAAATCTGCATAAAAAACTTAAAACTTAAGCGATCATTTAACTATATTTTTCTAGGAGAAGGAGGGGGATGACAACACCTGCCCTATGTGACATCTGCTGTTCTTTACTGTCGCTTCTCCCTCTGTTTCTTCTCAACTCCCTTATTTGTCACCAGATGCTCTTAAAAGTAGGATCTCGAACTTCCTTTTTCTCCTCTATGGTAGTCAAGTTGTCATACTCACAAACTGTCCTTGAAGCCAGTTAAGCCATATCTCAGCTATTATATGCTACCTTGCACAGGGAATACAGACAGACAGAATTAATGATAGCAATGTGACTTCACATGTCACTCTACCACAGCCTACCTGAAGTGAGGAAATTTGTTAATCTGCAGAATCATCTGTCAGTCATAGGTGCTCATGATTTTCTCATCCAAACAAGAGTTTCAACAGCAGAAGAGCAAGTTAAAAGGAAGAAAAGTGACTGTCCTTGCCAGAGCTCCCCAACACTCTAGGAAGGATACTGTTCTGATGCACTAGTGAGGCACTTCTGCTTCTTGGGCTAAGGGCTAGGGCTGATGGGATTAAAGACTCATGACCACTTAAAACACTGTACTGCTTTGTTATGCGGGAGGAAGTAAGCACATGAAAGAAGGCATGTAAAAAAGAGGTTTCTGGGTCTGGGATGTTTGGGAGGGTGATGTGTATTTCATGTATGTTCTTTCTGATTATTTTCAGCTTTCTTGTCAGTTTGATGACAAGCCCAACATAATTGCTCACTTCCATGAGTGGCAAGCAGGAGTGGGTTTAATACTGTCTCGATCTCAGAAACTTCGTGTTGCTACCATTTTTACTACCCATGCTACTCTGCTTGGGAGATACCTGTGTGCAGCCAGTATAGATTTTTACAACAATCTTGACCAGGTAAGAGACTTCTTTTCTCATTCCTTCTTTTTTTCAGCTAATCAGTTCCTGGTTTCTTTTCTGTTTACTGTGCTACACTATATATTTTATTTTCCATCTTGTGTGACCATTTATGATTCACCCACGGTTCCAGACCACAATAAATGTTATTTGTAAGACCATGAGATGTCTAGGCATGAGTGCCTTTGTGTCATCTGACAGGTCTTAAAGCTTGGTGGAGTCTAGAATACTTGCACTACCTTCAGTGAACTTTGATTTGCACTGCAGAGTACTGAAACTCATTTAGCCTCCAGTCAAGTCTGTGCCTTAGCCCAATCCACTGATATATTGAATATTACAGCAGTACAGGATTGCCAACAGAGATTCTTAACCTTCTTTTCAATGGTTTGGGACATTTTTCAAAAGCAAGGGCAGAGTTACAGGCCCAGACATCACTGCAAGTCAAGTGTTGTTGAGAATCTTACCCTTTGTGTTCAGGAAAGGCGTACATTGCTTGAGGTGACTGCTATGGTTTGGGAGTCACTGTTAGCAACACGAGTAAGCAGTGACTTTAAAACCTACTCAGCTGTAGTCATCATCTGACACTTAAGTGCAGCCTTACAGCAGTCTTTCTTAATGAAAAGCAGTAGAAAAAATAGCCAGTAGCTCTCCTCTTGCTGAAATTACCCTGGAATTCCATTAAATATTGTGTTAGGGTTTTTTTAGTTTCTCCAGCCTACTTCTTAATTCTCACAAGTCATAACAAGTCCTTCAACTTCTGAAATTTTTCAGGTTAGTGTTAATGTGTAACTGGCCAAGGTAGGAAGTCTTTTCTGAGTTCAAAAGACCCATATCTGTTTCTTGGAATTTTTGTAAACTGTCTAGTGGTTTTGGTTTTCACTGTTCTCTTTCCTCTCAAAGCATAACACAAACCGACTTTTCAAGGACCCAGATGTCTTTAGCACTGCCTTCAGCAGAGGTTCATTACGTGATCTGGGATTTCTAATGTGGTTACAGACAAACTGAGCTCAAAAGATTTTTGTATTCCAGCATTTATTGAAGGTCGAGGTAATTACAAGGCTAAAACAACTGCCTTATTCATTGTCCATGCTTTTCCTTGGCTAAAAATCAGTGAAGAAAATTACTCAGTTGGCAATTTTCAGTTGGCTGTTTGAAGCTTGACGCACTGTGGAACAATGTCTTCCAAAGACAAGGCCCAAGCAGTAGTGCGCTACTGGCCTTATTCAGAAGCACAAAATAGGTTGTTATTCCTTTGTACTTCAAAGAAACAGTCATTCACCTTACTCCTCTTTTTTTTTTTTCTTTCCCACCAAAGGCAACTACTGAATTTACTGAACACACAAAGAGTAAATGAGGGTCTCTACTCATTTACTCATACACATGAAGGTTGCAGCATGGTAGAGTGTAGGGGTAATTCTTTCTGCCTCAACTAACATAGGTGGTTGCTCCTCCTCTGCTCCTTATATCATCGGTGGAGTTACATTGGCTCTTCACAATCAGTGGAAGGCAAACACCCTCAAATTGCCATCTGAAAAATCTGTCTCCATCTATCACACAGGAAAACTATTCTTCTAAATTAGATATGTTTGTTAGGTGCATTAATGAGGCAACATGAATAACCCAGTCATGCTGTCAGACCCAAGTTTCAGGAGACTAGACATTCCTACTCCCTCATATTTTCCTTATGTGTGCATATGCAAAATCTAGCTTTACAGTCACATTAAATTATTTTTCTCTGGACAGAGTTAGATTGAAAGAATTAAAACCATGCAGTTTCAGATTTAACACTTGAGAAAGTGGGGACTTTTCAGCCTTAACTTTATTCATTCACCTTTGCATTCTTACACATAATTTGTTAGTAAGAAAGTCATAGTAAAAAAAAAAAAAGAAAAAGAGCAAAAAATGAGGCATTTAAAATGAGAAATTAGAGTTAAAAAAGAGAATGCTTATTTTACAAACCGATGCTAAAGATACTATGTCAGAGCCTTGTTTTTCTTTTATAAAGGAAATCTTAAATTTTGGTTTGCTTTGTATTCTGGTTAATTTGGCGAGCTACAAGTAGTCTGGCAAAATAGACTGCTTTTCTCAAAAGCAACTTTTTTTCCTCTTCATGATAACTTCGGGTGCCTTACCCTTGTCTGTCTACTCAAAAAGTAATGATCTTACATCTGAGCACACTTTCAGATTTTAATATATTTACAATCTAGTCACAGTATTAACACAATTTTTAGTGTTCACACATGACATGGCCAACTTGACAACATAAGTTACCGTTCATCCTTCTTCAAAGCTTCACAAATCCCATTGGTAACCATCAGCTACATCATAAATACAGAAACTTCTATTCAGAATTTATTCTAAGAATATATGGAATGAAACATGTATCAGTTTAAAGTAATATTATAAACTGCTGTAAATAATATTTAAGGGAGGAAACTTGTGGATTTCTAGACCATAATACTTTCTGCCCTCTGTGGAGAGATTGACATTTAAAGGTACTAATAGAGGAGATGATGCCAAGCTGTTATACTGCTGTTTAACATGCTTGTAGGGTGCTAAAGCTCTTCCTGATAAAGTTAACTTCTAGTAAGAGATCAGATATCTTAATGAGGGCTCATTTGGCTGTAAAAAGGTCAACCTGACCCAAAAGGCAGTTGAGGAACAGGAGGGGTTGATCTAGAGTTATAGTAATTAAATGATACAAATAGCTAAGTCTTCAGAGGCTATTCTTGTTGCTGTCTTCTAGTAGTAAACTAATAAGGTCAAATAAGCAATTTGTCCAGGGAAGAAGATTCTCCAGGGGTTCCTAATGTTTAATCTTTGGATGAGACAGTATATTTTTAGGGTGTGTCATCCCCTCACACTCCAAAGTATAATAGCTGGTTTTCCTGTTTCAGTGCTATCGCATGATTTTCTTCCTTTAAAGCATAATGATAATAATTGAGATTAAGTTCTTACTTCATGGTTTAGAACACAATTTCCACCAGCTTTAGGCACAACAGCTGAGGTGGGTGGAAAAGATGCAACTGTGGTATGTGTTGTGTCAGATATCACACAAAAATGGTTGCAGCACAAAAGGAAATGGTATGGCCTAATTGAGCCTAGAGACAATCAGGCATGTACATCTCCTACGGAGAAAAGAGGAAGCCTCGTGTTCCCTTTTCTAGTTCCCAACACAGTCCACAAAAAGCTGGCTTAGAACACCTGCTAGAAAGACTTCTACTCAGACCTCCGAGGCCAAGTGCTTTTCAGCAATGTTGAAGGATTTAACAATGGGATCCACAGGCAAAACCATGACATGGTTATTCGATGACTGACAAAAGATATTTACCTGGCATCTTCACAGCCCTTTCACTCCTCTCACAGTGCCCTGGGTGTGTGCGACCAGTGTGTTGTTCCTCACCATAATATTTCCTGTTAGCCCTGACACTGGAACACTCTCTCTTTGTCTTCCACTGTCCCTCAGCCCTGCTTGATCTGCATACACACACACACACACACACACGTACACACAGGGCAGCACCCTTCCACTTAGTTGTTAAACCACCCCTGTAGATAAGCAGAACCAGGAGATATGAGTTGAAAGACCTCTTTTAAAAACAGAAAAGATTACTGAGATTTTTCTCTCTTTCTCTGGATTCCACAGTGGAAAATACCACTTTAATTCACCTTCCTATCAAGGCTCTATTGAGCGCAATTGGCACAAGTTTAGAATTACAAATGTATTCTCTGAAATAAGCCAGTGAGGTCAGTAGCTTTAGACCAGAGACGACTTTGGCCCAAGCCCCAAACTATTTGGAGGGAACATCGATATCAAGGATCAGACAAAGGGCTGTGCAGTGCAGCATGGCTGACATTTTCTTTAGCACCCCTACGAACAAAGAACTCAAGTCATCCGCCCCTGTCAGGTGATAAAACTGGAAGGGAAGAATCCATGTGGTCTTCTGATAGCCCTCACAAATACTGGACCTGTAAAAACTTAACCTTCAGCCTTACTAGTCTTTTTGGGAAAAGGTAAGGATGACTTAGTGAAGGGTTGCCACACTGTGCTGCATGATTCTTTATGGACTCCCGAAGTCACACAGAGGTCTGAACTGTAGGCTACCAAAACTCTTTGTTTCATGAACTGAGGGAGTGTGTCAGCCCATATGCTGTAGCAGAACCTTTTCTAGGCAACTAAAACCTACTCAACCTAGTAGATTAGAGCTATAGATTGCTGGAACATAGGAGGGTGCACTATGGATGTATGACTGCAATGTTGTCTGACTCTTGCCCTCTTCTTGCGCCATCTGCTCTTTGCCTCAATTGGAGACAGGATCCTGATTCTTATACAGCATTACTGTATGAGATTATACAATTCTTACAGTCTTAAGTCAGTTCATCTGGACTGGGACAAATTTAGCTGCCACTGCTCCAGTGGAAACCTGGGTATTAACCCCTTAACAGTGTCTGCAGAAGCAGAGTGAACACCAGAAATAACACTGTTGTGCCCTCAGCAGCATGTAACAAACAACAGATGGACTATGTCTGAGCTAAGGAACCCTGAGGTAATAACCATATAACAGCAATTCAGTGTACATTTTAGTTCCTAGATTCACAGTTAAATCACTCTGATACTGGAGGAAGAAAGGGAAGAAAAATAAAAAGAACAAAGCAGAAGGTGACTTGCACTGGTCACAGGTAGGGTGTGATATTTTTATTCAATTTTAAGCATCTGAAGAACCCTGGGTAAACGGCTGGGTCAGGGACTGCTAACTCTGCCTGCAGGTCATTGGCTTAAACACTTCCAAAGTCAACACTCTAATTTCAATAATAAGCAGGGCATGTTATGAGCTTAATTCCCAATGAGATGATAATGTAGATTTAACTACGCTTAAGAAGTTTTGTAGGTCTAAATAGTCTCACTGGCAATGCATTATTTCCCATTGTCCCCATGTCCAGTGTAGCTTTTACGCTGGCAAGAGTAAGATTATGTTTGTGGCTAAAATAAACTAAATCAAAATAGCTAATCCAGCAGGTAGGAAGTTCTGTTAAAAAATTTCTGAGCCTGTGGAGGCTTTTTCTTTTCAGGAGGAACTGACTTTTCAGATCAAGAATGTTAATCTTTTATTGTTTTTCCCATTGTTTAAGCGGGCTGTGTTACTTAGGGTATTTTTTCATTGGTTGGGTTTTTTTTTTCTCATTTCACACCTCTAGGGTTTTAAATAGACCAACACCTTTCATAAATTGACTGAGAGACATTGATGATCCAGGCTAGTTCATAGGTGAATGAATAGCTGCATCAGGAACAGTCTTTTTGGCAAATGATCTAACCTGGAATTTCATCTGAGATGTGACGATCTGAAATGGTTTTGTGAACCACTAGCCTGGCATAACGCAGAAGTTTGTAGGCTTTAGCCTCTGGTGCTTCTTACTAAAAACTCACCTTGAGTTATAAATGGAAAAAATGCTCTAAGGAGAAGAAAAAAGAAAATTAGTCTCATTCTTCATTGCCTTTTTCCTTATACAAGGTTGCCCTGCCAATGCGTAACACTTTATTTAGACCTAGCAACATTTTACGTTGGGCTCATACAGGTGCAGCTGAATGTAGTTTGCAAAGTGGCACAGAAATCGATCCCAAGAAGTCTAAAAGGAAAAGTACTAAAAATCCCAACGAAAATGAATAGTCAAGAGCTTTTATGCTGACAATATAGGAGCACAAGCTCTTATTTCACTTAGTACAGTACCATCACAGCTGTCACTGAGCTCAGTGTTATGCAAAGCTGATCCGCTTTGTTAGTAGAGCAGCTAATGGAAATCTGACTTAAGCCAGGAAGTGTAAATTTCATTCTTTTTTGGCATGGCAGAGCTATACCAGAATTAAAATTCTATTTGCACAAGATAACAAGCAATGGAAGTTAAATTTTATGTAAGCTGGATTTTAAAAAGAGTAATTCGTACATAATTCAGACAATGGCAGCCAGTGAGATTATGCTGGAAATGAAAATATTTCCATTCTACCTTTTGGTAGATAAGGAATTTGAACTTCAGGCCTATCTCTGACTGTCCCTGATTCCACTGCAGAATCACTTTGATCTTGAGTATGCCACTGATTTTAAAGACCAGAAAAGATCATTTCATTCTCTGCCTAAAATCCTCAGCTAAGAATTCATGCATCAAACATATACCTTTTATTTGAGATAGAAACTACTTACAAAAATGTTATCCACTTCTGAGGAAAGGTTCAGGTGGTGAGGGGAATCTATATTATTTATGCAAAAGTGTCATGAAGTTATTCATTATCAAAATTACATATTTTAATTCCAGTTTGAATTTGTCTTCATTTAACTTCCATTGGCTTTCATCACACTTTTTTTTTGCTTTATGAAAGTATAGACTAGTATCAGTACTTAGAGATTACATGCAGACTGTGACAAATAATTTACCCGTCTTTCCAAATTACATAGCTAGTATAGTCTTGCCTCCTTTTCTACTCTCATGACATTCTCAAGACATTCTTCTTGTGCTTTTGTAAATCCCATGCAATTTGTCTTCATAATTTTGAATTAGGAGTGTCTGACTTGGATTTATTACTTCAGTAACTATTCACTGTTTCCAAGAGAAACATAATACCCGTACCCCATAACTACTCTTCTTTTTGCATTCAAAGATCATCATAGCTGTTTTAAACAGAGTGTCATGCTGGGAGGTCGGTGATTACACACTGTGCCCCTTAACATGCTAAATTTTAAGATATGAATGAAATGTTATGCTCATCACATAGATCCATGGAAAGTACAGAAATTAGTTGAAATTTTTCAGCAGATTTGCATTGCAGCAAACGCAAGTTTTACTCCAAAGCATTATGCCTGCAGAATATCTTCCTGTTTTGCTTTGAAATTAGAGTGGCCTTATAAGTGAGGCATTTTCACCTCTAATCCTTGCCATAATGTAAATTCTAATCATCTGCTTGGTTTCCAACAGTCAGTGTAGGAGAGGATCCTCGCTGGGAGCAGCAGTGGAATACATTTACAGGGAAGTGGATATCGAAGTCATTAGTCTTTAAAAGTCACTGAGGGAAGAAATGGTCGGACTTGCTGATCTTAAGGGTCTTTTCCAACCTAAATGATTCTATAAACAGTTAATATGACTGAGATCTGTTTTTCTCTTGATGCAGCTTTCATTTGTGGCTTTGCCAGTGTTCCCAAACAAAAGTAACCATGACACACTTCACAGATATTTGGCTTTGCTCTCATGTGAATGCTATGGAACATAGTTCACAGGTGCCTGAGCTAGGGCAGACAAACATTCAGACAGCAGAGCTGATTGCTGAGCGGAAACTTTGGTTTGGGGGTGAAGAGTAAACTAGCTGCACTGATATTCTTCGTTTCAGCATATTGGCTCAATACAGTGCCATGTCCCATGTTGCCTCTAATTCTGGAGATAATACTGTCACAGCAAGCTCAGCTGTCTTTGCACAGTACTGTGCAGACTAAATTTGTCTCCTGCATTGTCTCATCAATTAAGTTCCATTTAACCTGCCCTTCAACCTGTCTAAGGCTTATTTTCTGCAGTCAATCATCTAGCCTGCTCAAAAGTGCACAGTGAGGTTTCTTACTCCATGCTGTAAGTGAGGTCAAAGGTCGAGATCTTGCTTTACTGATTGGTGAAGGAAACTGCTGGAGAGTGAGAGCAAATGAAATGTGAGACTTCTGCTTATACTTGCTAATAGACATGGAACTGTGTACCTTTGAAAAACCATGCCGAAAGTCACTCAAGCATGTGCAAAATCTTTCCTATTTCCAGAAGATGAAAAAAATTAATAGCAATGAAGAAATAAACATTAATATGTGTATGTGTTAAATGTGTAAAATGCTTTCATGCAATCAAAGAAATAAAAGCTAATGAGGAATAAACCATAGTGCTTTGAACAATCCTTTCATGAACCTTTCTTCCAGTAGTGTTGGAGGAGTTAGTGAACATGTCCCAAATCTAGTTTTTATTTACATTTTGTAAAGAACCCATTTTTGCTGAGAAAGGGAAAAGAGAACAAAAACCTTTTAAAGTTTGGGCAGCTATTTGCTAGCAATTTAAAAATTATTTTTAATACAAAGTCAGATGTATTTGAAAAAACTTGCATAGTTTTGGCTGTGCAGTGGTACCCCATCCCGTTTGTGTGTTTGCCCAGCATGCTAAAGAAATGCCCCATTTTGTATCTTTGGTACACAAAATAGTTGAACAATCATAATGATTTTTCTTTTTGTTGTTCAATATACAGATTCCTACTTGGTTTAGAACATGTAATTAAGATTTCTGCTCTGAAGAACATATCCATGAATACTCCAGAAACAATAATTCATTAGTTTATCACACTCATATGAGGGGTGGTAACTACATCATGCACATTTTTTTAGGGAAGCTTTTACTGAAGTTAACAGTACCACGCGCTTTTTAATCTCAGAGCATAGGTCCAGTGGATTTCAGATGTAGATGTTAATGCTCAACACTGAAAAAGATCAAACTCAAAGATATCAAGGTAGTCTTACAGAAAAGGAGGAATAGACAGTTAAGAACTGCATGTGAATCAGTTTAGGGTAAGCAAAGCATCATGCTAGAGATCTGTAGCACTCTAAGGAGTCAAACTAATTAACTTCTATTTTTTCTTTTCCTCTACCCTCCTGCCCTGTGCTTTTTCTACCATTCAACTTCTGCAACAAATGAGATGTATGTTCTAGAGAAAAGATCTTCTTTTGTGACATAGTTGTATTTCATGCACCAAAATTCTCATGGGAAATGTGATAAATATATGATGATACAACTGAAAATATCATCATGTATAGCATTATGTGGTAAAGCGTATTTCCTAGCTTTTCTAAAATTCTCTTTGGCAAATTTAAAAACTATTGACATACAGGATCATCAATACCAAAAGAAAGCATCTAGTTTCTCTAGAACTTTTCAGCTGAGATTTTTTCAAGACTCATTTTTTTGGTCACATTAGGGTGGCATTTTCAACTAACATAATGGAAGCTACTTTCTCACCAGCAGTGTAACACCACTGCAAAATCAGAGTACTCAGCAAATAAAAATGCTTAAGTTTCTTAGCAAAACAGTTGCAAGGTACCTACATCTATGTCTATGTATATACATAGACACACCTAAGTAAAAATTAAAATTTATTTGCTTAAATCTTGTTCCCTGAGATGGTTCACATTTGCTGAAATTTCTTAAGATATGTTCTATGCCAACCTTAAGCACATACTCAGCAGGAAAAATCACAGTCTAAATAGCTTTACTTCTGGGTAAGTTCCAAACTACTAAAAGCAACCTAGCCATTGCAAAGGTCAGACAGTCCTAACTATAGAAAGTGCTGTCTGCCCAGCCTATAATAATGCTTAAATCTATTATGTCAATGAAGTTAGAGAGTCAAATGCAATCAAAATCAGACTGTGCACCTAGCATTAGACAGTGATAATGGCATTGCTCATTGGGAGTCCTTGTCACTCTCCATGTAACTCACACAGTCTATTTGGTACCCATGCTTTTGACCTTAAGAGATCAACGCTTTTGCTCCCCGAAGTTAAACATCATGTAAGACTAAGAGGATTGAAATTTAATTGTAATAACTGACACCCCATTAGCATTATTCTTTTTTAGACTATGTTGTAGCAATTATGCAGTGGACATCATTAGTGAACATTCAAACCTTTAAGCATTGGCTCAATGGGTATCGTGCATTTTCTTCCTATCAGGATAACGTAAGCTCAATTAAAAAAGGGGTAGCTGCAAGGATTAAGCGATTTAGAAATACTTTGGTATTTGGGATGGTCTTATGTAGTAGTTTAATTTACATCTGCCTCTAGAAATTAGCGGAGTTCAAACTGAAGTAAAAGGAGCAGCACATAACAGTGGTTGTTTTGGAGGAAGAACATCTCTGAGTATCAGAAAATACCTCATTTTACATTTTCTTTGTTCCTTCTGGATTTGTGACTGAGTCCTTACATCCTACCTCTCCACCACAACTCCATTTCTCTCTTCCCTACCTGTGATTCCCATCATTCTACTCAGTTCCCGGATTTTTTCCTCATCCCCTTTCCTTTTTTCTTCACTACCTATACCTTCAGTTACCAGCAACTTCCCTGCTCTCCCAAGTTTTCCAAATAGCCCAGGCAAGATGCAGCATGCCATACTGCCAGCCAGCATGCCAAATAGCACAGATCCTTACCTTTCATGGGCTCATTAATCTAGGCCTCCTTCCCTTGCAGAGGTGCCATTTTTTCATGAACATGCAGGAACTGAGACCTCTCTCACTTCTTCAAACTCTTATAAGTTTATAAAAATAACAATGACAAACCAACAGCATAATCACATGATTCTTATTCCCTGGGGAAATCAAGCTTAAGACGAGAGACCTTTGTGGTCATGAGTCTGATGAGCATATCACACAGGTGTCTTTTTTCTTGTTTTATTATTTAACAGTTTGACATTGACAAGGAAGCAGGAGAGAGACAGATTTACCATCGGTACTGTATGGAACGAGCATCTGTACATTGTGCCCATGTGTTCACCACAGTCTCACAGATAACAGCTGTAGAAGCAGAACATATGCTTAAGAGAAATCCTGGTAAGACCTGAATTGTTTTCTTATTATAATATTTCCTCTGAGTACCTACATTTCCTCAGACTGAATGAAACTAGTGACAGGTATACAAACACGAAGAGCAAGGACACATGTGTAGGTATGTCTGGCTACACTACAGAGAATAACCAATTTTCAAAAGAAAAGTGCAGATAGTATTACTTGAAACACATTCTAGTACCATAGATAACCCAGGAGAACCAAGTCCAGCACGATTTAATGTCAGTACCATTTCAGGAGAGCATTAGTTTAACTCCGTGGATGTTAGGCTTTCTTTGCAAGGACATCTCAGCTTCTGGGATTTTGTCTATAGCAGGGTTCCCTGTGATGGTAATTTTTTCAAGTCAACTGATGAAAGCATAAGCTGGAACCTTTGTAATACATTTCACCAGATTTTACAGCGTGAGATTTGTTGCTTTGCTAGACATGAGTGATATATTCTTTTAGAAATGTAGCAAAAAGTTT
The DNA here is from genome assembly GCA_009769605.1 of Bucorvus abyssinicus. NCBI lineage: Eukaryota > Metazoa > Chordata > Aves > Bucerotiformes > Bucorvidae > Bucorvus > Bucorvus abyssinicus. The sequence goes on from CM020025.1 coordinate 72,935,843, forward strand.
CTTAGGCAAACCAGAATGGTAGATGAGTCATTTTTAAGTTCTAATGCTGTTTTTCTTAATATTGAAAGAGGTGAGAAAGCAAAAAAACAAACTATAAAATCAATACAGTTAATTGCCCTGTATCCCTCACAGCTGGTAGTAGCAGTGTTGTTGTGGTCATCATGATCTTAGGACCTAACCAGTTTCCTAGATAGATATAATATTTTCTATTAGATCAACCAGTACAGTTTGAAAAAATAGTCAAGATATGTGCCCAACAGTTTTCTGATTTGCCCCTCTATATTAGTCTCATAAAATATGGAACTTACCAAGACAACTTGTTTTGTTCCATGCATGGAATTTGAATAAGGTCACGATCCTAGTTCGATGTGTCATTAAAATTCTCTTTAAATCAGCACAGTGCTTTGTAAGGACAAGGCAGAATACTCCATTTGCAGGTAAGCATCATGGACGAAAAAACTGCACAACAATTTCAAGACCATTTAGCAGGTGTGTTCACATCTTAATTGGTTAAGTATAGCAATGCTCAAATGACTTACAGGTTCTTTTTGGTTTGCTTATTCTCTGTAGGGTTTTGTTTAGGTGAATTGCAGGGCCAATTATCATTTGGGACCATTATCTCTGTTAACTTCAATGCTTCAAGCCACGTTGTGGTTCATACATCAGGATAAAAGAGTTGTCCGCTGGATCCTTTGCCTCATTCTTGACTGTCTGATGAACTTAGAAGATTTTTCCTTTTTATTTTAAACATGACAGCCATGTCTTTGATGTAATTTGAATGTTCAGTCACCTAATCTGGAATATCTCTGAAAGTTGTTGTTTTTTACCTAACACAGAGCACTTGACCTCTGAAAATCAGACTTTTGAAGCTGTTTTATATTGGCATGAGGCTTCTCCCCACAACAGCTACTCTTGAAAATCATAGTCTATGTTTTGGGATTTTAGGAGACTGAAGTGGGTCTGAATCCAGTTTAATTTGGGAGAGAAAACCTGCAGACTGCTCACAGATAGAACATCAGTTGAAGCTGAAGAGAAATCCATGCACAGAGATTCACAGGCCTGAGCTTTTATTGATTATTCTTGCAACTTTGAAGAAATCAAGTAAATATATTTAATGTTTGGGTTAAATTGTTGACACATATCATGCTTCACGTTGACAGAGCTAGAAAGAAATTCGATAGGAATTGGTGTCCCAAATCCTAGGAGACAACTATAAATGGAAAGTTTGTTCTGATGGGAATAAGTACTTTAATAATTTCTTCGAATCTTAGAACACGAATTAACTGTGTATGTGTCTATTCGCATACTATTTATTCTTTCTGAAGTTGTGACATCAACATAGACATTGGCTGTTCAGAAAGGTCACCAGTCCTTCAGGAGATCATTAAGCTTGAATTCTGCAAAGGAACGTGAATACTGAAAGAATGTGTACACTTCTTGATCCACTTTAAAAATAAACTTTTAAAAGGTGAATGCAGAATTGGCACAATTAACTTCTATTTGCATTTGAATTATTGAGAGGTAAACTTTGTAAAAAAGTTATTAACTAAAAATAACTGAGGAAATGTGATAAGTAGAGCAGTCTGCTACTCCTCGTGAACACTAAACTTGGATTATAATTTAAATTATAAACCTAATCACTTGGAAAAACTCCTTTAAAATTTAGTAAACATGATTGCACAGAAAGCTTTTGCATCAGGACAAAGACAATTTGACAGTCTAAACCTGGCAGAATAACTGCTTGTGTTAGGCTGATTACCCTTGATGAAATAACAACAGCAGCAAATAACAATGTATTTATGAAACCACATTTGTCAAAATACTGAGTATCTAATGTTAAACCTGTTTTCTTTGACTTGTCATCCAAATACTGTCAAAAATCATAACTTATATTCCTGTGATTTGAGAATTGATATGGGATTTCTAATAATTTCATTCAGGAATGAAACATATTTCTCATTAGCAGTAGAGAAGACTTTGAATCAAAAACCAAGAGACTTAGGTATTGGTTAAGATCTAGATTTTGTATCTGTATATATTTGATGAAAATCATAGAAGCAAACTCTGAAAAAGCAGAAATCAACCCTGAATCTTAGTGACTTACCAACAGAAAACATCATATTTTGCTATTATTACTTAAATCAGTGCCAGTTTCTTTCCTATAAATACAGATGTCAATTCTGATTTGATGTACTTGGGACAATTTTAAAACAAAAATTTCATTGATTTATTAAACAACGGAAAAAACAAACCCAATTAAAACAGGAAAAAAGCTCTCTTTTATCACTTCTTCCCTAGAGCAAGGGCACATTGCCTCACACATATTCAAAATATTACTGTATGTTGAGCAGAAATAGTGAACTGGGTGCTTTGGGCCAACATGTCTGTTCTGTATCTCAAAGGCTTAAATAAGAGATGGATTGAGCCCCAATCCTGACGAAAGGGTAAATGATGCTGCAGTTGAATCAAAGAACATGGGAGTAGGCTATATACAGGATGCTGATGGTGGGTGAGAGTGTCTAAAACTCCCTGATAAATAAATACCAGAGAGTAGATGGAAACTCGCCAAAAATACAGAGTCAAGGATTTTTACTTTATTGGGAAGAGCTTGAAATTGTTGCAGTCTCAAAGCTATGTCCTGCATGAGCCAGTTCTTCCATGCTGAACAAGAAACAAGTCAGAGGAAGGAGAAGATAAGTTGTTGGTAAAGACGAAGAGGAAGGGAGGGTGTTTCTGCTCTGTTGATCCCCCACTCATATGAGGCCACATAGGTCTTTGTTCAGAGCAGCTCCTAGTGCTGGGCAGCAGAAAACAAGAACACAAGTTTTCTTGTCAGGCCCACTAAGATTCTCATTTCTTGTCATCAAGAACCAAATTCTAAGTACCCAGCAAGTCAAGATTTCCTAGTAAAGGCTGGTGTTTAGTTTCAAATGTGGTATTTCAAGTCAGATTCATCGAAATCTTGGGTATTTCATAGACACTAATAAAGGTTATATTTTTATCTACTTCTGTTTAACCTGGAGAGTCTCAAAATACTTCTCAAGATAAAGATTAATCAGAGGTCACTTACCTGGCAGGGAAATATGTATACTACTAAAGCAGTCTGTAAATTTCAAGGAATTCATTAAAAATGGCTGTGACATTTGCATGAAAAATATCAGACAAGTATACTGGACAGCATGTGGAGAACTGATTGTACTTATTTTGAGATCATCTTGATATGTAATCAACCAAAGGAACCATAGATGTTTTAAAGATGTCTCCAGAAAGATGACACAGTTTTGTATTAGATCACATGTTTAATGCTAGACATGCAAACCTCTACTTTTTGGAGAAGTGATGGGAAACCCTGAATGTCAGTCATCCGTGACTGAAAGACCACAATAGAAGTAATATTCAAGTCCTGTATCAGTGACAAGCAAGAGACTGTACTCCCATCAGTAACCCTGGTGCATGGGGGGAGTTAACCACGTGCACTGAGATCAAAGGAGATGCTGGGGTTTTTGTATGAACCGTGTGTGGTGGGGAACGATATCTTGCTGAAAGTCCTTTGGATAACGCATAGAACTTTAAAAATTACCTGATGACACCTGCCAGGAGAACAAGCATGAAATTGGCACCAATACATCCTCTAATAATTAGCACTTCTTGATTCTTTGAAGATTCTTTGTATTTGAAGAATCTCTAGTATCATAAATTAGTATAGGTCTGTTTGAGTCAGTCATGTTACTATGAAATGCATCTGCTGAGGAACTGGCCTCTCCTTTCATTTCCATAAGCCAACTCAAAGAAAATAAAACGGCATTCTTCCCATTTATTTCAACTAGATTTAGGGCAAGCCTTCAAATAGCTGCTGTGCTCTACAAGAAAGGTGAAGAGTGACTGAATTTCAGTGTTGGCTGGAACAAACTATGTCTAACCTTCTGTGTATCTTATAACTCTACCTTAGAAGATACTGGAAATGAACAAATTTTAATTGTAAGATGCTTTGGAATCTTTGAGGAGAGCAGCCATAGGAGAGTAAAGCATTCTATTCTGTGGCTATTTTTAGGAGAAATCCAACAGATTACTGAAAGGTGGTCTTTTTGTAAAGGTTTCTTATATTCTCCCTTTTCTGGTAAATCCTCAGAAGTCTTGACAGAACACATCTCTCTTGTGCCATGCAGTAAACAAGCACATAGTACAGCACAGTTTCTACTTTCAAGTGCTTTCAATCTATACTGATAAAGCAGGCATCAGCAATATCAAAAATAAAGAAGTAAAGGGAATATTGCACAAAAAAACATATGGCTAAATGGAGACATTACTTAAACCTTGACAGGGCAAAAGGGCATGGGGAGACCTCGCTGTTTCGCAGGGCCTATGCTAATCTCAAGTACAGGTCAAAATGGTGCAAAGCCACTTCAATGCTATAGACAGTGGAGTGCCACATACAATAGCTTTGAGGAGTAAACTGGTGGAGACCACTGTGTTAGTGCTGTTCCCTATCCATGCGTAATAAGAGTACATAACCTGTTCACATACTGACAACTGAAAGACATGTTAATTCTTTCCTTAAAGATTTCTCTGACTCTGAAGATGTCTACCTCTGCCTTTTCTCTGCTTTTCCAGATGTTGTCACCCCAAACGGCTTGAACATTAAGAAATTTTCAGCAATGCATGAGTTTCAGAATTTGCATTCCATGTACAAGGCTAGGATCCAAGAGTTCATTCGAGGTCATTTCTATGGGTATGCTTTTACTTTTCAAAAATTAGCAATGGTTGTCCAACACTATTTAAAAGCAAGAACCAAAGCAGGAAGACTAACAAATCCTTCATAGAGGAGGTGAAATGTTATTAACTTATTCAAATATCTGTCTGGGATTTCTCAGTCAGAAGCTAAAGGGAATTTTAGACACCAGTTCTAACTCTGCTTAACAGATTGTGGGATCAGGTAGAAGATCTTGATTTTTTTCATTATTTACACAAGATGCACTTTATCAGCTAGTCATCTTAATTTAAAGAACAGCAGAAAAGCCTCACTCTCATTATATTCTCGGGATAATAAATTCCTCCATAATAGAAAGCTGTTTTGTTTGATTATATCTTGTAAAATACTTTGTACTTGTCTGTTTGTTTTCTTGGTTTCAGCCACCTTGACTTCAGTCTTGAGAAGACCTTATTTTTCTTCATTGCTGGAAGATACGAGTTTTCCAACAAAGGAGCTGATATGTTTCTAGAAGCCTTGTCAAGATTAAACTTTTTGCTGAGGGTAAGAAAGATTCTGCAAATGTAGATAACATTGAGCTTATGATCAACTTACCATACCGTGGAAGTTACCTGCAAGAATTTCCATGCCAGACTCTGGTTTATAGGAAAATAATTATGAGACATTCAGAGTTTTCATAAAGCCTCTCTCCCTGAGCCATCAGAGTATATAATGATCTCAGGCTGCTTAAAAATAATTGATTACATAGCTCAAGAAGTTAATCCGTGGTTGCCTCCCTTGTTTTTAGAGAAAAATACTAAAAACATGATTCAAGAATTTACCCTGAAGTTTTACATATTAGAAGGCAAATAAAAATAATCCTTTAATGATGCAATTTAAAAATATCTTTTTAAGCAACTTGCTTAATTCATCAGGACCTGACCATGACTTTTTAAATCTTTCAGTACTATTATCACATTGTTTGAGATTCTTGCATTAAAATTCACAGTGTGGCAGTGGCCTGATGAATAAGCATAAGGAAGCCACTCACTCCTCCATCCTTCTGTTTCCTCAGAAACAGTATAAAATGAGTGCAATGTTTCTAAATGTCTTTATGGAGTATTTTAATGAAGATAAAAGACCTAGGCTTCGTCTGCTCTTTGATCATGACCACCTATGAATGAGGTCATTGAAAATGTCTCCTGATGTCTCCCAAAGACTAATACATTTAAAATAAAAAAAATTTTAAAATGTTAATCAGTTTTCAGTCATCTAGCAAGGATCAGTTGGCTGTTGTCCCAGACTCTCTCTTTTGTACTTAATCATTTAAAAGATGTGGAAAAATCTAGATAAAAATCTTGATACTGTATTGTCAGCAGGGCTGAAAAAACAATTTTCAAAGCCCTAAGTACACTTGTTCTACCTCCACCTTCTACTAATACACAATCAGAGCCTGTGGACTTTCCAGAAATACTTAATCCATTCACTCACACAGCAGGTCACCTCATACAACTTAAATATTTCTTCCACAACTTTGCCAGACAACTGACTTGTTTCGTTTGGCAATGTTGTGCAAAGTCAGCTACCCATTAATGGCATTTACATAGCTATTAACTATGAATGCTGTTAATGCAGAAGGTTTTACGTGATAAGAGGGAAAGAATTGTTTAAGCAATGATTGCAGCAATATCTTATTGTATCTAATGATTTATATGACATCAGTGACAAGCTAGGCGGATGGAAAGTCAAACAAAACTGAGGCTAGTTTTCCAAATCTCTCTAGAACAGCGTACTGGGACTTGCTTCTCCTGTAAGCTAAGCCTGGCTTTATTGCCTTACTGTAGCAATATGCATGCCAGCACCTGATTAGCTGTTCAAAGAACTCTTGCCCTGTAATTATTTCAAGAGGTTATTCCATTGGGAACAGCAGAATTCCCATACTACTTGTGAATCTGGGAATGGTGGTCCTTCGTAAAAAAGTCCCCGTGGTGTGCCTGAACCTAAAAAATACATAGATTTGGATGGAAATATTTTACAGAGTCTTTTTCCTTTGCTACTTGAAAACCGTATAAACATTTTGGGAATAAAATATAAATGTTGGGACAGACTGTTAATACACGCTGAGATCATAGCATGATGGACTTTGAATGTGCCTCAAAAGAGGAAATAACCTTAAAATGATAGATGACTCCCATAGGCTATTTTATACTATACATTTCCCTGTACCTCAACCTGAGGGAATGCAAGCTAATAGCATATTGATGTGTCTAAAGTTTAGAATGGAGGCAATTCAAAATAATTTTATTTTTACAGCTGTGAACAGAGTTCACTCTTAGCATTTTTTTAAATAGTTGCTGACAGGAGTACAACCTCATTCTGCTCCATGTGAGGAATCCCTCAGGGACCTGGTATGCTGAACCTCATAAATGCACAGGAGAAACCAGCAAGCGAAACCATCTATAAGTAAAGGGTCAGATTTTACAGTAAATGATTTTGCCTTTGCAGTAGCTGGATGTGAAAGATGAGCAAGAGATTACTTGCAGCTTTTTGTGTGTTGAGCAGGTTCTTTTCCAGGGGTTCAGGTAGACAAGTGGTTGCTATCATGCCTCTTTCTCCCTGTACATCTGGGGCACCATTGCTATTAAAAGTAGTTCTGCTCGCTGCTGTAGGGAATCCCCCTCCCCATGCCTGGTCATACTTCAACTAGTAAACTAATTGCTCACTCCTTTGAGCCAACATAGTTTGTGTCAGGTGAGAAAATGGGTGTAGGATTTTAACTTTTTGCAGTTTATGTTCACATCCTAAGCCATGGCCTCTAAACCATGAGAAGTCAGGAAGATCTCTATTGCCCAGGTTGGAATTGGGTGACATCTGTTTACCAGTATCTATTCTCAGCTATATCTCTGACTTGATAAAAACTGTCTAGCTGAAGGGAGAGGTGCAAGATCAGAGCCTTCCTGAACAACCAAAATTCATTGTCTTTTCCTGTAACTAATTCATAGTGTTAAAGTTGGCTGTGATGCCTTGTAGTGAGGTTTTTTTTTTTCTCTCCATCTTGTGTCCACGTAGGTTCATAAGACTGATGTTACAGTTGTTGTATTCTTCATCATGCCAGCAAAGACAAACAATTTCAATGTGGAAACCCTGAAAGGACAAGCAGTCCGGAAGCAGCTCTGGTAATTGCCATTCTCACTAAGGGCCTTGTACAGCGAATTGAGGAGACATGCAAAAGTTTGTGATGAAGAATAGTGCTCTTTCTCTTTGCTCTGCTTAAATTGAGGATTGTGGGTAACTAGAATGTATTTGTGGGGATGAAAGAGATAGGGATGATAAATACAGGCAAACATATTTCTTTTTTTGTCTTAGGTTATTTTTAGTAAACTTGCCTTGCCATTCTTTTTAACAAGTTAGCAAATAGTACTTGTTTCGCAATGAAAAAGTCAAAGGTTCTGGAAAAATCCAGTGTTCTGGATATCTTCTGACTGTTTTTGGCACTCCCTTTGGACATGCCATTGAGCTCCCAAAAAATAACCACTGCCTCCAAATTTATCAGAGTGATTTTATTTGCCACTGGTGGGGAAAAAGTAATTAATTACATGTCCTCTTTTATTTAGAAATATGGATATTTTACCACCTAATCCAGCAGAGTAACAGTTGACAACAATTGTCCATAATCTTCTCTGTAGCCCACAATGAGCAATGGCCATACCAAAGCAGTGAAACTTACTGCTATAAAGGGAAAATTGTCACAGCCCTTCTCAGTTTAACAGTTTTCATTTTACAACTTCCCAAGCAATAAAACAAAGCAGGGACAGAATTAACCTTCACCTAACTTTAACTGTTATGTGATTCTACATAGGAAAAGACACATGTTGTGAGGTACTTCTGAACTGAGAAATGTGGCAAAACTGAAGGTTCAAATTCGTAAAGCAAATCAGCAGTGGGTTATCAAGGCTTAATTTTGTTTAAAATAATGAAAAATGCCATTTCACTCAACATATTTACAGATTAATTGTCTAAGCAGGGAAATGGAAATGTGTGCTTTATCAGGTGGCTAGAGCGGTTAAACTCTGCTGCAGAAGTAAGGAAGCTGTTCTTAAAGCTAAGGGACTAAAAGCCACAAGACCAAGCTTCTGCTTTTATGCCTGTGTCTCCCTGTGTTAAACCTCTTTCTGCTGCCAGTTCTATATTCATAAAATGATAGAAATCTAAATGACTTAGAGATCTGTAGATGAAAGGCACTATGTAAGAGAAGGATACTATTTTTCTTGTTATCTCATTAACTGACTCCAGCAGATGACCTCTGGCTCAGTTTCTGGATATCAGTAATCAAGTTCAAGTCTTTGATTAACGGATACTAAACCTTCAAAAAAACAGTGACAGAAATAGTTTAACAAGGATCATTGAAATCATTTAGCTTTTGCTATATCTGAAAAAGAAGAGAGATATGAGAAATCTATCTGCTCTCTAGATTATCTCTGGAGTCATTACACAGAAACTTCTTGGGACTGACAGGAAACTTTCTACTTGGTTACAACTCTGGAAACAGGTACCACAAATGTAAAGGTTGGAATTAATTGTCCAACTCTGGCTTCCTAAAAGTAATGCATCTGAGCTGCCTTCACTGCCAGTGGATAGTGATGGTTCACTCCAAATGATGTTTCATCCTATACCACTTTAGGAAGTGTCTAAGATGAGTGAAGGGAATTATTCTCTGAAATAGACTGTCACCCCCTGCAGGTGTGTGGCGGATCTGCATAACTAGCTTAAACTGAATGGCTGAAGTGGTCTAACATAGACAGGGTTTTTAATGAGAACTCTGTAAACAAGAACTGTAGGAAAATAATGTGAGTGCATTGAGAAACATCCATACTTGTAATAAGTGCTTTTGGCCTCTGCTTTGATCTGATATAAAGTATGTAATGTTTAAATATAATATAACAGGTATATATTAAATAAATAATATATGGATATTAGGAAAGTTTAAATTTGCAAAGGTTTTTCCCTGTTGTATGTCTACCACATGGTTATTTCTCCGGTACTCAGTAATGCAGTAATATAGTAACAGCAAAGGTAAACCTAAAGATGTGAAATCATGTAAAAAATGCTGCTTCCAACTATTCTTCCCACTGTGCTTTGTGAAAAGCAAAAGACTCTCTGCATCATCATATGCAGCATTACCATGGTCATAATCTGGTGCTCCTAGATAAAACCACCTAATATCAATATCACATAATAAAATTGGATTATTTTAAGGATGCCACAGAAATTAAATTCAAGAAGAGGTTGGCATTTATAAAGTAATAAACAATGGCTGATCTGGGATATAAAATCCCTTGTTTCATCCGCTTCTGGAAAAGCAGCCTATCCTATCTGGGTTAAGTTTTGGATATTGAATGGCATGAGTCTATGAAAATATAGTCATGAGGTAGCCTGCTTGCTGGGATTTGGGTCAATTTGGTTTGACATTTAACTGCCTTACAATTAATACAAAATTATTGTGCCTATGTGAGTTGGGAGAGAGCAACAAAAAACAGCTATGTGGATTCTCATCTTGGTAAAGTTTAGGATTTCACTTAACAAGTTTTGTCTTAGATCGAAGTATAATTCTTAGAAATCAAAAGGGCAGCAAAAGTTCCATGAAGTGGTGGTTTTACTCAAATTGATATTGCATTTGCTATTTTGACAACAGCACTTCCAGTTGTACTTTCAAGTTATTTCAGCTAGGAGCAGGATAATATAAATGACTTTTTGCATTTAGAGCAGTTGTTCACTAGAGTTCTTTATTAGCTAAAATATAACATTTGTCTGGCACAAGCTTTATTATTAGCTTAAAACATAACCTGAGCTTTCCAGGAAGTTTTGGGGTTTGCAGACTAATTTATGTCAAACTACCTTTTAGTCTAACATTTTTCAAAAGTCTTTGAGTTAAGGAATAGGGCAAAAAGTGAAGGGAGAAATCTGGTTTTAAATCCCTATCTATTTAATTCTATATAACTTACATCTTTCTCCTAGGTCAAGTTAAACTGGAGACCTTTCAGTCTTGATTAGTGTCCAATGTTAATATTCGTGTTTCTCTATGTAGAGTCATATAATATGCTCTCTTTTTCATAGCTGAGATGAAAGTGTGGTCTGCTGATTGGAGCAAAATATTAAAAGTAATCACTAGTGAGGTCCGCTTCTGGCTTTCAAAGTGCATTCATCTTTGGATGCAGGTCAAATCCTCAGTTGTGCTGAAATCTGTCAGTAGGGCTGCTGGCTGGATAAAAGAGCTTGGAGAGCCAAACTTCTATCTGCTTCTGCATTCTTGATTCCATCTGTATACATGAAAGCACTATTTAATTTCCAACAGCAGCAATCTCATTTATTCTGTCTTTGTCCTGGATTCTTCTGGTTTACATATATTTTTTTAATTTATTTTCCTAGGGACACTGCACAATCTGTAAAAGAAAAGTTTGGAAAGAAGCTCTACAATGCCCTGCTAAAGTGAGTGTATAGGTTACTTTGTCCTGCCTTGCAGAGCCACATATTCAGCTGGCTTACCTGTGGTGCTTCTGTGCTTCTACTCTTTGTGTAAGAAATTTTGACATCCATAGGAAGAGCATAGGAGAAGGATATGGGACCCTCTGTTCCATATACAGATTACTTGTTCAATAGGCAAATCACAGAGAAAAAAATTAAAGGCACTTGCATCCCATTGTGGAAAGAGTCTTAAGAGACATGGGGGATGCTTAAGTTACACAAAGCTTTACTCACGATCAAAAATGAGCTACCTCAGCTTAAAAAAACACCAGAGACAAAGTAATATGTATTAGCAGCTTAGACATATCCTTTCAAAAGACAGTTGAAAGTGAATGACCCAAAGCACAGATGAGATGACTGGCACTTCAGCAAAAACAAGGTGTGTCTGAAAACCAGAAAAAAAAAATTCTTTAGCTTTTGTGGAAGTTAATTGGAAGGTCAGCAAGTGTATGGGAGAACAAAATGCAGGGAATATAGAAGGGCCGTGAAAACCAAGGCAAGATTCATATTGACATCAGCAGACTTCAGATCAGACCTTGTTTGCTATTTCTTCTTTATACAACCAATAATAAGTCATTTGGTAACTTATTTGCAGAGGACAGATTCCAGACTTGAACAAGATTCTTGACCGGGATGATATAACCATTATGAAAAGAGCCATCTTTTCAACTCAGGTCAGAAAATGTATTGTTTACACAAACATCTAATATAAATTATAAACATGACTATGTACAAGGATTGTGTGTGACATACAGTGGTGTGTATGCATAGAAAAAGAGGTTTTCAGCAAATATATTTCTCATCGGTAACATTTAAAGATCAGGTGTGATTGATTTTAATGACAGTATGACCCAAACTGATCCTTTTGCGGAATCCATGGATATTCTTCCAGTTACATTCAGGAACCAAAATTCCTAATTCTTTTCTTCTTCACTAAGTGCAAACTTTGCATTGTTCCTGAAGCTTGGATTCTTCCATTTTCATTAAATATGTAAAATAAATCTCAAAAAGGAGACATAATATATTGATGAAAGATCTTTAAAATTAAATGGTAAGCCTTTCTAAAAGTTAGTACAAATACATTTATTTTGATGTAAATGAAACAAGTCCTGTGACAGATTTTATGGTCTTTCTTCTGGCCTTAGTTATATAGAAGACCACATTATATGATTGTAACTTTACTTTCTTACCTTAAAATGAAAGAGTAAAAACCTATTCACATCGATGACAAATCTCCTGCTGTCTGCTACTAACATTAGAAAATGGTTAGAAAATAACAGGACTCTTTGCCAACAGTTTTGTCTGGCTTATGGATTGCCTTTCCTCTCCCTAGCGACACTGTCTGCCTCCAGTGACCACTCACAACATGATTGATGATGGCAATGATCCAATCCTCAATACAATCCGACGCATTGGCCTTTTCAATAACCGGACTGATAGAGTAAAGGTACACTCTGTCATTTTCATTTTAGGTATAAAATGGAATTTCTTTAGACAGTCTCAGTCTGGATCATTAACATGGGCAGTGCAGTCAAATTCTTGATAGGCAGTATTACACTACTAGTAGTTCTTAGCAATATACTAAGAGTATCTCTTCCCTCTTCCTCCCTTTCCAGAAATGACAACTAGTCACTTCACAGATATCTTCAGCTGCTGTTTAACCAAGTTAGAAATCTGATGTCAGGGAATTGTTTTCATTGCCTCCTGTACTGAATGAGGAGCTACGACTCCTGAAATCCAGGAAGTGCCACAGGTCATTTGCAGCCAGATACAAAACCCTGTAATAGATTCATTTGCTTAAAATTGGAGGTCCAGAATTTGAGCACAGACATTTCTGGAGTATTGGTTCATCTCTTAAGAACAGCACCCAGACACTCAGTATTTGCTGTAGAAGGTAACCCGGGCTTTGAACTGGAACAGAAATACTTCCTGTTCATGCTGTGCTCATGTTTACATCAACGTTGAATCTAAATAGATCCTTTCTTTACTTCCATATCTATCTTGCCAGATCACAGAAATTATCAGATCCTGCTTTCAAAAGTCTGCCAAAATTTTTGTCAGGTCTGGCAGTCTCTGGCATTCTCTATTAACTAAGACTATTTCATCATCTATCTACTCAAAGTAGAACCCAAAATTGCAAATTCTTCTTCTTCCAAACTTTGCATTTAAAGTCAGATCTATAGTATCTCTGACAATGACATATCAATTTTTCTCAGTGTTTTGGCTTTTAAACCCATGACAATAATGGAGTAAACATTTTCCTCAACTTCCTAGCTGCTTCTTCCTGGCTTAACATATTCTCTGTTAAATGTGTGTCTCCAGTGAGCTCCGAGAGCATAATATGGTAATAATATACTAGAGGTAACAAAAGTACGGTGGAATATATGCACTGGGTATAAATGTAACAAAAAAATTCTTCATAACTAACTGCTTGAGGTCATTAGAAAGCAGAGCGCATATAAAAATGCAGACACCTCTTTCTGCTTTTCAGCAGACTTGATTGGCTAGGTATCTGTCAAGTTTGTACAAAACTGTCATTACCACTGGAAAAATACCTGCTGCATGAACAGGTTAAATGAGCTCAATGTCATGGGCAAAAATTCTGTAAACTTCAAATGGAGTCATTTTGAGAGATGTATGACACATCCGTGTGAACACATTTGTCATGTGAAAAATGGCCTCAGCAATGCCAATGGAAAATTTTATTTGATTCACTGGGATCAAATAAATTGTCATCAGAGTTTACAGCCTATTTACTGGTTGAATACATTCATCTGTTGGTTTACTCAAGTGAGTAGCAAGACTGTATTATTAAGAAAGGATAAAAGCATATCCCTGACATGGAATAATGGCTGCAGTATGTTTATGTGGGGAAAAAGGCCCAGAGAAGGTTAAACCCTTCCCTCACACTTCCTCCTCCCAAAGCTGACTGGAGAGCCTATACAGGGCACTCCTCTACTTAGCAGTGAAATATGGGGCACTGACCCACTGACCCCAAGCCCTGCAGAGTCAAGCCGGTAATTTATCTTGGGTCCTGAAATCAGGACATTAGCCTGAGTTAATATGCCTTGTCTTTCAGCAAGATTTGCTAGCCTAGGCACAGGATTGTGATGATGGGGCTATAATACGTCTGGTTTCAAAATTCCCCCAGTGCTTGAGAGATCCATTGAGTACTGTAAGCATTCCTTTATTTCATTGGGATGCTGTGAACCTGAGAAGTGCTGTAACCTCCTGAGGCCTCCTCTGGAACAAGACATCCCAATACTCTCTACCTTGGTACAACAGACCAAGAGAATCAATTTAGTATTGCTAAATGCCACAGCCTTATTTGCAATGCACATGGCCTTCCTTGATCAACAAGGATAAGGCCGAAGACCTGTCCAGAAAAAGGGTTCATTATCAGTACTGTTTCCAGGACAAGACTGCACACAGGCAGGATACACAGGAAGTTAATTAGATAACAGATGGGAAAAGGAGTTGTTGTCCAGATACTTAGGAAAAAACCAGAGTGAATAAATTTCTTAAGCTTATTGATAATGAAATTGTATTGATGATGGTTTTCTTTCACCTCTAATGTAAGTTTTGAATATCCAGGTGATTCTACATCCAGAATTTCTTTCTTCAACAAGCCCATTGCTGCCCTTGGACTATGAGGAGTTTGTTAGAGGCTGCCACCTTGGTGTATTTCCATCATACTATGAACCCTGGGGTTACACTCCAGGTAGGCCTTCTGTACACTTAGCCAGTATTGAAAGAATAATACCCATTCTGTTGATGTAGAATACTTTGCAGCCAGTTTCTTCTGGACCGCTGAAAAAACTCTTTTGGCTCTGTTTCCTCTGTAGCGCAAAGGTCTTACTGCTGGTAAAATTTGGGGGCCAGGTGGTATAAAATGGCATCTACTGACTGAAACTACTCACATTTGTCCCTGCACTGGACTCTTTCCCACATTAACATGTAATCTTTAGATTTTCTGTGACTTTAGAACAAACAATCATTTAACAATCTCAATTCTTAACTTGATTCAAAGATTTTAAAAGAAGATTTAGAGGAATGTACATATTTGTCAAGGGTTAGAGCTGGGTCGGCCACTAGATGAATGACAGATGCTCTTGATTAACCCTCCCCCCGCCTTCCCAAAGAGGGGAAAGAGAAAAGGAGCAAGGGAGAGAGACTTATGGATTGGAAAAGAAAACTAAAACTGCTTTAATGAGAATAATAACAATAAAGTGAACTATATACAAATACATAAAATACCAACACCGAACCCAACCCCCTGATGGCAGCCACGTCATCGTCACCACTGATGCTGTGGGCAGGCACTGGGGAAGGCCCAGGCTGGGCTCAGCAGCAGTTGGGAACCAGATGCAGGAGCTGGATTCCAGAGCTGGATTCAGGGATGCACGGGTTGGGATCAAAGGTGGAATGGATGGAGTCCTCCTCAGACACTGGCCATTGCAGAGGAGGGCAAGAGAGAGAGAGACCTTCGTGATCCCTCAGCTTTATACTGAATATGACGTCTATGGGATGGAACACCTTGTTGGTCAGTTTAGGGTCACCTGTCCTGTCCGGTCCTTCCCACAGGTGCGGCCTCTACCTTACTGCACCCCCAAGGTGACACACAGGATTTAGAAGTGACCTTGGTCTGCACAGGAGCAAGTATCAGCAAGAGCCTTTCTGCACAGCAGTCCCTGGTAGTAGCTGTGAACATCAAGTGCTGTCACTTCTCGAAGCAGACACTGTCTGCAAAAACACGCCGTTGACTTCAGAAAGTGCTGTTACTTAGAAGAGACTGAGATCTGAAAGTAAAATCACTGACCAGAATGAGTTCTGTTCTAACTCAAACCAGGACAATACTGAAAAACGTAGGGCAAGAAATCTGATGCTACCAGATTACATAGTTCAGTGAATTTAATTCAAGATAACAATTAAGTTTGATAGAATTACGTAACACCATATCTAAGGTGTTTACAAATATACATGCAGTGGCAGAGAATTTCACAGAACTAAATGGAAAGTTCTAAAGATACAAAAAGCATGTAATTTCTGACACATAACACCTGATGAAATCAGTGCAAACTATGAACTTGAATACCTACAAGGATCACAACCTAGGTGCCTGGGGTTTTTTATGTCCTCCAAAATACCTTCTGTAGTTTTGATACACATCTGAAAGTTGGGGTGCCCCTCTGAAGAGCATTTGTTGTAAGCCAATGAATCAGAATAGAAATTTTGCAAATTCAGTCTCTTTCCAGAGCTATTTCTCTTTAAGTAAGAGCTATCCAACTCCAAGTACAAATGCAAATCACCTGTCTTGCATTCCAGGAATTTCTCTTCCTGTTCTAACCTCAGCTAAAAGATATAAAGACAGTGTGACAGCCAGGGATGATTTTGAAGTGAACATTCAAGTAACCCTGGACAGAAAAATGGGACTGGTAGCCGTTTTGAGGAAATCTGTGATTTACATTAGTTAAAAGGGTAGTTTCTCTTTCCTTTGGCAATGCAAAAGTGATTCTCGTTGTTGATATCCATTTAATTCTCCCAGAAATAAAAAGTGGTTTTTTTAAGGTAGATTTATACTCTATTTTATAGTCACCAGTTTTATTGTGATATGAATGAAGGCCATGTAGATGGCTCTCAGCATTTCAAAGACTATTTACTTTTTCTGTACTCTGTCTTAGGTTAGGCTTAAGTTCATCGGCAAAAGCTCTTTACATCTGAGTAAGCAGTTATCGTTACTCACAGCGATGATAGAAATAATTACATTTTCTAATTTTATAAAACTAGCTCCACATGTACTTTTAATGCAGTTCTGAGTTAATGATGGGGTTTGTTCTTTGCGGGTTTTCTTCCTTGATATAGCGGCCAGTTTACAGACAAAGAATTTTAAAATACGAAGTTTAACATGCTTCTACACTTAAGAGATTCAGTTTTGTGAATAGTCGCGAACAACTAATAAACATATGTATACACCAGGCTTCAGTTTAAAAATAAACAGTCCAGACCATATATTGGGGTTCTCTGCTTCAATACTGGACTCCCAGAAAGTTCTTAGTTTAGCTCCTGGGAAACAAAGATATGATCACAAAACCCATGAATTTTTCTCTTTAAGATTTCTTTTTTCTTTCTTTCTTTCTTTTTTCTTGTTCTCCAAATCCACAACAAAGTATAATAGTTTTCACTGGACATTTTCAGAGCAGGTCTAGTATTATGGGACCTCCTGTCTGCCTGTTCCTTTTTCTTTTCTGTCTCAAGGTGAAACCATTCAAAGCACACACCCTGAAACACTTCTTGTCTGTTTCTTTTGGCAGCTGAATGTACTGTGATGGGCATTCCCAGTGTAACCACAAACCTTTCTGGATTTGGCTGTTTCATGCAGGAACATGTTGCTGACCCAGCAGCTTATGGTAAAATTTTTAACAGCATATCAAAATACCGCCTCTGAGTTAGGAAAGCAAAAAGCACAGCGATGATGCTGTTGCTCCTCAATTTTGTGCTTTCACTACTGCAATGGAGCTCATTGGGGGAATATATTCAGTGCATATTTTGTTTTGTTGAACAAGCCATTCAAGCCTCCATATTCATCCAAACCCTTTCCCAGTTCTTTCTCTTTTGTCTCCCTTTGACCTTTTGTCCGCTTTATCCTTCCAAATTCAGCACTCCTCGTACTACTCCAGAGTCTCCCAGCACTTCCCTGTAATGCCTCTGGTTACACTGTAACACTCAGAGCCCTTCAAAAGAAGCAGTGAAAATTTGCTTCTCTTTGAAGAGTCCAAGAACAATGCACTGGAACTTCATGGCCAGTGAAACTTGTCTCCACTAAACAAGGAGTAAATTATCATGTACACTACAAAATAAACTTATGAAAATACAAGGAACCTACTTGCAAATAAGAATCTGCTCATAAAAGTTTAGAAATGTTTTATGATTGGAGTGTGGTGAGGAGGAGGGTAGCCAGCTCCTGGCGCGTCAAGACAATATTAAAAATGTGCCCAAACTAGGGCCTCTTTCTAAGTACCTTGGCTTGTCTGCACAATCAGACAAGTTCCAGTTATAGCTGCCTTCTAACATTAAAAGGAATGTATAATATATGTTTTGCTTGTAAGACTATGTGACAGAAGGTAGAAGAGAAATATAAGAGGTCAGATCCTATTTTCAGTTCCACTTATCTTCACCTTTTTGTGTGTCCTTCAGGCATCTATATAGTTGACAGGAGGTTCCTCTCACCTGATGAATCATGCAACCAGCTGACTCAGTTCCTGTACGGATTTTGTCAGCAGTCCCGCCGCCAGAGGATCATCCAAAGAAACCGAACTGAGAGGCTCTCAGATCTGTTGGACTGGAGATACCTAGGCAGGGTGTGTGAAATGATTTAATAGAAGTGTTAAAGATTCCGGACACATAGGTTTAACTAGCAGTCCTCAGCATCATGCTACAATGCAAGGTGATATCCCTGTTCTGAAAAGCACCTCTCAAAGGTGCTAAAGGCAAAGCCTGACTTTACATTTCAGTGTAAAGTCATCTGGACCCTACCGATTCTTCCTAAAATGCTGCCGGCCCTTGTGGCTCCTCAACACTCCTAAATTACCTCTGTGCCTTAAAGGCAAAATAGTGGGTTTTTATCTGACATAGAAAACACTGTAGTACAACCTACTAAGAAGACAGTAGCAAAGCAGTATTCTCAATTCCATGGGAGCAAGGAAGTGGATGCACATATATCAGTTTTGTAACTATTTTGGGCCCTGTCCTGCTCTGATATCTGTGTGAGAATCTTTCTGTTTATATGGTTCCCAACACAGCATAAGACTGTGACACAACACGCTGTTTCTTCTGTGCATGTGATGGAGAATCATGAATGTAGTGGATCCATAAATATTTTTGCAAAATTCTTAAATAACAGGCCTAGTACAGTCACAAATGTTACTTCTCTGTGACTGTTACACATGCTTCCTATGTAAGGATGGGTCCAAAGTTTGTGGTATACATATGCACACTTAAAGATGTAAATTTTCCTGGTTAAAAAAAGAGACAGTTCTATCTCGAGGGATAAAGAATACCTATCACTCATTAAGAACTAGACTGACTGAGACAAGTGCGGGTTTCCATCTTAATACATCTTAGTCTTACAGAAACCTTGTTCAGCTTCTCTTCCAGACTCTACTTCAGTATGAATCTCAGATGAATGGCTCACTACTTCACAGCAATGTGTTCATGACAAGCAGTGATTATCAGCTGGATTATGCTTAGCTGAAAACGTTTAGCCTTTGTTCAGCATCATCTTTTAGAAGATACTCATTTTATGTTCCTTTTTTTCCTGCTTAAATCTACTCAAGACTTTCTTGACCTGTAAAGGCTTCTCTTTTATTTTGCAGTATTACATGCATGCCAGACACTTGGCCCTCAGCAGAACATTCCCAGATAAATTTGAGATGGAACCAAGTGCTCCACCAAAGGTGAAGTCTGCTTTTAGAGAAAAGCTTCTCTGCATTTTAGCTATTTCAGAAAGAGTGTATGTATGTCAGAAAGAGAGAGGAGAGAGTTAGCAAGTTTTAACTGAAGGGAAGTAGGAACTCATAGTTAAGGGCCTAACAAGTTACAGGCCGAAGCTCCGTATAGGATGCAAACGCTAGCAGTACCAGTGCAATACAGGAAGAGTTCTTCAGGCGACTTAGAGTGACCAGGATGGGACTATGACACTTTAGACCAGCTGAGGAACTGGACCTTGAAATTCCTATTGGAAGAATGGCAGCTTCTAATTTTGCTTCCGAGTAAATGTTATGGAGATGTTCTGCACAAACTAAATAGAAGGGCAGCTGGGAAAGAATGTTCTAGGGAAAGAGAGGCAAAGTATTGCCTTCATCTAAACATGGTGTGTGAGGAGCAGGCTGTGGCTGGAACTGCAAGAGGTCAGTTTAAAGGCACACCTTGAAACAGTTCTTGCATAGTACATATTAGCACCAATTTGAGAAGGGAGGCTGCTCAGATCTGGTGTAAGAACAATGTTATTTGAAACCAAACATCCAGACACCTCCAGAGAGAAACTCAATTTTTAAAAAAAAAAATAAGGAGAAAGGAGGCTCAGACTAAAACGCCTTGCTTGGTTCTTATTTTGCAGATATTGACATTATACCTAAAGTTTTAAAACTTTAGACCGAATTCTGTGTTTCAGTAAGTGTATTCTGACTACAGAGTAAAGAAGGATTTTGTGTTATGTTGACCGTTTTAAGGCTCAGAAAGTCAGATTTGGCAGAAAGCAGTGCCGGAAGGGCGGCATACTGTTTATGGCACAGGCTAAAGATCACCGCCGTACAAATGTGTACTTACTGGCAGAAAATGACTGATGGAATCTGGGTTCAAGTGAGTTTAATTTTAGAGTGCAGAGCAGGTCTATCTTACATCCCACCATTGGTTTCCTTTGAAGTGTTGATAGCCTTAAATTGCTGTATACAACCAATTGAGGAACACTGTGATAATACATACAACTTTTTTCTCTCTCTCTGCCAGACGGAAGGTTTCAGGTACCCCAGGCCTTCATCAGTGCCACCATCACCTTCTGTATCTCAGCATTCTACCCCTCACCATAGTGAAGATGAAGATGAGGATGAAAGATATGATGAGGATGAGGAAGCCGAAAGGGATAGGCAAAACATCAAGTCTCCCTTTTCCCTTGGAGCATTGCCACAAGGAAAAAAGAAGCAGCATGGAGAATACAGGAACTGAATTCATTGGTCTTGCCCTGGCAGGGTCTCTCCATCCATTCAACAGTTTCTCCTGTAGGCTTGCAAGCTTTGTGTTAAGGACAGAGTGATATAATTAGGAAAATCTTAAATGTTACTGAGCTACACTGTTTGAAAGCCTAAAATTATTTCACCTTAAAAGTAGTTTTAATGACAATTCTTCCATGCCCCTTTGAGGTAGAAGAGATTCCTCAAGCTTAGTAAACCTAAAGAATGCAACAATCCCATCAGGATCTTATACAAACTGCAGATCATACCCTTGTCTACATACTCATCTACATTAATCATAGTCTATGCTGATAGTTCCATTATGGGACCCCAAATTAATTACTGCTTCATTTATGTTTCCCCTTTTCCCTTCCTAAACGAACATGAACTTTAAGCCAGAGGTCAGAAAACTTAGACAAAAAAGTGTTACACTGGGGAAACCTTGGCAGGGTTAAAAAAGATACACTGAGAAGAAAATGGTCTTTCTTTTTCCTTATGCTGTTTATTGTAAGCTTACATCATTTAAAACATTTTTTTTTAAAACACGCAGAAGTGACTTGATCCAGTGGTGAAACATACTTCCTGTGGAACAATATAAAGTCTTATGCAGTGAGCATTTGAATTTGAGAGACAAATGAAGTCATCCTTCTGAAGTCATTTAGACCCACAATAAACAGCAGACCGTTTATTTTCTGATTCTTCTGGTATGTCTCTTTTATTGTTTCCATCTTGTCTTAGATTCTAAGTTTGTCAACAAACTAGTTTGAGAGGAAATTGATGTGACTTTGCTAAGGAGAATGACAAAATTTCCTTACATAACGCCTTCCCCTGCAGACAAACCTACACACCACAGAGCAATGTGACAACATTCAAAGATGAGTAACTCTCATTCTTTCAATTGCTCCATTAGTCCACAGTCTATTTCACTAATTCTAGAAGAGACCTAACCATAACAAATAACACTAAAAGAATTCCAAGAACACATCTGCCTCACAGACATAATTTTGAAAAGCACCTGAAACTTCAAAGTGCTTGGGGAATAATTGAACCTCACAATGAGAACTAGACATTTGATTTGCCTTACAGAAAACTTTCAAAAGTATTTTCATTCCTAGAGATGCAGAGAGTGCCTGAACGTGCTCTTCAGAAGTAGATCTTGACATGGAGACATTAGGAAGGAGACTCATCTTTTAATTTAGAAGTTTGTGTATCAAAAATTTCTCATGCTGCTCAAGAAAAGACATTTCCAGAAATTGATTCAGCCTGTTCTTCAGCAGATAGGACAATGTAACCTTTGGAGGTATTTACCTTCACTGTCAATTCCAGGGGGAGCCTTGATGTCCAACTTTGATTAGACACCTACCTTTCAAACACTTAACTAACACTGGATGACAGTTCATACTATAGGCCATACAGAATAAAAGTGATTAGGTGCCTATTTGTATTTTTGCCCACCTAAAATCAGTTTTAAAATTGGACTTTTATTCTCAAGCTGATTGGGATACCTAAAAGAATAACTATTTTCAGAAGACAAGTTCAGGCTTTTATGGCAAAAACTCAATTGGACTTAAAAGGAGTCACTATTTTTTAGCCATTTTAAAAGTAATTAAAACAATGAGTAGTTATTTTTCATATGGAAGTGGTGAAAGCAAAGATACTGCAAATATTTTCTTTCACACAGTTTACTAAGTGAAGAACAACTGCATTTTATGAGTTCAGGAATGTATATTCTTCCCCAAAGTGCTTTTAATCAAAGTCCCCTTGCAGAGTCAAAGAATGTAATGGCTGAGAGTCCCAACAAAAGAACATTTAAAGGGCATATTGACTGTAAGTTAATGTTCTCTTAAAAAAAAAAAAATTTCAAGAAATCTGACATGATTGCTTGTATTTCAATGCACTGTTTCACAGAAGAAAAGCATTTCAGCCCAAATTCCCTGCTATCAAATTGCATTAGAATCATCTAAGAGTGATACAGCACTTCCTTTGTTGCCTAAAACTGTTCCAGTAGCCACAGGCTGGTGAACATCTGTTTATCATTTTTCCAGACCCAGCTTCATTGCAGTGCTGAAAGATATGATCTCTACACACATATTGTAAATACTGCTAAATGATGGAGGTGCAGTATAGACAATATGGAAAGTGGAAAGGTTTTGCTAGGGCTGCATTAAGACAGCTACGCTTGTTTTTTCTGGGCAAGTCCCAGAGGAGAAAAATTAGCAACATTGTATGATCCAGGTTACAGGTTCTCTTGGATCCGCTTATGGTGTTTGAGTTCCCTGGGAAGAGCAGAGAGCTCGCATGACATCTTGCACAGATCCAGCTGTTTGTTTCCGCACGCTCACATGCTTTGAGCACCTTTGAGCCCAGTGACAGAACGTGCACCACTTCTGAGATATGACTAATGTGAATATGGTGCCCCTTCTTCTCAGAATAGTCCCACAGTGGCCAAAGTGACCTCTGCCTCCTGCCTCTAGGTTTACTTCAGCTCTGCCTTGGATGCTAGGACTAGCCATCAGTAGTGAGGCAATTTAACTACAGCAAAACATTTCTGCCTTTTGAATTGGCAGTGTTAGAGGGAATGGCTTTTCATTCAGTCAAGGCGACAGATTGCCTAACATAAATGCCACAGATTTCTAACAGTTACTGACATCTGACAAGCTCGGTAGCAGCTATCTGTTACATAAGCGATTATCTGCCAGATTGAAAATGTGAGGGTTTCACAAACAGCTCACCGGCAAGGCAGAATGTTTATTCTGTGTCATCATATTTGTAAAGAATTGTTTAAGCTAGTGAACTTAGATCAAGAATACATAAAAAAAAAAACAGTCGATGGGAGTGCAATCAGTACAGTTTTTGTATCTCTAGGATATTTAGAGTCATATGAATTTCATGATATTAATAAACCAAAGGATGTATGAGCTTTCTACTTTTTGCCTGTAGAATATGCTGAAAAACAACTTAGATGCACCTGAGATACTCAAGAGTATGCTTGAAACAAAGAGCAATTAAATTTATGAAAATATTTTGGTGGACACCATTGGCCTTTACATGAAGTTCATCACGAGTGTATTCTGTCATACAACACATACTGCTGTTGAAAGATATATTAGTGCTTAAAAATGAACAAACAAGGACATTTTGATTTCTCCAGTTATGTTCCTCCATGAAATTATATAGATTATAAACAATTACTGAAAGCGCCTATAGCACCATGATAGAAATTAATTCCTCTCTTCCTCCAGCTGCGTTTGTTTTGTGTTGAGGAGAAGCAACATTACAGTTAGTGTGAGTTAACAAAATTAATTAGCAGTGTCATGAGAAAGATCAGAGGAAAGTAGCATTCAAAGATGAAGAGCACAACTAGGGTTAAAGGTTAAAAAAATAAAAAATAGTTTCTTGGACACAAGAATCATGTGGCTACGATTTAATAACATGAGAACTACAGAGGACTTTCCAGTAAGACCACAAAACTACATAAATAATGCTAAATATATCCTTATCAGCAAGGAATGTTAATTAATCGATTTATGTATAATTCCAGTTTTGCAACTCAAAAACCAGGCCAACAAAAAGTACAATAACAATAACAATATTCTGTGTGCCTGTTTCATGCATGACACTAGATTTGTACCTAGTACACCACCACTAGCTCCAGCACCTCCTGACAACAGCGGTGACTGTAAACCATAGTTACATTCATGAGACCCTGATCTTGTAAGACCTATCCCCATTCTATGTTTATGTGGTGGGACTTGCTCAGTAGGTTGTTCAGAGTATACACTTCTGCACACATGTAACTGGGGCAGCGCTGAGGTCTAAGTAAGTGTTGTTGCCTATTTTCTGTGATGACAGATACCTGAAAAAAAACCCACTAGCTTTGCAAAGACAGCTGAATTGTTTTAATATCTCACTGACTTTATTGACCAGCAGCAACTTGCAGGGCCAGCAGTGAAGTGGTGGAGGAATCTACCTCTATTATAAATAAGAAGACCTCATTATACAGCTGGGTGGAAGGTGGTAAAAGTTTTCCCGATGACTACTGAAACATAATTTCTAATGAAGTAGTTGTCCAAAAACTTACTCTTTTCAGGTAAGATGGTACAGTGTATTTTAAATTTTGTGGGGGACATACAAATGGTCTAAACAGAGCAGGAACTTTACAATTACTTTACTTATCTACCTAATAACTTTTAATCCATTGACATTTAAAATTTTGCAATACATATATATGTCACTCTCTGGGAACTTAAGTGAGGATGGATGAAACACTTTACACAATTAATGATTTAAGGGTATATGCAATACAAATGTTAAAGAAATTCAAAATATTTCACCAATATGAAAGATTATGTCAAGTAGCCAGGGTGATCATTGGTTTCTTCTTCAACTGTAAGACAAGACACAATGGGGAAAAATAAGCTGTGGATAAAGTTTTCAGGAGATAGGTGTGCCTCAGGCACAGGCCTAGGGTAAGGTGACTGCTTAGCTAAGAGAGTCAGGCATCTGTACAAATAATCATACCTTCTCTCATTTTAAATGTAGGAATTTTTCTGTTTGCTGAAGAGGAAAGATAAAAAAAACACGTCCAGAGGGTCATCTCTACTAGAAAGCACAAATTCTTCATGGAGATGAAAATAACATTCTTTATTTGCACATTTCTCTCAGTCAAGAGGACTCTAAAATCACCTGAAAGTGATCTGAAAGTGCAAGGCTTACCCAGGTTTGACTGTCTTGTTATTCCCTACTACAATGACGGTAATGTTATTGCACATAGTATTTTCCAAACAAGCTGCCAATTCTGCTTAACCCTCTCAGATAAGTCACATTTTTTGCCAGGGGGCTGTTGCTGTCCGCTGTCTCCTCTAGAACAGCAAGAGCAGACAGGAAAATACTACTGAAATCTATGAATTGTGAACTTCAGAGGACTTGCTCTTTGTGTTAGCGCACAAATGACACTTTCACTGATTTAGCTTCAGAACTTTGGACATGTTTTGTCCAAAGCACAATGCTCACTGTTAATTCTGCCTCTCTCCCTCAGTCAAAATGCCACTGAACTTTAGCTAGCAGAGTTCTGCCAGGGCAGGGAAGAGAGAGCTGAGCACAGAGCCCCGTCGCTACACGAGGTGCAGTGGGAGATTTTAAGAAGTGGTGAAGACAGGAGTGGTTCCAGCATATCTGCACAGACATCAGGTACATTCCGTGAGGTGTTTCTCACACTCTCTTTTCACTGCAGGAAAGGCTGTACTTCAGATATCTAAGGAGAGGTGATATCGCAGTGATGGCAAGGTGGTTATCTATTACACACTGTTGATGATATCAAGGGCACATTTCCTAATTCATGTAAAGCCCTTTTTTCCTGTTATAATGACAGCAATTAGGAGTCTGAATAAGAAACTCACAACCAGGACAATAAGACACAAAGGTAGCTTTTAGCCACCTTCTGTTCCTCCTTGTCCTGAACCAAAGAGGGAAAGAGCGTTAACTTAGACAAACCCCCGGGCTTGTATATGCTACAGCAGTCTCCCCAGCACCCAGGGGCCAGAGCACAGCACAGCTCCATTTCCAAAAAATAGTCTATGTACCTGAAGAGGTGAAAGGTAGAAAGGCAGAGAACATGGATAGCATAGATTTAGGGTCTCAGCCTGGTGAGCTATACATATGCCTCAGACGATGAAGGGTTCAGGATGGCTTTGCAGGAAAGCTGAAGTATAGCAGGGTGAGGGAGCTGAGGAACATAGGATAGAAAGGCTTGACTAAGGGGGTGCGATGTGCATGAAGGAGACAAGCAAACACAAGTTACTCAAGCCAGTAGCTGGGTTTTGCTTATCAGCAGGTGATGAGAGATGGGAGAGTTAGCAAATATCTCTGGGAGGCTGGGAACACATGAATGAATAATTATGGGATGTTTCAGAATATTTCAGAGCTCTGCCTTTAAATGTCATTGGGACCCCTTGTCAGGTGTGCCAGCTACAGAGCTCTCAGGAGCCAGATGTGAATCCCACACGTCCTCTGCTGGGGCTTTTTAGGATTATTTTAAGCCTTTCCACAAGGACATAAAAGCCGATAGAGGAATGAAAATTTCACAAGCAAAGAACATTCTGAAGAAAAAGGACCTCCAGCAGAGTTTTGTTTTTGAAAATTCAATTTGAAATACCCATTCCCTTGAATCTAAACCAATAAATATCTGAAAAGCAAATTAAAAGCAGAATGTACAGAAGTTTACCTACTACAATTCATGTGGTTCATGTTCCAATCTGTGTGAATGTACACCCTAATACACACACTCTATAGAACAATACCTTGTTTCAAACCAGGACTTTCAGATCAATTTACTAAATGGTTAGTAAATGAAATACTGATAAACCCCTTTTAAAAAAAACCAAGGTAAGACAAAACATGCATTTACCTTCTTCTTGTGCTTTCCGAAAGTAACTAAGGAATAGTGCTGCAGCTTCAGAAAGAGATAAAGGATTTGTGTTTTGGCTGCGTGTCTCTAGAATAATAAAATCAGAGGTGCATGGTTTGTTAGTGTTTACTGGCATTTATTTATTTTGTTCTTTGCTTTTCTCTCTCTATAACTAAAGACCCAAAGAGAGAAAAACACTGTTGTCCCTTCCGGTCTCTGACATTCTGTGCTCAAAACCAGCCCGCTAAATGTCTAACACAGAAGAGACTAGTAATCTTTTTAAAAAGCTGCCTATTTTAAGGTCCCTTGGAAGGTAGAAAGAACATTTTCTTTTCTCATATGTTCCTTACTTTACTGCAGCATTCTGGTTCCTCCAGAAACATTGTCTAGTATGCATTAATATTGTCTCCTTTTGTCATCTGTCTGTTCAGCCCAATTAATAACTTTGACTTTTTTTCCAGTGGAAGAAGGAAGTCAGAGGTACTAATGATAATGCCACTTAACAGCCTGGTAAGTCTGGAACCATCACTTACGTAAATGAAGTCGCACAGGTACACAGGAGAGTAAATCATGGGCTTTTTGGAATGAAGGAACTAACAAAAGGGAGTTTAATTGCTTCCTTGAATATAATTGCAGTAAAACAAATCCCCTCCAGTTTCCACAGATTTCTCCCATAAACTGAGGAAGGACTGATGTGTTACATACACTGGTGCACATGTACTTACCCAGCTGCATTCTGTCATACAGATCCTTTCGCCGGTTCTCATCTGAGATGAATCGATGGCCCTCTACAAAAGCAGTGGGAAAAGGGTAAAAACAAACTTCCAAATCTGTTGTAATTCCTAATTTACAATCCCTAAAGTAGTCTTTTCAGAATATAAAATTAAAGCAATAGTTCTACAAACATAAAATGAGAGACATAATTTCATCCCGGGGCTTTCCAAACCCGCAATAGCCCTTCCTGAACCTGAACACTCAAGACATACTCTATTTCACAGCCCTAGTGGTTTCAGTACTTTTCATTCTTGTAATAACCTGCTGTCAGAACTGTACGTATGGTTGAATTTACTGTCTTTTCCTCACTCTTTCCTGGACTGTTGCACAGTTAAGAGCCTTCGACCTCTTTGCTGGACTATAAAGTATTGCCTTCTAAAGGGATATTTCTACATAAAATAATGCAAAAAAAAAACCCCAAACAAACAAAAAAACCCTAAAAAAATAAAATCACATTACTTCCTGTGCATCAGGAAGAATGATACACAGTCGGTATAGAAGTAACTCAGTGCATTATTCCTACCTGATAGCTTTTAATTTTGAAACAACAATTCAGAATAGGATTTTAAAAATTAAGAATATTTCTGTTAAATTTCAAGGGTTAGCCTCAAAGGACAAAATCTCTCTTTGGCTTTAAACTTTATATTAATGCTTCTTTAACTCTAGATTAACAAGAGAAACTCGACAGGTCATTTGCATGACCTTAACAACACAAAATTGATAACACTGACATCCAAGTTCTCTTTAGAAGAGGTAGCTTGTGGTCTTAATACCAGCTTTAATGCAGGATGCTTGTAATAGGAATATGTGTTCTCCTATTGCTTGAGGAGATGTTTTAATAAAGCCTGAGTGAGGTAAGGAATGATAACTATATCCAGTGTGTCTTAAACTCCTTTTAAGATTATTTCAGATAAGAAAACTGCTTTTCCAATACGTTTTACAATCAAGATTCAAACTCTATACATTTTCAGTACTTCGTTTTGCTTTTCTTTTTCCAAAACTTGTTCCCTTCAAGTTGATTTCTTTAAAAAATAATAATAATACTGGCAATGCCACTGTTTGAGAGACAAGACGAAATAACTAATTAGCACATCCCTGCAGGCCTCAGCACTTCTGCCTCCACAGCATCTTCAGGGATCTACTGCTTGTGTGGATCCAAGCAGATCAGGAATAATCCAGTGGTAGAGAAAGTTATCTCCTCAAAATGGAAAGAGCTTGCGACTTACGTGTACCCTTCAAATAGAGCATAGCCTGAGGAGTCCAGTTTCTTCTTTGGAAATGAGCCTTTATGCCAAAAAAGAGAAAAGAGACGTGTCAATGTTGCATTGTCATTACAAATACTTAAACAGTACCAACCTGTGAGATTCATGGATGCTGCACATCCAGCCTGAGTGAGCAGTTTACCTGAGGTGCGCTCCAGGAGAAAGCTATGAAGGACGCTACCAGGAACAGTGCCATTGCAGATGCTGTCAGTTTATGCAGTCCCTGTGCACAATAAAGAACCACAAGGTACAGGAAAAGCCTTTGAGATCTGTAGATCTTCTCAACTTCAAATCCAAATGTGAGGATATTTCCAGTTGCTCCTTTCTCCCTGTCTTGCTGCCAAACCTCCTCTCGCTCAGTGACTATTTCAGCTTCAATACACAGATGGGAGGATGAATGTTAAATCAAACATGCTCTATTCTCTTTACTCATACTCATTATAAAGAATAATGGTGAGAACTGCCATCGAGGCAAGCATTTTTTGTGCCTCTGTTTACAAGGACTTTAGATCCTCCAGAAATGAGAACGATGTATGAACTAAGGGGGAAAGACAACATAAAGTGTATCTTGATTTTACCAAACCTTGAATCACAGAGTTTAGACAACAAGCAAATGAAGGGGACTTGCCATTCCAAATGAAAGAACAAATGAACCAGGAGAGTGGATCCTCAGGAAAAGGAAGTTTTTAAACTTAGCATCCTATTTCCGTCAACCATGATTACACATGTCACGAGACGGGCTTTTTTGATTTTTGGCGTTTGTTTGCTCATGCAGTACATGCAAATGAAAGCACTGAGCATGAATCCTCTGTGAACAATTTTCATCTCTGGTTGTTCACACAGACCATGTTATTCACATATTGATCACAGTGATGGGCAACACAGAGCATCTAACATCATAATTCACAGTAGTTTCATTCCTCCAGGTTTTAGAGCACATTGTGCTATTAAAGTTTTTTTAAACAGTTGTTTCAAGTGCACTGTATATAACTGAATATGTCTATATTTCTCTCAGGTTATTTTTAAGTTAAAGTGATTAAGCCCCCCTGCAGTTCCTAAATATTAAACTCACATGAAAAAGCATAAATTGCGAAGTAAATGTTTCCCACAAACCAAAAGAGTTTCACTCACCTTCATACTTAGTTCAGTGGCAAATCTTCAGTCTTCTTTTCTTGGGATAATGTGTCACAAGATCTCCTATAGGTTTGGGGTCCTTTTTAAATCTTCGGAGTGAAGGCACCCTCCCCTTCTGTGGCAGGGCGGAGGAGTCTAAAGGGATCTCTTGTCAGCCCTGTAGATGGAGAAGTAGAAGGTCTTATGGCTCCTCAGGGAAACCTGTAGTCTTGCAGGAAGTCAGAGAAATGATTGAAAGATGGATACACTTGGAGATGCACCCCATTAGCCAGGTGAATACCTTCTGAATATATCAGCCTCAGCCCTGTGCATTTGCAATACATCACCTTCTTGCTAGATGATCAATAACCACAGCCAGAAGCAAGTATTAATATGGATGATGAGTGTTTACCTAGGGTAATCTAACATATCAGATTGCTATTCATTGTGGGAGCTGGAGAAGTTAGTAAATTACTGTCCAGTCATAACATGTCAACATGAAGAAAAAGGTGACTTATCCAGTGTCGCTAGCTTGAGGTTATTCCTAGAACACTTTTAGAGGATACAGTCTCGTTTGATTCTCTAATGATCTCTTGCACCTAGTTTTCTTACACACAAGTAAAAATGCAAAGCTGAATAAAAAACCACACACAAAAAAGAGCCCAACTCTGAATAGTCAGAAACACTCTTCTGTCTTGTGGATTGGTTGGAGTAAAAGCCCAGATCGTGGGCTCGAACAGGTCAAGCCATGGAGCAATAGCCAGAAAAAAGGCATAAAGCAGGAATCAGACAAGGAAGCCATTTCCATAAGCTACTTCTAAGTGACTGCTGGATGCATCACATTCATGGATAGTGGGTTTAGTTGTCAGGCAAAGAGTTAATCATGCTTGATGTCTAGCCTTGCTGGTTCTGCAGCTAGGGGTTTTATCTCTCCTCCTTAATGTTTCTCTTAATGGGACAGGAGGAGGGCAGAAGGGGAAGCAAAGCAAACAGGGAGCTAGAAATGTGCTGATTTAAGATTGGCCAATAGAAAGTTTAATGAAGCAGCCTTACAAACAGTACCAGCCTATGGTGTAACAAAAATACAGGTCGACCTGTATGTGTGACAAACACGTGCTCATGTATGTGGAGTTTGAGTGAGGAGTGTGCAGATAGACACTGTCAAGCCTTGTTATGAGCTTTTCCCTGACATGATGCGTCTGGGGATACTGCTCTGAAGCACACTGTTAGTGAAGGTGCAATTGCTCTTCTTCTTTTGAAGAAGGTGCAATTGCTCTCTGTCTTTCTCCTTCCTTATTGCTCTGCTCATGCCAGACAGAATTGTTCATTGAATACATAGAACTGTCATTAGCTGCAGCTCACTGTTGTATAGATGCAAGAAACGGGGGGGAAGTTCAAGTTTTGGCCTCATGCAGCCCTTGTGATGACTGGGACCTGCTATCATACCTCTATCCTTTTAAAAAGGCCATGCCATGATGCACCCTAGCCAGCAGAAGGGATTCTACTTGCATCTACTTCAATATGAAATTTACATTTTCCCTGCTCTTTTCCTCTTGCTCTCACAGATCAGAGACATTTCTTGATGATGGTTAACCCTTAGCCTTCGAAGGGGACTATGCATTGCATCCAGGAGACACTTAACAAGCAGAGTCATGGAAAAGATAA
Organism: Bucorvus abyssinicus; assembly: GCA_009769605.1. Lineage (NCBI taxonomy): Eukaryota > Metazoa > Chordata > Aves > Bucerotiformes > Bucorvidae > Bucorvus > Bucorvus abyssinicus. The sequence continues at coordinate 72,967,997 of CM020025.1, forward strand.
AGCTACTCACCGATTCCCTTCTGGAGTGACTTCAGAGCCTCCCTTTATGCACAGATCACAGGGCCAGAACAAAAACATGCAAGTGAGTCTGTGAAAATTACCCCCCTACCTTTGGTTTTGGTCAGTGTAAAGTATATCCTCTTCATAATGATTCTCCTTCTGGTAGAAAAAACAGAATGTGTTTGGCACTGAAAATAAGCCCTGGTTCTCCTGCCACTGGAATGATACAGTTAACACAAAATAAACTGCGATGGCAATCAGCTCAGTTCCTTCTGCTGGAAATGGGGAGAAGCAGAGAATAGAAGCATGGAGAAAGATTTATGGTGTTGCTACACTGAAGTAAAACAATTTCATCTTTTCTTATCTTTTGACCACTTTGCAAAGTCTGAGCTGCTCTGAGTTGGTGTTGCTGGAGTCTCACTCTCTCTTCTAAATCTGGCTGTATTGCCAGAGTTCCACTTGCCTCCTTGTATAGACTGAGACTTGTCTGAGGCTGCCTGGAGGGCAGCAGGGAGCTGAACTGGACAGGTCAAAACCTGAATTGGTTTATTATGGGGTCAGGTGACCATGAGCTCAAGAGCAAATTCAGGGCCTTGACAGCATCCTCTTAAATTAAATGGTTTTAATGCTGCACCATCAGATGTCTCAATGGCACTAAGGTGTCTATAAGGGTTTAATTTCAACCAGTAGCAAGACACTGGCTACCTAGCCCAAACACCATTGAGGGTACCTGAGACATGCACATGGGACTGACAGCTGTGACAAGGACCTGGAAGAGACCAGAGACTTGTGGAGAAGCAGCTGAAGGGCAGGCAGGATCCCTAGGGCCCCTCAAATGTCACTAATTGCTTTTGACTAGGAACTGAGTCACTCCTACGGAGTGGAGTGAAGCAGGACTTCAAAGAGCACCCTCTGGCTACAGAGTGCAGAGCATTAAGAAAGGAGGACCGAATTCTCCTCTGGAGATGTCTTGTGTCTCTTCATTGGCTTCAGAGAGCATTTTACACAGACTACATCAGGTGAAATGAACTCAATCCCAAAGTGAATTTCCATAAAGTTTTTAGTTGGCTTTTTTTCCCCCAAAAGGTTTTTGTTTTTTCCCTTAAATTCTCTGTGCATTTGAGATTTAGGGCCCTAAATCCATTAATTTTTACTGTGACCAGCAATTCTAAGTTGCTTTGGTATTTCAAAGGAAGTATGTTTCAAAACCACCTCCCTGAAAAATCTGTCAATTCTACTTTAGTGATTCAAATTTAAAAGACTCTTTTTATGACTCCTCTTCATCGGTCTTTCTTGTCACGACCATATAAGAAGGTGGTCATCTCCCTCTTCCCAGAAATCTAAGCACATCTAGAATAGCCTATGGGACATTATTTATTTGCAGACAGAAACAGGAGGCAATACTTTGGGAAGGAAATGCATGTACTGAGAGTGTTTGCATTCACAAAAAAAAACATGTGGATGTGTATGGGCATATGTAAGCTTGTACCCTTGAAAAATGAAGTAGCCTATAATTGGGTTATGGATCATAACACACTAAAAAACTAAAGCACTTCAGGATGATGAGCTGTATATGAAACACTCATTATCAATGCTGCCATTTCTCAGCTCATTCACTACAATAGGAAGTGGCTTTGGCATGTAATCAATACCCTAAGTGAGGGAAGTAGAGTGAAGCTTGCTGTAGCAGCAGGACACCTTATTAGAAAGAATATAACCTATTCTTATTCTTAAGGATGATCTAAAGGGCAGAGACTGCTTATCCTGACACTGTAAATGATAAAAAGCCGATTTCTGGGATTGAAGTTCAGTGCTGAGGTGGGCGAAAATGTTCTCATGTGGTGGAGTTTTAACATACATCACTGACTTGCATCATGACCATGAACTTTCCCAAATCTTTTCCTAAAAGTATAGGTATACAGTCATTGTGCCCATCTATTTTTAAACTCGTTCTGAGGACACTAGTGATCTGGTGCTGGCTCTTGAGTAAAAGGTGTAGGTGGCCAGCAGGTACGTCAGCAAATATGGTGTTCTGACAGTGTTGGTATAATACTCCTGAGATTTATGACCTCTGTCTCTTGTGCTTATTCTCATTTCCCTTGTGCTTTCCTGCTAGTCCGCTAATTCTTGGGGAAATACATCTCACTTCTGTCTGGCTTCTGAACAGCACCTAGCACAGTGTAGTTCTGCCTCGAACACACTAGCCATAGCACCTTAAAAGGCTGTGAACTATCATGGCAGAGTCTGCAAAGTAGGAAATTGCAAACAAAGAATTTTTGTGTTTAATTTGCAGTAAGGGGATTTAAGTTAGATAGTAAGTTGAGCTTTCTAACAGTAGCACAATGAAATATAAACAGGTTGCCTTGAAAGGCTCTGGATCTATTATCAGTAGGAAACTCAGCGAATAAATTAGCCAACCTCTTCTTAGGACTCACTGGTAAACTGATCCTGCCCAGAAACACGGTGATGAACCATATGCTGTCCTAACATCTTCTTTTGGACCTGTTTTTTGAGTTTCTGCTATCTTTCAAAAGTGACCCTGGACTTTAACCCCATACATTCCACTCAAACTAGGGAAACTTTGTGTCCAAGTTCTGTATTCACGTTGTAAAACCTGTTGACTGAGCAAACCTTATCTGCAATCCATCAATATATTTTATGTCAGCCATTTTATGTCACACAAACATGTTTTTCAGCATTATTTTTCAGGATAGGCCCTAACTTGTACAATCATAGAATCACAGAATAGTTTGGGTTGGAAGGGACCTTTAAAGGTCATTTAGTCCAACTCACCCTGCAATGAGCAGGGATATCTTCAACTTCTCTGCGAAGTTGTATTTTCATGGTACAGCTCTGAAGGGAAGAGATACTCTCTGACATAAACCGGGTGCATGATTACAGATGCTGTTAGTTGCTGGCCCAAATTTTATCTACCTACGTTGTTGCACCATAATGCATGCGGGCCTGATTTCAGCACTACTGCATAGTTACTAGAATTGCTTTTCTTCTTTTCTCCAGACTGTCTGAGAAGTACTGTACTAAAAACTACCTGACCTACAGAACAAGTGTAGAAAAGCCAGCCTGCCAGAGATCGTGTAAATGCCTCACACAACAGAGGTAACAGCACCTTTGTTGGGGACTACTGTGCGAGCAATGCCACATTCAGGTCCAGGCACTACTGTTTTCAGAAGGGTATGGATGAAAGAGAGGAAAGTTCAAGGGATAATTATAAGTAAAAGTAAAAGTTAGATTTGTTATGAGGGGTGGGGGATGTTTAAAATTATCAGGGGAAAGTAGGAATTCACAAATCTTCGAAACGGATAAACATCATAGGAAGACGTATTACTTCTGAAGTTCAGTGAACCATAGGATGGGACAACAATTTTTTCAGTAATGGACAAGTCTGGGACAAACATTAGGAAAAGATGGCCAGCTGTAAAACAGTTTTCTCCAGTTTGCAAGCTGGAAAAGAGATGTGACCATCTAAGTACACACATTTACAAAGTAATCTAGCAGAAGCTGTACAGCTCTTCAGACAGGCAGATGCTACGGAACGTATCTTGCAGACCATATCTTTCTGCAATGACAGAAGCACCAAAGGCCAAGGAGTCATCTGACCTTTTCTTCCACCCCCATGTACTTGGCAAAGAGGATTTTTGTCTTTGTCAAGAAGCTACCTAGCGGGCTACAAACTATGCTGAGCATTATGCATGCAGTCGTCTCCTCTTGTCTGAGCAGTATGTTTGTCATTCAGCCTCACCCATGGAGCTGGGCAAGAAATAGGTGCTGCTGCTGAGCAGCTGGATGCCGATATTTTGTTGTAAACAGTAGATGGAAATGGGAGAGGAAAAAAAGGCAAGTTACACGGAGAGACTGCATGCTAACCAGACAGTCAGGTGTCAGAGACTGAAACAGCCTGCACCATGCTCTTGACAGACAAACGGCCCAACATCTGCAAGCATGGTCCATAAAACGCACAGCCTTTTGGGTTGTTTTTCCTTAGGCATACCGTGAGGGATGAGGACAAGTTCATACATTTATACGGAAATACACATATTTATATGCAAAATGCATAACTTATGTAAAAGAAAATGTTGAAAGGCCAAAGAGGAAAACCTGGGGAGTATTTTCAAGACAAACCATGTAACTTAGGAGCTCTGCTGCTTTAACATTTGTTAAACTTTGAAAACATTTGTCCTCAATATTTGCCCATGCATGCTGAGCATGAGGTACACTTTATCCTTAAATAGCATGTATTTTAATCCCACCCATGCAGAGAACAGGAATCCCACTAAAATAAGAGTAGTTTTTTGAGTTACACTCATAACAACAAACATCATTGTTTGAAACAATACTTGGTTCTGAGGCAGAAATCCAATTTAGGGGAGAATAAATATCAGAACTGACAGGACATTTTAAATGTTAATTAAATTTAAATTTTAAAATGTTCCTAAAGTGGGTGGGAAACCACTTCAACCAGGTCTGTCAGTGCTCACCTGTTCCAGACCACAGTGAAGCTCCAAGCAAAACACACTGTAGCACAGCAAAGATGTGCCATGAGCCGCATGTACTTGAACTGCACACCAGGCCAATGGGGAAAGTGGGAATTTCCTGCTGATGGATCCCTCCCCGTCACTGAAGTTACACATACTTCTTTTTGCAGAGTTGAATAAGATAGCACAAACCCCACAAGCTGATTCAGTTGTTGCAGGACTCTGATTCTACCTGTCCTGAAGGAATACAAAGGAAAGGACGTGTTATGAGCGCTATTACTTAAATTAGAAACTTTACTGTGAAATTTATATTGTAGAAGGTTGTGGCTGAGCAGCTTAACAGCTTAACTGTTACACGGTTAGACTTAACTCTTTACAAGGTTCTGTGTCACCTGACGCAATGTGAAGAGGAGGCAGACTACATTGATGAGACTTTTCGGAGTATATTAAGCTCTTAGTTTATATGTCAGACCCTATGAATGAAGCACTGCTTCCTGTGCCCCTGCTTTTCTCTCCATCTTTCTCAGTATAGACTGCAAGATCTATAGGCGGGGGTTGTTTTTGCTCCTGCACGGTGCCTACTCTGCTAGCTGTACAGCAGGACAAATAACATCATCACCTGGAGGAACCTCCCTGAGTAGAGGTCACCTGTTCCTGTCAAGCTATTAAAAAATAGGGGTGCTGTTTTAATGTGGGAGATTTTATCCTCAAACCAGTAAGTTAAAAATCTTCCCATACATATAAATCTCTCAAAGATAAGTAAGCGATCCTCACCTGGATTGGTTTGATCTCAGAATTGTTACCTCTATATTATTATCAACTATTCTCCTGGAAAAAAAAGAGTGTCTAAGTCAAAAACCAGTAAGCTGCTAATCAGACCAGAACCAATCGCATCAGCTCCCTGGTTTTCGGTAATGCTGTTGGATGACAGTGCCAAGTTTTCACTTTTGTTTAACAGTTTTCCCATAAATCAGCAATGTCAGCTCACTTCCACTTTTTGGCTTTTGATCACAAAGAGCCTGTGAGAGCACTTCTTACTTTTTTTTTTTTTCCTTAGGAGTGCTGAAATAGCCTGTGGTAGATTGGGAGGTGTCATTTCTCCAAGTGTTTCAAGAAGTCTGCTGGGCTGTGCAGTTAGTGGGTTCTGGGCAGGCAGCACTATTCCCTCAACAACATTGTTCTATTTCCAGTTATTTGTACAATACATACCTAAAGATCCACAGAGTTAAAATGGAAATCTTGTTTGAGAATTTAATACTAAGAGGAGGACTTGGCTAACAGTCCTAATGACAAAACTCTTGCTTACAGAACCAAGTGCAGAGCAGACAGTAACAGAGAGACTTTGAATAACGATCAGACCAAGAGACTTCAACACTTGCCCTCCTTTAAAAAGTAGTAAGAGTTATGAAATTTATCTATTTTCTGGATTCTCTGTTCTAACTATCACAGGAGAAACTAGGAGAGATCTGCTCCTGCCTGAAATTTTGCAGTAGGTGAGAAAAGTAAGAATGAACTGCTAATAGAGGTGAGAAACATCCCAGATACCCGAGTTAAGATACTGCAGTAAGCTACACCATTGTTTTCCTCACCGTTTGAAAAATAAGGGTGGGTTAGCAGGGAGACTTCAGACTGCATTAACGTTCTAGGCAATTCATTAACAGCTGCAGGAGAGATGAAAAAACCCACAGAAGGGCTAGAAAGCTGCAGATAGATGCTTGATTTGCACCTAGTTGCAGCTCATTGCCCCTTTTACCCTCAGAGCTGCAGTGGGCAGCAACAGGTGTACCCTGTAAAGCTGATTTTTAAAAAAAAAAAAAAACCCTGCTCATTTGAGTACAAAAGTTCATTTGGTGAGTCCTCTCTGGAGGAGCAGTTGTGGTGGTTTTTGTTGGCCTGTGTAGGCTCTATCAGAAAGGACTAGAAGGTGTTTTTCTGTATGTTAGTGTAAGTATAAGGTCTTAGAATGTGTTTTAGGGTTTTTTTAATTTTTTTTCCTAGTGGGCAGTTACAAGCATTATTTAAAAATGCTTTGTAGATAAAAAGCCTAATATTGTTTAATAAGGGGTTACTCATGTCTCCCTGGAGGCTCATGTGCATGCAAGGAATGTACTTAAATCTAACTGCAACTTTTTAGAATTTTTCTTTTAAAGGGTATTCTGTACCTCTAATACAGAAGACTGCTTCAGCTTCCTGGCATTTATTTTAAGGAGTAAATCTTTTAAAACAGCCATAATAATAACAAGTAGTCTCCTTAAAATTATTCTGAGTTTCTGTTTTTATTTCTGTGGCTGAGGACATGTTCATTAAGGTAAATGCTACTACTCTCAGAAACAATGTTAGAAAAATAAACTTGGAGATCTTGACTCTGTGTATATAAGACCAAGCTGCTGGCATGCAGGAAGATTGTAATAAGCCAGTTTAAGTAAAATGTTGAGTATTTATATCTATTGACATCTGGATTAAATAAATACTTCCATGATTATGCAAGTGGCAACTCTTGCGTTAAATGCTAGTGAAGCATGTTGCTGTCTTCTCAAAAAGAACTATTTTTTTCTACCTAAAAGAAAAGCAGGGAGCTAACTTCTTGGGGAGGGGAAGGTTGCTTAATTTTGTTTCTGAAGCACAGTTTGAGTAAAAAAAGCTACAGTCCAGTGAAGTCTATATCCTTTTGGGGCCAAGTTGGTATTTATACCATGAAGGGGGAAATCCCTTCAGGGTCAAGGAGTCTGGTGTTCTGCCCTTGCAAGCAACCTTGTGAGTCCCTCTCACATGCACACATCACCTTGTGAGCTCTAGTTGTAAAGGTGGGGTTTAGTCTGCCTCTACCCTTAACAGAAGTCCGTTCTGTGGTGGTGCTATTCTGATTGACTGGCTATGAGCAAAACTCGGTCTTGGGGATCTAAGGAGGATTGTTGCTGGTCATGTAGGATACACAGTTAACATACACTGGACTCTTCACTGCTTCCTGCTTCTTACTCTGAAGCAAGTGTTGTGTTTTGGGTTTTGTTTTTTAATATTCTGTATAATCCTGTGGAGAGAAGCAACACAGTGTATTTTCAGAGCTGAGGACTTGAAAGTGATAGAGTGGTGGAAGGTAGCTATGTATTTGCAATATTGGATGCAAAAATATCACTTAATCTGATTCTTGGGAGCCTTAGCCAGCTTTATCTGGTACCTTATTGTTATTAGTTTTTAAGACTATATCTCTTTCAAAGATCTAGATGTGTGATTTGGTGATTCTATGTCATAGCTAACTTCCAATAGCATTGCATATTTCCCCTCTTGTTTATTCCCCATGATAAAGATTCAGTCAAGCTGCTGATGCCTGTCAAAGCTCTGTTCAATTCCAGTTGCATTCACTGGGTTTCACTGGCTGGTGGATGACCTTTCTCAGTGCTGGTGTTTCAGCAGATGCTCTGGTTTTGGGGTGAGAAACTGAGCAAAGTCATCTGACACTGTCCCACTGTGGAAAGTGCCCAGCTACTCAGTTCGGAGGAGGTGGCTGCACAGTGCAGGGTAGAGATGGATATCTCACTTGAAACTTGGCTTTATCCCTGCAAAATGCACCTCCCATGCCTTGCTCACACAGGTGTGCTTATCTTATTGGAAATATCTTTTTAAATATTGCCTGGGAGAAGAGATATTAAAAACACAAATAGAAAGGAATAGCCTCTGTAGGCTTGGGTAATTATTTGTGTGGTAGCCTAACAGCTGTAGTTGTGGCTAATAGTAAAAGAAACAACAGGGGGTTGTTATTTTCGAACTTGCAGGCTCACTGAAATCCTGAAACGCTTACTGCACTTGCTTTTCCTGCCTCCTCACTACCTGCAAAGAGTAAACTCAGAAAGACAGATTAATATTTTCCTGAAAGTAAACTTCATGTAAATCTTGGCTTCTGAAACTTGTTGCAAGATGATTTCAAGAAAGCTGCAGGCTCAGAATGCTTCAACCCACTTGCGTAGGTGTGGCTGCAGGTTTTGACTGGGAGGCCATGGGAAGAGATGAAAAATTGATAATGCCTATAGCTGTTAGGAGGTGCCTTCAGCTGGACTGTTGTTGCTGATAGACCTGAGCAAAAAGCCATGGAACCAGGGAAGGAAGTATGCACTACAAACGGGATTAGAAGTAATAGTTCCAATAGTTGCATGAGCTTTTTGTTTCTTTTTAATGAACACTTTTTTATACAGAAAAAGAAACACACAATTTGGGATATGTTGGCCTGGGTAATATTGCTTAGTGCTTCCTTTAACATAAAAAGACAGTCAGCTGCTAGGCTGCAGGGAGTTCTTCAGCTTTTATTTTTGTGGTTGTTCCCCACCGTCTGGTTATTGTACTTAAGAATATGCAGTGAGAGTTCAGAAAGCATTTATTTTTCTTCCCCACCTTTTCCAAACCTACATTACTTCTAGTTCACTGGAGAACTAAACACCGTGATCGAAGGTTTCTGTCACAGCCGGTACACGGGCCGAGGATTTTCAAACCGCTCGATACCAAAGCCCCAAGGCCTCTGCTAGGTGGAAGAACTGGGACAAAGAATATGTCTGCATGGATCGTCCTGACTCTTCATGACCTTGTCCCGTTTTTTCCAGATACTTCGCCAGAGAAGGGATTTGATGATGTCAGAAAGCAGCGTTATCCGTTATCCTGTGCCAAACAGATTATCTTCCAGTGAAAGAGGTAAAAATCCCTGGGGGGGTGGGACCCCCAACCCCAGACATCTGACGAGTCGGCCTGCACAGATGACCTGTATCTAACACTTAAACTAGTAACAATACGTTTTAGAATCGCTCAAATCTAATAAGACTGTGAAGAGAAATGAGTGAAATCTTAAATTATCTCTCAAAAATACCGACGCCATTGTAAGAAGCGGAGAGGACGGTCGCAGCGCGCCTTCCGCCTCGGCCGCGGCCGAACCTGCCCTGTGGCCACGTAAGCTGAGCGGCCTAACGACGCCTCTGAACCGAGGTGCGTCATTGGCCGAGGGCCCTGTCTGTCAAACGAAGGGCCCTGCCTTTGTGCCCCTCGGCCCAGGGCCGTGCGGGGAGCGGGCGCCGCTCGGCTGGGCCGGGCCGGGGCCAGGCCCCGGGCCGGCTGCGCGACCCCAGAAGCGCGGCCTCGAGCTTTAACTCTCTCCTTTCAGCGGCCGAGATCTGTCGGCCTTGATTAGAGTGGGTGAATAACTTAATCAGACCACGTTGTTTTTTCTCTACAGTATATCTGGACGGCACGAGAAGAATTGGGTGGCCTCTTAAGTTAGGTTTTGTTACTTCAGGCAAAGGAATAGCCAGAGCTGCCAAAAATGCATGTGTAGAAGTAGATGCATAAAGCAGTTCCCAACTCGGAGGCTCCAGCTATGAACAGTTTCTGGTGTTACTTGGCAGTAAAAGCTCTGGTTTTGTTGGTGGGGGGAGTGATCTGGTCAGTTGGGTTTGGTTTTAAGATTATTAAAGATGATTTTTTAAAAAAATTGCCAGCCTAGCTGTAGTATGCCACGTGTGGTTGTACTGTAACAAACATAATGTTGTAGTTAGAAGCTGTGGTGCATGAAAATACTATGAACAAATAAAGATGGATAACAAACATTCTCCATAGGATGGAAGCAGTCAGTGGGGCACAGAGCTGACAACATGGATGATGTGAGCTTCATCTGTGAAGAAGACCTACTGACCACTATGTTCTGTGCATGTGACATAGAGCATACAGGTTTGCCAGTAAATTTTTATTGCTGTTTTATTCTTCTCTCAAAAAATTGTCAAAGCTGAGGTTGTTTCAATTCCTGACACATGCCAATCTGTGATATGCTTAGACTGACTAGTTCCCTTAGCTCTATGTGGCTGTATGTGTGGCAGATGCAGAAGAAATACCTGTGCCCCTTTTGCATGGTGCCTGTCTCTTCCCTCCAGCTGATCTTTGCTGTATTTCAGTGCAGAGAAAGAGGAGCAACGTGCTCCTAGCAATCAACCTTCTTTCTTTTAGGCTTTTTCCTGGTAGAAAAGAGATCTTTCAGAAACTTCAGTGTAATTCCTCTGAGTTCCATCTCAAACATGACTAGAAGCAGTAGAGAAAGGAGTTGTCTAGAAGAGTAAGACGATGTCAGTCAGAGAGTTTGTCCAATTTGAGAGACCTGAAAGTAGCATCATAGCAAATATGTCGAGTTTGTTCTTGAACTGAAGTCCACAAAACTAGTAAACAGGACTTTCACAGTTCTGCATTATAAAAAAAAGTTCAAAACTATTCCTTTCCAGGTCACACTAGAACTGCAGGGATCAGTTGCTCACCTACAGCTCTCAGAGGCAATTGAATACACAGTAGTGCAAATCAGTAGCATGCCCTGTTACAGCTTTTTGTAATGGTCTACTAGACTTCAGAGTCTGGTGCATCAACACCTGTATCTGTTTTAGGAAAAGTAGCAGTTTCCCAGATAGTTGATTATTTGAGACATACAACTAGTCGGGGATCAGATGATAGTGGTCTTGAAGAGCTGTGCAACATGCTTGACCCGGATCAGAAAGATGTCTCCATGGACCTGGAAACATTTCATGCCATCATGAAAGAGTGGATTGAAGACTGTAAGAGAAAATGGTAATAACTTTTTATCAATCTACCTCAAAAGCTTCTGTGAAAACAAGAGTGTAGAGTTCTCCTGTGGCTTATGCCTTCCCTACTTTGGAACAAAGAGATGGTTTCAGGACGCTGTGACCACAGTGTGGGTTTTGGCTGAAAGCTTTTAAATGTTACAAAGTCAGTAAGCAACCTGGACTCATACTGACTTTGACTCTTGATGCTTCCTTGTTTCAGGGAAGATGGTGCCACTGAGGAACCAACAGCAAGCATGGCAGACCTGGAGTTTAAAGTTCACAAAAACACCTCTGAAGGTGCAGAACATTTTATTCAGTGTTTATTCAGGAAAACACCACTTTCTTACTCTATAACCAAATTCCCCACCTCTTTCAGCAAAAGAGATGCATGTCCAGATGAATGTTACATCAGGAAGCTTGGAGGCCTTTGGGGGTGATGTGTCTAAAGGAGACCTGTAAGTCCGTTTATGCAATTCTTTCTCAGATTTTAGTACTCCTAGCTTTGAATTACTTGAGAGCAATTACTAGAACCACTGTTTCAGAAAAGTATCTTGGCAGAGTTTCTAACACTGACTTCAGTCTGCACTAGCTCTTGGTGCTTTTGTATTCTTTCTCACAGCTTCTGCTTAGACTTAAACACACTAGTAATTTTTCCTACTGATATGTTAGTTCTTCTGTGACCATTTGCCTTTTTAATTCCCTGTGGTAAAGAGTTTTGCCATATGTTTCTTTTCCTTTTTTAAACTGGTTCCTTCCCTGCCCCAAGTTCTTAGGTGTATGACAATAGAAGACATTATTTCCTGAAAATCTGATCCTTGGTTTTGTTATTTATTTTTTATGGTCATGAATCTAACTTGGGTTCTGTTAATAGCAAAGCACTTGATAAAGACCGGAAGTTTTGAAGATAACTTTTGTATTTTATGCATAGTCAAAAATCTGAAGATCTGCTTTGTGATGCTTCCCTGTTGTTTCTCAGGATCTCGAAAGGGATCCTTCTTCAAATTTCAGTTGAAAGCAAAAGTGCGGGGTGGCTTAGGAGAAAAGAAAGGGTCCAGAAATTGTGGAGTTAATACAAAAGTATTAGTGGTGGGCTAAGAGGTGACCAAAGGCTTAAGATACTGTCATACAGACATCCAGGTGTGTCACATGTCTGGAGGCTTACTTCCATTGCAAAGAACATTTAAAAAAAAGTGCTTAAAAAAAAAAAAAGGCAGTTCCTGGTGTCCATAGAATTAGAGAACTGGTCTGAAGATTATCTGGTATCTCTGTGCAGAGCAAATGACTATGCATTGCAGTGTTACAAGTCTTCTGTGGCTCTTCTTGCATCTTTCTAATCAGTGCAGCACAGCATCAGGATTTTTAGGAAGTCTAATTTTGATCAAATCGCATTTCTCAGCCTTTCCTGGTTTTCTTTCTGGAACAGAGAGACTTCTGACTTGTTAACCTGTGTTGCGGATCTGCAGTACAAGAACCAGAAGCTTCAGGAAGAGAACAACAAGCTGAAGCTCACACTGGAAGCTGCAGATGAGACCAACAATAAGCTATTGGCAGATAATGAGAATTTACATCAACAAGTTAAAAGGTAAGAGACCCTGATGACACCAGGTCTACAGGCTGTGGGCAGACCTATCTTACTGCAAGTGGTCCAACTTGAATTATGCTTTTAGCCTCATTGGTGCTTCGTGATAGCAACTTTCTTGACTTACAGGTATTACTTTAAGATTTAACCCTTTTGCCTGACTGCTCTGCTCTGTACCTCCTGGCTCTTATAAAATCAGTTATCCAGCCTATAGCCTAGCTCTTGCAGCATGAGGTGCTGCAATTACACACAGGCAAAATCTTAGGGTAGAGCAAAAACCAAACAGAACAAATTGCCAAAAAAACTTCAGGCTTAATATTACCAGGAGAACAGCCAAGTACTGGAAAGCTTCCAATCCTAGACCACACACTTGCTGCCAAGCAGAGGGGAAAGTGGCATATAAAAGCTGTTTTGCTAGTCCCTTGAGGAACTGAAGTGAGTTGTCTCACTAGCTTAGTATTGCTGCAGGTTGGGGACCCATCACTGCCATGAGTACGAGCCTGGTTTTACAGTGAGTTCATAATGCTCATATGACCAAATTAATTCAAAAGTGATACAGTTAACATCAACTGCCAAGCCATTCCCAGTACTTTCTGGGGAGATTAAGGCAGGAGTCTGACAGCGTAGCTGGCATGGGACATGTGTCCTCATGTCAGACCCTGTGCTCTGTCGTGCTCTGCAGCCTAGGGCTTTCCAGGAAAAGGGCCTTGCCTCATTGGTTAAATATACATTGTTTGAGGTATCTGATCAGGATAAGAAAATGATGCAGAGCTTATCCTTGAAAATCAAACTGCAATGGTTTCCATAACTGTTAACAATGAAGTATTGTAAGGATGTATTCATGTGCTCAGGTAACCTGATGTATTTGACTGTAACAAGCTAGGTTGTTAGGTGGGTGAAAACAAAACGTGCTGTCTTGGATGCTCCGTTTGCCTGAGGTTTCATCATGTGCTGTGAGAGCGGAAGAGGGTGATACATAGAGCGTAAGTCCGTGAGCCTTTACTTACTGGACAAAAATGATGGGCTTAAACTTGATTGTTGCTCTTCTGTTAAGTATCTGTGCCAAAGAACAAGTCTCTGGTGGCTTCTAAAAATACTGTTATTGGTATTTCCAGCCTATCTAATGACCAACATTAACTCGCTAAAGTTCCTCTGTGTTTGCTTCCCCCCACGCAGTATCCAGCATTCCATGCTGAAAGCCAAATCACTGGAAGAAGAACTAGAAGAAGCAAAAACCAACCTGAACCTCTCAGAAGAGAAGAGACAGCAGATTCTCTGCCAGAATAAACAGCTAGTAGGTGCTCTTATTTCTTAGCTTGCATTGTACAGCATCGCATACCTTGCTGTAACAGTGGCATGACTGCTCAGACTGTAAAAATTGGTAATATGACCTTCTCTGTAGCAGTAGGTACTGAGGTTTTTTGAGTATGTTTGAAATATGGTTTATTAGTGCTATGAAAACATCAGTTAAGTTTTTGCATGGAAGTTTCTTTAAACTATTGTCAGTTACAATGAAGAATACAAAAAGACCAGTCTTGCGTCTAATTGTGCTTAAAGACAGCAGCTCTCATGCTGCCATCATTGAGTCCTGTCTGTTTTGGTGTTGGTGATGTTCTACCAGAAATTCAGGTGACTCTTCTAAAACCAACAGAGACAGGAGACTCTGTTCAGATGTCCATGCACAAGAGTCATTTTCCAGAACATCCCTGGTTTATTGTCAATGTCCATGTGAGCTAGCAGATATGACAAGGGCTTATCAGAAACCTGCCCATTCTGGACTGACAGCTGGAAGCCAGGCAGCACACCTTGACACCTTGATGTGTCTCAGATGGCAAGAGCTGCCTACATGAGACCATCTCAGTTGCACCCCAGGTGTCTGAATAGCAAAGCCTGTGTGACTGTAAGAGGTGTAAAGCAGCCTGCTAACAAGACTGATGTGGCTACAGCTTTAGCAGGTGTTGCCAGCCACCAGGGTGTAGGCTTTCTGGAAAACATATGTTTGTGTCACTGCCATGTGTCTTGTTCTCACTATGGTGGCATCTCTGCATCCTGCTGTGTGGGTGTAGCTCTGTGTGCTGGTGATGGTGGGTATTTAGAAATAAAAAGTCTTCCATGCCAAGCAAGAACACAAGATATTTTTTTTGCTGCTGTCCTGTTGCAGTGTATACGTTTTTGCATGTAATCCAAAATTAAACCAGAACATAATTCACTTTGTGAGAAGGAGATGGGGGTAGGAGAGAGAAATTATTAGAAATTGTGCTTGTAAGTCTCTTATTTGTCTGAACTCAAGCTTGAGCACGCTAGACTTGCTCACTCTGGCCTTGAGTACCTCCTTCCTATAATCTAGTGGTCTGAGTTTTACTCTGATTTGAAATGCCTGTGTCAAACCTGTCAGTGAGGGTTTGTGAGCTGGACTAGTCTCAGCCCTCTCCTTTTTGCTGTGTTCTCTGAAGCAAATGAGTGCAACATTACAGCTTTATATTGGACCCTGAATGTGTCTGTGGTCTGATGCTTTCTGGCTTAGTTTGGCTTTGAATCATAGAATCATGTTGAAATGCTAAATAACTGTTTGTTTTCCTTTTTTTCTGTAATAATAAACCTGATTAGGAAAAAGAAAATCAGTCTCTCATCATCAAAATTACTTCTCTTCAGGAAGAGGTAAAATAAATCGTGACTTTGTAAGCACATGTTTTTCTGTAATGAAAAGTTCACCACTAAGAAATGAAATGTTTGTCAGACCTTGAAGCCAGACATGCTAATTAGGCTATCAAAATATCTTATATTTTACAAGGGTGACTTAACATAAAAATATTGTATCATGAAGTTGCACTGCGCTTCAGACTTTCCATTTGCTGGGTAAGTAAGGGTATGAAGTTGGGGAAGCATGAGGAACAGGAACAAACAGCTTTTTTGCCCCTTTCTCAAAACTTTATAAACAAATTCCAAATACTTCTAGTTAACACAGCTATAAATATACTAACTCTACATTGAAACAATCTCCATCTAACACTTTAAAATTTTGTAATCACAGCTGTTTCCCTCTCTTTAAAATCGAAAGGAGGAGCCCTCTATAGAGCTGTAACTCCTAAAAAATGTAGTGGTTGAGGGCACCACTCAGATGGCTCCATTGACACTGGCAAGGACCTACAGGAGGCTTGTAGGGAATATACTGCTAATGGAGCTATATCTATAGGCTCTTTCCCCTGCTCCCTTTGTTCAGGGAAGTATTCATTCTTACTTCTATTTCATTAAAGTAAATACTTTATAAACAAGTTTATTTCAAGTGATAAAATATTTTAATACTTAACAGTCTGTATTTTAGACTATTTAGAATAAAATAGAGAAATAGTTTGATTCATACATAGTAATGAAAAGAAGCACCTCATGGGTTCAGGAATCTATTATTTCCTTTTAACAACATGGTAATTGTTATTCTTTGCATGTTTACCATGCTTGAGATTAGTCTGTCCAAATAGCTATTAAACTGCATATTTCAAAAAATAATTCTCATGCTGCAGGCTTGAAAGCTTTTCTTTAGCTTTGCAGGTCTGTTAGTGCTTAAAAGTCACACTCAAGTTTTTTTATCTTTTAACAGTGTTCTGGAAAAATGGGGGGAAAAGTGGCAGAAACAGTTTTGGTGGGGCAAGCACATGCAATGTACGTGCATAAATGCTGGTAGTGCTTTAGAGTAGGCAGTTGCTTGGGGGTGGACATGTCATTTTGCCTAGTTGCTTCAAGGAGAAGCTGTCAATTCATTCAGCTGTGCTTAAACACTCTGTCTCTTGTTCAGAATATTAGGAATAGCATGGACACCGATGGACTTCAAAAGAAGATTTTGGAGCTGTCTAAAAATGCAGCAGAGCTTCAAGTAAGCATTTGAACTCTAGGAGGACAAAAAGACAGCCTATAGTGTACTTGATTTAGTGAGAGGAATTTCTACCTCTGGAAGACAGACCTGAACCTGTCTGTATTGAAGAACTGCAGTGCAGTCATAGCTTGGACAGTGTGACAGCTTTGACTGAAAGTTACTGTCTGGAGGCTAAAAACTGGGCTAATATAAACGATCCACGGTTTCATTCTTTCCTCTAAGTTAAGCTTTTAGGAAACATTTTCCCCACTACTTGAGAAAATGTATTAGTCACATTTTGACTGATGTTGCTGCAAGTATTAGCCTGGACAAACAAGAGGAAACAAAAGTGACTGTGAAAGCTGAGAACATTGTCACTTTTAACTGGGTATGAGGTTTGAACCTTGAAACACACCTTGTAAGGTATTCAAAGAAGAATTTGATTTTTTTTCTAAGCAAACCATGTGGATACCCTTTTTCCCTTCCAAGCAGGAGGTAAGAACAGACTTGTATTATAGTGCATACTGATGACTGGAATTACTTCTGGTCTTTTAATTTTTTAGATGCAAGCGCATATCTATGAGAGCACTGTGGTGAATAAAGAGGCAAGCTTGGTCCAGGTTAGTTGCTTTTACTTCATTACTGCCTTGACTGAAAATACTGACTATGGGATGATTTGTAGGGAGGCAAGGCAATAGTCTTCACTGTGGCACTTTTATTTCTACTGTTCTCACACTAGAGAAAACGATCCTATAAATGGCTTCAAAGTAGGCGAGATCTGCTTTAGGACCTGATTATGAGTCAGCATAATTAAAGGTTTCAGGATTTTGCTTTTATTTCAAAAAAAAAAAAAATCACAAAACAAACTTGTGAACTTCAGAAAAATGCACAGAAACTTCTAAAGGCAACTTCCTTTAACAGCTGATTAAAGAATGTACCTGCAGAAGATCCTTCCCTTTGTCTGTTTCTTAAATTGCTTAATTTTTGTGACAAACTAGACATAATGATTCAGAGCCCAATGGAAAAGCAAATTTGTTCTTTGTCATTACTGAGGTGTAATTATCTAAGCTTTGAAGAGTGAATGTTTCCGATGTTGTCTTTAAACTTGGATTTTGTATTAGAATACAAAAAACATAAGGATTTTTGTGGCTTCTGTAATATCCTTTTATTTTAAAAAGGCTTTTTTAGTCTATTGACTAAATGAGATTTTTGAAAGCAGACTGCTGGATTGCATGGTCTTGTAGATAAATGTGGCTGGTTTGTATAATGTTGAAGAAACTGGTGTGAAAAACTGACTTTGCTTGTTGGCATTAGGATCTGTGGGATGAGAATTTACCTGTAAGCAAAAATCCCTCTCATAGCTCTTTATCCAAAGGTAGATTGGGTAGGGTTGATGGTCACTAAAAATTATTATGGCAGCCTTTCTCTTTCTGCAGAAGGTATGTGAGGATAGAAAACACTCTTTTTTTTTTCCTCTCTTGTTTTGTTGTTCGTTTTTTTTTTTTTTAAACCTTCAGCACCATGTATCAGTTCTCTGTCAAGGCTGGAAACCCAGTTCTATAACCTCACTTTTTCTGCTTAGCTTTTTTGTGTATTTCATCTCTTTCAAAAACCTCAACTATTTTTAAAGAGGAAGAGTAGGAAGAAGTCATAAAAAGGGTGAGAGGACCAGAGTTCCTACTTGAAGTTCCTTATTTCTCCAAGAAATGCTCTGCTTGTCTGTGCAATGTTCTCTACTGTAATGTCATAACATGACTGAAGCCCATTGCTAGTTTGTGATAAGAAAATTGTTCCTTCAACTCCTACAACTAAGTCCTTAGTCTTACTGTGAGAGTAGATACATTCTCCATCAGCCTTTTCATTAGGCTATGTTTAATATGCAGAGTGCTACACCATATGTGGCACCCTAATCATGAAAGCAAATGAGAGTAAACTCAAAACACTGCAACTTGTTTTAAGGGTCAGTTGGGACTAAAACTCATGCCAGGCATAATATAGTCCTAGTTTTCAGCTAAAACTAGAATGCTTCTGTCTAGTTTAATCTAGTACTGCTGGTACAGCAAACAAATTAAAACACAGCACCTGAAAAGATTTTTTTTTTTTTGTCTCCTTAATTTCAGGAGTTACATAGAAAAGGTATTCTGAGTGCTTTTTGTTAGCCAATATGCAAGGTAATTGTCTGTAGGGTTTTAAATTTGCAACTATTTTTGTTATGTAATTAGGCTGCTGCTCCAATCTAAATTGTATAGCTTACTACTGTGATGTAGGATTCAGTATAGTGTTATTTTGGTTACAGAGAATCATAGCTGTAAGTATTACAAATGCACTTCAATGCTAGTTGTCAGGTTGTGTACTTTTAAAGGTTCTTTTCTCCACAATCTCTGCAGAAGGAGCAGGCCATCAAAGAACTGAAGTTAACTGTTGTGGAGTGTTCCTCAATAATAGAGGTATGGGACTTGAGTTTAGCTTTTGACTGTGGGAGGGGAAAGCATGTATGTCCTATGCTTATTCTGTATGACAAACTGACAGTCTAACCAGGCCTGTATGTTTTAGACACTGCGGGCAGAAAAAAAAATGCTCCTGGAGAACATGCAACACATGCAGCAAGAGCTGATCTTGTGAGTATTGTGGGCAAGTCCCAGGAAATGCAGTTCATCAAAAGTTAAAAAAAAAAAAAAAGGGCTGATACAATGTTTTTTTTTTCTGCTTCTTTTAGAAATGGGTTGAGTTTCCCATTGTTGTTTAAATTTAACAATAATATTCCTGAAGGGGTGAATTCACTGCACTGTGAACTGGAACTTGCTCAGTCTTCTGAGGTATGAATCAAATCTTTATTGAATCTCATCCCAGTTGTCTTGCATCAGTAAAGGAAGAACAGCACTCACTCCCTGTAGATCATTAGTAACCTTGGAACTTACAGCCCTTAGTCCTTGCGCGCAAGCATAGAACATGAAGGTTACAATATTGTCACAAGTACATTGGAGACAGTCCAAAGAAAAGAAAGCAAAACACTCAGATCTAAAAAATGAGACTTAAAGTGAATCTGGAAGAGCTAGGGTCATGCATTTAGCTGGCAGAAGAATAGACTGGTAGGAGAAGTTTTCAAATATATAAAGGCTATTATGCTGAAGAAAGTAATGGTCTGTTTCTTCTTAAACTGCCTACACCAGACACAAATAATGATTTTTTTCACTTGCAGGAGGGGAGACTTCTCTTACCTTGAAGTTTAATGTAGTGAAAACTAAAATTAAGCATTAGAGTAAGCACCTTGACAAGGTTGTAGAGTCTTTATTAATTTATTCTTTAGAAACTCCAATAAGCATCTGTCTGTATTGTTCCCTTGCCCCTCAACGGTACAATGGAGACTAGTTTTTAGAAGTCTGTCCAGCTCTCTTTTTTTCCTGGGATCTGGGGATAGTGACTGAGAGGAGGACAGGAGAGGCATCCTTCTGATGAGTCTGGCACAGGGTGACAAAATCTTAGCACTGCAGTTGAGCCTGTTGGTTTGGAGTTGTAGCATCCCCCATGTCTTCTGCAGAACAGTGGTTTGGTGACTTTTGGGAACTGTGGTTTTGATCAGACACACTTCACATAACAGTGGACGTTTGGTCTCTGATTTACTGTTCTCATAGCTTTCCATCACTCCAGTAGAGAACTACTGGGGAAAAAAAAACCAAAACAATTTACATGTATGTTATGGTTTTGGCTCAGACTTTTATCTGAAGTGTTTTGTGCCCATTTCCCTAAAGACATTCCATGGAGTCCCACCCTTCCTTACAGTGCTTTCTTCCCTTCAGATGCAAGCTGTACAACAGAGCTGATTTTAAAAAGTGCTATTTTTTCTTGTAAGTCTTCACTGTGCTGCTACTTGCTTTTGACTGTGATCCATTTGAAAAGACTCACATTTGCGACAGGAAAAAAAAATTCTACTAATGGACTAAACCTACAGGGCCAGAAGGGAGAGGTATACTTGGCTAGGCAGCTCCCTTTCAAAAGTAACATTGTCCCCTATTGCATCTCCCCACAGCCACAGTGAGTCACTGTGTTTCTCAAGTGCTGTAATGAGACACAATTCCACCAAATAACCTGTAAAGCAACTAAGGGCTCTGCTTATTCATCACTTGGTAAAGCCACTTCTAAATAAAGATAATTATTGACTTCCTCTTGCCTATTCCTGACATGAAAACTTACATTGTATCACTCAGCAGCTTGGCTGGCTTTTTTTTTTTAATTCCTGTGACATGATGGATTTGAAAAGCTTTTACAAACTTCAAGTTTCAGTAGCTCTGACCTTCTGGTAAATATGATGCAGGGATACTTCAGAAAAGTCTAAATGTCACTGATGCTAGTTTGTAATAAGGAGATGTCAAAATAAGCTACCTGGCTCTCCCATCTCTTCAAAGATTACCAAGACTGAATGGATGTCCCCAGATGAAACATTCGACCGTGAAGTGCTGTTTTTACTTCAGGGACCTGAATACGCAGGAGAAAAATTTAAGATTATCATGCAAAACCTGGTCAGTGGCAAAGTTTATATGAATAAGGATATGGTCTTCTATCAGCCTTTTAATTATGGTCTGATGATCAATGCTTGGAGAAATCCTGTTTACTCCTTTTGGAAAAAAAAAAAATAGCTTCTTTGAGGGTGGAGGTGGGTACATACTTACTCTAACAATATCAATTCTGGGCAGCATTGTGTCAGACTAGTACTAGAAATGCCAGGGTTTGGGTTTTTTTTTTTCTCTTTTTTAGCAGGAGGAAGCCTATGAAGCAGAGGAGCTTGTCATGACTTCTTTACAATGGGTAAAAGATCCTGATGTGAACATCCAACAGGCTTGGGAGAGAAAACTTGTGGTAAGTAACTGTTTCTCTGAAACTGTTTTATGAAATAGCAGAGCTGTACAAAAACTTAACAGTGGTTAACTTACTGCTGCATGCTATGTATGCTAGTTATTTGAGACCACAGCAGTCTATTTGGAGGTCAGGGATGGCTGTTTGGAGAGAAGTATCTTTTGTAAATTTTGTTTTTGAGGAGGAGCAAGGGGATGATTGCTTTTCCCTTAAATGCTGTACTTTTCCCTGACTTGTCTGCTGCAAGATCTCACTTGGTTTAAACCATACTTGAAGGAAAGGGTAGGTGAGTCAAGTGGATTAAAGAGGAACATGGGGTCAGATGACAATGCTATATTGTGTGAGCTGTGAAGCTTTTCCACCCACTGCATGTTTGCATGTTCCTCAAGCACCCATTTTCCCCTCTACCCTGAATCTGACTATGATGGTGGATGGTTTCACCCTCAAGAGGAGAAGGGAGGTGACTTTAAATCAAATTTCTAATTCAAAACCTTCATAGGGTTTGTTTTCTTTTGAAAGGCAAAGTGTTCTGCTTTTGCTGGACACACTCCACAGGAAAAGTTTCTATAAAACTGTATTTTACAACTTAATCTTGCATATTGTATTTTTACTATTCCTCATACCTCTTGTGAGGCTTGAAAGTAAAGACTTTAGCTCAAGGTAACCGGCAGAAATAACTTCCCCATGTGGTAGCAGCAGTCTGTGGATGCAGCTTTATGCTCTCTTGCTTCTTCCTCCCCTCCCATGTAACAGCATGGTTTCTGAAATTTTCACCTTACTAGATGTAGCTTTTTCTCTATTCTGTTCCTTCGTAGTAATCTGTTGTTAGGAATCATTCATTCATTCATTCATGGCTTGGCTTCGCGGACGAAGATTTGGGAAGGGTTTTGCCCACGCTTATTGCAAGCGCGTTGATGGCTGAAAAGGCCAATGCGGGATAGGCAAGACCGGTTGCAAAGAGCACACCGGAGGGTCTCCTTGGGTGGTATAGTCGAGGCATGGTTCTTTCTGCGCTGTCTTTTCTCCTCGAGACTGATTCTACGCGTGCTCTCAAAGGAGACAGCAGCGTTATGTATGGTGTGTCTCCAAATCTCCTGATTGGAGGCCAGGGTGGACCACTGATGGTGGTCAATATGGCCTAGGCTGAGGTGTTGTTTCAGGGAGTCCTTATATCTCCTCTTTGGAGCTCTTCTCTTGCGGCATCCGGTGGCAAGTTCACCATAGAACACGATCTTAGGGAGGCAGTGATCCGCCATCCTGGAGACGTGCTCTGCCCAACGCAGCTGCATTTTCAGCAACATGGCCTCAATACTGGTGACGTCTGCCTGTTCAAGGACAGCAACGTTAGTCACGTAGTCAGTCCAGTGGATGTTTAGGATTGTGCGGAGGCAGCGCTGATGGAATGCTATAGAAAACTCCACCTAACTGTATATTAATACTTCTTTTCAGCTCCTTACTAGCTGCATTCATAACCTTAATTCATCCCACTTGGGTAATAGCAGGTGGCACCACAGTACATGCTCCTTTATGCTGTTAGCTTTTAAGCAGAAAGCTACCCTTTTCCTCTGGTATTGCAAAAAGTTGTAGCTGGCCCACTTCATCTTTCCTGGGCATGTAGAAGCAATCATTGGAGCCATCCAGTCCTGCAGCCAGCTTTTAAAAGACTTTGCTCTTTTTTGTGTAAATCCTGAAAGCTTCCCCTTGGAGCAGGTGCAAGGGTCTCAGTCTCTTCACCCTGGTGTGACTTTGGGTAGACTCTGGGAAACTGCTGACTTGGACTGTGCACTATCACTTAAACACTTCCCTACCATTTCCTGTGAAATATATTATAGATGTGTTTTGCTGCCTTTTAGTATTTTCAAGTGTGTTTTAAAGTACATTAAGTGTGCTTGTATTTTTATATGTATATACGTATATTTAAGCATTTATGGATGGTGACAGTAAAAACTTTCATCCTTCTCCTGCTGGAAGATGAGACTGTGATACAGGTGCCCTGATAAGCCTATACCACTTAGGTGTCCAAAAAATCTTATTTCTAAGAGCAAGTGCTCCCTTCCTTGGCTGAGAAACTGATCTTCAGAGTGTAGGCATTTGCACATGGTCATATCTCATGTCATCCTAGTAAACTTATCCAGCAAAATTGCTCAGGCTCTTTTTTGTAGCATGATACTTGATGTGCTAAGCTTTGCTGTTTGAAGATCATGAAAATTAGGCTCTAATTTGTAAGTAGGTAATATGGCCTGTACTTGTAGGATTGATATTTTCCCCAGAAATATGAACCTCATTCTTATGTGACCTCTGACTCTCATTTAGTGTTCTTAAAAAGCTGAGGATTCTATTTTGTACATTCAGCTGAACAAGATCAGAGAAAGAGGAGTGGATTCTTCTTTCTCAATTCTTTATACTTAAGTCACTGTTCAGAGAAATGCAGAGGATGCAATGTTACTTAATGCTTCAGTTTTACCCTCTTCCTCTTTTTCTTCCTACAAATCAAAGGTAAAACTGAGAGCCTTTGTTATAGGGTCATCCCTTGGATAGGTTTAATCTACTAGCCATTTATGACAAACTGAAATATGGATTTATTGGGTTTTGCTGTTTTTATAAATTGGTGCCAATGGACTTAACTGTACTTTGAGGAATGGATCACAGAAGTCTAAATAAACAATTTTAGGGTTTCCTAAAAGATGGTCATTATTAAAACTTCCGCTTATAAAATATGTTTGTTGTCGATGTATGTGGGCATATTTGTTTTGCAAAGGCTAAAGAGGAAGAGGACTATCTATGTACCCTAGATCTGCCCAGAAAGAAAGGCTGAGAAGTAATCTTTTGAAAAAAGTGGGAGCCATTTCTCAAATTGAACTATCATACACTCTAGGTTTTCTTGTGCAAACTGTTATTCATTGCTCCATCTTAAAGTCTTAAATTACTAACACTTGGCAGGAGTCCCACATCTCATTGGATTCAGGAATTAGAAAACACAAGTTTGAAGTTTAGGTAGCTTTGTTTTGTGCAGTCTAATAGGTTAACACTGTTTTGCACAAAGCAAACACCCTTTTCTCCTTTATAATATCTTCCTTATTAAAATGTGGGGTTTTTCTCATTTCTTTCTTTCTCCCCTTACCCAAGCAGATGCTGTGTAAGTAGATAATAAAATATTGTCATTTATCCACCTTCCTTATTGCTGATAGTGTTGGATGTAGGTTATGATGCTAAATGATGGAGCAGGGAAATCAATTCTCACTATATAAATTGGGGCTCTGTTTTACACCCTGGCTCTGCTCCTCATCTAACCACATGGCAAGTCAGTTTCAATATTTCACAGGTTCTCAAGCAAGAACTGGGAGAAAAAAGAAACCTTTGGATCCAGAATCTTAATCTCTTGGAAAAATACAAAGAATCTCTGGAGAAGGATTTTATTCGAATGGCAGGCAACCTGAGAAGAACCAAGACACAGCAATTTCACTTAAGGAGAGAGCTCTCTGCCAGGTACCCCTTCAACATATGTGTTGTCTGTTTGTTTGGTTTTTGTTATCAGTGGTTGCTTATCTGTTAGGGGGGGGTGTGTGTTTCTTTTTAGTTTGAGCTTTTTGTCTTGTGGAACAAAGTTTACTGAATTCTGAAGACTTTTTTTTTTTCACAGAGTAAAATTATCTGCTGTTTTGGAGAGTAGGTCTGCTTTTACTGTAATGTTTACCCTATGTGGGAGTTAAAGTTTATGTATGAAGTTACGTGTGATCTTGGAGATGTCTTTGAAAATACCAGGGAGACCACAGACTGAGCAGTTAGAGGGTACTACCTATCTAGCAGGTGCAACCATTAAACTGCTGGCTTATTGTGAAGCAGAAGGCCTGTAAAATATATGCTTGCAGGTGTTACCGCTTTGGGAGACAATTGCTAGCCCCAGATATTATAATGCTTCTGTTTCTCAAGGGTGTAGCTCCAATGAGTTATCATATTAAATATGAAAATTTAAATTTTAGTGTATTGACACATGGTTCCCACTATGAGTTTTGGTGTTACAGATATTACTCCCCAGTAATGAGCAACAGGACAAGATGAAATGGCCTCAAGTTTCTCCAGGGGACATTTGGGTTGGATATTAGGAAAAATTTCTTCACCAAAAGTTGTAAAGCACTGGAACAGGCTGCCCAGGGCAGTGGTGGAGTCACCATCCCTGGATGGCTGTAATCCTCTGCCTGCCCATCCTCCCTTGTACCCTCAGACATTCAAGAAAGTAGCTAGTCAAGTATTTTTTGAATTTGTCTTTGTGGAACCCAGGCTTGCTCATAGTGTCAGCCTTCTGCTATCTTATGCTAAATGTAAACTTTTCCACATATGCCTTTACCTGAATATGGGGTGTAAGCAGCTTCCCAAGGGCATTGTGTTCCCTCAGAGCTAATGCAGAGCAGTCATACTGCATTTTTGCCTGACTTACCTTCCACTTAATGTCGTTAACATAGACCTTGCACAAGCTTTCCCTTCACTGGAAAAAGGCTGGTGAAAGTACTGATGGCTTGGTTTCTTAAAGCTGCCTCTCTGTATCAAAATTGTTTGTAGTGATAGCAACAAGAAAAAAAAACCTTCATAGGTGAGTTAGAGAGGAAATGGGCAAAGGGTTTCTGCAGTGGAATAGAAGGGATTCCTTGAAAGCCATCATCTTTAGCACTGGTTCTGATGGCATCTGCTTGCTATCAAGTGAAATAGCCTCTGAAACACTGGGAAATTAAGCTGATGAGGATATGTATCAGCAGTAATAGGTAGAAAGTATCTTTTCTAGGACAACTGACTCTATATAGGATTTCTCTTTCTCCCAAACCATGAGACAGTGCATTCATTTGTCCAAACAGCAAGTGTGCCCCTCTAAGCTCTTGGTTTTCGAGTTCTGAATATTCCACAAGCTGCCACTACAGTACTCAGCTGGCTAGGGCTGGCATAGTCATTGCATTGATCAGCTGGGGAGAAACCAGGCAAAACCTCCATCCCTTTCCTAATGCTGGAGCTGCTATAGAAAAGCTTCGTCTGCCTACTGGGTTGAATTGTGCTTAGTAAGAGCTAAGTCCCTGGTGCTGGATCCTGGGAAACTGCAATATGTAACAGCTGAATGTGGTTCTTGGTGCATGTCTCAACAACTAGCATGTCTCATCTCCTGGGTATGCCTGCTCTAAAATGTCAGTAACGGATTGTGGTTTATGCTCTCTCTCACCGTGCAGGCAACGTGAGATAGAAACTGTCAAACAGTTACAAGAAGATACTGCTGGCCATGCAGAAGCCCTTAGTTTAGAGCTGCAAAAAGCTATAAAGCAGCTAGAGGATGCCAGCAAACAGGTAAGGGACAGTTTAGTTCCCTCTATGCAGGAAACAAGCAAGCAGATGCAAAATGCTACACACAATGCATTGCTGCTCTTGGGAAAGGAAATCGCATGTTTGGATTGCAGTGTCTCATTGCAAAAGTGGAACTAGCAGAGGAAGTAAAATTTGAGGGGGTGGTGACAACAGTTTGCTGATGAAAGAGGCAGAATTGCATATTTGTGGTAGCTTAAAAAAAAAGAAAAAAACCCCCAAAATAGCTTCCATACACAGTCCACCCCAGCGTAAAAATGCAGAAGTTCAGAGGGAGCTTTATCACTTCCTGAGAAAGAACAGATGTAGTTCAGTTTCATTTACATGAACTGTAGAGGCTCCTTGTCTTAGCCAGGCTGCTTTATTTGTTTTTTTTATTCCCTTCTTTTTTCTTAAATATTGTGTTCTGCTTAGGCGGAGGATCAAGTTGAAGCCTTTCACTCTGCTTGTGAGGAAGCAGCATCCTTGAAATGCAAGTTAGAGGAAGCCATTTCTGAGCAGCAAAAACTCAAGGACGTGAATGCAGCTTTAACAAGCACTTGCCAACTGTTTCAAGAACAGGTGGAAGACCAGAAAAGTGAGTAACTACTGGCAGTGTGCCAGCATTCACTCTTGTATGGGTGAATCCTTTATAGTTTAGTTACGGTAGGGGGGAATAGGACTGATCTACAGGTCATCTGCTAAAATGCTCTGTGGAGTCGTCCCCCTCCTCCCCCTTTTCTTTCTTGCTTTTTCTTCTCCTTTAAGAGGTCTGCAACTATGGCGCTTGGGCTGAGGATCAGGTGGGATCCTGGTGAGTGGGTGTTGGGCTGAACCAAAGCTGCGGAATGTCCTAGTAAAATCTCCAGTCCTAGGAGGAAGGGTTTGTAACTCCGTGGGTGGCACTGACACTTCTGTACTAAAGGTGCTGTTCCCACACCTGAATAGCCCTTCTTATTCCGAACAAAGTCATCCTTATTAAGCTTCCTACACCAAATAGATCTGACTTTTGTGTCCTACATTCTGCTTGTATTTGCTTTGTGGTTTTTTTAATAACTGCACAGTATTAACATGTTCTCTTTAGCAGAAAGCAATCTTGTCATTGCATGGCACACATGCAACTTCTGCTACAGAACCATGGGAACTTCATACTACCTCTGCTCACTTGTTAACATCAACACCTCAAAAGCTTGGGCAATTAAAGAATGCAGTGGTTTGATTCCAGTACATGTGGCTTTTCCACATTCTGGAGTGTGTATCACTTGCTTATAGGGGAAAAAAATTGACTGACTTAAACCTACTGAACATTTGTCCTCAGGCATGCATTTCCCTGGGCAATGTGACTGATGCTCAACACATATATGCCTCAAACATCTCTATGTGAAACTACAATCCATCTTGTAGGAAAAATTATGTAGGACCCTCTGTCTTAGCTCTGTGGCACAACTGTTAAGCACTGATGTGGCAGAAACAGCTGCTTGCTGACTTCTGACCCGCATTTTGGAATTGTTCACATGTGTGTTCACATTGCTTTCACGTTTACTGTTTTATTCAAACTGTGGGGCTGGTTTTTTAGCAAGAGGCATAACAATGGAAAGAGCGTGTCATTTTCCAGTTCTGAATAGTCAAAGCTCTTCTGCCATGTGAGCTAGAGTAAGTGAAAAGAGAGAGCACCTCAGACATGTAGAAGGGACTAGTGCCACTGTGACTCAAAAAGAAAAAAAAATCAAAAACCCCAGAGTTCCTCCTCAAAAACCACCACCACCCTGAAAATGGCTGAAACTGGCTTTAAATGACTCCAGGTAGTTTGCAACAAATCTCTTTCTGTAGATAAAAATAAACTGGTAGATGTGTAGAGAAGTTGTAAGTGTTATAAAGAACAGGGCTAACAAACAAGGGAGTTTGGGAGGACAATGCTTTATACTGGTTCCTGCAGAAAGGCAGACAGGTCTAGTGCCCCTTCTGATTGAAGGGCTGTGCTGTGGTCCCTTCACCAGCCACCTACCCATGACCTTCCCCTACTTCCTTCTACCTGTGTGGTAAGAGATGAGAAATTAGTGGCTTCCTTAGCCACCAGGTTCCCTACTCAACCTAAGTCAACTTGGCACAGCTCCTTCAATGTCTAATAGAAGCTGTCTAGTCGTGACTTGCCACTGTTACAGCCCTCATCCAGTGAAAAAACTGAACAAACTATTGAGAGCTGCCTTCAATTTTTGCTTGGGCACTGAAGAAACAGTGCTAATGAAATCTCCTTTCACCTCTCACCCCTCACCCCCCATTATTAGCTGTGGTATAAAAGCTATGATAGGCTTATATCAAGGTAGAAGTCACCAAAGGCAGACCCTGACATTACCATATTGAACAAAGAATGTTCCTAAGTATAACATTAAGCCCGTTGACTTTAAAACTTCTGTGCAGGATGTCAAATTGGAAGGATCAATGCTTCTCTTCCAGAAAGAAGTAATGGAGTCGTCCATTTCCGCAGGGTACTGTGGCACCTTAATGCTGATGTGGGGATGCATTGTCCCCCCCTCTTATAGCAAGAGGAAACATAACAGGGAAGGAAAAGTGCTCAGTGTTTTCTGTAGGGCAGAACTTGCAAATGTAAAGTTATCTTTCTTGTGAAAAATTCTTGTAGGTGTAACTAGACTAAAGCAAAGTACAGTGGATTCATGATAGGCAGTAGTCAGGTTTAAAGATGCTATAACATCTGACTACTTGTTATGAAATTATAAGGAACCCTGTAAGATTTGTAAATGTCTCTTCATAGCAACTGCTAACGCACTGAGATGGGAACTGCTTCAAAGACGACTCTGTGAATTGCTGTGTCAGGTAGGACGCTTGTTTGGTGGAAGAAGAAAAGGTAGGCTTGTATAGGAGGTGCTCTGGTGGAAGGACATCCACAGCTGAGATGAACTGCAAGTAATTTGGCAGCATTGATTTCTTCTTTTCCAACATGCACATAACTGTGGAGGCAGTAAACTGTGTGTGCTGATTTGCTCGTTATTATTTTCCTTCCTTAACCTTCTGGAAAAAATGGGCTAGAACTTAGAGGTGAGGTGTTGGTCTTCACTGTAAACAGTTGTTGGTGCTCATATCAAATGGGGCTGAGCATAGCTTTCTCTGATGCATTGGTGTGATTTGTCCCCCACAAATCTGTCCCAATCAGCCCGCTCTTCTGCAGACAGTCTTGAAAACAAATGTTTAAAATCTTGTAATAAAATATTTTTCAGTGTCAAGACATTGGAATAGGCAGTGAAACAGTTATTACCTTTGTGCTCCTTTGTGGAAATATGTTGGAAATTATATAACTCTGGAGTGTTTTGCTTTGAATAAAAATACTTTCTTCAATTTTGGAAGGGGGTGGAGGGGGAGACATTGTGAGAAGACTTTTTTCCCAACTGGCTCTAGTAAGGAATGCTATAGCTCAGGGTTTGAACAGTCTGGATTTAACATAGAATAACAAGGTATTTACAAAGACAAAGAGAAGATCCTAAAATGTATCCTGGGCTGTATTGGGGCGTCAGAGGAGTAGAATCAAAACTGTGGATGAGCTGCATGTGAATAAAACCTGTATTTGTGCATGAATATCTGCAGAATTAAAGGCTGAAAGTAGCAAGGGGAAACAACTGCATGGGACAAGCAACTGAGAGCTGAAAATAGTTCAATTAGAAAGATAAAATTCCATTTTGCTCATAATGAGCAATAGTGTTACTTCTCTCTTTTTCTCACTTTTTTTTCTTCTACATCTGCCTGCCTTAAACTATTTCTCTCTTGCAACAGTGCTGTGCAGAGTTACAGTCTGACTACAGTTTGCTGCCCACATCAGCTGAGCTGGTAAAAGGGAAGGTAAGTGTGCTTGCTGTGACTGTTGCTGAGCCTGTTAATGTGACACTAGTTTTGCTTGGTCTTATTTTTTTTTTGACCTGAAGAAAACTAGTAACTTTCCTTGTGAGAAATTTTGCCAAGTTAAACATTGAGTAAAAAATAATTTGAGATACATATTTATGTATATATGCATGCGCATCTATACGCACATACAAAAGTATATTCAAAACCTTATTGCAAAACCAGTTTCCAAGTGCTTCTGAACAGTCACTGTGACAAAGTACAGGTGTTTGAATTGCATTTTGAGAAGGACAGAGGCTGAAGATGGAGCTACATCTTCCAGTTTCTTTTCTGTTTTTCATCACTTATGCAGTATTAGGTCAAATGCATCTGCATAAGTGGTGCTTCACAAGGGTCTTCTAGCCATCTTCAGGTGATGCCTCTTCAGTACTAAACAGCAAACCAAGTGGTGTGCATTCAGGGGCAGGGGATGGTGGGGTTAGTGCTTTGTCTCCATGCAGCCAAGCTGGAGATGCCCTCCTGCTCCTGCTGAGGGAAATCTGACCTGTGTAGCAGGTGCTGGACATAAGACAAATGTTCCTCAGTCTGTCTGGTTGGCTTGGCTGAAAGAGGTTGGGTTTTTTTTTGGCTTTTCATGGGGTTTAGTTGGTTGGTTGGGTTTTTTGTTCTTCTGTCCTGCTCATCTTGCCTTGTTTTGTAGTATCTAGTTCGAGACGGAGCTTGAACCAATGTGTCTGTTGCAAATGTAAAGTTTAATTTTTCTACCTCTTCCTGTATCTGTTCTGCTCGCTAAGGATGTGGGCTTTTTTAGACAAAAAAGAGTTAGTATTACATTATGCAGATGCAGCTGTGCCTGTGTGTGGAGGAGTTGGTGGCATGCATGTATTCAGTGTGATTGAACAACAGCAGCACTTATTTTTCAATTTGCAGCTCAATTGCTCTAGGCGACTGTGGAGTAAAGGGCCCACCTTGTGCACTGAATGTCCCAGGACTCTGTCCTCAGATATTTCGTACTGGCATAGTACACCTCTGCTAGGTAAGACCTGGTGGTGTTGGCCATTTTTCTCTCTCTCCTGAAATATGGGAGAAGTTGACAGAACAGTATCAATGGTGTTAAACATGCTGGTACAGTGTGGAAAATCTATTGTTGGCTTTAGTCTATTCCTGCATGTAATCCGGGAGGCTGAACAATATTTATAATGCTTGTAGTGAAAGACCTGAAAAGGTGGCTGCTAAGAGGAGTCCTTAGAAAAAAAAACAAAAAGCTTAAGGACCTATTGATATAAGTTGAACATCCAAGTATATTCCTGACAAGATGCTTGCCAGTCTGGATCAAGAGGGCTTGACTTATGTTCTTCCCATTCTGACTGGCACACACTGAGATAGCAAGTGATGTCCTGTTACTTTGCTGCTGAGCTGAAGTCAGTCCTGGTTTAAAAACTTAAATGGGTAATAAAGCTACTGAGAATCAATTGCATTCTATTCCTGCATTCTTAAGGTGTTCATTCTTCTCGGCAACTCCCAAGCCTTATGAGTATTAAAAGCAACCAGTGACAGATGTGCATTGCAGGGCCACAGAACTGCAAAGTGCATTTGGGATTTTATAGACAAAGTGCTTCATCCAGCAGTAAGGTGGTACAACACAGAGTCTCTTCTCAAACTATAAAATGCTCAAATGTAATCCTATGCCATACTGGGCAAAACAGAATATTTTGCTTGACTAAACATGTTCCTTGTAAGAGTGCTGTGCTGCTTGGAATGGGCTGTTCCAGTGGGCCAGCTCGGAGTGTTCTTGCCACTTGCTGTAATATGATCCAGCCACAAGTAAGGCAGGTATTCTCGGCTTGCACCAATCAAGCATTGATACAAAACCAGATCTATTTCCCAATCCTCCCTACCACAGAAAACAATTCACTACAACAAAGCTGTCCTACATGAAAGGTTCTATAACCTGGCTCATGGAAAATCCCCATCCCCAGGTCCTGCAGACTCTCCGTCTACAAAATATGTGAAGGCCACATAACCTAACTCATTCATACCAAGATGAAAGTTGTCTTATTGTATATCTGTATTTGGTTGGTCTGTTTCTTGAGTATTTTAGACTTCATGAAAAGTGATTAAATCCAACTTTGCCAATGACCACCACTCTTCACACTTGTCTCTTGTAACAGATGCTCTGAGCTTGGAAACCTCATGCCCAAATAACTCTCCTGTATACGACTGGGATTGGCCTTGTAGACAGAGCTCTGGCAGCTGCATATTTGAGAGCTGCTATCTGGAACACGCATCCACTTCGGAAGTAACGTTAGTGGGGTGCAAGTAAGATGGCAGAATAATATCTTGGGGGTGAAGACTAGAAGAGTCCACAGGATCTAGCAGGTTCCAAGGGCAAGCTGTATCCCCAGCACATGCTGAGTGCAACAGCAGGGCATCCCTTACGTGAAAATTTGGGCTCTCGGTGGTCAGCTGATGGCGTGGGGTAACACTTTGCTTCTGTTCACAAAAGTAATATTAAAACTTTACTGTAACTGTTGATATGACCACCAGCCAAATACAGTGATGCTGTTTCCATTTCATGCTGGAGAACTGAGGCATGATGTAGGTATTCTTGGGTCTATTTTCAGTCACTACTGGTGCTCCCATTTAGGAGCCAAAATGCTATTGGCTTTGAGGAGTCACTTTTTTGCAGAGTTTAGAGCAGGAATTTGAGTGCTTGGCTTGTCAAGCTGCCTTCTTAGATCTTTAAAATAGAGATTGAACTGCTTAAGACTATGAAAGCTAGCTAACTATTGTCAGTGAATATTTTAAAAGATAAGGATGTTCCTGAAGATGCAGAGGCAGGCAGACTGCAGCAAAAGACTCAGCAGCTCTTAAAGTCACTGGTTTTCTGTAGAATTGTGCAGTGTGGAGGAGGTTGGGAGAAGGACTGGTGGTGGTTCTTGCTGTTTGGGGGAGGAGGGATTGATGTTAGTGATGAATTTGGGTTTCTCATAGACCAGCTGTCTGACTATACAGATAGTGGCAAATTCAGTTGTTATGTGCTTAAGGAAAACGGGCAATATATCTCGCTGTTGTTTGGGCAATATGCAAATAAAATGTGTATTGCCAGGTGGAAAATATGCTCTGCTGGTAACTATACTGATGCAGACCTTCCTGTTTCCATTACAATGATGGACTCTTCACTTACTGAGGTGAGTGCTGTCTCTGATGCCCGAGATGTGGTTTTGAATGGGTTCAAGCACGTAGTGCCTTACTCAGATCCAGATTGAGCAGCTGTAAATCAGCACTGCTCCAAGGTGAATGGAGCTGGCATCAGTCAGCAGGGTGCTGTGACATCTTGTTCTCTGTGGGGTAGTCCCTTCTATCTGGGCACGCTTCTGGAATACTGTAGTTGTAAACCCAAATGTCTTGATGTTCATCTGCATCTGGGTCATGCTTTTAGCTGGGCAGTATTTTAAATGTGGTTTCAGGGCTCAAGACAGTGTTATTTCTGCTGTAATACTCAGTTCTGCTAGGGAATTCTGAGTGATTTCGCTGCTCTTGTCCACCTGCAAGAAGCCACAGGATGTTTTAGTCATGAATGCTGCCTTCCTCTGTGCTTTCTCCCACGGCTATCATGTAACAGCTGAAAAAATGACGTCTTTGCTGTATGAAAACTTTCCTTCAGCTGACATGCCTTTGCTGCTCTATTGCATCCTGCATCTACAGCTTGAACTGTCGGTGCTCTCATGGCAACAGCAAGATGAGCTGTAGCTCAGCAGACGTAGTTGTGCTTTGTGCCACAATACCCTCTATTGAAATCCAGACTTGCTGTGCAGGGCTTCTAATTAGCTTTATGAACTCCAGTATTGGTGTTGGTGGTGATGATGGAAGAATATTGGTCAGTGGTTTCTGTGAACCTGGAAATAACCTTTGTAACCTTGGTGAGTAGGCAACCTCAGACCTGCCCAAACTGGTGTGTGGCACCTGCAAGTGCAGCAGTGGTACAGTTGTAGCAGCAAATCAAGGCAGAACGTGCAGTGAAGGTAAAAAAGAGTGATGGGGACTGCCTGTGGTTTCAGCACACTGCAGGTGAAGTGTTGGGGTAAAGCAGACAAGGAACTCCTAGCTTATGCTGCTACTACTTAAAGCTATCTTAAAGAGGATAACCTCAAGGGCTCTTGCTTTATCTAGTCCGTCTGGAAAGTCACAGCCTTGAAAAGATGTTTGAAATGCCTGTGCTTCATTGTTCTGGAGCTTTCTGTAACTTTAGCTGGGCTCAGAAATATCATTTTTCATTTTTTTCTCTTTTTTATATAAACTTTTAATGTGAGTACTCTAGAGGGGGAAAATGAAAATGTTAAACTTTCTATAGAGAAAAGGAAAATGGGCTGTGTCCAGTATCTGTTCTAAAAATTGACGTGCAGCAAAATTTGAATGACCTTGTTGAATAGGAAAAGTCTCCCTAGTGTTTCCTATTACACTTGGTTGAAGATGTGTTTTGAGCTGATCAAGCCCTTCAGTAAGTCAAATTATTTTGTCAAAGCTTTGTCACCACAGGAGTTTAGGGGCTATTTGTTAACGGAGCATTTGCGAGAATCAGATGAAGCTTGGGCTTTTTATACTTGTTCTGATTTTTAAATGTGAAAATCATATCGCAGTATAAAAAACAGGTGATAGGCCTTCCAAATGTTAATGCTTGTTTGGGAGGAGTTACACAAGACACTGGGGCCAGGATTTGTGAGTTGTGGTAGAAGATCCTTGCATTAATATGCTAATCAAAGGGATGGAGAGGGAAAAACTGATTAGGAATGTACCGCAGGATCTTTGACACAATCCTTTTATTAGGAAGAACTGCCATTTTCTAATGCCTTGTGCAAAAAAACTTCATTACGAAATCTAGAATGTGGGGTTTTCTTGTTGTTTTTCTTAAAGCGTATCCTGTGCACTCCCATGGATTGCACTGATCTTAATAGTCGGTATGGGGTTTTAAAAATGGAATTGAGGATTTCCCTTCATTGCAAATAGAAAAAACTGACCATGTGATTACTTGGTGAGGGGGAAGGCATGTAGAATAATATATTGCTTTAGTCAGTTCCAGCTGATGCAAGTTTTCTTGTTTGTTTGGGTTGTGGAGTGTATGGTTTAAAAGCTCTTTAGATTTCTTTTATTTCCATTCTAACATGTTATTTATTTTCACCTTCTCCTTCCCCAATGCTCCTGTAAACCTAACGGCCTGAATAAGGCAAATGCAATGCTGTACTTCCTTAAGGTTAAACAGAGAATTCAAATGAGAATAAAAATAGCCTGGATTTGCATTAGGGGAAACATCCAGCTGGCTGGGGCAGTGCTCTATGAGTGCAGTTCTGCTCTGATGTGTGAGTGAACAGAGAGGAGAGAGAAGGCGCTTACTGACGGTGGGAGCAGTTCGTTGCCCTCGGAAGTGACCAGGGCCTTGGTCACCTCCTTCTGTACTTTGCTGGGTTTCCTGGGCCCTCTGAGGATGTTTGAAGGGGGAGGGAAAATACCAGAACATAGGCAATCACTGGGTAACGTGTTTTTTCTGTAGTCATCTTCTATTTCAATAATGCTCTTGGACACTTGATATGTAGGGAGCTCCCCAAGCCTTCACTCCTTCTCTGCTTGGAGATAGGTTTGGGATTTGTTCTGCTTTCTGTTCAGCACTCCTCTTCTGCAGTGGGTGGAGTTAATCACAAGTCATTACTGACTTAACCCTTTAAACCTCTTGTTTCACCCTGCATTTTCACCCATAAAGAGAGACTGATCTATCAACTGAACAAGCAAACTGGAGTTTTCCAGGGTGAAATGAGGAAGAGGGATATTTCCCATTCAGTATCTCCCTTGCCATATTAAAAGACTTAAGACATTGTTTTTGTCTGTAATGTGTTAAGACTTGGGCCCAGAACTGCAGTGTAGCAGCTAAAGGAACACGAGCAAAACTAAGTACCAGCCTGTAACTGATGAATTCCTCTCTGCTGATTGCATACAAAGGAGGAGGGCTGAAGCCTTCTGAAGTAGCTAGATAATTGCTATATATATAGTATTGAAAACTAGCATTGTTCAGATAAACACTAAAACGTACAACACAACATGCAACTTCTGTGTCCTGAATCATCTACTCGGTCGAGCTGTTAATAGTAAAGCTTTTATTTACCTAAATTAGTCTGATGTCTATGGCTGAGTGAAGCTCTGTGCACCTCACTTGTAGGGCTTGAGGTCAAAACCTTGAAAATGGATATATCTTTGTGAACAACATTGAGATAGACAGTGGCATGGTAACTTGTACTTTGGTAATTTGAAAATGTGTGTTAGAAGCAAAACATGAAGTCAGGAACCAAAAATACACCTCTAAGTATGATATTCCTGAGACAAGATTTCTGCAGAAACAGAGTTATTGCTCCTCATGATGATGTGCTAACCTACATACTGCATGTATGTGTGGCTTTAGACTTGCAGATGAATCTGCATACTTACAGTCTTAGTTCTTCACTGCTGAAATAATTTGGGCACAGCTAGGGGAATTGTTAAAACTTTGACATACAAATTTTTGACTCACGCAGTAACCCTTTCCCTGATACTAACTCTTCTCCTTCTGTTAAGATTGACGGTGGAGAGCCAACACTACCAGGCAGTTTGATCCTATCCAGGTCAGGCTTTGTGCAAGCTTTTAAAAGCCTTTATCAAGACTGTATAATACCGATGAGATTCTGAAAATATTTTATTTTGGCAGTGATCACTTAACTTCACCCCAAGAAGTTCTTACATCCTCTTTGGAAAGCACTGCACCGGTAACAGGTGAGCCCATAATTTGGGGCACAGAACTGTGAACTTTTTGCAGTGGAAGTCTTGGCACTAGATATGTGCAAGTCTGCATTTACTGAACAGTAAGAGCTCTCTCTCCTGTTGCCTGGTATTACAGGCTGCCTTGTTATGGAGGAAAGATCACCCTCACATGAGTGCTCACGTGAAAATGAGGAAGATATGCCAACTTCTGTAGCAATGGAGAAAAACAACGGTAAGGATCTGACTGGTCCTGTACCAGGTACAGTAACTGCGGTAGCACACTGGTACTCATGCAGTGAGGAAACAGCTTGCTTCCAGCACATCTTTGAAGAGAGAAAAATAACTTAATGAAAACTTGTGATTTTTCTGTTATTGAGCACACTTTTGCTTGTGAGTGCTCTCAACCCTCCCAGAAACTCTGAGTAGTAATAAGGCTTTACCTAATTGCAAGAGGCTGGTAGCCTACAGCACTGCAAGAAGTAAACATGAACTTAGTGAAAACTTGATGCTTGCTCAGCTGGCAAAACACTGAGTGGGTACTAAACACCAAGCAATTTTGGGAGGAGAGAAGTGTTTTAATGGTTTAAAAAAGTTTAGCGATGCAGCTAGACTAAACACTTTCTTTCAAAACTCATGCTCTGTGTGCAAAAAGCTGGAATGGATCAAGAGGAGAGACAAGGATAGAGGCTTTTGTGTACAGTTATGTCTTTTGTTATAGCCATAAACACCCAGAAGAATTATTCTTGCTGGATCCGATAGTGCTTCTTCCACTTAAACTAAAAGCAAAACAAAACTGGAGTATGAGTAAACAGTTTATTTAAGCTGTATCTAGAAAAACTGATCTGAATAAGCAGCACAGAATACACATGCATGATTGATTGTAACCGTTTTTAACCTTTACCTAAATATAAGACTCTTTATCATTTCTTGTTTGTTTTTTTTTTTGTTTAATACTACCTTCCTGAAATCTAATTCAGTCCCTTCACTTAAATATATTTGCTTTCTACTAATTTGCCTCTACTCTTAGTTTTCATATGAGGTCTAGGTGTCTTTGGCAAGGAGGAAACAGATATGCAAAACAGAGTCCAAATAGCTTTCAAGTATGAGAATCCTACTGCTTGTTGTACATCTCTGTTCTAATACTAGAAATACTTTCTACGCAGAGACACTGAATCTCCGCTTGTGGTTTTCACTAGTACCACACAATGCCTTCCAAAGGTGCTTGTGAGACTGCCAGGTCAGATATGCAGAGCTGCTGCAAAAATCAGAAGTGCCCGAAGGGAGTGCTAAGTAGAAATCATTGTTAATGTGAAGGATGAAAAGAAAAAGCACTTCAAATCTGAAGCCTGGTGGTTGTTGTGCCATTTCTTTGGTTTGCATCTTTGTGGGAGTGTATGACTACATAAACAGCCAAAAAAAATATTGTTGATGTTCTAAAAGGTATAAATAGCTACCAGAGATACTGCTACATGAGAAACTAGTGTGACTTTCAGACTTTCTTCAGTTTGCTAAATATTTTCCTTTTCAAATATTTTTAATAGCTGTATTTCTGGAGGTTATTTTTGCCTACTTTAAAACTTTTTTAAATTGTGGCACTAGAAAGTTTGTGTTGCCGTTGAACTGGTATCATCAGGTCCTGAACTTATCAGTTTATTACCACTCACGTTCTGGGAAGGGGTTTTTTTGTTGGTTCCATCTGCACCCTGCTAGTTGAGTTTTATAGGCACAGAGGACAGTGCAAGTTGGCAGACTGTTTCCAGCTTATGGACACCTGAAATACCACAACTGTAGGCATTTAATGACCTGGTTGTGCTCAAGCTCCTCTGTAGTATCAGCTGCTATCATCTATGTCTTGGCTTCATCTGACATGCTGTAACATGAAAAGAGAATTGCAAATACTCGTCACTTATCCTGTTTGTGCATGGGTTTTTTTTTACATATTCCTGTGCTTCTAGAATTCCAAATAAAAATTAATTATAAACTGTCTCTTTTAAATAGTAAACAAACTAACCCCATGCTGGTAGCAAAATAATGAAATTCTTTTATCCAAGGCAATATTACTGTAAATCTTGCAACTTCAGCTACAGCAACTACAACTAGGAGTAATGTTCTCACTTGTAGACGTGTAACACTTCTTATTGGGATTTTTTTCCAAGCCACACATAACCATCACCACAATTCTTCATTTCTGTCTTTATAATGTTCTTTGCTGCTGCCTCTCCTTCTTAATGCCCTCTCCTGGCATTTGCTGCAATTTCTTTCAGTCCTGTTTGTCCACGGCTAGTACACCGGGTGTTGGAGGCTTGCTTTGTTTTTATCCTTACGTTTGGTTTTGGGGATGTTTTTCCTCAGGAGCAGATCTGACAGAGAAGAAATTCTGCTCTGTGATGGAAGAACACAAAACTGCATTTCAAAACGTTTTAAAGCAAGACCTGGTAAGAGCCTGAGTGACAGTGAAACGTAGAACTGGTTTGGCTGAGGAGTGACAAAGAACAATACTGCAGGAGGGCACAGGCCCCTCCAGTGGTGTTATGGCTGTTTCTTTGCTATAACTGCTCTCCAATATGCCTTTAGGAGGTGGACCACGAAAAGAAAAATAATAAAGAGCAGGGTGAGGAAACACCAGCTGTCCTTCCCAGTAGGAAAGGTAAGAGGTTTTTGCTGAACACACTCATGTAACTCACTGGAGCGCATGCCTTGGTCACCTGGGTGAAGGGCTGTGTAAAGATGTGCAGAGAGCTGCTGACCCCACACCAATTATTATCAGGAGTTCTTGTTTTAAGGAGTAGTAGCTGCAGTTAGAGTTCAAGATGGATTAGCAGTGGAGAGGAGGAAAATGTTATCATGCAAAATCTGCTTCTCTGATGTCTACAGATACTGATCTAACCAGCTCCATCCTTCTCTAGACAGGAAGGAAAACTTCTTAGGGTGTTTGAAACCGGTTTGACACGCCTGGCCTTCTCAAATGTTTGTAAAGCTGCATCCTCTATGCTAGTTAGAGCTTGGGGTATTATGATAGAGATAAGCAGGATGTTTCTACTGAACTGTGCTTAAGCATCTCTGTTCTTCTGGTCACCTCACCTTTTGCCTTTGTAGTTCACTAAAAGCTAGCGATGTAGTAAGTCACATAACATCCTGAATCTATGGGCTTGGGG
Source organism: Bucorvus abyssinicus (assembly GCA_009769605.1). Lineage (NCBI taxonomy): Eukaryota > Metazoa > Chordata > Aves > Bucerotiformes > Bucorvidae > Bucorvus > Bucorvus abyssinicus. Next base: position 73,008,451 of record CM020025.1, read on the forward strand.
ACTTAAGCCAAAACCTATTAACCATTCCTGTACTAATTAGATGCCAGTTAAAGCCAGCTAAACACCTAGCTTCTGGGGCTTTGTGTAAGTGACAGTGCTGTGCTGTCTTACTGATGCTGTAACCCTAATATACTCTGAGGTACACAAGTTTTTTTTGGCGAGAGCTTAACATTGGAAATCTTTAACAGTGGCTTCTGGAACTTAAAATACTTTCATAAGCTGGTTTGGGGAGGCTGTTTTTTCACCTTTGCCTGAGAACTTCTTTTTCTCTCTTCTCAGGGAGTTCACCCACTACAGGTGGCATTAAAGGAGAGAAAACAAAGCAAAATGAGCCGTGAGTGTTTTGAATTCCAATAATCACCTGCCGGTATGATTTTAAAGCTGCAGTACATTACACGATTGCTTTTTCTTATCCTACAGTGACTTCCCTAATGAAAAAGAAGTGGAGGTAAGTCTCAACTGCTTGTATCCTGAAGTATCTTTGACAACAGAGATCCTGATTAATAGCTTGTCCTGTGTAAAAGAGTGATGCTGAGTAGTGTAAACTGGATGTATTTCTGTAAGTTGGCTTCTGAAATCTGTTTTTCCAAGGCCAGTGAAAACTTTGGAAGGGATGGGAAAAGGGGGAAATCTGTGAAACTGAACAAAATAATTCTTGGTACTGAAACATTTGTTTGCGAGCTTGAGGGAGCATAGCTGTGACCTCCTCCCAGGCAGAATGTGTTTGATTTAAGACAGTTTTGTCAAAAGACACAGATGGCATGCTGCGTGCTGCTAGGAAATCACCTATTCTGGCTGCAGATTATTTCCCTCATCACTACAGATGGGAAGACTTGCTTTGTCTAAGTGGGCTGTGTTTGCTTTCTCTTCTGTATTGGTCCTATAACTTTGTGGGGTATGGTCCCAAATGTCATGTCCAAACCTACCTTAAAAGCTTCTGCATCACTTGGATTATTCTGAAATCTTTTCCTCTCCCATAACAGGCTGAATTTCTGAGGTTGTCTTTAGGTTTTAAATGTGACTTGTTTACCTTGGACAAGAGAGTAAGGCTTGAAGAAAGGTCCCGAGATTTGGCTGAAGAAAATTTGAAAAAGGAGATCACAAATGCCCTGAAGTTGTTAGAGGTTAGTGTTGGCCAAGGCCGATAGGATTGGATGAGATGAATATCTGTGGAAATGTCTCTCTTCCTATGGCTATTTTTAAGATTTCTCTGTGTGTGATACACCATAGGCAAATCTGAATGAAGTTCTTAAGTGATGCACTTGAAATAGGAGATACTTTGCATTTGAGGGGTGGCCTTCATCTGGGTGTGGTGTGTGCTCAGGCAGTTGGGAAATTTTCTGTTGTGCAGATGTTGGAAAAGAACCCCTGTCTTCAGCTGATTTTATGCTAGGTAAGCTGAAGTCTCTGCCCACTGGAGGTCTGTATCCAAGTTACAGTGATTGAGGATGGTGGATGCTCAAGGCTCTTGGGCCTAATCATGACTCCTCAGTGTCATCAGTTGGGTTCACCCTTCCTTGTCTACTAATAGCTCACACTGGTTTTCTTACCAATATGCGTCTTAGGCTTTAGTTCCTTTGTGTGAAGAAGATAATCAAGCACAGGAGATTATTCAGAAGTTGCAGAAAAGCTTGCAGTTCCTTAGTCAGTATGCAGCTCGAGTTGCCAGCAGAGCCGAGATGTTGGGAGCTATTAATCAGGTAACTGTTTCCATGTAAATGCCTTTTGTACAAAGTTAAAAGCTTCTAGGTGTAAAGGGATAGCAGTATCTGTTTGCTAGGCTTCTGATTCCAGAGTTAAATTTGGGAATCTCGTGTATGTAATGCAGACTGACCAGTACAGCTTAGTCCTGGCTTTCTCTTCTTAGGTCATGTTTGTGTTATTAGAAGTAATCCCAGGCACTGTGAGAGCAGCTATACTGTGTGAAAACACACAACAGAAATGTGGCCCTGATTTAAAACAAACTACCCCAAACAAAAAAATTAATAATAATTAAAAAAAAACACCCTGCATCAGAGTGAGGTATACAATAGAGAGCACACAAATGCAATGTGGTAACAGTAGTCGTGATGCTCTAATGATGGTTCTGTGCCTTATGGAAAGGGCAGCTAATAAACTAAATCTAAAGAAATCTACATAGACCTGCTCAAATGTAATGTGTAATTGTGTATAATGCCAAAGAACAGCATGAAAATATGACTTGGCAATCCTAGCAAATGCGTGGTGGCAGCTGAGACTGTAGATCAGAGAAAGAGGTGAGGAGGAGTTGTAAGGGCTCAGAAAATGAAGACTAATTTATTTTAGTATAAGAGTAATCACTGGAGAAATGCAATCTGTCTAACTTGGGCATGTGTTGGGTGATAGGTTGTAGTGTAACTTTTAAAGGGTGGACAGAAATGAGACGATGTGGTATCACAGTGCTAAAAGATGAGTAGATGGTTTAAAAGGAGAGGGGGGGAAAAAACCCTCTACACATGATGCAGTTTCTCAAAGAGCTGCCTCTTTTCTACTACTGTTGCACTTGCTCTGTTAGGAGAGCCGTGTCAGCAAGGCTGTGGAAGTAATGATTCAACACGTGGAAAACCTGAAGCGCATGTATGCAAAAGAACATGCTGAACTTGAGGAACTGAAACAGGTCCTGCTCCAGAATGAAAGATCCTTTAGTTCTCTTGGAGATAGAGGTAACTGAGAAGAGCTGCTTTGTCATTGCTCTTTCTAGCACCTGCCAGATAAACCCTTATCCTAGTTGAAGCTTAACATATTAGGTAAAGGGATTATATGACTGTTGTATCCCCTTTCCCGACAATAGAGGAAGAAATAGCAACTTACTAGCAGTATAGGAACAATTCTCTTAAATTAGACTTGTATGTAAACTGTCATGAATAGGTGGGGAACATTGCCTGTATGCAGTAATGTTCTGGCCTTGAGAAAAATGCATTGCATGGGGTGGTCATAATCTTATTCCTTGTGAGCAGTAAATCTGGGTGCTCACTCACTGGAGCATTCCCTGTAGCTATTTCTAGGTAGCTGAGCTTTTGAATGCTCTTTACAGATGCTTCCTGCTCTCTTCTAAATAAAAATTACGGACTCCTTGAGTGCAGGTTTTCTGAATTTCCCCCTCTAAGCAGGAGGTACAGTGGTCAGGTTTTCAGATGGTGCTGTCCACTTGTGGCTTTGCCAGAGAGGGATTACGTTTTTCTGAAAAATAGAGCATGTATTTTAAAACCAGAAAGGGAAGTCTTGCACACTGGTAAAGTCCTTGCAGGAGCCCTCTGAATTGCAGGCTATTCCTTCCTGACTGCAAAAGATTGGTAACAGGACACTGCCTTGACCATGGAAGAACATATCTAATGATAGCAACAGAAATTGATGCTTGTAGAGGATGTATCATGTGTGAATATTATGAGCTTATATAATAAAGTTTTTTCCTGAAATCTTATTTCTGCTTTGAGAGTAATCTGATACACTCTTTGCTTAAACATACTACAGTCACACCTTTAGTTGCAGATAAAGCTCACTGCATTCTTGTAAGCCTTTCTGATGTTTGATCTCTTCACAGATGAATCTACAAATAAAAAGCTACCAAGTTTTTTTAACTTCAAGGTAATGGCCCTTACAGCCTAAGATAAAATTTCAAATGTGTTTGTGTGTGTGCATGTGTTTATGCGTTTTTTCTTTGCTTTGTCATGTGCTGGTGCTCTGCTACATGCTTGACTTCGTGGTTTTCCATCTCAAATACGGGCTGAGATCAAATAGAGTATATTTTTCAATCACCCCTACCTCCCCCCATCAACCCAAGTTGATGCATGTGGTCCCACTTAGAAGATTGTGTTCACAGAAGCTGAAGTGGCTGTTCTCTCATGCAGCCATGAAATATCATTCATGTGTGGTTCTCTCGTTGGGGTTACAGAAGACAGGTTTAGCACAGAAAGATGGGGAAAAAAAATAGATGGGAGCAATTCACATTGACTGTAGGAATTCCTGTGAGCACCATTAGGGAAATTTAGACACACTCAGTTTTGGTATTTTGCTGGAAGCTGTGTAGCCAGCCTCACTTCAGATGCTTGTGGGGAAGCAGTTAATGTGGAAGGATGCTGCTTTAAAGAATATGGTTTGGGCTGTGCTTATGATTTGATTCTTCTTTGTGTGTCGCTTCAAGCTAAGTATCAGCATCTATTTTTTCTCTATACAGTTTGTATAAAAACAGATGGTATTTTATGTGATCAATGAGTAATCCAGTCATTCCTTGATAGAGTCAGTAACACCTCTTATTTGTATAGCCATCATCATCCCTACGAAGAGTTAGCATTGCAGCATTGCCTAGGAGTGCTGGAAATGCAGGTATTGGGTTGCCACTGGTAAGTAAGGGTTCCCAGGTGGTGAGGCGCTTTACCTTCTCCAAACTGGCTGGGCTGCAGCGTGAAAATGCCAGTGCAGTAAGTGTGTCAAACTTCTTCTCTAGGCCCTGCTCCATGACCCTGATGGAGATGAACGAAGTGATAAATTCAACAGGAGATCAAGCAGTTGGTAAAGTCACTTGGGCTTGTCTTTGAATAGGGATAAATTTTGAGCTCAAGTGTGCCTGTATTAAGCAACCTATGAGTGTCTTGAGGTATAATATTTAGGCTGCTTCTTTCACATAAATTTTACATGCTTCAATAGCTAAATGAGCCTTCATGACTAAATGTTACAGCTTTTTTTAAAAATTACCTTGACTGTCTTGTATTAGAACTAGAATATGAAAACTAGGCAGCTGACATTCATGGATTTGTGTTTTGTTTTTTTTTTTTAAATAAATCCCACTTTCAGGCAACTGATTTTGAAGCTTGTCTAAGGCCTACTCAAACGAGTAGGCTGCTGCTGAATTTCTAATTTCCTGTTACATATCCAATGGGAAAATTAAGGCAAATTTTGTTTAAAATATGGCAGGGGGCGACTAGGAGCAAAGCAAAATGAGAAGCGTCCTTCACTACAAAGGTTCATGAGCACATATTCCTGGACAGAGTATGAAGATGAACATTTGGAGACAAAGTAAGTTCAACGGCAGCCTCCTCTAAGTGTGCGTGCAGGGTGGATTGGTTTGTTTTTAATGAACTCTTAACTGTCCACCAACTGATCACGGCTATAAAGTCAAGCTATTGTGAGCTCTTGTCAAACTGAATGCTTGATGGAAAAGCTCTGAAACTGTTGATGATTGCTTGCAGAAATGAGCAGTTGGAATCACCTGCTGAAGTACAAGGAGAACCATCCAGGAAGGAAAGTGTCTCTGAAAAAGGAAAGTGTTCATCAAAATGGAACCTAGAGTCAGCGTAAGTTTTTCTCATATCATCGTGAGGGTGGTAGACATGGGAAGAGGAAGCAAAGCTCTAGCTTTGGTTTGCTTGTTAATGCCCACTTTTTAAACCAACCAACCAGAAATGAGTCATCTCAGGTGCCAGAATCACCCCACCAGGGACTCCTTACTCTCTAAATCATGAGTTAAAAGAGGAGCCTCCTGCTATGATCCCTCCTCTTTTTGTCACTGTGTGACAGCTGTTAGAGCTAGGCTACTCAGTCATGCTAACACAATCTTGTAAAAATGATCAGGGATTTGAGGCTTGTGCAAAATTTACCAGCAGCTTTGGCACACACTGAGATACAAGCAGTTATCAAGACTAGCTCCAGACTATTCCAGCTAACTTCTTGGAGTACCTCATGTCAAGGAAGAGAGTGCTGTCCTAAACAAGTATCCCTTGGAAGCCACTGTCTTACAGTAAAGGAGGTCTGTTGTCTGCAAAGAAACTGTGTGTGCTGTATAAATGTACAATGCTAAGCCTCCACTGTGAGCATTCCTGATCAAGGGGGAGACAAGACAATTTACAGTAGTGTGTAAAAGTTAGAAGACAGCAACAACAAATGTAAACATCTCTTCTGTTGTCTGGTAAAGGATGGAGGTACCCAATGTCATGAGGTCTAGGATTTGTAGAGTCAGTGAGGGTAAGACTTCTCCCTAACCTCAAGGAAGGCACTAAAGCCCTAGAAAACAATAGAACATAAGGCCAGCACTTTCACTACCAGCAAGATTTCTTGAGAATCTGCCAGGCAGCTTTTGTGAATCTTCTTCAGAAACAGTGCGTGGTACAGGGAGCATGGCTGGACTTGCAGCTGGTCACCTAAACAGCTTACCGGGAACTTGAAGTCTGCATTTTAAACCCAGAACATAAGCTACCAGTGTACATAGCTCCCAATACAGAACAGCCTTGTAACTTTTGATAGTTAAGGATCTGTATGTTTGTTTGTGGTGTGGGAAGAGGGCTTCCATGTTCTCAGACTGAACCACTCAATGACTTTTCCTGTGCAGGTGCAACTTAATGTCATCGTGGGTATCCCGTTTCAAGACTTCCTTTTCCAGTGCTAACAAAACTCTCTGGGTTTCTGTTTCCATCCTGGTACTGCTTGCTGCTCTTACAAGCTTTCTCACTGGGCTGTCTCTTCAAAGACCAGCAGATGCAGCACCTGTAGGAACTGGGGACTCCTGGACTTTACTACAGCAACTGTTGTGGCCATATATAAGGCTTCAACACTATGGACCACCCCCCGTATAACAAAGCTTCTGACTTTTGTAGTTATACTTCCAAGTTCTGGATGATGATATATTTAAGGGTACATGTTTGGGTTAGTTTTGTTGGGTTGTGAGTTTTTTGGGGAGATGGGGTTTTTTGTGATTTTTTTTTTCTTTTTTTGAAGCATGACTTGAAAAAATTTCTTTTTTTAATCTCCCCATTCTGACAAAGGTCATCTTTACAAGCACCTAAAAGGGTCTCAGTTCCATTCAGGTTTACAATAAAACAGTTAGTAATTTTGAAGATGGCTAACAATAAACATGACGAAGTGGTCTAGCCACAAGAGAATAAACAGAAATAAAATGTTTGCATTTTAGTCATGGAAGCTGTTCCAATGATCTGAATAGAAAAGGATTCAAGACTTGAAATGTAACTTTATTGAAAGCTTTTGATAATAAAGTTTTGAAGGAAAGCATGCAGTATTTATGAGTATGTTAAAACTCTTGTAGCAAGGAGTAGCTGATAGACAACATCAACAAACAGGAAGCTAGCTCTTCCCACTTTATCAATTGCTTCTTTGCTGGCAAAGTCCTTAAGCATATGGTAGAGTGTGGAGTGAAATTCAGAATCTTCTTCTAGCTCTTCTGAAAAAGCTTCACTGGCTTCAGTGATCTTGAGCTTTTGTGCTTTCTGACCATTAAACATGTAAAGAGACCAGTCTTTGACAGAATCTGTTTTAAGATGCTCACTTACCTATTGCAGAAAAAAATGTGCTGTGAGATGATGCCATGATACTGACAGTATAAATTCTAGTATACTCATGAGTGTAGTACAGAAACAAAACCAAGGTGCTGCTTTGAACTCCTAAAACAGTCTCTTAGGCACAGAGAGCTGATACTGTGTACCAGGTGCTTCATCAACACCAAAATCTTCCATCTAATTTGCCTCTGTAAAATGCAAGGTTTGGCTGCTCCAGCTGCTGCTCCTCACTCCTGGAGAGAGTAGCTAAGGGCAACAGGCGTCATTTTGGTTTAGTTCTCACTCCTGGGATTAAGTATTAGGCTAAATTTTTGTCACATACATTTAAACTCAAGAGGTGGGGACAGCTGCTCAAGATTTCAACAGTATGACATGCTCTGTCTCTACAACCATATCAGGAAGTATTTTTCTGGGGGAGAAGTTTTAACCCCATGTGTTTTAGTTCAGAGATGGAAATAAATCAATGCTTAAGTTGCTTATTCCTCTCTTTACAGCAGGGAACAAATGAAACCCCAGAGGAAGAGGAAATTTCCAGGTATTAATTATAAAACTTGCAGATTAGACTGCTGTTCAGAGGACCCCTGCAGTAGGGTACTTCATGAAAATCAGCATCCAGCTGTATCATCCCAGCTTTGGATAGAGCCTCAATAACTGACCTATCAGTTATACATCCTAGCACATGAACAAGTGTCTTTGTTTTGAAGACATGTATCCCATTAGAGATCTCACAAATGCATATGAGCTCTGAAGTAGTAGAGAAGTTTTACTGACCCACTGAAAGCTGCTAAGCAGTCAATCCCAAATCTCAGAACTGTTGCACCAAGAACTTAGGCAGGGGGTGAAGACAATGTTTGAGATGAGCAGAACTTATAGAAGTTAATTGTTTCTGTCTCTTTAACTGTGAGAGAGTTGTGTGCTGGTTTTCTCTCAAAGTTTAGTCTAACAAACCTTGAACACTACTTGCTCTTGACCTGCTTCTAGATTCCACTTGCTCCAGGCAAAAGCAAAAGCAGATGCAACCAGTGCCATCTGTTGATAGGCCCTGACTTCTGCTAGGGGAGCCTGTAATGCAAAAATACAAGTTAGAAAAGATATATGTCATATTTCCTGGGTTATACAGATGTGAGGAGAAAGCTTGCTTTAAGCAGAAGCCAGATACTTGTGACCTGATTCTGCAAAGCATGTCTTCACACAAGAATATGTTACTTAAGTGAAAAATAAGTAGGGAAAAGATCCCCAGGTAAACCATCCACTCTTGCACTCACCTTCTTATGCACAGACACATACTTGTGAGAGTACTCTCCTGGGAAGATATTCACCCCAGCTTTTTTCAAAGCTGCTCTTAGGTTAACTGGACTTATCCATTTTCCTGTGATGTGGGAAAGCACATCCTTCTCTTCCACCACTGCTGAAGACAACATACACTGACTACCCTGTTGTACAAACCAGGGAAAGCAACTTACTGGTCATGAAACCTATTTTCTGCTTCAGGCATCAAATATTAATACCTTTGCTATTCTGGATATTGCATACATTACCTACCACTTTGGGCTGTAAACTTTGATTCACCTGTGCTGAAGAACACCACTTCTCTGCAGGATTTTAGAAATGATGACACTGGTCTACTGGCCCATGCTTATGCTCACAGTGACTCTTAAAGTAGTGTGTTACTGAACGGAGTTATACAGCAATGAGCATACGGGTCAGCATGCGTAACGTGAACTGTCAGAAGGAACAAGCAGCATTAGTAGTAGATTGCCCAAACTGCTTTTGTTTCTCTTGGTATAGTTGAGAGGAACAAAATTGTCCAAGACTATTTCATCAGCTAGAGACTTAAAAATTGCCGTGAACTCAGCAAGGTAGTACCAATAGCAAAGCACTTCCTGGAACTTTGCAGAACAAATCATATAGCTGCTTTCTTCTGACCAATTCACAGAAAGTAAGTGAAATCACCAGTACTGTTCCTTACAGTTTTTGGAAAGGAAGGGAGATCCTCCCTCATCTTCACCACACAGACTGAGAGACAAATTGCTCTGGAGGAAGCATCCCATGTTCTTAATAAAGGACACTGTAATAATGCTGTGTTTTTTAAAAAAAAACTGCAAATTTTTAATAAAAAGAATTATTGACAGTACCTTAATTTGTATGTGAATCACAGCAAAGACAGTAGTAACTGTAAGTAGTGCTTCATCTACACCAGTAGGTCGCAATTCCCATGCCTGGTACGGCATGTTGAGGTGAGCATTCTGCAGAAGTGCTACTGTATGAAAGCCGCCCATCTCAAAGGTGATACACTTTTCTTGCGTTTCGTACGTTATGTTGCTGATGCCATCAGTTCTCCATTGTTGGCCTTTAGAGATGCAAACAAAGGTGTACATGTAAAGGGTCTGCTTGTCATATGTGCTGGGGAAGAATTAGTAAAGACATCCTAGGTTAACTACTACAGACAGATATGATAAAATATTAGGCACAAAATAAAGAGAATTCATTTAATGCAAATACTCCTGTCATTTTCCTTGTCTCTAAGTACAAGATTGGGCTAATTTTGCTGGGAAAGCTTCTCCTTAATCTCAGAAGAAATACAAATACTAATGTAACTGTCATTTCTTTCTTGCTCTATGACTGACTACAAGCTTATTTTCAAGACTAACTTCAAGCATCAAATGGTTTTAATAGGTTCTACTCTCATGAATATTAAGTCAGAGGTATGTTGTATTTATCTAATAATGAGAATATCATATTTGGTTTTCAGCATTTAATTTTCATATTTTAACTTCATACTAATACATATAGTTAGAAGCTAAGTTGGCTCAAACTGAAATTTACATGGCTTCACCCTAGCAAAACCTGATTTGGGGTGCACAGTTGTACTACTGACCATTAAATGATATGTATTTTTTTTCCACTTGTATTACAAATCTACAGTAAAAAGCCTGAACAAGCAGTCCACTATTGGATATAATACAGAAGCAAAATGACCAAAGAAACAACCCCAAACCAATTAACACCAAAGTCCCTGAATTATTTCTAGGCTCTGAATTGGCTCTTATCTTTACAGTTTGATCCTGGAAATAGTCAAAGTCAAGTATAAATTTCGTTATTTGAACTTAAAATAAATTTATGTCCTAAGTTCATACCTGCAGGATCCCATCGGGCTATCACAGGATCCTCAAAATACAGGACATTGTCAGAAAGCCTAAGGGTTATCTGTATTGGTGAATGTGTGGCATCTTCAGCCTCTTCAGGGGGATATGGGTACGCCTCCAATCCGACATCGAGTAACTTCGGCAAAATAAAAAAGGACGGATAACATTTTCATTAGAAAATGCAGTAGCCTACTTTTTTTTTAAGTCCACTTGATCACCTGCACGGATTCCTAACCACACCATTTAAAATTCATTAGTATTAATGGTTTGCTAGTATTGCACATTTCCAGCTACAATGTTAAAGACAGCAGAAGGGTGACTACCCACAGGCCTTTGAGCCCTTCAGGTGCTCTCCATGGCATCCTTGAGGCAGTGTCACACAGTAGGCATAGTCAATTTTTAACAGAGCCACAGTCTCCAAAAAAACCAAGAGCACCTGAGAGGCAAAAGCAGATGTAATTGTACTTTGTCCACCTAGTGTCAATTAAGGAGGTCACAAAGAGGACTGGTAATGCAGGTCTGTGTGCTCGGCTGGGAACAGAGATCCCACATGTCTTGATCTGCCCACAGTCCCGCCTTCTCAGTTTGTATGAGAATTTCACTTACTGAAGGTATTCAGCTTCACAGTAAAAACTGTGATGTAGGTTAGCGCTTTGCCAGGCTCCACAAGAACCCATAGGCTATAGTCCTCAAATACCTTGCAGAGCCTGGAACTGAATTGGCAGTAGTTTTGTTACCACCCTTCTTTATGTGTAGCTTTCACACAGGAAAAACTAAGAACATCTCTCTTTGCTTTTACTTTGGCCAAGAGCATTTTCCAGCATAACAATCTTTGCTAGCCACGCTAATGAGCACTAACTGAGCACACACCTCTCTAAGTGCAAGCTGGTCTGTTCCCCCGAGTTGCTCCAAAAATTGGCCACATGTCATCAAAAAATTATTTGAAAACTTGGTCCTTCGGTATGCTGCTCAGGAAATGATGTACATTACGTACATTGTGGTGACAAACCTCAGGGATAGCTCTTCAAGATGACGGGGAAGAGGACTGCATGGGGTGTCATGTCCTTCCTCACTTACCTCCACCATACTCCAGTCCTTGATTTGCTTGACCTGAGGTGGAAGCTGCAGTGCATCGATGTGGTACACACCACCCACAGGTACCAACTGTTGCAAATCAACAATGTTTTCATCAGTTATGGCCTCTTCTTTTTCATTTGTCTCTTCATGTATCAGCGGATCCTGAACTAATAAATGACCCAACAACAAGAGTTAACATGGTGCTTAAACTAAAACACTGAAATTTCCCACTTCTGTTATTTTTCAGGGTTTTTTTGCACAAAAAGCCCAGGTGCTTGAAGTGCTTTACACTCTGCAGCATTTCAGCACCATCTACTGGTGATCCCCAAATCTTTTAACAAGTAATTGAAACATGCAGAAAGACAAACAGCTGGACTTCTTGTTTTGGTACTAAGCTTTCCAATTGATCAATCTCGGCTCTAACTTTGTAGTCAATTCAAAACGCTTTATATAGGAATAAGGCTTTACTGACAAAATGAGTCACATAATTAATCACAGAAGAATTTCACAACTACACAGTACAGTAAATTCTGGAGAGGTTTAGTAAGATTGTATTGGTATGAAAAGAAATGAGGCAAATAAAAAGATAAAAGGCATCTACAGGTCATATGTTGAAGGCAAAACACATTATATTTATGAAGAGCAAAAGGGATTTAACATGAAACAAGTTTTTAGATAACAAGGATAATTTCTATTTTTTATACGCATTATTATGTATATATTACACATATGTATGAATTTAAGTTTTAATTCATTGGAAAATGTTGTTAGAAGGCATCAAGGCCATGGACACGAATGCCTAGAAATATTTTCTTTAAAAAAAAGCCAGCAAGCCCACATGAAACATTGCACCAGATGTTACAGGAGGACAAAGTTACTGTTGACAAGGATCAAGAAAGAGTGCTCCATACTGTGAACACAGCTACTGTAAGTGTTCTGAAATTTGCTTTTAGAGAGTGAGATAACCTCAAAAAGACAAATACCTACATAAACTGTCTTCAAGCTTTTTAAAAAACAAGTGAAAATGCTGCTTATTTTATAACGTCAGATTTAGTTGCACTATGCAGAGGTTTTATTCTGCTGTATTCAGACAACAACATAATGGCCTTTTGCAGTTTGAGCAAAAAATTTACAGGACGTAAAAACCCTTCTACTACCAGCCACAGTGGTGGCTTGCACTTTAACTTGCTTTTTAAAATAATAATACAAAAATATTTAAGTGCCTTCTAAACAAAATTACTCATTATCCCAAGCTAAATTAACTTCTTAACACTGGTACAACAAAGTCGAATCCAGAGAACTGCAGTAGATCTCGCTCTTTTCCCTGTTGTTGCATTCCTGTTCTTTTCCTCTCGTCTGCCTGGCTGCCTGTTTTCACTGACTTTGTGGTAACAGAGCATCCTTTCAAACTCTGTTCTGAAAAGTGGTTGAAGGGGTTTGCACATCATTAGCATGCCAGCATAAGCATAGTTTCATAAGCCTTCTCTCCTTTTCAAAGCAGATAAACAAGCCTGAAGACATTCAGATATAATTAGTACACTTCTGTGCACATACATCTGTGGTGGGGATTTTCAAAGCCTTACCAAAATATAATAGCAAATTCCTCCAAATAAAGCTCAATTTATATTCTCTTGAAAACCACCTTGTCTGGGTGTCTTTAGGGTCTAGTCTGACAGCTGGTTGCTTGGACTGTGCTCAGCAGAAAGTGCTCTGGGGTGGGATTCGTTTTTTGTTTGGTTGGTTTTGTTTTTTTTTTTTTACAAGAAAAAGTCTGTACAGTTCAGCTAAACTATGCTGAATAGTTTGCAGTTGTGTTATGTAAGACAGTACTACAAGAAAACTCACTCTCATTAAACCAAAGGACACCACAACACTGAAGAAATCTGTAACTTAACTTAAGTGGGACAGATGAATGGTTTTAGTTCCTAGAATTAGGCCCTCTCTTAGCAAAGTGTACCAGCACGTATCTCACTTTAAGCACACATTTAATACTCAACAATACCGGCACTGCCTGCGTGCCTACCATTGCACGCATTTGAATAATTTTTTTCTGAGGAAGTCAATCTCACCAGACAGCCTAGCAGATTCATAAAGATTGTGTGTCTCACCCATAAACATACATAAACATATGTATAATAACACACAAATGTACATAAACATAATGAACATGTACATGAACATAAATAATAAATAAATGAGGTGTGGGGACAAAATCCATTTTCCTATCTATCTGTCCTATTTTCTCCTTGCATTGAACAATCATTAATAGAAATGTCAATAAAACTCAAGTGTTATCAAAACATCAATATATTTATAAACTTTGTTCCATTCGCATAGTGATCAATACCACAATGCTTCCAAGTATACAGAACAACATACTTAGAATAAGTACGTTTGTAATGCTGCACACAACAACCAACCAAATACCTTGTGATGCCATGCCCAAGATTTCTGACTGCGTCTCAGTTTCCTCCTGTGTCTCATTTATATCGCCTGTGCTATTGCTGTTTTCTTTCAATGAGACAGCACTCTGTATAAAAAGCAAAACACTTTTACTCAGACACAATAAAGGAGAGGGTATCACCCCCTTCAAGGAGGCCCAAGGAGAAAGAGTACAGTCCCACTCCTCCAGCAACATTTGCACCAGTCTTGCTATAGGGTCAAGCTTTTAGGAGAAATCATTTCTATCTAGCTAGCAAAAATAATTTTGATTAAAGATTCTCTCCAACTTTGGAACCGGATATATAAATATAAAATAAACATAAACATATATATTTATATAAACACCAGTATAAATATAAACATAAAAATAATTGCTTCATTTCCATGGCAAAGTCCATTTCAACCTCCCCAGATACCATAAAAGCACTTAGCCCTTTAGCAGTATGTGCACTCAAAAATTATGTTTATGTTGATTTTACAGCTAGAAGAGTGACACAGTGCTTAAGCCAATGATGAATCCAAAGCCATACTGAAACTCTGCCAGAACCCCCACTTGGCATCTTAGCCTGTGCCTTGCTCATGGTATTTATTCCCTTTCTCACCCTGTTTTCTATTTCCAAAACATTACCCCAGGTTTCCAGCCAAATTTCCAACCCAGATACAAATTCATCCCTGTCATAGCAGACTCTTCTGGCAGCAGAGCAGTAGACAAAGGGCAGTTCAGTGTACGAGCCATCCATCTGGAGGCACAGGCACCTCCTGTGCCATGTGCTGTGCCTGCCAGTGCTTGGGAAGAACACGCATCTCCTTAAACAGGATAGAAGGTGAGGGGAAAGAAGTCTTGGCTCACATAAACGTGGGGGAAATCAAGGCAGAGCCAGACAGGGGGAGAGACTGCAGTAGCTGAGAGAAGTGGTGTCTTCGGGGGAAACAGGAAAATTCACAGAACTGGATTCAGAGAGAAAGAGAGTACGATCTGGGAAAGAAGAGAAGGAGCTTGAAGAAAGTCTGAAAGGTCTGAAGGTAAAAACTGCCGAAAGACAAGATTTGCCATTCAAAAAAGAAAACAGGAACCAAGAAAAATGGGATTTCAAGCACTGATTCACTCCAAAGTTTTGGGGACTGAAAAGGAAAAGGCAAAGATGGTTCCTCCAAACATACTAAAAGGTGTAAAACACAATGGTTTACAGTTATTTGTGCAGAAATTTTAAATAGAGAATCCAAGTCATTTATCTGCAGTTCACAGGTGATGCCAAAAGTGACAAACCCCAAACCCAGTGAGAAGACTACAAAACCAAGCAAGCCCCACAACACCCAAAGCCAACAGACTCCACTGAAGAGTGTTGATGAAACAGAAACAGATCTGGGAAAGCCCTCTAGTGGCAAAAGCTCCAGCATGCAGACACGGAGCAACCAAGGAGCTGCACAAGCAGCACCTGCTGAGCTCTGAATCCCATTCTGCACGCTGCGAATTTTCCTAATCCTGGATTCCTGCAGTGATTTTATGGGCTGTCAGTTTCTCAGAAGCAGAATCCATTCATCTGGACATATGTCACAGATCTATGGAAATATTTCACAACGGCACCTGACATTCCTCACAGCTTGATCCTACTCTTAAAACTGCCACCCAAATGCCAACTCACGCATGCCAACTGCACGGCAACTACCACACCCTGTCCACGTTTCCCTTACTACCTTCCATATGGCAATCATTGGTCATTCATCCTTCCATTCTCTTGAGCAGATCGATGATGCAGTATTAACACAAGTTGCCTTTTTCTAGAAAACTTTTAAGAACGTGGCTCTCCCAGGCACAGGACATTAAGAAGCTGTTACACTGCAACTGGGCCTGAAGAACAGCGGCATAGTAGAACACCCTCTTGTGAGATTTTTTTATCTACCTTTCTCCCATCAGAATACACTTCTTCAGCGGGCATGCTGGGCTCTTCTCTGGCTTTCTTTTCCTCTTCTTCTGGTTCTTCCACATGGCCTTTTGAAAGCTGAATTAACTCTTTGCTATCTAAGACTTCCAATTTCAGCACACTCTGACACTGCAGCCAAAGCGGGGATACATGATCATAATGAGTATGCAATATGCGAACAGCTACACTGCTCACAGCCAGTGACTTTGGAAGATCAAATCCATGCTGTGCATCACAAAACACATGCTTTTTGAACCTGTAAACAACAAGGAAAACCAGTAGCATTCCCTAGTCAGATTTGCAGCACTTTTATATTACTTCATAAGTATTCAAACTGATGTTCTACACTAAAAGTCACCTAAATTCTCTTTTTTTTTCACATGGCACAGTCTAGGAAATAGAGTATGATGCCACAATATGCTTTCTGCCTTGTACTGACAGCTGTCAGTAAGCCCCTCCAGAAAAGCTGCAACTGCACTAAGGGGATCAGGAGCTGCAAAAATAGCAGACCTGATAGGATGCCAATGAGGCAGAATCAGACAACAGCTCTTCTACAGAGTACTTTCCTGGTAAAATTGACTAATTTAATGGGCAAATCCTACACAGGTGAAGTCATCAGCTGTCTGTGTTACATCAGTCTCAGCATCTTCCATATAAATCCCAAAGAGATACACAGATGTAAAGACAATTTTGATAACCAAGAGTATTACACAGCCACCAAACCTTGTGGCAGCGTCAGAAACAGGCTAAGAGTGGAATAGGAGGCCAACTTGCACCAAATCAAGTATCTAGCCTGAGAACTTGGGTTCTTTCATCAGATATGGAAGTTTGTCGCTCATTGCAATTCCTGCCCAACCAAAGCCAGAACAAATCAAATAATACGTATTTTTGGATAAGATCAGCTGGTCACAAGTTCTAAAAATCTTCTGGTAAAGTAACATTTATTTTTTAATTCTTGGTTGAAAACTTGAAGTGTGTCTCTAAGCTGACCAAAAGGCTTGAACACTAACCCAGACAGGCTCTCTCTGCAGGTCAGTGTGACACTGCTCAGGACCCAGTCTTAAAGTCTAAAGTCATCTTAGCAAAGCTTACAGCTACAGGTCCTTGGTCAAGGCAAAGTCCTTTTATCAATTTATTCCTCATATTTGTAGAGTGGGAGTAGGAAATCCACTCAAAAATCTTGTTTTGAAAAAATGTATCAGTTAAACAGTAATCTAATTAAAACAAAAATCTTCAGTTCAGAAGCCACTACAGAGGATGTTTGCATCCCGGGCTCTAGAATCTTTTATCTAACTGGGAACCGCACACAAAGTATCGTTCCACCACTTTGCAAGCAGCTGTGACAGCTTAGAAACTATTATTTCATGCATCAGCAAGAAACATTACTTCCAGAAGAATTTCAATTCTCCGCGAGAGCTTTATCATTTTCCATTTAAAACTGTATATATATATATATATATTTATATGTGTATATACACATATAAACCACTCCTGTTTCTTGAACAAAACTCTGATGTAGATGTAACCAGTACTTTCCTTAGCAACAGTATTGGTATGAAATCCATCAGTTGTGAGCGTGTGGAATGAATGCTATTCAACATGAAAAAGATTATGAGAAACTGCTTCTTGGTGTTCACTGAATTTCGGTGGACAAGGCCAGGCTTCACTTCAAATTAAGAATTTCAGTATGCTGTACCTCACTTTCTTCTTCAGATTGGCCCAAATACAGAAGGTAACATTTTTATCCTTGATGACTCTCTGCATATTTCCAGTTTCAGAATCTTCATACCTACTAGCTGTCTACAAAGAAAAAAGCCAATCAGATCATCTTGTCTTCTTATTTATATAACTTCGATGTACTTAAATTTACACTTGCATAAATAAAAAACTGACACGCAGGAATAAAAATACACCAGATGAAGCTCAAAGTACTATAATATTACAGTTATAAACTCAAATCTCTTTGTTAAAATGTGAACTATGTTCTTTTTCTTCTTCTGACTTCCCCAATTCTTTCAGCCCAATACTGGCAGACCTTACATTATCCCCTTCAGTGGTACTGCCTGTCTCCCTTAATCATGTCCCCTCAAAAATACCTCTCAGGACAAGTTCAAAGAAAAAAAAAAAACCAGACTTATTGAGAAATAAAGCACCCCTATCCCACAGATGCTGCATAGATTATTGTATAATTTTCTCAATATAAAACTTGTGAAATTATAATTACATTACGAATTTCACACTAAACTCAGTAAAGACAATCAAGAACTTAATATTTCTTAATTTGCTGAGAGTTTTGACTCTGAACATACATCTGGTTCACTATTTCCTTTACTCCTTTTTTTATTTCCTCTAGCAATATTCTTTTGCTAAACATACTTAAATATATGATTAATATATTTAAAAGAGCAAGCAAGGTCACTACTTATAGGTGCAATCCAGAAAAATGATTCCTGAGTACATTTTCATTTTCTTCTTTAAATACGCCACGCTTCCCAAGATCTTAGTTTAAAAAATATTTTAGTCATATGAACTTGTATTAAAAAAATCTTACAAGCTAACCTGATGAGCTGCTTTTCACATCTGCGATTTTTGTACAGTCAACTAGCTTCAATTTAAATCACTGAGACAAAATAGAAAACAAATTTCATACAGCACCCCTTGTTTTCAACATCTCCAAATCGCACAATATTTCACAAATATTTAATCTTAGATGTCTTAATGAGGGGAATTTCCACTGAAAAGCTAAGATCTGCAGGGCTTTTGAAGAAATACAAGTTCTGGTATCTGCCATACACATCATTTGGAAACTCAAATACTAAATTTGGAAACTGAGACACTAATCTCTGTGACAACTTAAGAACGAACAAAACAAACTATCAATCACAAGACACTTGTAGCTAACCTTATGTGCGTTGCACATTTTACAACTTCCAAGTAGTAAATCTTACTTACTTTCAGCAGCTGCTCTGTTGCTGCATTGTACTTTTGATGAAGCAGATTCTGCAATTCCAGAATAGATTCCTGGTACTGGACTGTTTCTTTTTCTGTTATCTCACTTGGGAGTGTGTCCAATAAAAGAAACTGCAACTTCTCAATTAACTAGAAGACATTATATGCGGAAAAATTACCTTTGTTTTGACATCACTCTTAATATACTCTGTCTTCAGTCATAAAAAATGAGACAAATCTGCTTCCTTTGTACCTACACATATCTTTGTCATAGAAACAATCTTTTTCTATTGTATCTTTAGAAACTGTGCTAAGCCAGCATCATCAGACAGTCAATCATGCAAAGTGCTGGAAATTCCAGGGTCAAGTTTGCCTTCCCTTCATTCATCTGGTCCAATTCCTTCATTCCTTAACCTGTAGGCTGTGAAATCTTAGCTTATGAAATAGATCATTTATTGAACCGGATTGGTCATATAAAGAAACCTTTTGGTCACAAATTAGTTTCAGTGGAAAGCTTACAGCTTTATTTTGGAACCGTATTTTCAATAGTAATAATTTCAGCTATGAAATCTTAAAAAAAATAGGAAGACATACAGCAATTGCATTTTAACTGTCAGAACAAACCTTATTGTGAAGTTTGAACACTGTCATAACGTTGTTGTCTTCCACTACATGCTAATATCTTAACATCTAAATGACTGTATAGAACTAAAAAACTCCTAGCTGGCCAAAGTGACCTGCAGCACTGAGATCAAGGGAGGATCGGATTATTATATTTTATGCCTGCTTTCCAGACTTGCCAGACTCTTCTTCGTCTTAGCCTGGGGAATTGCAGTGCTGCTGCTGCTCATTAACGGTGTGGCAAAGCAGCAGCAGAATTGTAACTACTACTGTCTTTTTTATGTGGCATCTTTATCATGGTCTACCTTGACGTGTCTCACACTTCAGAGTGTTTAACGGTTTCCTCTAAAAACATGTAGAACTGGAAAGAAATGCTCACGTGTTTTAGACCAAGAGAAGACAGACAATCCTTTTGACGTAACCTTGCACTTGCAGTAGGGGCGATACAAAAATGCCTTTCTTCTAGTGTCACATAACAGTCTACTGAGCATGCAGTGCAAGGTGGTATAGGCTTACAGGACCTGAAGTAGCCGCAATGCTTCAGCACTGGATGGGAAACACACAGCGAGGAGAAGGACATGTGTTTGTGGGAAAGATGTGACAACATGGACAAGAGTGGCAAGAAGGAGCCCAAGTGGGCAATTGCCAGGCTTTTTTCTTGGGTTGCAGTGTAGAAGAGAAAGGCAGGAGTTATCTGTTGAAATTCTTGGAAAGGACCAGCACATTCCCCGCTGCGTCAGAAAAAAGCAGTATGTGGAAGGTGAAAACTGCAGCACCTAGAAAGCATTGCAAGGTAGGAAATCTAACACTTGGAACCAAACCAGCCCAATGAAATTTGTATTACACATGTGATTTTCTCCCCCAGTTTCTGGAGGACCCCATTTAACTTTCTGAAAACCACTATAAAGTTAGCATAACTGAAAATAAAATCCTAAAGTTACAGAGCAGGCACAAATTGCTTAAACACAAACCATCAGTGGTTAGTTGCTTACATTCTGGGAACTCCTGTTTTTACATAATGCTTTACTGGCTCTATGTGTTTCACAGTAAGGCTGCTGTCCACTGAAGTGCCTACATATGATGTGAGCTTCTGTGTTCAGGCTCAAGACTGTTTAAAGCATACATAACAGGGAAGATGGATGTTGCAATGCTAGTGTTCAGTCTAAAAACATTATACACAAATCCCTTAAATGCACCGCATATTTAAAGTCGTCTTTAAAGTTAACAATAAATGAGTAATTAAAAAAATGTAAAAACTGAAGAAAAACATTTAAGTTTTGAAGGTTATAGCCAATTTCAGTCACTTCATGGCAAAAAAAAAAAAAAACCACCAACCCAGGAAATAAAAAAGAAAGGAGGAGGGGGCTCTTAAGGATATGTTATGGAAAGCTTAAACTGAAAAATACAATTTTAACACTTACATTTAGCACCTGTTCTCCCTTCTCCATCACGAGTTGAATGTCCTTGTTTTGATCTTCACGCCATAAGCTCATGAAAGTATTTATTTCCTGCAGTACAGTCGGGTCAGGACTTCCATCACAACTGAGGTAATGCTCCCACTATAGAAAATGTTCAAAGAAAAGTAGATATGGGCATGGGGTGCAAATGACTATCATTACAAGAAAAAGGAGGATTCTGAAAGACAAATATATTCTAGTGATACATTCACACCTGCATCTAAACAGGACTGTAACACCACCTGGCTTATCACTACATGAGAAAAAAAAAATGGTTTGCTTTGATAGTAATGTGTTAAGAGATTCCTGCCCACCTAACATTTGTTGTTTATACCTACTCATTTATCAGAGGTTTCTGTTCTACTAGGTATGTCTACAAAAGCAATGAATTCAGTACCTGCCACAAATGGGAGACTGAAAGAATAAACAACTGAGAACATAAACGAGGAATCAGTGCAGATGGAAGAGGCAGATGGTTCTCAAACCAGATACTGCCAACAAAAGTAAAAATTCCTACACTGGCAATACAGCTGCTTAAGAGCTTTCTACGCCAACATGTTTATTCCTCTTTTCTCTGCCTCTGAAGGAGATTTCCTCCTCCTTACCAGCACCAATTCAGCTGTTACAGAAACCTCTGGGGGGGATGTGAAACCCTAGGTTTTTTTTTCTAATAATTTATTTTCAAATCAATTATTGGTCATTCTTATGGGTGGGGGAAGAAAAAAATGATCAGCCAAAAGGCTAAACCCACTTAACTCTACATGTGAGTCTAACATTGGCTCATGGGATCAATTTACCACCTATAATGTAATTTTTTTCATCCATATAGTAAGATATTAAGGAATCATTTACTGTGAAGATTACTAACACACTGTTACTGAATATTGCATTACAACGTAAAATGGATCTTCTAAAGCAAAAGCACTTGTATAGTTGCATTCCCAAACACTTCCCTAACCATTTCCACTGGCTTGTTCCACAGCATTTGTTCTTTGTGAAAAAGGATAAATGTAATGATAATTTCTAAATGTTTTTGTTAATCTGAACTGAAATTGTTCAGAAATAGATATAGAAACTCAGCATTTGGTATTACATCTTCTTTTTTTCACCCTAAATATTCTTAACAACAGATTAACACAAATTCTGGTATTTCCCATAATCTACCAGTATTTTATTTGAAGATTTATTTTAAAAATAATAGTTCTATTTTGCCATTACTTTTCAAAACAAAACAAAAAAATCTTATGTTTCTCCTTCCAAGCCACGCTCTTCATAAACATCCATAAACAACAACTGTTACCTTTCAAAATGACCGACAGATTTTCACACTCACAAAGATAATGAAGTCAGAACTTGTCATCAGCTGAAAAAGGTAATAAAAGTCATCCAAAAGTGTCAAGACATAACTGTGAAGATACCATGCTGCACCCTTGTGGCAACGAAGGCTAAGGGCACACCGGGCTACCCCAGGAAGAGCGTGACCAGTAAGCCCAGGACTGCTCCCTCTGCAGGGCTCCTGAGGCCACATCTGCAGTGCTGCATGCAGTTTTGTGTCCCTCAGAACAAGATAGAGAAAGAGAGGCACATTGGGGGGTCCAGAGGAGGGACATTGAGATGGTTAGGGTTCTGGAGAAAATGACACATGAGGAAAGGCTGAGCTTTGTTAGTCTGTAGAGGACTAACAAATGCAATCCACCAGTACCTAGAGGGGGATTACAGACAAGACAGGGGCAAACTTTCCTCAGAGGCACACAGGGATGATGTGTCATGACGATTAGGCAATGATCACAACCTGTAACAAGGGAAATGCCAATTGGACTTAAAGAAAAATTGTTACAAATGAGAGTGGTAAAGCAGTCAAACAGGTTGCCCAAAGATACTGTGGTATCCCCATCCTTAGAAATTTTCAAAACCCAACTGAGCACCTTGATCTAACTTCAGTTTGCCCTGCTTTGTGCAGGAGGTTGAATTTCAGAAGTCTCTTCTATCTTGATTCCAAATTTGTTCTGCAGAGGCTTTATAAAGGATTAAGTGATATACAAGACAAAGTGAAAATCCTTGTGTCCACAAATCTATTTTACCTTACCTGCGACCAAACTGACCAAATCTCATATCAGATTTGTTACTGAATGATATTTCTGCAAGATGGTCTCACAAAAGTGGAATGTTCTACTAGTGTATTTCCACACATTACTATTTAAAATTTAACTTTACAGGCATATAGTACTATTGGGTGATGATTCAACCACCATGTATGCCACCCTAAACTGCAGACATTAACTCTTAGCTGCATTTTCACGTATTTCCAGCCGTGATGTCTGACCCAGATTTGTGCCATATCCCTTCAAAATTTTGGCCAACCACTTTCCAAATGATGACCTGTGATATCCTGGAACTACTGGAACAATTGCCAAAAATTCTACAAAAGTATTTTTAAGCCATGCTAGAACTGTTTTTATGGAATGTTTAAAAGTAGAATGAATTAAACAATTAGAAGAGAAAGGACAAACACCAGAACACCTGAAACTACAGGTCCTCTTGAAGGCTGGGATAACCTGGGGGGCTTTAATCAGCCAGACAGGCTTCTCTTTGCCCAGGCGTACACCAAAGTCTAGAAGATAGAGGAGAGTGAGCATGGCCAGTTAATACCTTGAGATGGAACTTGAAATGCAGTCACAGCACACACCTAAGTTCAAGGAATGGAAGCATTCCTGGATCCTCTGTCCTGGAGACATAGCCTAAAGCCTCTTCACCGTCAAACCTCCATGACACTGGGCAGATTTGGGAAAGAAAAGTTACCTTTGCATATGCTCTACAATCTGTTTTCCACTGCTGTGCAGACAAAAAGTTCTGTTCCAGTGAATGAAGTTCTGCTAGTTCAGATACTCTTCGTTCATGATCCTGTTAAAACACATGTATAACAAATGGAGGAGTTAAATATTTGGTTACTTCTTACAATTATTTTATATCAAAGAAAAAAATTGGGGTATTTGAACGAGTTATCATTTCAACAATTCCAAACACTGATAACTTGCTTTTATATAAATCATTTAATTGAGAAGACTGCAGTAGTTCACAATATGTTATTGTCATTACATTAGTTGCTGAGCCATATGATAAACATAATGTGTCATATGATGGTTAACCTCTCACTTGAACAGTTTCCATATCATCATGCTGAAACTACCTCTAATGAGAGCTACTAAAAAATGTAAGCATATGTTGCAAAAATGTGTGCAAGATGATTTTATTTTTTTCTTTATAATTTCTATTATTTTAAATTCCCCTTCTTCCTAGGGAGAAAAAAAAAAATCTGTGAAGGACAAGAGGCACAGGCAAGAGTGACTTTGTTTTGGGGGGGAAAAAAAAAGGAAAAAAAAATTTTTGTGGTAAATCTTTTTTTTGAAAACACGAAACTATTTAGATATTATCTGTAAGTTTTTGTTCTGAATTTCGGTTCTCTCAGAAAAATAAACATACATGTTCAAATACACACACACATATATATACACACACACATGCTCACAAATCAATGCAACTGCCCTAACATGTAACCACTTCTAAAATTTATACCAAAATTATCTTGCACAACTGTACCAAATGTAATTGTGGGGAACATAAACAAAACCATATCCACTTGGAAGTATAGTGGAAATGGAGGGGAAAAAAGTATTCATTCAAACATATCCCAAAAGTTAATGTATTAAACCACAGCATCTTTATGTATCAAACCCAGGGAAAACTCTCTCATCTCAGGGAATTTTTCTGAACCAAAGCCAAATATTGGTGTAGTGAAAGAATACTATAGAAAAAAAAATCAGCACCATTTCTCTTGACTTTACATCTATTGTCTTTTACTCAATTATTAACCCAGCTCACTACCTTCTCAGTTTGCAGGGTCTTATACGAGAGTACCTTCCAGTGGCTTGGCTAGATTTTCCGTGATTAATTTAATCTAGTGATGCCAGAAAAATCCCTCTATATTGTTTCCAATGTAAGGGACATAAGGAAATTCCTTTCCCTTCTCACACTAAATTAATAATGGTTTACAGACTTTATCACCAATTTAGAAATAGGATTACAATTTTTCTACAGAAAAATTTTTCTACTATTGAGTATGAACTAACTATTGCCACAAGCTTTTCCATTTGCTCTTGTTCAATTCTCTCCTTTTCAAGTCTTGCTGCTTCTTCTTGTTGAGCTTGCAATTGGGCTTCCTCTGAAGATAGGGAAATACATCAAGAGCATAATTATATTTTGCTTAATAAAATAAATTATTTTTTTATTAGCTGCAATGACAAAACCACCATAATAACAAGCTACATAAAATTCTGTCTTATATTGCCCAGAAATCCTCCAAATGAGCCAAATTAATTTGAATCATAGTACTAAAACACACTACCTATGGCACTACCCCTATCAGCCTGTGACAATACAAGTGGAGACAAAGATCAGCCCTCTTCTTCCCTTCAGAAACAGCAGCAGAAGTGCCCTCTCCCTTGATCTACAGCCTGAACAGGACAATGTCTATGGTGAAACTGCCTGAGTGGTTCAGTCCCAAGTTACCCCTCTCCTTTCCTACCTATAGCTAGTCTTCTAGCTATTTGTTCACTGAAATCCTCTTCAGGATCAGTTACTCCTGATCACAGCTTTAGCTTTTATTTGCTGCCGTAAGGACTAGAAAATTGGGAGGATGTGTAAACTAAACTTGATTTCAACCTCTAAACCTTCATCTTAAGCTAGCACAGCCTACACATCAATCCAGATGTTCCCAAATGGGGGCTTGAGTGTTACTGCCAACACATAAATCACTTCAAGTTATCTGTGTTGCATAGAGGCAAGAGCAACGGCAGTTCCCAAATCTGCCTGTACTCACCTCAGCTGCTACACCCACCCACAAAGGTTACTCGTGATTACTAGTCACTTACTATTACTAGCAGTCATAGAGCGCCAAGCCATCAGGTTGGATTAATGGCAGAAAGGGGAGAAGAGACGGGTTTGATGTTCAGACAAGGGTATTGGGTTGTGATACTAAACTGCAGAAGCAGACATGTTCAGATAAGGAGGACAGGTAAGTCATGCAACTGGGATTTCATTTTAAGTGATACAGTGATACACAATAGAAAGATCTTGAAGAAGTAGGCAGAGAATCACTCAGTAGAGACAGAAGAAGCCCAAGCAAACTACACTTTAATATATCCTAGTTTGTAGTCAGCTTAACTGCTGCCCCTTCAGAACACTAGCTAGCTTCCTGACAACATAAGTACTCTGTTGGGCTTCTCTGGAAAAAGTCCTTTTTAGAGAATTTCTCTTGACTACTGATTACTAGGCTTGAGAGAAAAGGGGCAGGGTGGGAAAGAAATGCAGTGTTTTGTGGTTTTCTAACTGTCTGAGAATATTTCAAAAGTTAATGGTTAAAGAGAGGAAAAATAATTCTTCCAGCCACCCTCCTTGCCTAGTTCCTAACGCAGTAGAAATAACTAGAGAAAAGAGTATGGCTCTAATAGGAAAGTGAGATGCGGAAACAAATAACATAGAATTTGATCCACACAAGAAAAGAGAGTGGAATCACCTGCGCTTGTGAAATAGAGATAGATATGGATGCACATACAGTTTAGGAAATTACTTTCTGTCCATTTATTTAAAATAAGTGATTTCTGCCATCATATACTCTATAAATGAAGTGCACAGTACCTTCCTCTTTCAGCCTTCTTTCTTCTTCTTCTTTCTGTAGTCTCAGTTGTTCAGCTTTGCTAACTTTCTTTTTGCCACTGGACTTAATGTTTGCCATAAATTCAAAGGAAACAAATACCAATATTATTTTAATACATTTTGGAAGGCATTTGCCCTCTATAACTTTGTGTTTCTAATGTGATCCCTGAATTTTAGACTCCCTACACAGTCAGTGAAGCCTCCAGAACAGCAACCCACATCCTGGACTCAATTTTCTTCTCATTTTCATGATACAATATATGCTCTTACAATTAACATATTATTTTATGCTAGACGTTCCTGAAAACGGCCACAATAGGAGAATATTAAAATCTCTTCTTTTAATGTAGAAATTGAATAACAGGTAGATCAGCTAAGGAAGTAGATGTTACAACTTCAAATGTTTTAGGAAATATTGGGAAATGTATTTTGGGACACAGACAAATCTGGTGTTTGGAATCACCTAATTCACAAGACAACTAACAAAGAGTTCTTCTCTCTGTTGTAAAATCCTAACTGCAACTCAAGACAGTTAACTGTTCATCATCTAGCCTAATCCTAGAATAACTATGTTTTAAATTTGGGTTTCTCAGAAATCATTTTACGTATCAACTCTTTGTGATCTGGGTATACGTTTAAAAAAAAAAAAAAAGAGAAGGTAACATGTAAGACCTAGTCATCTAACAGATTAACTGAAATAGAACATTTATTTTTGTCCTGTAATTCACAGCATTCAGAGATTTCTCACTGATGATAGACATAAAAATTTTACAATTGGATCTGTTCACATGAGTCCTCTTTGTCTTCAAGAGACTTGGCCAGCTAGGATATGGAAAGCATAATCCTCTTTCGATTTGAAGATGTTTGTTAATGGCCCCTGGATTTTTTTGCACCAGCAAAAAAGAAACACACTTGAATGTGTTCTTTGGGGGGGAGAGGTGGATAATTTCATTATCACTGATTTACAAATAATCCACAGGATGAATTTTTGCAATCCATTTTCCTGTGGACTTCTGTCTGCTGTCCCCCCTACCCACCACGTCCAGCGCCCAAGCCTGTGGCTCAAAGCTGGAATGTCGGCGCTCTGCCCAGACATCCGCTGCCAAGCAAACCACAGCGGCTGCGCTCACCACCCTCCCTCTAGCAGCTCTGCAGGAACACGGCTCAGCCTCCTGGCAAAAGGCATGTGAGATTAGGGTCCTGGAGATGCCTGTTCCTCTTCCGTATTTGATTGAGCCTGACCAACCGACTCAAAAAATACAGATTAAAAAATAAATTTCTTTTTAAAAAGCATATTTCCATACTATTAAGGTGTCATAACACCTTCATTATGACAGATCCTCTTAAAAATATTGTTTTGTAGACAATACATCCAGAAGTAACTGATGCTTACCTTAATTTTAGCATGAAGTGCTTTGTAATTTTACTCATATTATTTCAGAAGTAAGAGAATTGTGCTGGCACACGATCTAAAATGAACACTGCAAGGGTCAAAGTGCTGTGTGTGAACTAGAGCATATTTCTGCCTACCTACCTTTTTTTTCTTTTTTGCACCCTAGAAGATCAGAGGGGAAAAAAAAGGCAAGTGAGCATCAGAGAACAGAGCACTGGGGATAAAGGAATCATTAGAAAACACAACTATTCTGTAAAATTAGATGAGATTACTGAGCAACTGTAATGACAATAATTTCAATATTGCAGAAAATCAGCCACTAGCTACTGTTATGTTAAAAAACCAATGAACAACAAATATGCAATTTAGTCTGAGAATAATTTAGACAAAAGTGTTTTCAGTGTTTCTGAACTCATCAAGTGATACCACGTGCTATTCCTAATTACACTGAATGACTTCATGTGATGACCTAAAAGAACACGGGAACGCCACCAAATCTTTTGTCATTCATGGTGAAACTGCACATGAAGTGAAGAAATGTAATCTGGGGACTTCTCCAAACGACTGCGGGAAATAAGAACCGGTTCTAGAGAGCGGCACATCTAACAGCGAATCCCTTAGTGCATTTACTAAACAACTGCCTTTTCTGTGCAACGTCTAAATACTGCCCTGTGACTTCAGCTAACTTCAAAGTGACTAACGACCCACAGGAGAATATTCCCTGTGGGGTGGAGCAAGGGGAAGAAGGACGAGGCGGGCTGTGCACCGGCACGCAGACAAGTTTGTTACACCGGGGCGATTCTGACAAGAGTTTTGGTCACCCCCAAGCTGGGATTCACCTTAAGCTGCCATGGTCACAGACCGCAGCACCACAAGTTAGACCGGGGGATTGCAGAAAAGCTGACCAGCCCTTCAGGCGCTTTTTTTCAGTCTTTAATCTTTTTTTCCACACGCCGGTATTTCAGTAGCGGGTGTGGAACACTCCAGCCCAACCCGGACCCCCTTCACCCCCGAATCAGCGTCTCACGGCGCCTGTTACCGTTGCTCTCCCCTTCCATCCTCACCTGCAGGAGCTCAAAGCCCTGCGGCTACGCCGGCACTAGCAAACGGCCCGGGCCCACCGCCCGGGCCCACCGCCCCGGCACACGCCGCTGCCTCCTGCCCGCGTCGGCGGCAGCAGCGGCAGCAGCAGCAGCAGTAGCCGAGAGCGCAGGCGGGGCTCCGCGGCCGTCCGCAGCAAAACGCGCCTTCACGGCCAGTGCCGCAGCTCGGTCACCCGGGCCGGGCAGCAGAAGCCCCGGGCAGCAGAAGCCCCGGCCCGCCCCGCTGTGGGGTGCGGGCCCCGGAACAAGCCGACCTGAGCCGCCCCAAGCCCCGCGCTGCCCCCAGCCCGCTCTCACCATGGCGCCGCCGCCGCGTTGCCGAGGCGACCGGCCCCTCCTTCCACGTGCTGCCGCCACCAATGGCGTCCTTCCTCGCCCCGCCCCGCCCCGCCCCGCCCCGTGGCGCACCCCACCGAAGGGTCGTGCCTCCCGTTACGGCTTTGCCGTAAAGCGGCGCCAGCGGGTTTACGGCGCGGAGCTGGTGAGGCGGTGATCTTCCCCTTCTTCCCCTGCTCCCCGCAGGTCCCGGCCGGGAGGGGGAGGAAGGGGGTGCGGGGGCCGCGGGGAGCTGAGCGCCGGAGGCGCAGTGCAGGGCGACAGGCACCGGCTCCCGTCGGGAAAGTAGGGGGAGGCGGCAGCCCGCAGGACGGGCCCGGGCCCCGGCGGGCCTGCGGGAGCCCAGCCGCTCCCCACGGGGCCGGGAGTGCCGCCGGGGGAAGCCGCACTGGATTCCTGTTGCTTTTACTTACAGAAATAAACATCGCTTTACTTCGCTACTCGCGCCATTTTGCCGGCCCGCACTGGCCTTAGTTCGCAACGCACTTAAACGGCTTTAAAAAGGCAAAGTTTATGAACGCAGAAGTTGCAGGAATTCCTAGTTTTGTATCTCTCTGCGTACCGCTGAGTGTGTGTATCCACGGACGTATGCCGATATAAACGTTTCTTCAGCGGAGCTGCCAGGCGAGCAGTCGGGTGGGGAGAGAACTGGGAGCACGTCAGCGAGCAGCCGGTGAACAGCACCAAGATAAACCAGTGCCACAAGAGCCGAAAGGTTCTGGGGGTTCCTTGTTTTCTCTTTGAGCTGAGGAGAGGTGAAAGGGGAAAAGAGAAAAAGAAGCTAAATGGAAACAAAAATTAAGGCAAAAGAGGAAGCATCAGAATAGAACCAGAGAATAACAGAGTCAGAGCAAACAGGGCTCAGTCAGATAAAGGAGTGTGTGAGAAACCCGGCAGTTCCTGCGGGGGGTGAGGCTGGGATTTACTGACTCCCGTGGAAGGCTAATGTCAAACTGATTGTTCTTCAGGTAAAAAATAATAAATCAGACAAGAATAGAGAGTTCACTGAAATGTGGGAATGGCCAATTCTTTGAGAGGCGAAGTGTTGAATTTATACAAAAATGTAAGTGTCTTAAATGCCACGAGCACTTTCCTTAACCAGACAAAACCCTTTCACTGCACACTTGGTTTATTAAAAAAAAAAAAAATTTTTTTGTTTTTTTTCCCCTCAAGCTGCTGTACGTTGGAAGGGAATATCCCAAAGGAGCAGACTACTTTAGAAGCCGTTTGAAAGCAGCTTTTCTGAAAAACAAAGATGTGAAAGATCCTGAACAAATAAAGCAACTAATTGCACGAGGAGAGTTCGTTATAAAAGAGTTGGAGGCTTTGTACTTTCTCAGAAAATACAGAGCTCTGAAACAGCGCTACTACAGTGATGACAATCAGTAACTGGTGCTAATGACTTTGCATGTAACACTACAAATCCATAAAAATAATAAAAAAGATGTGACCTCAAAAGAAATGAGATGCAAATCCTTCCAACCCATCTGAAGTACAAATAAGGACTTTGTTTCCCGGTAAGGAGTTGCTTGAAGGATTGGGTTTGTATTATATGGCTAATAGGCGTTTGTCAGCTACTTCTGATCTCCTTGAACTAAAGCTTCAGGTATGAAACAATGGTGGTAACACGATTCTGTTCTGTTGGTCTTTGATACCCATGTTGAGCAGACAGCTCCTCTTCCTTGACAGCTGTGTGTTGGAGTGCCGGTTCAAGGTGCTCCACTTCTCCACCCTCAGGTACTTCTTGGTGTAATCTCTGAATTTCAGAGACTAGATGCAAACATTGTAAGCCCGTGAACAAACACACAAATTACGTTTAAAATGGAAAACGGTTGTTAAGTCTCAGCAGAGGATTTGTGAAGTCCTGTGTGAAGCTTTGTTCTACGTGTTAACCACAGTAACACAGTGGGCAACTCGCATGTGTTTGGTGGCGGTGGTAATATGAAATTACCACAAGACTTCAGCTAATGACCAAAGCTAATTGACTGAGAAGGTGGGGACATTTGGGAAGTGTCCAAAAGTTCCCGTTCAAAAAAATGTAGTTCCCAACCGGCTCTATTAGCTGTATTTGAATAGTTAGCAAGACAATTAATGAAGTATACAGCATTGTGCAGCAAGCTTGTTCAGTAGGAAACGCTGGGTTTGCTGGAATTTCTGTGCTGGGAAAATCCCACTTTGTATAAATGTCAGTATGTTGTAGTAACATTTTAGTGCGTGACCAAATAGCATTGAGCATAAGCATTTCTGTGCTGTCATTTGTGATAATTTTAATAATAAACAAAGGAGCATGTTAATTCCAGGCTGAGGTCACTGCTACAGGCTGCTTGTACTGGAGAGTGATACACAGAAAGATCAGAGCTGGCAGCGCTCGGGGGAAGGATCTCTCATAGTTCCATGGAGGAGATGAATGGTAGGGGACAGAGCTCGAAAGTTTTGCTTCTCTTACAAAAAACTGTGTAGGTGTACAAGAGCATAAAAAGAATACTCATCAGTGTTGATAAATTTGCATGTAGAAGACAGGAAAATTTAGACTTAAGCTTAATGCAGATATTTGGGTGTATGTGTGCTTTTCTGTAATTGCACACTGCTTTCTGCATGCTGAATAAGTAGTGCAGGTAACATTTCCCCCTTGATTTTTGTCTGAAAAACCTGTGACTGGATGTGTTGGCTCATTACGCAGAAATACTCTACTGATAATTAAATAGAAATTTCTGAGCTGCTGTGAACCTAATCATTAAAACCTCATTCATAGTTATTTTCTGATAATACAGTCTTTGTTATACACACCTTTTGGTAGAAGTAGACAATAAGTTTTGACAAGGTAAGGTCACCATCTCGTCAGATGTGTATGGTGCTCACTCTTGCAGGACGGTGTTGCTGCAGTACACAAAATTGATAATAATGCTGTCCTTGTCCAAATGGTGTCAAAAACCCAGGTCCTTGAAAAAACTGTCACAAGAAGGACTGCCCAAAGATCAATGTTTTGCTGCTACATAAGATCTATTTTGCGTGGTAATTCGCTGTATCATTATTGTATGTGCACCGCTTATATGCATTAATTGCTTGGTTGTTTTTTTGGGGGAGCGGTGGGAAGGTGTTAATCTTTTCTTAATTCCAGTAATTCCAGTGCATTTGAAGCCATGCAATTAAAAAATCACAGCACAGCTCCTGAAACCATAATGGGGGAGGACAAAAAAAGCATCATATAAAGAAATACCTCAAGTTGTGAACCTCTAGTTTCTGTATTTTGGTTTAGTTTACAGGGTGTCCCATAGATCTGCTGCGGGGCTGGATGCAGAAGAATCTGAGCATGTGAAGTGAAGCCAGGCACTTCTGGAGTTGGATCTTTTTTAGACCAGGTGTTGCATCTGATGAACATAAAAGCTGTCACTCCAATCACACAAATCTTCCAGAGCTGCTATAGAAACAGTTAAAAACTCCAAGCTTTGTCTTCTAAGGGTCTTTTGAGAAAATTAATCAGAAAGTTGGTAACTGCGCGAGAGTTTGTGTGCACCGGATACAGGAGAGTTGTTCAGCATCGTGGTGCTGCATGGTAAGTGCTACCACCTTGTGGATGCAGAGAATGTATTTGTTGGTCGCTCAGTACCTTTTGCCTCACGCTGATCTATCAGCCTCAAGTAGTACCTTTGTGTTGGAAAGACTTCTCTGGAGATCATCTGGGGTTTTTTGCAGTATGTGATTGTACTGCGTACAGCTCGACCCTAGCCATCAGGTACTGACCACAGTGTAAAAGTTGAGGTAAAGTTACTTTCATGTTCAAGCTGAAATGACTTTTCCTAATAATCAGAGAGGTTTTGTTTAGGAAATGAGTGAATAATTTCTGTCTAGTGCACTGGATGTATTTGTATTCCTCCAAGGGAAAGAAGTATATTTAATTGCATAAGACAGCTGATGTTTGATGGTCTATGTCTCGCGTGATGTACCACCACTAGACATCATATGAACCCATTAAAGGTGAAGCCAGGATGTAGTCCAGACCCAGAGAAAACCTTGGTTAAAACCTGGTGAATTTGACAACAGCCAGAAATCATTATAAGCATTTCAGAGGAAAGAAGAAACAAATAAACAAAACAAACCCAAACAAACAAACAAAAAACCAAAAAAAACCCCACCCAAATAAAACCTTTCAACTTTCTACTGAATCCTCCATTTCCAAAATGAAATATTCCAGACTAGAACTTAAAAGAGCACCAAGAACTGTCTAGAACCCCCAGCTTGGAAGAGATCTTGCACAGTAATTTAAAAGTAAGCGCCTCATTGCTGATACAAAATGCTCAGGCTTGTCCTTCTGAAGTGCAACAGGAACATTGAAAACAGTGGTGTTTGAACACATCTGCTTCAGTCTCATTTAAAAGAAGGTATTAAATTGCTCAAATCTGTGAACAGTTGCTCAAGTGGGCAGGCACAAAGCAGAACCAAGAATCAGCACATGTATCTCAGTGCCCTTTGCAGCATTTTAATGAGACATAAGAAGCAATTCCCAGCACCTGAGAAAACCACACAAGTTGACAGAACTGATTTTAAATGTAAATGAGAAAAGTCCATCAATCCTGTGAAATGGGCTTCAGGGGTCAAATCTCTTCTCTGGTGCAGGAGCATGTGTGCATTGAGAGATTGCATTTGAGGATTGTGATACTGCATTGGAGGAAATGCAGTGCTAGAAGGGTCTGGAGTTAGTCAGAGAAAGGCAGAGGAAGTGTAAAAGAAGAGAAAAAGAGTTCACTTGTCCGTGCAGCTCTTACTGTTAAGTTCCGTTCCATAGTCCTGCTACTGCGTGTCTTCAGCTAAAAGCACAACTGACCACCCGCTGTCCCCTTCCTGTTTATCACACTCATTGGAAGCATTTCCTAACTAAAAGTCAAACAGTCTTCAGTAGGAAGAAGTGATAAAGAAGACCTTGAGATGGAGAATGAGGAGGGTTACACAGAACTTAAAGCCAGGAAGAAAAGCTCCAGAGCAGGTGAGCACATAAGCATTTACTCTCTGCCTTCAGACCCGTTCTCTAACTAACACATCTCTCCAGCTATGTTCTGCTATATTTGAGCTATCATAAAAAACCCCAAATCTGCCCAAATTCTAGTTACTGCTACCAAAGTTGCCGATGATACATGGCAGGATACAGAGAAATGTGATGGCTGGTAGATAAAATGCAGTACTGACAGTGCCACCAACATTGCTGTACTGGTGCTGACAGTCCCAGTACAAAGGGGAGACTGGGAGGTAGAGGCATGTGAGGGAAAACATGAGGCAGCAGCTGTCAGCAAGTTTGGCAGTGGTCTCGGCTCAAGAGCCACTCAAGTTTTCTCTGGGGTTTTTGGTTGGGTTTTTTTTTGTTGTTGTTTTGCTTTGGGTTTTTTTTTGTTGTTTGTTTTTTTTTTTCCACAAAGCACAGCTAAGAGTTAATAATTTAAAAGAAAACTCTAAGTCAGTATCTCACTGTCCAGTAAATTTTTTCAACAGCTTGTGGGGATTTTGTCAAAAGTGTCAGGAGCAGCAAGAGAGAAAGTACAAAGATAAATGCTGGAAGGCTTGAAAGCTCACCCACCCTTGCTAACTTTTATTTCTTTTAAGTGTCCCAGGGAAGAGCTCAGATCATCAGTACCAAGTCCTCAGAGAAATGAGACATCCTGTTTCCAAACAGTTAATTAGCTGTGATGATCAATTCCTGAGAAATCCTAGGGGCACATTTATGTAAGAACCATTTTTAACAGAAAAAAAAAGCAAGAGCCAACACTCAGTGTGGCAGGATAAATCGTGTGTCATTTTATTGACGTAAATTGTGCTGGTTTGACTATTATTACAACAATTTAGCTGAGAGCCTGTTCCCAACTACAGTAAAAGCATGGAAACAGCAAAATTGAGAAAAATGTCAGAGAGCTGATCATAAAAGCTAGCATTTATTTAAGTAAGAATTTTCAGTGGTCTTTAAAATATGTGTCCAATATGTCAAATATGTCAAAATATGTGACATCGCTGTAATGGAGTAGATTGAAGCAGAAAGTCAGACAGAGCCTGTGTGGCACATATACAGAATAGTGTGCGACCACAATCACGCAGTCCACGCAGTGACCAAGTCGGGTTTAAAATGCTCCATCGCCCACCTGCGTGACTGGGCAGCATAACGCGGCAGGGCAGCAGAAAGACTTCAGGACAGCGACTGAAGAACAGTGCTGTCATTGGGCTTGTTAAACAATGGACCGCAAGCGGAGTCGCTGCTTGTAGAGAAGGGCGTGGGAGCTAGAGACCAGACCCAGAGACTCATGGTAGCGTGATATCCATACAGAATACAGACGTATGTTCACTGGAGGGGTTAGAAACGGTCGCAATGTCTCATTGGCATAATCTAGTGCACTCTCTGCGCCGGTCCATGTATATGGAAGGAAGACCACAACGCAGGGCTCCCCTTCCCCCTTACAGTCCCATCCGGTCCTGCCAGTGGTGCGAGCTGCAGAGCTGTCTGGAGAAGCTGGGCCAACGCTGAGCTGTTAGACCACGCTGTGCTGTCAGTGCTGCGGTATCGCTGCTACCAGAGCTCACCCCGGGTAGCTGAGCACTAACCTGAGTATTTACCCAAGTCACTGTTCCTGTTCTGCCTGCAGTCTAACCATTGTGCAAACCATGGCAGAGTTAAGAGTAGACCCCAGATGTCCCAACTGCCTTTTTTATACAAAATCACTGCATAGCACCTGAAGGAAGAAGGAAAATGCACACAGATGCTTAACCATAATCTGTTGCTCAGCTAGTGAGAACTGCATTCTGTTTACATGTATTTGCCATCTAAATAGGGTGGCAATATAAAAACAGTGAGGATTTGCTGTTTGAATGTGTAAAGACAGCTTGTCACAGATACAGCATTTCCCAAGTGTGGTTGAATAGACAAATGAGGAGATAAGATGTTGACCTCTCTGCAAAACGATGATAGCTGGAAACGAGACAAGACGGGCAAGTGTTAGTGGAAATGGGTTTATCAAGTAGCACAAAGTTCAAGTCCTTTCATGACTGGAAATGCAGCTCCATGCATTACATTTTTGAAATTGTAGCATAAAAGCAGAGAACTTTTCAAAGAGCTGATTCACATCTGATCTGGACCACCAGCATTTGAAATGTAATGGGTTTTACAGGATTCTTCCTGGTCTTATTTACGAGTTAGAGAACAAGTTCTCTACAAGGTATAACATATTGACACCCTGTTTCCCCTCCAAGAATGCCATTTCCATGAAATGAAAAATCATCCGTTATTCTCTGACTTTATTCCTGGGTCCTAACTCACGGAATGTTTGCATGTAAAATCTTTTTTCTCGTGAAGTTAAGTTTGGACAAAGAGAACAGTGTATTATGCCTTGGTCATTCTAGAAGGACGTTCACCAAGTGTTTCTGAAAACACTAATGTTAGAAAGCTTGGACGAAAAATTAACTTGACATTTCCTGCATGACTTGGCGACTTCTAACTGTTCTCCTCCCTGCTCCAACGAGTCCTTTGAGGTATCGTAGAATATCTTTTATGCCTCAGTTATTTTAAAAGCTTTGCTGTATTGCAGCCTACACTAACTATGTCACTACCCCTCCCCAGAGCACACTGACAGCCTGCTGGAATGAGTCCAGTGGAGGGCTCCTGAGATAGCGAGCGAGCTGGAGAAATGACACAGGAGGAGAAGCTGAGAGAATTGGCTTTGTGCAGCCCTGAGACGAGAAGGCTGAAGGGAGTCTTACCTTTCTCTTTAACTACTGAATGGGGGGTGGGGGCGGATGTAGAACCAAACTCATCTTGAAGGTGCACATTGAAAGACAGGAGTTGGAACATGGAAAATTGCAATCTGAGAGAAGCAAATTTTTCTTCCTGTGGTGGTGGTCAAACACTAGGACAGGAGCCTGGAAAGGCTGTGGAGTCCCCATCCTTGGAGATATTTAGAAATTTTCGGGACAAAGCCTTAAGCAACCTGCTGTAACCTGACCCACCTTAAGCAGCAGGGTGGGCTAGACGGCCTCCTGACACTCCTTCCAGCCTACATAGTTCTGTGATTCTATGTCAGGATATGTAGAAATCCTGAAATAAAGAGAGCAAGTGACAGAAGCAGCGGGTTTCACTAGGAAGTGGTGTGGCAGGAGTATGACAGTCCCACAAGAATGAATTTTAAGATTGTCAGGTAATACGGAGAAGGAAGATTGACCGTGACTGTGCATTTCCACATTCTTCTGATTGTAATTAAAAGTAATTTTCTTTGAGTTGCAGGGGAGCTCATTTTTGCACCTCTATTCACTGACCAACTGACCAACCAATTCAAGCATCCAGTCTGCAAAGAAGCCCTGTTTAATGCACTGCCACTGAATTGTCCAAACATTTTTTATTACCACTGTAAAGCTGGGACAGTGTCCTTGCTTAAAATGAGCTGTGCCATCACAACTGCTGATCCACCCCTGGTTTAAACCTTCTTTACTCTCTTACTCAAAAGCTACAGAAAAAGCACGAGCCAATAATAATGATATCGGTTGGGTTTTTGAAAAAAAGAAAAGTGACAAAAATCCGTTCACCCCAAACTCCTCACAGCCTCCAGATGTGAACTCTGCCCCTTTGGCTGGAAGCTGCATTACGGGAGATGTTATTTCTACTGAGAAACTCGTGTCACCTGGGAGAACAGTAGAAGGTATCGCTCAGGAAATAAATCTGAGCTCCTGGTGACAGAGCATGAGTCGGAAATGGTAAGCTTGTGAGGCACTCTCTGGTTTAAATATTCTTTTTACTTACACCTTGTGAACCCACGTATCAAAGTATAGCTTTCCATGTATTTCTAGAAGCCATTTCTAATCCAGCTACATTCATAAAAGGCATTGTCTGTGGAAAGAGCTCCGATGATTAGCTTCTGCACGCTAAGAACTATTTGTGTCAAACAGAGGACCAGTAGCGACATTTCATTTACATAGATGCCATGATAGGCCTAGAGATTATCTCCAGCAAGAAGCAGCTGGTATTTGAAGGATTCTTGCATGTTTTGTTCCAAGCCTGTTCAGACCTAAGCTGTCATAAAGGCCTTTCT
Organism: Bucorvus abyssinicus; assembly: GCA_009769605.1. Classification (NCBI taxonomy): domain Eukaryota; kingdom Metazoa; phylum Chordata; class Aves; order Bucerotiformes; family Bucorvidae; genus Bucorvus; species Bucorvus abyssinicus. Next base: position 73,046,963 of record CM020025.1, read on the forward strand.
TTGGGGGACGGAGCTGATTCTCTGTACTTTGTACATTTTAAATGTCACAACCAGGTGTGCACACCAGGAAGAACAGTTTTGTGGACCAAATCCTAACCTGTTCAGACAGTCATTTCTAGAGCATCCAGGAGGGTGATCTGGCAAAATTATCATCTCCCTTCATTGCAGGGTGGGGGGTGGGGGTGGGGGGAAGAGGAGAGTGCGTTAGCTCGTGTAATTCAGATCAGCCTGATCCTCCTCTAAAATGTGCTAGTGGAATGGGCTTGGGGCCAGCAAGGAGCCAAAAGTTAGCTCCTTGATTGCTCCCCTTAACCATCACTAGCCATGGTACTGGATGCAGTTGAGAATCTGAACTAATTCCCATGTGGTTTTTGTTGTTCGGGTTGAGTTTTATTTTTTTCCCCTTCCCAATTTCTTGGAAACATTCTTTGGAATCTTTGGGCATGAAAACCTTGCTGGTTTTAAAATATTAATTACCGCTATACGTTACTGGTGCTGGCGCTTTATGAAGTGTCATTTTTACAAGAGTTCAAAGACATACCTCTCTCTAGGATTTCTTAAACAAACTGAAGGAAAAAGACATTGGCTTTGTTAGGACTGGATTAAGCTTTGATGAGGAGGAAGGAAGATGGGTATGGCTCAATAATCCCAAACATCCAGGACACAGGTGGGTTCCTTCTGGAGTGAATCTGTGTTGGCTTCCATGATATATTCTACAATTGCTGTGCCCAGGCTGTTCAGCCGTTAGACAGTGAGAAAGTAGTAGTAAGATGTCAGGACCCGTACTCCAGTCATGCAGCTCAGCCTATTCTGTTTGTATAAAAATTTTTGTTTATGTAAGGGGAAGGCAGTGGCTTATGGAATTCCGTAAAACTTCTTCAGGTTCCAGAGCAGGCTGGGATGGTTTTGTGTGCTGTTTTTCTTTTAATTTCAAGTCTTTTGAAATGGCTATCATGAAAAGCCGCTAGGAACTTCAGGCTTATGAGACTTTCCGGACTCCTGTGAGTACAAGTCAGTCTTTTTAAAATAAACAACTCCCCCTCACGTTTATGGAGAGACAAACGTAGTGCTGTTCATCTCAACTTGTAACATGCTGTTTTCTGGAGCAATGGGACATGTTATTGCGAATGGTTTGGAGCTGATTGGCACTGGAAGTTTGGTGCGGCTCGACAAAGAGCTGGACAGTGAGATGAGAATGATGCTGACGCTTTCAAAATCACAGCAACTGACTGAGCGGGAGAGGCTCCATATGTCAGCGTTGGACCTGTTTGCCAGTGGGTAGGTCCCCTGTCATCCCGTTTAAAGGACTGTGAAGAGTTTTAGCTACCACAGGTGGAAGCGATAGTTGGTAGTGGTGTTGCCTGACATGAGCTGACATCTAGAAGAGGATGAGGGTGAGATGGTGGTGGTTGTTCTTGAGTTTCCCTCTCCAATCTGTAAGCACCATGAGTAGTGAGCAGCACTGTAGGAGGGGAAGCACTTGCTCTATTGCCACCACTTCATATCATGAAGCATTCCACATTTTAAATCTGTCATAGGTCTGTCTGTGCAATATATATTTTCAAACTAGGAAACTACATCTTTAACTACAGTAAGGTCCACTGTAATGTAACATAGACTTGGATCCACAGAAGCAAAGCTACAGACAGACTTTTCTTCTCTCAGTTGTCTTCCTGTGGCACAACCTGTTTCCTCTGTAAAGCAGGGAGATAGCAGAGTGTCAGAGGTGCTGTACAGCCTCACTGTCCCATTCAATAGGATTAACTGATGTGCACTGCAGAAAGTATGGGCTAATGATTCAGTTTCGTTATTGGTTTGTCAAACAAGCAGGTGAGCATGGATTTCCCTCACGTACTCCTTAGCAAAAGAAAAGAGGAAGCTACTACTGAAGCCCTGTTACTATGGGTGTGATTCCCACTAGAGTTGAGGAAAGGTGACTTTGTGCAGGTGAAGTTAGATTAATTCTGGTAGGTCTCTATAAAAATTGTTCAACACTTGAGGAAAATCTTTTGATTTATAGTTTAAGCTGCTTCTATTTTCCTTGTGTGTTAACAGTGAGTTGTTGTAACCCAAGGACATTTCTTTCAAAAGATTTCCCAGAAGGTCCTCAGTGAAGATAATGCCAGTATTACTTATAAAAAACCAAGAAATTCCTTCAAGGAAAAAATTAAGTAATTTGATGTTGAATCTTCTGATTTTCAGAATAGCTTGAGTTCAGAACTTGCAGTAGAGGCAGGTATGTGTGCCTTCTCTCAGCAATCAAAATGTTTTTTTTATTTCTAGCCAGCTTCCAAAAGCTTGTGATCCATGGGACCAGATTCTGCAGAGCCACCTTGCTAGCCCTCAGATTTTCCCAGGACACTGATTTCTACCTGGGATATCATAGACAGATGTGAGATTCTGTGGCCTGCGTTCATCGTTTCTGGACCCCTGATACACCACTAAGCAGGTGGGTCATGCTTCATTTTGAAAATCGCTCTTTATCTGGTGTGCACATACTTTGTGGTTTTGAAGTTCAGACGCAGCTAAATAACAGGACCTGTTGGAAACAGACACGTAGCCAAAATCAAGGGCTTAGAGCTCAATCAAACCTGACCACAGTTAGGACATCTCTCCCGTATCCCTGTTGACTCTGGTGAGGGTTTTTTCTTAAGTGAGCTGTGGCTCAATTTTGCTGTCAAATACAGCACATGGCATGTAACACGCAGAATAAAATGGTGTCCTCAATGAGGGCAGTGGCAGAGCTCCAAGATGGCCATGTTCTTGAAGAAGAAATGATTACCTGCAAGGCACTGTGTCATATGTTGTGCCTGTGCATGCAATTCTTTCATGGCTGATATTGATGCATGCCTGTGAAATAAAATGTCATTTGATAATCTTCATCAAAGCTTGCGTTTTAAAGTTATGCTGGTGTTCATCTCTATGCAGTAGAAGCTGGGAAGTGAAGTCAGCCAATGAATATGCATTTTCTTCCTTTTCTGTCCAAATCAAACTTGCTGGCTGTGGTTAGTTGGAATGGTACATGGATGTACTTACACCAAGTAAAAAGTAGTCTCTTGTTTCTCTATCAGCAGTGATAAATACTGTTATTTGCAAGTTTGTAAACTTCATTATGTTTTCTCTTTTTTCACTCCTAGGCTTTGGCTATAAATCAGACAGATGCGTGGTCTGTTCATACTACGGCTCCTGCACACAAAATGAAAGCAGAGGTGAAGAAAGGATTAGAATTTTTGAAGGAAATGGAAACCAACTGGAAGGTAAACATTCTTGTAGCATCTGTGAAAAAGCTCCTGCTCGGTCTTCTTCATCTCCTCCAGCCAAGTTCTTGGATCCTCTGTATGCAGTTCCTTCCTGCAGACATGTTACATGCAATGCAAAGTTTATGTGTTAGAAGAAACCATCCCTCGAGGTGCTGTTAACATTGAAGCAAGAGGCAGGAAAAAATGGGATATTATGAGGGACACATATTGTGGAACACTTTAAGTTGTCATTACCACAACTGCTGAGATTACAAAAATGTCAAACATCAGTAGGCCGGGACTTAGACAAAATCTGACCTCTCGCACTGCCTTACTCTAGCTAGGAATGCTGTTGGTGTGTGGTTTGTATGTGCACATCTAGTTCCTTTCTCCTGGTGAAGCTCATTAGGTATTTTACATCTCATAAACACATGGCCATTGCAAACAGGTGAAAATTGTAATTAATCTTTTCATCAAGCCAGTAGCTCTGTTGTAGAGCATCCAGTCTTGTTGTTGAAATCTGTCTTCCTTCTTCAAGGAAAAAGTAAACCGTGTATCCTGCTGGTCCATAGGTGTGCAAAACTCCGTATGGAGTCCTGTTCTGCTGGTAAGAGAAGCCACCGTAACTGCTGGCATCCTTGAACACAGACTGGTTGGAACCTTTGTCCAAGAGCCAGTGTAGTCATCTTTCTCTGGGATGTTGCTGCCATATTTGTGAAGACAGTGGCTTTTACTGATATTTATGAAACTGTGAGGGTGGAAACATTTTTTCTCAGTACCTTTAGCCCTCACTTGCCTCATCCTAGGCAAACCAATGACTTTGGACAAGCTCTTGGGAGGAAAGGTCAGCTGAATGTCATTGTGGATCAAAGGCAAGAAGGAGTCTTTCACCCACTCGTAAGTATGCTCTAGCTTATCCACACTGGAGAGTTGTGGAGAGAACTGGTTCTGGATGAATTGGTTGTAGTGGAGACCATTGGCATTCTCATTGGAATAGGCAAAATGTAATAGCAGTGTTAAAAAGACAAGGTGACTCATGAAACCTTTTGTGAAAATAGATGCCTTGTCTTTAATTTTTGCCCTTTTCAGCATGTTTGCAATTTCATCATAGAATCATAGAATCACCTGGTTGGAAGAGACCTTTAAGATCAGCTTCTAAAGGCTTGTAGTGCTTGGTGCCTCTGACTTGAGCAAGTTTCAAGTGCATCTCTCTCATCTCATCAGCACTCATCATTTCTTTAGCCAACTTCATCTCAGAACACTTTTCATGAGTTAACCACGTGGTGTTTTCACAGTATTTTGGATGTAATGTACTCAAGGCTGAGAAAAAAAAGATTTTTAGAATTGAAATGAGAAACACGTTCTGAATAAAGGAGACCACAAATGCTAAAAGCCACTCTAGTGAGGTCTGATAGCCGTAAGACAAGCCATATAACACAATGAAAAATGATGACAGCCCAGTGACAGCTACAGCCAGTGCCCATGAGAGATAGCTGCACCACCAACAAAAAACTATGTGCGGTCTCTTGCGAACGGGCATGGAGGTAATGCTTAGTGGTTTCCTTTCTTGCTGAAAGTTGCTCTCTTTTTCTGTGTCATTATTACTGAGATAGAAATTTGATGGTGGTCTTCTCTGGCAGGCCTCGTCCATTGGAGGGGCATCTGCAGTTACCGTCTGCTCCTCGGTTTCAATGACATTTGCATCTCTTTCAGAAACTGTGCAATTACTCCAGTATTGGGCAGCTCCCTTGCTTCTTGTCTTTCTGGAACGTGGCGGGCTCTGTGAGTTGCTGGGACCAGGATGCTTCTCCAAGGGACTAATATTCCTCAATTGTGCTGAAGTTCTGGAAACATATGATTTTTGCAGTTGTTCCTTCTAGTTATTAAATTTTCCAGACAGGAAGGGTGTAGGTTCACGCTTTGGATCTGTCTGAGCCATACTCTGAGGAGAAGGTTCCTTCTGGGAATACTTAAATGAGGCAGTTATCAACATTTGCACAGGTATGGTAAGCAAAGCACGTTCAATTCCTACTGTTATTGATTTCATGTACCTCAAGTCTTGTAGAGATTCTGCATTCATGTCAGCATTAAAGAACATGATGTTAACGAGCAGGTTTAATAATAAAATTGCTAGACCCGAAGACAACTTTGGACCCTGCTGAAAATGCCATGGGGAACATAAGCAAAAATTGAGAGCCACAGATGTCTCTCTGTCAGGCTGTTGTGAAGTTTAATCAAAAAATAGTCGATTCTGGGCAGAGGTGTCTTGGGGTTTGTGACAGAAAATGTCCTTTCTAGGAAGCGGTCGCCCTTGTCAAGAGAAAGCCATTTCCTGCACATGAAGAACCAGCTCTTCCCAGTGGACATCCTCTCAACTTGGACTCTGCTTAAGAACCAGCTTGGAGACGGGCCCTTGTTATTGTGCCAGACCCTGAAGGAACAAACGTCTCCCAGGTCTCTCTTAATAGTTAACAGAAAGCAATCGATGCTTCCTTGCTGGAAAGACAGACAATGTGGGTGCCGTAAACAGTGGACATCACTTGTGCCATTTTGGCCAATGAGCTGAAGAAAGTTGTCTGCTGTGGTTCCAGCTCCCCAGCGACTGCCGGTATATAAAGTGACCAAAACGCTCACTTCATCAAAAGGGTCGTCGCCTGGTAGAACTATGATCTTGTCTTTGATCTGCCTGTCAGCCCTGTCTTTTCTCATGGCCCAGAGGGACAAAAGCAAGTAGATGACAAAAATCAAGAGCAACGTTAAGAGAGTCACTGGGTTTTTGGTTACATCTGCTGTCAGGGTTTTTCCCAAATCTACTGTGTTGGGGGTAACTATTACTTTGGCTGCCGGGAACTTGATGTCAAACGTGGATGTCCCCAAGGCTTGGGGGCAGCAGCAGAGCAGCTGAAGGCGGAGAAGGAGCACTGCCATTGCGGGATGAGATGAAGCAGAGGAGGCAGCGCAGCCGCTGGAGTGCAGCGTGACGGCGGTTGACAGCTGGTGAGTCCTGGCTGTTGCAGAAGGGCTCCAAGGAGCTGAGGACCTGCTCCCCATCCTCTTCGGGGCACTGCTAGTAGGAAAGGTATTTCACTTCAGAAACAGCAGATGGCGTGTGCAGATACCCCATGCCACAAGAATCATGTCTTTCGGGACCCATCGCCTACAACGCAACAACACATCCATCGGCAGCACCGCGGCCCCACTCCGCGACACGGAGCCTCGAAAAGAAACCGCGGCCGGCGAGGCCGCGCCAGCAGCGGGCGGGGCCGCCGGCAGCCAGGGCTGGGCACGGCGCGGACGCGCCCACTGCTGGCCCTGGCCCGGCCTCTGCTCCCGCCCCGGCTCTTCCTCCCGCCGGGCGTTAGGCGCGGAGCTGCCGGCCGCCAGCAGCTGAACCGTCGCGGGGGCTCCTGGCGAGGCTGAGGGACTGCAAGGTGAGGGCAGGTCTCCCTTGCGGCCGAGCGGGACGGTGAGACACCCGGCCCGGCGTGACCCTGCCACAGCGGCCGAGCAGAGGAGCTGCGGCCGCTGTGTCCGTGGCCTCTGCTCCTGCCGGGCGCCCAGGGGTGGCGGGTGTGTGCCCTTGGGGCGGGTGGGCAGGCGGGCGGTGTCCTCCCGTGTGGGCCTTGGGGAGGCGCCAGGCCCGCCCGAGAGCCGGTGTGGGAGGGGAGCTGCTGGCGGGCGCTGGGTCTCCGGCGAGACGGGAGGTGAAGCGGGTGAGGCTGACGGGAGAGCGCGGAGAGCCAGCGGCGGTGCGGTGAGCTTCCGCTCCGGGTGGGTGCCAGGTGGGGAGAGGCAGCCGTTGGGGTCTGCCGATGGGGACGTGTCACTGCCCCCTTCACTCCCGCTGGCAGGGAAGGAAACCCCTGTCTGGACACCTCCGGGTCTCGTCCACAGTGCAGCCTGGTCTCACGGGCACTCACCTGCCCTTCCTGCGGGCCTCAAAAGCGGGCCAGCCCTTCTCTCAACTCTACGGCAGCTTCAGGTGCCGGCCGGGCTTCAAAACCCGTCCCCAGGAGCTCGTCGCTGCTGAGGCATTCGCCTGCTTTCTTGCCGAGGGAGAGAATTCTCTCTGTCACTCCTCCTGTTTGCCCCGGGGCAGGAGTGTCCCAAGCGGTCTGGGCAGGACCACTGGTGTCCGTTAGGGCCGAGCCCGTAGTTACCCGGCACTGATGCCCCTGGGGAGCGTTCCTGGTTGGGCAGTGTCTTGGCCACTGCTGGGCTGGGGCTGGGGTGAGGGACGGCTCCTGACACCTGGGACGGGGGGCAGGACCCAGCCAATCCTAGAGCCACAGGCGTCCAGAAGGGCGGGAACTGAAGACAGTGAAGAGGGGCTTGCACGGGCTGCTTCTCTCTCCCTCCACCCGAACAGCCCCGCTGGCCAAGGCAGACGCCTGGACCGCCCGCCGTCATCAGCAGAGTGCGATGCAGGCCCGGTGACTTCTGTCTTTCTCTCCAGCTGAGGGGGAGACACTCTCTTTCTCTCTTTCTTTCTCTCCCCCCACCCTGCTGAGCCGGGCAGGCTCATCTCTCTCTCTCTTCCTTTCTCTCCTTTGCTTTCCCTTTTCCATTTCCCGTTTCACATCATGTTCTCTCTTGCCAAGCCACTATCTCGAAATTGTCTATAGTTCTATAATCCCACATTAACGATTCTCTGAGTAAAAGTTCTGCTGTGCTAATGGACCCTGAGCGTTGGCGCCAGTCCTTCTTTCCGCACAGAGAATTCAGAAGATCCCCAGCCCTAGTCTGGCCGAGCTGGAGCAGGGTTTTACAATGGACGAGTTACCCAGAGGACGTGGGGCGCTGGCTCTTCTCCGGTCCCAGGAGCTGTTTGGTTTGTGGTTGACAGCCACAGATTAGGCTTGGAGCAGATCTTTTATGTCTCTGAGGAGTCAGCACCTGTAATGGGCTGGTCCTTCCTTGCAGCCCATTGTCCTGGTGTGCTAACAGGAAGAGCGGTGCAACGTGTGATGAGATGCAGCCTTGCTGCCGTCCCCCCTGTTGCCAGAGTGGGAGTCTTCCAGTGAGGAGTGAGTGATGTGGGCTGTAGCCTTAGCAAAGCAGAGGCTGTCTAGAGTGGATAGGAACAGCAGTTGCCTCAGCTAGCTCCTCTGTGCCCTTAGGGATGGATGCAGGCCGTTTTTTACCAACCCTTGTGCTGCCATTTCTCCTGAAGCTTATGCACAGATGTTTGAATTCGTATTCGAATCTTGGCATTAATGAACCTCCTCAAACTGTGATGACGTTTTCTACTGGCAGGTACCTCGAGCTGTTGTGCAAAACAGGCAGTAGAAGGAGAGCTGCTTCAAACAGAGCTTGTTTTTGACGGCTGGTGATTAAAGTGTTTCTTGGCCGTTTTTGCAGGGCACCTGTAAGCAGCAGGCCTGACCTTGCTCCCCTCTTGACTTTTAATGCTATTTCTGAGTAGAGTAAGAATTGTGAAGAAAATTAGTAATTTTATGTTCAGGTCTAGTCTTTCAGGAGGGTAGTTTGAACACTCAAGTGCTTGAGCTGCTGGACTGTGAGCCGTTAAGCCAATCACAGGGAAAGCTTTAGGATGTATTAATAAAGATGTCTTTGCCTGGTAACTTAAAACTTCTGACGCTTGTGTCATTAGAACCAGGAAATACATTAAAGTGTAAAATGAGAGGAGCCAAATTCTTGCAGCATCTGCAAGAACCAATCCCCCGTGAGGAGGAGTCTGAATGGGCTTGCCTCAGGTCCTTTTTTATGTCAATCCTGACCTTTCTTGTACTGGAGTAAAGGTGATGGTGAAGGGATGGGGGCAGCTCCTTCTCTGTGTGTGTGCTTAAACAGGAACGTCCGTAGTGTGCTGAGTGTGTGTGCTTGAGAAGCTTGCAGTCTTACAGGCAAAGATGGGTGAAGCATAGGAACGCTGAATAGAAAGTGATCAGTAGAAATAAACCCAGTCATTGTTAAAAATATTTGACTAGGTTGCCAAGGGAAGCACCTCAGCTCGTGCGATGACAAGCTTTGTGGTTGTGTGGCCATCCGGTGTGGCGGCAAGAGCCTTGTAAGCAACCAGAGATTTTGAAGTTCACACACATCTAAATAACAGCGTCTTCGAGCCTGCTGACACCAATGGTGGCACCAACAGCCACCCTGGCAGGGGACACAGCGTGACTTTGACCCAACAGCCTGGTCCGGCTGCACCCTGTATCACTTACACAGCCCAAGGCATGCAGCCTCTCTGGAGAGCTCCAGGCGGCTGCGCAGCCCTGAGAGCCTGTGCCTGGAGCTCTATAAATACAGCCGGAAGATTAGATAGAGGCTAGATGCCTGGGCGGTAATTAATTAATTTTAAATTAATTGAGGCTATCACTTTTAACACTCTTGGTACCCTTCTTGTCTGCATCGGTGGCATCGCCTTGCTCCTTCTCGTGGCTCTGGAGAATCAGCTGGCGCAGCTGGTGGTGGTCCAGCGGCACTTCCACTGCCCAAGAAAATGGCTGCCTCGTCACGCACACTATCATGGGCCTTATGTAGCTGGTGGGGTGGGACAGGCCGGTTGGGATTGGCTGGGGAGGACAGGCGGCAGCGGGGGATTGGCCAGGCAGCCATGGGGGAATTGTGGATTGGCTGGCTGTGTGGCCACAGCCCCTCCCTCCCTCCTGTCACACTCACAGGCATCAATGGCGTCGACAGTGCTGTCCAGGGCCGAGGGTGATGGGCAGAGCTGGGCTGCATCCATCACCCGGAGGAGCTTGGTGCCACTCAAGAGTGGGCTCTCGAAAGGCTGGGCCACTTCCGAGTCATTGGCCGAAGGGTAGCACAGGATGGACTCCATCAGCAGGAGCTCAGTGGTCTTCTCCGTGAGACCTGGGCAGGAGGGATCTCTGTTCATCAGGGTCCCTGCAGTGGCCCCCTGCCCAAACCCACCTCCAGATGTTTCCTGAGCAGGGCATCCATGGATTGCCCTGAGGTAGCCTGTCTCTCAGGGGGAAAAAGCCCTAGGCTGGGTCCCACCACCCAGTCCCACAATGAGGGCTCAGGGGTTCCCCTGGGGTGTTTATACAGCAGGGTTAGCTCCTGAATTTTCTGGGAATTTGGCACCATAGATTCACATTGGGGACAGGGGACAGGAGACTAAAACCTGCTCAATTAAAACACAGTGCAAACGGGTGGTACACCTACAAGGCGTAGGCCATGGGTCAGGGGAAGATGGGCAGCTCTGATCCACTGAAAAACGGCACCACTTTCCGATCCGTGATCTGCCCATTCTCTCCAAGCTGCTTCATGATGTCTGTAATGTCGCAGTTGATTTCTTGGAACAGGCTCTCAATGTCCAATTTGAGCTGGCCCAGGACCTTGCTGCTCTTTTGGCACAGGTCTTCATAGCGGTTGGCTTCCTCTGTGGTTTCCGTTAGTTTTTCCTATCAGCAAAGGTTTGGCTAAGTGTCACACCAGCCTCCTGCTCTCCCCTCCACCCCAGTGCTGTCCATTGCCAGCCTGGACACTGGAGATATCCCAGGAGAGGCTGTGGCATGCTCCCATCCCTGCAGGGCAAAGGTCCTGTGAAGGTGATTCCAAGCTCCCCATGCCACAGAGGTGGCCCCAGGTGCTGGAGGACCGGGGCTGGCAGAAGGCCTGCAGCCACCCTCTCACCATGCACTGGGAGACAGGGCTGCCAAAGCTGATGCAGGGCCCTTTTCTGCCCACATCTCTCCAACCGTTGGCCAGAGCAACATTCACAGGACCAGAATCCCCAGGACAGGTGCTGGGACACACAGGGCTCTGCTGCTCTTGTAGAGGGAAATCCTGGTCGCCATACCTCCAGCTCCTTCAGGACATGAAGTTTCCTGCTCTCTGCACACTCCTGGTCCATCATGATGGTGGCAATCTCGCTCTGCGGAAACACAAGCACATGGAGGTGGGTAGTGATCACCCACCAGATGTACCTAACAGAGGCTGGGGACCATCCCTCCGTGCTGGCAGCGGGGACATCCCACTTGAGCTTTCTGGAGACCACTGCCTCCAGGGCAAGAGGGCAGGTGATGACCCCACAAGAGGCAGCACTTCTCACTCCAGTCAGCCCCACGAACGGCCGAGGCAGCTCTTGGCCCTCCTGGCTACTGCAGTATTTTTGCTGGGTACATGGTGGCAGCAGTGAGACACTTTGAGCTCTGAGAACGCAGCGTCCTGTCTATGGGAGACTTTTGGTTACCTCTTTGCATTCCCGTAATCCCACCCATGTGGCCAGCTGTGAACTGGGCTCTGGAGTGGGCACTGATGCTGGACACATGAGAGGGGAAAAACCCACCCCAGCCCAAAAGCACCAGCTGAGAAAGAAGAACCATAGAGAAGCTGGAACAGACCTTTAAGTCCTTGACCCTTTGCTGCATCTTCTCCATCTTGTTGTTCAGCTCAGTAGCATAGGTTAAGCAGGAGAAGTTGTTCTTCTCCCTTTGGATGAAACCATTCATGAGCCAGTCGATGTCCCCATCCTCTGCCAGCTCCTGCAAGAGCATGTAAGCTGCCTTCTGGCTCTCGAAGCTCTCCCCTTGGCTCTGCCGGGCCTGTTCGGCTGCCTTCCAGGCTGCGGGAGAGACAGAGAGCCTGGAGTGTGCCGTCCCCATGGGCTGCCCTTTGCAGAGCCTTCCGCTGCAGGTGCTATGGGCTTTGGCAGAGTGCTCGGGGAAGGCAGGGCAGAAGGTGTCTTCATTTCTCTCAGTAATTAAGCAAAGAGCTCACAGTCTGCATGGGAATGGGGCAAACATGGTGGGATCCCTCCGCAGGGGGATAAAAGGAGCACGGGTTGCACAGGGAGGCAGTTCCCTGCCTCCCCATCCCTCCCTTTCCCCCAAGGGCACCCCAAGACACATGGTTGTGGGTGGCCTCACTTGTTTCTCCTGAAAGGGTGGGTGAAGAAGCCTGCAGGCAGGGGAGAAGTCCTGCCTTTGGGGTGCAGTGCTATAAGCAGCCCCTTTGCCAGCCCTGCAGAGCCCTGGTTTGCCATCCCAGTTGCGCGTGGTTTCTCTCATCTGATACCTTTCTTCTTTTGGGCCTCTTCCTCCAATTCAGAGCGGTCTGTCAGTTTGGTGAGAAGGAGGCTTTTCAGTTTGGTCTCCTGGTCAAGGGCATGCTCCTGCTTCTGCAGCTCCAGGTTGTGCTGGATTGTGTCTTTGTGGTGCCTTCTGTCCATATCTGCAATCCTTGTCAGAGCCTCCATCCTGCACACAGAGAACAGCAGGTCACACCGCGAGGACGTACAAGGGTTTGTACTGCTGGCCATGCACAGGCACCTCCCCGTCTGGCCTAGGAAAGCCCCCGTGACGCTGCAAACATCACCCAGCTCTCCTGCAGATGTAGCTGTGGTAGCCTGAGGCCAGCAGCAAGCTAATGTAGCTTTTGGTGGGGTTGGCCTTTGCTCCAGGTCTGCTGCCTCCACCCAGGCGGGCTCAGGTGGGAGTCAGAGGAAAGAGACTGATCCATGGGGCAACTCACACTTCCTTCCACCGCCAAGAAACCTGTGGGATAGGTGGAGTAAATGGCCCTGGAGGTACCTACCTCCCTGTACTGACCAGGCACCCAAACCTTAGCACCCAGCTCTAGGTAAGAGCAGTGAATCCTCTCTCTGAAGTTGCAGTTGGTCTCTCCTTACATTGACCCTCATGGCTGGCACTGCCCGTTGGTGCCGCGTTTGCCACAGAGGGTTCACAAGACCATGTACTGCTGCTCATAGGCTTATGTGGATTGCTCAGTGGCAGTGTTCATCCTTCTCCTCTGCTAATCCAGCTTCTTATGGAGCTTCAAGTAGAAGTGGCTTTCTGGCTGTGGAGGTTTTCAACCTCTTCTCGGAGCTTGTAATTTCTGGTCATGTTGCTATTGAAATGGACAGTAACCTGGGGAGAGGGAAGCTAACAGTTGGAAGCTGGTGTGGGCCTGGGGGGCTCAGCTCTCTGCTGCAAGACCTTGACCAGGGCTGAGAGAAACACAACACGAGAGATTTTTAAGTTGGCCCTGTGCTCTCCTCCTCCCCAAGACTGGAGAGGCAATGGTAGGCCAGGCCGATCACAGCAGAGACCTGGAGTTGGTGTTATCCAAGGCAGGGTGGCTTCGGCTAGCTCGGTTTTATCACTAAACACGAGCAGACCTTCAGGCTTCTTGGCGTGGCACAAGTGCTGCATTTGGGTCACCGAGCTTGCAGGAGCCTTTGAGATACTCTGGGCAGGGGAACAAGCCAGGTCTTCTATGCAGCTTGTGTCAGCCAAAAGCATTTGCACCATGACCCGTTGTCCTGCCCAAAAAGCATTCCGCGCGCAGGCGCCAGTGTGGCCCCGCACCACACGTGGTCTCCAAAGGTCTGCAAAATGTTTGCTTACGTCATTCAGTTGCAACTCCAGTGTCTCAACCCGCTTTTGCAGCTCTTTGCTACTGTTCGCTCGCTTCACCTTCGCTGTCCTCTGGTTTTGTCTCACAACCTTTTTTTTTCAGTATGTTTACACACAAAGAGATTAAAAACAAAGTGTGATCTCCACCCCTCCGTTCTGGACTCTTGTCAGGACACTCGGCCAAAGAAAATACCCTCTGTTGACCTGAACTACAGCAACCATGTCATTAATGAGCTCACAGTTAGGGAAGCCGCTTTGATCCCGAAGGATCCCATCCTGCACGCACAGAAGCACAAACTGTAACTAGGAAGGGGTTTATTTTCGCGCCATGAAGGAAAGGCAGCTGCCTCTGGAGGGAAGTTCAGCAGGTGCTGAATGAGGCACAGCTGCACTCTGTGTAGAGTAGAAGAGGCAATGAGGATGGGTTTTGGTAGGGGTGTTGTGGCCAGACCAGGATCTGTGCAGTCCTCCCGGGGAAGGAGCAGAGGAAAACTTCTGCCAGAAGCGGGCAGCTGCCAGAGGAAATAAATCCAGCAGAAGAACAAAATAGTTGGAGAACAACGAAGTGGGGGGCAGCTGGGAGAGGAATGACTCACCCAAGAGATCCCTGACTGCAAGCTAACCCTGCTGTGGAAAGCTCCACAGCACTTCTAGCAACTGGAAACTACCTGAGCACGTTCCCTGACTTCTGTCACGGGTGGCTTGTTCAGAGCAGAAGGCCAAAGGGACCTGTCACTTCTGTAGCACCGCATTTCCCTTGGCCTCCCACCCCACCATTGAGCCAATCCAACCAGGCCGTCCTCGGACAAGTGGTGGGACATCCCTGAGATGTTGCTGCTCCTCTATTGGCCATGTCTCAGGCAGCACAACTACATGTTCCATTTTTGCCTCTTTTTTTTTTCTTTTCAGGAGAAGAAACACAGTCAAGGGGAAAGCAAAGGGATGTTGTGTGACCCCAGGCACGTGGGAGCCTGGCTCTACCCCTTTGTCGTTGTCATGTCTTTTGCCAGGAGGCAGCATTATATTCCTAGACTGGAATTAAACGCCTTTGACACCGAGGAGTTTCATCCAGCAGGCTCACTCTGTGACCCTGCTCTGCCCTACCGTGCTCAGCCAGGAAATGGCCCGGATGCTCTTACCTGGTTGTCCAGGTCAGCTGACAGGGCTTTTCTGTCTCAAATCAAAGAGTCATACTGAGATTGGGTCTGCAGAAGGCCGTGGACCTCTGTACACTTTCTGTCATCTTGCATGGCGTTTCCGGAGGACGCGATCTGGCTCAGTGTTAATGACACCTCTTGGTGTTCTTGAGCCAGGGACTCTATTTCTTTTCTGTGCAAAGAGAACAGGGTGCCCAGATCTTGGCACGGAGGGTCTTTCCAAGCACAACGCAGCCACGCGATGCTGCACTCACCTCTGAGCCCACATCTGCTGCCTCACATTGCTACCATAAGGTCTCCTCTGCTGTTATCCAGAACTGTTTCTGCAGTCTCCTGAACTCGGCGTCAGCCAGCTTTTCTTTTTCCTTCCCAGGGAAGTCCAAAAGATTCTGCCCCAAAGAGGGCTTTCCCCTCTGCCACACAGAGGGAGAGTTTGAGCAAACATGACCAGCAGTGGTAGACAGCAGAGATGGTCACAGGGGAGAGGGTTAGTGGCATCACCACCTCCCACTGATCATCACCACCTTCAGCTCTTTGCTGTCACTTGAGAGATTCATCACCACTCAAAACACTGAGCCACACAAACCAACTCCCTGAGTGCTTTCGAGCAAAGTCCACCAGGCACTTTGCTCTTGGGCAACCCACCCCCATGTTACCACCACTCCCCAGGGCAAGGAGGTGTTAAAAGCAACCAAAATCAGGGCCTGTTGACCACGGCGGCTGAGCTGCAGCCAGCATCTCAATTCCAGGACAGGGTGCAGGCCTCCAGCAGTGGGACAGGGGTTGCCGCCTCTTTTATCACCCAGCATGACCGCGAGGACCATGTGAGTCAGAAGCAAAGCCACTCACGCTGGGGACACGAATGCTGACTTTGCCCAGGAGTGGAGCAGGAGTGCTCACATCCCCAGCGGTGAGATGACTTCTAGCAGAGAAACTGCCTTGCCAGGAAGAACTGAAGCTGTGGCAGTTAGATCCACCCACCACTAGCTGTGTCCTCAGCTGACCCACATCGCCCAACCCTACATGCCCCAAGACCCAGCTGTTGATGAGGCCACAGCCTCATCGCCAGCACAGGAGGGCAGGCAGAATCAGCCCCGCTGCAAGCCAGCACCTTGCTGGCAAAAGAAAGCCTGGCTCCCCACTGCCTGTCCGGCTGACCACACTGCAGTGTTTCTTTCTGCAGCTGAGATGCCCACAGCAGATCCTCCACAGCACCTGTGGAGAAGTGTCACTTTGATTTCTGCTTCAGGCTTTACCTTTGAGCCCTTCATTTCTTGCAGCTAGCCCAGCCAGTCGCTCTGCAGCCAGCAGGGAGAGGACAAGGAAGCCTCCGTGGGGCCTGGCCTGCTTTGCAAGGGAAGAAAGGAGAGCTGGGTAAGAGGGTGGTTGTGTGCCCCTGCCCATCCCTCAGCACCTGCTCTCATCTTTGGCACACAAGGAAACCATCACAGATGGCTTTGCAATGAATAAAAGGAGAGCATTTGTAGTGATGTCATTGCAAAACACGCTCTTCTCACCGAGTGCGTTGGTAGGGCAAGAACAGATGGTTTGAGCTATTCCACCCTGTTCGATACCTGGGTTTCCACAGAAATCCCAGCGAGGTCAGGCCCCCCGTGCCGGAGGGCAGAGCCCCTGGACAGCGCGAGCAGGGGCTGTTGCCTGGGTTCAGCCCCGATGCCACTGCAGCCAGGGAGGGCACTGGGGCTGACCCCACAGCCCTCACTCTCAAAGCAGTCCCACCCAGCCCCGCTGCAGCACCCTGGGCTCCCATCCCCACCCCTCCCACTCCCCCCACCCCCAGTGCTTCTCACCCTGCCACAGGGTGCCCTGGTTCCTCTCAGGCCAGTAGATGGGAGCACAGAGATAGCTGGGTGGGTATTCCTGAGGAACAGCCCCTCTTCCCAGTGGGAAGCACAGGAGAGGCGAGAACCCTTCAGGGAGCTGGTCTCTGGTCTGATCCTGCGCCCTGCACTGTCCTGGGCTCTGGTAGTTTGCCTGCAGTTTAACCCTTGCTGCACCAGAGTCCCAAACCTTGTCTATATTTGTTAATCCCTTCTTGTTGCTTGTTTGTATAATACCGTTTTTGTTGTTATTAAAATAGTTTTAGTTTCCAAAACTTAGCTGAGGCCTTGCCCACTTTTTATCTTTCCCTTTTATCTCTCTCCTAACCCTTTCCTCCTGGAATGGAGAAGGGGCTGATTTGGAGAGACAGTTTGTCCCATGGTTTGGCCCTGACTCAGCCAGACTGGTGACATGGGGCCATGGAGCGGCTCTTCCCTCCCCTTCCCTCTCCTCCGCTTGCTCACCGGCTCCACTGCCGGCCGCATGCGCTTGCCACCTGGTTTCTACCCGTTTTGCTCATGGAGAGGCAGCGATCACATCCTCACATTGCCCCTGCCATCCAGGCACCCTCAAGGGAGAGAAGCAATGGTTGGCACTGCCAGCCTGGGGAAGGTCCCTGGGGACAGAGAAAGTTTAGGCAGCCGATATAGGGGACAAATTGGAGATTCACGCCAGCTCCTCTCCTTTCCTTCAAGGAAGCACGCAGGAGCTGTGAGTCCCAAGAGCCATGATAATCCCTCCTGCATAAGCTGGAGCATGTGGCCAGCTCCTTCCTGGGCACTCAGCAAACCCTGAGATCCCAGAGGGCAGAAGCACAAGACAGCGCTGGAGGCTGCAGCAGGGCAGCCCTGGTGTTCCTTACTCAGCTCTGGGATGAAGGGAATAGCTGCTGGCTCCCTGATCTTAGTTTTTTCATTTCCCCCTCTCTGCCCTACAGCCTGTTGCTATTTTTGTCTTGGTCTCACCACCTGTCTGTGCTCTCCAGTTCCTCCCAGGCTGTCCTAGAGCCTCTTGGTAGCTTTTTCTTTCTCCACATCTCTCTCCCACTCCCTGTCCTTCTCTTTTCTCTGTCGTTGCGTCCCATTGCCCAGCCCTATTTCTCCTCTCTGTCCAGCCTCTTTCCCGCCTGTCTCCCCTGCTCGGCTGGCCGTGCTTCTCTCTTCCCCCCGGGGCCTCTGTCCTCCTCCCCGGCTCCATCCTGGAGCCCATCGCTCTTCTGTCCCCTCCGCCTCCCTGTCCTGACCCCTCTCTTGCTCAGTCCTCTGGCACTGTTGCCCCTCCTGCCCTCGCTCTCTGGCCTGATCTCTGGCCCTTTCTCTCTCCCCTCCCTCTTCCCTCTCACCCTTCTCCTCGGCCCTCTGACCATCTCCCACCCCTCTCCTGCCCCCCCACCGCCCTGTCCCACCCTTCCTGGCCGCTCTGTCCCTCTCTGCTCCACCAGAGGCCATGGGGCCTGCAGGGTGGGGGCCAGGAGGAGGGCGGTGGCCCCACACGGCCAGGCAGCAGGAAGGCGTGCG
Organism: Bucorvus abyssinicus; assembly: GCA_009769605.1. NCBI lineage: Eukaryota > Metazoa > Chordata > Aves > Bucerotiformes > Bucorvidae > Bucorvus > Bucorvus abyssinicus. The sequence continues at coordinate 73,065,067 of CM020025.1, forward strand.
GCGGGGCATGCTGGGAGCTGTAGTCCTGGGGCATGAGGCTGCCGGGCGGCCATGTTGGTGGCTCCCCAGGACATGCTGGGAGCTGCCATTTCCCCACCCTCAGCTCCCTCAGCCATGTTGGTCTCAGGAGCTGCAGTCTCTGCTCCGGCTGCGGCCAGCTGAGGTGAGGGCTGGGGCCGCCCAGGGGAGGTGGTGTGGAGCTCCAAACCACCCGGTGCCATGGGGTACCGGTCAGCTGGAGCCGGGCCCAACCCCTGACCTGGGAGGGGAAGGAGAGGGAGACAGGCCCCCCTGGGCACCGGCACCAGCACCCCAACTCCCAGAGCCCCCTGAGCCGCCCCAGCACTGAGAGCTACTGCAGTACGAGGCGTGGTGTGTTTGTCTGTAAACTCTTGTGGGGCTCTCGCTGCAACTGCCCTGCTCAGGGACGGGAATATTCAGCTGCCGTGGAAACCTGCCAGCCAGGCTGTGAGTGCTCCAGCCGTGTTCCCCTCGCTGGAAAACGCTTCCTTTGAAATACGTCCGTGCATGGGCAAGATCCAGGCAGCTGGCAGCGTTTCCTGATGGACCCAGGCTGCTGCCATGCCGTGCTGTGCTGTGCTGTGCTGTGCCGTGCCGGTGCTGTGCCGTGCCGGAGCTGGACACTTCTCCCTGCCAGAGCTCGGCCAGGGGTTTCACAGGTGCACTCGCCCGACTGGGAGCCGCTGTCCTTGATCTGCCGCTGCTTTGGCAACCGCCTCAGAGTACGAGGGGACAATTGCGCTGGCCTCTCTGCTGGAGTCTGCCATGTTCACTTGGTGAGGTATGGACCAGAACATGGAACGCAAACCTGGCGTCCTTCGGGGTGACAAACGGAGTGTAGAATTTTCTGGGGATTGTTTTTTTTAATTATTAGTTAGATCTCTGGGATTCGTGTGACATTTGAGAGCCAGTTGGTGGGATTTAAGCATACAGTTGAAGTTAAGCACATGCTAACTGCTACCCTGAGGTGCAGCTGGAATCCAGTTGTGAGCTTCGGTTCCCCCTGCACTGGAGAACGCAAATCTTTTTGTATTTGGTGATGGAACCAGCTCAGGGAGTTGCACTCAAGTACAGCAGCTTTTTTAACCTCAGTTCTAAAGTGGCACCGGTCCTACCGCATAACGCGTCCTTCCCCAGGCTTTCACAAAACACAAACAGACCCCCCAGACATATCTTGCGCTTTTGTTATCTGATCTGGAATGTCAGGACATGACCCTTCTGGGCCATCTCTGCCTCTCGGCCTGGGGACCAAGGTGCTGTCTCTACATCCCAGGGTAAGGACTTACCTTTTCTTGGTCTTTTTAAGAGACTCTAGAGACATCCTTAGGCTGGCTGTGTTCAGCTGGTTCACTGCGCAGATGGTTGGCTGGAGGAAAGCAGTGAGCTCCGCTCTTGCCTTTGGCCTTTTCTTGTTGCTGTGTAGCCCATGTAAGTTCTCTTCTCATGACCTGGCCAGCAGAAGCCATCGCTTCCGTTTAGGCCTGGGTCTGACAGTCACAACAATCGATATTGAAAGACTTTCTGAGATGTGGGTCAGGCCCGTAAAAGCATTTCATAAAACTGCTTCTTGGCCACTGTTTTTCGTTTATCTTGAGTGTGGAAGCTCTGAAAGGGGCCGATGGGTTGCTCTCCCTCAGTTTGCTCCTTCCCCTTTGGGCGGTGAGGTTAATGTTTGCTTCTCGGCTCTGCAGAGGAAAAAGTCCTTTAAGACAGCAGCTCCCTTGAGTTGCTCTTGTTGGAAACTGGTAACAGCTTATTGCTGCCTTGTCTCGCCAGTGTCCTGCGCTCTGATTCTCATGTGATAGGCAGCCCGTTGGCCCGTCAGGTGACTCCTAGAACAATTCAATGCCTCAAAGCAGCGATGCTGAGCTGAAGAACTTCCGTAGCTCATTGCCAGCGGTTCTGTGCTCTTCACTCTGCAGGCTGGGAACATGGTTTGTGAGTGGGCTGTGGCTGTAGCAGGGGAAGGCAGAGCTGCTTTGCTGTGTATTTCCTTTCCGCCTCTTGCCTTCCCCCCTCCCCTTCCCTGCACCGGGATATTTTAGTGTCATACCAAGCTCCCAGAGCAAAGCGAGGGGACAGCAAAGGGGCAAGGCGAGAGGTGTCACAGCCCTTAGCTGCGAATTTAATGCGCAGGCCCTATTCAGAGAACATGGCGTGTGGATGGGACAGCGGTCCCTGCAGATTGTCATGATTTATAGCCATTTCTATAGACACAGGACGTCGCGCAGCGGGTTCAGGCGGTGCTAAGCTTCTTGTCAGCGGCATCGTTCTCATCCTCGCTGCAGCCTGGGGGTACCCATCAGCGATGGCAGCTGACAGGTTCAGGTGGGAACGGAAGCCAGCGATAGGCACGCGATGGCAATCCTGCCGCACGGCTGCTGCTTGTTGACCTGGGAAACACTATGGTGATGCTCAGAGGACAAGGCTGCCAGAGCTCTTTCTGCCTGTGACATCCAGGGGGTTTTTCGTTCTGCGTGTGTTTCTGTGCAGGCCTGTGCATGAACCATGGGTGCTTCTCTGTGCCGTAACTGGGACTGGGGACAGCTGGCTGGGGGGAACATGTGCAGGCATGGGAGAAACATCCTGCAGCTGGCCGGCCATGGGCTTCAGGATAGAACAGCTCTTCTGGTCGTTTGCTGCCTTCGAGGGCTGCCGAGTGTGTGCAAAGGTGTTGGGTTCCTCCTCCCAGCGGTCAGCGCTGGTCCTTCCTGGGCAGCCTCCCCCAGCAGCCAGTGCTGTACGTCCCTATCAGCTGTCAGCAAACACATCTGCAGCTGGAACGTGTGGCACGTTCCTCCAATTCGACCCTTCTCCACCTTGCATATCAGCACATTTAAAATACTGAAATGGGCTCGTTTTATTGCCGTTAATGTTCAAAACTCTTGTTTTGGTCTGGTCAGCGCGGTAATGGGAAAACATCACTCTGCAGTTTGAGGAGAAATGAGATTCCCATCCTTCCCCCTGCCCCCAAACTGGGCAGGATCCAGACCTGTTCTCCCCACCCCACTCCCCCATGGACGGCCTGGCTTTGTTCGGTTTGCTGCCTCATACGAAGACTACAGCAAACAACTGAGCTGATTGCCGTGTGCTCCAGGCCAAGAAAGGGTTAAATGGTCCCCGCTTATTTTACGCGGCCATGGAGCATGGTACATTTTGGAAGGAACATGGGGATGATGTAACAGAAGTTAGTGAAGAGAAGATGATACTGGCAGTGGTTGATTTTCAGTGCCTACTTTGGGACAGAATATACTCCAATATTGAAAAGCGCAGAGAAAAACGAGCGCACAGTGAGGAGCATCACACTGCAGTTATTGCTAAATGTGGGTTTGCCTTTCACTCAAACTAGGAAGGAAACAAAGATTGTCCGGCAGAAGAATTCGAGTAACTGTCTGTGTTTCCCCGAGCAAGTGCACAAGCACTGGGGAGCAGTTTGCAGGCTGCTCTGGGTGATAAACCCTCAGGAGAGGAAAAAGAAACCCCCCTTCTCTAAAGACAGCTCTATTTATCTTAATACGTCTCTTCTTGGGTTGTGTTGGAGGCCAGACTCTAAACACGTGACTAAACTGTTAACAAATCAAGATATTTCAGGATTATTTACGGCATCAAATCCTCTCACAAGCAGTGCACTCGGTTGCCCTGTGGATAGTCTGATGTCAGGACTGGCACAGCGGGTAACTTCCCTTTTCTGTTCCTGTACAAGGATGCATTTATGAAGGCAAACCCAGGGTACAAGTGGTGCCCCACGGCAAACCAGCCTGTGACAACCCCAACACCCACTGTAACACACAGGGAAAAGCTGTGGGCCTTTGCTTCAGACTTTGCAAAAGATTTACCAGCCCGACGAAAGGGACAAAACGTGCAGAAATGCCACAGCGCAACGTCAGGAGGGCAGGTGAGATTTCTGTCCATGTTCCTCAGACGTAGCAGCCTCGTTTTGTTTGGGATGTGGCGCTGGAATGGAACTGTGACACCCGTGTTCTCTACTGCACATGGTGCTGCAGTGCAAATACCTTTCCTGGCCCAAGTTCAGCTGCCAAGACTCTCGTTAAACCTCTGCGTAGCAACTGTCTAAACTTTCCTTAGTGCACAATTCTCTCAAGAGTGGAGTGCAGACCTGTGGCGTCTCATCACATGAACCCCATTTGGCATCCAGCTTTGGTTGATTTTTAGTTCAGGCTTGTCTGCCACTAGAGATTTTCATTTTGTAGTCAAAAAGGAAAATGCTGATTGGGGCATTCTCTTTCATAGAGCATTGTTCTACGTTCAGTAATTAGCTGTTTACAAAAAAAAAAAAATATGTGTGTCTGTGAAGTCAGAAGTGTTGATGTTCTTGTGGATGAACGCACCAGTGGAGCTACTTTCTGTGTTTTGGGGTTGGTTTGTGTCGCCGGTTGGCTGAGGCAAGCCAATCACGGGGACGAGTCCTCTCCGATCCCTAAACCCCTTTTTCCCCGACCAGGAGAGAAAGGGTTAAAAAGCAGAGATACGAAAAGGAAAAGAAAGATTTTGTGAGACCTCTGAACATTTGGAAAACTGAAACAAACTTTAATAAAACTAGAACAAAATATATAATATGCAGGGATAAACCAATGCAGAAGCTGAGGGTTTATACGGGATGGAAAAGCGAGGGTTAAACACAAGTAAGAGAGAAAGGGGGACAGTACTGCGCAGAGTCCGAAAATGGCGCTGGCCACGTGTGTGCCCTCGTGGAGTAAACAAAGGATCCGCGGCTGTTACGAACGCCGGGCTCCAACGTGCAAACCCTGAGCTATGCTGTTCCTACCAGTTCTGGTCGTGCGAATTAAAGGAAGCAAAGCAGCAAGAAGCGGCAGCGCTGGCGGCAGAGAGGGACACACAGCCCCGAGGCGCGGGTCCCAGCGGCCAGAGCAGTCTGTCCCAAGTGGCGCGGTGGCGCGGCTTCCCCGGCACACAGCTTCGCTCCACTCAGAGACAGCCTCCGGCACAGATCTCCCAGGCGGCAGGCAGGGTCCGAGCCGAGGAGAGACAGCCTGTAAGGTTCCCGGAGCCAAGCCGCAATGTCTGAAGAAGCCTCTTCCCAGAGCGAAGCTGAAGGTCTGCGGCGCCCCTCACAGCGCAAAGCCGGAAGTGTCCAGAGAGCGAACAGACCCGAAAACCCAAAAGCCGAAAAGCCCCCGGCTCTTAAAGGCACAGTACGCTCGCGAGAAACTCTCAACCAATGAGATGTGTAATCGTAGCATGGAAGGGAATAGTCCAATTGGTCAGTTTAAAACAAAAGCTTTCAAGCAGTTTTTTTTTCCTCAAACTGCCACAGTTTGTTTGGTTTTTTGTGTTTTGGGTTGTTTTAATATCTGGATACGTGAGTTTGGTCAAATAAGTTCTGTAAGAATAGAAATGTAGCAATGTCTGTCTGAGAAGTTGCTAACCTGCTTCCCCTAATAACCCACCTATGGGGTAACTGAAGGAAGTTATCGGCTTTCATTTCTCTGAATCTACCTGAGCAAATTTTCTCTCTAATTTCATTTAGACTGAAGAAAGTAGAGAAACACAGTCTCCATTTGATGATGTGCGTAAACATCACACTCCGTATATTGCAAAAATATGTTTATGTGTAATTCATAGAATCACAGAATCATCTGGTGGGAAGAGACCTTTCAGATCATCGAGTCCACCCGTTCACCCTGCACTGCCAGGGCCCCTAAACCATGTCCCTCAGCACCACATCTACACCTCTCTTAAACACCTCTGGGGATGGGGACTCCACCACCTCCCTGGGCAGCCTGTTCCAATGCTTCACAACCCTCTCTGTAAAGAAGTTTTTCTTGATATCTAACCTTGATCTCCCCTGGCACAACTTAAGGCCATTTCCTCTCATCCTGTCACTTGTCACATTGGGAGAAGAGACCAGCCCCCACCTCTCTACAACCTCCTTTCAGGTAGTTGTAGAGAGCAAGAAGGTCTCCCCTCAGCCTCCTTTTCTCCAGGCTAAACAGCCCCAGTTCCCTCAGCTGCTCCTCATAAGACTTGATCTCCAGACCCTTCACCAGCTTTGCTGCCCTTCTCTGAACATGCTCCAGCACCTCAATGTCCTTCTTGAAGTGAGGGGCCCAAAACTGAACATGGTACTCAAGGTGTGGCCTCACCAGTGCCAAGGACAGGGGAACAATCACTTCCCTCCTCCTGCTGGCCACACTATAGCTGATACAAGCCAGGATGCTGCTGGCCTTCTTGGCCACCTGGGCACACTGCTGGCTCACATTCAATCAGCTGTCGGCCAACACCCCCAGGCCCTTTTCCACTGGGCAGCTTTCCAGCCACTCCTCCCCAATCCCGTAGCGTTGCAGGGGGTTGTTGTGGCCCAAGTGCAGGACCCGGCACTTGGCCTTATTGAACCTCATACTATTGGCCTCAGCGCACCGATCCAGCCTGTCCAGAGCCCTCTGCAGAGCCTCCTGACCCTCGAGCAGATCAACACACCCACCCAACTTGGTGTCATCTGTGAACTTACTTGAGGGTGCACTCAATCCCCTCATGCAGATCATGGATAAAGATGGTAAAGAGCACAGGCCCTAATACTGAGCCCTGGGGGACACCACTTGTGACCGGCCGCCAGCTGGATTTGACTCCATTCCCCACCACTCTCTGGGCCTGGCCATCCAGCCAGTTTTTTATCCAGCGGAGAGTACACTCATCCAAGCCATAGGCAGCCAGTTTCTCCAGGAGAATACTGTGGGAAACGGTGTCAAAGGCCTTACTAAAGTCCAAGTAGGCAACATCCACCGCTGCCCTCTTGAACCGGTGCAACAGCAGGGCACACTCTGCAGCCTGACGCCTGACTGGCTGTGTATCTCCACTGAAGGTCTGTCTGGGCAGCTGCGTCAGCCATGAAGGGTGCAGCTCTTAGAGAGGCTGCGACCTTCTGCCAGTTGGACACCATCTCTTTCTGCTCTAACCAGTCAGCACTGTCAGTGCCCTTCCTGTGTGCCCTTCCGTGCAAACTCTCGTGCAAACTGCCGCGTCCCTCTCTGACTGCCGCGCCATGCTCTGTTTGCCCGCTCTGTTCGTGGCGCTCCTGGTCACTGTGCTCCCTAGGCGTTTCTTTTATACCTCTGGGTGCAGTCACCATTACCCTGGCAATGCTTTCGCCTTGTCAGCCCCTCCCGCGAGACATTCCCCAAGTGAAAATTGTACATTTTTACAAGTACCGTCTCATTCCATCCCATTTTCACACACCTACAGACTTTTCACACCATGACACCTGAAACTGTGCAGGCAATAAGAAATGCAAATACCAAAAGGGGTTTAACTACCAGACAGCAGTTGAGGTCGTGCCTCAGTCGAACATTTTTATTTCCTGGTAAAGGTATTTGCCTTCCAGAAAGAACACAGCAGCTCTTCTGGAAAAAACCTCTCTACCCTAGTTCATCTGAACTCATTGGGTAGAACTCATCAGGTTCTGTTGCACTGTCGCTGGGTTCAGGTGTGCCATCAGATGAGGATGTCTGCAAAGAGAAAGTCAGTGCAGCATTCACACACATTAAAATAAGCCTTTGTAGGTGCTGGTCCCTTTCAATCTTCTTCAAAATGCCAACACCATGATAACCAGGCACTCAAAGTCCAAACTGCTGCTTTATCGACAGCCTGACAACACACATTTACCCTTCAACAGCATGACTTTTCACAATTCCTGTGAAAAGGTGTCACTCAGGCTTCACCCATCACCATGACCTGCTCCCTGCTGTCCCCAGGGGAACTGTAACTCCCAAAGCCTCAGAAACGTCACACATGCCAACACCCCTTGACTCTGCCCATTCCTGAGGTCACACACGTTACTTCACAATAAATGCGTGACGTGTTTTCCAACCATAGCTTTGCTTCCATCGCGTACGACGCACAAGCTGTCACGGTACATCACAACCAGAAACACATCTCGGCTAATTCTGTAGAATAAACTTGCCACGACCAAGGCCCTCGGTTCTTTGTCTAGTCATGGGCAGGAGAAATGGGCTGCAAGTTCTTAGCACAACCTGCTCCCTGCAGAGTCGGATATCAAGCAAACAATCTGAAAACAAAAAACGGGAAGAAGGATTCACTTACGTTTTGGTAATCTTCATAGCAAGAGGGATGGTACATCTGAAAAAGAGTTGTTATTCAGTTAAATACGTCAAAATAAATCACAGCAGGATCACTGGTTATGAACAGAACAGGATCAACTACACACATCACACAATGTGTCTAGAGAAACAATGGTATGAGCAGGGCAAGTGTGGTGTCAAACCCAACCAGGAGAAGATTCCGTGTCCGTTTATTTAGGAACAGTTATCATAGAGAAGCCTGGTGGGTGCTGGGAATTACTTGTGTACGTCTGTATACAGAAATAATTGCACCAGTCTCTACACCCATATGGAGAGACATTCATTTCTCTTCTAGCACTGCAGTGCAAGGGAAGGCCAGCGAGCCTACACGAATGACACCAGCACTTCAGGTGCTTCCAAAGGTTGAGATATTGGTGCACTTGGAAGCCAGGAAAACTGCCATGGCAATCCTTCAGGAGGGAAAGAGCACCTGGCCTCCACCCCACCTTTATTTTCTTGGCTCTAATTCTTTGGGGTTTTTTACTATAGATAAGTACCACACGTCAATAAGACGAGATTACCTTTCCATCTACTCTGACGGCATTCTTCAGGTGCCACTCTTCCTCATCCTCATTCCAAAACTCTTCAAACTGCTCTTGGCAGACTTCACAGCTCTGCAGAGTTATGGGAGTTACAGAGAGAAATGAGGTTGTGGCAACAATTTCCTCAACACGTGAACTTCAACAATCCAGTTAACAGTCAAAAAATGGTCTTTTAAGTTGAGATAAAGACATGAAGACTACTACATGATCCTTCCTCCACGCTGTAAAAATAGCTATAGAAAACTTTACTTGAAAATTGTTTGAGTTTAGTCTGCAGAGTGAGCAACGATCATCTCCTCGCTTGGAAGACTGTTGTCACTCGAGAGAGATCAGCTTTGCCCTTTGAGCTCGGAAGCCTCTGCAAAACACTTTGTGACAATCTAATGCTGTTTTCCTGTCATGTCAGACAATCCAGTGTGGGTATTTCATTAATTTTCTTTTTATGGCATTACCTTCACTCTTCCCTTAACCTGGAGTCTCAAATTAAAAAGGCAGAATGTTTTAGATGAAGTATGAACATTTTTAGTACTGTGCATGTGTGCAGAAACATTAGGTCGGAGAACGAAGCACAAAACGTACTTTTTAAAATTAAAACAAAGGCCTTCACGGCTCCACTGCTAGTTCCTCAGAGGCTGAGCACGTCAAACTCTACCAATACTTTTATTTGATTCGTGCACCAACTCATCTACCAAAGTACAGATCCAGCGGTTACTTCAAGACTGAGCAATGTCTTTGACCTGGTGCCCATCTTCTACTGAAAAGGTATCAAACCCCAGTAAAGCCAGTCCTGATTGGAATGACGGAGGTCATTTCCAGTTCATTTGCTCCACTTGCTTTCTGTGGACACGTTCGGTGCATTAACACACTCTGCCCATTTCCATTCTGCTCAAGCGACAGAAGGCCAATGGGGGTAGATTTTTTGAACGTCAGGTGGTTTATACTGCTCTGTGCCCCTGGGAAACTACCATCACGCACACAAACGCTCCACCTATGCGGTGGCTGCACAGAGGACCGAGAACAAGCCCATTGTGTGAATGACTGTTGTGAACTGCTTTGCAGTATGAGATGATTCTCTGGATCTGGGCTAGTAAAGGTAAGCTGAGACTTGCCTCAGCTGATCCAGCTGCTCCAGCAGGGACACTCGGAATCTCCTTCTCTTTCACAGCTTCTCGTCTCTTCAATATCAGCTCATCATGAGCTTTTTCAAAAAACTCCCTTTTGGCATGCTCCTCTGGGTCAGCTGTTTCTTCAAATTCAATCCATTCCTGAGGAAAAAGTTTTAATTCACACTCAGGCACTGACAGCCAGAAATGGTTAAAAAATACATCAGGGGTAAAAAAAAAGACATCTCCTAAGGATTGTATTTAGTAAATCTTGCTTCATTAAAGCTGAAGTGCTCCTCACATGCAGCACTAGCACAGCGCAGGCTTTCTCACAACGCCGCACTTCAAAAAGCTTTTTCCAGAGAAACAGCTACCCTTCAATTCCATTCCCAGTGCGATGAAAGCAGCACCAACAGCTTCAAAGCATTTGTTGTTCATCACACAATTGCCTTTTGCATTTGAGAACTACTGGAAATATCTCAGACATCACTGTTGACCAAAGGCCAGCTCCTGTGATGACGTAAATGTCAGCTGCGATCCTACAGCCCTGCACAAGTCAAACACAATATCTGGCCTGTCACTGATCCCGGCACATGCTGCATTACGTACTGTCTCACTGCAGAACCATCCTCTGTGTGTAACTGCTCTGTGAGTGACTTTCTTCTTCTGGTTCTCACGATAAGGCCAATCTAGATGATCCGCATGTGTCTGTGGAGCAGTGAATCTCAATCCACATGAGGAACACTGAGTTCCAGCGTACAGTCCCTGTATAACACTGTCGTAACGCCTACAAAGATGACAAAAGAAAGGTCTTAATGTTCCTTTGAAAAGAAACAGGTGAGAAGTTTCTCAGGAAGTTGCTTCCTATGCCCACAAGAACAGAGGAAATGCAGGCATCTGCTGCAAGGTTAGAGCACACAACAGAGCCAAGTTCTTCCGCAGTTTCTTAACACAATTGGCTCAAACATTCACATTTCAGACAATGGGCTCACGTTGACTCTTCATGAGAAACACGCTAGTGTTGTGTTCTGTGCCTGCTGGCGTCGTCACCTCATAGTGCATAGAACGGTGACGCCCACATTTGGCTCAGCTCTGCAAACTCCCACAAAGGGGGTCAAATCAGTAGTAACAAAGGCAGAAACACTCACTTCAGCACATCCCACAACCTGACCGAGCGAGGAACAACATGCAATGGGTATAAAGAGAGTTTTCCCAGGTTAATTTTCCCTCTTTTTCCTCCCTCCAATTCTCCAAGGTGAACATCAGAACCTGCAGGTCCTCTTAGTTGCCACCCTTTGAAAGCTCTCCGCTGTCTGGGGTCAGCTGCCTAGACACTACCCTGTTGTTCCTCTTAATGCACTGGGAGTTCAGTCTGCGATACGCACCGTCGGAGTTCCTCAACTCTGAAGTTAGTGAGGTCGGGAACACCCTGGTCTTCATTGTGCTTATCATCGTTCTCCTCAGCAGCTGGCTGGGCCGGTGTGTCATTCACTTCTAGAAAGCACAGCGATATCATTTTATCAGAATTTCAGTATATCATCAGAAAGAAATGGCATGCTCCTAAACGTTACTTTTATTCAAGTATGAAGAAATATGATTGGACCCTGCACAAACACAAGGGTGCCATCGCTAAGTCAGCCACCTTGTTACACCACTAAAGAACAGCAGGCGAGATACTGTAAGTTACTCAGAATCTAAATTTAGGAAAACAGTCTTTACCTCAGTCTTTGCATCAAAGTTCAGTCTTCAGAGACACAGAAATCTTCCAGAAACTGACAACCCTCTTTGCTCTATGTCCAGTCTCTGGCTCATTTCTGCCCTTGCAGCAGCTTCCTTCATCACCTATTCTCAAGTGCTGGTTGCCCAGCATACACAGATTTCTACTGGACAGTGGCTGTTGAAATGCAGTATTCTCCTTAGTTGATGCTTAAGTATTTCACCAGGACCAATCGACTTCATCACCTGCTGTAAACACTTTTAGTGGCTTTTTAGAAGCTTTGCGTTACCAACCACTCCTATACTGGGAATGTCTACACGCTCTGGCAAATGCAAGCCAGACCTACAGACTGGTGCCTTCCAGAAAAGCAGAACAAAAATGGTTTGGTTTGGTTTGGTTTGGTTTGGTTTGGTTTGGTTTGGTTTGGTTTGGTTTGGTTTGGTTTGGTTTTTTATTAACACAACTACATACCAAAACCACATGGTTCATGACAGCCAATGAAAGCCCTCACTGTCTGAGGGAAAGCCCTAAAGGGATGGAGTTAGTACAGAAACCACATCTATGGCCACCTCCCTGAGGCGGCTTCCCTTAGTCCACACAGACCTAGTCCACCAGGACACTACCAAATGGTCATTTTTGTGGCCACTGACAAACAGAACAATCCAAAAGAAATCAAAGAAAGCTCATGCTTTTGTTACACACCTGCAGGGCTCTGAATAAAACTTCCAGGATTTGGCAAATACTGTTGACCTTGGCCATAATGCCCTGGTTGAGCAGACCCGAGAGGAACCTGTGAAAGTAAACAGTGAAGGTGTTGGGTTTTGGTTTGTTTTTTTTTTTTTCCCTGCATAATAATGTAATTATAAACTTCCTTTTTTAAAAATTTTATCATTAAAATTCTAGACCTTTCTCAATAATTTTATACGTATTAAACTCCTTCCAGAAGTGGACCACGTTGGTGGAACGATCCACAAATGACTACATAACCGTTCCCTCATTTTCATTTCCCACTGGACAAATTTCAGAACATTCTCATATTTAAATTAAAAAAACCCGCCAGCGCCATTTCCCAAAGACAAGACTTCCTTTTAAATTGCTCCTGTTCAGCAAAGCAGAGCTCATCAGAAAGAACTCTGAGAAACCAGTAAAATGCCTGTTAACAACTTCTTATCTAAGAACAGAGCATCCACTGTGCAAAAAACATCCTGAAAGCAGGATTTTTCAGCAAACCAGCTACGGTGAGCTGCAGATAGAAAACCAGTTTTTCAAAACACATTTATCATAATAAAGGGGAGTTTTTTCTTCCCTAATTGGCTGCTTTCTGCCTTTTACAAATGGTTGAGATTTTTCTCTCATTAGACGTTAGCAGGAGACATGACCCGCTTTGGTACAATCCGTTCATTCTTCACGTTCAATTATAATTCCCCAAATGACAAATGCTCTCCAAAATCCCTGATCTAGGGAAGAAATGACATCGCTTTCACTGAGGTGAGGTATAATTGTCCCCTTTTGGAGAAAGCATTTCCAACAGGCGACAGCAAAGACAGCTGAACCCCTCGAGCACGCTGGTGCCGAGAGGATTCCAAAAGACTGCAGTTCAACAGTGTCCGTCTCTTTCTCCACTCTCCAGGTTCTGGGTGTCTCTTTAAAAGAGACAGTTGGTCGCCAGTACCAACAGCTGCGAAAAGACAACGGGATCGGTTTGGTCCATTCTGATTCTGCACCTCTTAGAAAAATGAATCGTGTATTTCCATTGACGTGATCTTCCGTGCTCTGGAGAGAAGTCATTTGGGTGCAAGTTTGATGAAAACCCCACAGGCTTCCCATTAGCTAGTTTTGTTTTCGGGTTAAAAATTCCTATTTCACTGTCATATTCTGTGCTACCAAGTGATTGTAAAGATCCACTATTTTGTTTAATTCCTAAAAAATAGCAATACCTGTCCCTCTTAAATGATCTAGAACCGACTGAAGAAGGATGACTTTTCTAGCTTGAAACTGGCTCTCAGTCTGCCAGCTCCTCCGAAAATCTTCAGTTTTTAGAGGAAGAAAACCTACTAATTCTCTACACAAAGCAAACCATTCAACACAATCAGCTCTTACCTGATGACTTCCCATTGGCACATTGTTGAAGTTGCCATATTGAGGACCTTTGTCCCAGTTTAGGAAAAAAACCCTAATTTCTCCTGTTTGGAAGGTTTGTTTTAAACTGACCAATTGGACTATTCCCTCCCATGTCACGTTTAGCACCTCTCATTGGTTGTAAATTTTCTCGCAAGCGTTCTGTCCCTTTAAGAGGCGCTTATCGTGCTTGCCTCGCTGTCTTTCCAGTCCGACGGCATCCCGTACACTTCCTCTTCTGCACTCCGAGGGGTGTCGCGGGCTTGCAGTTTCTCTCCGGGAAAAGGCTGTCCAGACTCTTGGTTTGGCTCTGGGGACCTTACAGGCTGTGTCCCCCCTTCCTTCAGAGGAACTCGCCTGCCTGCCTGCCTGCCCGCCTGCCTGCCTGCGGCTACCGCACCCCGCGCTGCCGGAGTCGCCACAGAAACCCCCGCACCGCTGGGACAGACGCCCCGCCACTGGAGACGCCGCGCCTCGGGGCTGCCCTTTCCCCACTGCTAACGCCGCCGCTTTTGCTGCTTTTCTTCCTTCAACCTGCACGACCAGACCAGTAGGACAGCGCAGCCCGCAGTTTGCACGTGGGATCCCGGCGTTTGTAACAGCCGCAACTCCTTTGTTCCACTCCGCGAGAGCGCCCATGTGGCCGGCGCCATCTTGGACACTGCCGCGGTATCGTTCCTTCCCTCACCCGCATTTAACCCTCGCTCCTCCATCCTGTGCAAACCCTCCAATATTGCATTGGTTTTTCCCTGCATATAATATATTTTGTTCTGGTGTTATTAAACTTCGTTTCAGTTCTCCAAACGTTCAGAGGTCTCTTCTTCCTTTTCCTATCTCTGCTTTTTAACTCTTCCTCTCCCGTTGCAGGGGAGAGGGGTTTTAGGGATAGGAGAGGACACGTCCCAATGACTGGCTTGCCTCGGCCAACCGGTGACATAACTGGCGCCCAGCGTGGGGCCCTGAATAATTTCATATTTCACTTTCTTTACCTCTCTTTTGAGCATAATTCTGAAGGTTTTTAGGTAGCAAATACTGTTCACGAGCCCCAGATCCACTGGCATTGCTCTAGTCCTAAAACACTTGTCTGACAGGAGGAACAAATCATGGGCTGCAGCTACCAGGAGAGCTGAGCGCTGTCCAGAAGAAAGCGAGACCCAGCTATCAAAGTTTCATCAACTCCAACTACTCACCAACTGTGCTTTAGCCTGTTCCAGCTCCAGCTCTAATTTTTTTTGCTGAAGTTCCAACAACTGCTTTTGCTTTGCAAGCAATTGCTGCCTTATCAGTTGCTCCTGTGTCAAATGCTCTTGTGTTTCAGGAGCTGCTGGAGGAGCAGAGGTCGGGGCAGTGGACTGCTCTGGCTAAAAGCAGAATAAAAACAGCTCCACTTAAAATCCTCATGGCAACAATGAACTCCATCTCCTTTAACTGTTACCATGATCCAGTACTGGGACTTGGTCTGTACAGCAGTTACAAACTGCATTTTTCATGCAAAATATAACTAACACAGTTTAAAACTTTTGCCCCACTAGAATTTGCCTGCTCTGACAGGCGAACATCACTTAATGTAAACTCGTCAATGTTCCCAACTCTAGAATACAGTTTTGAAATATAAAACCCAAACGCACCCAGTGGTCTGAATTTGGCAATTCCTCTTACCTCTCTATAGAGGTCAGGTACTTCATTCTTAACATACTAAATTGTCAAAGAGCAGCACACAAACCACAGAAACTCCCCGTATTACCATCTGTTCACAGAGTAGGCGTAAAAACTTACCGATTCATTACAAAACTGAGGATTCACGTGGATGCCAGAAGCATTCCCATTCGGGGGCAGGTGTTTAATTGGCCAGGAAGGATCTAATGAGTTGACGCTGACATCAAGTGCGTGGAGTTTCTCCAAAGGAAAAATATCATCCCATGTGGAGCGTAATTTAAATAAACTTTTCCTAGTATTTTCATCCACCTAAAACAATAAACCAATTCTATGGCTTGTTAAGGTAATATTAAACAACTTCTTAAATGCTTCTGTCAAATTTAAGATTTATTTCTTAGTTCTATCACCAGTTTGCCATTGCAACACACTGAACTCTCTGTACAGAATTTATCAGCAGTGCAGATCATATATCTGTACCAACGGAATCAGGGACAACAGCTCAAATGTGCCGTTGGTGTCTCAAGGCCATTTGAAGGCTTTACAGCGTACGACCATTCTCTGAGAATTTTTTTTCACCTTTTCCATTACCACAATTGTCAGTTCGCTTGCCCGGTTTCTGTGGAAAAACTACAGTAACCAAAGTATTGAAAGGCAACAGCCTCTGAGACGATCCACGTGAGCGAGTGTTTGTGCGGAACGGAGCGCGACTGACAAACGAGTCAGGGAACAACCACGTTTGGGAACAGAAAAGGAGTTTTGCTGAGCTCTTTAGTCACTCTTGAAGCAGCATTTTGCGCATCACGAAATAAGGAAATCAGACAAATTAACTACAGGAGAGAGAAGCTCTGAGAAATCCCCAAGGAACTGATTCTCCAGTCTATTCTTGGCCTAAAGACTATTCTCTATCTTAAACCAACAATTCATAACTAATTGGTCTCTACATTACAAAAAGTCCATCCAGGGAAGCGATCGGTGACCAAAATCCTGTTAGTAAAATCTAGCCTGGGTAGGAAAATTGCAGACTTTTAAGAACCAAATTAAGACTTTACACCTTTCAGTCACCATGGAACTCACATGCTTGATAGCAGCAGGAATAATGTCCCACAGAGCAGATACAGTGCTGACACTGATCGAAAACAATCCATTTGCATCGTTCACCACCCAAGAGGACCCAAAACGGAAAGCACGTGTTCATTTTACCAGGAACAAGTTTTCTTTAGAATACCAAACTCTTCTGAAAGTGTCCGTACCTTTTCAAACACACCAAGAAATGTTCCAACCAGGTTTTTAGCAAAAGCAGGAACATATTCTCTTCCCACATTCTTGACAATGGAATCCATCAGGTACGTAACAGGGAGCTTCTCTGATGCAGGAGCCTGGAGTCATAAGAAGAAACCGAGAAGTTTAGGGCAACAAACCCATATTTTAGGATTTCCTCATAAAGAGATTTCCACTCCCAGAAATGCAAACCTCTCTTTTTGGTTGCCACTATAAACACCGAGGGATTTGGCTGGGCTTTTTTTGTTTACACAAAAACCATCTGGAAAACCGATACTCAGTTTAAAGTATAACGCAGCAACTCAGGTACAACTCAGGTTATTGTGTTTGCCTATCAAAGCTTTGGAAAAAAGAGGGAGCAAAGGAAACAATGGGCGAAGGGTGACTGGAATGAATTGAGGGGGCAGATTGACAGAAAACCTCTGTTTTTATAAAATGCTCTTGCTAAAAGGTGCTCTAAAGCCCCATCCGTGTGCTCTGCTGACTGATGTCAGCAAGTGCCTGGCTTGGGCTCAGAGGGAGCCCCCTCTTTCCCTTCGTTTGCTGTCGTGTGCCTTTCAGACGCCGCATTAGGATCCTACAAGCTGCTGCAGTTTCTACAGTCAGGGAGAATTTCTCCTTCCCCGTCCTCCACCAGTAAACTTCTCTAGCCAAAATCAGTGAAATACGCACACAACACCAGCGTTACGCAGGGCAGAGATCGCCTGAAATCCAAACAGATTATCTCAAGCCCACAGTATGGTCTCGAATCGGGCAGAGCAAACAACCCCCATCACCAGCACACACACTTTATCCGGAGCAGATGACCACCTTCCACCCACAAACTTTTCTATAAGATAAGGGTGTCCCTCTGTCCCCAAAATTAGTATCCCACAGGGACCACGCTGGGAAAATAGCCTTATCTTAGCTGATACTTAAAAGTCCTTGTATTCAGCCCTTCACACGTGGACATTGCGCACTCTAAACTTAACCTTATTTCCATTTCTTTAAACTACCCCCCAAAAAACCCCAGCCCTCCTCAAAATCTCCCAGTCAGGCCCTCTCTAGCGATTGCAATATTCATCTCTTGTCAAAACTGCTAAATGCAAGGCTTTAGACACCAGATCTGAGGCACTGAAGGCTGGCTCCATGTAGGGGGAAAGCCCAGCTACCAGGGCAAGGCACCCAGTCGCTGCCAGGCTGCCATGTTGTGTCCGATACTGACACGGGGCTTAAACTGTGAGCCATGCAACCCTCCCTGAGCTTTTGGTGGGGCGAGTCCTAAACCCTCCCCTACTACGAACAGGAGGGTGTGTGGGCTGCTCCCCTCCCTTGAGTCTCCTGCTCACTGTGGGGTGGAGGGTAGAAGCAGCAGCGTTAAGCTTAGCAATGAGAGGAGGAGCCCCCGACATCTCGCCCTGTGCTCCCTGAGCCCACCTGTGGCACCTTCCCTCCCCCTTTTTGCCCCACAGCAAACACAGCCTCCTCACCTGCTCCCCACCCAGCCCTGCGTGCCCAGCACCCTCTGCCATGTCAAAATCCAACTCTCCCTGCTCAGCCCCTAATTAGATAACCTCCCATTACCTCCACATCCCATGAACCCCCTGCCTCACTGCCAACCCCTTCCCCGCCCCCTGCCCAAGCCCATCTATACTCACTGCACCACTGGCATCCTCACCCCATCCAGCCCGTTGCCTCCTGCCAAGCCTCTCCCCGGCTCTCACCCCATTTCCCATTTCTCAGGCCCTCTCACCCCCTCGCTTTGCTGTCTCTCCCTGTCCCCTCTATCCTCCTCCTCCTGCCACCCCCAGCCCGCTGATGCCCAGCTCTGCCTGTGCCCCTCAGCAGGCCATCTCCCCCTGCCCTTCCTCCTAGCCCCGGAGGCCGGTCCAGCCTGCTGCCCTGGCCGGTCTCCCCAGCAGCGTAGGCAGGAGTAGTACTCGCTGAATTTAAAAACCTTGGCGATCTGTGCCTCAATCACGGAGACGATGCCCTCAGCAAACGGCATGTTCTCCCTGGCCAGGATGGTCAGCCAGCGGATGCGCTGCTTGCTGTTAAACGTCAGGCCCTCCTGCAAGGACTGGTAGATGCGCAGCACATCCTCCTGGGCCTGGCTCCTACCAGCGCCGCCCTCCTGGGCCGACATGCTTCCCTGTTATGTCCTGGCACTGTTTACAGGACGGGGGACGTTGGCTTGGAAACACCACTTTGTTCCCTCACTGCGCTCTGATTGGCTGGCACCACGTCTGCTCAGCCCGGGATTGACTCTTGCATCACAATAACAACAACAGCCTTTCATTGGATGGGACTGCCCTTTGTCTCCTCTGATTGGGTCCTGTGCTAAAGCTCTCTATGAAGTCAGAAAGTCAGTAGATCAGATGGGTGCTGGTCTTACTGTAGCTATGCTAAACCTTTGGTTTTGAACTCACAAAAAGACCGACTGAATGCCCAGGGAGGCGGTGGAGCCCCCATCCCTAGAAACGTTTAAAAGATGCGCAGATGTGGCGCTGAGAGACTTGGGTTAGGGACCCTGGCAGGGCAGGCTGTACGGTTGGACACGATGATCTGAAAGGTCTCTTCCAACCAGATGATTCTGTGACTCTGTGATGCTGTGATTCTGGAGTTATGTGTGACTAGACTGATCACACCTCACATCAATGAAGGATCACGTGAATCAGATGTGAGGTGCTGGTTACAGCGATCTTACCCTTCCCCACCCATAAACAATGAGAATTCTTCCTACGTTATGTGTTGCGAGCCAGGATCCACTGACCTGGGATCAAATTGTCGTCATGGCCTATTGGATGCTCTTTACCCAACATCTGCACTCCAGTGTGCTCATGAACCTACAGGTTTCCAGCAGCACAAAGCAAGTGTTGCATTTTTCCTGTAGAAGGGCCCGACGGGAATGTCTCAGAACCGAGCCTGGCACTCTTTGCTCCTTCTGAGTTTACGTTTGAATCACAACTCATTTTGCCAAAACGTCTTCTACGAACGTCCAAAGCTCTTACAGAACATTTTACATGTTGATCAGCATATCGGCCATCTGAACTCCATCTGCTGTCACCAAGCATAGGTTGGGTTCAGGGTGGCTCATTTCTGACCACAGCAGTCCACAGGTTTTGCCATTCCAGAACTGGGCAAGACGTTGTTCAAAGAGCCAGCAGAGGCTGGGAATGTTAATTGTCACCGAGTCTGGTCACAGTCACTGAGACCCAATCTCACTGGGTTTCACAGTGAACTCTAGCACCTTCAGGAAGCTGACGATGCCTCCCACCCCAGCCCAAATCGCTGCCCACAGCTCCGTGCTTCAGCTCAGCATTGCTCCTTGGACATGCCTTTTAACTCCTGGCCAGAGGAATATGCCAGCGTGCAGCTTCACGCTGACACCGGCTGACAAGCCCCAGTGTAGACGATACCAGGAATCAAAGTCTCATGTGGGCTAACGGCCACAGCTCTTAACATAGACTTGCAAGTATTCAAACAGACACAAAAAATTACTGTCAGAAACAAATGTATTATTTTCCAAGCTTTGAATGATTTCAGTATATTAGTGGTTGTTACAGTTTGAGCCAGGACTTTCTTGTTTTGGAAATGTGCCCAACAGAGTATCGGGATTATTTCATACAAGTTCCATAAACCCGGCATCACATTGGCTAAAAGTGCAGGTCAAAAGATGTCTTCCGGCAGATACTCCTTAAAACCTGCAGCCAGGAGGAGTCTCCTCCTCTTTGGACACCGGACAGCTTCGGAGAAAGAGCCACAGCGAGAGGGCTGGCTACCGTCCAGGCCAAAAGCCTGCGGCCTGCCCCCTGCCCCGGGGACTAACTCAGAATTGTTTCTGTCTATCAGCGCCCAGCTCTGCTGTGAATTGTTGGGTGACTCAGTCAGCATCTCTCCCGTATTGGGTAAGAGAAGAGATATTTTTCACTCAGCGAGAATCTACCGCTGGATTCGGACGCGGGGGAAGCTCACTCCCCCTTTGTGTTCTGGCTGCGAGGGCTTTTCCTTTCTTCGGCATCTGAAGAAGTCGCCGCTTCGGTCAGGGGTGTCCTTGAATGTTTTTTTTTACAGACACTGAAAAAGTTCTCCCTGCGAACTCGTTAAAATACTTCTCTAAGCTGTTAAAAACTTTTAATCACTTGGCCCGACGCCATTTTGGATAGACGCCATCTTCTGAGCTACCATCCTGACGTGACGTCATCTCCTGGCCTGTGGCCAATCGGCCATAATTGTAGTTTTTTCCCTTTTCCTCTCTTGGCAGTGTTTTAACTCTTACTGTATTGTTTTCTTGTTCTGCATTTAATATATAGTTGTGTGATACAATAGTATTTTAGAATTTTTATTAAAAGTTTGTTTCAGTTTCCCATCCATATATTCCGAGATTTGAGTTTTGTTTTCCCTTTTCCCTCTATCAATAAGGGATTTAAGGAGCGTTAGGGACCTTGAGTTTTACTCGGAGACTCAACCCCTAACAGTGGTAAAAACAAAACTAAATGAAAGAACAGAGAGCTGTGTCTCGCTATCTTATTTCTAAATGAAGTCAAAAGGTAACTGATGCTCTAAGTCATGCAATACATTAAACACGTGTCTTGCATGAAGATGTCACCAGTAATGGTCTCACCTGCTGCGCTTACAGCTGTTTTCTCTGTCCAGTTGTTCTGGTTTCATAGGTGGTTCTAGAGCTCTGGTGACAGATGTCACTGCCTGGATGAGTAAGAAAGTAGAGCAATAAGTCCGTGGAAATGCAACATTCAATGATCTACCAACAGTCCTGGCTAACGGGGGAGGTACCAATCGACTGGAGGTTAGCCAATGTAACACCCATCTACAAGAAGGGCTGGAAGGAGGACCCAGGGAACTACAGGCCTGTCAGTCTGTCCCTGGTGCCGGGGAAAGTCATGGAGCAGATCATGTTGAGTGCTAGCAGTCGGCATGTACAAGACAACCAGGTGATCAGGCCCAGTCAGCATGGGTTTATGAAGGGCAGGTCCTGTTTGACCAACTTGATCTCCTTCTTTGACAAGGTGACGCGCTCAGTGGATGAGGGAAGAGCTGTGGATGTTGCCTACTTGGACTTCAGTAAGGCCTTTGACACCGTTTCCCACAGTATTCTCCTGGAGAAACTGGCTGCCTATGGCTTGGATGAGTGTACTCTCCGCTGGATAAAAAACTGGCTGGATGGCCAGGCCCAGAGAGTGGTGGGGAATGGAGTCAAATCCAGCTGGCGGCCGGTCACAAGTGGTGTCCCCCAGGGCTCAGTATTAGGGCCTGTGCCCTTTACCATCTTTATCCATGATCTGCATGAGGGGATTGAGTGCACCCTCAAGTAAGTTCACAGATGACACCAAGTTGGGTGGGTGTGTTGATCTGCTCGAGGGTCAGGAGGCTCTGCAGAGGGCTCTGGACAGGCTGGATCGGTGCGCTGAGGCCAATAGTATGAGGTTCAATAAGGCCAAGTGCCGGGTCCTGCACTTGGGCCACAACAACCCCCTGCAACGCTATGGGATTGGGGAGAAGTGGCTGGAAAGCTGCCCAGTGGAAAAGGGCCTGGGGGTGTTGGCCGACAGCTGATTGAATGTGAGCCAGCAGTGTGCCCAGGTGGCCAAGAAGGCCAACAGCATCCTGGCTTGTATCAGCTATAGTGTGGCCAGCAGGAGGAGGGAAGTGATTGTTCCCCTGTCCTTGGCACTGGTGAGGCCACACCTTGAGTACCATGTTCAGTTTTGGGCCCCTCACTTCAAGAAGGACATTGGGGTGCTGGAGCATGTTCAGAGAAGGGCAACAAAGCTGGTGAAGGGTCTGGAGATCAAGTCTTATGAGGAGCAGCTGAGGGAACTGGGGCTGTTTAGCCTGGAGAAAAGGAGGCTGAGGGGAGACCTTCTTGCGCTCTACAACTACCTGAAAGGAGGTTGTAGAGAGGTGGGGGCTGGTCTCTTCTCCCAATGTGACAAGTGACAGGATGAGAGGAAATGGCCTTAAGTTGTGCCAGGGAAGATCAAGGTTAGATATCAAGAAAAACTTCTTTACAGAGAGGGTTGTGAAGCATTGGAACAGGCTGCCCAGGGAGGTGGTGGAGTCCCCATCCCCAGAGGTGTTTAAGAGAGGTGTAGATGTGGTGCTGAGGGACATGGTTTAGGGGCCCTGGCAGTGCAGGGTGAACGGGTGGACTCGATGATCTGAAAGGTCTCTTCCCACCAGATGATTCTGTGATTCTATGATTTCCAACACTTCCTGGTCATTTGCAAGAGACCCTTGCTAGTTTGTGCTTAACTGACCTACTGTGAACCAGCAAACGTGTGAAGAAGGAGGCAGGAACCGAGTGCACCGAGCACGCACCTCATCTGGAAATGATTCCACTTGGAAATAAATAAATTTTGCAGTTCCACAGACAGCATCTCTGCTGTGCTTTGGCATCACTAATGGGAACAACAAACCCATTGGACTCACAGTAGATGGACATTGAATTAGAACAATCAACAAGCATGATAGTTTCATTGTATAATTACTACTTCTCAAGCTTAAATCTAATGCAAATCTGGAGACCATTTACATGACAGCAGTTGAGGTCATGCCTCAGTCGAACATTTTTATTTCCTGGTAAAGGTATTTGCCTTCCAGAAAGAACACAGCAGCTCTTCTGGAAAAAACCTCTCTACCCTAGTTCATCTGAACTCATTGGGTAGAACTCATCAGGTTCTGTTGCACTGTCGCTGGGTTCAGGTGTGCCATCAGATGAGGATGTCTGCAAAGAGAAAGTCAGTGCAGCATTCACACACATTAAAATAAGCCTTTGTAGGTGCTGGTCCCTTTTAATCTTCTTCAAAATGCCAACACCATGATAACCAGGCACTCAAAGTCCAAACTGCTGCTTTATCGACAGCCTGACAACACACATTTACCCTTCAACAGCATGACTTTTCACAATTCCTGTGAAAAGGTGTCACTCAGGCTTCACCCATCACCATGACCCGCTCCCTGCTGTCCCCAGGGGAACTGTAACTCCCAAAGCCTCAGAAACGTCACACATGCCAACACCCCTTGACTCTGCCCATTCCTGAGGTCACACACGTTACTCCACAATAAATGCGTGACGTGTTTTCCAACCATAGCTTTGCTTCCATCGCGTACGACGCACAAGCTGTCACGGTACATCACAACCAGAAACACATCTTGGCTAATTCTGTAGAATAAACTTGCCACGACCAAGGCCCTCGGTTCTTTGTCTAGTCATGGGCAGGAGAAACGGGCTGCAAGTTCTTAGCACAACCTGCTCCCTGCAGAGTCGGATATCAAGCAAACAATCTGAAAACAAAAAATGGGAAGGAGGATTCACTTACGTTTTGGTAATCTTCATAGCAAGAGGGATGGTACATCTGAAAAAGAGTTGTTATTCATTTGAATATGTCAAAATAAATCACAGCAGGATCACTGGTTATGAACAGAACAGGATCAACTACACACATCACACAATGTGTCTAGAGAAACAATGGTATGAGCAGGGCAAGTGTGGTGTCAAACCCAACCAGGAGAAGATTCCGTGTCCGTTTATTTAGGAACAGTTATCATAGAGAAGCCTGGTGGGTGCTGGGAATTACTTGTGTACGTCTGTATACAGAAATAATTGCACCAGTCTCTACACCCATATGGAGAGACATTCATTTCTCTTCTAGCACTGCAGTGCAAGGGAAGGCCAGCGAGCCTACACGAATGACACCAGCACTTCAGGTGCTTCCAAAGGTTGAGATATTGGTGCACTTGGAAGCCAGGAAAACTGCCATGGCAATCCTTCAGGAGGGAAAGAGCACCTGGCCTCCACCCCACCTTTATTTTCTTGGCTCTAATTCTTTGGGGTTTTTTACTATAGATAAGTACCACACGTCAATAAGACGAGATTACCTTTCCATCTACTCTGACGGCATTCTTCAGGTGCCACTCTTCCTCATCCTCATTCCAAAACTCTTCAAACTGCTCTTGGCAGACTTCACAGCTCTGCAGAGTTATGGGAGTTACAGAGAGAAATGAGGTTGTTGCAACAATTTCCTCAACACGTGAACTTCAACAATCCAGTTAACAGTCAAAAAATGGTCTTTTAAGTTGAGATAAAGACATGAAGACTACTACATGATCCTTCCTCCACGCTGTAAAAATAGCTATAGAAAACTTTACTTGAAAATTGTTTGAGTGTAGTCTGCAGAGTGAGCAACGATCATCTCCTCGCTTGGAAGACTGTTGTCACTCGAGAGAGATCAGCTTTGCCCTTTGAGCTCGGAAGCCTCTGCAAAACACTTTGTGACAATCTAATGCTGTTTTCCTGTCATGTCAGACAATCCAGTGTGGGTATTTCATTAATTTTCTTTTTATGGCATTACCTTCACTCTTCCCTTAACCTGGAGTCTCAAATTAAAAAGGCAGAATGTTTTAGATGAAGTATGAACATTTTTAGTACTGTGCATGTGTGCAGAAACATTAGGTCGGAGAACAAAGCACAAAAGGTACTTTTTAAAATTAAAACAAAGGCCTTCACGGCTCCACTGCTAGTTCCTCAGAGGCTGAGCATGTCAAACTGAATTGTAACTCTATCAATACTTTTATTTGATTCGTGCACCAACTCATCTACCAAAGTACCGATCCAGCGGTTACTTCAAGACTGAGCAATGTCTTTGACCTGGTGCCCATCTTCTACTGAAAAGGTATCAAACCCCAGTAAAGCCAGTCCTGATTGGAATGACGGAGGTCATTTCCAGTTCATTTGCTCCACTTGCTTTCTGTGGACACGTTCGGTGCATTAACACACTCTGCCCATTTCCATCCTGCTCAAGCGACAGAAGGCCAATGGGGGTAGATTTTTTGAACGTCAGGTGGTTTATACTGCTCTGTGCCCCTGGGAAACAACCATCACGCACACAAACGCTCCACCTATGCGGTGGCTGCACAGAGGACCGAGAACAAGCCCATTGTGTGAATGACTGTTGTGAACTGCTTTGCAGTATGAGATGATTCTCTGGATCTGGGCTAGTAAAGGTAAGCTGAGACTTGCCTCAGCTGATCCAGCTGCTCCAGCAGGGACACTCGGAATCTCCTTCTCTTTCACAGCTTCTCGTCTCTTCAATATCAGCTCATCATGAGCTTTTTCAAAAAACTCCCTTTTGGCATGCTCCTCTGGGTCAGCTGTTTCTTCAAATTCAGTCCATTCCTGAGGAAAAAGTTTTAATTCACACTCAGGCACTGACAGCCAGAAATGGTTAAAAAATACATCAGGGGTAAAAAAAAAGACATTTCCTAAGGACTGTATTTAGTAAATCTTGCTTCATTAAAGCTGAAGTGCTCCTCACATGCAGCACTAGCACAGCGCAGGCTTTCTCACAACGCCGCACTTCAAAAAGCTTTTTCCAGAGAAACAGCTACCCTTCAATTCCATTCCCAGTGCGATGAAAGCAGCACCAACAGCTTCAAAGCATTTGTTGTTCATCACACAATTGCCTTTTGCATTTGAGAACTACTGGAAATATCTCAGACATCACTGTTGACCAAAGGCCAGCTCCTGTGATGACGTAAATGTCAGCTGCGATCCTACAGCCCTGCACAAGTCAAACACAATATCTGGCCTGTCACTGATCCCGGCACACGCTGCATTACGTACTGTCTCACTGCAGAACCATCCTCTGTGTGTAACTGCTCTGCGAGCGACTTTCTTCCTCCGGTTCTCACGATAAGGCCAATCTAGATGATCCGCATGTGTCTGTGGAGCAGTGAATCTCAATCCACATGAGGAACACTGAGTTCCGGCGTACAGTCCCTGTATAACACTGTCGTAACGCCTACAAAGATGACAAAAGAAAGGTCTTAATGTTCCTTTGAAAAGAAACAGGTGAGAAGTTTCTCAGGAAGTTGCTTCCTATGCCCACAAGAACAGAGGAAATGCAGGCATCTGCTGCAAGGTTAGAGCACACAACAGAGCCAAGTTCTTCCGCAGTTTCTTAACACAATTGGCTCAAACATTCACATTTCAGACAATGGGCTCACGTTGACTCTTCATGAGAAACACGCTAGTGTTGTGTTCTGTGCCTGCTGGCGTCGTCACCTCATAGTGCATAGAACGGTGACGCCCACATTTGGCTCAGCTCTGCAAACTCCCACAAAGGGGGTCAAATCAGTAGTAACAAAGGCAGAAACACTCACTTCAGCACATCCCACAACCTGACCGAGCGAGGAACAACATGCAATGGGTATAAAGAGAGTTTTTCCAGATTAATTTTCCCTCTTTTTCCTCCCTCCAATTCTCCAAGGTGAACATCAGAACCTGCAGGTCCTCTTAGTTGCCACCCTTTGAAAGCTCTCCACTGTCTGGGGTCAGCTGCCTAGACACTACCCTGTTGTTCCTCTTACTGCACTGGGAGTTCAGTCTGTGATACGCACCGTCGGAGTTCCTCAACTCTGAAGTTAGTGAGGTCGGGAACACCCTGGTCTTCATTGTGCTTATCATCGTCCTCCTCAGCAGCTGGCTGGGCCGGTGTGTCATTCACTTCTAGAAAGCACAGCGATATCATTTTATCAGAATTTCAGTATATCATCAGAAAGAAATGGCATGCTCCTAAACGTTACTTTTATTCAAGTATGAAGAAATATGATTGGACCCTGCACAAACACAAGGGTGCCATCGCTAAGTCAGCCACCTTGTTACACCACTAAAGAACAGCAGGCGAGATACTGTAAGTTACTCAGAATCTAAATTTAGGAAAACAGTCTTTACCTCAGTCTTTGCATCAAAGTTCAGTCTTCAGAGACACAGAAATCTTCCAGAAACTGACAACCCTCTTTGCTCTATGTCCAGTCTCTGGCTCATTTCTGCCCTTGCAGCAGCTTCCTTCATCACCTATTCTCAAGTGCTGGTTGCCCAGCATACACAGATTTCTACTGGACAGTGGCTGTTGAAATGCAGTATTCTCCTTAGTTGATGCTTAAGTATTTCACCAGGACCAATCGACTTCATCACCTGCTGTAAACACTTTTAGTGGCTTTTTAGAAGCTTTGCGTTACCAACCACTCCTATACTGGGAATGTCTACACGCTCTGGCAAATGCAAGCCAGACCTACAGACTGGTGCCTTCCAGAAAAGCAGAACAAAAATGGTTTGGTTTGGTTTGGTTTGGTTTGGTTTGGTTTGGTTTGGTTTGGTTTGGTTTGGTTTGGTTTGGTTTGGTTTGGTTTGGTTTGGTTTTTTATTAACACAACTACATACCAAAACCACATGGTTCATGACAGCCAATGAAAGCCCTCACTGTCTGAGGGAAAGCCCTAAAGGGATGGAGTTAGTACAGAAACCACATCTATGGCCACCTCCCTGAGGCGGCTTCCCTTAGTCCACACAGACCTAGTCCACCAGGACACTACCAAATGGTCATTTTTGTGGCCACTGACAAACAGAACAATCCAAAAGAAATCAAAGAAAGCTCATGCTTTTGTTACACACCTGCAGGGCTCTGAATAAAACTTCCAGGATTTGGCAAATACTGTTGACCTTGGCCATAATGCCCTGGTTGAGCAGACCCGAGAGGAACCTGTGAAAGTAAACAGTGAAGGTGTTGGGTTTTGGTTTGTTTTTTTTTTTTTTCCCTGCATAATAATGTAATTATAAACTTCCTTTTTTAAAAATTTTATCATTAAAATTCTAGACCTTTCTCAATAATTTTATACGTATTAAACTCCTTCCAGAAGTGGACCACGTTGGTGGAACGATCCACAAATGACTACATAACCGTTCCCTCATTTTCATTTCCCACTGGACAAATTTCAGAACATTCTCATATTTAAATTAAAAAAACCCGCCAGCGCCATTTCCCAAAGACAAGACTTCCTTTTAAATTGCTCCTGTTCAGCAAAGCAGAGCTCATCAGAAAGAACTCTGAGAAACCAGTAAAATGCCTGTTAACAACTTCTTATCTAAGAACAGAGCATCCACTGTGCAAAAAACATCCTGAAAGCAGGATTTTTCAGCAAACCAGCTACGGTGAGCTGCAGATAGAAAACCAGTTTTTCAAAACACATTTATCATAATAAAGGGGAGTTTTTTCTTCCCTAATTGGCTGCTTTCTGCCTTTTACAAATGGTTGAGATTTTTCTCTCATTAGACGTTAGCAGGAGACATGACCCGCTTTGGTACAATCCGTTCATTCTTCACGTTCAATTATAATTCCCCAAATGACAAATGCTCTCCAAAATCCCTGATCTAGGGAAGAAATGACATCGCTTTCACTGAGGTGAGGTATAATTGTCCCCTTTTGGAGAAAGCATTTCCAACAGGCGACAGCAAAGACAGCTGAACCCCTCGAGCACGCTGGTGCCGAGAGGATTCCAAAAGACTGCAGTTCAACAGTGTCCGTCTCTTTCTCCACTCCCCAGGTTCTGGGTGTCTCTTTAAAAGAGACAGTTGGTCGCCAGTACCAACAGCTGCGAAAAGACAACGGGATCGGTTTGGTCCATTCTGATTCTGCACCTCTTAGAAAAATGAATCGTGTATTTCCATTGACGTGATCTTCCGTGCTCTGGAGAGAAGTCATTTGGGTGCAAGTTTGATGAAAACCCCACAGGCTTCCCATTAGCTAGTTTTGTTTTCGGGTTAAAAATTCCTATTTCACTGTCATATTCTGTGCTACCAAGTGATTGTAAAGATCCACTATTTTGTTTAATTCCTAAAAAATAGCAATACCTGTCCCTCTTAAATGATCTAGAACCGACTGAAGAAGGATGACTTTTCTAGCTTGAAACTGGCTCTCAGTCTGCCAGCTCCTCCGAAAATCTTCAGTTTTTAGAGGAAGAAAACCTACTAATTCTCTACACAAAGCAAACCATTCAACACAATCAGCTCTTACCTGATGACTTCCCATTGGCACATTGTTGAAGTTGCCATATTGAGGACCTTGAAGACTGGTTCCATCAAAGTAATGTCCAGCTGCTCTAAATGGGGAGTTCTGTGCTCCTGGGCCAGCTGGCCCATTGCAGTCTGGTCCAGGGGAAGCATCAAATACATCCGGTCTCTGGAAGTGCATCCTGTCATATGGTCCATTGTAGCCCGAGCCGGGATGTCTGACAAACGGACCTCCTTGTCTGTATGGTGACACTTCTAGTCTCGAGGCAGGAGCATTAGCTGCATTTTCAAGATATGCACCCTGAAAGCCAAGGGGCGAGTCAAATCTAGAGGCTGGCTGGTGAGGTCCATTAAACCTTAGATGTATGGCTGTGTCAAATGGTGGCTGTGCCTGTTGGCCAGGCGCCCTTTCAAATCTTGGACGAGGCTGTCCATGAATTCCATCAAATCTTTGCAAAAGAGACAGCTGGCCAAGCTGACCGTCAAATCCAGCAGCATGATAACCATCAAATCTCAGACCTGCCTGACCCAAAGGACCATCAAATCTCAGTCCACCAGCTCCCTGGCGTACCAGTCCCTCAAGCAACCTAGGACCTCTTCCACCAACCTGTCCTGGGGGTCCTTCAAACCTCAGGGACCCTGCCAGCGGCCCTGGTGGCCCATCAAAACTTGAGGCTCCAGCTCCCCTTACACCTGCCAGTGGTCCATCAAGTTGAGATTCACCTGCCCCCACCAAAGACCTTGATCTTTCTCCAACTGGTCCGTTTCTGTCAAACTGTACTCCACGCTTGGCTTTTGCTGGCTCCCATTCTGTTCCAGAAAGCACTGCATCAGGCGTGTGATAATCCAGAATATCGCCAGGATCCGACAGATCTGGCCTTGACAGTGAATGCTGAACTTGTGTTCTTTGTCGTTTAGCCTTGGGTTCACAATATGTTGATTCTGCATCCAATAGAAGAGCTTTCTTTTTCAAACCCCGTTCTGACTCTGTAGGGCTCTCCCAGCCATTACATCTGTCCTTTCCATTGGCCTAGAATATAAACCTAAGTTTAGACTTCCAAAAGGAAAAGCAAAACAAACTATACCCAGGACACTTCTCTGAAGACAGTTATTAATATTACCTTCTGAAGTAATTCCCTCTTCCTTGCAGATGTCAATTCTTTGGGAATCTGTAAATTGGTGTTCACACTTGACCCGTGCAGCTGCTTCGGTGCTTGGGGTGATAAAATTCCGTTCCCAGCAGGCCAGTTTTCCCGCTGTCTTTGGTGAAGGCATTTGGTGAGAGTTATAGCCTGAAAGAGAAAAAAATCCAGCATTCATCTGCAGGAGACAACTCCTACTCTGAGATGCTCATGTTCTGCCTTGAAGCCAAAACTATAAACAGAAATGTCTTGAAAGCTCTAAGGTTCAGCCATTTAACCGAAAATGACCCGTTAACTGCTAATTGCAAACTTTGGAATAATGCAGTACCACTGCAAAAGACCAAATTCAAACAGAATGCAAAATCAGTACTACAAAGCCAATGCTCCAAAATACGTCACTGCGGCACATGTTCTCGTGACAGTGTCACTTTGTCGGTATATTTCACATGCCCAAGGCAGCGAAGCTGCCACATCTCTGATATAATTTTCATATTTCTACCCTCCAAAGAGGCTTTATTTTGGCATCAACTGTCATCATAGCAAGACTTTCCATTACAAATGCAAAACCATACAGCTTGACCACCTTCTTCAGACGGTGACACCAAACCAGCCTGACCTAATGAGGAAATGGACTTTATTTCCAACAGTCTTTCCTTGCTCTTTAAGAGCAAATCTATTTGAAAAAGCCCGGCTTGCTGTGAGCCACATGAAGAGGTGGAAAACGAGGATCATGGGCAGGCATCATTTTGGAGAGAAGTTAAAAACAAAAACCCAAGAACTTCACTTTCTTTACCTCTCTTTTGAGCATAATTCTGAAGGTTTTTAGGTAGCAAATACTGTTCATGAGCCCCAGATCCACTGGCATTGCTCTAGTCCTAAAACACTTGTCTGACAGGAGGAACAAATCATGGGCTGCAGCTACCAGGAGAGCTGAGCGCTGTCCAGAAGAAAGCGAGACCCAGCTATCAAAGTTTCATCAACTCCAACTACTCACCAACTGTGCTTTAGCCTGTTCCAGCTCCAGCTCTAATTTTTTTTGCTGAAGTTCCAACAACTGCTTTTGCTTTGCAAGCAATTGCTGCCTTATCAGTTGCTCCTGTGTCAAATGCTCTTGTGTTTCAGGAGCTGCTGGAGGAGCAGAGGTCGGGGCAGTGGACTGCTCTGGCTAAAAGCAGAATAAAAACAGCTCCACTTAAAATCCTCATGGCAACAATGAACTCCATCTCCTTTAACTGTTACCATGATCCAGTACTGGGACTTGGTCTGTACAGCAGTTACAAACTGCATTTTTCATGCAAAATATAACTAACACAGTTTAAAACTTTTGCCCCACTAGAATTTGCCTGCTCTGACAGGCGAACATCACTTAATGTAAACTCGTCAATGTTCCCAACTCTAGAATACAGTTTTGAAATATAAAACCCAAACGCACCCAGTGGTCTGAATTTGGCAATTCCTCTTACCTCTCTATAGAGGTCAGGTACTTCATTCTTAACATACTAAATTGTCAAAGAGCAGCACACAAACCACAGAAACTCCCCGTATTACCATCTGTTCACAGAGTAGGCGTAAAAACTTACCAATTTATTACAAAACTGAGGATTCACGTGGATGCCAGAAGCATTCCCATTTGGGGGCAGGTGTTTAATTGGCCAGGAAGGATCTAATGAGTTGACGCTGACATCAAGTGCGTGGAGTTTCTCCAAAGGAAAAATATCATCCCATGTGGAGCGTAATTTAAATAAACTTTTCCTAGTACTTTCATCCACCTAAAACAATAAACCAATTCTATGGCTTGTTAAGGTAATATTAAACAACTTCTTAAATGCTTCTGTCAAATTTAAGATTTATTTCTTAGTTCTATCACCAGTTTGCCATTGCAACACACTGAACTCTCTGTACAGAATTTATCAGCAGTGCAGATCATACATCTGTACCAACGGAATCAGGGACAACAGCTCAAATGTGCCGTTGGTGTCTCAAGGCCATTTGAAGGCTTTACAGCATACGACCATTCTCTGAGAATTTTTTTTCACCTTTTCCATTACCACAATTGTCAGTTCGCTTGCCCGGTTTCTGTGGAAAAACTACAGTAACCAAAGTATTGAAAGGCAACAGCCTCTGAGACGATC
Organism: Bucorvus abyssinicus; assembly: GCA_009769605.1. NCBI lineage: Eukaryota > Metazoa > Chordata > Aves > Bucerotiformes > Bucorvidae > Bucorvus > Bucorvus abyssinicus. Next base: position 73,097,740 of record CM020025.1, read on the forward strand.
CACGCGAGCGAGTGTTTGTGTGGAACGGAGCGCGACTGACAAACGAGTCGGGAAACAACCATGTTTGGGAACAGAAAAGGAGTTTTGCTGAGCTCTTTAGTCACTCTTGAAGCAGCATTTTGCGCATCACGAAATAAGGAAATCAGACAAATTAACTACAGGAGAGAGAAGCTCTGAGAAATCCCCAAGGAACTGATTCTCCAGTCTATTCTTGGCCTAAAGACTATTCTCTATCTTAAACCAACAATTCATAACTAATTGGTCTCTACATTACAAAAAGTCCATCCAGGGAAGCGATCGGTGACCAAAATCCTGTTAGTAAAATCTAGCCTGGGTAGGAAAATTGCAGACTTTTAAGAACCAAATTAAGACTTTACACCTTTCAGTCACCATGGAACTCACATGCTTGATAGCAGCAGGAATAATGTCCCACAGAGCAGATACAGTGCTGACACTGATCGAAAACAATCCATTTGCATCGTTCACCACCCAAGAGGACCCAAAACGGAAAGCACGTGTTCATTTTACCAGGAACAAGTTTTCTTTAGAATACCAAACTCTTCTGAAAGTGTCCGTACCTTTTCAAACACACCAAGAAATGTTCCAACCAGGTTTTTAGCAAAAGCAGGAACATATTCTCTTCCCACATTCTTGACAATGGAATCCATCAGGTACGTAACAGGGAGCTTCTCTGATGCAGGAGCCTGGAGTCATAAGAAGAAACCGAGAAGTTTAGGGCAACAAACCCATATTTTAGGATTTCCTCATAAAGAGATTTCCACTCCCAGAAATGCAAACCTCTCTTTTTGGTTGCCACTATAAACACCGAGGGATTTGGCTGGGCTTTTTTTGTTTACACAAAAACCATCTGGAAAACCGATACTCAGTTTAAAGTATAACGCAGCAGGTCTATCGCCCAAAACCGGAACAACTCAGGTTATTGTGTTTGCCTATCAAAGCTTTGGAAAAAAGAGGGAGCAAAGGAAACAATGGGCGAAGGGTGACTGGAATGAATTGAGGGGGCAGATTGACAGAAAACCTCTGTTTTTATAAAATGCTCTTGCTAAAAGGTGCTCTAAAGCCCCATCCGTGTGCTCTGCTGACTGATGTCAGCAAGTGCCTGGCTTGGGCTCAGAGGGAGCCCCCTCTTTCCCTTCGTTTGCTGTCGTGTGCCTTTCAGACGCCGCATTAGGATCCTACAAGCTGCTGCAGTTTCTACAGTCAGGGAGAATTTCTCCTTCCCCGTCCTCCACCAGTAAACTTCTCTAGCCAAAATCAGTGAAATACGCACACAACACCAGCGTTACGCAGGGCAGAGATCGCCTGAAATCCAAACAGATTATCTCAAGCCCACAGTATGGTCTCGAATCGGGCAGAGCAAACAACCCCCATCACCAGCACACACACTTTATCCGGAGCAGATGACCACCTTCCACCCACAAACTTTTCTATAAGATAAGGGTGTCCCTCTGTCCCCAAAATTAGTATCCCACAGGGACCACGCTGGGAAAATAGCCTTATCTTAGCTGATACTTAAAAGTCCTTGTATTCAGCCCTTCACACGTGGACATTGCGCACTCTAAACTTAACCTTATTTCCATTTCTTTAAACTACCCCCCAAAAAACCCCAGCCCTCCTCAAAATCTCCCAGTCAGGCCCTCTCTAGCGATTGCAATATTCATCTCTTGTCAAAACTGCTAAATGCAAGGCTTTAGACACCAGATCTGAGGCACTGAAGGCTGGCTCCATGTAGGGGGAAAGCCCAGCTACCAGGGCAAGGCACCCAGTCGCTGCCAGGCTGCCATGTTGTGTCCGATACTGACACGGGGCTTAAACTGTGAGCCATGCAACCCTCCCTGAGCTTTTGGTGGGGCGAGTCCTAAACCCTCCCCTACTACGAGCAGGGGGGTGTGTGGGCTGCTGCCCTCCCTTGAGTCTCCTGCTCACTGTGGGGTGGAGGGTAGAAGCAGCAGCGTTAAGCTTAGCAATGAGAGGAGGAGCCCCCGACATCTCGCCCTGTGCTCCCTGAGCCCACCTGTGGCACCTTCCCTCCCCCTTTTTGCCCCACAGCAAACACAGCCTCCTCACCTGCTCCCCACCCAGCCCTGCGTGCCCAGCACCCTCTGCCATGTCAAAATCCAACTCTCCCTGCTCAGCCCCTAATTAGATAACCTCCCATTACCTCCACATCCCATGAACCCCCTGCCTCACTGCCAACCCCTTCCCCGCCCCCTGCCCAAGCCCATCTATACTCACTGCACCACTGGCATCCTCACCCCATCCAGCCCGTTGCCTCCTGCCAAGCCTCTCCCCGGCTCTCACCCCATTTCCCATTTCTCAGGCCCTCTCACCCCCTCGCTTTGCTGTCTCTCCCTGTCCCCTCTATCCTCCTCCTCCTGCCACCCCCAGCCCGCTGATGCCCAGCTCTGCCTGTGCCCCTCAGCAGGCCATCTCCCCCTGCCCTTCCTCCTAGCCCCGGAGGCCGGTCCAGCCTGCTGCCCTGGCCGGTCTCCCCAGCAGCGTAGGCAGGAGTAGTACTCGGTGAATTTAAAAACCTTGGCTATCTGTGCTTCAATCACGGAGACGATGCCCTCAGCAAACGGCATGTTCTCCCTGGCCAGGATGGCCAGCCAGCAGGTGCGCTGCTTGCTGTTAAACGTCAGGCCCTCCTGCGAGGACTGGTAGATGCGCAGCACATCCTCCTGGGCCTGGCTCCTACCAGCGCCGCCCTCCTGGGCCGACATGCTTCCCTGTTATGTCCTGGCACTGTTTACAGGACGGGGGACGTTGGCTTGGAAACACCACTTTGTTCCCTCACTGCGCTCTGATTGGCTGGCACCACGTCTGCTCAGCCCGGGATTGACTCTTGCATCACAATAACAACAACAGCCTTTCATTGGATGGGACTGCCCTTTGTCTCCTCTGATTGGGTCCTGTGCTAAAGCTCTCTATGAAGTCAGAAAGTCAGTAGATCAGATGGGTGCTGGTCTTACTGTAGCTATGCTAAACCTTTGGTTCTGAACTCACAAAAAGACCGACTGAATGCCCAGGGAGGCGGTGGAGCCCCCATCCCTAGAAACGTTTAAAAGATGCGCAGATGTGGCGCTGAGAGACTTGGGTTAGGGACCCTGGCAGGGCAGGCTGTACGGTTGGATACGATGATCTGAAAGGTCTCTTCCAACCAGATGATTCTGTGACTCTGTGATGCTGTGATTCTGGAGTTATGTGTGACTAGACTGATCACACCTCACATCAATGAAGGATCACGTGAATCAGATGTGAGGTGCTGGTTACAGCGATCTTACCCTTCCCCACCCATAAACAATGAGAATTCTTCCTACGTTATGTGTTGCGAGCCAGGATCCACTGACCTGGGATCAAATTGTCGTCATGGCCTATTGGATGCTCTTTACCCAACATCTGCACTCCAGTGTGCTCATGAACCTACAGGTTTCCAGCAGCACAAAGCAGGTGTTGCATTTTTCCTGTAGAAGGGCCCGACAGGAATGTCTCAGAACCGAGCCTGGCACTCTTTGCTCCTTCTAAGTTTACGTTTGAATCACAACTCATTTTGCCAAAACGTCTTCTACGAACGTCCAAAGCTCTTACAGAACATTTTACATGTTGATCAGCATATCGGCCATCTGAACTCCATCTGCTGTCACCAAGCATAGGTTGGGTTCAGGGTGGCTCATTTCTGACCACAGCAGTCCACAGGTTTTGCCATTCCAGAACTGGGCAAGACGTTGTTCAAAGAGCCAGCAGAGGCTGGGAATGTTAATTGTCACCGAGTCTGGTCACAGTCACTGAGACCCAATCTCACTGGGTTTCACAGTGAACTCTAGCACCTTCAGGAAGCTGACGATGCCTCCCACCCCAGCCCAAATCGCTGCCCACAGCTCCGTGCTTCAGCTCAGCGTTGCTCCTTGGACATGCCTTTTAACTCCTGGCCAGAGGAATATGCCAGCGTGCAGCTTCACGCTGACACCGGCTGACAAGCCCCAGTGTAGACGATACCAGGAATCAAAGTCTCATGTGGGCTAACAGCCACAGCTCTTAACATAGACTTGCAAGTATTCAAACAGAAACAAAAAATTACTGTCAGAAACAAATGTATTATTTTCCAAGCTTTGAATGATTTCAGTGTATTAGTGGTAAAAACAAAACTAAATGAAAGACCAGAGAGCTGTGTCTCGCTATCTTATTTCTAAATGAAGTCAAAAGGTAACTGATGCTCTAAGTCATGCAATACATTAAACACGTGTCTTGCATGAAGATGTCACCAGTAATGGTCTCACCTGCTGCGCTTACAGCTGTTTTCTCTGTCCAGTTGTTCTGGTTTCATAGGTGGTTCTAGAGCTCTGGTGACAGATGTCACTGCCTGGATGAGTAAGAAAGTAGAGCAATAAGTCCGTGGAAATGCAACATTCAATGATCTACCAACAGTCCTGGCTAACGGGGGAGGTACCAATCGACTGGAGGTTAGCCAATGTAACACCCATCTACAAGAAGGGCTGGAAGGAGGACCCAGGGAACTACAGGCCTGTCAGTCTGTCCCTGGTGCCGGGGAAAGTCATGGAGCAGATCATGTTGAGTGCCAGTACTCAGCATGTACAAGACAACCAGGTGATCAGGCCCAGTCAGCATGGGTTTATGAAGGGCAGGTCCTGTTTGACCAACTTGATCTCCTTCTTTGACAAGGTGACGCGCTCAGTGGATGAGGGAAGAGCTGTGGATGTTGCCTACTTGGACTTCAGTAAGGCCTTTGACACCGTTTCCCACAGTATTCTCCTGGAGAAACTGGCTGCCTATGGCTTGGATGAGTGTACTCTCCGCTGGATAAAAAACTGGCTGGATGGCCAGGCCCAGAGAGTGGTGGGGAATGGAGTCAAATCCAGCTGGTGGCCGGTCACCAGTGGTGTCCCCCAGGGCTCATTATTGGGGCCTGTCCTCTTTAACATCTTTATCCATGACCTGCATGAGGGGATTGAGTGCACCCTCAAGTAAGTTCACAGATGACACCAAGTTGGGTGGGTGTGTTGATCTGCTCGAGGGTCAGGAGGCTCTGCAGAGGGATCTGGACAGGCTGGATCGATGCACTGAGGCCAATAGTATGAGGTTCAATAAGGCCAAGTGCCGGGTCCCGCACTTAGGCTAAAACAACCCCCTGCAACTCTATGGGCTTGAGGAGGAGTGGCTGGAAAGCTGCCCAGTGGAAAAGGGCCTGGGGGTGTTGGCCGACAGCTGATTGAATGTGAGCCAGCAGTGTGCCCAGGTGGCCAAGAAGCCCAGCAGCATCCTGGCTTGTATCAGCTATAATGTGGCCAGCAGGAGGAGGGAAGTGATTGTTCCCCTGTCCTTGGCACTGGTGAGGCCACACCTTGAGTACCATGTTCAGTTTTGGGCCCCTCACTTCAAGAAGGACATTGGGGTGCTGGAGCATGTTCAGAGAAGGGCAACAAAGCTGGTGAAGGGTCTGGAGAGCAAGTCTTATGAGGAGCAGCTGAGGGAACTAGGGCTGTTTAGCCTGGAGAAAAGGAGGCTGAGGGGAGACCTTCTTGCTCTCTACAACTACCTGAAAGGAGGTTGTAGAGAGGTGGGGGCTGGTCTCTTCTCCCAATGTGACAAGTGACAGGATGAGAGGAAATGGCCTTAAGTTGTGCCAGGGAAGATCGAGGTTAGATATCAAGAAAAACTTTACAGAGAGGGTTGTGAAGTGCTGGAACAGGCTGCCCAGGGAGGTGGTGGAGTCCCCATCCCCAGAGGTTTAAGAGAGGTGTAGATGTGGTGCTGAGGGACATGGTTTAGGGGCCCTGGCAGTGCAGGGTGAACAGGTGGACTCGATGATCTGAAAGGTCTCTTCCCACCAGATGATTCTGTGATTCTATGATTTCCAACACTTCCTGGTCATTTGCAAGAGACCCTTGCTAGTTCGTGCTTAACTGACCTACTGTGAACCAGCAAACGTGTGAAGAAGGAGGCAGGAACCGAGTGCACCAAGCACGCACCTCATCTGGAAATGATTCCACTTGGAAATAAATAAATTTTGCAGTTCCACAGACAGCATCTCTGCTGTGCTTTGGCATCACTAATGGGAACAATCAAACCCATTGGACTCACAGTAGATGGACATTGAATTAGAACAATCAACAAGCATGATAGTTTCATTGTATAATTACTATTTCTCAAGCTTAAATCCAATGCAAATATGGAGACCATTTACATGGCTTCCACGGAAGAACAAAGTCCAATCCACTCCCGTTTATTTTAGAAAGCTATGCAAGTCTTTACGCATCTCAAGCCACATTCACAAAACATCTTACCTTTACATCCAGCGTAATAGCGAGGAACGGTTCGTACGTATCCAAAACTGCTTTGCAGTTCAAGGCCTTCACTGGAATCAAAATACAAATGCTTAGCAGTATGTGGAAGAAAGTGACTGTGAAAATTCAAACTGTTCTGACATGTTACTTTAGTCAAACTACAAACTCCTTTGCTGCAGACAGACAAAAAGACACAGACATGGTTTGAAGGACAGTAAGATTATTACAAAGTACCTCGGGATCCTAGATATCCTCCAAATATTTGACAAATTAGCATGGTGGCTGGAGAAGATTTGTCCAATCTGGAAAGAAATTGCAATCAGACCTCAGAAGATTGAAGGCACAAAGTAACTCTTCAAGCGTTTTTTCTTTTTATGAAAACCAAGGACACACATTTTTATTTATGATACTAAAGAGAGGAGTAAGCAGGGCCAGAGAACATTTCAGAGTTAATTTCTTTGTGCTTTGTGTTCTACTTGAGAGAGCTGGGGTTTGTTTAATAAAGAAATCCAGATCATGTTAAGTTAAAGAACAATTCTAGGACTCTCATGGAATTTCTTGATCCCAGCTCTCTCCGTGTTGGCGTTGCGGACTGAGTGTGTTGCATGTCGCATCTTCCCTTCCCGTGGTTTCATGAGCTACACGATGACCTGGTGCTCACACACTGCGATGGTCGATGTGCTCAGTAAACTTTATGTTTCCGCTACACGCACCCATGTCTCAAGAAAGATTTAATCTGCAGGCAGATGCGGTGAAGTAAGAAAGGTGAAATAGTGTGAGGTGCAGAAGCCGTGACAGGATGTGTGACAGAGTCACACATGTCACACTCCAGTGACCTGGAGACAGCGAGGGAAGAACTGGTGGCATTTTAGTACAACCCTTGAGACAGATCCTTAGATAAAGCACGGTAGAAACATTCAAACTGGCACGTAAGCCACGAGACAAGTTCCCATCACCTTACGTCATTGGGAATGCTGTTGTTGGCTCTGCAGTGACAATACTCCAGACACAACTCTTCCGGTGAGAAACCCAGAAAGCCTGTAAGAAGAGGAATCATCAAACACCTAGAAAATATATCAATCCTTCCAACTGCCCTCAGCAGCTAGGAAGAAATGGGCCTTGGCACATTAGCTGTAAGTCAGCTACAGCTGGGGACACCAAAAAGATTCATCACAGAACACCAAAGGTGTGAATGTCCAACATGAATTTGACACAATCCAATATTCCTCCTGTGGCATCCCAAGGCAAATTGTCACCTTGCAGATGGTACCTTCCACTGAGGTACAACAGCGTGGGTGAGTGTAAGAAACATCCTCGATAGCAGCACTATGTGGCAGCACAAAAAACATCACCTGCCTGAGAGATTCGGTGTTCCTGTCATCGCTGAGGAAGATGGGAACATCCGCTCGCCTGAACATTCCCAGACTTCCGTGTCTTTCAACACACAATAGTTGCTAGAAAACAAAACCAAATAAAACCATGGGTGAAGGAGAGTTCTATGGTCCAACCAAAACCACCAGAAACAACTGCCCAGTTTGAATTCAAAGTCAGATTCAAACAGTTTGAATCCAAAGTCAGATTCAAACACCTGCTACCATGAACATTCATGAAGTGTGACACTGGTCAGAAGGAATCCGAGAAGTACTTGGTTCTCTGGGAAGAACGCACTTGTTCGGCAAGATACGTAAACATCCCTTCAAAGCATTGGACTTTATCACCCAGCCGCAAGCAAATCAAACCAGATCTTACAAAAATGCCCCAAACGCACAAAGTACTTTTCGTCCTTGCACAGCAGACGCTGTCACGGGACTCTCCCTGAAGCTGCAGATCACAATACAATTTCATGTCAATTTTTTGAAAAAGAATCATAAGCATTAAAATGCCCATTGCAAAAGCAGAGAAACAGAAGCTACATCAGCAAAAGTAAATCTGAATGGAAACGAACAGTGAAAGGGTGAAAACTAAAGCGGACAAGCGCACAGCCACAAACAACAGAGGTTCTCAGTCTTTCAGATGTCTGTAACACCAGATACATTCATGTTTGAGAAGCGGAATAAATGATCTGTTAAGCATTTTCTTAATGTGATCTTAAAAACGAAAATGGAAAGGGGTTCCAAAACCTTGCTTCTTCAGGAGATCCCACTGCCTGTTGCTTCTCATCACCTGCCCTGTGATGGCCTTGGACTTGCTGGTCGCTCTCAGCTGACTCTAAGACACACACACGTGGAACCAGGTTTCAACAGAAACAGCCAATCACAGAATGGTTTGGGTTGGAAGGGACCTTTCAAGGTCATCCAGTCCAACCCCCCTGCAGGGAGCAGGGACACCTTCAACTAGAGCAGGTTGCTCAGAGCCCCATTCACCTTGACCTGAAATGCGTCCAGGGATGGGGCTTCTACCACCTCTCTGGGCAACCTCGGCCAGTGTCTCACCACCCTCGGCATCAAAAATGTTTCCCTTCTCTCTAGCCCGAATCTCCTTCTTTTAGTTTAAACCCATCAGCCCTTGTCCTGTCACAACAGGCCCTGCTGAAAAGTCTGCCCCATCTTTCTTACAGGCCCCTTTAAGTACGGAAAGGCCACAGTAAGGTCTCCCTGGAGCCTTCTCCAGGCTGAACGAGCCCAACTCTCTCAGCCTGTGCTCACAGCAGAGGGGTTCCAGACCCCTGATCATGTTTGTGGCCTCCTCTGGCCCCGCTCCAACAGGTCCATGTCTCTGCTGCACTGAGGACCCCAGAGCTGGAGACAGCACTAGGGGGTGCGTCTCCCCAGAGCGGAGCGGAGCAGAGTGGCAGGATCCCCTCCCTAGACCTGCTGGCCATGCTGCTGGGGGTGAGCCCAGCACACAGGTGACTTCTGGGCTGCGAGCGCGCAGTGACCGCCCACGTCCAGCTTTTCGTCCACCAGCACCCCCGAGTCTTTCTCTGTAGGGCTATGCTCAATCCCTTCATCCCCCAGCCTGTGTTGCTCTTGGCAGAACAGTTTGTTCGTTCTCTCTGTTCCTGTGGCTCACCTTGAGGATCCGCGCCAGAGCCCAGCTCCACAAGTGCCACCACAGGTGCTACCACCGAGAGCCCGAGGCAAGCGACACGGGAGCGGAGCTGCTTTGCTCTGAAGCTCCCATCAGCAGCACGGAGCCCCCAGGGCAGGCACCCAGGGCTGGCACCGGGGGCCCGTGCCAAGCGCTCTGCGAGCACCTCCAGCCCACCGCCTGCTCACCCCTGCCCCACAGCAGGGGTGCCCAGGCAGCCGGTTGGCCCCTAGATCATTTTTGCGGCACTCCTGGGTTTTGAGCTGTCTAATGGTGCTGCTCCTGAAAAATGCTCAGGAAACAGGGTGGCTGCCTGTTCCTGCAGGTAGGCGGTGCAGCAAGTGCAGCGGGAGCGAGCGGTGGTTTGTGATGCTGTTGAGCGCCTTCAGGCTTTAAATGTCTCCAGCCAGGTACAGCTTGTTCTCTTTTCCTTGCAGGTGGCATTTAGGGCTTAAAGAGTAGTTTTTAAAAGCAAAACCAATGAGCAAACAGAGAAAACACAGCTGGGCAATTTTTTTTCTCAAGATGGGCTTTTTATCCCCATCCTGGCCACTCTCAAGGTGATGCTCGTCACCAATCTTAGGGCCCAGGATTGGGCCCGGGGCAGGGCTTTTGCAGGCAGCGCATTCTGTGAGGCTCCCGGTAACGCAGTGCCTGGGGAGTCACCAAGAAATGGGGGCAGTTGCCCATAACTGCTGTTTTTCATCTCTCCCATCGCTCTCTGTCTGGCTCCCAGCACCATTTTTTAATTCCTCCCTCTCTGCCTTCAGCCCATCACTATTTTCTCTTTCTCTCTCTGTCTGGCTCCCTGACCTTAGTTTTTTCATTTCTCCCTCTCTGCCCTACAGACTGTTGCTATTTTTGTCTCCCACTCCCTGTCCTTCTCTTTTCTCTGTCGTTGCGTCCCATTGCCCAGCCCTATTTCTCCTCTCTGTCCAGCCTCTTTCCCGCCTGTCTCCCCTGCTCGGCTGGCCGTGCTTCTCTCTTCCCCCCGGGGCCTCTGTCCTCCTCCCCGGCTCCATCCTGGAGCCCATCGCTCTTCTGTCCCCTCCGCCTCCCTGTCCTGACCCCTCTCTTGCTCAGTCCTCTGGCACTGTTGCCCCTCCTGCCCTCGCTCTCTGGCCTGCTCTCTGGCGCCTTCTCTCTCCCCTCCCTCTTCCCTCTCACCCTTCTCCTCGGCCCTCTGACCATCTCCCACCCCTCTCCTGCCCCCCCACCGCCCTGTCCCACCCTTCCTGGCCGCTCTGTCCCTCTCTGCTCCTCCTCCCTGCACCACCAGAGGCCATGGGGCCTGCAGGGTGGGGGCCAGGAGGAGGGCGGTGGCCCCACACGGCCAGGCAGCAGGAAGGCGTGCGGCGGGGCATGCTGGGAGCTGTAGTCCTGGGGCATGAGGCTGCCGGGCGGCCATGTTGGTGGCTCCCCAGGACATGCTGGGAGCTGCCATTTCCCCACCCTCAGCTCCCTCAGCCATGTTGGTCTCAGGAGCTGCAGTCTCTGCTCCGGCTGCGGCCAGCTGAGGTGAGGGCTGGGGCCGCCCAGGGGAGGTGGTGTGGAGCTCCAAACCACCCGGTGCCATGGGGTACCGGTCAGCTGGAGCCGGGCCCAACCCCTGACCTGGGAGGGGAAGGAGAGGGAGACAGGCCCCCCTGGGCACCGGCACCAGCACCCCAACTCCCAGAGCCCCCTGAGCCGCCCCAGCAATGAGAGCTACTGCAGTACGAGGCGTGGTGTGTTTGTCTGTAAACTCTTGTGGGGCTCTCGCTGCAACTGCCCTGCTCAGGGATGGGGATATTCAGCTGCCGTGGAAACCCATCAGCCAGGCTGTGAGTGCTCCAGCCGTGTTCCCCTCGCTGGAAAACACTTCCTTTGAAATACGTCTGTGCACGGGCAAGATCCAGGCAGTCGGCAGTGTTTCCTGATGGACCCAGGCTGCTGCCATGCCGTGCTGTGCTGTGCTGTGCCGTGCCGGTGCTGTGCCGTGCCGGAGCTGGACACTTCTCCCTGCCAGAGCTCGGCCAGGGGTTTCGCAGGGGCACTCGCCCGACTGGGAGCTGCTGTCCTTGATCTGCCGCTGCTTTGGCAACCGCCTCGGGGTACGAGGGGGCAAATGTGCTGGTCTTGTTACCGAAAATCAGAAGAAACTCCTTAGTTCCAATGTAGCTTTAAGAACCAGCATTTCTTTATTCACAGCACCGATGCACGGGGCATCATTCCACCTAACGTGCATGCCGTATGCTGCCCCAGCCGAAGCTCATATCACCCGATTACATACATACTCATTATTTTCCCCAAAATAATTATGCACATTCATTCTGTTTCTAAAAACTGGTTAATAATTTTGCATAGCTATTACGCATGCGGCTTGAGCTCAGAGGAGCTTTTATTGTGGGCTACAGAGGGCCCTGGCAGTTGCAGAAGAGGTGTCCTCATCTCAAATTCTGCATTCCTTCTGGTTTCAAACGGCCTTCAGACTGTTCAGTCTGTCTTTTTCACTTCTATTTTGTCTTCCCCGTCTGCTTTCCCAAGCCATTGAGATTCTTCTCATTCTTTTCCCAGACCACCAAGGTTTTCGTATCTCTATTGTGCAGGCTGGTATTTACAAGGTCCCATAACAATTCCCCCCTTTTGAGATTTACCTAATTTTTAGAGAGTTCTCAATATTTTTGTCTTTAATGCATCTTATTAGTTTCCTATATTATTTTCAATTATTCTTTTAATGTGTCCTATGCAGAGTGCAATTATTATGATTAGCAAAATTGGTTTAACCAAGCTTTGTTGGTGTGAGTGGGAAAAGCCTCTGGCCATCCTGAAAAGGTATCCACCAAGACCAAAAGATACTTAAACCCTTCTTTTTGAGGAAGTTCAGTACAGTCTATTTGTCAATAACCGCCTGCTGAATTACCTTGTTTGGTATGCCCTAAAGGGGGTCTTTTAAGATTCAGAGGATTATTTTTCAGGCAGATTTCACATTTTCCAACCACTGATCTTACGATTTTCATCATTCCTACACCTAAGGCCTGTTTCTATAATTCTGTTATCGCAGCCTCTACACCCAAATGAGTCTCTCGGTGGACTTTTTGTGCTAATTCAGTCATTAAAATGGGGGGTATTACTATCTTTTCCCCCTTAACTATCCACCATCCTTTTTTTTTTTCTTTTTTGCTTTCAAGGCCTCAGCCAGCTGACTATCCATTTCACTATGTTGGGGTTTGAGGTTGTTAGGGGTTGAGCCTCCGAGCAAAACTCAAGGTCCCTAACGCTCCTTAAATCCCTTATTGATACAGGGGAAAGGGAAACAAAACTCAAATCTCGGAATATATGGACGGGAAACTGAAACAAACTTTTAATAAAAATTCTAAAATACTATCATATCACACAACTATATATTAAATGCAAAACAGGAAACAATACAGTAAGGGTTAAAACACTGCAAAGGGAGGAAAAAGGAAAAACTACAATTACGGCTGATTGGCCACAGGCCAGGAGATGACGTCACGCGAGGATGGTAGCTCAGAAGATGGCGTCTATCCAAAATGGCGTCGGGCCAAGTGATTAAAAGTTTTTAACAGCTTAGAGAAGTATTTTAACAAGTTCACGGGGAGACCTCTTTCCAGTGTCTGTAAAAGAAAATTTCAAGGACACTCCGGACCGAAGCGGCTTCAAATGTGGATAAGGAGAAGCCCTCGCGGCCGGAACGCGAAGCGGGGTGAGCTTCCCCCGCGTCCGAATCCAGCGGTAGATTCTCGCTGAGTGAAAAATATCTCTTCTCTTACCCGATATGAGAGAGAGAGATGCTGACTGAGTCGAGCTGGGCGCCGATAGACAGAAAAAGTTCTGAGTTAGGCCCCGGATGGGGTGGGGCAGGCCGCAGGCTTTTGGCCTGGACGGTAGCCAGCCCTCTCGCTGTGGCTCTTTCTCCGAAGCTGTCTGGTGTCCAAAGAGGAGGAGACTCCTCCTGGCTGCAGGTTTTAAGGAGTATCTGCTGGAAGAAATCTTTTGACCTGCACTTTTAGCCAATGTGATGCCGGGTTTATGGAACTTGTATGAAATAATCCCGATACTCTGTTGGGCATATTTCCAAAACAAGGAAGTCTTGGCTCAAACTGGGACATTCCACCCCTATTATTTCATACCATGTACATAAACACGCATCTATTAAATCAGTATATGATACAGAAATCAATAGACCAACAACATGAGACTCTGTTCAGGGCTTTTCAGCCAGAGTCAGGTTCTTCTGAGGTACACAGTGGACTTTACCATCTTCCTGCATCACCCACCAGGTGTGACCAGGGCCTTGTGCTGAGACAACACCACGGGTAGGTGCGTTTGGGTTTGCAGCAGAGAAAACGCAGATGGCTTTTCCCAGCAGGTTATTTTCATATACGACAGGGACTCTGTCTCCTTCCACAGTATGTAAAAGGTCTGACTGGGCAGGACCAGCTCGATTGATCGATCCTCTCGTGTTCACTCGCCAAGTGGCTTCTGCCAAATTCTTATCCCAGTTTTTGAAGGTTCCACCCCCTAGTGCTTTCAGGGTGGTTTTCAGCAAGCCATTATATCGCTCTATTTTACCGGAGGCTTGTGGATGGTATGGAATGTGATAAATCCATTTGATACCGTGTTCTTTGGCCCAAGTGGCCACCAGTTCATTTTTGAAATGAGTCCCATTATCAGACTCAATTCTCGCTGGAGTTCCGTGTTGCCATAAAACTTGCCTTTCAAGGCGCAAAATAGTATTACGGCCAGTAGCATGAGGCACGGAATAAGTTTCCAGCCATCCGGTGCTTGCTTCCACCATTGTCAGAACATAGCACTTACCCAGGCGAGTTTTAGGGAGAGAGATGTAATCAACCTGCCAGGCCTCTCCATACCGGTATTTCGACCACCGTTCGCCGTACCACAGAAGTTTCAACCTTTTTGCCTGTTTGATAGAAGCACAGATATTACATTCATGAATAACTTGACTGATGGCATCCATTGTTAAATCCACCCCTTGGTCACGTTTATGATACAATGGAATCAGGGTACACTGGGCACCTGTGTCTACCAGGGCCTTGTACCTCAGTGGCTCTGATGTGCCAGGCCATCGAATCCACACAGTCCAATACACACGGTTATCCCTTTCCTCCACCTGGCTAGAGGCAGGGCCTCCCTAACGCCTCAGGCAGAGTTCGGGATCAGGAGAAGGATTTACCTGGCATGGGATATCTCTGCTAGGAGGGACGCTCCATGCTCTGCGGTGCCCACCAGAGACTGGAGCAATTTGTCTCTGACCACGGTCATCAGAGTTGCGTCGCTTCCGTCTCTTGCAATCTTCAAAACGGCATCTTGGGCACCGGCACTGTTGATCACCTCGTGGCCGATTCTGCTTGTTCCTATTAGCTCTGGGAGAAGAATTAGCATCATTGAATAGCCCACGGCTTTCCCAACGGCTAATAGTATTTTCTAACTTATCCACCTTTGCCATGAGGGAGTCTTGGTTGTGGTGGCTAACCATATCATCATACTGACGGATTCGGTTACACACCTCCCCTACAGTTAATTCATCTCCTTCGCCTGACCGACCCCACAACAGGGTAGACAATGTGTGGGAGTGGTGTTTTGGCGCACTATGAGTAAACTTTTTAATTAAGGCGTCGGTAGCAATTACCCGTTCTGGGTTCAAATTTCTATCCCCATCATCATTATAGAGAATCTCTCTCATCGCCAGCTCTCTCAGGTATTCGAGACCCTTACTCAAGACAGTCCACAAGGGAACCCAGACAGTGAGGTCATCTTTAGTGGGCTATCTCTTCCTCACAGCTAGCAGGAATCGCCTGAGGATACTGAGTTTTCCCTCATATTCTCCTATCCCCCTGTCTATACCTCCTTCCAGGGCCATGTTTCCTAACTGCTTAGCTTTGCCGCCTGTTAATTCAATGCTATCACCTCCTTGATCCCAGCAACGAATCAACCACTCCAAAATCGACTCATCTCTATGCCTGTGGAACTCCTGTCTAATGTTTCTCAAGTCCGTTCTAGAGTAAGGTTCTATATCGTCGTCGTCGTCATCGTCATCGTCGTCTGGGGACAGAGCCCTTGACGGTCTCGGGTCTACTCGTACTGAAGATCGGCTTTCAGGCTGACGTAGCGTGCTCTCAGACTGGCTCGGTCCTGAATCACTGCCAGGACTACCAGTCTGACCACTAGTTGTCGAGTCCTTTTCCTCTCCAAAATCAGGGGCCAGAGGCATCTGTCTCCTCGTCACAGGAGCGGTTTCTACCAGTCGGGGTAGAGAGGGGATCGTGTCCACATGGTACCTGCTTTTAACATTAAACCACACATTGATAATGTTACTGATAAGCAATAGAGTATCAGTTAAGGATAGTGGGAAAATGATATCACTCCCAAAACCTTCTGGTTCAAATTCCTCTGGTCCAGTGGGGTTGCCAGTGTCGGATGGAACAGGGTCATCCCTCAGCATCCATTCGATAGTAAAGTTATAGGCAGTCTCCACACAGTAATACCCGAAATGTACTGGTAACATCAAAAATGAACCCAGGATATACCGACTCACTGCAAGTGCTAGTGCCGAGTAAGACACTCTCTTTGCAACATGTCCCATACCAATAATGCATAGGACGGTACCAAGCAGGGACAGAAAATAGGCTATATCCCCTGGCGATTCAGTTACTAAATCATACAGCAATCTCTGGGCATATTGCTTAGCAAACCGAGACAGTACTCTTTTCATTCCCATGTTTGAGACCACAATGTGAATTTGTTTCAGTTTCCAAAATATAAAATAGTTCGGTTTCCCGGCCAATGCACCAAAAATGTTAGGGGTTGAGCCTCCGAGCAAAACTCAAGGTCCCTAACGCTCCTTAAATCCCTTATTGATACAGGGGAAAGGGAAAACAAAACTCAAATCTCGGAATATATGGACGGGAAACTGAAAAAAATTTTTAATAAAAATTCTAAAATACTATCATATCACACAACTATATATTAAATGCAAAACAGGAAACAATACAGTAAGGGTTAAAACACTGCAAAGGGAGGAAAAAGGAAAAACTACAATTATGGCCGATTGGCCACAGGCCAGGAGATGACGTCATGCGAGGATGGTAGCTCAGAAGATGGCGTCTATCCAAAATGGCGTCGGGCCAAGTGATTAAAAGTTTTTAACAGCTTAGAGAAGTATTTTAACAAGTTCACGGGGAGATCTTTTCCAGTGTCTGTAAAAGAAAATTTCAAGGACACTCCGGACCGAAGCGGCCCTCGCGGCTGGAACGCGAAGCGGGGTGAGCTTCCCCCGCGTCCGAATCCAGCGGTAGATTCTCGCCGAGTGAAAAATATCTCTTCTCTTACCCGATATGAGAGAGAGAGATGCTGTCTGAGTCGAGCTGGGCGCCGATAGACAGAAAAAGTTCTGAGTTAGGCCCCGGGTGGGGTGGGGCAGGCCGCAGGCTTTTGGCCTGGACGGTAGCCAGCCCTCTCGCTGTGGCTTTTTCTCCGAAGCTGTCTGGTGTCCAAAGAGGAGGAGACTCCTCCTGGCTGCAGGTTTTAAGGAGTATCTGCTGGAAGAAATCTTTTGACCTGCACTTTTAGCCAATGTGATGCCGGGTTTACTAGCCTTCGGGCAACCATCCTAGAAGGACAACTCTAACTCCAAACCCGGGCAGATGGAGCTCGTTTAGCCCTGTAAGGCCATCCATCTAAGAGAAGGATACTCTAACCAAACCTACGACCTGAGGACTTCGCTGTCACCGTCCAAGCTCGCTAGGCCCTGGCAGATGAACCTCAGGTGTAAAGGGTGGGGCCAGTCTCGCGCACGCTGCGCCTCACCTAAAAAAAAAAAGAAAAAAAGCCACCGCGCAGGCTTGAAGGGTGTACTCACGTTTGCAAAGCCCTGTAGCAACAGGCAAGGGATGAAACGGCAATACCACCCAAGGAGACCCTCTGGTGTGCTCTTTGCAACCGGTCTTGCCTATCCCGCATTGGCCTTTTCAGCCATCAGCGCGCTTGCAATAAGCCTGGGCAAAGCCCTTCCCAAATCTTCGTCCGCGAAGCCAAGCCATGATGATGATGCCGGGTTTATGGAACTTGTATGAAATAATCCCGATACTCTATTGGGCACATTTCCAAAACAAGGAAGTCTTGGCTTAAACTGGGACAGAGGTCTTTAGGATCCCACCGAGCTTTTATTGGGATCAAGGCCAGAAGTCCTTGTTCTGCAACCTGTTTGGCCGTGGCATCTGCCAACCGATTTCCAATAGTTACTGGAGTATTTCTCTTCTGGTGAGCCTTACAATGCATGATGGGCACTTTGGAAGGATCTCTTACGGCTTGTAGCAGTCTTAGAATTTCTTCTCGATGTTTTCTTGGCGAACCTTGTGCAGATAATAAACCTCTTTTCTTCCAGATAGCCCCATGGGCATGGACTACCCCAAAAGCATATTTGGAGTCTGTCCATATGTTTACTGGTTTTTCCTTTGCAATTTCCAGAGCCCGGGTCAGTGCTATCAATCCTGCCTTCTGGGCTGAGGAGCTGCTCGGGAGCTTCCCTGCCTCTATTACCTTATCTATGGTGACTATAGCATATCCCGCCATTCACCTGCCATTTTCAATAAAAACTGCTTCTTTCGGTGTCAGGCTGTTCCAAAGGCACATCTTGGAAGATCAGAGCAGCTGGAATATACTGGTTCGACGGTTTGGAGGAAGTCATGTGATAGATAAATCTTCCTCTTTCATGTCTGGATTTAAGAACATCGCTGGGTTGGCAGCATTAGTAGTTTTAAATTCTACATCGTCTCTTTGCAATAACACCACTTGATATTTGAGCATCCGACCTGGGGATAACCAATGTCCTCCTTTTTTGGTCTAATACTGCTGCCACTACGTGGGGAACAAACACAGTGATCCTCTGCCCTATTGTTTGCTTTCAGGCTTCCTCAATCAGGAGGACCTAATTGAGGAAGCCTGAGAGCTTCGTACACACCCTGGCCATCCCTGGCTGGCCACGTCTAGCTGTTTGGAGAAGTACTGCACGGGTTTCTTCCAACTTCCTAGGTGCTGCGTGAGGACTCCTAGGGCTAAATGGGACTTTTCCTAAACAAACAGTTCAAAAGGTTTGTTCAAATCTGGCAATCCTAAGGCTGGAGCTTTCATTAGAGCCATTTTTAAATCCTTAAAGGCCTGTCAGGCCTCACTCGTCCATTGCAGGTGAAGGGATGCTCTTTTAAGAGTTTCATACAAAGGTTTTGCAATTAGTCCATAATTTGGAACCCATAATCTGCACCATCCTGTCATTCCCAGGAAAGCTCTCAACTCCTTGAGAGAGGTGGGTTCAGGGGTCTGACAAATAGCCTCTTTCTGACTTTGTCCCAGTCTTCTTCCTCCTTGAGAGGAGATCTGTCACACTGTCCCAGATCTGTCACACTGGTCTTTACAACCTGGGCCTTATCTTTAGATACTCTATACCCTGACTGGCAGAAAATTTAAAAGGTTCACAGTCAAAGCTAAACATTGACTTTGCTCCTTGGCTGCCAAGAGGATATCATCACCATACTGAAGCATAGTCCCTTCAGGATTCTCTATTCTCCATGCTTCCAGCTTTTTTGCTAATTGGTTTCCAAATAATGTGGGGCTGTTTTTAAGCCTTGCAGCAGCACTATCTAGATAAGCTGAGTTTTCCATCCAGTATTACAATTTTCCCACTCAAAAGCAAAAATATGTTGGTGCTCTGGATTAACAGGTATGCAGAAGAAGGCATCTTTAAGATCTAACACTGAAACCCATTTCTGGTCCTCCTCTAGGGAGGTCAAGAGGATGTATAGATTTGACACTAAAGGATGAATGTCCTCTGCAATTTCATTTATAGCCCTCAAACCGTGAACCATCCTATAACTCCCATTTGGTTTCTTTACTGTAACAGTACAAAACATGGCTTCTTCTTTTGTTTCCATCCTCAGAAGCATTCTCGAGGCATATAGGATGCTGCTAGTAGTCAAGCCAGTGAGAGAGTCCTCTTTCAACCAGGGTTCTGTTGATGGACACCACCTAGAAGGGAGGTAAAAACAGTAGAACGGTGAACAAAAGACTAGCAAGAAACAGCAGCGAGTTCCTCATCAACGGCCAAGTCTGCATAATCACAGACCCTAATGGTGTGGAAAAAATGGCTCTGGTAACGCACCTCATCTCCCATCAGGTTCCACAGCTGGATCACTGGCAGATCTGTCGCGCTGTCGTAGGTTGTGACCTGGAAACACAGAAAACCATCAGTGTGCAGCAGTCCTGCTCTGAGGCACGGAGGATGCAAGGCTGCATCATTCACCGCCTAGACTCAACACTCAACCTTATGTGCAAGCTAGAGAACACGGAGCTACTGCCACCGGGCAGCCAGCACACCCCGCTGGCAAGTTCCCTCCAGTCACTCAAACCCATGCCCTTGCTAGAACTAGCAATGCGTTTGAGCACCGCAGTAAACCAAAGGGAACCGTGAGACCGAGCGTCACAAACGCCATCAGCTTCCACCCGTTATGGGATGGCTACCACCCCATTAGAAGCACTTTGAAAAAGGCAAGTGCCTTGTCACCGAGATCAGGCGCTGCATGCAGAAACCTTTGGGACACTGCCAGAAGCCTCCTCGCTTCTCCCTGCGGCCAACCAGAGGCCAGATCCCCAATGCCAGTGTCACTCAGACACTTGACACTGGCAAAGCAGCGCAGACCCACGTGACTACTTGACCCACTGCACAACAGGCTACTTTGTGCTCTGTAAAGCCGCTCAGGTGCCCTTCCCTCCCTGCCCGCCAGTCACAAGAGGCAATGCTCATCCTTTCGCAGCCACACAGCCCTGAGCGCTGCTGGTACGACACAAGGAAACCCGCGGCGTCGAGATTGCCCAACGAGAGCCCTGCCCTGCAGCCAGGCTTGCAGGCTCTGCCTCTGTTGGACGTTTGAGCACACGCAGTGTGCTCGGGGACAGAGGATAGCAGCACCACTCAAGGCAGCACCAAGACTCTTCCAGACAATTCTCGCATACCTGCGCCACCAGGACCGCGCCTCTGGTCATCTCTCTCACAGCGGCGTCCGCTTCAGGTGAAAAGTGGTCCTCGTCTTTGGAAAGAAAAGAGCAAGAGAAAACAAATGAGATACTCACAGGCTTTAGAGGCCGGAAGGGACTGTTAAGCTCATCTCGTCTGACCTTCTCCATAAGTTAGGCCAGAATTTCCTCACTCACTGCTGCTGTTCCTGTTTGCTAACACCAGTCTATTAAGCTGCACCCAAGAATTCTGCCCGCTGTGCTGCTGAAGGGCGAGGATGAAGCGCTTTCTAAAGCCACTAGCGAAGTTAATGGGAAGAGAAGGGGTTGATGAATTAGGAGGCTTTAAAGACAGAGAAGTGTACTTCTGCAGTACCTTTGAGCTGCCATGAGCATTTTGATCCTTAATAAACTAACCTCGGGGGCCACAGGACATTCCTGACCCTGCAGAGAGAGCAGTCCTGTCAAGGGGAACTCGGGAGCATTTGTCCCGTGGGCTGGCTGGCACCTGAACAGTGCCAAAGGCACCGGGCAAGTGCTGGCAGCTCAGCCTGCACAGCTCACGTGGGCGCTGTCGCTGACTCCACGCCTGGAACACAGCAGGAGAGCCTCGTCTCCCAGGCAATGCAGTCACAATCTACACTGCGGACTGGTCCTTAAGTGCTCTCATTTTGGAGGAATATTGCTTAGTTCCTACCAAATTGCTGCTGAAAAAAGGTTTCTCCTTTGTGCTGCCTGCCTGAGACCATCTCCAGCAGCAACTGAACTCCTCACAACCCCAGCAACCCTGAAGGGTGTCGATTACCTCAGGCAACAGGAAAACATGGACTTCTGCTAGAAGCAGCTTAAATGCTGCCATCCACAGTCTTGGCAGGGCCTGGAGGTACCTCCTGGAGTCCTGCCAGCCACAAACCACCGTGGCGAAACCTGCCCTGACCCCTCACTCCTACAGCCACCCCTTCTGCACCCAGAGGGCAGCTGGTCAGACACCAACACAGCACACACCTCTAACACCTCCAAAAAAAGGGGTGGGGGGTGGCGGAGGTGGGGGTGGGGGAAGCAAACCAGAAAACATTTCCAGGCAGTGACTGAAATTCTCCCAGTGCTTGCAGGGGAGTCTGTTGAACACAGAACTAAACACATCAGTCATGTTAGTAGGAAAATGTCAGATATTTGTCTAGCAGGTTAAAAACTAAGTTTACATTTACAGCTGCTCTAAGACAGAAGGTGGCAGAGGAGTTACAGCTACTTCACCTGCACCCTGCCAGTCCTGCCAGCTTGCTAACCTGGTTAGGAGAGCAATTCATGCCCTCACCCATGCAAGAAAAAGCCTGGGCATTTATCCCCTTTCCCCTGGAG
Source organism: Bucorvus abyssinicus (assembly GCA_009769605.1). NCBI lineage: Eukaryota > Metazoa > Chordata > Aves > Bucerotiformes > Bucorvidae > Bucorvus > Bucorvus abyssinicus. The sequence continues at coordinate 73,119,480 of CM020025.1, forward strand.
TCTGACAGGTTATGCCATGCTAGCACATTCAGAACATAAAACACATTTTCTCCAATCCTTGCTCTAGCCACATCAGAGGCTGTACTTGCAATAGGAGGGAGAAGGTTTAGACAGAATCATCGCTCGTACACTGTTGGCATCCACTTAAATCCGCGGGAGCGCCAACGGCGTGTCTCGAGAGATATATTACCTGGAAGTGGCGCCACGTTGGCTAGTAAAACTTCTGCTCCTTGGAAAGGCAGCAATAAAAAGTCAGACCTTAAAGAAAAGACAATCGATCAGAATAAGAACATGGCTTTAAGTTACTCCTATGTTCTTTAAGGTGACACCCATTAATCGATTGCTCTAACAGGAATTCAGCTGAAAATTGATGGCAGAAAAAAAACCAACCCAGACTATTCTCCCAGCAATCCAAGCAGCAGCAATATGTGGGCTGATTAGCATGCCAAGCAAGACCCACCTCCATAACGGAGGCTGTACTGCTTTTCTCCCACCTCTGGGCCACAATCAAGTATTTAATGGGCTCATGTAAGTAAACCCTCATTCAATACGGCTCTCCCAGCCAATGCAGCTGGGTCACAAAGAAACTGACCCTTCTTTATTCCTAGCTCATCAGTTCACTATTTTGGGGCCTCCTGAAGGCATTCGTTTGCTCAGCTTCCACACTGAAATGGCACAAGTTGCAATTTCCTCTCCCCTCTCCTTCATAAAAGCCTTGCAAGAGCTTGAGGTGCTCCCAAGGAATTCACAGCTACTGCTTCAGCTGTGGAAAAACTTACAAGCAATTCAAGTGATATGGATGCCTCCGATGAAAATTCAAGCCAGATATGGCCTCAGGCCATGGAAGAGGAGTTGCAGACCTGATTTGTCTCAGCGTGTCGACTTTCACTTTGTCATAGCCTCCACAGTCCACAAATCTCAGCTCCACTTCACCGGTCTCTTCAAAGTAACTTATCACTGCAGCTCATAACCATGCCCCATCCAGGCCTGGAGCTGCACAGATAACACCAACTGCAGATCACAAGAGTACAGAGGAGAAAGGCTCAGTGTAAGTGCATTTCCAGAAGTCAGCATTAGCAGTGCTGCACAGTTACCTACTGAGAATCATCAGCATTTCTGATGCTGCTGGCATCATTTCCCAACAGCACCCACACCCTGTCAGGCACATCCTGCCGCTGGGACACAGGAGGGCTGAGTTTTACTCTCAAGTCTCTATTTGCCGCTACCATGCTGTTCTGCCCAGCAATCCAGCCTGTGCACACAAAGAGCAAGGTCTGTCCCCCACCATAAAAAGTAAGCGCTGATGACCCCTTCCATGGGATGCACCCTCTGCTTCACACCACGAGCAGACAGTGACACTAGGAAGATTTGGGAGCAGTTCCACACCTGGTCAGCAAAAATGCACCAGATGCCAAGAAACAAACAGAGACAGACTTGATCTCATTCTGAATTTCAACACGCAGCTAAGTGGCTGGGGAGGTGCTCCAGGGATGAGTGGGGTAAGGAGGAGGAGAGTGACATCTGTACTCTGACAGCAGCTTAAAAAAAGATGAAGTGACAAATGAACTATCCCATTCCCATCCATCGAGAAACTTCCCAAGTCTAACTCAGGGGCATCAGGCTTTTGCGTGGCCCTAGAAATTTCTCAGTTGAACAATCTGTGAGCAACTGAGTTACTTGCCTTCTACTGGAGTTGGCAGGGTTGGAATCGCAGGCTAAGAATAGCACACATACATCTGCTGGTCGAGGCCACGCAAGGCGTGGAATGTGGGATGTGTATGCTGCTGCAGGAACAGGTGGCCGGCATTGACTTGGTTTGCCACAATCACCTCCACAGGGACTCCTTCTGGGAGAAAGAGCTGTCATGGGGAGGAAAGAAATTCTCGTGAGCGTCCATTGCAACACAAGCTTCATTCACAGCAACTCCATGTTCCACCAGCAACTCCTGAGGCTTTCAGCCATCTGTGAAACAGCCCAAAGGCTGCTTTGGATAAGAAGCAGAAAGCTACTCACTGTTGCTCCACGCATGTCAAGGAAATCAGACTTGGGGTGAGGCCCCACCTTGTATACAAAAAGACTATCAGCACCGAGCAACTGTAAGACATTTACCCAAGAGACTGGGGAGCAGAATCAGAGACGATGCACGTCAAGTCACGCTGCACTACCAACACAGTGCAACTTGCAAGGATCCCTGCCCACAGTGTTTTCAAACATCAGGCTTATCCTCACAGGGATTGTTCAAGATTTGTCACAGAGGCCTCATTTTTGAAGTCATTTGTCCTGGCTGCTAGAGCGCCACAGCGCTGGGCAGCTTCTGGGCACTTCTGTGCTCAGAGTACATCCAAACTGCCTTTAATTTACCACCATAAATTCCCTTCCCCAGAACAAAGCCTCTCTTCACGCCCATGGAGACGGTTACGTGCAGAGTTTCTGTACAGATGCCCAGCATAAGCAAAGACATGTTTTTTTATCCGTATAGCCCAAGTAGCATGAGAACCCTTCTGGTAAACACTGACATGAAAACCTCCTTCAGTGGAATTAAATACCACAAGAAAGTAAAGCGTTTTTAAACCAGCATCAGGATTCAGGACAATACCAGTAATGGCAATGGATCAGTCCAGCATTTTGAGCTCACAGCCAGAGGCCCTTAAGCAGAGGGGGCAGACAATCAAGTCAGCTTGAGACTGAAGTCTTATTTCCTTAGGCAAACATCTGGTCTGTAGGTAAAAGCCTACCAGACCAGAGGTGCAACTCCATGAGATTAACCGAGTCTGATGAAACATTCTGCTACCATCTGAGGGCAATCGAGAGAGACTTTGGGGCCTTGGAGTGCATCCAGAGAAGGGCAACGAAGCTGGTGCAGGGTCTGGAGCACAAGTGCGCTGAGGAGCAGCTGAGGGACCCAGGTGGGTTTAGCCTGCAGAAAAGGAGGCTGAGGGGAGACCTTCTTGCTCTCAGCAACTCCCTGACAGCAGGTTGGAGCGAGGTGGGGGCAGTCCCTTCTCCCCAGGAGCAAGTGACAGGATGAAACGGCCTCAAACTGCATCAGGGGAGGTTTAGGTTGGACATGAGGAAAAATTTCTTCCCCGCTGGTGTTGTCAAGGCCTGGCCCAGGCTGCCCAGGGCACTGCTGGAGTCCCCATCCCTGGAGGGCATTAAAAGACATGCCGATGTGGTGCTGAGGGACAGGGGTTACTGGTGACCTGGCAGTGCTCGGGAAACGGTTGGACTTGAAGGTCTGAAAAGCTCTTTCCCAACCTAAACCATTCTGTGACTCTACATTTCTCAGCTCAGGCAGAATGGAAACAGCAGTAGAAGAACTGGTAGATAAATCTGATCCGTAACAGTTACCTAAGCTGGAAAACAGCCAGCCACACAAAATCAAACTGGTTCTGAGGGCACTTGTGAACCAGCCACATGGATATAACTCGCTATGACAACAGCAACCAACAACAGCCTTCCACCCTGACATCAGCAAGCAGGGACTTACCCAGGCAGTCATAAGGAGGGAGTGAAGCGTCGCTGGTGCTGGTGGAGGGAAAGCGTAGATGTTGGTGAGACACAGCTCTTTGAACTTCTTGCCAATCAGGCTCAATACTGTTTCGACTTGATGCGAGGAGCCTGGAAGACAAAAATTGCACAGAATTCTCAGAAAGCACAAATATGCTGAGGACGCCCCTACCCTGTGAAGCATTACGGCTACCAGAAGCCTTCTACGCCACATCAACAATTGAAGTTTTAATAGACTGGCCATGTGACCTTATATCAGACCACCACGAGCCACTCAGATTGCCAGACCCCAGTTTCAACAGCTTGAGCCTCCAGGATGAACCCAATTCACTAGCAGGTATTTTTCAGCCACAATTAATCTCACAGCTTTCCCAGTCACTACTGGATTTGCTGACACACATCCTACAGCTCCTTCAAACCTGAAGGGACCCTGCAGAAGGTGTTGGTTAAAATGCAGCAGCCAGATACATTAAAATGCATCTCATCTCTAGAATAGAGGGTTCGCTTGCCACGGCACAGGCAACCTGGCACATACCTCTACTGCAACAGCACTGAGCACAAATGGTTTGTAGAGCACTGGACTCACAAAGCCACTAAACCCATTTCAATTCCTTGCCCATCCAATTAAGGCCCCCCATATTAGACCATGAATGAAGAGACATTCCACTTACCTTCAATATGACAGACTTGGGAGTCATGGAAATAAGGTAGCTTGGAGATGTAAATTTTGGCGCCAGATGCTTGCCTCAAGGTGGACGTAAATCTTGTTTCCTGATCAAGCGGCCGACAAATTCCTTTGACAGGGACAAGAAAGCAACAGTCAGGAAGAGAAATGTGGGTCAAACAACACTGTTCTCTGTGGTTTATTTTACCCACACTCCCAGTTCCTGCAGCATATGATCAGGCAGGATAAATGTAAGGCACAACACAAGAGCAGAGTTCAGCTGCTCCCTGCTAACTCAAGGTAGACTCAGATCAGTAAGCGCAGCTCATTTTGATAGGTCCATCTTCACATCTTGAAGAACGACACAAAGACACAATGGCACAAAACCAGGCCTGCTAAAGGCTACTGTCTACCCACAGTCAAGTCACATCCTCTCTCTATCTCCCATCACTTTTTTCTTTTCAAAAGCGCCCTACATGCATTTTTCAAATATGAAACACCAAGTTCTCGCAACTTTTAAGCAGGCTGATTAGATTAGAGAGAGTGTAGACAAATTCACAGGAGAGTGAACGAGGCTGTCATGCCTGTTGATCTACAGAGTCCCTGGACAGCGGCGTAGGGTGACCACGAGATGCCTGGGCAAGCCTTGTCACTTCTACTCTTCCACTGGCACCTGCCACCACTTACTGTCAGAGGCCGGAACACCAGAGCAGAAACGCTGGGCCCAAGTCACTATGGACAACCCTACGCCATGTGAAGTTGGCTATTTGAAGAAAGTGACAGTCTGTCTTCACGGGCCACCCAAATGTGGTTTTGTGCTCTAGAACTGCTTCCTCAGCCTGCATTTTACTGATCCGTTACTATGCGTGTTACCTGTCCTCAGCGGGCTCACAGCACCCGAGCACTCAAAGCAACAGGCTTATCCTGTCTGAAGCTGCTGTCTCGTGGTACTGCCTGACAATATTTGGGGCTGCTGAGAGATGGAACTGCAAGAGCAATGTTGTGCTGGACAGCCACAGCTGATTTTGCATGTACAAAGCGGGGAAGAAGGTATGAACAGAGTCCTAAAACGCACACTCTCTCTCTCTCTGCCCAAAAGAAAGGTCACTCTAGAGACAGACACACAGCAGCTCCTCAGAATAGCTCAGAGGAGCATTCAGCTTGTGAGGAAGGGTTTGCACAGGCAGATGAAGTGTAATCCTCTTACACAGTAGAAAGGAAAACAATAAATTTGTCACCTGCTCTTAAGAACCATGTAACCTCCAAGTCTTCTGAATGCTTTCAAAGCATCAGACTAACAGACTGGGGTGGAAGATAATGGGAATAACGAGCCCAGCAACCAAGGTTGCCCTGGGTGTAGCCCTGACATGCCTCTTGCCTGGAGCTGTGCACTGGCTCTTCACTCCTGTGGAGTCCTCACAGGAGCTAAATGCTGAAATCTAAATGCTTCTTGATTTGCTGGTGATCTCTGTGGGACAGCACCAAGCCAGCATCAGACTGGAAGAACCACAAGATGCCTATGTCGGGCATGGCAGGATGCATGAGCAGGCCAGCAGGTGCTTACCTTTGGGATCTCTATTTCCCAGATGACAAAGTCAGCCTTGCTGGGTTCTTTTCTTAGCTTTGAGTTCTGGCCAGTCACTGTCTTCCTCATGAACAGCCACTGTCCACAAAATCCACGATATTTGCATCTGAACCTACAAGACACACATGCATGTCACCATTCAGACAAGCCACACAATCCAGCTACCAGACACGAGGCCATGAAAATACATCATTTCCTAGAGAGGTTACATGGAGCTCTTCCTATGCATTCAGTGGGGATGTTCCCGTGTCAGGTTCTCCAGTCCTTCAGAAAGGGTAGAGTCCCATCACACGTATCCTAACGAAAGTTGCCTTTTGCTCCTACAGAAAAACCTGCCCATCTCTGGGAATGCCACAGAAGGAGGCCTGAGTTCAGAAGGAGTCCATTGGCCACGGTGACACCTTACACAGTAGCGGAGACAAGACTCCGTAAGTCAATGGGACCAGCTGAGAGCTATGCTACTGGCCACATGGAGCTGCAGCTGCTGCTGCAGCAAGGCGTTCTGCTTGTTCCCCATGGCTTAAGCAGGGCTCTTCTCAGGGAGTCCAGCATGCAGGCAGGGACAGGCAACCTGTTCACCTGCTCCTTGCACTGAGATTCCATTCGTGCCCCAACAGGAGTTGCACAGTGAGCCAAATGCCAGGCGTGCCCACCGCTACCTGGGGCAGGGGACTGCCTTTTGCCCAGATTTGTCAGATGCTTGAAGAAACAAAGTGCCAGAGCTGAGCTACATTTTGTTCCCAAACCATCAGCCAATATTAGGAACATTCCTCCATGGGAAGGGGGTAAACTCTAACAGCTTCCTCTGGGTCAGATCCCAGGTGCAGGCAGTGTAACACAAGGTGGATCCTTCCTCCAGACTAACAAGGACACAGAGAGAAGGAAAACCTCTGGTAAAACACCCTTACCATTGTCTATGCTGAGAGCAAACAGCACAAAGAAAAAAGCAAAACAAACCACTAAAATCAAACAAAACAAACAAACAAAACGAGAAGTATAGCAGTGATTTAGCTAAACGGAATTCATTCCACCTTCTTAATGAAAGAGCAAGAGCAAAACAACAACACGAGTTCAGTAAGAACCTGCCTGTCCACAAGCAGAGAGCAGGAAGGTACAAGTAGGCTGCCTGGGGAACAACATGAAAAATGCATGGCACTTGTGGACCTGTCTGAAAGACGAAACTGACTGATATTTTGAAATACTCCCCTAAAATATTTGGACCATGGTAGTGGGGGGATATACTCACCCTCACACGCTCAGCCCTGGGAACAAAGATACTCACACGTAACTCTGGGCACTGACACAAGGCATGGGGAAAACAGTGGACAGGACTTGCACAGGGAAGAGGAAAACCTATGGAATTTGTCTGCATCTTTCAAATATCCCCTTTGGCGAGAAGACCTGGAAGAACTTCAGATTCTTAGGGCTGTACTGCTTCCCCCAGCACTGTTTAAGAGATCTGAGCGGGAGCTATTGAGACAGATGAATAGACAACGGTTGCTTCAAGACCTCTAATTCAATTAGAAGTTACGGAGCCCTTTAAATTCTTCCACTGTTACTCAGGAAAGGTTATTATGCTCTTCATCTGGCTGTGCGTGGAGAACATGCTTTTATTTTCACGGGAAAAGAAATGGACCTTCTTTTAGTCACATAAACCCACTCATTTCTGGGCCCACTGAAAACTGGGATGGGTTTTCCTACAGATCCAAAGTGATCCAAGGAAAACCAGTCTCAGAAATCCCTGTGCTGAAGATGTCAAAGACTGTCTGCCAAGGCTTTGGTGCCGTTGGGTAATGCCAACAGGGAAAACATTTGGTCAAAAGTAAATCTTCAGTACCCCATCTCTGTAAATCACTATGCCTCGGACTCAAGAACGTCAGGAACTTCAGTTTCTTCTATATAAATTAAGCATTTTAAGATCATAGTCACTTATAATAATTTGTTAAATGGTTAGTAAAACAGCTCTGATTCTAAACAGGCTTTGTTGGTCAGGTATTTTCAGAAGAACCAATCACTCATTTACTAAGTCTTTATAAATTATTTACAGACTAAACTATTTCATATACACACAGAGGTGGGCACACTGTGACCCCACTTTTACGCTTTGGGGCTGCTTCTTTGTCTGGATTCTCAGGAGACTGTTGTTTCCAAAAGCAAAACATTTTACTGATGTCAGGAGAGCATAACCACACCTTTAAAACCAAGGTGTCTGACAGCACACACGAAGCAGGTGGGGCACGATCAAGTGGTTTTAGTAAGAGCAAAGCAGCCGCAGCAGCAGAAGGCAATGCCAGGCAATGAACAGGTGAACAGCTGGGACAGAAGCAGCCAGGACTTACAATGAAGGGGCAACAATTGCAAAGAGAGCAATGAAATGTATGCGATGACCACCATAAGATCAGCTTTTTAAAAATCTCAAATGGTCTGGAGCATAAACAGACAGACTCGATGAAGCAGGGTGCCAGAGACATTGGTACTTGCATCCTCTCCCGTCCCTCTTCTAGTACAAGAAAATTACTTCTTCAAAAGCTTTGACCCACACGAAAACAAAGGTACTACACATTCTTCATGCAATAGAAACTAACACCGTTCACATGTTGCACATGGGAAAACAAGAAGATCACTTACCAAGGATTAATATAAAATGGCAAAAGATAATCAGTCCAAAGGCATGAGGGGAGCAGACTTAGGAAAGCAAATACACTCCTACACCTGTGAGCATTAATAAATAACATACCTAAAGATGAAAAGGTGAGGAGAGTTGGTACGACAAAGAGAAATCAGGAAACCAGCAAATTCTATTTTAAAAATCAGCTAAAGCCATAAAGGCCTCCTCTTAACTTTGTAAGAATATTATTAGCATCCATTGAAAATTTACTCCCGCCGTACCCAAGACCACAAGTCTTTTAAATGCCTCCGAGGATGGTGACTCAGCCCCTTCTCAGGGCAACCTGTTCCCTGAGAGTGTTTGACAACCCTTTCTGTGAAGAAATTTTTCCTAACATCCAATCAAAACCTGCCCTGGCACAGCTTGAGGCCATTTCCTCTCCTGCTTTCACTTGCCAACCCCCACCTCGCTACAACCTCCTTTTGGGTTCCTGTAGAGAGCGATGAGGTCTCCCCTGAGCCTCCTTTCCTCCAAGCTAAACAACCCCACTCCCTCAGCCCCAGCACAGCCTGCGCCTGCACATGTTCACTGAGTTGGGGGTCACTCGCTCCTCCCTGTGCAGGGCGCTGCTGGGTCGGAAGTCTGGGGTAGGAATCAGTGAGAGGAAGATGTTCTGTAGGTTTGAGGTGCAGAGTTTTCTGCAAAGACCTTGACAGTTGCCAGGTGAGTTCCAGAAAGTCACACTGTTCCGCTTGTCCATTCAGTGTAGTCAAAGGTGGGCAGAACTTCCTCTGACTAAAGAGAGTCCTGTTATAAGGCAGGGAAACGACACAGATAAAACACCGCACATCGTCATGTTTATCAGCAACATTTATTGTTCAACTATGGAGAGACAAACGCTTTTTAAACACAAATTGCTGGTTTTGTCGGTTTCAGAACATTACAGTGTACTACTTCCTACACCTTATTTTTGGTAGTTACAAGCTCAGCATCTCTGGGTTTTCCAGGTGATGGTTTTGTCATTTCCATTTAGATTTTTCTTGTAAACTGAAGTCCTCGCTCCATCTCTTGCTCCTGTCTGCCTGTCGTTCGTAGGTGTTTACATCAGAGGGAAACGTGTGATTAGCAATACCTGGGCTGAAGGGAGTGAGGACCCCACCTGTGAAAGTATTTTTAATACGCTGCACAATAGGCAGGCTGGTATCTCTCCCCATGGCACCAATTCTGAGGACTTCAGCGGCGCTACACACAGGATTGCCCATTTTTAGCCTGTAGCCATTTCTTTCTCTCAATATTTTTGGAATCACAGCTCTCTTTACGAAGTACACAATGTGGCTTTTGAGAAAGCATATGGAGTTCACACAACAATAATTTACACTTATTAAACCCACATGAGGGGCTGTATCTCATGCAAGAGAAAGTAAGACACAACGCTTGAACTTGACAGAGCCTTTTCAACTGCCCAGTGAAGAGGGTATGATCAGCTCTGGGGAGTGTGAGTGTCACGGTTTGAGCCAAGACTTCCTTGTTTTGGAAATGTGCCCAACAGAGTATCAGGATTATTTCATACAAGTTCTATAAACCCGGCATCCCATTGGCTAAAAGTGCAGGTGAAAAGATTTCTTCCGGCAGATACTCCTTAAAACCTGCAGCCAGGAGGAGTCTCCTCCTCTTTGGACACCAGACAGCTTCGGAGAAAGAGCCACAGCGAGAGGGCTGGCTACTGTCCAGGCCAAAAGCCTGCGGCCTGCCCCACCCCATCCGGGGCCTAACTCAGAATTGTTTCTGTCTATCGGCGCCCAGCTCTGCTGTGAATTGTTGGGTGACTCAGTCAGCATCTCTCTCATATCGGGTAAGAGAAGAGATATTTCTCACTCGGCGAGAATCTACCGCTGGATTCGGACGCAGGGGAAGCTCACCCCCCCCTTCGCGTTCCGGCCACAGGGGCTTCTCCTTATCCGCATTTGAAGCCGCCGCAGCTTCGGTCAGGAGTGTCCTTGAAATTTCTTTTACAGACACTGGAAAGAGGTCTCCCCGCGAACTCGTTAAAATACTTCTCTAAGCTGTTAAAAACTTTTAATCACTTGACCCGATGCCATTTTGGATAGACGCCATCTTCTGAGCTACCATCCTCGCGTGACGTCATCTCCTGGCCTACGGCCAATCGGCCATAATTGTAGTTTCTTTTCCCTTTGCAGTGTTAACTTTTACTGTATTGTTTCCTGTTTTGCATTTAATATATAGTTGTGTGATATGATAGTATTTTAGAATTTTTATTAAAAGTTTGTTTCAGTTTCCCATCCATATATTCCGAGATTTGAGTCTTGTTTCCCTTTTCCCTATATCAATAAGGGATTTAAGGAGCGTTAGGGACCTTGAGTTCTACTCGGAGGCTCAACCCCTAACAGTGAGGCACAGCAAATTTTGATTAGTTTACCCAGAATTTCTAAGCATTAAACTGAATAAAGGCAGGTTAAATGACTACAGTGTTACTGTGGAGCACACGGGCTTGGAACGGATACCTATTGCAGGAAAAAGAAGGCGGCTTGGATCTGTGTTCTCGTTCTGGTTGTTGGACATTGCTCTCATGCAGGATACCTTCATCCCAGGTGCCTCTGGGGCATAGTCTCTGACCCACCCCACACCCAAAAGCGTGCCTGTGTGGTGCTGATGACAGCACGAGCTGCCAGGGGCCAATGCTGTGGGTGGGGGAGCTGTGCTAAAAGCAGCATGGGCATTCCTAGAAACGGCACTCAAGTTCTTGATTCTGTCCTCTGTGGTTTGTTAGATAGCCCACATACTACAGGCTACCTTGTCTTGGGGCAGTTTCAGGAACACAAGGTGTTTGCTACGGACTAGAAGTCTTTCTGAGTTTCTCTTAGGACATCTGTCTCCAGCTCTGGAGAAAAGGCCCGTGAACACCTCTATTGTAGTCCATTTGTTCATGCAAGTTGTGCTGGCCTTGTCTAACTCCCGCTTGCGCCTGATTCCTGACATCTGCCTTGGTTCCCTGCCCTGCACTCTTATGCTGTTCCAGGTTCCAGCTGTCTATCAGAACTCGTGGTGGACGAGAGCTCATCTTAGACAGGACTGAGGAAAAAAACCCAACTTGTAACGGTGGGTTTTTCCGTAAATCATTGTATCACCTCGCAAACTGCTCCTGCACCTCAGGAGCCTGCATCCAGTGTCTGAAATGCCTGAAAAATGGATTCAAAATGAGGAACTGGGAACACAGCTGCACACACAACAACATGATCTGATGGCATCTCTGCATGGGGCACCTCATCCATGTGACGGGTTGTGCTCTATTAACAGACACTGCTACTCGTGGCCCTACCAACCTCCTGCCCCCACCACACACACTGCTTTTCATTTCTCTTAAATGACTACCTGCCTACTGACCACTCTCCCTACGAGAGAGATTTAATCCAGCAAACCCCCAAGCAAAGCAACGTTGTTACTCCATGGATCTCAGCCCCCTAAATTGCCATTTGTGACTTCACCTTTCCTGTAAGTGACAGTCACGCAGATTCATAACAGGACAGATCAAAAAATTCTTGTGGCAACCCCATGCAGAGGCCAGTTCCATTCCAGTCTTTGCCTTCAGCTTGCTGGGATAGCAGATCACACCTGACAGATTTGCCATGGTGCATTTCTCAACTTTGATATATACTATATAGGTCAGCACTGGAAGTGAGCGCTGGAAGGACATTTTCCTGGACTTACTTACTTGAATGAACAAGTTGTTGAGAAAATATTTCTACTCACTGTTGGCAGGTGGTAAAAACAGTCCATTTATGTAACGAGGCTTGCTATGGTGGAACGTGCAGCTTATCCTCAGGCAGCCTAAGGGTTGCTTTTCCCATCAGCAAGGGATGTTGCTGTTCTTTGGCTGCAGGAGAGAAGGATTTCCAGATGTGGTCATTAGAACAATAAGAGCGGACTAAATGGATTAGTACCTGGTGCACTGCTGTGAACATGACTAAGAGGTTGTGTTCTGATACTTTAGAACATTGAACGTTCTCTGAGAAGTTCTCTTAAGCTGCAGAGAACTCTAAAGTTATCTTGAGTGTGGTCACTAGAGCTTTCAGCAGGTGAAACTCTACTACCCAATAAGAAGGGCAGTAAAGCAGTCTCCTTACTGGACTGCAGACTTCTCATGAGATGCTGGCAAGAGAAAAAAAACCTATTGGTCATGTCATTGGCATGTGGTTGAGTTTGCTGTCCCACACAATGGGACAATCAGGTCAATCTCAAAGGACATCTGCTGTACAGGTGCAAATCTCACCCGAGTACTCTCTTACAGGTCAAGGACATGACTCAGTGGGGAAATAAGGAGTAAGAAACAAAACCCAGAAAGATTCCCAACAAAACCTGAAAAAAACTAAAAACTTGGGGCCTTGTAACCCTTGTCCAGACCTGTCAGACTTGGATTTCAAAACAAGGAAAAAAATCTTTTGTTCCGGTCCCCACTGGAAACGTCAGCTGGGCCGAAGACAGGCACTTTGGTTTTCGGACGCAAAAATGTGCTTGAAGGGACTTGCTCCTTTCTGCCTTTATTTCCATGTCTCTAAGTGTGCCAGACAGATGTGAACATCTGCCCCGTCTCCATAAGGAGCACACGGTGGTTTTTGAACAGTGACAGATTGGGCACCAGGGACCCTCAGGAGGAAAACCGCTTTGTGGGTAAGTCATGCTAGATGCCCGTATCCCAGTGGTTGCCTTAAATGTAAGCGCCCTCGTTCAGAACTGTTGGGTTTTAATCATGGGAGGAGACGACGCAGTCGTCCATGAATAACAGCATGTTACGGTGACAAGTGTGAACTCAGGTTTATGTCCTGGATGTGACCTACATCCCAGCTGAGAGCTGTCCACGCAGGGTTGGTTGCTGGTGATTGCTGAATGAGTTTCTCTGTGATTTTTTAGAGGAAAACAAAGTCACCCTTGAAAACATTGGAACATGGGAAGGGAAGTTTCACTCAGTTCCAGACATCAGCAGCTGGGTCTAGGAGCAGCCCCTCCAGAAGGCGCCACTTTTGGATTGTAGCCAGTACAGCTGGGCCATCCCAAGACACGCTGGGGTCTGGAGCCTGAGCCCATCTCCCAGGTGTTAACACCTAAACTCCTGATGCTGAAATGGGTGCGATAACAGAGCCCAACCCTCACCCCTGGGTTTTCACCAGGTGGGAGAGAAATATTCCTTTGAAGGACCATCCTCTTTTGAAGGGCTTTAAGGAACCAATTTTGCACAAATTCAGGGAGTCGCTGTGAGCTGCAGTGAGAAACAGGGCCTGTTTATTCCAAATCAGTCTAATGTAGATTCAATAAGTGACGCCTGACCTTTAGGCGCAATTTTTAACTCCTGTGTTCCTTGAGTTTCTGACCCCGGTTCACAGCATAAATTGTCCAGAGTTTAGATGAACACTGGCTCGTCTCAGCACTTCTGAAAATCAGCTGTTTGATCTACAGATGCTGCTTGACCCAGATGGAGCGACACTCCAACTTGTAACTTTACATAAAAACCCTCCCCTTCAGCACGGATCTACCACGAAAATCCAGGACACAAACCGCTCCAACAGCTACAGCATTCACCTGAGCATAGGGGGAGTTACAGCAGAAACAGCAGTCAATCCCAACGGTGGCCATTTCCACCTCTAGTGCTTCTTCTCCACTCTCTCAACCCCAGCAGAACATGCACGCCAACGTTACAGCTGTCAACATTCAGGCAAATCAGGATCTTACCCTGAAAGCTGACACCTTCCTTCAAAAAGTGGCCTCGAAGGAGGAGCTGGTGCCTCCTCCAGCTTGCTGCACTGGCGAAGGCAGTTGCCAGCCGTCATAGAACGTTAGGTTTCCATGGTTGCCAACTGCCCCTCCAGCTCGTGATGTGTCATGGTGGTCGGTGACCTCTCCAGCTGGAACATCTTTATGTCCATTGCTTCAGCGTAAAGAACGAAACCCGGGGCGTTTCAAAGACTCTGGCACTCTGGTGTTTCTTTAACATAAACCAGAACAAACCTGTCCAGTGGGGCTTACCTAGTACCCAACTTCTTGCCACAGTTGAACCGTGGTCTTTGAGTCACGTCTTTGATACCACAGAGACAAATCTTTCTCTTTGACCACTTTTCACCCCAATCCTTGTGCCCTACAGAGGTGTGGCAGGTACCAGAGCAGAGACTGCCCTGCAGCGCTTGGGGAAGATGGTGGTGAGGCAGGCTGTCCCCCTGCAGCCCACGGAAGTTAACGGTGGAGCAGACATCCACCTGCAGCCCATGGAGGACCCCATGGCAGAGCAGGTGGAGGAGCCTAGAGGAGGCTGTGGCCCTGTGGAGAGCCTGTGCTGGAGCAAGCTCTTGGCAGGACCTGTGGAGCCCTGGAGGGAGGACGCTGGAGCAGGTTTTCTGGCAGGACTTGTGACCCTCCCCGCCCTGCTGGAGCAGTCTCTTCCTGAAGGACTGCACCCCATGGAGAGGACCCACACTGGAGCAGGTTGAAGAGCTGCAGTGCGTGGGAAGGACTCACACTGGTGCAGTTCCTGGAGAACTGTCTGCCGTGGGAGGGACCCCACGCTGGAGCAGGGCAAGAGCGTGAAGAGGAAGGAGCGTCAGAGACAAGGAGTGATGCACAGACCCCAACCTCCATGCCCCGTCCCCCTGCACCACTCGGGGTGAGGAGGTGGAGGGAAATCGGGGTGAAGCTGAGCCCGGGAGGAAGCAGGCGGGTGGGGGGAAGGTGTGTTCAGGTGTAGCTTTTATTTCTCTTTACACGTGTTCGATGGGTAATAAACTCCATGGGATTTCCCTGGCCAAGGCTGGTTTGCCCGTGACGGTCACGGGGGAGCGAACTCTCCCTGTCCTTATCTCGACCCACAAGCCTCTACTTGTGCTTTCTCTGCCCGGCCCGCCTGAGGACGGCACTGACCGAGCGCCTTCGGCGAGCCTCTGGCCTCAGGCCGGCGCCGCGCACGGCTGGGGCGGGGCCACGGCGGGAGCCGCCGCTGTGGGAAGCGGAGGTGCCCGCGGCCGGGCGGGGCGACGGCGAGCGGCGGAGCCGCCGCCTCGCTGAGGGCTGCTGCAGAGGGGCGGCACCGCCCCGGCCCGCCGCGGCCCGGCCCGCCGCGGCCCTGCCGTCCGCGGCGTCCCCGGCGCACGGGGCCGTCGCGGGGCTCCTGGCCGGGCGGGCGGGCGGCGTCGGACTCCATTTCCCGTCGCGCCCCGCGGGGGCGGCGTGGCGCAGGCTCAGTTCCTGCGGCGGGAGCGGGCGGGCGGGGCCGTGAGGCGGCGGGACGCGGGGTAGCGGCCGGTGCCGGGACCGTTCGTGCCCGCGGGGAAGGAGGAACCGTCGGCCAAGCGGGAGCTTCATGTGGGCGGGGCGGGGCGGGCCGGGGCTGGGCCGGGGGCCGGCGGGGCCGCAGTCCCGGCGCCGCCGCAGTCCCGGCGCCGGGGGCGGGAGTCGATGGGTGGGACGGGGCGGGACAGGCAGCTGCAGTAGCGCCTGTGTTAGAGGAATGAGAGAAACATCCGTCCGACGACAGAAGAGTGCGTTTGAGGCTATGAGGTGTGGAATACTTCCTTACCTTTTCAGGGTTAATCGGAGAGGACAGTCTTGCTGAACGTTTCTAAGCGGCTCCCCATTGTCTGTGCGGTGTATTTGCTGCCTTCCTCAGCGATCGCTTCGGTAGATCCCTTCGCTAAGGAATGTTTCAGTGCTTACAAGTGTCCGTGAGGGCAGCAGTGACATCTTGTGGTCCCTTCGAGCAGAGCAGAGCTCCGAGCCCGTCCTGCCTGTGGTCTGCGCTGCTGGCTGCCGCAGCTGTGCTGGGTTCGAGGGCTCTGCAAGGGAGGTGGTGGAACGGTCCCCTCGCCTGGCAGCCACGTCTGAGCTGCCTTTGCACAAACACGCTGGACTCAGCGGGGCTTGTGCAGAGGAGGGAGGATCGGGCAGCCCGTGTCATCCTGCCTGCAGCACTGCTAAAGAATCTGCCAAGCGCACAGATCCATACACTTGCCTGTTTTATCCAGGTTATCCCGTTGATACCACCTGGAAAGGGGGTGTCATCCTGACCAGTCACTGACTTTGCCTTTTGGGGCTGCATTCAGCTTTAAATTAACTCCTAACTGAGGAGCTGCACCTCTGCATTAGGCAGTCAAGGCCAGCTGACCAGCTATACTCCCTCTGCCATTAATAGAGAGGCATCTGCAGCAGGTAATTGTCATCTGAGATAGCTCTTTTGGGAGGAGAGGAGTTGCTCTGGAGGTTGCCGTCTTTCTTCCTGGCCTGCCCAGGGAGCCAAGGACTTGCTGGCAGCTCCAGTGGGAAACAAGATACTCAACGAGCTGATGGGTCTGTGGTGGGACAGTCTGACCTGTGCAGTGCAGGGGACAGTGCTGGGCAGGAGCTGGGTGTGTGGAGAGGAACATCATCTGCTTCACCTACTACCTAATAAAGTAGCTACCCTATGCCTGTAGCCTGGACACTTGGGTCTTAGATGGTTGTCGGCTAAGGGCTGCCTGCTCTGGTGGTGGGACTTTCACCCTGGGAACAAAGGTGGCCATAAGCTGTTGTGCAAAAACACGTTCTTTGGAAACCTGCAGGTGTGGGGCTTTTCCTCCTGGGAAGATGCAAGTTCAGTGAAGGGAAGTTATATTTTCCTGCTATCCCAAAACCTATCCAAGTTACTCAGTGTGACAGTTCTTCATTTCTCACTCCTTGTCTGCAGTGCTGTAACAGAGGGAAGCCACATCTGAGGCTTTTAACTGTATGTTTTTTGTTCTTAGAGTCTAGAGCCAGCTACTATCAAGTTCCCTCTTTGCACAGCAAATTATATAGCTCATGAACAAGTTATCTCCCACACTTCTAGATACAATGGTTTTCACCTTGTATAGGCCATGTTTTCTGTAACATTTTTAACATTTGCTTTTGAACTTCTCCCAAAAGTCACTCTCATTTCTTTTTCAATGCCCTTTTTGGGCATGGTTGCCAGAAATGGATCCATAGGAATAGGTTAACCGAAATAATTTTCGGCATTGAGATAACATCACTTTCCAATACCCATCTGATTCTGCCTGGCATCGTACATCAATTTACCCCCTTAGCAACCACACTGCAGCTGGAGGTTTTGTTCTGCTTGTAAACAACCACAACCATTAAATTCTCACTATTAATCCAATTCCATTATCTTTCGGTTTAGAGTTTTGTATTTAGAAATATTTTTCTGTTTAATTTTTAAATTACCATGTGTTGATTTTAGCAGTTAGTTCAGATTTGTCTGAACAACGGAGCGATCCCTGATTTACCACTTTTCCTGCCTGCAGTGAAATGCAGCAATGGGACATTTTTGCAAGACTGATGTTCAAAAAATTATGGGTCTCATGCTTCCCTAAGATTTTTTTACTTTGAGCGATTTCATCACAGTGGATGGCATTTTCTTAGTGTAAGGTGGATGTGAGATCAACTTCCTCGATATATCACTTGGTATCATTGTTCATAATAGCTTGGTAGTGCCACTTCATTATAAATAATTCAAAGAATTCACAAATTAAATCAGTCAGTTATTGCCGTGCATGAAAGGAAATGCAAACCACAAACAAAACTATCTGTAGCACATAAAAATATCACAAACCAGATCTGAAATTGTCTTTCCCAGTCTGCTTTTTAAAGTATTGGACTGTTTCTGTTTTGGTTTTCTTTATGTTTTTTTACATTTTTCCATCCCCTTATTTCAACTCTTGTGGTTTGACCTCACAAATCAAACTGGTAAGTCTGCTCACTCTTATTTAGAAAAATTTATTAAAATGCTGATGTCCATTTTTATTTACTGAGGCATTAAAACATTTTACATTTTTGAGCATGATCACTGTTATTTTGTAATAATCACCTTATACTCGATATAGTTTTTCTTCTGTGACGGTGTTGACTCGAACTGTAATCCTCTGGCCTACTCTGTGGTGTTTGTGAAGGCTGGATTTGATTACCTAACACTAGCTTAGTGCTACTGCCACTAAGCACAGTCGGCACGGACATTCCAGGCTTGCCTGGGGTTTTTTTCCCTTTATTTTTGCTGGGTTTTCTCTTGTACTTTAACTATGTACAAACACACTTAAAATTTCACTGCTGGTTTTGTGTTCATATTACAGGTGGTAAAAGTAAGAATATATGCAGATTTGCCTCTTTGTTTGAATTTATTCTTTGCGTAGACCACACTTTTACAGCTGTTTTCCAACTGTTAAAAAGCACGGTAATTTTTGAAGAAAAGTATTTCCCATGCTGTTTTACACTTGCTGTAGAGAGTACGGTCCCAGTACAAAGTCCAAGTCACATCAGACAGGTACACGTCTGCAGCTGAATGCCTGCAAGCTCTTTGTCCATAAAATTCATCGCTGGGTGAGGTGACAATCGGAACTACAACTATCACTAGATCCATATCTGGTGTTAGGTGTTATCTGAATGTCCTGGAGGAGTGTGAAGCTGGGTGGAGGTCTGGTGGTCTCATTCTTCCATTTTTCCCGCCCTGGACAAAACGAGCTGTTCCCTCCACCCATGCAGGTGTAAATTGACAGACTTTGTGCCATTAACATAAGCGATAAGCTTGTCTACAGTCGTCCCCACACGCACGTCTACACCAATGATGTCATGTAAAAACCTGGGTATAAATATGGCCCAAATTTGGACCCCAAATTGGGATAGGAGAAGATTCGGACCCATATCGACGGATGGATTGACGAATTTGCTCCCCTCTGCACCCCCCAACTTGGGACGCCTCGTGGGTAAGACTCTTTACCTCAGCCTATGCTGAGTGATACTATCGTCCCCGGGTGTATTTTGTATTTTGTGTGGTTATAATCGTGATTTTACTTACTCCTAATGTACTGCTTGTGCATTAGCGGGCTTATTGTACCCTGTAGCTGGGCTACAACAGACAGGTTGTAAGCTTTCAGTATCAGACCTATACGGTCTCTCTGGTAAATAAGCCATAGCTCTGCAGTTCGTTTATCAAAGGGAATACCAAAAGAAACTGTAACTGTTGCTCTTGTAAATAAACCGTCATTATTCGTGCCCTCCCGGATTCTGCTTGTCTTGCCTATTCAGTGTCGGCCTTAAGACCGGTTTTATTTCCCCTCATTTCGCAACACTTGCCATGAGCACATATGTAAAATCCAGGATTGTGTTCTGGAATTAGTCTTTAAAACTTCACCAATTTTGATTAATACTTTTCACTTTGAGCTATAGATTTAAAAAAAAAAAATGCTGTAAACTGAAAATTTTTATTTTTTTGGTGTGGCTTATTGTTGTTGTACTGGGACTGGTTAACATGTATTTAAAAAAATCCTGTTGTCGTGTCTTGTATGGTAATTAGAAAAGCTTATTTGTTGTACTCAGATAATTTTTTTTCTCCTTTTTTTAATAGATATTCTGCCTGGGATACTGGCTGGTTTTGGCCAGGAAGCTCTGCTGGCGTGTTAATAATTAATGTGGCAAACTTGGAATTAGAAGCTTTTTTATCTTACAAAGGTATGATTATAAGATATCTGACTACACCATAATACTATGGCTTTCCTTGGTTATCTGATACAAAGTATAAGAATTAGTTTGTGAGATAGCAGAATACAGTCGAAACTTAAGTGGATTTTTTTCAATGTTCTTTTCTAATTCATTTTTGTATGGTTTTCTGGCACTGCTGACTTGTCTCAGAAGATATGTCAACACTAGATTTCTGTAGTGACTAGCATGGAATTTTTATTTGATTTAGCAGTTCATGAGTGTTAAGTACAAGGAAAGTTATTTTACTCCTAATTTACAATGTGGGGGTAAGCTAGAAGAATGTACACTGAAGACAGTGGATTATGGTGATGTCAAATTAGTATGAGTAATTTTTTTCCCCTGTCTTAGAGATGTCAGTTTTTTCTTTTGAAATGCAAATAGAATTTTATAGCACTGTGTTCTTTTTGGTAAAGATTACAGTGACCTCAGCATTCGGTTTGCCAGATCGTGCGCATTAACAAGGAAGGCAGTTAATGGAATGGTGACTATACAGTACACATTACTTAATGAATGTTCACATTTCCAGTTATTTTCAATATATGTTAATTATGCTTTTTGTTTACAGATTAATGTACAGGTTTGTTTTGCTCGATGTGGATTACACAGTAGTTTCTCAGGGGAGGCTTGGTTCTTCTTTATAGAACGCACTGGTTTAAATAGCTGGGTAGTTTTAAAGCTCTCAGGGTTTGTGTACTGTCCGAAGGGATTAACAAGCGAAGGGTGAATTGTTTTATATAGCGTTAGGTGTGTCCTTGGAACGCCAAGACTGACCATTGGGGGACCAGACACTCTTTTAGGGGTAAAAACACGTAAGCGTTGTTACAGCTTGTTTCTCAACTGACGTTAGGATGAACTGTTTCTGAATCCCCCTCAGGAGGGGCTGGAGCAGGTCTGTAGCGCGGGGCTGGGACTCGCCCCAGGCTTGGCTTCAGGTGGGGTTGTGCCGGCAACTGGGGCCGAGTCGGGGAAGCAGTCGGGGCTGGGCCGGCCTTGCCTTGCCTTCCCTGCCCCTCCTGGTCCCGTCCCTGCCCTGTCAGTCTTTGTCCCCGGGGCCGGTCCCTGGGGCGGGCTCTGCCCTGGGCGCCGCTCTCCGTCTCTGTGTGTCCCCTCCCGGCTGCTGTCACGCTGCCGGCCGGCGCTGCCCGGCGGAGGCTCTTGCCGGGCGGCTCCCGCCCCTGCCCGGTGCTGCCGGCACGGCCCAGCCCGCCCCACCCCTCCCCGTCGCGCCCGGACCCTCTGCGCGGCGTCGGGTGCTCGCGCGGCTGCGAGGAGCTCCGTGCGGTAACGGCCGGCGCGAGGCGCAGAGGGACGTTGAGGGCGGTGGGCGCCACCGCGAGTGCTGAGTGCGGAGCTGCCGGCGGGGCGGAGCGGCCGGGGTAGCCCCGGGTGCAGGAGCAGGAAGCGAAGGAGGACGGCTAGGGGAGCGAAGCGCTTGTCCCGAGGTACTGGCGAGGGGAGGGAGCTGCTGTCCTCTGGGGAGCCGGAGGCGGGCAGCCTGCCTGGAGTTCTCGAGCCTGTGTCCGGCCCCGCCGTGAGGGCCCGGCGCTGCTTCGGGGCACCAGCTGTGCTGTGGGGTGTGCAACAGGAGTGTCACCCCGGGTGTTTTGCAGCCTGAGCCTCCAGCAGTTCAGAGGCTGTGCGCTGGAGCCGGAGGCTGGGGCCTCGGGTGCTGCCTGTCCCCACCTCAACTGAGATCATTACAGCACACACCCACCTCCTCACCACCCACCCCCTCTCCCCCACACACTCCCCCCCCCTCCCCCGCCTTGGCACTGGGACTCTAACAGGGGTGGTGATGGTTGTGGCATTGACCCAAGGGGCATCATGTCAGGAGGGTCATTAAACAAGAATTAGCAACGAACAGAGTATAACAACAGTCAGCAGGATCATGAGGGGGTGCAACATCAGGTTCAGCGTCCCAGCTGCTGTTGGAGACCCAGACAGGACTTCCCCCCTCCCCTCCCGTTGCTGTTCACCATCCTTTTTGACTCTTCCCAGCACTTGGTGTATTTCTTCAATGTCGCAATGGACAGTGATAAGAGCCTCCTTGGGGTGGTTTAATTGTTGATGCATTAAGGTGTAGCCCTAGTTCTACACTTTTTAGAGACCAACTAGTGTTAAAGAGAAGTCGCGGTTGTTCTGTATTTTTAGTTATGTAAGAGCCTGTGTTGTAGGTGTGTGGAGACAGTTTCAAAGGAGGCTGAATTGGTAAAAATGGCAGTTGAATTGTAATTTTTGAACGGGAGAGCCATGCTGGAATGAAATTGGGGGTCAGCCCAAAAGCACGGTATGAGTGTTGAGCGGATAAGGTAGAGGTTTACCAACAGTTGTGTCCATAGAGAGCAGCATGTGTGTGGTCCACATCGTGTTTGGGCTCGTTTCCATCATATTCTACAGCAGCGTGTAAAGCTGTGGCACGCTCAGAGCAGTTTTCAATGCGGCATCCTGTTGAAACAGTGTCTGCACATGTGCTCTTTAGAGATGGAATCAGGTTAGGTATCTTTCTGCAAAACAAAGTGCTTCTTGGCCCCTGTGACCTGCTTTTTGATGTAACCGTTCTCCCAGTCAATAACGTGCCTGGGCTAAAGTATTTTCAATTTTTCTTTTCCCGATTTTTGTCGTCAGTTGGCATATCCCCAGCGGAGGGGTGTACGATCCGTCTTGGTGAAGGTTTAAAAGGTTGTTGTAAGGCTAGTGGGTCAATGTTAATAGGCATCTGTAATTTATGGACTCTTGTGTGTCCTTCAGTCAGTTGCAATTCCTCTGCTACTCCCACTAGCCAGGTGTACCGTGTCCCGAGGGTGGGTTTTGTGCAGGTCCTTCTGGAGGAGCAGTCCCTTTTAGAATTGTGTCAAATCAATTCAGTGGACATCTAGTCGGATCGGCTTGTTCTTGGCGTGTTTTCTCAACTTGTTTAATGAGACCCTTCTACGCTCAGAATCCGTCTGTTCTGTTTCTTTAAATTCATCTAAGCAGAGAACATTCAAGCGCGCACAGACGGGCAGAAGTATTTGGATGCAGCAAGACATATATAGGCACCCACGTGCATGAAGGGAAATGTGTCTAATCAAAGACGTAGGTGGGTAGAGAGGTGGATGGAAGGGGCTGGCCTAGAGTTAAAATTTCCCTCTTTGAGTTTGGAGGAAAGGCTCCCACTGTATGGGCATTCCTCAAGCGGGCGATAATTGAGTCTCGAGGAGGTTGTCTTGCTCTGGCCTTCCGTTGACTTTACCGGCAGAGAGTCCTGAGAGGTGTCCCAGTTCGGGGGAGATGCTGGTCCCAGCCCTCTCCAATGCGGGAGAACTCAAACGGTCTTGCCTAGGATCGCAATTTATAGGGTCCGAGATAATTGGCTTTTGTCAGGTGCTTTTCTGTTTTGGCCCAGTTCAGGTGATGTAATCTTCTGGTACTTTCCAGCAGTTGCTCATGGCTAGAACTTGCTCTATTTTGGGGTTCTGGTATTGGCCCCTTTGGGCCACGCCCCAAGGACAGGTGTACTGGGCTGTTCGGAGGTAATTGGCTCTTGTTACCCTTGCCAGGTGATAAGGGGGAGCAGGAAAGAGGTGCGTCAAGAGGGGGCCTTAACGCTCTGCTCCGCTGCTTACGGTCTGTGGTAGGTTGTTGGGACATAACGGATTGTCCTTATTGTCCCCAAAGAACAGGGTGAGCAGAAGCCAGGCACGATCAGAGGTGCCTCAGCGTTCTGGTCCACTGTCTTTACCGTCCATCCTGACTTTCCCATGGGTGCTGGTGTGGCCCAGGGAGGGGGAGTTGCACCAAGTACTGAGTGACCCAGGAGTGTGTGTGTGTGGGAATGTACCAGCATGCAGAGAGGCCCCGCTGCCCTCAAGCACATGAACGTCCTGTAGGGTGTAGTGCAAAGTGCCCTGGCTTGCTTGTTGCTTGCCCTCATGTGCAGAATTTGCTGGATTCTGGTGTTTGTCAGCCCTGAGATGAATCTCTCTGCTTTATTTTTCTTCTGGAGCAGACTGCAGTAATGCAGCTTGTCTCTTGCAGCCTCTTCTGACGAGCTTGGAACTAAGATGAGGAGACTAGAGCAGCCTGGTCACCGTGTTGTTTTCTCTGGCATATACAGCTGGGACCAGCTCTTAGGTGACTTTCCAGCTTCAGGTAAGAGACTCAAGTTGCACAGAAAGAGAACTCTGAAGGTTGAAATTAGAATGGAAGCCAAACTGGGTAGAAACAAGTGCCTCGCTTAGGTGGCACCTCGTCCAGATTTCACAAGCTAGTGTGGCGGTAGCTGGTGTTCACGCCCTGACCCCGCTGCTGCCTCCTCGCCTCTCTTCAAAGGCGGGTGTCTGATTCCTTTGCCTGACTGACAGCCAAGCGTAGCCTGCTCTGCCTTCTAGCTTTTCCTAGATGCGTATCCTCCAAGTGGCGGCACCTGGCACCTCCTGTCTGTCTGAAAGGTCTGTTTGCACGCAGCCAGACAACATGGAGAGATTTAGCAGCACCTCAGGTTATTCCAGAAGAGCCTTTGCTTTGAAAAGCATTACTTTATGCTCAAAAATGGGAAACGGCCAAGACAAGACTACCTTTCCCTTGATGCATTTTCTAAAAATGCACCTATATTCTGAGATCAGCCTATGGTCTCTGAAGTGTATTGCATTTGTGAAAAGTCATCTCCTTGGTTCCTTCCTTTCTGCCTGGCCTAGGTTAATTCACTTGGTAGGTTGGAGGGATTCCCCTTTCTGCTTGGTGAGTGCAGTGTGCTACCTGGTGCGTGTGGTAGCATCTCGCAGTAGGGGAAAAGCAAGCGAGAAACATTTGTTCACATTGGGGAGGCCAGCAGCAAGATTTTCAGTTGTCGTGGACCCTCGCAGAGCACTGTCATCGCACCCGAGCTGTCCTGGGGAAGCGTGCTTTCCCTTGGCTGTACGTGGCTCTCTGTGCTTGAAGCAGAGTTCTTCCTGCAGGGCTAGCAGAGACTCTTCTTGCCTGCTCCGTGGAGGACGAGTAGTCCTCCTGGTCCAGCAGTCCTTGTTCCTCAAGGCAGGGTCCTGTGGTTCTAGGAGCTGAAGCCCTGACTGTGCCACCAGCCTGTTGGTGTTAAGCAGCAGTACGCGTTTGCTCCTAGTTGCGCCTTCCTGAGGAGAATCCTGCCAGGGCCCTGGGATCTTCTTTGCCCTGGATGGTGCTTGATGTCCTTGGTGTCCCTGTGGATGCCTGGGAGGTAGGTGGGTGATGGGAGGAAAGGAAGGCAGGAGGTGGCTGGGGTAGAAGCTCCCTGCGCGCGTGCGTGCAAGAGATGGAGAAGGCCTGGCCTGCTTCCCCCAGCCCATCAGGAGGTAAAGCAAGAGAGAGCTCTTGCCTTGCGTCACCTTTCTGCCTGTGCTCGCCAAAGAGTGGTCACCTGTGTACAGGCAGGAGCAGCCCACCTTTCCTGGCCTCTCTGGGCCTGTTGTGCAGATGAGCAGCATCTTTTCTGTGTAGCGAGTCCCCTCACTGCTCTCCAGACAGCCTGTGTTCCACATACAGGCAGAAGAGCTCCGTCCTCCCTGTGTGCAAAGAGAAAAGCCTCACCTCAGCCGTTGGTGTGCTTCTCTAGGCAGAACATGCCTGATGTGCAGAGAGATGCCCCCCGCTCACCCTCCAGTCTCCCCAGATTTCATGTGCTCGTGGGTGGAAAAGCCCCACCTCACCTGGCCTGTCTCTGCTCCATAACCCGAATAAGTTCTGCGTCCCAACAGGAGAGTGGTGTGTGGTGCTCTCCACAGGTATTCTCCGTAAGGCCCTTTTATAGTATGTATGGTGACAGAAAGGGATTGCCCCACCTCACCCCACATCTGCAGATAGATTATAGTCTCTATGCGGAGAGAAAAGCCTCACCGTCTCTTTTCTGTAGGCAGAGTTTATGCTGTTCTGTGCTACATACTGAGAAACCGTGTCTGGCTTTGCCTGTCTGTGTGCAGGCTTGGGGAAGAGAGTCCGAAGTCTGTAGAGTGGCAGAGAAGGCTCCCCGTGTTGTTGTCATGTTGAGTGTGCCCAGATGGTAGATGCTAAATGCAGCGATAGGTGAGGCGTGGCTTTTCTCGGTGCCTGGATATTTAGCCCGTACATTCTCTATGCAGAGGGAAAAGCCCATTTCTTCTTGGAGTTCTCCATCCATCAACCTGACAGCTTCTTGTTGGAGTCTGTCAGTGCAAGGCCCCTGACAAGCCCTTGAACCGTGCTGCCCGTCTCTTCTTGGAGGGCTGTGCAATGCCGAAGGAGCCCTTCCCGACGGTAGCCAGGCCTTCTTGGGATCCTTCTGTTATGCAAAATTCAGAAGAAAAACTCCTTAACACCAATGTAGCATCAAGAAGCAGGCATTTTCTTTATCTTATCAGCGCTGGGTGCGAAGAGGGTCTCATCCTCAAATCAAGCACCCTGTATGCTGCCCCAACCAAAGCTTCTATCACCCGATTACATACATATTCATTATTTCCCCCCAAATAACCATACATATTCAAAAACTGATTAATTATTTGCATATCTATTGCACATGTGGCTTGAGCTTAAGAAGGTCCATTTTGTGTGCTATGTCATGTCCTACTGGTCGCCAAAGAAATAGCATTTGAAGATTTTCATGGGAACTCTCCCATATATGGGGTCCAATTGGCAGAGAAACTGTGTTAGTGGAGTTTGTTGTGATTTACGCAGGTTTCAATCAGTCTTCAAACCGCTTAGCTCGCCCTTTCTCTTCTGTTTTGTCTTCTTCTGTGTCTCTCTCAGACTGTGGACTTGTAGTTTAGATTTTTCTCATTCCTTTTCCAGACGACCAAGGTTTTTGTATCTCTGCTTTACAGACTAGTATTTACAAGGCAACATAACACTTCGGGCTGCTGTGCCAGGGGAGTGTTTCCCCATAGCCTGCCAGAGGATCCTTCATCCTGTCGCTATGGTGATGCCCTTCATGGCCACACGCTGGAGAAGCCCTCCAACGCAATGCCCCAGAGGTGCCGTTTATCCTGTGGCCCTGAGTGAGCCTTGCAGCACCCTACCCTGGAGGTGCCCTTCAGCGCACCTCGCTGGAGGAGCCCTTCAACACGCTGCCTCAGTGGAGCCCTTCAGGACACCGCACCGCAGCAGAGAAGCCACCTGTGCATCATCGTGGAGAAGCCCTTCACTGTGCGGCCGCAGAGCAACCCTTCACCACGATGCCCCGAGGAGGTCTTCAGTGCAGCGTGTCGGGCAGGAGGAGTCCTTTGTCCTGATGCTCCAGAGGAGTCCATCGTCATCACGGCCCCCGTAGCGTTTTTGTCCATGTTGCCTCGGACGAGCCCGTCATCATGCCTCCCTGCAGGAGGTCATCATTGTGTCGCCTGGTTTCTCTTGGAGGCCTTCCACACAGCATGTGGAAGAGCCATATAGAGGGAGTGGTATGTTCTGGTAAGGTATGTATTGCCTTGCTTGCCGTGTGTGTAGGGGGCGTAGAGTCTTGTCATTGGGGTGTTCTGGTTTGTGTTGTATTTTCTATGGCCTGTTTTGTACTCCGTGGCACGTCTTTTATTGAAGGTGTTGTATTTCAAGTATCCTACTTTGTGGATGGCGTTTTTCCTCTTGTATTGTCAGAATTGTGTTGTATTCTCTTCACAGGTGTGTTGGGATGTCTTTTGTCTGATAATGTATTTTGTATGGTGGTGTTCTTTGCATTGTCCTGTCCTTTGTCTTGTATGGCCTGTTTTGTTTGGTCTGTTTTGTTGTGTATGGGGTGGTCTGTGCTGCACTGTCTTGTTCATATTGGAGGTGTTGTATTTTGCCTTGTCTTGTCTCCTCTGTCTTGTTTGTCTGTTGTTTTCTGGTCTTGCACTGGACTTTGTTTTGGGTCTTGCACGTTGTTCGTTGTATTGTAGTGCGTCCCATGTGTGTTCCACGGCGTGGTTCTGAGTTGTTAACGTTGTTTCGTATTTTGGGTTTTGTGTGGTATATTGTATGTTCTGTTGTATACCAGTTAATGTATAGTACATACCCCCATTGGCCCCGGAGGAGCCGTCTACTGCTTCTTGCGCCCGGTGCCATTTTTTAGAGCCCTCCAGAGGAGCCCATCTTGTTCATCGCACCATTGCAGAGGAGCCCATTGTCGTGCCACCGAGGAGGAGGCCTTCATTGCAGCTTGTCAGAGGATTTCTTCCTCGTGTTGCACTTGGGAGGGTTTCTTGAATGTGCCGCCGCAGAGGAGCGCTTCTGTGTGCCTGCAGGCTCTTGTTGGAGCCCTTGCGTAGGCTGCCACAGGGGAGCCCTGTGCCGTGCTGCCCATCTGTTGTGGGAGTCCCGCACCATGCCCGAGGAGCCCTTCCCTGGGGCACCCAGGTGTTCTGGGGGTGCTTCCATGCGCCCAGCTGCCCAGAGGAGTCCTTCATCGCAGCGTTGCAGAGGAGCCCTTGTGTGTGCCTGCAGGCTCTTGTTGGAGCCCGTGCGTAGGCCGCCCCAGAGGAGCCCTGCGCTGTGCTGCCCATCTGTTGTGGGAGTCCCGCACCATGCCCGAGGAGCCCTTCTCTGGGTCACCCAGGTGTTCTGGGGGTCCTTCCACGCGCCCAGCTGCCGATCGGAGTCCTTCATTTCAGCGTTGCAGAGGAGCCCTTCCTTGTGCCTTTTTGTCTGTCTGCAATAAAGGAGTTTGTAGTTTGACTAAAATAACATGTCAGAATAATTTAAATTTTCACAGTCACTTTCTTCCACATACTGCTAAGCATTTGTATTTTGATTCCAGTGAAGGGCTTGAACTGCAAAGCAGTTTTGGATACGTACGAGATGTTCCTCGCTATTACGCTGGATGTAAAAGTAAGATGTTTTGTAAATGTGGCTTGAGATGCGTAAAGACTTGCATAGCTTTCTAAAATAAACGGGAGTGGATTGGACTTTGTTCTTCCGTGGAAGCCATGTAAATGGTCTCCATATTTGCATTGGATTTAAGCTTGAGAAATAGTAATTATACAATGAAACTATCATACCTCTTGATTGTTCTAATTCAATGTCCATCTACTGTGAGCCCAATGGGTTTGATTGTTCTCATTAGTGATTCTAAAGTACAGCAGAGATGCTGTCTGTGGAACTGCAAAATTTATTTATTTCCAAGTGGAATCATTTCCAGATGAGGTCCATGCTCAGCGCACTCGGTTCTTGCCTCCTTCTTCACACATTTGCTGGTTCACAGTAGGTCAGTTAAGCACGAACTAGCAAGGGTCTCTTGCAAATGACCAGGAAGTGTTGGAAATCATAAAATCACAGAATCATCTGGTGGGAAGAGACCTTTCAGATCATCGAGTCCACCTGTTCACCCTGCACTGCCAGGGCCCCTAAACCATGTCCCTCAGCACCACATCTACACCTCTCTTAAACACCTCTGGGGATGGGGACTCCACCACCTCCCTGGGCAGCCTGTTCCAATGCTTCACAACCCTCTCTGTAAAGAAGTTTTTCTTGATATCTAACCTAAATCTTCCCTGGCACAACTTAAGGCCATTTCCTCTCATCCTGTCACTTGTCACATTGGAAAAGAGACCAGCCCCCACCTCTCTACAACCTCCTTTCAGGTAGTTGTAGAGCGCAAGAAGGTCTCCCCTCAGCCTCCTTTTCTCCAGGCTAAACAGCCCCAGTTCCCTCAGCTGCTCCTCATAAGACTTGCTCTCCAGACCCTTCACCAGCTTTGTTGCCCTTCTCTGAACATGCTCCAGCACCCCAATGTCCTTCTTGAAGTGAGGGGCCCAAAACTGAACATGGTACTCAAGGTGTGGCCTCACCAGTGCCAAGGACAGGGGAACAATCGCTTCCCTCCTCCTGCTGGCCACACTATTGCTGATACAAGCCAGGATGCTGCTGGGCTTCTTGGCCACCTGGGCACACTGCTGGCTCATATTCAATCAGCTGTTGGCCAACACCCCCAGGCCCTTTTCCACTGGGCAGCTTTCCAGCCACTTCTCCCCAATCCCATAGCGTTGCAGGGGGTTGCTGTGGCCCAAGTGCAGGACCCGGCACTTGGCCTTATTGAATCTCATACTATTGGCCTCAGCGCACCGATCCAGCCTGTCCAGAGCCCTCTGCAGAGCCTCCTGACCCTCGAGCAGATCAACACACCCACCCAACTTGGTGTCATCTGTGAACTTACTTGAGGGTGCACTTGATCCCCTCATGCAGGTCATGGATAAAGATGTTGAAGAGCACAGGCCCCAATACTGAGCCCTGGGGGACACCACTGGTGACCGGCCACCAGCTGGATTTGACTCCATTTACCACCACTCTCTGGGCCTGGCCATCCAGCCAGTTTTTTATCCAGCGGAGAGTACACTCATCCAAGCCATAGGCAGCCAGTTTCTCCAGGAGAATACTGTGGGAAACGGTGTCAAAGGCCTTACTGAAGTCCAAGTAGGCAACATCCACAGCTCTTTCCTCACCCACTGAGCGCGTCACCTTGTCAAAGAAGGAGATCAAGTTGGTCAAACAGGACCTGCCCTTCATAAACCCATGCTGACTGGGCCTGATCACCTGGTTGTCTTGTACATGCTGAGTACTGGCACTCAACATGATCTGCTCCATGACTTTCCCCGGCACCAGGGACAGACTGACAGGCCTGTAGTTCCCTGGGTCCTCCTTCCAGCCCTTCTTGTAGATGGGTGTTACATTGGCTAACCTCCAGTCGATTGGTACCTCCCCCATTAGCCAGGACTGTTGGTAGATCATCGAATGTTGCATTTCCAGGGACTTATTGCTCTACTTTCTTACTCATCCAGGCAGTGACATCTGTCACCAGAGCTCTAGAACCACCTATGAAACCAGAACAACTGGACAGAGAAAACAGCTGTAAGCGCAGCGGGTCAGACCATTACTGGTGACATCTTCATGCAAGACACATGTTTAATGTATTGCATGACTTAGAGCATCAGTTACCTTTTGACTTCATTTAGAAATAAGATAGCGAGACACAGCTCTCTGTTCTTTCATTTAGTTTTGTTTTTACCACTAATACACTGAAATCATTCAAAGCTTGGAAAATAATACATTTGTTTCTGACAGTAATTTTTTGTTTCTGTTTGAATACTTGCAAGTCTATGTTAAGAGCTGTGGCCGTTAGCCCACATGAGACTCTGATTCCTGGTATCGTCTACACTGGGGCTTGTCAGCCGGTGTCAGCGTGAAGCTGCACGCTGGCATATTCCTCTGGCCAGGAGTTAAAAGGCATGTCCAAGGAGCAATGCTGAGCTGAAGCACGGAGCTGTGGGCAGCAATTTGGGCTGGGGTGGGAGGCATCGTCAGCTTCCTGAAGGTGCTAGAGTTCACTGTGAAACCCAGTGAGATTGGGTCTCAGTGACTGTGACCAGACTCGGTGACAATTAACATTCCCAGCCTCTGCTGGCTCTTTGAACAACGTCTTGCCCAGTTCTGGAATGGCAAAACCTGTGGACTGCTGTGGTCAGAAATGAGCCACCCTGAACCCAACCTATGCTTGGTGACAGCAGATGGAGTTCAGATGGCCGATATGCTGATCAACATGTAAAATGTTCTGTAAGAGCTTTGGACGTTCGTAGAAGACGTTTTGGCAAAATGAGTTGTGATTCAAACGTAAACTCAGAAGGAGCAAAGAGTGCCAGGCTCAGTTCTGAGACATTCCTGTCAGGCTCTTCTACAGGAAAAATGCAACACCTGCTTTGTGCTGCTGGAAACCTGTAGGTTCATGAGCACACTGGAGTGCAGATGTTGGGTAAAGAGCATCCAATAGGCCATGACGACAATTTGATCCCAGGTCAGTGGATCCTGGCTCGCAACACATAACGTAGGAAGAATTCTCATTGTTTATGGGTGGGGAAGGGTAAGATCGCTGTAACCAGCACCTCACATCTGATTCACGTGATCCTTCATTGATGTGAGGTGTGATCAGTCTAGTCACACATAACTCCGGAATCACAGCATCACAGAGTCACAGAATCATCTGGTTGGAAGAGACCTTTCAGATCATCGTGTCCAACCGTACAGCCTGCCCTGCCAGGGTCCCTAACCCAAGTCTCTCAGCGCCACATCTGCGCATCTTTTAAACGTTTCTAGGGATGGGGGCTCCACCGCCTCCCTGGGCATTCAGTCGGTCTTTTTGTGAGTTCAAAACCAAAGGTTTAGCATAGCTACAGTAAGACCAGCACCCATCTGATCTACTGACTTTCTGACTTCATAGAGAGCTTTAGCACAGGACCCAATCAGAGGAGACAAAGGGCAGTCCCATCCAATGAAAGGCTGTTGTTGTTATTGTGATGCAAGTGTCAATCCCGGGCTGAGCAGACGTGGTGCCAGCCAATCAGAGCGCAGTGAGGGAACAAAGTGGTGTTTCCAAGCCAACGTCCCCCGTCCTGTAAACAGTGCCAGGACATAACAGGGAAGCATGTCAGCCCAGGAGGGCGGCGCTGGTAGGAGCCAGGCCCAGGAGGATGCGCTGCGCATCTACCAGTCCTTGCAGGAGGGCCTGACGTTTAACAGCAAGCAGCGCATCCGCTGGCTGACCATCCTGGCCAGGGAGAACATGCCGTTTGCTGAGGGCATCGTCTCCGTGATTGAGGCACAGATCGCCAAGGTTTTTAAATTCACCGAGTACTACTCCTACCTACGCTGCTGGGGAGACCGGCCAGGGCAGCAGGCTGGACCGGCCTCCGGGGCTAGGAGGAAGGGCAAGGGGAGATGGCCTGCTGAGGGGCACAGGCAGAGCTGGGCATCAGCGGGCTGGGGGTGGCAGGAGGAGGAGGATAGAGGGGACAGGGAGAGACAGCAAAGCGAGGGGGTGAGAGGGCCTGAGAAATGGGAAATGGGGTGAGAGCCGGGGAGAGGCTTGGCAGGAGGCAACGGGCTGGATGGGGTGAGGATGCCAGTGGTGCGGTGAGTATAGATGGGCTTGGGCAGGGGGCGGGGAAGGGGTTGGCAGTGAGGCAGGGGGTTCATGGGATGTGGAGGTAATGGGAGGTTATCTAATTAGGGGCTGAGCAGGGAGAGTTGGATTTTGACATGGCAGAGGGTGCTGGGCACGCAGGGCTGGGTGGGGAGCAGGTGAGGAGGCTGTGTTTGCTGTGGGGCAAAAAGGGGGAGGGAAGGTGCCACAGGTGGGCTCAGGGAGCACAGGGCGAGATGTCGGGGGCTCCTCCTCTCATTGCTAAGCTTAACGCTGCTGCTTCTACCCTCCACCCCACAGTGAGCAGGAGACTCAAGGGAGGGGAGCAGCCCACACACCCCCCTGTTCGTAGTAGGGGAGGGTTTAGGACTCGCCCCACCAAAAGCTCAGGGAGGGTTGCGTGGCTCACAGTTTAAGCCCCGTGTCAGTATCGGACACAACATGGCAGCCTGGCAGCGACTGGGTGCCTTGCCCTGGTAGCTGGGCTTTCCCCCTACATGGAGCCAGCCTTCAGTGCCTCAGATCTGGTGTCTAAAGCCTTGCATTTAGCAGTTTTGACAAGAGATGAATATTGCAATCGCTAGAGAGGGCCTGACTGGGAGATTTTGAGGAGGGCTGGGGTTTTTTGGGGGGTAGTTTAAAGAAATGGAAATAAGGTTAAGTTTAGAGTGCGCAATGTCCACGTGTGAAGGGCTGAATACAAGGACTTTTAAGTATCAGCTAAGATAAGGCTATTTTCCCAGCGTGGTCCCTGTGGGATACTAATTTTGGGGACAGAGGGACACCCTTATCTTATAGAAAAGTTTGTGGGTGGAAGGTAGTCATCTGCTCCGGATAAAGTGTGTGTGCTGGTGATGGGGGTTGTTTGCTCTGCCCGATTCGAGACCATACTGTGGGCTTGAGATAATCTGTTTGGATTTCAGGCGATCTCTGCCCTGCGTAACGCTGGTGTTGTGTGCGTATTTCACTGATTTTGGCTAGAGAAGTTTACTGGTGGAGGACGGGGAAGGAGAAATTCTCCCTGACTGTAGAAACTGCAGCAGCTTGTAGGATCCTAATGCGGCGTCTGAAAGGCACACGACAGCAAACGAAGGGAAAGAGGGGGCTCCCTCTGAGCCCAAGCCAGGCACTTGCTGACATCAGTCAGCAGAGCACACGGATGGGGCTTTAGAGCACCTTTTAGCAAGAGCATTTTATAAAAACAGAGGTTTTCTGTCAATCTGCCCCCTCAATTCATTCCAGTCACCCTTCACCCATTGTTTCCTTTGCTCCCTCTTTTTTCCAAAGCTTTGATAGGCAAACACAATAACCTGAGTTGTTCCGGTTTTGGGCGATAGACTTGCTGCGTTATACTTTAAACTGAGTATCGGTTTTCCAGATGGTTTTTGTGTAAACAAAAAAAGCCCAGCCAAATCCCTCGGTGTTTATAGTGGCAACCAAAAAGAGAGGTTTGCATTTCTGGGAGTGGAAATCTCTTTATGAGGAAATCCTAAAATATGGGTTTGTTGCCCTAAACTTCTCGGTTTCTTCTTATGACTCCAGGCTCCTGCATCAGAGAAGCTCCCTGTTACGTACCTGATGGATTCCATTGTCAAGAATGTGGGAAGAGAATATGTTCCTGCTTTTGCTAAAAACCTGGTTGGAACGTTTCTTGGTGTGTTTGAAAAGGTACGGACACTTTCAGAAGAGTTTGGTATTCTAAAGAAAACTTGTTCCTGGTAAAATGAACACGTGCCTTCCGTTTTGGGTCCTCTTGGGTGGTGAACGATGCAAATGGATTGTTTTCGATCAGTGTCAGCACTGTATCTGCTCTGTGGGACATTATTCCTGCTGCTATCAAGCATGTGAGTTCCATGGTGACTGAAAGGTGTAAAGTCTTAATTTGGTTCTTAAAAGTCTGCAATTTTCCTACCCAGGCTAGATTTTACTAACAGGATTTTGGTCACCGATCGCTTCCCTGGATGGACTTTTTGTAATGTAGAGACCAATTAGTTATGAATTGTTGGTTTAAGATAGAGAATAGTCTTTAGGCCAAGAATAGACTGGAGAATCAGTTCCTTGGGGATTTCTCAGAGCTTCTCTCTCCTGTAGTTAATTTGTCTGATTTCCTTATTTCGTGATGCGCAAAATGCTGCTTCAAGAGTGACTAAAGAGCTCAGCAAAACTCCTTTTCTGTTCCCAAACGTGGTTGTTTCCCAACTCGTTTGTCAGTCGCGCTCCGTTCCACACAAACACTCGCTCACGTGGATCGTCTCAGAGGCTGTTGCCTTTCAATACTTTGGTTACTGTAGTTTTTCCACAGAAACCGGGCAAGCGAACTGACAATTGTGGTAATGGAAAAGGTGAAAGAAAATTCTCAGAGAATGGTCGTACGCTGTAAAGCCTTCAAATGGCCTTGAGACACCAACGGCACATTTGAGCTGTTGTCCCTGATTCCGTTGGTACAGATGTATGATCTGCACTGCTGATAAATTCTGTACAGAGAGTTCAGTGTGTTGCAATGGCAAACTGGTGATAGAACTAGGAAATAAATCTTATATTTGACAGAAGCATTTAAGAAGTTGTTTAATATTACCTTAACAAGCCATAGAATTGTTTATTGTTTTAGGTGGATGAAAGTACTAGGAAAAGTTTATTTAAATTACGCTCCACATGGGATGATATTTTTCCTTTGGAGAAACTCCATGCACTTGATGTCAGCGTCAACTCATTAGATCCTTCCTGGCCAATTAAACACCTGCCCCCAAATGGGAATGCTTCTGGCATCCACGTGAATCCTCAGTTTTGTAATAAATCGGTAAGTTTTTACGCCTACTCTGTGAACAGATGGTAATACGGGGAGTTTCTGTGGTTTGTGTGCTGCTCTTTGACAATTTAGTATGTTAAGAATGAAGTACCTGACCTCTGTAGAGAGGTAAGAGGAATTGCCAAATTCAGACCACTGGGTGCGTTTGGGTTTTATATTTCAAAACTTATTCTAGAGTTGGGAACATTGACGAGTTTACATTAAGTGATGTTCGCCTGTCAGAGCAGGCAAATTCTAGTGGGGCAAAAGTTTTAAACTGTGTTAGTTATATTTTGCATGAAAAATGCAGTTTGTAACTGCTGTACAGACCAAGTCCCAGTACTGGATCATGGTAACAGTTAAAGGAGATGGAGTTCATTGTTGCCGTCAGGATTTTAAGTGGAGCTGTTTTTATTCTGCTTTTAGCCAGAGCAGTCCACTGCCCCGACCTCTGCTCCTCCAGCAGCTCCTGAAACACAAGAGCATTTGACACAGGAGCAACTGATAAGGCAGCAATTGCTTGCAAAGCAAAAGCAGTTGTTGGAACTTCAGCAAAAAAAATTAGAGCTGGAGCTGGAACAGGCTAAAGCACAGTTGGTGAGTAGTTGGAGTTGATGAAACTTTGATAGCTGGGTCTCGCTTTCTTCTGGACAGCGCTCAGCTCTCCTGGTAGCTGCAGCCCATGATTTGTTCCTCCTGTCAGACAAGTGTTTTAGGACTAGAGCAATGCCAGTGGATCTGGGGCTCGTGAACAGTATTTGTTACCTAAAAACCTTTGGAGTTACGCTCAAAAGAGAGGTAAAGAAAGTGAAGTTCTTGGGTTTTTGTTTTTAACTTCTCTCCAAAATGATGCCTGCCCATGATCCTCGTTTTCCACCTCTTCGTGTGGCTCACAGCAAGCCGGGCTTTTTCAAATAGATTTGCTCTTAAAGAGCAAGGAAGTCTGACTGTTGGAAATAAAGTCCATTTCCTCATTAGGTCAGGCTGGTTTGGTGTCACCGTCTGAAGAAGGTGGTCAAGCTGTATGGTTTTGCATTTGTAATTGAAAGTCTTGCTATGATGACAGTTGATGCCAAAATAAAGCCTCTTTGGAGGGTAGAAATATGAAAATTATATCAGAGATGTGGCAGCTTCGCTGCCTTGGGCATGTGAAATATACCGACAAAGTGACACTGTCACGAGAACATGTGCCGCAGTGACGTATTTTGGAGCATTGGCTTTGTAGTACTGATTTTGCATTCTGTTTGAATTTGGTCTTTTGCAGTGGTACTGCATTATTCCAAAGTTTGCAATTAGCAGTTAACGGGTCATTTTCGGTTAAATGGCTGAACCTTAGAGCTTTCAAGACATTTCTGTTTATAGTTTTGGCTTCAAGGCAGAACATGAGCATCTCAGAGTAGGAGTTGTCTCCTGCAGATGAATGCTGGATTTTTTTCTCTTTCAGGCTATAACTCTCACCAAATGCCTTCACCAAAGACAGCGGGAAAACTGGCCTGCTGGGAACGGAATTTTATCACCCCAAGCACCGAAGCAGCTGCACGGGTCAAGTGTGAACGCCAATTTACAGATTCCCAGAGAATTGACATCTGCAAGGAAGAGGGAATTACTTCAGAAGGTAATATTAATAACTCTGTCTTCAGAGAAGTGTCCTGGGTATAGTTTGTTTTGCTTTTCCTTTTGGAAGTCTAAACTTAGGTTTATATTCTAGGCCAATGGAAAGGACAGATGTAATGGCTGGGAGAGCCCTACAGAGTCAGAACGGGGTTTGAAAAAGAAAGCTCTTCTATTGGATGCAGAATCAACATATTGTGAACCCAAGGCTAAACGACAAAGAACACAAGTTCAGCATTCACTGTCAAGGCCAGATCTGTCGGATCCTGGCGATATTCTGGATTATCACACGCCTGATGCAGTGCTTTCTGGAACAGAATGGGAGCCAGCAAAAGCCAAGCGTGGAATACAGTTTGACAGAAACGGACCAGTTGGAGAAAGATCAAGGTCTTTGGTGGGGGCAGGTGAATCTCAACTTGATGGACCACTGGCAGGTGTAAGGGGAGCTGGAGCCTCAAGTTTTGATGGGCCACCAGGGCCGCTGGCAGGGTCCCTGAGGTTTGAAGGACCCCCAGGACAGGTTGGTGGAAGAGGTCCTAGGTTGCTTGAGGGACCGGTACGCCAGGGAGCTGGTGGACTGAGATTTGATGGTCCTTTGGGTCAGGCAGGTCTGAGATTTGATGGTTATCATGCTGCTGGATTTGACGGTCAGCTTGGCCAGCTGTCTCTTTTGCAAAGATTTGATGGAATTCATGGACAGCCTCGTCCAAGATTTGAAAGGGTGCCTGGCCAACAGGCACAGCCACCATTTGACACAGCCATACATCTAAGGTTTAATGGACCTCACCAGCCAGCCTCTAGATTTGACTCGCCCCTTGGCTTTCAGGGTGCATATCTTGAAAATGCAGCTAATGCTCCTGCCTGGAGACTAGAAATGTCACCATACAGACAAGGAGGTCCGTTTGTCAGACATCCCGGCTCGGGCTACAATGGACCATATGACAGGATGCACTTCCAGAGACCGGATGTATTTGATGCTTCCCCTGGACCAGACTGCAATGGGCCAGCTGGCCCAGGAGCACAGAACTCCCCATTTAGAGCAGCTGGACATTACTTTGATGGAACCAGTCTTCAAGGTCCTCAATATGGCAACTTCAACAATGTGCCAATGGGAAGTCATCAGGTAAGAGCTGATTGTGTTGAATGGTTTGCTTTGTGTAGAGAATTAGTAGGTTTTCTTCCTCTAAAAACTGAAGATTTTCGGAGGAGCTGGCAGACTGAGAGCCAGTTTCAAGCTAGAAAAGTCATCCTTCTTCAGTCGGTTCTAGATCATTTAAGAGGGACAGGTATTGCTATTTTTTAGGAATTAAACAAAATAGTGGATCTTTACAATCACTTGGTAGCACAGAATATGACAGTGAAATAGGAATTTTTAACCCGAAAACAAAACTAGCTAATGGGAAGCCTGTGGGGTTTTCATCAAACTTGCACCCAAATGACTTCTCTCCAGAGCACGGAAGATCACGTCAATGGAAATACACGATTCATTTTTCTAAGAGGTGCAGAATCAGAATGGACCAAACCGATCCCGTTGTCTTTTCGCAGCTGTTGGTACTGGCGACCAACTGTCTCTTTTAAAGAGACACCCAGAACCTGGGGAGTGGAGAAAGAGACGGACACTGTTGAACTGCAGTCTTTTGGAATCCTCTCGGCACCAGCGTGCTCGAGGGGTTCAGCTGTCTTTGCTGTCGCCTGTTGGAAATGCTTTCTCCAAAAGGGGACAATTATACCTCACCTCAGTGAAAGCGATGTCATTTCTTCCCTAGATCAGGGATTTTGGAGAGCATTTGTCATTTGGGGAATTATAATTGAACGTGAAGAATGAACGGATTGTACCAAAGCGGGTCATGTCTCCTGCTAACGTCTAATGAGAGAAAAATCTCAACCATTTGTAAAAGGCAGAAAGCAGCCAATTAGGGAAGAAAAAACTCCCCTTTATTATGATAAATGTGTTTTGAAAAACTGGTTTTCTATCTGCAGCTCACCGTAGCTGGTTTGCTGAAAAATCCTGCTTTCAGGATGTTTTTTGCACAGTGGATGCTCTGTTCTTAGATAAGAAGTTGTTAACAGGCATTTTACTGGTTTCTCAGAGTTCTTTCTGATGAGCTCTGCTTTGCTGAACAGGAGCAATTTAAAAGGAAGTCTTGTCTTTGGGAAATGGCGCTGGCGGGTTTTTTTAATTTAAATATGAGAATGTTCTGAAATTTGTCCAGTGGGAAATGAAAATGAGGGAACGGTTATGTAGTCATTTGTGGATCGTTCCACCGACGTGGTCCACTTCTGGAAGGAGTTTAATACGTATAAAATTATTGAGAAAGGTCTAGAATTTTAATGATAAAATTTTTAAAAAAGGAAGTTTATAATTACATTATTATGCAGGGGAAAAAAAAAAAAACAAACCAAAACCCAACACCTTCACTGTTTACTTTCACAGGTTCCTCTCGGGTCTGCTCAACCAGGGCATTATGGCCAAGGTCAACAGTATTTGCCAAATCCTGGAAGTTTTATTCAGAGCCCTGCAGGTGTGTAACAAAAGCATGAGCTTTCTTTGATTTCT
Source organism: Bucorvus abyssinicus (assembly GCA_009769605.1). NCBI lineage: Eukaryota > Metazoa > Chordata > Aves > Bucerotiformes > Bucorvidae > Bucorvus > Bucorvus abyssinicus. Next base: position 73,159,206 of record CM020025.1, read on the forward strand.
TTTGGATTGTTCTGTTTGTCAGTGGCCACAAAAATGACCATTTGGTAGTGTCCTGGTGGACTAGGTCTGTGTGGACTAAGGGAAGCCTCCTCAGGGAGGTGGCCATAGATGTGGTTTCTGTACTAACTCCATCCCTTTAGGGCTTTCCCTCAGACAGTGAGGGCTTTCATTGGCTGTCATGAACCATGTGGTTTTGGTATGTAGTTGTGTTAATAAAAAACCAAACCAAACCAAACCAAACCAAACCAAACCAAACCAAACCAAACCAAACCAAACCAAACCAAACCAAACCAAACCAAACCAAACCAAACCATTTTTGTTCTGCTTTTCTGGAAGGCACCAGTCTGTAGGTCTGGCTTGCATTTGCCAGAGTGTGTAGACATTCCCAGTATAGGAGTGGTTGGTAACGCAAAGCTTCTAAAAAGCCACTAAAAGTGTTTACAGCGGGTGATGAAGTCGATTGGTCCTGGTGAAATACTTAAGCATCAACTAAGGAGAATACTGCATTTCAACAGCCACTGTCCAGTAGAAATCTGTGTATGCTGGGCAACCAGCACTTGAGAATAGGTGATGAAGGAAGCTGCTGCAAGGGCAGAAATGAGCCAGAGACTGGACATAGAGCAAAGAGGGTTGTCAGTTTCTGGAAGATTTCTGTGTCTCTGAAGACTGAACTTTGATGCAAAGACTGAGGTAAAGACTGTTTTCCTAAATTTAGATTCTGAGTAACTTACAGTATCTCGCCTGCTGTTCTTTAGTGGTGTAACAAGGTGGCTGACTTAGCGATGGCACCCTTGTGTTTGTGCAGGGTCCAATCATATTTCTTCATACTTGAATAAAAGTAACGTTTAGGAGCATGCCATTTCTTTCTGATGATATACTGAAATTCTGATAAAATGATATCGCTGTGCTTTCTAGAAGTGAATGACACACCGGCCCAGCCAGCTGCTGAGGAGAACGATGATAAGCACAATGAAGACCAGGGTGTTCCCGACCTCACTAACTTCAGAGTTGAGGAACTCCGACGGTGCGTATCACAGACTGAACTCCCAGTGCAGTAAGAGGAACAACAGGGTAGTGTCTAGGCAGCTGACCCCAGACAGTGGAGAGCTTTCAAAGGGTGGCAACTAAGAGGACCTGCAGGTTCTGATGTTCACCTTGGAGAATTGGAGGGAGGAAAAAGAGGGAAAATTAACCTGGAAAAACTCTCTTTATACCCATTGCATGTTGTTCCTCGCTCGGTCAGGTTGTGGGATGTGCTGAAGTGAGTGTTTCTGCCTTTGTTACTACTGATTTGACCCCCTTTGTGGGAGTTTGCAGAGCTGAGCCAAATGTGGGCGTCACCGTTCTATGCACTATGAGGTGACGACGCCAGCAGGCACAGAACACAACACTAGCGTGTTTCTCATGAAGAGTCAACGTGAGCCTATTGTCTGAAATGTGAATGTTTGAGCCAATTGTGTTAAGAAACTGCGGAAGAACTTGGCTGTGTTGTGTGCTCTAACCTTGCAGCAGATGCCTGCATTTCCTCTGTTCTTGTGGGCATAGGAAGCAACTTCCTGAGAAACTTCTCACCTGTTTCTTTTCAAAGGAACATTAAGACCTTTCTTTTGTCATCTTTGTAGGCGTTACGACAGTGTTATACAGGGACTGTACGCCGGAACTCAGTGTTCCTCATGTGGATTGAGATTCACTGCTCCACAGACACATGCAGATCATCTAGATTGGCATTATCATGAGAACCGGAGGAAGAAAGTCGCTCGCAGAGCAGTTACACACAGAGGATGGTTCTGCAGTGAGACAGTATGTAATGCAGCGTGTGCCGGGATCAGTGACAGGCCAGATATTGTGTTTGACTTGTGCAGGGCTGTAGGATCGCAGCTGACATTTACGTCATCACAGGAGCTGGCCTTTGGTCAACAGTGATGTCTGAGATATTTCCAGTAGTTCTCAAATGCAAAAGGCAATTGTGTGATGAACAACAAATGCTTTGAAGCTGTTGGTGCTGCTTTCATCGCACTGGGAATGGAATTGAAGGGTAGCTGTTTCTCTGGAAAAAGCTTTTTGAAGTGTGGCGTTGTGAGAAAGCCTGCGCTGTGCTAGTGCTGCATGTGAGGAGCACTTCAGCTTTAACGAAGCAAGATTTACTAAATACAGTCCTTAGGAGATGTCTTTTTTTCTTAGCCTTGAGATGTATTTTTTAACCATTTCTGGCTGTCAGTGCCTGAGTGTGAATTAAAACTTCTTCCTCAGGAATGGATTAAATTTGAAGAAACAGCTGACCCAGAGGAGCATGCCAAAAAGGAGTTTTTTGAAAAAAATCATGATGAGCTGATATTGAAGAGACAAGAAGCTGTGAAAGAGAAGGAGATTCCGAGTGTCCCTGCTGGAGCAGCTGGATCAGCTGAGGCAAATCTCAGCTTACCTTTACTAGCCCAGATCCAGAGAATCATCTCATACTGCAAAGCAGTTCACAACAGTCATTCACACAGTGGGCTTGTTCTCAGTCCTCTGTGCAGCCACCGCATAGGTGGAGCGTTTCTGTGCGTGATGGTTGTTTCCCAGGGGCACAGAGCAGTATAAACCACCTGACGTTCAAAAAATCTACCCCCATTGGCCTTCTGTCGCTTGAGCAGAATGGAAATGGGCAGAGTGTGTTAATGCACCGAACGTGTCCACAGAAAGCAAGTGGAGCAAATGAACTGGAAATGACCTCTGTCATTCCAATCAGGACTGGCTTTACTGGGGTTTGATACCTTTTCAGTAGAAGATGGGCACCAGGTCAAAGACATTGCTCAGTCTTGAAGTAACCGCTGGATCTGTACTTTGGTAGATGAGTTGGTGCACGAATCAAATAAAAGTGTTGGTAGAGTTACAATTCAGTTTGACATGCTCAGCCTCTGAGGAACTAGCAGTGGAGCCGTGAAGGCCTTTGTTTTAATTTTAAAAAGTACCTTTTGTGCTTTGTTCTCCAAGCTGATGGTTCTGCACACAAGTACTAAAAATGTTCATACTTCATCTAAAACATTCTGCCTTTTTAATTTGAGACTCCAGGTTAAGGGGAAGAGTGAAGGTAATGCCATAAAAGGAAAATTAATGAAATACCCACACTGGATTGTCTGACATGACAGGAAAACAGCATTAGATTGTCACAAAGTGTTTTGCAGAGGCTTCCGAGCTCAAAGGGCAAAGCTGATCTCTCTCGAGTGACAACAGTCTTCCAAGCGAGGAGATGATCTTTGCTCACTCTGCAGACTAAACTCGAACAATTTTCAAGTAAAGTTTTCTATAGCTATTTTTACAGCGTGGAGGAAGGATCATGTAGTAGTCTTCATGTCTTTATCTCAACTTAAAAGACCATTTTTTGACTGTTAACTGGATTGTTGAAGTTCACATGTTGAGGAAATTGTTGCCACAACCTCATTTCTCTCTGTAACTCCCATAACTCTGCAGAGCTGTGAAGTCTGCCAAGAGCAGTTTGAAGAGTTTTGGAATGAGGACGAGGAAGAGTGGCACCTGAAGAATGCCGTCAGAGTAGATGGAAAGGTAATCTCATCTTATTGACATGTGGTTGTCGCCGGTTGGCTGAGGCAAACCAATCACGGGGACGTGCCCTCCCTATCCCTAAACCCCTCTTTCCCTGCATGGGAGAGAAAAGGTTAAAAAGGCAGAGCTAGAAAAGGAAGAAAAAGATTTTGTGAGACCTCTGAATGTTTGGAAAACTGAAACAAACTTTAATAAAACTAGAACAAAATATATAATATGCAGGGAAAAACCAATGCAAAATCTGAGGGTTTATACGGGATGGAAAAGCGAGGGTTAAACACAAGAGAGAGAGAGAAAGGGGGATGGTACTGCGCAGAGTCCAAAATGGCGCTGCCACGTGTGTGCGCTCGTGGAGTAAACAAAGGATCCGCGGCTGTTACGAACGCCGGGCTCCAACGTGCAAACCCCGAGCTACGCTGTTCCTACCAGTCTGGTCGTGCGAATTAAAGGAAGCAAAGCAGCAAAAGGCGACGGCGCTGGCGGCAGAGAGAGAGACAGCCCTGAGGCGCGGGTCTCCAGTGGCCAGAGCAGTCTGTCCCAGGGGGCGTGGCGGGGGCTTCCCAGGCACACAGCTCCGCTCCACTCCGGCAGCGCGGGGGAGCCGTAGCCGCAAGCAGGCAGGCGGGCAGGGTCCGAGCCGAGGAGAGACAGTCTGTAAGGTCCCCGGAGCCAAGCCGTGAGTCTGGAAAAGCCTCTTCCCGGAGCGAAGCTGAAGGTCCGCGGCGCCCCTCGCAGTGCAAAGCTGGAAGTGTCCCGGCGGTCCCAAAGAGCGAAAAAGCCGAAAGCCCCCCAAAGCCCCGAAAGAGCCCGCGGCTCTTAAAGGGACAGACGCGCGCGGGAAACTTTTTCAACCAATGAGGTGCCAAAACGTAACATGGAAGGGAATAGTCCAATTGGTCAGTTTAAAACAAGCCTTCATGCAGGGTTTTTTCCTCAAACTGCCACATTCCACGCCTTATTCCATACCGTGTACGTTATACGCATATCGTTTACATTGTATTATACAGGAATTAACAGGATGAGACTCTGGTTCAGGGTGTTTCAGCCAGGGTTAACTTCCCCTGGGGTACACAGTGGACTTCACCATCTTCCTGCATTACCCACCAGGTGTGTCCAGGGCCTTGGGCTGAGACAACACCACGGATGGGTCTGTCTGGGTTTGCAGCAGCGGAAACCCAGACAGCTTTTCCCAGCAGATTACTTTCACGTACCACAGGAACTCTATCCCCCTCTACAGTATGTAAAAGGTCTGATTGGGCAGGGCCAGCTCGATTGATTGATCCCCTCGTGTTCACTTGCCAGGTGGCTTCTGCCAGATGTTTATCCCAGTTTCTGAAAGTTCCGCCACCCAATGCCTTCAGGGTGGCTTTCAGCAAGCCATTATAGCGTTCTATTTTACCGGAGGCTGGTGCATGGTATGGAATGTGATAAATCCATTCGATACCATGTTCTTTGGCCCAATTGGCCACCAGATTGTTTTTGAAATGAGTCCCATTATCAGACTCAATTCTTCCTGGAGTGCCATGCCGCCACAAAATCTGCCTTTCAAGGCCCAGAATAGTATTACGGGCAGTGGCATGAGGCACGGAATAGGTTTCAAGCCATCCGGTGCTTGCTTCAACCATTATCAGAACATAGCACTTACCCTGGCGAGTTCGAGGGAGAGTGATGTAATCAATCTGCCAGGCCTCTCCATACTTGTACTTCAACCACTGTCCACTGTACCATAAAGGTTTTATCCTTTTGGCCTGTTTAATTGAAGCACCAATCTTACAGTCATGGATAACCTGGGTAATTGCATCCATGGTTAAATCCACCCCTCGGTCACGAGCCCATCGATAGGTTGCACCTCTTCCCTGGTGACCGGAAGAGTCATGGGCCCACCGAGCAAGGAATAATTCACCTTTGTGTTCCCAGTCCAGATCTATCTGGAACACTCTGGCTGCTTTGTCCACTTGGTGGTTATTTTTATGTGCCTCAGTGGCTCTGCTTTTTGGGACATGGGCATCTACATGCCTTACCTTTATAACTAACCTTTTCAGCTGGGCAGCAATATCTTGCCACAGAGTGGCAGCCCAAATAGGCTTACCTTTACGCTGCCAATTGTCTTTCTGCCACCTCTCCAGCCATCCCCACAAGGCATTTGCCACCATCCAGGAGTCTGTATACAGGTACAGCCGTGGCCAGTTCTCCCTTTCAGCAATGTCCATGGCCAGCTGGATGGCTTTGACCTCTGCAAACTGACTCGATTCACCTTCTCCTTCTGCTGCTTCTGCAACTTGGCGCATAGGACTCCCTATGGCAGCTTTCCACTTCCGTTGGTTTCCTATGAGGCGGCAGGATCCATCAGTGAAGAGAGCATATTTCTTCTCCTGCTCTGAGAGGTCTTTATACGGGGGTGCTTCATCGGTACGAGTGAGTATCTCATTGGGTGGCATCCCAAAATCTTCTCCTGCAGGCCAGTCTGTAATGGCTTCCACAATTCCTAGGCGACCAGAGTTACCTATCCTAGCTCTCTGTACAATCAGGGCGGTCCACTTACTCCAGGTAGCATCTGTGACATGGTGGGTAGATGCTATCTTCCCTTTGAACATCCAGCCTAGGACTGGCAGTCGGGGGACTAGGAGGAGCTGTGCTTCAGTGCCAGTTACTGCTGAGGCAGCTCAAACTCCCTCATAGGCAGCCAATATCTCCTGCTCATTGGGAGTATAATTGGCCTCTGAGCCTTTATATCCCCGACTCCAAAATCCTAGGGGACGACCACGGGTTTCTCCTGGTGCCTTCTGCCAAAGGCTCCAGGTAGGACCACAGTCCCCAGCTGAAGTGTACGGAATGTTTTTAATCGCTGGTCCTGTTCGCACAGGTCCCAGGGCCATAGCATGTGTTATTTCCCTTTTGATTAATTCAAAGGCATGTTGCTGGTCAGAGCCCCATGCGAAATCATTTTTCTTCCGGGTGACAGTATAGAGAGGTTTAACAATCTGGCTATACCCGGGAATGTGCATTCTCCAGAAGCCTAGACTCCTAAGAAAGACTGTGTTTCTTTCTTGTTGGTAGGCAGAGACATAGCTGTGATCTTGTTGATCACATCTGTGGGGATGTGGCGGCGTCCATCCTGCCACTTAACCCCCAGGAACTGGATCTCTCGGGCAGGTCCCTTGACCTTACTTCTCTTGATGGAGAAACCAGCATCCACCAAAATGCGGATTATCTTCCTACCTTTCTCATAGAGCTCTTCTGCGGTATCACCCCATACAATGATGTCATCGATGTACTGAAGATGTTCAGGAGCACCACCTTTCTCCAGCGTAGCCTGGATCAGTGCATGGCAGATGGTCGGGCTGTGCTTCCACCCCTGGGGCAGTTGATTCCAGGTATACTGGATACCCCTCCAGGTGAAGGCAAACTGTTGCCTACACTCTGGTGCTATGGGAATGGAAAAGAAAGCATTAGCAATGTCTATCGTGGCATACCACTTTGCTGCCTTGGACTCCAGTTCGTACTGAAGCTCCAAGATATCAGGAACAGCAGGACTCATCGGTGATGTCACTTTGTTCAGGCCACGATAATCCACTGTCAATCTCCATTCCCTGTTGGTCTTCTGCACAGGCCATATAGGACTGTTGAAAGGTGAGCGAGCTCTGCTGATGACATCTCGTCTCTCCAACTCTCGAATCATTTTCTCTATGGGGCGCAGAGAGTCTCGGTTGGTTCGGTATTGCTGGCGGTGAACTGTGGAGGATGCAGTAGGCAACTTTTGATTTTCCACCTTCATTCTGCTAACAACAAAAGGTCATCCGAAAGTTCGGCCGATGTGGACAACCGGATAATGCCATCGGCTCCCACGGTTGCTATCCCAAAGGCCCATTTATAACCTTTCGGGTCCTTAAAATACCCTTTCCAGAGGAAGTCTATGCCTAAAATGCATGGAGCATCTGGGCCAGTCACAATTCGGTGAGTTTCCCAGTTATGTCCAGTGAGGCTTACCTCAGCTTCTACCAAAGTAAGCTCTTGTGATCCTCCTGTCACACCGGAGATAGTGACAGTCTCAGTTCCTTGATGATCCGATGGTAGCAAGGTACACTGGGCACCTGTATCTACCAGGGCCTTGTACCTCTGTGGTTCTAATGTGCCAGGCCATCGAATCCACACAGTCCAGTATACTCTGTTATCCCTTTCCTCCACCTGGCTAGAGGCAGGGCCCCTCTAATGCCTAGGGTGTGGTGCACAGTCAGTGGAAGGGTCTATCCGGCTTGTGGTACCTTCTTCATAGGAGTCTCTCCTTTGGTTGCAGCACTGTTTGCCAAAGACTGGAGCAACAATTCTTCGATTGCAGTCGTCATGTTGGTGTGGTCTGCTCTGCAGCTCACGTGCTGGTACCCCGTGGTTAGCGGCAGGTCGTTGTTCCCATCTCCTCGTGTCTTCACGACCTCTCGAGCAGCACTGGTGGTCACATCGTGGCCTGTCTTGTCTGTTTCGCATTCCTCTGGGAGGACGATGTCTCCTAACAGCTGACACACGGGTATACACAGGAGAGGAAGTGTTTTTTTGTTCTAACCTATTAATAGAGTCCAATATTTTCTCTGTCATTTTCTCTGTCATTTTCTCCACTGCTGCAATGAAGGCAGAGGTATGAGAAAGACTGTCCTCATACTGGCGAATCCTGTTAGACGCGTGTTCTATGGTGAGTGGCCAATTTTCACCCGGTCTTTCCCACAGCATTGTGGCCAATGTATGGGCATATGTCTGGGGTGCACTCTGCACAAATTTGCGCAGCAAGGGCTCGTTACTGTGCACTTGGTCCGGGTTGACATTAACATTCCAGTCACCATAGATGACCTCTTTCATAGCCAGCTCTCTCAGGTAGTTAATACCTTTGCTCAGGACAGTCCATTTGGTAGGGCGGCATTCGATGTCATCTCTGAAGGGGTATCTGCCCTTCACAGCGGCCAGAAGTCGCCTCCAGAGACTGAGGCTTTTTGCCTTTTTGCCAATTGCCCTATCAATAGCTCCTTCCCGGGCCACGTTCCCTAGCTGCCTGGCTTCTTTACTGGTTAAATCAATGTTATCAGCTCCATTGTCCCAGCAGCGAAGCAACCAAATCATCAGTGACTCCCCATCATGCCTGCTAAACTCCTTTCTGATGCTTCTCAAGTCCTTTCTGGACTGAGGTTGGGTGTTTACCTCTTGATCTGATGACTCGTCCCGTGATGAGGATCCTTGGGAGGGCTGTGCTGTTGGAGTCACTGAGGCAGGAGTCTTTCCTGAAGTCTTTCCTGAACGCTTCTGAGGGGTGCTTGGTCCTGCGTCGTCATCAGAGCTGTCTTGCATAGTTAGTCTTTTTCTGGTGTTTAGCACCAGAGGGCTGATTTTTCTTTTTCACAGGAGCAACCTGTGCTTGTTTGGGTGGAGAAGTGGCAGTGGCTGATTTGGTGGCTGTAGTGCCCATGTGATACCTATTCTTGATAATTATCCACCCCTGGACCATGTTAGAGGTAATTGATAACAACAAAATTATCAAACACAGGGAAAGAATACCACTTGTAGAACACCCAGTTTCAATTGCCACTGGTCCAGTATCAAATGGAGAAGTGTTATTTCTCATCATCCATTTGGTAGTGGAGTTATAAGCAGCCACTATCATGTATTGTGCAAAATATACTGGGAGCATTATGAACTGACTAAATACAGACCTAAACACTGAAATTACACATGCCAAGGAGAACACCCTCTTTGCTAAATGCCCCAGACCAGCAAACCATAAACCAGTACCAATTAAGAACAAGTGATTTGACATCACGGTTGGTGTGCCAGGCACCAGATCATAAAGCATTTTTAAACTGTACTGCTTAAGAGCTTCGAACAGAATCTCGCTTACCACCATCCTGGAAAAACCTCATTTGTTTCAGTTTCCAAACTTTAATAAAAATATGAGTATTAAATATGAAATATTAAGTTATTCAGAGGCCCATCCAGGGATGCCAATTATGTCTCCGGTTGGCTGAGGCAAGCCAATCACGGAGACGTGTCCTCCCTATCCCTAAACCCCTCTTTCCCTGCACAGGAGAGAAAGAGTTAAAAAGGCAGAGCTAGAAAAGGAAGAAAAAGATTTTGTGAGACCTCTGAACGTTTGGAAAACTGAAACAAACTTTAATAAAACTAGAACAAAATATATAATATGCAGGGAAAAACCAATGCAAAATCTGAGGGTTTATACGGGATGGAAAAGTGAGGGTTAAACGCAAGAGAGAGAGAAAGGGGGATGGTACTGCGCAGAGTCCAAAATGGCGCTGCCACGTGTGTGCGCTCGTGGAGTAAACAAAGGATCCGCGGCTGTTACGAACGCCGGGCTCCAACGTGCAAACCCCGAGCTACGCTGTTCCTACCAGTCTGGTCGTGCGAATTAAAGGAAGCAAAGCAGCAAAAGGCGACGGCGCTGGCGGCAGAGAGAGAGACAGCCCTGAGGCGCGGGTCTCCAGTGGCCAGAGCAGTCTGTCCCAGGGGGCGTGGCGGGGGCTTCCCAGGCACACAGCTCCGCTCCACTCCGGCAGCGCGGGGGAGCCGTAGCCGCAAGCAGGCAGGCGGGCAGGGTCCGAGCCGAGGAGAGACAGTCTGTAAGGTCCCCGGAGCCAAGCCGTGAGTCTGGAAAAGCCTCTTCCCGGAGCGAAGCTGAAGGTCCGCGGCGCCCCTCGCAGTGCAAAGCTGGAAGTGTCCCGGCGGTCCCAAAGAGCGAAAAAGCCGAAAGCCCCCCAAAGCCCCGAAAGAGCCCGCGGCTCTTAAAGGGACAGACGCGCGCGGGAAACTTTTTCAACCAATGAGGTGCCAAAACGTAACATGGAAGGGAATAGTCCAATTGGTCAGTTTAAAACAAGCCTTCATGCAGGGTTTTTTTCCTCAAACTGCCACAGTGGTACTTATCTATAGTAAAAAAACCTGAAGAATTAGAGCAAAAAAAAAAAGGTGGGGTGGAGGCCAGGTGCTCTTTCCCTCCTGAAGGATTGCCATGGCAGTTTTCCTGGCTTCCAAGTGCACCAATATCTCAACCTTTGGAAGCACCTGAAGTGCTGGTGTCATTCGTGTAGGCTCGCTGGCCTTCCCTTGCACTGCAGTGCTAGAAGAGAAATGAATGTCTCTCCATATGGGTGTAGAGACTGGTGCAATTATTTCTGTATACAGACGTACACAAGTAATTCCCAGCACCCACCAGGCTTCTCTATGATAACTGTTCCTAAATAAACGGACACGGAATCTTCTCCTGGTCGGGTTTGACACCACATTTGCCCTGCTCACTCTAGACACATTGTGTGATGTGTGTAGTTGATCCTGTTCTGTTCATAACCAGTGATCCTGCTGTGATTTATTTTGACATATTCAAATGAATAACAACTCTTTTTCAGATGTACCATCCCTCTTGCTATGAAGATTACCAAAACGTAAGTGAATCCTCCTTCCCATTTTTTGTTTTCAGATTGTTTGCTTGATATCCGACTCTGCAGGGAGCAGGTTGTGCTAAGAACTTGCAGCCCGTTTCTCCTGCCCATGACTAGACAAAGAACCGAGGGCCTTGGTCGTGGCAAGTTTATTCTACAGAATTAGCCAAGATGTGTTTCTGGTTGTGATGTACCGTGACAGCTTGTGCGTCGTACGCGACGGAAGCAAAGCTATGGTTGGAAAACACGTCACGCATTTATTGTGGAGTAACGTGTGTGACCTCAGGAATGGGCAGAGTCAAGGGGTGTTGGCATGTGTGACGTTTCTGAGGCTTTGGGAGTTACAGTTCCCCTGGGGACAGCAGGGAGCAGGTCATGGTGATGGGTGAAGCCTGGGTGACACCTTTTCACAGGAATTGTGAAAAGTCATGCTGTTGAAGGATAAATGTGTGTTGTCAGGCTGTCGATAAAGCAGCAGTTTGGACTTTGAGTGCCTGGTTATCATGGTGTTGGCGTTTTGAAGAAGATTGAAAGGGACCAGCACCTACAAAGGCTTATTTTAATGTATGTGAATGCTGCACTGACTTTCTCTTTGCAGACATCCTCATCTGATGGCACACCTGAACCAACTGACAGTGCAACAGAACCTGATGAGTTCTACCCAATAAGTTCAGATGAACTGGGGTAGAGAGGTTTTTTCCAGCAGAGCTGCTGTGTTCTTTCTGGAAGGCAAATACCTTTACCAGGAAATAAAAATGTTCGACTGAGGCATGACCTCAACTGCTGTCTGGTAGTTAAACCCCTTTTGGTATTTGCATTTCTTATTGCCTGCACAGTTTCAGGTGTCATGGTGTGAAAAGTCTGTAGGTGTGTGAAAATGGGATGGAATGAGACGGTACTTGTAAAAATGTACAATTTTCACTTGGGGAATGTCTCGCGGGAGGGGCTGACAAGGCGAAAGCGTTGCCAGGGTAATGGTGACTGCACCCAGAGGTATAAAAGAAACACCTAGGGAGCACAGTGACCAGGAGAGCCGCAAACAGAGCGGGCAAACAGAGCGTGGCGCGGCAGTCAGAGAGGGGCGCGGCAGTTTGCACGAGAGTTTGCACGGAAGGGCACACAGGAAGGGCACTGACAGTGCTGACTGGTTAGAGCAGAGAGAGATGGTGTCCACCTGGCAGAAAGTCGCAGTCTCTCTAAGAGCTGCACCCTTCGTGGCTGATGCAGCTGCCCAGACAGACCTTCAGTGGAGACACGCAGCCAGTCAGGCATCAGGCTGCAGAGTGTGCCCTGCTGTTGCACCAGTTCAAGAGGGCAGCAGTGAGCATGCCTGTGGGAGGTGTGCCCAGGTAGAGGAACTTCTCTGCCTAGTGACAGAGCTCCGAGAGGAGGTAAGCCAGTTGAGGGCTATCAGGGAGTGTGAGGAAGAGATTGATCATTGGAACAACATCCTGCCTCCCCTGAGGCAGGCCCAGCAGGCAGATAAATGGCACAATACAGAGGACCCCGTAAAAAATCTAACATTTATTTGGAGGCAATTAATTATTTGGAAACAAATAAATATTGGGAGCAAATGAATATTTGGAAGCAAATACTTGTCCCTCTTTCCCCCATCCCATACCGGTTGTTTTAATCCAGTTTCCACCCCTCCTGCCGTCTTTCCACACCATCATGGCGCAACTGGTTTCAGGTGGAAACTGGGGTTTCCAGAAACATTCAAGAGACAAGATGAGGCTCTGGGTTTTCGGTGGAGACACCCAGAGGTGTCAGGAAACCGGCCTAAAAAAAAAATAATATCAGAGTGAAAATGGGGGTTCTTTTACAGAAAAATCATGCTTTTGCCTTTCCCAACTGTTAAACCCGAATCAAAGTGGTGGATTTGGTTAAACAGAGACGTGCTCTGGGACCAAAACCTCCCTCAACATGCGACCCTTCAGTTTTTCTTGGAAGGGATGTTCCCACAGACAATGGTCATGCTGTTTCAGGGAAGATGAAGGGGAACTTGGGGCATTGTGAGGAAAGCTGGTGAACTGGGAGCAAAGAAGTGACTCCTCATGTTGCCTTGGTGCGGGCAGAGAGATGGCTGTTCCAAGAACCTCCTTGGCCAGCCCAGACGCAGCACCAAGAATAAGGCAGTTCCTTGCAAGACGGTGAGGAAAATGGTGTACACGGCAAAACTCAAGCATCTTTGCCTCGAACTGTTGGGTGGTTCTAGGACAGAAGAAAATTCTGGCCATTCCAGCATTACAGGTATTTCTGATGGAGTCAATGCCTGAGACAGCCCCAAGAGATGAAGGACATCAAGTACCATCTGAACAGACACGCTAAACCTTGAGTTACCAAGACTCGAGTTCCAAATGATGGGCAGGAATGACCCATCTCGAACCTTCTGCGTAACCCCAGCTCCACTCTGGCACCGGGGCTGCTACCACATTCCTACCCATATTCTCCTGCCCTTCAGGTCTGACCTATCCACCTGCTCCAAGACCCAGCACCACAAATGCCGAGAGGAGTCACCTGATGGGCCAACAGGCTGCCCGTCACATGAGAACCAGAGTGCAGGGCACTGGCGAGACGAGGCAGCAATAAGCTGTTACCAATTTCCAACAAGAGCGACTCAAGGGAGCTGCTGTCTTAAAGGACTTTTTCCTCTGCAGAGCCGAGAAGCAAACATTAACCTCACCGCCCAAAGGGGAAGGAGCAAACTGAGGGAGAGCAACCCATCGGCCCCTTTCAGAGCTTCCACACTCAAGATAAACGAAAAACAGTGGCCAAGAAGCAGTTTTATGAAATGCTTTTACGGGCCTGACCCACATCTCAGAAAGTCTTTCAATATCGATTGTTGTGACTGTCAGACCCAGGCCTAAACGGAAGCGATGGCTTCTGCTGGCCAGGTCATGAGAAGAGAACTTACATGGGCTACACAGCAACAAGAAAAGGCCAAAGGCAAGAGCGGAGCTCACTGCTTTCCTCCAGCCAACCATCTGCGCAGTGAACCAGCTGAACACAGCCAGCCTAAGGATGTTTCTAGAGTCTCTTAAAAAGACCAAGAAAAGGTAAGTCCTTACCCTGGGATGTAGAGACAGCACCTTGGTCCCCAGGCCAAGAGGCAGAGATGGCCCAGAAGGGTCATGTCCTGACATTCCAGATCAGATAACAAAAGCGCAGGATATGTCTGGGGGGTCTGTTTGTGTTTTGTGAAAGCCTGGGGAAGGACGCGTTATGCGGTAGGACCGGTGCCTCTTTAGAACTGAGGTTAAAAAAGCTGCTGTACTTGAGTGCAACTCCCTGAGCTGGTTCCATCACCAAATGCAAAAAGATTTGCGTTCTCCAGTGCAGGGGGAACCGAAGCTCACAACTGGATTCCAGCTGCACCTCAGGGTAGCAGTTAGCACATGCTTAACTTTAACTGTATGCTTAAATCCCACCAACTGGCTCTCAAATGTCACATGAATCCCAGAGATCTAACTAATAATTAAAAAAAATAATCCCCAGAAAATTCTACACTCCATCTGACATCCCAAAGGACGCCAGGTTTGCATTCCACGTTTGTGTCAGATGGCCCCTTTAAACAGTTTGGTCCGAAGTGGAACACTGAGCTTTGTAAGGAACCAAAGGGCAGTGGGGAGTTTTTGTGAGCCTTGTAGGAAACAATAGCGAGCTTTCTTATATTTAGGGAGGAGCGATAGTAGTGGATTAATTGTAACATTAACGGATTTTTGCATAATGAACTCATAGTCATGGGACTTGTGATTAGATGCAAAAGGATGTGAACTGGAGAGAAGTTGTAACAATAATGAGTTTTCCCATGTTTGCAAAGCTCTTATCGAGGAAGAAGAGTAAAGATGAAGTCAAACAACCACCAAACAGCGACCCCAGTAGTGAAATGGGGCGTGCGTGAAGTTACGGATTATTTCATTGAAAGGTGGAGTTTGGGGCAGTCCGCACATACGTACTGGCCACACGTTATGTGAGGGGCGGCTTTAACCTCTGCTATAAAAGCAGTGCTGTTTGAGCACAGAGGTGAGGTAGCTATATGGAAAAAAGGGACTATGTTGCCTCCGCGGGGACACCTGCAAAAGGCCCGGTACCTACTGACACCTCATCCCCAAAACGATCTATGCTGGGGACATTGTTGCTTTGGACATCACTTGCTATTCTAGGGTCGGTAGGTATATGAATTGAGGTAACTTTCTTCCCCCTTTCCGCCCCCCCATCTGGATGACTTGCTCTTGGACAGATGAGAGTGTTTATATTGCCCTCAACTGCCCATAGAGTGTATTATTAGTTGTAATTATTATTATTATTATAACTTTAATTGTAATAGTTTAAAAGCCTAACATTTTAACTGAGTAAATTATTATTATTATTATTTGCCTTAATTGTATTAACAGTAACTTGAGTTATAACATTTTAGGAGCCTAACCTTTAATAGTTTATAGTTATATATATATATATACATATATATATATATATATAAAAAAGTCAATATTTAGTCTGTGTGTGGATAAAATAAATGCAGTTATCCTTGGGTCTGTGTGCTTGTGGTTATCTTTGGGTGTGTGTGCCTGTGGTTTTTAGTGCGTGCTTGTGGTTTTTAGTTGCCCCGGGATCCTACGAATCCTTACTAGAACAACGTTCTGGTCCATACCTCACCCAGTGAACATGGCAGACTCCAGCAGAGAGGCCAGCGCGATTGCCCCCTCGTACCCTGAGGCAGTTGCCAAAGCAGCGGCAGATCAAGGACAGCAGCTCCCAGTCGGACGAGTGCCCCTGCGAAACCCCTGGCCGAGCTCTGGCAGGGAGAAGTGTCCAGCTCCGGTACGGCATGGCACAGCACGGCACAGCATGGCAGTAGCCTGGGTCCATCAGGAAACGCTGCCGACTGCCTGGATCTTGCCCGTGCACAGACGTATTTCAAAGGAAGCGTTTTCCAGCGAGGGGAACACGGCTGGAGCACTCACAGCCTGGCTGGCAGGTTTCCACGGCAGCTGAATATTCCCGTCCCTGAGCAGGGCAGTTGCAGCGAGAGCCCCACAAGAGTTTACAGACAAACACACCACGCCTCGTACTGCAGTAGCTCTCAGTGCTGGGGCGGCTCAGGGGGCTCTGGGAGTTGGGGTGCTGGTGCCGGTGCCCGGGGGGCCTGGCTCGCTCTCCTTCCCCTCCCAGGTCTGGGGTTGGGCCCGGCTCCAGCTGACCGGTACCCCATGGCACCGGGTGGTTTGGAGCTCCACACCACCTCCCCTGGGCGGCCCCAGCCCTCACCTCAGCTGGCCACAGCCAGAGCAGAGACTGCAGCTCCTGAGACCAACATGGCTGAGGGAGCTGAGGGTGGGGAAATGGCAGCTCCCAGCATGCCCTGGGAGCCACCAACATGGCCGTAGAGTACACTGTGACAAAGATCAGCCTCGCTGGTTTTGGATGTTTTACATATCAGAAGATAAAATATCCTTCTGAGTCTTTGCAAGACAAAAGTAACCGCTTGTCCTTCATCAGATGGTTCCTCATACACAAGTTGTTTCCTGTGTCCATAAGCAGACATAATAACAGCTTGGAAGAGACTGATCAAGACACAGATCATCACCAACATGAAAGAGGCCAGGAAAAGGTGACCCAGCAACCTGCTGGAGGAAAATGCAGTATCTCTGAAAGCTGAGACACAGTAAGAGACTATTGTCTGAGCTGAGTGAATCATGTTATTGTAATTCCCTTTGTGCTGCCCAAACACAAGGTAGCCAAAACCATAAACACAAAGAAGTACACCACCATCACAAGGGCCATCAAGGAGAGTCTGGGAAGGGCTGCAAGATCGATCTTTGTGCCAGGCATATGTCATAAAGGGATTGAAAATATCGTAGAGTTTTCAAAACTACAAGAAATGCTAAAAAGCCCATAGTAATCCCTGAAATCTGGTCTAAATGGGAGACTGCATGAAAATGAATGAAGTCATTTGGGTGAAGCAAGTAAGACATCACTATATCTGCTCCCACCTTAAACTTCATGAACTTTAAAAAAGCTAAAAGGAGGAATGCTGATTTTAAGGCCAAGTTGTTTACATTGGCAATGTTTTTAAGATAATCTCTTTTTTCTTGGCCTATGATGTGAAGCTCATCTGCAATGTAAATGACCAGAAAGGCAAGAACAATTCCAAACACAAACATCTGAGCTTCATTTTGCTGATGGAAAACAGGGAGTGCAAAGGAGTGTACTGACAAACTTGGTTTTATGGTCCCCAAATGAGACATTTCAAATATGACCAAGATGGTGCAGAAGAGGTCGGCATCCGAATTAAATGTCATTAGTTCAATGATGACAGCCCATGTCTTTTCATCAAGCCAGTAGCTCTGTTGTAGACCATCCAGCCTTGTTGTTGAAATCTGTCTTCCTTCTTCAAGGAAAAAGTAAACTGTGTATCCTGCGGGTCCATAGGTGTGCAAAACTCCATATGGAGTTGTGATGGGTTAAGATGGCACCGGTGAGGGAGTGAGCTTTTGTTCTCCCCCTTCTCTTTTTCCCCGAAGTGCGGGAAAGTTTTCTCGTGACTTTTGGAAGGAGAAGCGCCAGCCCTCTTGGTTCCCTGATTGGGAGTCGAGATATTCAGACACGCCTCCGCGAATGAGCACATAAAAAGTGGA
Source organism: Bucorvus abyssinicus (assembly GCA_009769605.1). Lineage (NCBI taxonomy): Eukaryota > Metazoa > Chordata > Aves > Bucerotiformes > Bucorvidae > Bucorvus > Bucorvus abyssinicus. Next base: position 73,176,817 of record CM020025.1, read on the forward strand.
GTTTAAGACACTCCCCCAGGGCAAGCCGCAGCACTTTTGATTCTCTCCGCCCCAGGACTGCGAAGCTTCACCAGAGAGAGAAAACCATCGGCAATTACCTCAGTGACCCTGGAGTAGTAAAAAGACTCCTTCTGCGAAGCAGGTAGACCTTTCCACTCTGCCGATTACCAGCGCAGGTGGCTTTTGGACTGAGTTTAGCCCGATAAGGGGTAAAACCAGCTATAAGCCTCCATATCCTGTGTCGAAAGGACAGAAACCGCTGACGAGGGGAAAAACAACGAGGGTTCTAAAGGCTCAGCTGGGAGCTCCCGCATGCAACGCAGGAAACCCACAAGCATTTCCTGAGAGTCTGGTCCGTATCATGCTCTGCAGATGGGGAGAGCCAAAAGCCTCAGTGTTTTGCCCCTAATGAACTCAAGTCTTCTCCCAGCTACCCCAGAGGAAGAAGGGCTATGTTACTGCATGAAGGTTTGTTCTAGAAGAAGTTTTTCTCAGACTGAAAACTTTGCGAGGTGATGGACAATGACTCCTTTCTTCCCCGCCCCCACGGCGTTGCAACTGTGTGGCGGGTTCTTTGTTTGTAAACAGGAGATGTGGGTCGAAATGGGAGGCTGTATTATTCTTGTATATGCCTATTTATGTATTTATCAATCTCTCCCTCTCTCCTTCCAGACCTATTTGTATTTAAATGAATGCTTTATGGTTTTGACTGCATTCACTGTTAAAACGCTTCTGTTTTTCACCCCTCTTAAGTTAAGCCCTGTGCATCACATTCTTTTTCCTTTGCCTAAAGAAAGCCTAATGAACCTTCAAGTTCTTTTGTGTAGGTTTTGGTGGGTTTACCTTGCCTCCAAACCCGTGTAGTCGCAAAACCTTTTTGGATATAACAGCCTCATAGTTTTAACCCGCAACAGGAGTCCTCTTCTGCTGGTAAGAGAAGCCACTGTAACTCCTGGCATCCTTGAAAACAGACTGGTTGGAACCTTTGTCCAAGAGCCAGTGTAGTCATCTTTCTCTGGGATGTCACTGCTGTATTTGTGAAGACAGTGGATTCTACTGATCTTTCTCAGTGCCTTTAGCCCACACTTGCTTCATCCTAGGCAAACCAATGATTTTGGACGAGCTCTCGGGAAGAAAGGTCAGCTGAATGTCATTGTGGATCAAAGGCAAGAAGGATGAATCGGTTGTAGTGGAGACTGTTGGCGTTCTCATTGGAACAGGCAAAACGTAATAGCAGTGTCAAAAAGACAAGGTGACTTTTGTGAAAATAGATGCCTTGTCTTTAATTTTTGCCCTTTTCAGCATGTTTGCAATTTCATCATAGAATCATAGAATCACCTGGTTGGAAGAGACCTTTAAGATCAGCTTCTAAAGGCTTGTAGTGCTTGGTGCCTCTGACTTGAGCAAGTTTCAAGTGCATCTCTCTCATCTCATCAGCACTCATCATTTCTTTAGCCAACTTCATCTCAGAACACTTTTCATGAGTTAACCACGTGGTGTTTTCACAGTATTTTGGATGTAATGTACTCAAGGCTGAGAAAAAAAAGATTTTTAGAATTGAAATGAGAAACACGTTCTGAATAAAGGAGACCACAAATGCTAAAAGCCACTCTAGTGAGGTCTGATAGCCGTAAGACAAGCCATATAACACAATGAAAAATGATGACAGCCCAGTGACAGCTACAACCAGTGCCCATGAGAGATAGCTGCACCACCAACAAAAAACTATGTGCGGTCTCTTGCGAACGGGCATGGAGGTAATGCTTAGTGGTTTCCTTTCTTGCTGAAAGTTGCTCCCTTTTTCTGTGTCATTATTACTGAGATAGAAATTTGATGGTGGTCTTCTCTGGCAGGCCTTGTCCATTGGAGGGGCATTTGCAGTTACCGTCTGCTCCTCGGTTTCAATGACATTTGCATCTCTTTCAGAAACTGTGCAATTACTCCAGTGTTGGGCAGCTCCCTTGCTTCTTGTCTTTCTGGAACGTGGCGGGCTCTGTGAGTTGCTGGGACCAGGATGCTTCTCCAATTGCGCTGAAGTTTTGGGAAGGTATTATTTTTGCAAACATCCTTACTTTAGATCTGTCTGAGCCACACTTCGAGGAGAAGGTTCCTTCTGGGAATACTTAAATGAGGCAGTTATCAACATTTGCACAGGTATGGTAAGCAAAGCACATTCAATTCCTACTGTTATTGATCTCATATACCTCAAGTCTTGTGAAGACTCTGCATTCATATCAGCATTAAAGAACATAATGTTAACAAGCAGGTTTACTAATAATATCGCTAAACACAAGGACAACCTTTGGATACTGCTGAAAGTGCCATGGAGAACATGAGCAAAAATTGAGAGCCACAGATGTCTCTCTGTCAGGCTGTTGTGAAGTTTAATCAAAAAATAGTCGATTCTGGGCAGAGGTGTCTTGGGGTTTGTGACAGAAAATGTCCTTTCTAGGAAGCGGTCGCCCTTGTCAAGAGAAAGCCATTTCCTGCACATGAAGAACCAGCTCTTCCCAGTGGACATCCTCTCAACTTGGACTCTGCTTAAGAACCAGCTTGGAGACGGGCCCTTGTTATTGTGCCAGACCCTGAAGGAACAAACGTCTCCCAGGTCTCTCTTAGTAGTTAACAGAAAGCAATCGATGCTTCCTTGCTGGAAAGACAGACAATGTGGGTGCCGTAAACAGTGGACATCACTTGTGCCATTTTGGCCAATGAGCTGAAGAAAGACGTCTGCTGTGGTTCCAGCTCCCCAGCGACTGCCGGTATATAAAGTGACCAAAACGCTCACTTCATCAAAAGGGTCGTCGCCTGGTAGAACTATGATCTTGTCTTTGATCCGCCTGTCAGCCCTGTCTTCTTTCATGGCCCAGAGGGACAAAAGCAAGTAGATGACAAAAATCAAGAGCACTGTTAAGAGAGTCACTGGGTTTTTGGTTACATCTGCTGTCAGGGTTTTTCCCAAATCTACTGTGTTGGGGGTAACTATTACTTTGGCTGCCGGGAACTTGATGTCAAACGTGGAGGCATCTGATGTAGTATGGAGTGAAGGACTTCCGTGACTCTGCTTCATGTTGCAGACACAGTGTACCCTCTGCTAGTTGGTTAAGGAGCCAAGGCTGCATGCGTCTTCTCTCCACAGACTTCAAATCCCATCCAGAAATAAGCACTTGTGTATGCTCACCAGTCTCTGCTTTCCATGCCGTATGACATAGGGCGTCCACAAGACAATGGAGATGTTGTGAGTGTCTGTACCGCTTTCTGGAGTTACAGCTGTCAGCAGTGGCTCTGGGAGACAGATGATATAGGGAGTCATAATGTTACAGTCTGTGCTAGCTGTCTCATTGTCACTTGCGACTGTTGACATGGTGTGAAAAGCAGCAAACGAGGCTATTGGATGAGCAGGAGTGATGTTGGTGCCTGAAAATACAAGAACCTTGAAAGTCATATTTAATTTTGTCAGGATCTGGATGTAAGGGCCAAGCCCTTAGTTACCTAGCAACAGCACCCCTGGAGACTGTGCCTGATTGGGCAATGTCTCAACCTCTCCTGAAATTGGAGCTGGGGTGATAGATGGCTCCTGACCCCTAGCAACTCGGGCAACCAGCCAATCCTAGAGGGACAGGTGTCCAGAAGGGTGGGAACCAAAGACAATAAAGAGGGTCTTGCACGTGCCTCTGGGGCTTCTCCTCTCTCTCTCTTCACCAGAACAGCCTTGCTGGCCAAGTCAGACTCCTGCACCCACCCCCATCGGCAGAGTCTAATGCAGGACCGCTGATTTCTATCTTTCTTTCCTGCTGAGTGGGAGACACTTTCTTTCTTTCTCTTTCTCTTTCTCTCTCTCTTTCTCTTTCTCTCTCTCTTTCTTTCTTTCTCTTTCTCTTTCTCTCTTTCTCTTTCTTTCTTTCTCTTTCTCTTTCTCTCTTTCCCTCTCTCTCTTTCTCTTTCTCTTTCTCTTTCTTTCTTTCTCTTTCTCTTTCTCTCTTTCTCTTTCTCTCTTTCTCTTTCTCTTTCTCTTTCTCTTTCTCTTTCTCTTTCTCTTTCTCTTTCTCTTTCTCTTTCTCTTTCTCTTTCTCTTTCTCTTTCTCTTTCTCTCTTTCTCTCTCTCTTTCTCTCTTTCTTTCTCTCTTTCTCTTTCTTTCTCTCTTAGATGGCAGTCTGACTGAGTGGGGCAGGAATAGTTACCCTCACCCAGACAAGCCGGGCAGGCTCATCTCTCTCTCTCTTCCTTTCTCTCCTTTGCTTTCCCTTTTTCCATTTCCCGTTTCACATCACGTTCTCTCTTGACAAGCCACTATCTCAAAATTGTCTATAGTTCTATAATCGCACGTTAACAATCCTCTGAGTAAAAGTTTCTTTATGCTAACATACCCAGAGTGTTGGCGCTAGTCCTTATTCCTGCACAGAGACTTCAAAAGATCACTGTCACAGGTTGGCTGAGGCAAGCCAGTCACAGGGACGTGTCCTCTCCTATCCCTAAAACCCCTCTCCCCTGCACCGGGAGAGAAAAGGCTTAAAAAGCGGAGATAGGAAAGGGAAGGAGAATTTGTGAGACCTCTGAACGTTTGGAAAACTGAAACAAAGTTTAATAACACCAGAACAGAATATATTATATGCAGGGAAAAACCAATGCAATATTGGAGAGTTTGTACGGGATGGAGCAGCGAGGGTTAAACACGGGTTGAGGGAAGGAAAAATACCGCGGCAGCGTCCAAGATGGTGCCGGCCACGTGGGCGCTCTCATGAAGTGGAACAAAGGAGCCGCGGCTGTTATGAACGCCAGGATCCCGCGTGCAAACCGCAAGCTGCGCTGTTCCTACTGGTCTGGTCGTGCGAGTTGAAGGAAGAAAAGCAGCAAAAGCGGCAGCTTTAGCAGCAGGGAAAAAGCAGCCCCAAGGCACGGTGTCTCCAGCGGTTGGGGGGTCTGTCCCAGGTGGCGCGGGTGTTTCCCTGGCGACAGCTCTGCTCCGGCAGCACGAGGTGCCATAGCCACAGGCAGGCAGGCGGGTAGGCAGGAAGGCGAGTTCCTCTGGAGGTTTGAGCCGAGGGGACACAGCCTGTAAAGTCCCTGGAGCCAAACCGCGAGCCTGGAAAGCCTTTTCCCGGAGAGAAGCTGCAAGCCCGCGGCGCCCCTCGGAGTGCAAAGCAGGAAGTGTACGGGACGCCATCGGAGCACAAAGAGGAGTGCACAGGAAGACCCGCGGAGTCCCAAGAGAGAGTGTACGGGACGCCGTCGGAGTGCAAAAAGTGCGTGGCAAGCGCAATACACGCCTCTTAAAGAGACAGAAACGCTCGCGAGAAACTTTTACAGCCAATGAGAGGTGCTAAACGTAACATGGGAGGGAATAGTCCAATTGGTCAGTTTAAAACAAGCCTTCCAAGCAGGAGAAACTGGGGTGGTTTTTTTTTTCCTCAAACTGGGACATTCCACTCCTTATTCCATACCATGTACGTTATGCGCATCTCTTTTACATTATATTATACAGGAATTAACTGGATGAGACTCTGGTTCAGGGTGTTTCAGCCAGGGTTAACTTCCCCTGGGGTACACAGTGGACTTCACCATCTTCCTGCATTACCCACCAGGTGTGTCCAGGGCCTTGGGCTGAGACAACACCACGGATGGGTCTGTCTGGGTTTGCAGCAGCGGAAACCCAGACACTTTTCCCAGCAGATTACTTTCACGTACCACAGGAACTCTATCCCCCTCTATGGTATGTAAAAGGTCTGATTGGGCAGGGCCAGCTCGATTGATTGATCCCCTCGTGTTCACTTGCCAGGTGGCTTCTGCCAGATGTTTATCCCAGTTTCTGAAAGTTCCACCACCCAATGCCTTCAGGGTGGTTTTCAGCAAGCCATTATAGCGTTCTATTTTACCAGAGGCTGGTGCATGGTATGGAATGTGATAAATCCATTCGATACCATGTTCTTTGGCCCAATTGGCCATCAGATTGTTTTTGAAATGAGTCCCATTATCAGACTCAATTCTTCCTGGAGTGCCATGCCGCCACAAAATCTGCCTTTCAAGGCCCAGAATAGTATTACGGGCAGTGGCATGAGGCACGGAATAGGTTTCAAGCCATCCGGTGCTTGCTTCAACCATTATCAGAACATAGCACTTACCCTGGCGAGTTCGAGGGAGAGTGATGTAATCAATCTGCCAGGCCTCTCCATACTTGTACTTCAACCACTGTCCACTGTACCATAAAGGTTTTATCCTTTTGGCCTGTTTAATTGAAGCACCAATCTTACAGTCATGGATAACCTGGGTAATTGCATCCATGGTTAAATCCACCCCTCGGTCACGAGCCCATCGATAGGTTGCATCTCTTCCCTGGTGACCGGAAGAGTCATGGGCCCACCGAGCAAGGAATAATTCACCTTTGTGTTCCCAGTCCAGATCTATCTGGAACACTCCGGCTGCTTTGTCCACTTGGTGGTTATTTTTATCTTCCTCAGTGGCTCTGCTTTTTGGGACATGGGCATCTACATGCCTTACCTTTATAACTAACCTTTTCAGCTGGGCAGCAATATCTTGCCACAGAGTGGCAGCCCAAATAGGCTTACCTTTACGCTGCCAATTGTCTTTCTGCCACCTCTCCAGCCATCCCCACAAGGCATTTGCCACCATCCAGGAGTCTGTATACAGGTACAGCCGTGGCCAGTTCTCCCTTTCAGCAATGTCCACGGCCAGCTGGATGGCTTTGACCTCTGCAAACTGACTCGATTCACCTTCTCCTTCTGCTGCTTCTGCAACTCGGCACATAGGACTCCATACGGCAGCTTTCCACTTCCGTTGGTTTCCTATGAGGTGGCAGGATCCATCGGTGAAGAGAGCATATTTCTTCTCCTGCTCTGAGAGGTCTTTATACGGGGGTGCTTCATCGGTACGAGTGAGTATCTCGTTGGGTGGCATCCCAAAATCTTCTCCTGCAGGCCAGTCTGTAATGGCTTCCACAATTCCTGGGTGACCAGAGTTACCTATCCTAGCTCTCTGTACAATCAGGGCGGTCCACTTACTCCAGGTAGCATCTGTGACATGGTGGGTAGATGCTATCTTCCCTTTGAACATCCAGCCTAGGACTGGCAGTCGGGGGACTAGGAGGAGCTGTGCTTCAGTGCCAATTACTGCTGAGGCAGCTCAAACTCCCTCATAGGCAGCCAATATCTCCTGCTCATTGGGAGTATAATTGGCCTCTGAGCCTTTATATCCCCAACTCCAAAATCCTAGGGGACGACCACGGGTTTCTCCTGGTGCCTTCTGCCAAAGGCTCCAGGTAGGACCACAGTCCCCAGCTGAAGTGTACGGAATGTTTTTAATCTCTGGTCCTGTTCGCACAGGTCCCAGGGCCATAGCATGTGTTATTTCCCTTTTGATTAATTCAAAGGCATGTTGCTGGTCAGAGCCCCATGCGAAATCATTTTTCTTCCGGGTGACAGTATAGAGAGGTTTAACAATCTGGCTATACCCGGGAATGTGCATTCTCCAGAAGCCTAGACTCCTAAGAAAGACTGTGTTTCTTTCTTGTTGGTAGGCAGAGACATAGCTGTGATCTTGTTGATCACATCTGTGGGGATGTGGCGGCGTCCATCCTGCCACTTAACCCCCAGGAACTGGATCTCTTGGGCAGGTCCCTTGACCTTACTTCTCTTGATGGAGAAACCAGCATCCACCAAAATGCGGATTATCTTCCTACCTTTCTCATAGAGCTCTTCTGCGGTATCACCCTGTCACGAAAACGGGGAGGCCGGGAGAATAGACAAAGAAAATTCCTGGCCCAGAAGGGGGGTTTCCGAAACCCTTTACAGTTTGTCCAGTCCACTAGTTCCCCAAGAAAGACAAACTCCTGTCACCCAAGCTGCCCACCACACTCCTGTCAGGGAGAAGGGGAACCTCCTCGGGTTCTTTACAACTTGGCCAGCCTGCCAGGCATGCTGGCAGCGTCACTGAAACCAAAGTCCCTTTTGGTAGCCCACAGGATTGGAGGATATTTGCCTAACCTATTCAGGGACCCTCGCTAGCAGTTACACAAAGACAAATCCCTTCAGTATTAAAATCAACAACAATAGTTTATTGTGCGGATTCGTGACTAAATGCAGGTTCGAATGATACCGGTGAGAGGGTATTGACTGCGAAATGGATTTAGAGCAAACACTAAACACACACACACATACAAACCTAAACACACAAGTGAACCTAAACACTAATGATTATTAATAGCTAGCCTGATGTTAATATTAAAGCGCGCCGAATACAAAGTTCTTACCCAATAGGCGTCCCTATGAGGGGGGGAGAAGATAGGTTCAGCCCGTCGACCGATCCCAAAGTTTCGATGGTGGTCTTCTGTTCCCCAAAATCCCCCTTTTAATCGCCACTTTTTATATTGTTTCTATACTTTTAAGTGGAGCTTGAGTGACTTTAGTCATACATTCTTTTTATTCTGATTGGATTAAAAATCTCTCGCTTTGCGTTTAAAGGTACAGGTGTAAAAATATAGAGCGCATGCCCAGTGGGGAGTGGTCGCACCTTGGAGGCAGGTAGCTTTTGGGATGGAGGTGTGTTTTTGTATTATAATCACATTATAATGAGCAAAGTTCACCTAGAGGACACGATTTCACCATTTTTGCTGGCATGGCAGTAGCGATCCATCTTTCTTGATAGCAGCTATGCGGTTTCTCGTAGCAGCCCATCGTTATCCTGATAACAGAGAAGGGCTGCACCACCTCTGTGTTGCCCCGATCTCCATTTCAGAGATACAGTACATTCTGCCCAGTCAGGGTGGGCCTTATCCATGGCAACCGCATTCCATTCTTGGGATCAGCAAACTGCTTCTTAGCCGCTTTATGGCTACTTTTCATGTCAAGGTGTAAGCTAAAATCTGGGAAATAGGGTTTTCCTCATTTCCCCATTATCCATCATTTTCCCACACACCCCATACAATGATGTCATCGATGTACTGAAGATGTTCAGGAGCACCACCTTTCTCCAGCGTAGCCTGGATCAGTCCATGGCAGATGGTCGGGCTGTGCTTCCACCCCTGGGGCAGTCGATTCCAGGTATACTGGATACCCCTCCAGGTGAAGGCAAACTGTTGCCTACACTCTGGTGCTATGGGAATGGAAAAGAAAGCGTTAGCAATGTCTATCGTGGCATACCACTTGGCTGCTTTGGACTCCAGTTCGTACTGAAGCTCCAAGATATCAGGAACAGCAGCACTCATCGGTGGTGTCACTTTGTTCAGGCCACGATAATCCATTGTCAATCTCCATTCCCTGTTGGTCTTCTGCACAGGCCATATAGGACTGTTGAAAGGTGAGCGAGCTCTGCTGATGACATCTCGTCTCTCCAACTCTCGAATCATTTTCTCTATGGGGCGCAGAGAGTCTCGGTTGGTTCGGTATTGCTGGCGGTGAACTGTGGAGGATGCAGTAGGCAACTTTTGATCTTCCACCTTCATTCTGCTAACAACAAAAGGGTCATCCGAAAGTTCAGCTGATGTGGACAACCGGATAGTGCCATCGGCTCCCACGGTTGCTATCCCAAAGGCCCATTTATAACCTTTCGGGTCCTTAAAATACCCTTTCCAGAGGAAGTCTATGCCTAAAATGCATGGAGCATCTGGGCCAGTCACAATTCGGTGAGTTTCCCAGTTATGTCCAGTGAGGCTTACCTCAGCTTCTACCAAAGTAAGCTCTTGTGATCCTCCTGTCACACCGGAGATAGTGACAGTCTCAGTTCCTTGATGATCCGATGGTAGCAAGGTACACTGGGCACCTGTATCTACCAGGGCCTTGTACCTCTGTGGTTCTAATGTGCCAGGCCATCGAATCCACACAGTCCAGTATACTCTGTTATCCCTTTCCTCCACCTGGCTAGAGGCAGGGCCCCTCTAATGCCTAGGGTGTGGTCCACAGTCAGTGGAAGGGTCTATCCGGCTTGTGGTACCTTCTTCATAGGAGTTGCTCCTTTGGTTGCAGCACTGTTCGCCAAAGACTGGAGCAACAATTCTTCGATTGCAGTCGTCATGTTGGTGTGGTCTGCTCTGCAGCTCATGTGCTGGTACCCCGTGGTTAGCGGCAGGTCGTTGTTCCCATCTCCTCGTGTCTTCACGACCTCTCGAGCAGCACTGGTGGTCACATCGTGTCCTGTCCTGTCTGTTGCAGATTGCTCTGGGAGGACGATGTCTCCTAACAGCTGACACGTGGGTATGCACAGGAGAGGAAACGGTTCTTTGTTCTAACCTATTAATAGAGTCCAATATTTTCTCTGTCATTTTCTCTGTCACTTTCTCCACTGCTGCAATGAAGGCAGAGGTATGAGAAAGACTGTCCTCATACTGGCGAATCCTGTTAGACACGTGTTCTATGGTGAGTGGCCGATTTTCACCCGGTCTTTCCCACAGCATTGTGGACAATGTATGGGCATATGTCTGGGGTGCACTCTGCACAAATTTGCTCAGCAAGGGCTCGTTACTGTGCACTTGGTCCGGGTTGACATTAACATTCCAGTCACCATAGATGACCTCTTTCATAGCCAGCTCTCTCAGGTAGTTAATACCTTTGCTCAGGACAGTCCATTTGGTAGGGCGGCATTCGATGTCATCTCTGAAGGGGTATCTGCCCTTCACAGCGGCCAGAAGTCGCCTCCAGAGACTGAGCCTTTTTGCCTTTTTGCCAATTGCCCTATCAATAGCTCCTTCCTGGGCCACGTTCCCTAGCTGCCTGGCTTCTTTACTGGTTAAATCAATGTTATCAGCTCCATTGTCCCAGCAGCGAAGCAACCAAATCATCAGTGACTCCCCATCATGCCTGCTAAACTCCTTTCTGATGCTTCTCAAGTCCTTTCTGGACTGAGGTTGGGTGTTTACCTCTTGATCTGATGACTCGTCCCGTGATGAGGATCCTTGGGAGGGCTGTGCTGTTGGAGTCACTGAGGCAGGAGTCTTTCCTGAAGTCTTTCCTGAACGCTTCTGAGGGGTGCTTGGTCCTGCGTCGTCATCAGAGCTGTCTTGCATAGTTAGTCTTTTTCTGGTGTTTAGTACCAGAGGGCTGATTTTTCTTTTTCACAGGAGCAACCTGTGCTTGTTTGGGTGGAGAAGTGGCAGTGGCTGATTTGGTGGCTGTAGTGCCCATGTGATACCTATTCTTGATAATTATCCACCCCTGGACCATGTTAGAGGTAATTGATAACAACAAAATTATCAAACACAGGGAAAGAATACCACTTGTAGAACACCCAGTTTCAATTGCCACTGGTCCAGTATCAAACGGAGAAGTGTAATTTTGCATCATCCATTTGGTAGTGGAGTTATAAGCAGCCACTATCATGTATTGTGCAAAATATACTGGGAGCATTATGAACTGACTAAATACAGACCTAAACACTGAAATTACACATGCCAAGGAGAACACCCTCTTTGCTAAATGCCCCAGACCAGCAAACCATAAACCAGTACCAATTAAGAACAAGTGATTTGACATCACGGTTGGTGTGCCAGGCACCAGATCATAAAGCATTTTTAAACCATATTGCTTGAGACCTTCAAACAGGATCTCGCTTACCACCATCCTGGAAACACCTCGTTTGTTTCAGTTTCCAAACTTTAATAAAAATACGAGTATTAAATATGAAATATTAAATTATTCAGAAGCCCATCCAGGGACGCCAATTATGTCACTGGTTGGCTGAGGCAAGCCAATCACGGAGACGTGTCCTCTCCTATCCCTAAAACCCCTCTCCCCTGCACCGGGAGAGAAAAGGGTTAAAAAGCGGAGATAGGAAAGGGAAGGAGAATTTGTGAGACCTCTGAACGTTTGGAAAACTGAAACAAAGTTTAATAACACCAGAACAGAATATATTATATGCAGGGAAAAACCAATGCAATATTGCAGGGTTTGTACGGGATGGGGCAGCGAGGGTTAAACACGGGTTGAGGGAAGGAAAAATACCGCGGCAGCGTCCAAGATGGTGCCGGCCACGTGGGTGCTCTCGTGGAGTGGAACAAAGGAGCCGCGGCTGTTACGAACGCCAGGATCCCGCGTGCAAACCGCGAGCTGCGCTGTTCCTACTGGTCTGGTCATGCGAGTTGAAGGAAGAAAAGCAGCAAAAGCGGCAGCTTTAGCAGCAGGGAAAAAGCAGCCCCAAGGCGCGGTGTCTCCAGCGGTTGGGGGGTCTGTCCCAGCGGCGCGGGGGTTTCCCTGGCGACGGCTCTGCTCCGGCAGCGCGAGGTGCCATAGCCACAGGCAGGCAGGCGGGCAGGCAGACGAGTTCCTCTGGAGGTTTGAGCCGAGGGGACACAGCCTGTAAAGTCCCCGGAGCCAAACCGCGAGCCTGGAAAGCCTTTTCCCGGAGAGAAGCTGCAAGCCCGCGGCGCCCCTCGGAGTGCAAAGCAGGAAGTGTACGGGACGCCATCGGAGCGCAAAAAGCGCGCGGCAAGCGCGATACGCGCCTCTTAAAGAGACAGAAACGCTCGCGAGAAACTTTTACAGCCAATGAGAGGTGCTAAACGTAACATGGGAGGGAATAGTCCAATTGGTCAGTTTAAAACAAACCTTCCAAGCAGGAGAAACTGGGGGTTTTTTTTTGCCTCAAACTGGGACAATCACCTACCCGAGTCTGGCCAAGCCAGGATGGGACGTTACACTGGATGTATATGTTCTTGGTGTTTCTGTTGACTTCAAACCTAAATCCTCCAGTTGTGTAGGCTTGTGTTTTATCAGGCCCCATTGTTAATGGAAAAACCAAAGAGTCCTTCTCTTTCCTGGCAATATTAATTTTGGCTCCTTCAGGCACGATCCCTACTACATCCCCATTAGCCTTGGTCTCTGCCATTTTAAACCCCAAGACCATGGCTGCAATGTCTGATGTGTAACCCAACCAAGGGAAGGCGTTCTCATTAAAAGGCCAGTGGAAATCACAGCACCATGAGGCAATCCTAAATAATTTCCCCTCTTCAGTGATGGATAAAAGCAATTCCTGCAGTTGCTTCCGGCAGAGAAAGCATGTGCAATATTCCCTGTTTCTTCTTTATTCAGAGTGACGTTCCACTGGTTGGTTTCCATTAGAGTTTCTGTTTTTCCAGGGACTTTGCCCTGGAAAACTATGTCCGTTGAATTTTCCATGATGAAGAAAATTTGTTGAACTCCATTTACATTGATGCTCCTGTCATGCAGAAAATCAGCTCTCAGGATGTTGGACAAGCAGCTTAGTATTCCACTGGTCTGAATTTCTGCTTCTTCAGACCAGTGGCTCTCATTCCTTTGTATCTTCAGCACACCGGTCACTTCTGTCAGTTTCCTAATGACAAGGTCTTGTGATGGAATGTTCACTTCATCAGCTTCCTCTGAGGCTTGACAAAGAGAAGCAACTACTTGGTTGATTTCTGTTGTGCTCTTGCCTGAAACATTCAGGGCTGTTTTGATCAGGGTGTTATGTTACCTTGTAAATACTAGTCTGTACAATAGAGATACGAAAACCTTGGCAGGCTGGGAAAGGAATGAGAAGAATCTAAACTGCAGGTCTGTGGTCTGGAAGAGCAAAAGAAGAAGACAAAACAGAAGAGAGAAGACAAGCTAAGCTGTTTGAAGACCAGTTGAAACCAGCATAAATCACCACAAGCTCTGATAACTCCCTTCTCTGTGCCAATTAGCTACCATATATGGGAGAATTCCCATGAAAAACTTAAAATGCTATTTCTTCCACGACCAGTAGGATACGACACACTCCACAAAATGGATCTTCTTAAGCTCAAGCCACATGCGTAATAGCTATGCAAAATTATTAATCAGTTTTTAGAAATAGAATGAATATGTATGATTATTTTGGGGAAAATAATGAATATGTATGTAATTGGGTGATATAAGCTTTGGTTGGGGTAACATATGGGGCGCATGATTTGACAAAAAAAAGATCTCCATGCACCTGGCACTGAAAATAAAGAAAATGCCTGCTTCTTAATGCTACATCGGTATTGAGGTTTTCTTCCGATTTTCAATAACAAGGGTACCCAGCAACTGTACTGTGGCTCATGCCAGGGGCTGGAATGTTTGGATTAACTGGCTGAACAGGTTTCTGAGAATAAAGGCGAAATGCAGGGGGTCATTAATTCCACTCACCTTCATCTCACGCTTTTCCCTTCTATGCAGAGATTACTGGGGCGGGGGGGTGCACTGCAGGAACAGCTTAGCCTGCAGTTGTCTGAATACTGCATCATACTAAGAACAGAAACGAAGTGAAGCCTTGAAATTCCTTAACAAATAAAATGTCCCAAGCCCCGTTCAACCACTATTCAGTATTAGACATCACAAATTAGCAAAAGAACAAGTACAGGGTAAATTTTGCTCACGGAAGGATAAGGGCCATCACACCACCAAAGATAAACATTCCAGAGAGTATAATCTGCTCAGGCACAGCACTGCCAAACATCACCTACAACAGGGGATAAAACGCATGAGTTTTGGGTAGGGAAATTGGGAGTGTCAGTCAGGACTGACCAAGGTCTCTCTTCTGGGAATTGGAACCCTTACCTGGAGGGGTGAGTGAATATTAAGCACGTTGTAAGTTCGTGAACGTGAGTTATTAACTAATATACGTGTAATCTTTAGTGCATTTTGGGTCATTATAGTGTATTCTTGCTTTTTAAGTACTAATAGTGCATTCTTCCATTGTATCAGTGAAAACCTGCAATAGAAGCATAGTAAACCTGTAAGCGAAGTTCAAACAAAATAGTTTGTTTGAACCTTGCAGTCTCGTAAACCTGTAAGTGAAGTTCACATGAGTAGTTTGCTTGAACCTTGCAGTCACTTTTCATCACACACACCCACCTAACTTAGTGTCATCTGCAAACTTACTGAGGATGCTCTCAATCCCCTCATCCAGATCATTGATAAAAATGTTAAAGAGAACAGGCCCCAGTACTGAGCCCTGGGGAACACCACTTGTGACCAGCCACCAACTGGATTTGACTCCACCACCACTCTTTGGGCCCTGCCATCCGGCCAGATTTTTATCCAGTGAAGCATGTGCCTGTCCAAGCCATGAGCGGCCAGTTTCTCCAGGAAAATTATGGGGGAAACTGTGTCGAAACTTTACTAAAGTCTAGGTAGACAACATCTGCAGCCTTTCCCTCATCCTCTAAGAGGGTCACCTTGTCATAGAAGGAGATCAGGGTGGTCAAGCAGGATCTGCCTTTCATAAACACATGCTGACTGGGTCTCATCACCTGGATGTACTGTATGTGGTACATGATGGCACT
Source organism: Bucorvus abyssinicus (assembly GCA_009769605.1). Classification (NCBI taxonomy): domain Eukaryota; kingdom Metazoa; phylum Chordata; class Aves; order Bucerotiformes; family Bucorvidae; genus Bucorvus; species Bucorvus abyssinicus. The sequence continues at coordinate 73,192,068 of CM020025.1, forward strand.
CAAGATGATCAGCTCCATAACCTTCCCTGGCACTAAGGTCAGACTGACGGGCCTGTAATTCTCTGGACCCTCCTTCTGGCCCTTCTTGTAGATATGTGTCACATTTGCTAACCTCAGTCTAGATAAAATGACTTTGCTAAGCATGGTCTACTTAAAATGGCCCAGCACCGTGTCCAGGTGTAGGATCAAACGTGTAGGATCAGCACTGTCACTACAAAACAGCACTCAAAGACACACAGAAAGAAAATGCTGATTTCTTGTTAAGGCAGTAGCAAAAGCAGCCTAAGGTTGCAGTCCTCAGCAAGTGCATAGTCACTAAGGAGTAAATTATCTTTATTGAGTTTTATTTCTACTCAGTGTTTACACTGCCACTATATTGCACGTGTAATACACTTGCAGTCACTTTGCCTTGACTCCGTGAGGGGTGTATGAAATGATAGCAGGGAGGTGTGCTCTTCCTGAAGGCAGATGCCGTGAAGACAAGGCCTGAATACATAGGTTGGTTTTTTTTTTTTTTTTTTTTTGGTGGTGTGGTGTATCTGTGTACTGTCTGAACAATTGGTGTCCTGCTGCTGACACACACAGACAAAAGACAATCAAATCCAGTGGTTACTTTTTTAAAACACAGAAAATATGGAAAGTAAATGAGTTTGGAGTGCAAGGCAATGTGGAAAGAGGAGACACATCCTCTATGTCGGCATCTAACCTCAATGTTGCACATTGGAGAACTGATTCCCAAGTCCCCATGACATCACCAGTGAGTCACATGGCCTTACAAGGACTCAGTCAGTTAAGGTAAAATGACTAAAATGTTATGAGTTTTACCCACAGTGTCAGCAAGAGAATATAATTGGATGGTGTCACAATGTAAATAAGCACCAAGGATCAAAGGCATATGTTAGGAATCCAGTCCTCCTCTTCCACAAAGAAATGGGTACAGAATGGTACCAAACCAGCACAGTAGCACAGTCCCCATCTTGCAGAGGTGTAAATAGGGCAATAAAGGAAGAGTTCCAACAAATCTGACAGAGAGAGACAAGAAAAGAGGACTTAGATGATGGTATTATGAAGTCTTCCCACCCACTCTACCAGAGTATTCCTAATAATTTGATAAATTTTGTTACAAGTAATCCAATTGACAGGGAACTTAGAAATAATCAAGGAGAACCTTTGTCATTGATCACACAAACAGTGTGTTACAAACACTGCTATTTGCATTTTGATTCTGACTAGTACAATTTCAGATACAAACAACTACTTGGAAAGCTATTCAGTTTACACTACTTTGCATGGCAATAAATAAACTCATAAATGTAACTTTGAATAAAAAAGTTATCATGAAGCTTGAACAAAAACAGTGGAAACTTAGTGCCCAAAAGTACACCCACCAGGGTCAGTGGCATCTTAATGTATTTGTTACCGAAGCATTTATTTGCAAAATTATTCTGGAACAGAGTCAGTGAAAACCACAATTCTACCCATTAAGATTTCAGGGAAGAATCAGTTCCTTCTACTTCAATCAATCAATCAATCAATCAATCAATCAATCAATCCTTTCATTACATTTCTTCCAGGGAAAATGGAAAATCTGCTCATTTCAATTACTTATAGTCACTTTTTATTCAACTTCTTTTCACATTCTTATGAGTTACCATAGTCTTGACAAAACTGAGATGCACAGTTCTCCAAGAAACACACTTCAATGCGTTCTTTTTGGAGGGAGAGGTGGATAATTTCATTATCACTGATTTACAAATAATCCACAGGATGAATTTCTGCAATCCAGTTTCCTATGGACTTCTGTCTGCTGACCCCCCTGCCTACCACGTCCTGCACCCAGCCTGCAGCTCAAAGCGGGGACGCCGGCTCTCTGCCCAGGCATCCGCTGTCAAGCAAAACACACAGCGGCTGCGCTCACCACCTTCCCTCTAGCAGCTCTGCAGGAACACGGCTCAGCCTCCTGGCAAAAGGCACGTAAGATTAGGGTCCTGGAGATGCCTGTTCCTCTTCCATATTTGATTGAGCCTGACCAACCGACTCAAAAAATACAGATTAAAAAATAAAATTCTTTTTTAAAAGCATATTTCCATACTATTAAGGTGTCATAACACCTTCATTATGACAGATCCTCTTAAAAATATTGTTTTGTAGACAATACATCCAGAAGTAACTGATGCCTACCTTAATTTTAGCATAAAGTGCTTTGTAATTTTACTCATATAATTTCGGAAATAAGAGAATTGTGCTGGCACACGATCTAAAATGAACACTGCAAGGGTCAAAGTGCTGTGTGTGAACTAGAGCATATTTCTGCCTACCTACCTTTTTTTTCTTTTTTGCACCCTAGAAGATCGGGGCGGGGTGGGGGGGAAGGCAAGTGAGCATCAGAGAACAGAGCACTGGGGATAAAGGAATCATTAGAAAACTATTCTGTAAAATTAGATGAGATTACTGTGAAACTGTAATGACAATAATTTCAATATTGCAGAAAATCAGCCACTAGCTACTGTTATGTTAAAAAACCAATGAACAACAAATATGCAATTTAGTCTGAGACATAATTTAGACAAAAGTGTTTTCAGTGTTTCTGAACTCATCAAGTGATACCACGTGCTATTCCTAATGACTGAATGACTTCATGTGATGACCTAAAAGAACACGGGAACGCCACCAAATCTTTTGTCATTCATGGTGAAACTGCACATGAAGTGAAGGAATGTAATTCGGGGACTTCTCCAAACGACTGCGGGAAATAAGAACCGGTTCTAGAGAGCGGCACATCTAACAGCGAATCCCTTAGTGCATTTACTAAACAACTGCCTTTTCTGTGCAACGTCTAAATACTGCCCTGTGACTTCAGCTAACTTCAAAGTGACTAACGACCCACAGGAGAATATTCCCTGTGGGGTGGAGCAAGGGGAAGAAGGACGAGGCGGGCTGTGCACCGGCACGCAGACAAGTTTGTTACACCGGGGCGATTCTGACAAGAGTTTTGGTCACCCCCAAGCTGGGATTCACCTTAAGCTGCCATGGTCACAGACCGCAGCACCACAAGTTAGACTGGGGGATTGCAGAAAAGCTGACCAGCCCTTCAGGCGCTTTTTTTCAGTCTTTAATCTTTTTTTCCACACGCCGGTATTTCAGTAGCGGGTGTGGAACACTCCAGCCCAACCCGGACCCCCTTCACCCCCGAATCAGCGTCTCACGGCGCCTGTTACCGTTGCTCTCCCCTTCCATCCTCACCTGCAGGAGCTCAAAGCCCTGCGGCTACGCCGGCACTAGCAAACCGCCCGGGCCCACCGCCCGGGCCCACCGCCCCGGCACACGCCGCTGCCTCCTGCCCGCGTCGGCGGCAGCAGCGGCAGCAGCAGCAGCCGAGAGCGCAGGCGGGGCTCCGCGGCCGACCGCAGCAAAACGCGCCTTCACGGCCGGTGCCGCAGCTCGGTCACCCGGGCCGGGAAGCAGCAGCCCCGGCCCGCCCCGCTGTGGGGTGCGGGCCCCGGAACAAGCCGACCTGAGCCGCCCCAAGCCCCGCGCTGCCCCCGGCCCGCTCTCACCATGGCGCCGCCGCCGCGTTGCCGAGGCGACCAGCCCCTCCTTCCACGTGCTGCCGCCACCAATGGCGTCCTTCCTCGCCTCGCCTCGCCCCGCCCCGCCCCGCCCCTTGGCGCACCCCGCCGAAGGGTCGTGCCTCCCGTTACGGCTTTGCCGTAAAGCGGCGCCAGCGGGTTTACGGCGCGGAGCCGGTGAGGCGGTGATCTTCCCCTTCTTCCCCTGCCCCCCGCAGGTCCCGGCCGGGAGGGGGAGGAAGGGGGTGCGGGGGCCGCGGGGGGCTGAGCGCCGGAGGCGCAGTGCAGGGCGACAGGCACCGGCTCCCGTCGGGAAAGTAGGGGGAGGCGGCAGCCCGCAGGACGGGCCCGGGCCCGGGCCCCGGCGGGCCTGCGGGAGCCCAGCCGCACCCCACGGGGCCGGGAGTGCCGCCGGGGGAAGCCGCACTGGATTCCCGTTGCTTTTACTTACAGAAATAAACATCGCTTTACTTCGCTACTCGCGCCATTTTGCCGGCCCGCACTGGCCTCAGTTCGCAACGCACTTAAACGGCTTTAAAAAGGCAAAGTTTATGAACGCAGAAGTTGCAGGAATTCCTAGTTTTGTATCTCTCTACGTACCGCTGAGTGTGTGTATCCACGGACGTATGTCGATATAAACGTTTCTTCAGCGGAGCTGCCAGGCGAGCAGTCGGGTGGGGAGAGAACTGGGAGCACGTCAGCGAGCAGCCGGTGAACAGCACCAAGATAAACCAGTGCCACAGGAGCCGAAAGGTTCTGGGGGTTCCTTGTTTTCTCTTTGAGCTGAGGAGAGATGAAAGGGGAAAAGAGAAAAAGAAGCTAAATGGAAACAAAAATTAAGGCAAAAGTGGAAGCATCAGAATAGAACCAGAGAATAACAGAGTCAGAGCAAACAGGGCTCAGTCAGATAAAGGAGTGTGTGAGAAACCCGGCAGTTCCTGCGGGGGGTGAGGCTGGGATTTACTGACTCCCGTGGAAGGCTAATGTCAAACTGATTGTTCTTCAGGTAAAAAATAATAAATCAGACAAGAATAGAGAGTTCACTGAAATGTGGGAATGGCCAATTCTTTGAGAGGCGAAGTGTTGAATTTATACAAAAATGTAAGTGTCTTAAATGCCACGAGCGCTTTCCTTAACCAGACAAAACCCTTTCACTGCACACTTGGTTTATTAAAAAAAAAAAAAAAATTTTTTGTTTTTTTTCCCTTCAAGCTGCTGTACCTTGGAAGGGAATATCCCAAAGGAGCAGACTACTTTAGAAGCCGTTTGAAAGCAGCTTTTCTGAAAAACAAAGATGTGAAAGATCCTGAACAAATAAAGCAACTAATTGCACGAGGAGAGTTCGTTATAAAAGAGTTGGAGGCTTTGTACTTTCTCAGAAAATACAGAGCTCTGAAACAGCGCTACTACAGTGATGACAATCAGTAACCGGTGCTAATGACTTTGCATGTAACACTACAAATCCATAAAAATAATAAAAAAGATGTGACCTCAAAAGAAATGAGATGCAAATCCTTCCAACCCGTCTGAAGTACAAATAAGGACTTTGTTTCCCGATAAGGAGTTGCTTGAAGGATTGGGTTTGTATTATATGGCTAATAGGCGTTTGTCAGCTACTTCTGATCTCTTTGAACTAAAGCTTCAGGTATGAAACAATGGTGGTAACACGATTCTGTTCTGTTGGTCTTTGATACCCATGTTGAGCAGACAGCTCCTCTTCCTTGACAGCTGTGTGTTGGAGTGCCGGTTCAAGGTGCTCCACTTCTCCACCCTCAGGTACTTCTTGGTGTAATCTCTGAATTTCAGAGACTAGATGCAAACATTGTAAGCCCGTGAACAAACACACAAATTACGTTTAAAATGGAAAATGGTTGTTAAGTCTCAGCAGAGGATTTGTGAAGTCCTGTGTGAAGCTTTGTTCTACGTGTTAACCACAGTAACACGGTGGGCAACTCGCATGTGTTTGGTGGCGGTGGTAATATGAAATTACCACAAGACTTCAGCTAATGACCAAAGCTAATTGACTGAGAAGGTGGGGGCATTTGGGAAGTGTCCAAAAGTTCCCGTTCAAAAAAATGTAGTTCCCAACCGGCTCTATTAGCTGTATTTGAATAGTTAACTCAGCAAGACAATTAATGAAGTATACAGCATTGTGCAGCAAGCTTGTTCAGTAGGAAACGCTGGGTTTGCTGGCATTTCTGTGCTGGGAAAATCCTGCTTTCCATGAAATGTCAGTATGTTGTAGTAACGTTTTAGTGCGTGACCAAATAGCATTGAGCATAAGCATTTCTGTGCTGTCATTTGTGATAATTTTAATAATAAACGAAGGAGCATGTTAATTCCAGGCTGAGGTCACTGCTACAGGCTGCTTGTACTGGAGAGTGATACACAGAAAGATCAGAGCTGGCAGCGCTCGGGGGAAGGATCTCTCATATTTCCATGGAGGAGATGAATGGTAGGGGACAGAGCTCGAAAGTTTTGCTTCTCTTACAAAAAACTGTGTAGGTGTACAAGAGCATAAAAAGAATACTCATCAGTGTTGATAAATTTGCATGTAGAAGACAGGAAAATTTAGACTTAAGCTTAATGCAGATATTTGGGTGTATGTGTGCTTTTCTGTAATTGCACACTGCTTTCTGCATGCTGAATAAGTAGTGCAGGTAACATTTCCCCCTTGATTTTTGTCTGAAAAACCTGTGACTGGATGTGTTGGCTCATTACGCAGAAATACTCTACTGATAATTAAATAGAAATTTCTGAGCTGCTGTGAACCTAATCATTAAAACCTCATTCATATTTATTTTCTGATAATACAGTCTTTGTTATACACACCTTTTGGTAGAAGTAGACAATAAGTTTTGACAAGGTAAGGTCACCATCTCGTCAGATGTATATGGTGCTCACTCTTGCAGGACGGTGTTGCTGCAGTACACAGAATTGATAATAATGCTGTCCTTGTCCAAATGGTGTCAAAAACCCAGGTCCTTGAAAAAACTGTCACAAGAAGGACTGCCCAAAGATCAATGTTTTGCTGCTACATAAGATCTATTTTGCGTGGTAATTCGCTGTATCATTATTGTATGTGCACCGCTTATATGCATTAATTGCTTGGTTGTTTTTTTGGGGGAGCGGTGGGAAGATGTTAATCTTTTCTTAATTCCAGTAATTCCAGTGCATTTGAAGCCATGCAATTAAAAAATCACAGCACAGCTCCTGAAACCATAATGGGGGAGGACAAAAAAAGCATCATATAAAGAAATACCTCAAGCTGTGAACCTCTAGTTTCTGTATTTTGGTTTAGTTTACAGGGTGTCCCATAGATCTGCTGCGGGGCTGGATGCAGAAGAATCTGAGCATGTGAAGTGAAGCCAGGCACTTCTGGAATTGGATCTTTTTTAGACCAGGTGTTGCATCTGATGAACATAAAAGCTGTCACTCCACACAAATCTTCCAGAGCTGCTATAGAAACAGTTAAAAACTCCAAGCTTTGTCTTCTAAGGGTCTTTTGAGAAAATTAATCAGAAAGTTGGTAACTGCGCGAGAGTTTGTGTGCACCGGATACAGGAGAGTTGTTCAGCATCGTGGTGCTGCATGGTAAGTGCTACCACCTTGTGGATGCAGAGAATGTATTTGTTGGTCGCTCAGTACCTTTTGCCTCACGCTGATCTATCAGCCTCAAGTAGTACCTTTGTGTTGGAAAGACTTCTCTGGAGATCATGTAGGATTTTTTGCAGTATGTGATTGTACTGCGTACAGCTCGACCCTAGCTGTCAGGTACTGACCACAGTGTAAAAGCTGAGGTAAAGTTACTTTCATGTTCAAGCTGAAATGACTTTTCCTAATAATCAGAGAGGTTTTGTTTAGGAAATGAGTGAATAATTTCTGTCTAGTGCTCTGGATGTATTCGTATTCCTCCAAGGGAAAGAAGTATATTTAATTGCATAAGACAGCTGATGTGTGATGGTCTATGTCTCGCGTGATGTACCACCACTAGACATCGTATGAACCCATTAAAGGTGAAGCCAGGATGTAGTCCAGACCCAGAGAAAACCTTGGTTAAAACCTGGTGAATTTGACAACAGCCAGAAATCATTATAAGCATTTCAGAGGAAAAAAGAAACAAATAAACAAAACAAACCCAAACCAAAAACAAAAACAAAAACAAAAAACCCCCACCCAAATAAAACCTTTCAACTTTCTACTGAATCCTCCATTTCCAAAATGAAATATTCCAGACTAGAACTTAAAAGAGCACCAAGAGCTTTCTAGAACCCCCAGCTTGGAAGAGATCTTGCACAGTAATTTAAAAGTAAGCGCCTCATTGCTGATACAAAATGCTCAGGCTTGTCCGTCTGAAGTGCAACAGGAACATTGCAAACTGTGGTGTTTGAACACATCTGCTTCAGTCTCATTTAAAAGAAGGTATTAAATTGCTCAAATCTGTGAACCGTTGCTCAAGTGGGCAGGCACAAAGCAGAACCAAGAATCAGCACATGCATCTCAGTGCCCTTTGCAGCATTTTAATGAGACATAAGAAGCAATTCCCAGCACCTGAGAAAACCACACAAGTTGACAGAACTGATTTTAAATGTAAATGAGAAAAGTCCATCAATCCTGTGAAATGGGCTTCAGGGGTCAAATCTCTTCTCTGGTGCAGGAGCATGTGTGCATTGAGAGATTGCATTTGAGGATTGTGATACTGTATTGGAGGAAATGCAGTGCTAGAAGGGTCTGGAGTTAGTCAGAGAAAGGCAGAGGAAGTGTAAAAGAAGAGAAAAAGAGTTCACTTGTCCGTGCAGCTCTTACTGTTAAGTTCCATTCCATAGTCCTGCTACTGCGTGTCTTCAGCTAAAAGCACAACTGACCACCCGCTGTCCCCTTCCTGTTTATCACACTCATTGGAAGCATTTCCTAACTAAAAGTCAAACAGTCTTCAGTAGGAAGAAGTGATAAAGAAGACCTTGAGATGGAGAATGAGGAGGGTTACACAGAACTTAAAGCCAGGAAGAAAAGCTCCAGAGCAGGTGAGCACATAAGCATTTACTCTCTGCCTTCAGACCCGTTCTCTAACTAACACATCTCTCCAGCTATGTTCTGCTATATTTGAGCTATCATAAAAAACCCCAAATCTGCCCAAATTCTAGTTACTGCTACCAAAGTTGCTGATGATACATGGCAGGATACAGAGAAATGTGATGGCTGGTAGATAAAATGCAGTACTGACAGTGCCACCAACATTGCTGTACTGGTGCTGACAGTCCCAGTACAAAGGGGAGACTGGGAGGTAGAGGCATGTGAGGGAAAACATGAGGCAGCAGCTGTCAGCAAGTTTGGCAGTGGTCTCGGCTCAAGAGCCACTCAAGTTTTCTCTGGGGTTTTTGGTTGGGGGTTTTTTTTTTTGTTGTTTTACTTTGGGGTTTTTTTTTGTTGTTTGTTTTTTTTTTTCCGCAAAGCACAGCTAAGAGTTAATAATTTAAAAGAAAACTCTAAGTCAGTATCTCACTGTCCAGTAAATTTTTTCAACAGCTTGTGGGGATTTTGTCAAAAGTGTCAGGAGTAGCAAGAAAGATAAATGCTGGAAGGCTTGAAAGCTCACCCACCCTTGCTAACTTTTATTTCTTTTAAGTGTCCCAGGGAAGAGCTCAGATCATCAGTACCAAGTCCTCAGAGAAATGAGACATCCTGTTTCCAAACAGTTAATTAGCTGTGATGATCAATTCCTGAGAAATCCTAGGGGCACATTTATGTAAGAACCATTTTTAACAGAAAAAAAAAAGCAAGAGCCAACACTCAGTGTGGCAGGATAAATCATGTGTCATTTTATTGACGTAAATTGTGCCGGTTTGACTATTATTACAACAATTTAGCTGAGAGCCTGTTCCCAACTACAGTAAAAGCGCAGAAACAGCAAAATTGAGAAAAAAGTCAAAGAGCTGATCATAAAAGCTAGCATTTATTTAAGCAAGAATTTTCAGTGGTCTTTAAAATATGTGTCCAATATGTCAAATATGTCAAAATATGTGACATCGCTGTAATGGAGTAGATTGAAGCAGAAAGTCAGACAGAGCCTGTGTGGCACATATACAAAATAGTGTGCGACCACAATCATGCAGTCCACGCAGTGACCAAGTCGGGTTTAAAATGCTCCGTCGCCTACCTGCGTGACTGGGCAGCATAACACGGCAGGGCAGCAGGAAGACTTCAGGACAGCGACTGAAGAACAGTGCTGTCATTGGGCTTGTTAAACAATGGACCGCAAGCGGAGTCGCTGCTTGTAGAGAAGGGCGTGGGAGCTAGAGACCAGACCCAGAGACTCATGGTAGCGTGATATCCATACAGAATACAGACGTATGTTCACTGGAGGGATTAGAAACGGTCGCAATGTCTCATTGGCATAATCTAGTGCACTCTCTGCGCCGGTCCATGTATATGGAAGGAAGACCACAACGCAGGGCTCCCCTTCCCCCTTGCAGTCCCTTCCGGTCCTGCCAGTGGTGCGAGCTGCAGAGCTGTCTGGAGAAGCTGGGCCAACGCTGAGCTGTTAGACCACGCTGTGCTGTCAGTGCTGCGGTATCGCTGCTACCAGAGCTCACCCGGGGTAGCTGAGCACTAACCTGAGTATTTACCCAAGTCACTGCTCCTGTTCTGCCTGCAGTCTAACCATTGTGCAAACCATGGCAGAGTTAAGAGTAGAACCCAGATGTCCCAACTGCCTTTTTTATATATAATCACTGCATAGCACCCGAAGGAAGAAGGAAAACGCACACAGATGCTTAACCATAATCTGTTGCTCAGCTAGTGAGAACTGCATTCTGTTTACGTGTATTTGCCATCTAAATAGGGTGGCAATATAAAAACAGTGAGGATTCGCTGTTTGAATGTGTAAAGACAGCTTGTCACAGATACAGCATTTCCCAAGTGTGGTTGAATAGACAAATGAGGAGATAAGATGTTGACCTCTCTGCAAAACGATGATAGCTGGAAATGAGACAAGACGGGCAAGTGTTAGTGGAAATGGGTTTATCAAGTAGCACAAAGTTCAAGTCCTTTCATGACTGGAAATGCAGCTCCATGCATTACATTTTTGAAATTGTAGCATAAAAGCAGAGAACTTTTCAAAGAGCTGATTCACGTGTGATCTGGACCACCAGCATTTGAAATGTAATGGGTTTTACAGGATTCTTCCTGGTCTTATTTACGAGTTAGAGAACAAGTTCTCTACAAGGTATAACATATTGACACCCTGTTTCCCCTCCAAGAATGCTATTTCCATGAAATGGAAAATCATCCGTTATTCTCTGACTTTATTCCTGGGTCCTAACTCACGGAATGTTTGCATGTAAAATCTTTTTCTCGTGAAGTTAAGTTTGGACAAAGAGAACAGTGTATTATGCCTTGGTCATTCTAGAAGGACGTTCACCAAGTGTTTCTGAAAACACTAATGTTAGAAAGCTTGGACGAAAAATTAACTTGACATTTCCTGCATGACTTGGCGACTTCTAACTGTTCTCCTCCCTGCTCCAACGAGTCCTTTGAGGTATCGTAGAACATCTTTTATGCCTCAGTTATTTTAAAAGCTTTGCTGTATTGCAGCCTACACTAACTATGTCACTACCCCTCCCCAGAGCACACTGACAGCCTGCTGGAATGAGTCCAGTGGAGGGCTCCTGAGATAGCGAGCGAGCTGGAGAAATGACACAGGAGGAGAAGCTGAGAGAATTGGCTTTGTGCAGCCCTGAGACGAGAAGGCTGAAGGGAGTCTTACCTTTCTCTTTAACTACTGAATGGGGGGTGGGGGCGGATGTAGAACCAAACTCATCTTGAAGGTGCACATTGAAAGACAGGAGTTGGAACATGGAAAATTGCAATCTGAGAGAAGCAAATTTTTCTTCCTGTGGTGGTGGTCAAACACTAGGACAGGAGCCTGGAAAGGCTGTGGAGTCCCCATCCTTGGAGATATTTAGAAATTTTCGGGACAAAGCCTTAAGCAACCTGCTGTAACCTGACCCACCTTAAGCAGCAGGGTGGGCTAGACGGCCTCCTGACACTCCTTCCAGCCTACATAGTTCTGTGATTCTATGTCAGGATATGTAGAAATCCTGAAATAAAGAGAGCAAGTGACAGAAGCAGCGGGTTTCACTAGGAAGTGGTGTGGCAGGAGTATGACAGTCCCACAAGAATGAATTTTAAGATTGTCAGGTAATACGGAGAAGGAAGATTGACCGTGACTGTGCATTTCCACATTCTTCTGATTGTAATTAAAAGTAATTTTCTTTGAGTTGCAGGGGAGCTCATTTTTGCACCTCTATTCACTGACCAACTGACCAACCAATTCAAGCATCCAGTCTGCAAAGAAGCCCTGTTTAATGCACTGACACTGAATTGTCCAAACATTTTTTATTACCACTGTAAAGCTGGGACAGTGTCCTTGCTTAAAATGAGCTGTGCCATCCCAACTGCTGATCCACCCCTGGTTTAAACCTTCTTTACTCTCTTACTCAAAAGCTACAGAAAAAGCACGAGCCAATAATAATGATATCGGTTGGGTTTTTGAAAAAAAGAAAAGTGACAAAAATCCGTTCACCCCAAACTCCTCACAGCCTCCAGATGTGAACTCTGCCCCTTTGGCTGGAAGCTGCATTACGGGAGATGTTATTTCTACTGAGAAACTCGTGTCACCTGGGAGAACAGTAGAAGGTATCGCTCAGGAAATAAATCTGAGCTCCTGGTGACAGAGCATGAGACGGAAATGGTAAGCTTCTGAGGCACTCTCTGGTTTAAATATTCTTTTTACTTACACCTTGTGAACCCACGTATCAAAGTATAGCTTTCCATGTATTTCTAGAAGCCATTTCTAATCCAGCTACATTCATAAAAGGCATTGTCTGTGGAAAGAGCTCCGATGATTAGCTTCTGCACGCTAAGAACTATTTGTGTCAAACAGAGGACCAGTAGCGACATTTCATTTACATAGATGCCATGATAGGCCTAGAGATTATCTCCAGCAAGAAGCAGCTGGTATTTGAAGGATTCTTGCATGTTTTGTTCCGAGCCTGTTCAGACCTAAGCTGTCATAAAGGCCTTTCTTTGGGGGACGGAGCTGATTCTCTGTACTTTGTACATTTTAAATGTCACAACCAGGTCTGCACACCAGGAAGAACAGTTTTGTGGACCAAATCCTAACCTGTTCAGACAGTCACTTCTAGAGCATCCAGGAGGGTGGTCTGGCAAAATTATCATCTCCCTTCATTGCAGGGTGGGGGGTGGGTGGGAAGAGGAGAGTGCGTTTACTCATGTAATTCAGATCAGCCTGATCCTCATCTACCCAGATAGCTGAACTGCTGGACTGACTGAAGCTCTGACTCGCCAATGGTGATGTGGGGATGATGGTAATCATCTTGTGGTGCTGGTTGGTAGAGAACTACTGTCTTCTTCAAGCTGACTTCCAGCCCAAAAAGCTCAGCTGCCTCTGCAAAGCAGGATGTTAAGCGCTGCAGAGCTGCTTCCGTGTGGGCAACAAGGGCGGCATCGTCAGCAAAAAGCAGCTCGCGGACAAGGTGATTCAGGGTCTTGGTGGGGGCCTTCAGTCGCCCTGGCCTCCAAGCGGGAGATTTGGAGACACACCATACATAACGCTGCTGTCTCCTTTGAGAGCACGCGTAGAATCAGTCTCGAGGAGAAAAGACAGCGCAGAAAGAACCGTGCCTCGACTGTACTACCCAAGGAGACCCTCCGGTGTGCTCTTTGCAACCGGTCTTGCCTATCCTGCATTGGCCTTTTCAGCCATCAACGCGCTTGCAATAAGCGTGGGCAAAGCCCTTCCCAAATCTTTGTCCGCGAAGCCAAGCCATGATGATCCTCATCTAAAATGTGCTAGTGGAATGGGCTTGGGGCCAGCAGGGAGCCAAAAGTTAGCTCCTTGGTTGCTCCCCTTAACCATCACTAGCCATGGTACTGGATGCAGTTGAGAATCTGAACTAATTCCCATGTGGTTTTTGTTGTTTGGGTTGGGTTTGGGTTTTATTTTTTTCCCCCTTCCCAATTTCTTGGAAACATTCTTCGGAATCTTTGGGCATGAAAACCTTGCTGGTTTTAAAATATTAATTACCGCTATATGTTACTGGTGCTGGCACTTTATGAAGTGTCATTTTTACAAGAGTTCAAAGACATACCTCTCTCTAGGATTTCTTAAACAAACTGAAGGAAAAAGACATTGGCTTTGTTAGGACTGGATTAAGCTTTGATGAGGAGGAGGGAAGATGGGTATGGCTCAATGATCCCAAACATCCAGGACACAGGTGGGTTCCTTCTGGAGTGAATCTGTGTTGGCTGCCATGATATATTCTCCAATTGCTGTGCCCAGGCTAAGTAAGATATCAGGACCCGTACTCAACTCATGCAGCTCAGCCTATTCTGATTTTTCTCAGTACAGAATTCTGATCAAAACATGCAGCCAAAAATTGAAATTCCTTGACAGGTCTCAGGAAAGGAACTAATTTTATTAGGAGGTGCCTATGCTCTGTAAGCTTTTTACCTCCAGTTGCATGATAAGTGAGGAAACAGAGAAAGGGTGAAGCTTACTAAACAGATAAAACCTGTCTGTCAGAGAATCAAAAGAAAGACAGCATAAAGACAAAAATGTCCCATGTTTGGGGTTTAGCTCTTTGTATATGCAAACAAGTTTTTTCAATGATCATCATATTTGTGTCATGTTTGGCTCTTGAAGTTTTACAATAAAAGGCAGGAAGAAAGAAGAAAAATGTGCTGCGTACAAGTTGACAGAAATGCATACTGATAGCTGCTGCTCCCTGTACAAGTGGATTTGCCGGAAGAGTGCAGTCCTGGGTATCTAAGGTACTGGAAAGTGAAAGTGAATAGGGTTTTTGAAGGGTCTTTGAAGCTTTGCATCACTTTACAGCGGGTAGGATATCTGATGTAAAATGAAGCAGAGATTGTTGACCTGGATTGTGACGAATAAATGCATTGGGATTCTATTTGTGACTAAAGTCCGGGAAGATTTCAGGCTTATGTCTCTCTTCTTTTCAGGATGAAGGTATAAAATCACTGTGTCTTTGCGCACGCTGATGCATTGCTCCTTAGAGCTATTAAAATAAGCAGCTTACTCATTTTAAGTAGTTTCGAGAGTCTAAAAGTTGTGTCAACCACAGGAAAATGAGGAGTTTTTTACCAGCCTGGCAACTGGATCATGAAGCAGGCAAAAAGTTGCTGTTTGGCTACTTGCTTTAGGTGAAAAGATGATAATCAGTGCCTTGCACTTACATGAGCCTGCAGATCTCACCACTGGAGCTCAGATACAGCAAGACAGCATAGCTCTACACAACAGAAAGTTGCGATCTGGCATTTTTCCAGTAACATTTAATTACATGTACATCATTCAGTGATACAGAATTTGGCACTTAAAAACAGCCTAAATACCTCTTCAATCTGTATGTGAGATTTATGATGTCTTTGTTCTACTAGCATGCTAGAAATATTTATGGGGTTACTGGCGCTATAATCCTTCCTTTTGCTAGTCCACTTCAGAGGCATTTTTTACAAATCAAAAATGGATGTGGCAACCCTTCTACATCTCGAGGCTACTGATCAGGACAAGGCAGCAGATCTCGGAGACATTTGGTCTTTTCTGTCTGGTCTGGTCTTACCTCAAGTTAACTTGTACAAGTCTGAGAGTAATCTGTAGTTCTTCATTGTTACATATAACCATAAGGTACTTAACATTTGATTTTTAGAGCTAAGAAAAATCAGTATAATGATTACAATGATGACTCAAGGATGTAAAGCCAAGTTCCAAACTCTTGTAGTTGAGGGAGATCCCTCTAAGAGGCACTTCCATTGCATTTTGGACTGTGGTAGTAATGTGGTTTACTTAGTGCTTTGTTCAGTGTAGAGTAACCTCTCCCTTTGTGCCGTCTATACCACATCAGACTTCAGGTGTAACGGTGCGGTGCTGTAACATTTCTGGCAGCTGTTTGAAAATTGTTGACAATTGCATGGCAATTCCTAAGGCATTGAGCCTTTAGGAGCATACAGTTGCAATGATTCCTGTGAGATGAGTGTCGCTTCTATAGGTTTGATGCAGTTAAAACCACATCCTTCAGCAAGTGTTACACATCGACTACCAGATAAATTATAGACAATGAGATCATTCACAGTAATTTGCAGGCACTTGATGAACACACAATTGCCGTGGTGTTATACATTTCTAACATTATCTGGTATCTCCTCGATAATAAAAAGTCTTTTTCACAAGATTGATCCATGGTTTTATGTCATACTTGTATGTATTCTTTTCTATCTCTGAGGAAATCCTGGTTTCCACCACGAACTGTTTTCTAACTAGCCCAGAAGCATCCACTTTTACATAGCTGTTTTGTATCTCTGGCATCGTTTATAACACTACACAAACATGCAGTCTTCCCAGTCCCAATGTTGCAAATGTTCATGTAACAGCATACATCCTTCTAAAATCAAATTAATCATTGTAATTATTTCTATACTGATTAAGCTTTGCTTTTTGTAGCACTTAAACTATTATGTTTTATAAATACACAGCATCTCATTCATGCATGTTTATGTAGCATATACAAACATCATACATTAGTGTTCGTGATTGCTGTTATTAATGGGAGACATGTATATCCTCACTGAGAGAAACGGGGTTTCCCTTACTTGGAGATGGGAACACCTTACGATTGGTTCTATTGTCCCCCATTATTCATAGATGAATGTGATGGTATTGATTTTAACTTCAGCCACAGGAATTGACTAAACCCTCCAGTATTATATATCTTCTCCATTTCATATATACATATACAACAATCAAAAGAAAGCAAAACCAGCTAAACCAAATCAATGTAACCTATAAGTAGTGATACCCTTAGGGTTGAAATGGATTACTTGTTCTTCTGTACTCCTCCTTTTTAACTTTCCTGGCTTTTCCATATGCAAGGTCCATACAACATTGGGCACTCCTACTAACATGCTGCTTCACGTTTACCCTCATGCTCCGGTTCCACTGCTGCAGTCCACTGTTGGCAAATGTTTCAGGCTGGGCTAATTCCAGTGTGTTATTTTCCCCTTTTCTCATTTCTCATAATTCTCCTTGCTTGTTGTGTCCCTTTTGCTAATTCTATCCAAGCAATAGCTGATCTCACTGCTCAGTCTGTTTGCTGCTCAAGCTAGATTCCTGGGTGTCAAATATAGTTTATTATGCCCCTTGAATGTGAGTATCATCATTTGGGGCCTTATCATTTGCATTATTATACTAATATGTTCTGAGTCTAATGTGATAATGATTTTGTTTTGTTCTGTTCTAGACCATTTCTCTGGCCCTTTGTTTTTAAAATGGCTTCAAAACCTGCAGGTTCTCTCATTCTTCAGCTGGTTCTGTTTTTGAGCTCTTGCAATGGGGCAGATGGTAGTGGATAACTGTTCTCCTCCAGACTCTTCTTAGCACCACTGTTATAACTCCTTGTCTTGGGTGGATCCCAATGTTGTCTAAGTTTCTCTTAAGTTCCCTTTCCTGTTTTGTAGCTGTGTTTAATGTCCTGGGGCTAGGTCATACACAACAACGGTTCAAATGCAACCTGGCCATAAATCGGGGTTTCTCTGCCTCTATTACTTAGAAGACTATGGGCAGAGCCTGACAATTTTTGCCAGGCCAAATACATTTCTACTGTTACATTTAGCTTGTGCTAATGTATATAATACAGTGTGATGTATTCACTAAGAATAATCATTTAACTAGTGCAAAGTTCGCATCTGTGTCAGTTATTCCATCAGTCCACCCAGAAGCTGTAGCAGATGCTCGAGAAGAATTGTCTTGTTCAGTCATGGTTAAACCACTATTAGCATCTAACTTAAGAAGACATTTATATACACAGGTTTTTTTTGTTTAAAGGATCTGCTTTTTGGACCAAGGCTCTTAAATTATTTTGGGATCTGATGGGCAGAATCGTTATTTCTTCCCTAACAACTCAGTCTGACTCTGGTTATGTATTTGTCCCTGCTTTCCCTTACATTTGTCCATATTCTGTTTTTACAGTAACCCAGGTGGTGATGGGTGATACAGGATTCACTTTGAACACTGGGAGCACCTCAGCATCAGAGGCATGTGGACATTCAGCCTTATACTCCTCTGTGGAAGGTTCACTATCTCGAAGAAACCATTAATTGCTATTCCCTGAGCCTGCATCATCATGAGAGGGTTCTTAGTTAAGAGCTATGTCCATGCTTTGCACATAATGTTGCTTTACAGCTTCAAACCCTTCTAGAGTTTTACTTTCTCAGTGTTTTAACTCAGCATGCTCCTATTTCATCTTTCATTTTCTTACCCTCACTTTTGAAGTCCGCATTTCCTGATCTACCCTATGTGTCACTGATCCCATTGCCCATATGCTGTCTCACTCGATCTCTTTACAGGGAAGTTTTAGTGTTAACACTTTCAGGTTTGTAAATTCTTCATCAGTATCTCTGTTGAAAAATTGGGCTCTGAGTGCTTGAGCAAGCCATTCCCCAATTCCAGCAGTTCTCGTGAAATGGTGATGGAGTATAAGCAAGATGCTTGCCAGGACCACAGGACCACAAGTTAGCTGCATTCTGGGTCTTCTGTGATCATTGGAAGCTGCCTTCCACACAAGGGCATTCACAGAAAAGCTGCTCGCAGTCTGTGTTACACTCAGAGTCTTACTATGGTCCAAGAGGAAATGCACACCTTACATACAGTCAAAAAGTCAATTGTTTGGCTAGGTAAAGTTGTAACAGTCTAATCAGGATATACTAAACAAATTATTAGTCCAGTTACAATAATACTGCACAGTTCAGATGATCAGAAACAGCTTCATTAATAATACATTAAAATCACTGACATATACTTCCTAGCAGAGTTTTGCTCACCATTGTAATGCCCCAAAAGTCCTATGTCCATGGTGTCTGTCTTCCATGAGAACAGGGAGAGGGTGTGTGTGGAGTCACTGACCAGTGTTCACCAAGTTGTTTCTCAGGAGGGATATGTTGTTGATGGAGATAAGTTTTCTCCTCCTCATCCTTGGGTTGAGGTGGAGTTATATTTTCTTTGGTTGCTAATATAGTCTGCTTAGTTCCTCTTTTTTCACTGCTTCCCACTACAGTTTGACTGTCTTTGTTTGACTTAAAGATACACAAAAGCCTCTTTTAGCCTCAGCCTAAACTCAGAGCTGTAACTGAAAGAATTAGCTTTTGAATCTTGAAATTGTATGTTCAAGAAAAATTCATTTGTGGCTGTTTATCTGCCTCCTGGGGTAAAACGTAAAGTTGCATACTTGTAGTTGTGAAGAAATAACGCTAGAGAGCACTGGAAGTTCTGCAGAAGGAAGTACTCATTGTACTCTCATTTGTTCCCTAAACTAGGCTGAAAAACACCTAGTAAGTAAGGGGTGGAGAGCTTCAAAACGGACCTCCGGGTCTGACGTTGGCCGTATGCCTCTGTGCTCCTTTAAAGTACCAGAGGAAAAAAAAATTACAGAATCATAAAATATCAAACAAATTTGGGAAGAAGGGTCCTCTGAAAGTTTCTAGTCCAACCTCCTGCTCGCAGCAGGGCTAACCAAAACCAGACGATGTCACTCAGGGCAGCTCTCTTGTCCCTGTGGGTTTTAGACAAGGACAGTGATCACATAGCTGCTCTGGGCACCTGTTCTAGTGCTGCACCACTCTCAAGAAGGAAGAAATTTTTCCTTCTGCAGCACTGCAGCTTGTGCCTATTGCCCATTTTGCACAGCTGAGAAGAGTCTGGCTCCAACTTTTGTATACCCCCCTCCCCACTGGAGGAGGACAGTGGCAAATTAGACCCTCTTCCCTTAATATTCGTTTCTCCCTGCTGTCTGGACCCTGGTTCTAGCACACTCTCACCACCTTAGTGGCTCTCCACTGGATTTGCACCAGATGATTGTCAGCATCTCTCTTGAAATAGGATACTGAAAAGGAGACATAGTGCTCCAGCTGTGGCTTCACGACTGTGCTGCACAAAGTGGAATAAGCACTTGATAGCTATGCTCTTTCTCGCCTCATGTGCTTAGCTTTCCTTGCCATGCTGCTTACTGACTGCTCACCATGTTTTTCTGCATGGAATATGGAGCTTGTTTTCTGTGCTCAGATATCTGGTCACAGGTTTTTTCTGTGTTCAGGAATTTCTTCTAGGCCTAATACTATTATGTGTTATATTATTGTTATGTATGTTCGTATACTTTTATACTCCTTCTAAGAGATTTTTAAATACAAATAGCCCATTTCCTGGTTTGATGGTGCAGCTCTCATCTAATTTCCAGATCTCTGCTCTAACAATTGCAGCATATGCAGAGATACATGCAGAGGGGGGAAACACTCATCTGTCCTACCTTTGAATTTATGCTGATTCTGTCTTTGTAGCTGATGGGGAGAGAGGCAGTTCCAGGGGTCTTCTTATCTCACACACAAAGTTAGAATGTGGTAAATCTCCTCCTGGACTGCTGAGCTGCGTTCACTTAACTGCAGGAGGCATTAATACGGTTACTCTAACCAAGGCGTAACTCAGATCACTAGGCTTAGGTGAGATGTTTCCATACAGCCTTGCTCATTGCTGCAGTCTGGCTCAGTACATATATACCACTGGCACAGGACATATATTGTGATTCAACAATGCTCTTACTGCTTGTATTTGTCCTTCTCATGTGCGGATATCAGGAATAGTAACTTAGGTGTAACTCAGTGGCAAACCTAAAATGTTTATAAAGCTGCTCAATGGATATTAATTCCAATATCTTCTGGAAGAATTGTAAACGGTTTGTGATCTAGCCCCCTTTTGTCTATTCGGTCCACACAACTTATAGATGGTCAGGCTTTTACAACGGCTTTGCTTCCAATTTCATGGAAGAAATTTTCAAGCAGAAAGAAAACAATTGCCGAAAAGCACTGTGACAGTAAATAAACGTGTTAATGGACAAGGAACATCTAACTCTACAGGTGAGTGCGTTTACAGAAAGAGCGCTGGAATACATGGGAAGAAGGAAACGGATATATCTGGATTCAGGTGTTAACAGTTTGTGAAGTAACAACCTGCAAACACGATGCATCAATAATCATCCTGACCTACTGAAAAGGGTGCTGTGCTGAGGGACAGGAGTGCTGAGCAGTCTTCCAGCCTCTGCCACTGGCATGCTGAGTGAGCTTGGGCAAGTCCTTTCACTTTTGCCCTTCCAACTGCACCCTGGCAATAGCGATATGCCCTTCTTTGCTAAGTGCTCTGAGATCCACAGGTTAAAATGCTACCCAAAAGCTAACACTTTGCATCACACATAAGGGTAAGACACAGGCGGTCTACTAGACCTGAAGGAAGGCAGGCTGTGTCTGTATGGCAGAACAGACCACAACGTGAAGGTCTAAACAGGTAGTCTCCAGCCTCTAAGTCCACGTGGTGCAGTGCTGCACTGTGCTGTAGGAATATAGCCAGCACACTGCATTACGCTGTATTTGCATCGAGCCAGGTTGTGTTCACTCAACCACAGCACTGTGGTCACAACAGGGTGATCTACAACTGTACCAGCACCTCTGCTATGTCTCATCTTGCACCAGCACCTCTGCTATGTCTCATCTTGCAGAGACATCTCTATTGTCCAAAGCACTAGATGTTGTTGTGTAGATGTATGGTCTGCAGACAGATACACTACCAGTCATTCTCCAAGTCATAGAGGGTTCCAGAAGACCAGACCATACCTTATAACATCACCAAGAACTTGCTACCTATAGAAGTGGTCCCAGCAGGCTCGCTGTTTCAATCCCTTGAAGAAAAACTAACTCAGTATGCAAGATTGAAGGAAAGAGAAGGCAATATGGCATCTCCTTCCTTATATGCCATCACCAAACTGCTCAGGAGACTGAGCACATTCTCCCATCTACATATTCGCTCCACCAGTGCTTAGCATTTGAAAACGCATCCAAGGGAATGTATAGCACTTGGAATATATAATTTGCAGAGTGATATCTTTGGGAATTAACCTGAAGTTCAAAAAGAGTTGGCATGCCCAATAAAGCCCCCAAACCCTGCATAGGGAAGAAACATATCTCACAGGCTTCTAACCCTGTTAGTTTCCCACCTACTCCAAAGCCCACCTGCTGAACATGAAGCTGCTGGCATTGAAATATTCAGCTTGCAATGCACAGGCACTGCTGGTTCACTGAGGTTTTTTTTTTAGTTGGTAAATTCATGGGTTTGCTCTGTTCAGACGACATCGTTTTTGCTGCAGTGTAGGATTACAATGCACAGACACAAGGTTTGCTCTGCTCTGACACAGGGTTTAGAATTGAAACCCAAACTGGAGATTTACTCATGAGATACACTCAATTTAGCTGGGAAGTCTCTGTGTTGCAGCTCAGCCTTTGGGAAGTGGAAAGGTCCATTTTGTTGTCAGAGCAGCAGTTCAGGTTCTTCAAAATGTGCACCATGAGGCAGCTGGAGCCCTGGGCTGAGCTGCCTATTCTGCGGCAGAAGGTGCTGAATTCTGCTTTGCAGCCCACATCGCTGTTTTCCGTCTAGTTTTGCCTTTACGCAATGAAGGACATGCTGTCACACCCACAGAAGTTATCACATTTATTCTGTGTGTGACTGGAACTGGTAACTGTGCTAACACCAGAACACTGCTAACCGCTGTTACTCAGGCAGGACGGTTAGAGGTGGAGAATCTACGTGCAAATCAGAAGCACATGGCAAGATGGAGAAGAATGTGAGCTCGCATTCATTTGGCTACCTTGACAGAGCCACTGAAGCTCCAGACTGCCAAACTCTAAATGTTGTGCAGAGGAATCCTAGGCAGCAACCCTACCGTCTTTCCTTGTAGATGCTACAAGGAAGTCTGAACTGCCAGATATCTCCATGTTCTGACAAACAGTCTGAAAACTCAAGGCTGAAATATCACTCACCCCTCCCTGGCATGTGGCTGACTGGCACACAGCAAGCCCTGCTGTTTTACTGGCCTCACCGGTGTTCGTGTCCTGTAGGCTAAGCATATTAATCAGGTGGCTGGAGGAAAGAACTGGGTGAGGAGAGGTTCTAGCTGGCGAGTCCAAAAGACACACAGTGATGGTGGATCTTGGAAGAAGCTAAGCCATAAGGAAGTCCAACTCAGATTACAGCTTGTGAAGAAGCGAAGAGTATGACATCCGAATGTGAGGCAGCAGGGGAACGGCTTGTGAAACTCTGCAAAGTGCACCAGCAGACAGCAGTGTGTTGTCACAGGCAAAAGGTGTGTTCAGATTCCGGGGATTTTAATATGATGAAAGTACAGCTGTGACACTGTCTAAACAAAACAGAAGAACTCCACTTAGCAGAATTCACAAGAAATATTAACAATGTATTCAAAGTTGTGTGGCACATAGGGAAAGAGGCTTGCTTTATAAAATTTAGCATTAGCCTGTTAGCTCGCCTGCAGTGTTCTGTTAGATAACATACAAGAAGAAGGTTATGGAGAAGCCAGAGGCAGTTTCTTCTTGAAGGGGCCAGCAAAAGGACAAGAAGCAATGGGTGCAAGTTGCAGCTCTGAGACTGTGACCAGGCAGAGAGAAAAAAATTCTTCCTTCATGGGAGTGGTGCAGCACTGCAACAGGTGCCCAGGGAGGCCATGGGATCCCTGTCTGTGGTCATTTCTAAAACCTGCCTGGACAAAGCCCTGAGCAACCTGATCTAGCTGTGGCTCAGCCCTGCTTTGAGCAGGGGTTAGAGCAGAGACCTCCACAGGTTCCCTCCTCCCCAGATGACTTCATGATCCTGCAATACGCAGAATGGCAATGCTGCTTAGCCCTGGAGAGCTGGCTCGTTGATCTGAGTGGAACTGCCATCCCCAGACACATGGGCAAGAAAGAGGGCGCTTTCCATCATCTTTATGAGCCGTGGTTCATTTTGCTAACAAATATCTCTTTGTTCTATGATGGCCTTTTCCTACAACAGCCTGGATTTTTTTCTTCTGAAAGTGCTGTTGGCACTGAAAGGTCAGTGGGTCAGACTTGGTGACCCACATCTGGGTATTCATAAATAAAGCTAGAATGTAAAATGAAAGAAAAGAAAATAATGGGAATACAGAACTAACATTATTAGCACTAAAGGAAATACTTATCAAATTAAAATTCTGTAGCATTGCAATATCTGTTTTAAAAGTAAGAAAAAATCATATTTCCAGGAGAATAGAAAGAATTAGAGAAAAATACCTTGCAAAGGCTTCTACTCACCTGTTCCTTCTAGAAATTAAAATTCATCTTCCTTTTCATTATCAGTCCTAACAATGAGCACAGCGTGTAGACTTCAAATCCAAAATGAGAACCACAACTGCTTATGGCTTTTTCGTGAGTTTGCTCTGGAAATAACTACATGCATTCACCATTTTCTTCAGGCAAGGTCACAAAGGATGCAATTGCTTGGTCTGCACTTCTCTCAGGGAGAGGAGAGGAGAGGAGAGGAGAGGAGAGGAGAGGAGAGGAGAGGAGAGGAGAGGAGAGGAGAGGAGAGGAGAGGAGAGGAGAGGAGAGGAGAGGAGAGGAGAGGAGAGGAGAGGAGAGGAGAGGAGAGGAGAGGAGAGGAGAGGAGAGGAGAGGAGAGGAGAGGAGAGGAGAGGAGAGGAGAGGAGAGGAGAGGAGAGGAGAGGAGAGGAGAGGAGAGGAGAGGAGAGGAGAGGAGAGGAGAGGAGAGGAGAGGAGAGGAGAGGAGAGGAGAGGAGAGGAGAGGAGAGGAGGGGAGAGGAGAGGAGAGGAGAGGAGAGGAGACATAATCCCTTAAAATAGAAACACTGGGTTTTTTCCACTAGCTCAAAAAGACTCATGCTATACATGATTATATCTTGATGGTTTTAATCATTTAGGAGGGAGTGATGTGAGAAAAGACTGCTTAGGTGTGTATGCAGTGATGGAAAGAGAGACTGAGAGTTCAAGAAACCCATTTGGCCTTCTAGCTCTCACTTATGGACTAAAGTTTTAAAAAAAAAGGGGGCGGGGGGGGTGGGGAAAGGGGGTTTAGGTTTGGGGTTGGATTTGGGGGGATTTTTTTCTTTCTTTTTTTTTTTTTTTTGCATTTTAGAGCCTAAATATTCTGCTGTAAAGCATGGTAAGAAGTTCGGGGGGAAGGAATGGAAACTGATGCAATCAGAGGACAAAAGTCTTGTTTCACATTAGGAACAGTCATATGGCTGGTATGTAGGTTGCCATGAAACAAACCTTATCAGTATCCAGTTAACAGTATCCACATCTGCATACTGATCACTTTGTGGCTGGTGATAGATCAGCAACGATGTAGATACGTTGCATGTTAAGTTGTACCTGAGCGGCACTTGTGAGTAATCTGTTCCATGACTATCAAAGGTTCTGTTTTTTTCCCTAAACCTTTTAGTTTCTGCATTTAACACTGTTACTAACGGTGAAAATAGGAGGGGAAAAGATCAGTAATAGAAGATCACAAAACCAAGCTTTATTTCATTTTAATCTAGCGTGTAGTCCCATTGAATGTAGCAGAAAAGGTGAATAGGCTGTATCACAGAACAGAAGCGTTATTTTCAGTTGACGTCTGTAGGTTTGTAGAGCCTGTCTGTGTCGAACTGTAAAGGAATTTTCTAAGTGGGAATAAAACACAAAACCAGTAGCGTAGCTCTCAGCAGGAAATGTCAGGACTGTGCATGCACAGGACTTCATGTGTGTGTGCTATGCAATGTATTTTTAGGTTTTAGAAGGGCTTTAAGTTTCAATTCAGATCTGTGGGGCTTCGGGTAATTTTTTTTTTCCAAAATAGAAGACAAAAACACTGTCATCAAAATAGCCCGCAGCAAACACATGGGTCATGAACAAGGAGTTAAAGGCAACTCAGACTTTCTGCCTGTGGAGTTGCTGGGTCAAGCAGGGGATAGCTCAAGCAACTTAGGAACAGCAGCTCTGGTCCTTGTAACTACTCTTAACAGTGAAGTATTGAAAAATTCTTTTAAAAGCCATTGATCATATTACTTTTAATTTTATTGTGAGTTAAATTTAATGCATCATTACTATAATCTAAATTCAGTTGTTAAACCATTATAGTACTTGGTGGATGTAGCAGGTTAGAATTGGAGTTACATTTTTATAGCTCTGACTGTGGTTGCAGTTACACTAGCCCCAAACATCTTATACTGATGTATAGCTTGTTTATCTTCCTTTGAGGTGAATAGGCTATGTAAGATCATGCACAGGAGCATAATACATCCACAACACAGACTGTTCTGCTTGAGCTATTCTTGTGAGAGCCAGCAACGCTTTTGTACCTGTGTAAGTCCATTGATGGGTATTCCTTAGAAATTTTGCTCTGCTTTGACCCAAAAGAATTTCTTTAATATTAATAAAATAAAGATTTCTCATCTTCATTTTCTCTTGTATTCTGAAGGGCAAGAGATCACACAAGAAGAGATATAATGGTGGATAAAAATAGGCTTTGAAGCTGTATTGAAAGAAGTAACTTCCTTCCTTTTATTTGTTTCTCAGCCTTCCTCGGGGGCATAGCACGGCGTAGGTATACTTCTGTATTCTCTGTACTTTAGCAGGCAAAGCTAATACAGGATGCAACCCACTGTATCAAACCAGCTCTTTCCATAACTCAGAGGGATTGCTCATCAATGGCAAGTGATATCGCATATGCAGACATGGCAATGCTACCAGGGGAAAGACCGCATGTTCCTTCTCAGACATCAGTTCCAGGTAAAACATTTAATCGGCTTTCTGGCGTACACTGTTTTCTCTCACGTGCGCTTTCTCTCTCTCTCTCTCTCATTTGAAAAATTGTCACTGGATATTACTAGAAGAGTGTTAGAAAAAGCTGCACGCAGAAGTCATGGGAAGGGTGAAAAGTTTCAAACGGTGGAAGAGATCCTCACAAGACAAAAATCAGCAAAGCTACTCCTTAAGCCAGTATCACTACAGAGTAGTGTCTCAGTTCTGGCCTCTTGTTTTAAGTAACAGAATGGGAAAGAAAAATTGTTCATTTTTTTAATAATGAGCGTCATCTTTTTTATATATGAACAACATGATCAAAAGCTGTTAGAATATGCTCCAACAATTATTATATCTATCCAAAAATCAGATCAATTCATTTTATGATGTCTTCATGGAAAATGGGTAGTAGAGTAACTAGTAAATCAGAAAACTAGTGGCAGTTGAAAGTGAAGGAAGTTCTGAATGACTGCTAAAACCCTCCTGCTCTTTCTCTTTAATTTTCCCACAAACATATTATCAATCTGTGGTCAATTCATGTATTTGTAACAAAAGACAAAGGATTAAGTCGATATTCAGAGTAAGGAGATGATTTAAAGCTTTTTTTTTTTTTTTAGGAAAAAAGATTTCCACTATTTGAAAAAAATGTAATTCATTCATGAAAGATTTTGTCAAAATTCTGGATCATAGCTAATATGAATGACAGCTTCTCACTATGAGCAAATAGGAAATGCTTGTGGTTGGAGTAAGGTTATATTTGCATGCTTTCAAGGTTGATTAGCAATTAATGTATTTAATTACTTAAGGAAACAACAGAGTGTAATGAGCATTTTTAGAAGATGTTTGACTTACAATGTAGATTAATAGTGATGATGGTGCTCTGAATTCATATACTTAAATGGCAGAATTTTTTAAATATATTTTTACAAGACCTGTATCTAAAAAATAAAAATTAGTTCACTTTATTATATATCTAACAGAAATTCTACCTTAGACTGTACGGTCATGCATCCATGGATGTTGTTTGTACTACTGTAACCTGTACAACACAAAGCACAGAGGGTTTGCCTAGAATTTTACCCAGGTTCTAAGGTAATATATTTTCAAAGGGAGACAGACATTAAATCTTGAAGACACGCAAAAATGTCCCTTGATCATGCTGTCTAAAGGAAAAGCTTGAATTTGAATAGGCCAGGCTTTAATTTCCAGAGAAAGTCCTCATTAACTTCCAGATGGTTCTAGTTAAACCTTTGTTGAGTAGATTTTAGCCACAGTAATCAAGTAATTTCTTGGCGTACTTTTGCCTTTAAATCTTTCACTCACTCTAACTTTCTGAAGAACTCCAGTTATTTTTGTGGAAGGTTTTCTGTTCATTCTCCAGTGTTTCCATCTCCTTTTAAAAATGCACTCAGTTATGCTCTCTTAGTTATACAGAGACAAAAATCTCTTAATCTTTCCGTCACTGTTTGTAACTCCCAGTATCACCTTCCCCACCCTTATGGCTGTCTTTATGTATTGTTTTGTTAACCTTTCTGTTATTTTCAGATTTTATTAGCACTTACTGTTCTACTTACTTTGACACAAACGGAAAAAGCGCAGAATAGTATTAAGCAATATTGGCCCTCATATCAGTATAGAACATGCTAGAAATATCTCCCCGATTACATTTATTTCTCTGACTTCATTGTTAACATATACTAACATGGGTTTTATTGCTATTAAAATAGGCAAGGACTTGAGCCATATTATCATGCTTTGAAAATTCAGATGACAGTTTCAGTTGCTTGTTCCTTCCTTGAAGATTTAATGCTTTGACTGAAATTCACACACACTGATCCAGGTCGGTGTTCTTTTATCACAATAAATTCTTGGAAAAGAGTCACTTTTACCATAGGAAGAATGGGAGAAAATGCAATTTTCTCACAAAATTAGTTCTGTAGTTTTTAAAGACTTGGTAGGATATTCAGGAAAACATCCTGAAATGTGACAGGCATGTTGAGCAGTGTTCATGAAGCAGACTTCTTCTCAGTGTAGGCATAGCAATCATTAGTGTTAAGGCTCCCCACTGCAAAGCGGCTCTTGCTGAGATGCCCTGCATTTCTTTACAGCTAATAGATGAGAGTCTGGGATTCTAGCATGGTGGGCTGTGAACTGTGCAAAGCAGCTGATAGGATAGAGCAAGATAGATGCAAGATGCTGCTCTGTTAGCCATTTCTGGGAGTTAGATACTTCCCTGCAAGCTAGAAGGACCTCTCTCCTACATGGACTGGGCTCAAGGCTGCTTTGTACAGGACAGCTTCTGCATACCAAACAAACATGCCCCACTCTACATGAAGAGATTTCAATACTTGCCCCAGTTTGGAGCAGAAATTTGAAGCTGATTCTCAAAGTGAGGGTCTCATCTTCAAGGTGTGGCAAGCATCACAAACTCAAGCTTTGGCACTACCCCGGCTCCGTTACACATTGAAATGGCTGCAGGAGGATGGCTAGAACCCACATCCCGCCTTTGCCGGGTTTTTTTGCAGGTCTTGCTCTTGTCCAGGCCAGGGATGTCTGATTTGCACAAAAAGCAGCAGCTTCAAGATGGGCGTGAGGGAAAGCACTGCATGGTTAAAACTCCTCTCACCACGGAGGAGGGACATCTGAGTTTAATCACCACTGCAAATTCAGCAGATGAATGCTCTGAGGGGCAGATTGCCAGACTTTAGGCAAGACTTCAAATCACTAGGCTATGGGAAAGTGGAACATGCCCACCTCCTCCTGGCTGCATTTTGTGCAAGTTTCAGACCATTAGATGCAATTTACTGGCATAGATACCACAAAACACAAGTAGGGGGCATAGCTAATTTGCTATGCTAAAGTATAGCTCCTGTCAAGATCTGATGCACATGAAAGGTAAACATGCAGGGAGCTGAACTTGTGCCAAGGTTCTCAAGAGGTTGAGTAGGTGTTTTAAATATGTAAAATCAGGATTTGAGAATGAAAGTCCCTTTACAGATCCTGTGCCCACATCTTTTTTTTTTTTTTTTTAGCTTTTCCTTATTTGCGAGAAAAGAATTTGGTTTGGTCAAATTATACAGAGTTTCCTGGAGTTCTTCAAACTACTGTTCTTATCTCAAGGTCTATTCAATGTATTTTATGAGGTTAAAGAAAAAGATATAAAAATCACCGGTGGTACAGCTGCAAAGAATCTGTAAGTTCGCAGTCTAACGATAAAGCAAGCTCACTCATGGAAAACTATTGGGATAAACTTGGTAGACAAGCTGTGTTAAATAATGTTGAACACATCATAGCAATTGAAAATGTCTGCACCTCTAAGTTTAGGAGGCTGAACCCAGAAAAGTGATTGAAACGGATTTGCTGTAATGCTCTTCCAACAGGAAGGTCAACGTCAGGTTGTTACACGATCAGTTGGCCTTCAGTTGTCAGTCAGGTTCAGCTCTGAATTACAAGGACAAGGTGATTCTTGGATGGTCTAGCAGAGCACGTTGAGGAGAGGTTAGTATCTCTGCACACACTTTGGTGGGCTGGCAGGTGCTATTACACTGCATATGCTTCAAAACAAGTGTTCAAAAGTAGAAAAGTGTTCCAAAAATTCAAGCAAGGATAAACACAGCCTAGAAATCCATTTTCTAATGAAAGACTCATACAGTTTTCACTTCCTAGTTTACTCAAGAATAATTTGATAGTCACCTGATTATGGGTCATAAATGGTTACACACAAGACCTTTCCTCTAGCAGAAAAAGAAACCAAGAAGAGTTCAACTCCATCATCAGACTAGCCTACAAGAAGTTGTAGGCTGCTATTAGTTGTCCCCTTAGCTGCTTGTTCTGCTCCTTAGCCTCCTTGACCCCTCCAAGGTCCTGACTGGGTCCACCTTCTGCTGGACCCTCTCCAGCTTCTCCAATCTCCCCTGAATGGGTTGTCCCACATCTGGACATAATACTCCAGGTGTGGCCACAGTGGCAGCAAGTGGAGCAGCACAGGAACTTCCCCTGCTCCGCAGGCCAGGGCTCTCCTAACACAGCCCTGTTGGGGGGTGATGACAAGGATGTACTGCAGGCTCACGCTCAACCTGATCGCAAGAGCCCAGCGGCTGTAAAGCCTGACTCTTTGGCATGAATGACCTGCCAGAAGCACTTTGTATCAGCACGTTCACCAAGTAGAAGCTTCCAGTAAATAGAGATGTCTTGCACTTGACAATTTGCATATAGAGATGAAGTGAAATTTCAGTTTTAGTAAGGGACAGAGATCTCCACCTAGTACCAGGGCTCCTTGTTGCTAAACTAGGCAAGGGTGTGTAAGCATCCGGCAAAATTCAGGTTACGTGGTGTTTTAAAACCTCTTGCTGACTTCTGAGGACTTCACATTCAAATGATCATGCACCAATACACACCGTAATAGAAGTAATCTTTTTTAAAAAATACTCAGTTTGCACAGACAATATTTCTTTTTCATACAGTCTGAGAGATATTCTTTAAAGGAATGGATCTTTATTTGAGAGAGAATGTTTAGTAATAGGAGATTTTCTAAAGTACATGTATTATTAGAAGTAGCTCCGTTTATAAGGCTAGTGCATTTAGAAGTTTAAAAGTCCTGTCTGTTCTTCTTTGAAAAATATTTGCGTTCTGAGACAAAAAACTTCTGTGAGCATTTCTTTTTGAGAACAATTACCTATCTCTAGAGTTAATATAATTTACAAATTTTCTGTAGTTCATTGAACTAATAAATTGTAATAAAGCAAAGAGTAAAGTGTATTAGATTGTGTTCCCGAAAGCACAGAACATCTTACCTGTGTGAATAAACCTTATTTGCCAATCAGGTTCACAGTGTTTTTCTTACTGCAAAACCTCTCCCACACTTCAGCAATTCTCTTACTAAATGCTACCTCATTTTAGCCTAATGAAACTCTCTCCTTCTGCCAAGTTTTTTCCCTGATCAGTGAGATTTTATACAACACAAATTGCTTGTTTCTAAAAGCCCAGGTGATCACAAACTAAGGCTGTAGCTCAGAAGCTTATTCTTGATTCAGGGTGATAAAATCTCACCAGTTATTGAAAGATCAGCCTCATCATCCTCTTTCATGGGCACCCCCTTTGCCGTGGGGAAAGAGCTTGCGTGCCCTTGCGAAGTTGAGAGCTATGCTGGTGGTGGCATATGCCTCCGGTAGGGTCTCCCAAGCCTGACAGGTCTCAACTGAAGGGTCAGACAAAGTGTGTCCACGGGCAGGATGGGCTCACTAGCCTTCGGTCCTAGGAGAAGGACAACTCTAACTCCAAACCCGGGCAGATGGAGAAAGATCAGCCTACTGCAGGTTCAAATATCTTCCATAAAACTAGCCAGTAGCTCTATAAAATACACTGCTAAAACCGGATTGAAAATGTGTTCAGAAAGAATCCCTGTGTATCTAACTCGCACCACGCTATTTTAATGGCTTTTTTGCTTTGTTCTGGTGCATCTGGGAAGAGATGTTGTCAACCGTCAGGTCCATTCTCTGCTATTACAGGTGCCACATAATAGCCTGGCATAAACGTTGACAGTCAGGAATGCTCCCAAGAATGCCCTTGCTGCAGAAGCATTTCTGTGAGTGGCAGTTTTCCCGTTGGGATCTCCCTGCTCCATGAAGCCATCAGGGCTCTGATGTTCCTTGGGCCCCTACGATACCTCCTGACATAACTTAGCAACAAATGGGATGTTTGCTATGGGTAGTACCCAGGTTTTACTCATCCTTCAGTCTGTCTGTCTGCCTCCCGGTCCAGCCACACAGGAGCCACAGGAGCTCAGTAGTTCAAGCAAAGATATGGAGGAGGCTTTTAGTTACTTCCTGACAGCAGCAGGAAATGATAAGTCATCATCTTGTCTACTGTTTCTTTAAAAAAAAAGCTGAACTAGCAGCTCTGGAAACACACGCCCCTTTTCATGCAGGCTCGGTCTTCTATGTAATTCTTTATTGTTTCTCTGCTTGTTGGCTTTCTCAACCACAAATGTCAGCATTTCCCTGCTCCTTACAGGAAACACCATCACATACGCTGAGCTGCGTGTGAAGCCGAAGCCCAAAGGGAGCAACAGATCAGAGACTTCTGCTTCTGGAGGTGCGCTGTTTTGTTTGGTTGTTGGTTACTAATTATAGATTTAGTCTTTCCTATTACCCAACAGTTAAATCTGTTATCAAGAGTCTTTACATACAATCTCACAATAAAGAACTGATACATCATTTCACACGTTTTTTTCGCTCGGTTCTCAGATTATACACTTTCCTTGTAAAGATAATATTGAAAGAGATTCTAAAAATGATTTTTAAAAATGCCTTTGTGCCCTACATTGGAAGGTTGGCAAAGGAAAGCAAGATCCCACATTTTTTTAGGAGCCCTCCTGTAAGTGTCTCTGCAATCGCAGGGACACGTTTGGCTTCGGAAGTAGTGTAATACTCAGCTCTCTGAACGCAGTTTGTGCGCTGATGGTTGCCACCCTCTCTGTACTGAAGGACACGTGCCAGACAAGGTCAGGCCCACAGAACTCCGTGAGCCGAAAGGGAACATTACAAAATACATCCCAGGCAGCCGGAGAATGGGGCAGTTGCTCATCTCAGTCAGATGAGGTCAGGAAAACAGCAGTTATGAAAGTGCAACTCTGTGGCTTGCGGAAATGTCACCTTGACCCCAAATTTCCTCTGGTCCTGCCTCTTCCTGAGTGTTTCACTCTTAAGAGCTGACGAATGCCAAACAGCTGGTGAGATGCTGGGTCAGATGTACTTCGCCGTGCTGCAGTATTAGTATGGTTATATAGTTGTCTCTTCTGTGCATTCAGGTGAGTTAGTTGTCAGCCACAACAGGCACGTCAACACAGGAGAGCACGGCCACGGCGGAGGAACACACCACAGACCATCCCTGATACTTTCCCTGAATCGCTCTGCAGCGTGTGGGTGGGTAGGTGAGAGGAGGTTGAAAAAAAAAAACAGCTTGAAAAAAAATAACTCAAAGGAAAAAGAGAGACTCCATAATGGAAGGATGGATTGAAAATCCCTTGTTCTACCTGACAAAATGGCCTTTCAATTTCACTTTCAGGCACACAAAATGAATGCAAATTTTTAATACATAAAATGGCCCCGCATACTTCAAACAGCAGACTGGCGGATGATTACTCTGTTGTTTCCATGTAAGAAACTGGCATACAGTGTAAATTTTAATAACACAAATGCCTTAAGCCACTCTTCTTCCTGCCTCCCTCCAGGCCGCCAACACAGGGGCTCAGCCTGGTTCTACCTGGCGCTGGTCCTGGGAGTCCTTGTGCTCGTCCTGCTAGGCATCACCGCTGTACTAGCCAAGCAATGTGAGTAGATCCCACTATCCACTTCACCTTTTCATTGCAGACATGGTCAAACCTCACAAGTAGAGTGGTGCCAAAAGAAAAAAATCCCTTACCATTGCATTAAAGGTGTCCAGTTTTACACAAATAAAAATAATTGTAGCTTTCCAAAGGGAACATTTGCTACCTGCCATTTAACATACATAATGCAGATGAAGGGGAGTTGCTAAAGTCTACCTCGTCATCAGGGATGCTGAAAGGCTGTAGAAGGAGATTTCAAATCATTAGGACAAACAAAACATTTGGCCTCCCTGACTTACAAGTTTAAAGTTGCATCCATGATGCTACTTCAAGACCATCTCACTTAATTACTTTGCAGGTTTCAAGAAATAAAATAAAAATCAGATTTCAGATAATTTTATTTAATCAGACTTCCTTGTACTAGTAATATCATAATTCACAGCATGCTTCAGTTATGCAAGAACTGTTCCAGAGGAGATATTAATTTCCTAAGAGAAAACAGTCTTTAAAAACTTCAGAAAAAGCATGTACCTCCCAACCCCTCCCTTAAATCTCACCAAAATATTGCCCAGCTATCAAAAAGGACAAACTTATTTTCTTTTCCTATGTGGTCCATACTAATTAGCAGCTACACCCTTTGCCAGACAGTTATACTCACTGAGTGTGCTCATAACTGACTGCGTACACCCCCCTCAATGTAGACACACATGCACACATGCACGCACGCACACACACACACGTGCACACACGTGCACACACACACATCTCCTCACACTCACAGTGTAACACTGGGTACAAACACTACATTTCCTTTGACCCTGTTGTTAACCATAATACTCTTCTTTTGTTGTTCAAGTTTTGAAGGGCAGAGCAGGAAAATCAGGAAGTTTGTCCCAGTATGATCTAAACAGCACTGGCAATCACATTTCTTCAGAGAAGGCTGTCTCGGCGGTGCTGCTGAAATGGCTCATGGAGGAACTGTGTGAAGATGGACAGGGTGAGGAAAGTTAGTTCTCTCACAGCATAGCGGATGTGTTGCATGCACACGTCGGTTTTCTCTGTTCCCATTTCTGTGACACCCTGCAGTTTATGGGAACTCACTGGTACCACCCAGGGAGCATGGTGTTCCTGCATAGAAGTGACCACAGGGTCTAAACTAACATTTTGATGACAATACCTTTGCTCCTCTTTCGGCATAAGGAGTTTCGGGTACCTTCTTTACATATCTTTCTGCCAGGAGCTGCTGTCACAAATTCCATATATAGTAGATCCTCCCCTTGTTCTGGAGAATGCTTTCTGGACAATAATTATTCTCTAAGAGCGGGAGGGAATTTAGCTTTCCTGCATTTTTTGCAAGGATCAGGCAGGGGAAGACCTTCCTGGTCTTTTTATTGTAGATCTATTATTTGTTGGAAAATACTAATGCTTTTCTAAGAACTGATTGTAATGATGTTGCTTAGAAACATGAGAGGAAGCCAAGACAGGAACTGTGGGGGAGACGTTCCTCCCAGATAGTCTCTGTGAAATGGGAAGTAGACCCGGGAATAGCAGTGTTACCCTTGTTTAACACAGTTCCTTCTCCAGCTCCATGGGCATGGTATGGATGTCATTTAGGGGCCTGTGCTTTCCGGTCACATCATCTTGTCGAATCCGCACACCCGACACCACGTCACATTGCATGGTGTCTCCTCACAGGGGCTGCATGTGGGAGGATGAAAAGCCTCTTTGCAGCCCTCTAGGTCCTCCCAGTGCTGTCCACCAGGCAGGTACACAGGGAGGTGGAAAGCCTCATGACGTGCAGAAGCGCATAGCACCACGGCAAGGGGTTGGGAAGCTGAGGAGTGGCACTGGAGCCTTCAAACCTCTCTCCACGCACAGCAAACCGTACTTGGGAGTGGGGACTGTTCGCTTTTGGGCCAGCCAGCCAGGGACATGAACATAAAATGCTACAAGGCACGAGCTAATAGTTCACACTCACCACCCACAGGAACATGTGAGCTGTGTCCCCCCGGGTGGCAACTACACAGGGGGAGGT
Source organism: Bucorvus abyssinicus (assembly GCA_009769605.1). Lineage (NCBI taxonomy): Eukaryota > Metazoa > Chordata > Aves > Bucerotiformes > Bucorvidae > Bucorvus > Bucorvus abyssinicus. The sequence continues at coordinate 73,227,742 of CM020025.1, forward strand.
GTTACTACTTCTCCGAGGAGGCTGTAAGCTGGAAGGACAGCCAGAGATACTGTGTGGCCAGGAAATCCCAGCTTCTTGTCATTGAGGATGAAACTGAGATGGTGAGTCTTGCAGCAGCCCTGAAGTTGTGCGACAGGCATCTGCCTTAGCGAGACGTTCCACCAAGTGAACGTGGCCCAGATGTCAGGTGTACGTGCAGGCAAGCCAGACCCCCATCAAGCGCAGAGCTACTGACTCCCCACAGACAGGAGCTTGTTTCGAGAGTGTCCCAGAGCAGAGCTGAAAAGGAGAAACACCAAGAGATCCGAGCATGGAAGCCAGAATAGTTTTGACTGGGAGGAGGAAATGCTGGGGACTTCCCACAGATTCCCATTACTTGGCTCTGGGAAGAGAGGTCTGATTCAGCCACCAAATGGAAATTCAAACAGCCAAACACTATTCGCATTTTCCTTTGGGAAAATCGGTAGCAAGTTATCACTGAATGGCTCTTCTGAGAAACTCATCGTTCCCTGAGGAACGGGTCTTTTACCTTAAAGACCAGGCTTTGCAACCTGGCTCATTAGGGTGAGGAGCATCACTGAGGTTTTTTTTGACAGCTGACAGAAAGCTAGTCAGCCTGAGCACCAGCCTGAATTGAAACTCTGTGGCTGGTCACACGTGTGTGGGCCATTGTAATGGGCAGCTTTGCCATGGCTGGATCCCTGCCCTTGCTCTCCACATGAGGGACTACATGAAAAGCTGTGCATGAGACAGGACAGTGACCTGAACACAGCAGAAAAGCTCTGCTCTTGGGTAACATGCTTCTACTTGTTCTACAGGAATTTATAGACCATAAAGAGAAAGATACCAAATATATCTGGATTGGGTCGAAGATTCAAAACATGAAGAAACAATGGAATTCATCTGAGGATCTGTGAGTAAAAGAAAAGAGGTGATGATTTGTGGGGGGAGGGTGTCTTCAGCAATAGCAAAGGTATGGTGCTCTGCATGGAAATACCACCTCTGAATCCAGGCTACTTTCCCACAGCACAGATCTAGTCCTGCAGCCTCAGGCACCTGTTCAGGGTCTATTTCACAGCCAGTTCCAGGTTAACTGGCTCCCGCTGGGCACCTTTGGAAACAGGTTTGTTTTCTGCCTGCAACACCAATCACAGTCACTGTTCATGTAGGTATTAATGCAGAGAGACATTAATACACGCTTCTCCCACTGAAATCGCTGTCAACAAACTCTCTCACTTTACAGACCATGTGTTGACCACCCCCACTGAATGTGATGCCTGTCAGCGTGAGCGCTGGGATCTGTGCAGCTGAAGGGTCCTTCCCCTCCCTCTAACCATTACAGTTCAGCATCATGGCTGCATGTGGAGGTTTTCTTATCCTTCTTACTCCAATGGTCCTAAGCATCCATCCCTCAGTAGCCAGCGGTCTCTGCTGTGGGTGCCCATCCCACCTACGCATGGCTGTTGAGGAACTGTGCTTCAGTGAGTTACGGAATGGGCGTCATCCAATCCCTTCGCTCAGGATATTATCAGTATTTTTATCCAGTAGTGAATTCAAAGCTGACAACTCATTGCATTCCTTTTGTTCTCTCACCAGGATAGATATAAATAGAATTGAGGCTGACAAGAACTGTGCTGTTTACAGAAGAAAAAATATGATCCAAGCAGATAACTGCCAGACTTTAAAGAAATGGATCTGTAAGAAGAATGCAACTTTGTTGGTGCTCTGAGCCAAATTGTTGGACAACAGGGAGAGCTTTTTGTCAGATGACCTGTTTTACTGAAGAAGCAACATGTGATCTAAATAATTTTATGAGACTTGCACAGAAGTTTGTGTTTTGCTGTTCTGTGCTCACTAAGACTTTGATGCAAACAAGGAACTCAGTTGTCAGGTGTCATGTGAAGGTCATGCAACAGGACTCCAAGTCAGCATGTGTGGATTTGGGGGTGCTGAGCCTTCCCTCGGACAGACGTTGGCACCAGCTGCCTCTAGGAAAGGCAGGGGAGAAGAGGTACTCGTGAGGATGAGCACTGTGCACATGAACTGCGTGACGTGCAGGAAAGATGCCATCTGCAGAGGCTGAAGAATGTGTTGGAGGTCACTGCTGTTGTACATATATCCCGGCCGAGCTGCTGAGCTGAGGCAGGTTTTATTTGGGTTTCAATATTTTAGTGTTTTCTGAAGTTTGTGGGTTTTTTCCTTATAGTCTAATCGTGATTTACAGAAGCCACTTGAGAGTTGGGAAAATGCGTTTATTAGTGTCTTGTTCACCGCTGACCGGCACAGCTACTGGGTATACAGGTACCAGTCCAAGTATGAAATGACTCATTACACTTGGGGCTAATAAGCTGACAGCTCCCATCTTCTGATGCTGAACCTTGGGAACTGAAAGCAAGCTCTTAACTAGGGAAGGGCCTTGGACCATAAGACAACATCACAGTGCAAAGAAATTAAGATGATAGCCTGCCTTTCCACCTATGTTTTGTCGCTTTACATTACAAATTCTTTAACGTGGAACCATAGATACTGTCTGGAAGGTATGATACTGAGGTACTGAAGCTAAAGGCTGGTGAAATTAATGCCTGTGGGTGCGCTCAGTAAATACACACTTGGGCATTCCAGTGTCATCTATGCAGGCTGTTTCTGCGTTAGCAAAAATGCTAAGAGCAGTCTGACTTAGTGCCTTTACTAGGTTCATGTATTTTCAAAAAATGAACAGATGTCATGACCTGATTAAGAAATCAGACATGTCATTCGTTTCAGGTTTTAAAAACACCTTAGTCTGTAGCTAGCATGTGTCTTTGAATACAGAGTGACCAAATGCAAGGCAAACGTTTGCACCATTGATGAGGTATTTCCAGTGACTTGTGACAGAGAGAAAAAAATAACATAGGGGACAATGGCAGTGGAGATGTAATAATAACGTTTTCCTCCTGTTTGCAAGTCATGTACCTCCTTTTGGGTATTGCCAGGGCCCTGAGGGCTCCAACAGGCCTTAAAGGTCCTCTGCAGCCTCTCCTCCCGAAACTCTCTGGGTCTTCAGCCACTGCTGGAGCTTTGTCAAAGACATACCTGCCTCCAGCCCTGCCTCATGTCCTGCATGCTGGATGGGACATCTGGGTCCTACCTACATGATAGGCTGGACAATTAAACTGGTGACTGAACCAATGTTTCCTTTGATTAAAGTATCAAACACTTCTGATGCAAAAGCTATTATTCAGAAAGCTCAAAAGTTAGTCCCCTTCCTAAACAGTGAATCTCTAGTCTCATATTCTTGGACTGTGAGGCAAAGCAGCTCAAGCACTCTCATACTTACGTACTGCTGACTTCCACAGGTATAAAATCGACTTGTCTGTGCTTACAGACAGGGTTGCTTAAGGATATTTTCATTTTACCCACCATTATTCAGTTTCAGGCAGGATTTCTTCAAATGCCCCTGAAGTTAACTCTACTATGTCAAGCCTTCCACAATAACAAGCTGAATTCTTCCCTCATTTCATAGAACTATGCAATAATTTATAGCAGAAGGAACCTTGAGACCCTTTCAGTCATGGGAAGATTCTGAATTCCCAAAGTTTTACTATAATTTGATGTACTTTTATGCTAGCCCTGTGGGGTTAGCTGGGTTGGGAGCAAAAAAAACCTCCAACAAAACCTAACATTAAAACCCAAGGTGCTACTCTAACAAAAAATGCCTGACTGGAATTAAAGTTCTCATTAGCAATGAGAGGGAGAAACAAGTCCAACGTAGCTTTTGAAATGTAAACCCTTTAGCTCATCTTTGCTATGATACACATAATTAAAGGCAGCTGCAGTTTATCAGGTACGTTGTCTCATATTTGCACTAGATGTCCAGTGCCCCTACGGAGGGCTGTAGTTAATGTCTAGCAACTTGCAACCAACAGATACGCTTGCACATGAGCTCTTGGTGTAAAGTACCACAGCTTTAGCGTGCACATGACTGCTGCTGTGGAACAAAACACTCATGAGCAATATGGTAACCCCAACAGATTGACACCTCTCCATCTACAGACACTGATGGGTAACACCTCACTTAATTATGGACAGACAGAGATGGGAGGAAGGCAGTAGGGGCGGGCGTGTGAGAGCTGAAAAGGTGTACAGATCTTCAGCAGAAAGAGACAGCAACCACATGGTGCAGTGTGCTGTTCCACAGGCACAGCGCGATAGCTCTTCAGAAGAACTCTGGAGCTACAGATTAAAAAGGGAACTGTACCTTCAGTGTGGCTCACTTCCTTTCAAACAAAAACCCAACGGATTTACCGTACAGAATGCAGCATCAGCAACTAAAGACTCATTTGAGAAACTGCTGTTATTCTCATGTTGAAAAAAAAAACAGAAGAAAATTCCCCAAACTCAGCGCAGCACATGTGGGGAAGAGAACTCGATTATTTATTCTAGACAGAGAAGCAAAGGCAAGGAAAGAGTCTGAAATGAGTAAGATACATCTATCTATATCTATAATACATCTATCTCTAGGTATCTCTAATATTATAGAGATATATATATTCCTCATTGAGACAACGTAACTTCAGGGTACTTAAACCTCACCCTTCTCCATGCTTTGGAGATGACTGCTGAGTTGCTTTTTTTATGACAGACGTTTCTCAAGCCATGCTGAATTTTACAAAAAAACATTAAACTCCTGAGCTGGCTTTTCTCAAATTGGTTGTGGTGTTTAGGTTTTAACACTACTCATAAAACATCTAGTATTTGAGCATTCTTGCTATTACTAATGTAATTAAACATGTTTTTGCAGTGCCTTACTGAAGCTTTTACCTACAATTTATGCAGTCACTAAATCTTGAGTAATTCCATTGATTTAAAAAAAAAGGCCATTGAAGTGAAGTATATCATCAAACCCCATTCCAAGTAAAGTGAGTTTGCATCCTGACAGACTTTGGATACTAAAGAAGATGCTAATTGTACCTCTTAATAGTCCCGATTACAAAAGAGCTCTCATAACCTCACAGTTTCTCCAAAACCTCCTTTAAGAACCAAAATTTCCCATTTTTGGGGTCTACTCATAGATGACGCTGATGGAAAAAAAAATAAAAGCAATGGTATCTTGTAGTTAAAGGAAACATTCAGGCAAATCATCTCATTAAGAAAGGCTAAGACACAACATGGTATAATGAATACTCCTTATCCCTTACAAATTCTACCAAATCTGTGAAATGTACCTCTAGTATGCCCCTAACACAAATATACTCTGGTATAGACTTGGTAAGAGAGGACTGCGGAAAATTCCCCGTTTGCCTCCAAAGTTACTGTACTGTATTTCACTATGCATACTTCATCATTTCCTAAAAAGCATTTCAGCATTTCGGTTAAATGCTTTTGTCTGACACATTTGGAAGTCTAGAAGTGTGTTAGAAGTGTTCTTTTTTGGATCAAATGTCTTGTCTCGTGTCAACCCCAACATTATGCTTAAAGATCTTTTTGTATTCAAAACCTGAAAATTTTATTTTGCTTCAGTCTGGCGATTTTTTTTTTCTCCCCAAATGGTGCCTGAGCTGAAAAATACTTTTAATGGCACAATATTAAGACACAAGCCACTGTAATTCAGGGGCTCTGAAAGATATTTATTGAGTATCTTTACAGGACTATTGCACATTGCATATCCTTCAGAGCTAGTTAATTTAAAGACACTGAAGAGTAACGCCTCCCCCAACCAGTTACATATAAATTAATACATAGATTATTAGGCTATTCATACTGTAGGGTCCTATTACTGTGCCTATAAAGAATACAAGCAATTTTTTAAAAGTGTATTTCAGCAAAATTAGTTATCATATATAAACATAGTTGTTAAAATTTGTTAACAATATCCACACTGCACAGTCCTGTTACAGTAGAGTCCTATTGTCACAGAAAATAATGATGCCACAAACAAGACACTGAACAAAACTAGACAGCAATTAAATTTGCATTAAAACACAGTGAAGGCAAAAATAATTACAAATAGGACAAAAAACCTCAATGAACCAACAACACTCCAAAAAAACCTGTCAAATATGGTGCAATTCTACACAATTATCTCCCCTTCTCTGAAACTACGGTGCACTCTAGTGGCTACTCCAAAAATGGCTCTACTTGCTCCTCTAAGAAGTCCCATCCAAGAAGTCTTGAAGTTCCTTCAAGAGTCCATATGCTTTTCTATAGCACCCAGACCACAAGAAAACCAATTTTCCAGATTTTATTCCAAGCATGGAAGTTTTTGCCCTGCTATAAACACCAACTTCCCATTATTCCTTCCCTAGAAATCTGATAGGAATAGTCCTGCCAGGAAAACAAACTGCTTTGCTTCCTTTGGTTCAAATGGCACTTTTAATCTTCAGGTTACCGGCTAGACACGAGTGGACCAGTAACAGTAATTTAATAGTAAGACCAGTTGTTCTCTGGATACCCAGATCCCTGAGCTGGAAGACAGGAATGGGGAGCAGAATAAGGCCCCCATAATCCAAGCAGAAATGGTCAGTGACCTGTTCTATCACTTAGACGCACACAAGTCTATGGGGCAGGATGGGATCCAGCCAAAGGTAGTGAGGGAGTTGCTGGAAGTGCTCACCAAGCCACTTCCCGTTGTTTATCAGCAGTCCTGGCTGAGGAGGTCCCAGCTGACTGGAGGTTAGCAAATGTTACACCCATCCACAGGAAGGGACAGAAGGAGGACCCAGGGAACTACAGGCCTGTCAGTGCGACCACGGTGCCAGGGAAGGTTATGGAGCAGATCATCTTGAGTGCCATCACACAGCACATACAGGACTACCAGGTGTTCAGGCCCAGTCAGGATGGGTTTATGAAAGACAGGTCCTGCTTGACTAACCTGATCTCCTTCTAAGACAAGGTGACTGTCTTAGAAGATGAGGGAAAGGCTGTGGATGTCATCTACTTCGACTGTAGTAAAGCCTTTGACACCGTTTCCCACAGGGATCTGGACAGGCTGGATCAATGGGCTGAGGCCAATGGTATGAAGTTCAACAACACCAACCGCTGGTTCCTGCACTTGGGCCACAACAACCCCCTGCAACGCTAGAGGCGTGGGGAGGAGTGGCTGGAAAGCTGCCCAGCGGAAAAGACCTGGGGGTGTTGGTCAGCAGCCGGCTGAATATGAGCCAGCAGTGTGCCCAGGTGGCCAAGAAGGCCAGCAGCATCCTGGCTTGTATCAGCTATAGTGTGGCCAGCAGCATCAGGGAAGTGATCGTCCCCCTGTACTTGGCAGTGGTGAGGCTGCACCTCAAATACTGTCTTCAGTTTTGGGCCTCTCACTACAAGGACATTGAGGTGCTAGAGCACCTCCAAAGAAGGGCAATGAAGCTGGTGAAGGGTTTAGAGCACAAGTCCTATGAGGAGCAGCTGAGGGAACTGGGGTTGTTTAGCCTGGGGAAAAGGAGACTCAGGGGAGACCTTATCACCCTCTACAACTACCTGAAAGGAGGTTGTAGTGAAGTGGGGGTCAGTCTGCTCTCCCAAGTAACAAGTGATCATACGAGAGGAAATGGCCTCAAGGGGAGGTTTAGGCTGGATATTAGGAAAAAATTCTTTACAGAGAGGGTTGTGAAGCGCTGGAACAGGCTGCCCAGGGAGGTGGTGGAGTCACCATCCCTGGAGGTATTTAAAGGACGTGTAGATGTGGTGCTGAGGGACATGGTTTAGTGGTGACCTGGCAGTGCTGGGTTAATGGTTGGACTTGATGATCTTAAAGGTTTTTTCCACACTAAATGTTTCTATGATTCTGTGACAGAGTTCAGCAGGATTGTGCCCTAATTCTGTTCAGGCTCACGGCAATTCAACAGCACTGGGTGCTGCTGCTGAAAATGACATGCAACAGAGGAGAACACTGATTGTCCATCCAGAAATGTACCACTTGCTCAGAAGCCTCATGCTCTGACAGGCACAGGACATGAGAAAACCACGGAGAAGCATCCTTTGCTATTAATTCTCATCTTCTTTACTCATGATTTTGCCTATTCGCACTGAGGACTATTTCTAACTACAACATTAATGCCTGAAGCTTCATTATTACTTTTTCAGTTCAAACTCTTTTTTCCCATCAGTGCAGACTGATCAGGTAAATAAATTATCTATTCGGACTTTTGTTTTGCTAAGGTAAGTGCTGAGAGAAGGAGAACTTCAGGTGCAGTGCAACTATATAAATCCAAATGATAATACTGTCACGCTAATTTAACAAGATTAATGTAAAATAACATCAAGAAAACATTGAATACAATGCAGAGTCACACAAGATGCACCCCATCAAACCAGGGGAGCGAAACCTGCAATGATCCTGTCTAAAATAACAGTGCTCATTTCTGCATGACCCTGTATCTGAGAGGCGCTGGCAGACCTTCAGGCAGACCCACTTCTCAACCCATTCCTCCTCACAGAGCTTGGCTAAGGGAAAAGTAGAACAAATACCTCCAACCACACACCAAAAAGAAAAAGGAAGAGCAGCTGCTTAGGATACTACAAGAGAAAAGTTAATGGAAGAATGATACAACAAAAAGAAACTATTCTGAGCAGTAGCTAGAAAAATGGGACAAGGAGATGACATCTTCATAAGGATGCTGAAGCAAGCCGTTTAAATGGTCTCTTTAAAAAACAGAGGCTTCCTCCACAGGTGGAGAATCCTGGCTACCAGAAAAGTCATTCATTTCCAGGCAGGAGCTGAGACACGTTGCCAGGTCCCAGAGTACAGACATAGCCTATGCAGACATTAGATCAGAGTGCTAAGTGTCAGAGGTGGCAGCTTCGTCCCCCTCTATTGCGCTAAGCTAATATTCAAGCTACAGACCCACTTCCTGGTTAAGTAACATCCAGAGGCCGAGACTCCTTTTGACTCAAGGTAGGCACAGTTTCCAGAGCCTTTTACTTCAATCCTGTAAGGGAGAGCGAAAGACACAATTACTTTGACGCCCACAATCAAATAATGCAACAGAGCAAAGGGAACTACAGGGATCACAGGTTCTCTTTGAATAAAGCCTGATTTACCACAGGCAAGGGATCGCAGGACGATGATAGGTTGTGCCTTGAAGAGACCACCACAAAGATTGCCTTTTTTTAACGGGACCTGGCCCCCGGAACCCCAGAATACAAAATGTAGGAATTGCGGTACTCCTGCATCTTGTCTGGTGGTCATTTAACGTGAAATACGTCCTTAGAGCAGAGACTGGAAATCAGATTTGCCCTTCTTAAGGACACTGCGCTATCACGACTGGCTCCACCTTTGACTTGCACATCCTTCTGTATGGCTAAAATGGTCCTGCAGAAGCTGTGAAACAAATGCCTCTCTCATTTCGCTCTTCCTCTGAATCAAACATGGCACTATGGTTAAGGGGGTGGAGGAAAATATGAAGCGAACTTCAGTTTCCACACCATAGGTGTTCCCACGTAAGAGGTAAGGGTCTCCACCAACTGTTTTCAAAGTGTTACAGTGTTCCCTGGACAGGCCAACCAAACTAGCATGGACTCTGGAAAGCCAAGGGACAAATCCCTACCAGTGTGAACAGGATCGTAACAGCAACTGAGCTTAGACATCAAGGTCTAAAGGCCCTTCTAAAGGCAGGAGGGGCAGTCTGAGGCAGGCACGGAGGCAGAAGTCTAAGAATGTGAAGAACTTTGTCACTGAAAATTAAAGCATCGGTGGGTGTATGTATCGCAGACGGGGGATAAGCAGGAATGGGAAGGACTGCTGCAATTTTCAGCTTCAGATGCCTACGTGCTGCTCATATCTCACATTAAATGCATAAGATCTTTATCAGATCAAGTCCTCAGGTCTTGGGGGTGAACTGAATATTGTCACACACCACTGGTAATGTCAAAAATTTAAATATATTTAAATTTTAACTTAAATTTAGTATTTAAAATTTCCACTTTTTAAGTTACTTTCAGACTTGTGAAATCTCAGTGCTTATTTCTGTCACTGGTAATTCTACGCACTCCTGCCAGCAGCTTCCCCAGAACGAGAAGCAGCAGCCTCTGAGAAGATGGGACAGCCATCAGTGGGAGGAACAAACCACCGTACACCTGACGCCAGTGGGATAGAACACAGGGCTATGACCACAGAGCAGCTCGTGCAACATAAATTCACGGCTTCACCTTTCCCTCCATCAGCCTGTTTTTGTGGGCACATTTTATGAGAAGTAGGAAAACATCTCTTAGAAGCCTACCAACTACCTTTGCTATAAACCTCATGCAGCCTGCACACAGGTTTGCACTTCTGCAAAATATATTCTATCATGACAAATTTGTGTTACCATAATCTCCCATTCCTTCCCCTACTGCTTTGGTGTCTTGGTGGTCTCTTGGTGTAACTTTCACGTCGCTATACAGTCTATCACTTTGAGCTCCCGTCTCATGTTGCATCTGAGCCTGGCAGCACAAAGGTAACTCCTAACTTTCATCCATGACGGTTTTAACAATGCTATGTGAAATCTTGTGTTCCATGCTCTCTCCACAGTCATCCCTTCAACATCACTACAGAAACTTTTTTCAAGTCACTGCCTACATCTGTATTAGTTATCCTTTCTTACTCCCCTATAATCTAGTAAAACCAGCAAAACTCCTCAACATTGACTTACAGTGTATTGTCTAATGCTTTCCCATTTACCCAAAAGAACTCTTCATTTCTTTTATAGAGTCCAATCCACGGGTCTTGCTTTGTTATCTTCACCATAAAACTCTGTAGGAATAAACCCATATGAGAAAAACAGTTTTGCAGGTTCAGGTCAGTTATCACAATACACAGTCTTTGATCCAGGGCTAGAAAGCAAAACAGTGATCTTGCCTTTCTCCCAGAAGAAAAAAAATATTAAAAATTAAACCTGGAGTACTGCAGCATCTGCAAAGGAACTTACAACTCGATCAGAAACCAAATGGATTAACTTTGAGACAGGATCCCTGCAGCACTCAGATACACTACTGAATATTAACAACTGCTATGGAACTGCAAATGCATCACTTCACTGTCTCTCCACTAGAAAGTCTTCAAAGAATGATGAGTTCATTTGCAGCTAATGCATTTCTTCATCGCTGATATGCCTTCATCATGTTGTGTTTTTGTGACATCTGCACCCAGTACGCCCATTATACTGGTGTCTGTGATAGGGTTGTCTGACCTAGAGAAAGGCTGTTTTAAAATATCGAGGTCTGCTATCAAGGTCCTTAACACATATGGAAGAATATACTCTCCTAGGTCTTTGTGTGAGGTGGAATCTTTCCTAACGTTGTAGTATAATACAGAAAATGATGTGCCAAGCTGTGGTTAGGGTAACTTACCTTCTAACTCCAAAGGTCAAGACTAACATATCTACCAAGTTGATCATCACTAACCTATCTTGCTGAGAAAATTTGTCTAATTAAAGATAAATGAGTTGCAACAGTGTCTACCCTGATAGTTGCCTTCAAAGTGAGTATTTATAGCTGTGAGCACCACCAAATTTAACTCAGATAAGCCTGCAGGCATTTTCTAAAATACCTGCTAAAACTGATGTTCGCTGTTTGCAGGGAGAGGAGGCACGCAGCTTTCTGCAAGCTGTGACTCGTTGCAGTCTTTGCATCAGCTTTCAAAACATTCAAAAGAAGCTGGAAGAACACAGTGGCTCACTGCGCAGCTCCCCAGAAGTGAGACGGGGTGAAACCAGGACCTTCCTTTTGTTCCCTTACCAATTCCTGATGATTTTCGATCACCAGGAGGGAAGCATTGTGTGAAGAGCAGAGGCTCTGACTGGAGTTCCAGCTCGCTTCGCTCTCCGAGAGGTAGTAGCATTTCCTCTGGAAATACAGCCAACCTGATGGACAGAGCTCCAGGGAAGGACAGACAGGAAAATCTTTGGCCGAAGAATGGTTTACTGTGAAAAGACAAAAAACAATCTACCTATGTCTTCCAACCAGAAAAGGTTCCTGGAGCTTTTTAGTTTGCTATCTGACTGCATCATCTAAGATCACCTAAGTCTAACCGTAGCGTTATTACTTCCACCTAGCAGAAACAATTATTGTAAACGAATTCTATACCCTGGCTCCTGCCCCGTTACGGTTGCTGACGCATCTTTAAAGCGATGATCGGGGCAGGTTGGTAGAAGCAGCTGAGAAGGTGATAATAACCTATCCCCTGGGGACTCTTCTACAACATAAATATTTCTGACAACGATAGTTTTTGCAAGTGTTGCTTCCTTGCAGCTGAATTAATAGCTTTGGTTATTACAGTGTCATTTTTTGGCAGACTACAGAGTAGTCGCAAGGAACAACATTCCATTTGTTATTTGTTTTCCTGGATTAAGACCAACAGTGATGCTATAAACTTGAATGACAGAAGTACGCTAAGACTAAACTGAGCACTCCCTAACGCCACTGCAACTAGTAATTTCTCCAGCACTTGACCACAATTTTAAACAGTAGGTCTTGAGACATCTATTTTACTTTGAGATAAGGTAACTTCTGAATAAACCTTTAAAGGTTTTGAGGGACTTCTGACAACCTAAAAGGCTGGTAATTTCTAAGGCTAATTATATTTTCTTTTTAAATGATTTATGCACTTACCAAACTGAATACACAAAATCAAAATGACAGCGGCAGTAAGGACTCCAGATACACCTCGCCATAACCAGATATTTGAGAAGAGACCTGGAAAAAGAAATGTCAGGAATTTAAAAAAAAACACCACAACCAGCTGACAGGCGAGTAGAGCCCAGAAACCATAAAGCTGTTCCAAAAAAAAGTCCCTCTCCGTGGAGAGCAGGCTAGGAGCAGAGCTGAACACTAGGAAGTGTGTGACATTTAGCTTGTCATCACAAAACTACTTAGCTAACAAGAACTCTGAATTGCTCTGAATTTTAATTACATCATCCAGAATTTAACCTAATAGTGACGTAGTTCCTGACACTCCAATGTGATTGAAAAAGAAACAAGTATGGAAAAAATGAGGGTGGCCAGTAAGTTTCAGGTTGGCTTGATGCCTAAATAAGGCATTGATAAAAAAGTCATCAGCTCTGCAGCCCTAAACTTCTCCGGAGGAACATCCAGCCTTATTCCACAGTGACAGCTTTTCACAGTCCCCTTCTCTTCCCATCTTCTTTCTAGAAGCCAGCAGTGAGCTGGGTTTGGAGGTGGGAAAGACCAACCAAGTTGCCATCTCAGTGTCTCCTGTCCAACTTTGCAGGCAGGAGCAGGGGATCCAGCCCCCTGAAAGGCTGCAGAGGGACGGCACCCTCTCACCGGTGGTCACACTGTCGCCAGCACAGGGGTCTGCCCGGACACCCAGGCGGGGTTATCTAGCCTTCGGGCACAAGGTGAGCCCCTCAGGATGCTGGCAGGGGGCTCATTCCCCGCCGGCCCCACGCAGACCACGGGCTGCCCAGCACCTCCGGGCATTTCTCGGGCGGGTCCGGCCGCCCGGAGCCAGGCATCGTCCGCCTGCCCGCCAGCCCAGCGCTGCCCCGGGTGGCCGGCATCCCTCGACGGCGGGACCTCCACCGGAACGGCCCCTCCACGCCGGGCGGGCACCCGGACGCCTGTCCCGACCCGGGGGGGTTTCCCGCTGCCCGGCGGCTCCCGAGACGCCACAGGGCAGCAGCCGCCGCGCCCAACCCACGGCTCCGCTCCCGGGCGGAGCGGGCGGAGCGGGCGGCCTCCCTGCCCCGGCGCCTGCACGGTCACTCTCCGGCCGACGGAGCGCCCGTTGTCGACCCCTCTCTCCATCGGGATCTCCTGACTCCCCGCTCGGCTGCGGACACGGGACACCCCGCGGCGTGTGTCGTCCCCGCCGCCCCGGCCCCTCTCCCTTCGCCCCTCACCTTTTCGGGATCCCGTCCCCCGCTCCGGGGAGCCGCTGCGCTCGCCACCGCCGCCCCCTCGGTGTCCCATGAACGCGGAGCGGCTGCCCGCCGGGTGGCAAGATCACGGGGCCGGAACTGCCGGAGCGACCGGCCTGGGGGGTGGGGGCAGGCGGGGGCCGGCGAGCGGGATCCGCTTCCCCCGGCCCCGGCTCGGGCAGCGGCGGCGGGGCGCGGGGTGAGGGGAGGGCGGGGGGCGCGGGGAGGGTCCGGCGCCCCGGGAGCATCGTGACGTTACGGGGGCTGGGTGCCAAGGGCAGCGCTTGGCCATGGGAAAAGGAATTGGGAAGCGAGGGGAAGCAGAAGTTGGAGCGTTGCTCATGCGGCGGGGCCACTCGTGTCGGGAGGGCTGCGCAGTACGGACATTTAACTGCCGCCTAAGCACTAACGGGGTACTCACACCGGGTCGTGGCTGTGCGGCATGTTCAAACAGCGGGAGGGACACGGCTCTGCATGTCAACGTGAGGGCTCGGTGCGGGGCTGGTGAGGAATTCGGTGACGGTTTATCCACAACAGGCTAAACCCCTACACAGGAAAGCATGAGAGTGGAGGGTCACGCTTGATGCTCTCATCGCAGTCTGCGATTACTTTGTCAAGGATTTTGAGCAGTAATTGGGTACTGAAAATTATCACCAGGTGTTTATATTTACAGGTAAGAAAGAGACATACAAACTTTATACTTCCATAAATGCAAATTTTCTTACCATTTTTTTTAGCCGTTGTCAGCAGCAGATGCTGATTTAAGCAAGGGACTGGGAGAGCTGGACAGGCCAGCATGCCTGGGATGACACTCTGAGAAGAAACAGAAAGGCAAAAGGATAAAGAAGAACCCAAAAAACATATGCAAACAAGGCTTAAAGCACAGTGTCTTCAGGGAAGTTAGGGAACTGAAGATTCCTAGGAGAGGGAGAATGGGAGAGGGAAAAGTCGGCAGGTCCAGAGAGCACGAGCTGTAGACACTTAAGAGGTTTTGTGAGACCTGAGTCCCGAGGGGCAGAGAATGAGAATGAGTCATGGAATTGGGGCAGCAGGGTGGTTCCATACCTGTTTCATGCAGAGCAGATTTTGCATACAAGGAGACAGTGGAATATGAGTGTATTCACAGCTGGTATTCTAAGAACAGGCTATTCAGCATTTCTTCCCTCTGGAGAAGTGGCTCACTCTTTTGCCAATCAGTCCTGCCTGTCACTGAGGCAAAAAGCAACTTACTGTGGGTGATGACTGCAGGGCATTCTTGGGTCCTCTTTTTGCACTTACTCACCCACTAACACAGAGGACACTTGACAGTGGCAGGCCATTCTCCAGGCTGACAAAAAAGAACCCATAACACTATCAGTTGTGAATCATCTGATGCTCCAAAACCACTATAGTTAATTAACCCCGAGACACTGGACCTTTACTTTCCCGGATCAGAAGGCTAAGACACCTCCAGACTGAAGAGTAAGCAGCCTGCTGCTGTTACCAAGGACATGTGCTTTGGCAGGCTCCCACCACCTCAGCTTCACGCTGCAGCCGGAGGGGCCTGCTGCTGAACTACCAATAGACTGGTTGAGCATTTGCAGCAAGTTTTCAGGCTGATCTTGGAGGAGGAGAATTCATCCTCGTACCCAAGCAGAATGCAGCATACAGACTGAGGGCAAAAGGGACGCTGTCCCATGCACGCTTAGCTGCTGGCTATCGTTTCTTGTGCCTTACCGGCTTGAGGCATATGGGCTTCTGCGAAGGTAAGTCTGCAGATTCCTCTGCATGGGTAACTCCCACGGACATCTCTGGAGGCTGTTGGGGTGTCAAGGGCAGCTGTTCAGTAAAGGAAATGTTTATTTTTGCAGGAAACAAGTCTCCATAAGGCACTGCAAGGGCCATGTTTTGTGGTTGTTTTTTTTTAATATGCATATTTGGTTTAATTGAAAAAAAGATAGGAATTCCTTAAAGGAGCAAAGGACAACAATACCCTCCAAACTAAATGACTGAAAAATAACTTTTAAATATTGCCATGATATAGGGAGAGACTGCAAACATTCTAAGTAAAAAGCATGGCATTTTACAGAATATATTGTTTTCTCTGAAAAAAATTTGCCTCTGAATACTAGAAGTCTCATGGGACTGACTCAAAAAGTTACAGCTGGATTCTGTGATGCCACCTCTTGCTTGCTGCTACCACAAATAATCTTTGATTATCTTTTGTCACCCACCACAAGTGCTACCTCTAATTTTTCTGAAGAATTGCATTCAAGTTATGCAAGGAGAAATCACTGCATGTCAGAAATTTAGAGGCAGAGTATACACATAGGAAACATCTGCTGTGGTCACAGCGGCGTACTGCAGGGTTGACCAAGTTTGGCTGCCACTAAACAGTTCCCACACTAGTAGCAGTCTCGCTGTGATTGCGCAGACTGAGGTGGACTAATTTCCGCTGCTCTTGGTTGACTTTGTCAGTTCATCTCTATCTCCCTCCTCAGTAAATGAAACGACTATCAGTGAGTTCAAAATCTTTAGTCAGGTCTTGAGGCACCCCAGACAAGACACTGACTTCTGATATTTTGACACTGATATTTTGGGGTGCTTTGGAACTCTTGTGAAGTCAAATATATCAGACAAGTGTTAGTTTCTTAAGGCCCCACTGAACTGGGCCCGTCCATTTATTAGAAAAGGAGCTGAAGTAATGTTCTGTTTCGTTTTCTGTTTCTTAAAGCTAGTAACCCTCCACCGATCCATGGATAAGTACTTCTTACTCAGCAAAAAGCACGGCTTACTTGTAGTGTCTCAGCTGTACTCCCCAAAGCCTCCTGACCTCAGTATGCCTCCGTACCACAGGAATCCTGCCAGTAAATAAGAAGCAGGAAGGTCCTGATAGATTTGCTTTTTGTGTTCTATCCCTGAAGTTTATTTTTCATTAGTCCTGTGTTCAGCTGAACAAAAATACGTTTCTTTTTTAATAGTTATTATTCTAGTGCCTATTACTTTTTGAGGTGATATATTTTCAGGATGATATTTAGAGGTTCCTGCGATTCCCAAAGTGAAATTGTTAGACTGGAAAGACACGTGCATTTGCTCATCTTTAAGTTGCAAGCATTTCAGTTGTTTAACATGAAACTAGTCAGATAAGTGAAAATAATATGGGAAGTATCTAGGTTTTAGACAATAAAATGCAAGAAAAAGACGAAGAATGAATGTAGCGGAAATAATGTTGAGCAGCTAGCTTATGGGACATCATATGGGCTTAGTAGTTTTGAACATTAAAAAAGTCTCCTTTAGAAGGCATTTAACAGAGGTATTAGCAGAATGTATTTACTGCAGAAGTAAAGTTAGTATTTGAGAAGGACTAAGCATTTTATGAAGTGCCGGGTTGAGATTGCAGCATATATCAGTCAACTAGGTCTTTTACACACAAAAAAACCCCAACAACCCTCAGTCCTTCCGCTACAAAAGTCTTGCAAAACAGTATTTTGGAATGTTTTGGAATAGGAGGCACGAGAGAAAGGAATCCAGCTACATTATCAGCTACGTTTGTGTTTTTGGTGAGGCTAGTACTCACTAGGATCGTTATTTACTTTCTTATAGCACTTGTGCATCGTTATTATGCAGTAGAAGACATAGCCCCTATCTTTAAGAACTGATGGTCCTAACACTGCAAATGACCTGGGCGAGGATAGGAATAAGTAGGAAGGGCTAGAGTACCGAAGAGAAAGCACCACAGCATTATAACAACATGAAAACAATTAACACTGGTAAGCTGAATAGAAACAGATAAAAATATAAAATAGGCATGACAGGGAGATGAGGGTGGAAACCTCGGATGATGTAAAGAAGGTTATTTGGCTTTATCTACAGAACCTGATGGTCTGGCCATCAATAACGATTAGTAGCTGTATTTCCTGTAAATGTTATCTTCCCGGAAAGTACCAAATTTCTTTATATACATAGTATGGGATTCACCATAGAGCAAACATCACGTTCAACACCTTGGAAAGTCACTCACCATTTGAAGCTTTTGCAGCTACAAACCAAGCAAGGTTCCAAAAAACTCCAGTGGTAGATTTTTGGCCGTTGAGTTTAGTGTCATCGTGGTCCCTGTACAGGTACCAGGCATCAGGAGTCTTTCACCAAAATGTCTGCAGGCTGTGCATCTGCACCAGGAAGCTCTTAGAGGCTACAACTGAAACGTGACCATGCAGCTACATCATCAGCCAGAGACCTCTATTGCTTCTACTGATAGGTCCATTCTCAACCGAAGAGGAGAAGAGAGAAGCATGTGCAGTGATCACCTGGGAGTTTTGAGTCATCCTGACGTGGGCTTGACACAGCTGCTGGACTCAGTTTCCTGCTCAGCATCCTGTGCAGTTGTCTCATGGCTGCAGCTGGTGGAGGTGAGCGCCTTCTGTCAATGGCACCAGTAACGTTTGGACTGCTCAAAAAGGTTTATTTTCCTAATCTGTATCAGTTTAACAGCTTTTTCTCCCCAGCATTGCCTGCTGTATTGCTGAAGGTACTGTAGCAAGAAGCACTGTCCTCCCTGGTGGACCAAAGCAAGAGAAGGGTGTTGTACGAGACGTGCAGTAAGAGACCTGCATGGGGTAACGGTTCTGCAGAAGTAAAAAGGGTCTGAAAAAGTGAAACAACCTTATTTATGTGCACAGAGTGTTTATATATAATGAAAATCTATCCAATTCCATAAACACTTAAAAAAAAAAAAAAAAAAAAGACAGCCTGTCTTCTCTGGTTCTTTTTTTTTTTCTTTTTTTTTTTTTTGACCTGTGAATCATCCTTCATTAACAACTTGCTGATAAAAGCTGTTTAAGAGCCAATTGCTGTTACTTAGGAAAATTTCTGTAGAGCTTGGTGGGAAGGGCTGGAGTAAATCAGAAGGAAAAATGGAAGAGGAAGGGAAGAGAGGGTTAGTACCCTTAGCATACTGTGACTCCTGGATTTGTACAGCCAGTTCAGTGTACTTTGAGATAAACAACTGGAACCTCTGAGTTCTTCAGGGTCTCATGTCGTGAAACTCTAGAGGAAAAGATACTGTGTAATTGGGCACATGAACTGCAAGGAGCTCCCATTTCAGGGCAAGCACTAGGAGAAAGATGAAGGTGCCGCTGCCCAGCATTAGAAATTTTCTGGTAGAAGAGGAAAAAATAGAAGAAACTGTGTTGTTGAAAAGAAAAAAGTAGAAGCTCCGAAGTAGCTGAAAAATCACAAAAGCTCTAATAAATCTCATGCATAATTTTCTTAGGCTGTCCTCTGCTGCAGCCTGTTGGAGAAGAGCAGGAATTTATGGTCTGTTTGCACAGAAATTCTTTGGATAAGTACACTTGGTTTTACCTGTGTTTCTAGTCAATATTTTATTTTTTTTTTCCTTAAGTCCTGAATTCCTCTAGATTTTTGTGGTTATTTAGTGAATGATAGTGAATAACATTAATTTTAGAATGTGTCTGTCTCCTAAAGACCAGCCCTGAAAACTACTTTCACGCAAGGTGCACAGAGTTGGTGGCCACAAATGATTGACTGTGACTGGAGTGTGCTATAGCAGCTGCTGAGAGAGATTTGCTGAAATGCTGGCACCACTCAGTAGCATGCAGATGTGCTGTGTGGAGAAGAGCTTATTCGTAGATCACTTGGTTAGATATCAGGAAAAATTTCTTTACACGGGGGGTTGTGAAGCACTGGAACAGGCTGCCCAGCGAGGTGGTGGAGTCCCCATCCCTGGAGGTGTTTAAGAGAGGTGTAGATGTGATGCTGAGGGACATGGTTTAGGGGCCCTGGCAGTGCAGGGTGAATGGGTGGACTTGATGATCGGAAAGGTCTCTTCCCACCAGATGATTCTGTGATTCTATAACAGATATTTGAAACATCTTAGATCAGTAGGCAAAAGCAATTTGAACAGGTCTGTGGTGTTTCCTTGACTAATTATCCTACTCACAGAGCTGGTACTTTATTTGTTATGTACTCTAAGTACTGACATACCTATTTTTTTTCAGTAGTTATTTATTGTTTAGCTCCTGTAATACCTGATAGTGCGTATACAAATGTAAAATGGAGGACTCAAAGCAGTCCTGACTAGGCACAAATGAACATGATACAGCTGGATTGGTTTGGTTTAAAAAAGATAGCCCATACCTGAGGTAAAATGTTTTCCTAACCTACGTCTCTGGTGTACTCTAGAGAAGAGGAGCTGAACACTGCCCTAGTATGAAATGCCACTATATATATATATATATGTTCTTCTTGTCTGTGATATTCTACGTTAATGAGTCACTATACCATTTATTTAAGGAGTCATGGGAATGTATAAAGAAATAAACTCATTATTATATACTGACATCCATCCATTGTACTGAAATTATTTTAGAGGACACCTCACATAAAAGCCAGCAATGTGACTCCTTACCCTCCCAATCTTCTTAAGTGTCTACAATGCAAACAAACAGATAGAATAATTAGTTGGCACTTATGTTCTGTGATCACGGTCATGATCAAAAGTGTGACTTTACATTCAGTTTCTAAGGTTAAAGTTCTGTTCTTCTTTCTCCTGTTATAGATCTTATGTTGGCACAATAATCTTTTGCTTTCTTTGTCACCCTGACATGACAGCCCCTTTTCAGTGAGGAAGAGTTTCAAAAGGCCAAGTGTACTTTCAAGGTATGTCCCATTTCCTGCGTGACCCTGGTCTTCTTCCACTGAACTTTGCACAGTGCAGATGTTGTGGGCGTTTAGCTGGTAAGGAAAATTGTGGACATTTAGCTGTTGCCAAAGAAATGCCACCAGAAGAGGGAGCAGTGCAATTGCAGAGGGAAGTGTTTTTTGCAAACAGTGTTAATTTTGGCTGAGGAGATTTTTCATTCTGTCTTGCAAATGTAGTTTCATGGCCGGAGCTTCTTCTTTCTGTTAGATGAGACTGTTAGATGAGAGGGACGTGGACGGAAACTGCTTACTTCTGTGGCAGGATGAAAACCAAGAAATGGTTGAGATTTATATGCTAGATTAGAAAGTGGCTTTTGAAGCAAAGAGAATAACTGTGATAGCTGAGTCCATTTGCTGTGGGACTATCCCTCCACAGGAGCTAGGAGGCAATGATTCATGCACAGCTGTGAGTAACCCAGAGGAACTTATTCTCTAACCCCTGAGATAAGGTGAGGTACCACACAGAAATCCACACTGCAGGGGAGCACTGGCTGTGGGAGCACAGACGCTGTGCACCACTGAGGCCAAGGACGTGTGCTGGTGTCAGCGTTTGGAGTTCAGCTGGAGAATTTGAGGGGTCATCCAATATGGGATAGCTGGGGTGGCCTGACAACGTCCTAGTGGCATGTGGTTGAGATGGTTGCGGGCGAATATGATAAGCACTGTACATCACCTGCCTAGGGCAGAGCAATAGCTCTTCCCAAGCTCACCATGGCACTGTGGCAGTCACTAGCTTCTCTTGGATAGGAAAGGTAAATGCCCTGCAAACATCTGTTAATACCTGAATGTATTTATAGATATTATTAACACTCTTTTAGGTATCAGTGACCAGGCTTGTGTTCAGTTCCAAAGATAGACACTTCCCAGGGACCTTTAACTTCACAGAAGTGAAGAGCGGGGCAGGCAATGAGGAACTGGAGAGGCTCAGATGCTTGCTATAAAATTCTGCTGTCCTTTGCTTCTTCGGTAGTAGTTGGCTGCTTGAAGCAGCCTGTCTGTACTAATGAGCGTGTTCTCAACTGGAATTGCTGCCATGAACCTGCTAAGACAAGTGTCATGTGCTTACCATGGTGGAGATGACCTCCAGGTAGTTGGCAACATGCCCTGTAATCCATGCCTCTGTTGAAAACACATTCCCCATCAGCCTGTGGTGAGACGGCAGACTGAGCCCCCACAGCCCTTAGATGGGCAGAATCCCACTTGCAGTCTGTGGAGGACCCCATGCTGGAGCAGGAGACTGCTCCTGAAGAAGGCTATGACTCTGAGGGAAGCTGGTGCTGGAGCAGTCCCATGTTGGGAGGATTGCAGCCCATGGAAGAGACCCGCAGTGGCAGGAGAAGTGCGTGGATGACTCTCTCCCATTGGAGATACATCATGTTGTAGCAAGGGAGGACTGCGAGGAGTTTTCCCCCTGAGGAGGCAGGAGCGGCAGAAACAACATGGGGTGGGCTGACTGCAAACCCCACTCCTTCCCCCCTTGTGCTGCTGGGAGGAAGGAGGTGGAGAACAGGCAGCAGAGCTGAACCGGTAAGAGAGGAGGGCTGGGGGGAAGTTTTTTTTAATATCTACTTGTATTTATCAAATATGTCCTACTCTGATTCAACTGGTAAATTGGTGGTGGTTTTGTTGTTTAAATTAAATCACTTTTGTTTCCCCAAGTCGAGTCTGTCTTTTGCCTGTGACTGTAATTGGTAAGTAAGACTTCCCTGTGCTTTGTCTCAACCCTGGAGCCTTTCATTGTATTTCCTCCTCGATGGTGGGTAGGAGTGAACGAGCAGCTGCATGGTGTTTAGTTCTGGCTCGAACCATGACAATCTCTTTCACAAGATGATATGCAGTGAGAATCCCGAGTGTGACATCTGCATGGTAAAGCTATTTGGCTTACCAAAAATCTCTACTCTGCCACTGAAAATAGGTGGTGATGTATCCATCGAGGACAGTTTTAGAGCAGATTTTTAAAATAGCCTTGGATACAGCTTCAGTTAGTGCTCTTGAAGCTTCTTCTACATTTTCTAATTTCTGATACTCTCCATCAGCAATATCTCAATTTACATCCCCATACAAAGTGGTTTGTTTCAGGATGAATTTTGTAAGAGCTTTATCTAGAATACGCTGAGACAGGAGGAAACTGTTAGAAAGACAGAAATGCATTGCACTTCTAATACCATTGAGCTTAATTACAGAAATATTCATTGTGATAGATTACCATAGAAATTTGGGATGTCTACATTTCACTGCAAAATCAGTGCAGTTTTATCTGCCAAGTCAGATCCATTTCCAAGGAACTTTCTAAACCATTAAATAGTGATGCTTATCCATGTTCTTATTAATCGGTAGGAACATGCTGGTCCATAGGTACCAGTCCCTCTGTCTAGTTTTTCAGGTATGGAATTGTCTCCTTCCCAGACTCCTGTCCAGTATGGAAGTTGAGTAAACTTTTGTAATCCGCCATAATCTGCTCTGGAAGCAGAGCTTCACTGCAGAGAAGTGAGTTGTGTCAGATCACATGTCATCTGAGTCAGAAAAGGATACTGGCCCATTTAACTTCCTAGAATAGACATTACGTTAATAATCCTTCCCCCACCCACTTGCAGATAGTTTTCCAAAGAGAGGAAACACTTAGTATTTTCTTTTTATCAGCAGAAAGTTTTGCAGAAGTTCGAGCATGAAAGGGAGATAAAAAAGTGGGGGGGAGGATAAGCAGCAGAGAACTGCACTGCTTTGTCACAGGGCGTACAAACATAAAACTACAAGGGCTGGAATTCAGGCAGACTCCGAATTCATGTAGATGCTGAAGTTAGTACGTCCCTTAAGTGTGAAATACACATAAACAGGTGAAGAATATAAATTATCCCTCTGAGCGATTACAGCTAGACCTTGGCCCTTTCCATAGAGAGGCACTGTTTTACTATGAATGGATTAACTGCTTGTGTTTTGGAGGAGCTTGGCACACTCTGGTGCCCAAGTGCTGGGTATTAGTGCCCCATTTCTGTTCACAATTATCCATAAAATTCTCATTGTGCAGTTGGACATTTCAGAGACAAATCCATAGCCCCAGGTCTCAGCTGCTTGGAGACGCAGCCAAAAGTCAACCTGATCATCAAATTTATTATTTCAAGTTAAATTTTCTAAAGAAAAGATTAGGTCTGGAAATCAGAGAACATAGACTTCAGAGCAAATTTTAAAAAAATAAATATATATCTTATATCCTAAAATGAATACACGGTTTCCAAACAGTTTTTGTTTTCAACACTGGACGGGTTTTCAATGCAGTCCTGACGTATCTTACGCTAAATAAAATTTTACTCTTAAAATTAAGATGGACAGTTTATTCCTCACTTTATGCCAGATTTGTACTTTACCTTAACTTTTCTCTCTCCTTCCTGACCAATTCTGATACACTTAGGAACAATAAATGCATTCCTCCATATGTGTCATTTCACTGAGCTAACTTTGCAAACTTTCTTAAGCATCATCACTTGTAAGACCCATTCTCACTGTATTCAGGCTCTGCTAGTTATTATTCTTGGCACTTGTTACAGCTGATGTTCAGGCCCAACATGGGTGGCTTGAACACTTCATATTACTACAGACAAGGGTGGGTTTTTTCTTGTGGAATGGTAGTAATACGCTATTCTCACACAGTGAAGCTGTATTGAAAACATCTTCTTGGTTTCTCAAGATCCTTTGTTTAATTAGGGATCACAAGTGGTTTTTGCAGATTTTTTTCTATAAGGGTAATGGTGTCACTGATGTCTTTCTAAATTTAATTTACGTGATTTAGTCAGAATCTGGCCTTGAACAAAGGTCCTCTTGAACTGTCAAAGGCGTTTCCATAGGGGAGGCTTGGTACAGCCAGCGACACCAGACACAACTTCCCCACTCACCCAGGGTCTACAGACAAGGCACGGGCATCCTCGGCTTTCATGAAATAGGTCTCTGTGTCATACAGTAATATGGTACTAAGGAGAGAGGAATAACTACTAAACACAGGTAGTCAGGAACTGAACGAACAACGTGCACTCTAGGCAGGTTGTGTGTTTGGTACCTGGGAATGGTACCTGCTGCACTGAGTCCTGTTGGTATAATGTAATAATGGGCTATTCGCAGAGCACAAAGTGTAGCTGAATCAAAATTTCTGGGGCAAAATGAGCATTTTTTAAATTTATCTGACCTCTAATGCTGCACTAGGACATACCCTATGTTCGTTTTTATACTGTGTTAATTCTCCCAGAGAGTAACTGTTGTATCAATATTTTTTTCCATTTTCAAGCTATATCAAAGCCCTCTATAGGTCCTTTTGTGTTCCCAACTCTACCATCTGAAGTGCTCATAACAAATTCTTGTAAAATGCAGGAGCAAATGACTTCCTGGATATTCTGTTACCCTCCTGCTTGTCTGGTAAAATACTACATGTTTTAGACTTATTACTCTTAGCAACTGTTATAGCGTAATTAAGGAGCAAATAGCAAATATTTAATTTGCCTAGATGCTCCTTGCCACGTCTAGCTTGTAATGTTTCAGCGGGGTTATTCTGTGGGCTACTTCTCCTTACTGTTGTCACTGGATATCACTGATACACAATGGAATGCAACAAGCATGACTTCTGCTTTTGAAAACTGGCTTTCTCTTGTCTTTTCAAGTTCTCTCTACAGTTAAGGTGGCAAGCGGGGAGCCCGCCAGGCTCTCTAAAGCCTTTCATTGTATCCCGTTCTGAAATTCTTGTTGAAGAAATGAAGTAACTGCAATTGCATAATGAAATCCTGTTGTTGATTTATGAGATGGGAGAGATGACCGGCATATTTCAGCTAATGGTAAAGTATCCCTAAGTGTTGTGCAGGACTGAAAGCTGCTGTTCAATGAGCTGGAAAAGGTGATGAGCAGGAAGTGGGAAAATAATTTACATCTGAAAACAAATTTTTGAGATTAAGTAAAACAAGTTAGTGTGACAATTGCTACCCTCAAGTCTTTGGTACAGTTGTGAGTTTTTACAGTCAACTATGCTATCATTGGTTAAAAAAAATGAATTCCTAAGCACGTTAAGAACATGGCAAAGTATTGAGTCCTGTGTTATTGTTTATTCCTATGCTGTTTCCTGATATATGATTTTCTGTTTATATCTTAATTACTTAAAAAAAAAAAAAAAAAGTGTTGAAGCCCAATGTAGAGGAACGGCTTTCTCATCAAAATCCATGTTTTTCTTAAAAACTACAATTAATCTGTTCTGTAAATGCACTTTTTTTTCTCTCAGAGGAGTCCTTCACAGTTGAAATAATCACTTTTTCTATTGTGTGTCTTGTTGTTTGATCTTCAAATTTTGTTCCAGCTCTCATAATTCTCCCTTTCGATGATGTTTTACAATTTATGCTCCTTTCCACTTACTTCCTGCAGAATATATTCCTATATTTAAAACAGGCCCACGGGACTCATGTCTCCTTGAAAGCTGAGCATTTGTCATACTTGTTTGTTGCTGTTTCCCCTTTCTATTTGAAAATGCGAAATGCTGTTTTCCTAAATAATTTCTGCCATGATCTAAAGCTTTTGTCCTAATTTAGTGTCACAGAATCCCAGAATCATCTGTTTTGAAGAGACCTTTAAGATCGAGTCCAACCGTGTCCTTTTGAACTCATTTCTTTGAAGCCTCCCTCCCTAAAACTGCACTGTGGTTCCTCTCAGAGCAGAATACCTCAGCTAGTTTTAAACACGTCCATGGTCTCCATCTCTAGCAGATAAATCCAGCATCTTGGCAACACTAGAAGTGAGACTTACCTTTCAGTGTTTTAGTTTCTGGTTAGCACTTAACTGCCTTAATCTCCAGCTGGATTTCCCTTCCATGATCTCGTTTTAGTCATAAGGCTACTTTTTCTAGCAAACCATGCTGATTTCCCAAATTCAAAAATGAAAGCAAAAATATGTTTCCAAAAATACGGTACTTCAAATATGCTGTGTTTTTAATTTGTACTCTGGGGTTTTCTAGTTCCCTAAAAAGATAAATACATGTCTATAAATACCCACAGAGTCTAGAAGCCAAATAAAGGACTAGCTTAATCTTTTTTAAGAGATGAACCTTTCAGAAAGAAGGTTCACACTTTTTTAGGTCTTTCAAATTCTGGAAGTTTTAAAATTTTATTCACACAAGCATAGCTACTGTACAGTAACTCTGCTGTTCAGCTCATTAAAGAAAGAGAATATGCTTTACAAGTATAAGCTACCTTATATTTGATCTACATTAGAGAGTAATAACTGACCAATCTTCATCATGAAAATATCGCACCTAAACAAAATAGTTATACTAATTGTAACGTAGCTGGCTTAATTGTAGGAAGCCTTTGTACCGCTCACTTTCACTCTGAGTCCAGTCTAGGACCAGGATGAGCAAGGGGGTCTGTAGGAAACTCCTACCAGTCAGGGGTATGCCAAGTATTTCTGTTCGTATAGAAGGGTCCCTTCCTTTCCAAAGAAAGTGGTAGGTGAAGGAGCAAAACTGACCTTTGGAAAGCAAGCCAGTATCAACGGGCACTTTTAGAAACATCTGGGTTTTTTGGTTTTTTTTAATAGGTGGAGCAAGCAGTAATGCCTGTAGTTTGAGTCTCAGTTCAATAATTCTGTTACTTCTAACGCTGAAATAAGGAAAAAAGGACATTCTTAGTCATGTTAAAAGTACATTTACAGACATTTCACTGAAACTTTGTAGCACCTCCACCAATGGAGATTAGAAATTTGAAAGGAAATTACTCTTTCCCCTAAATACAGCCTCCCTATGTATCTGTATGTGCTCAGTAGAGACTCAGAGGAGTCTGGTGACTTCCTCTCCAAAGATTCGAGATGTCCCAACATGCTCAAGTCTGCAGACCCTTGGCAGTTTGGAGTCAGCCAGGGCAGCTGACCTGTGTTCGCTCACAGGTGTATCCCACACCATAAGCATCACCCTCATTACCAAGGGGGGCGTTTACTGATGGTGGAGGTCTCCTGTTTGGGCTCCTCCTTCTGCTCTGGCTCCTCCTGCTCCTGAAGACTGCCTTTCCATTTATTGTGACCACCGTACATTCACTCGGCTGGGTGTAACTCTGTGCACTTTATATTGGTATTAGTTTCACTGTTTCGTTAAATCAGTTTTCAGTTCAACCCATGGACCTCTTCTCCTTTTCCTGATCCCTGTTCTTGACTGGGGAGCGGTCATCATGTCACATAGTTCAGCCCCAGATACAGGCTAAACATAGGCAATGTTTAAGCATATACACAGACATACATTTTCTTCCCAGCATGTACTCAGCCGCTTAGCTCTGTTAGTTGGTACTTTCATGGAAGGATCATTCTGGTTAACTAAAATCCAACTGTCCAGAGAGAGAATTGCATGGAAATCGTGTTTTTATGTCAGCAGCATCATGGCTGAAAATGGAGGAGACAACTCTTACCAACTGGAGAAGTGAGTCTGGAGGAACATTGCCCCAGTAACTGAGCAGAGTAAACCAGTTAATCCACTAAAGGCCACATTTTGCTTGAAACTCACTGGGCTATAGGTCTATGAAAATAGGATGAGCCTCTTGGAGGTGAGGCTCAGTCCCAGGTTCTTCTTGATAATGGTCACTTGGATGTGCCCTATAAGGCTGTCACGGCCATCCTGAGCTATCGAAATGAGTGTCAGCCTATTGCCCAACTGCAAAAAGAATTAAAACCTGCCTTGTAATTCTCTGCTGTCAGCAACCACAGAAGCTTAGGTTTGGATTTGTTTGGGATTCCCTGTGCTTGGCATCAGGATGAGACCCTGCCCAAGTCAGAGTTTGTGTGAAATGTTTCTTCCTTTCATTGCAGTGGCCATGCCAAAAGATCGCTAAAGAATCCCAAACTGTAAACTTAGGTTTATTTAAAAACTAAGTTAACAAAATCAGAAAAAATTGTGAACAAAGAAAGCACAGAAGTAAATAAGTCACTTTCAATCAAACCTCCTCCCATGGTATGGATTTCCCTGTGTCCTGGTCTGAGTTAGAACAGAACTCATTCTAGTCAGTAATTTTACTTTCCAGCTCAGTCTCTTCTAAGTAACAGCACTTTCTGAAGTCAACGGCGTGTTTTTGCAGACAGTGTCTGCTTCGAGAAGTGACAGCGCTTGATGTTCACAGCTACTCCCAGGGACTGCTGTGCAGAAAGGCTCTTGCTGATACTCGCTCCTGTGCAGACCAAGGTCACTGCTAAATCCTGTGTGTCACCTTGGGGGTGCAGTAAGTTACAGACCACACCTGCAGGGAGGAGCGGACAGGCCAGGTGACCCTGAACTGACCAACAAGGTGTTCCATCCCATAGACGTCATATTCAGTATAAAGCTGAGGGATCACGGAGGTCTCGCTCTCTCTTGCCCTCCTCTGCAATGGCCGGTGTCTGAGGAGGACTCTGTCCGTTCCACCTTCGATCCCAACCCGTGCATCCCTGAATCCAGCTCTGGAATCCAGCTCCTGCATCTGGTTCCCAACTGCTGCTGAGCCCAGCCTGGGCCTTCCCCAGTGCCTGCCCACAGCACCAGTGGTGACGGGGACGTGGCTGCCATCAGGGGGTTGGGTTCGGTATTGGTTTTGTATATATTTGTGTAAAGTTCATTTTATTGTTACTATTCTCATTAAAGCAGTTGTACTTTTCTTTTCTAATCCATGAGTCTCTCTCCCTGATGCCCCCTCTCTTCCCCCCTTGTGAGGGGAGGGGGTGGGTTATAGAGAGCATTTGTCTAGTGGCTGGCCCAGCCCTAACCTGTGACACCTTGTAAACACTGTTTGTTTCTGAGTCCTGTGACTTGCTGTGGCTTTCTGGGTTTGATGGACTTCCTGTAGTTCCACAGTGGCCCCAAGAAAGCTTCCCTTTTTCTGTCACCTCTGATGCAGAGATGCTTGGATCTGCTGCTTGCTGAAGACTCCCATCTACCCCGAGGTGCAGGGGCTCCCAGGACAGGGAGGTTTCCCTGCCCCTTGCCTCCGGTAGAGCTGACCTGATCAAAGGGCAGCAGCTGGACTCTGACAATAACAGGGCAGACCTTTGTAACACTCTACAGAGCGCTCTGCCACCCCCTCCAGTGAACTGGGTACAAACAAATAGCCCCTCCAGCACAGTTTGCCTCTGAAAGAAGAGTTCGGATTTTGGGTTCTGCCATTGAGATTATTCTGCCACAGCTACATGTTCTTACTTTGTGCTTTGGTGATTAAAAGTCAGTGAGGGAACTACAAAGATGTTTCAAAAGAGTCTTGATGAATGAGGGCAGTGAGGACAATTGCTCATCTGAAGGATATCAAAGTGTGCTTGCAAGTCAGAATGAGAGAGTTTTTCTTGTACGGTTCCATTTTCGCTACCCTTGGCCACAACATTCTCAGTATAAATTCTTTGATTCAGCAAAAAAATTTTATTTTTTTCCAATGAGAAAGCATGGAATCACTGCAACTTCATCAAGGAATTCACAGAGATTTCTCCAAGCTGCAGATGGAGAGAGCCATGACTGGCACAATTTTAGGTAGGAATGATTCTGCCTTAAAGGAGACAGGACAAATGATAATCCTCCTAGTCACAGAAGCCCCAGGGTCCCAAGAGCTGCTCGAGCACGTTGGAAGAGCTTTGGTAACGTTTACTGTTTGCTGGTCACATCTCATCTCTATTTGTACTGCCTGTTTCTGGTGTTGGCTCTAACTTTTCTGTGCAGGACAAAGCTTCATGCATGATTTTCTCCTGTGATTATTACCCAGGAAAAACAGGACGGTCCACTGTGTTGTCATTCTCTGTAGGTCACGCTTCTCATGCTTCTCACCGGCTTCTTCACCGGTAACTGTGGTTTTGATTTGACTCTTTTCTGTCCAGTTGAGATATTATTGTGACTCTGTAAGGCTTGGGTGGTCTCTACCGCTCTTCATCCTGTGCCCTTCCGCAGCGGGGCTAAGTCTAAATCTGCTCTTACTTTCCCTGACCTACACAGAACTATTGGTGATTTTATGCACAGAGCTGTGGGGGACGATCATTTCCCTTCAGGTGAACCACATTTTAGCCCCACGGGGTCTGGTGTCCAGTGTGGTTTTTTTAACAGAGACAGTCTTTTACCGAGTAAGGGTTGGACACACACACACTGGACTTTGTCCTGTCAATCGTATCTATGACACATGGCAATGAGCGTGGTTGCAGTTTTCTAGAGGATCCAAAGTATAAACCTGCGTTAACCTTCACTTGTGGCTGCAGGGAAGACCAGTGCATAGCAAGGCTTTGGAGCGTCTCCTTGTGCACAAGCAGGGCTGTGAATGTATGGATATATCTGCACGTGTCTGTGAGAGATGAGATCTGTCTGTGATCACAGCTATCACCAAGGTTGGGCTCCTGTCACCTAACAGTGGCTGCCTGAAAATCAGGCATTTGGTATGAGCAAGTCACCCAGACTCCTAGCGTGTGACAATGCAGGCGCCACGAGCGGGGGATCCATCCAGTCTTGGGCACCCATCTTGGGCAAGAATGTGCTGAGCTTGGCAAGGTGTCTAGAGGGAGCCTGTAAGAGTCCCTCTGACTAGATATTTAGACCACTAAAGGTAAATGAGACCAATCCCATCTGCCATTCCTACAGGAAGCTAGGGATGACAATCCTGCCTGGACTTCTTCCTTTTAGCTCTCCTTCTGCTGTTCTGAAATACGTGCAGCTTTTTCACACATAAATTTTGTTGTTGAGGATCCATTGCAGGATGCAGATTCTACTTTACCATGTCCAATGACAGCGCAGAAATAGTCCCCAAAATGTCGTGTTATTACAAACCTGAAAAGGGAGAGAAAGTCAGACTTAGCTGCATTGCTGACCTAGCTGGCTGCCATGCAGTCAGTATTACTTGCATGAAAGACAGCGTGGCACCTGGCCTAGCTGCTAAGCTATAGTATTGGCAGTGTGATTAGAAGCTGCCTTGTTGGAGTGGCCCTCTCCCATTCCTTAATTTTCTTCCGCAGACCTCATCAAAAGTGTATGGGCTATGCTTTCCCATCCAGAGACCTTCCCCCTCTTTGGTGGCCTCCATTCAGTGGTGCTGACATCACACTGTCCCTTGTCCCTGCCTGGTATAGCCTTTCTTTCCTCACTGAACTCCATCTAGTCAGATTCCTCCTTCCCCACCAGAACTACAGCTGTGTCCTGCTTGCCATCCTGGTGCGACATGCCTGTGTTCCCAGAATAATTACAGGCTCCCTTCGACTTGCCACGGGGATGTGCTGAAGCACCTGAATCTCAAGGCATCAGGTTGCTACCAGTTGCAGTCCCTAATCTTGCTTGTTCTGCTCCCTGTTGTTGGCTAGATGTCGGGTTTTTTTCTTTTAAACTGTTTCCAGATGTTACATCACAGTGACTTGCTGGAATAAGCTTACATGTCTGATCTATGTTCCTCATTGTTAATCCACTTCCACTTGTTCTCGCTCTTAGAGTATGTGAGACCAAGAAAGTAGTAATGACCTCTTGATCGTGAAGCAAGATAATCCTAGGAGGGAAACAAACAAGGATAATACATTAAAATTACATTTTCTTAAGGAAAGCTTAGTGCTGAGTAGTCAGCACAGAAAGTAGAGTGTGTGTCCAGCCACAGCATCTACTTCCACAGCTTCAGAGGCCGAATTTTTCCATTTGTACTTAATCTCATCTCTCTTCCTGGGGCTTCCTAGGAACAGTCTAACTAGAATAATACAGCTGTGATACCATGAAAGTTAAGCACTGTAGTTATCCAGGTGCGTCTTGATATCTGGAGACACTTTCCTATTCCGACTGTGATGGAAAAGCCTTTTCAGTTTTTGTCAAAGCAATGGCTCTCACAGATAAGTGTCTGTTTGATTTGCTTGGTCTTGGTCTCTGTGTTAAAACCTATGTCAGCTAGGCAGAGAGTTTGCTCCTTCTCATGGGAGCATGCTTGGGGAGAGAAGCTTCCAGATGCAAGACTTCAAGCACCAAGATGCGTCTTACCCTGAAGGAGTTTGCTACCGTACAGAGGTGCTTGGTGTATACAGCTAGCATAGTAGATTATAGACCCCAAAGACATCTCGCATGAGGAGACCCAAGTGTAACCCACCATCAGCCCTTTGGCAAATAAGTCACGTAACCCTAGAAGCAGCCCCAGGAATTTAGATCTCACCAGTTCTTCCTTGCTGTCAATGACCACCAGGTCTGAGCCCATGTCATTACATGCTCTACGGGAGGTGTTCCAGTCAATTAGGTCATACTTTGGTGAAAAGAAGTAGCATTTTCCCCCACTTTCCTCCCAGTTTTGGGGGCAGCCTGTAGGAGGGAAGAACAGGTGTGGAAAAATCCAGGTTCACACTAATTGGAAGGATGATGCCATTGGAAAAGAAAGGTGAGAGAGTAAGTAACAGGCACCAAAGTTCCTGCGTGGTCCTGCTTATAATCTTCTCCAGACCACCGGGGATCCGTGCCAGTCTCTGTAGCTAATACTGGCGCAAGAGTCACGAGGCATGAATCACAGGATACCATTATTCAGCCTTTTAAATCTTTGCTCAGGAGATGAAGAGAAATGGTCAGGGCAAAAACATCTTTTGATGTTCAGATGTCATATTTGATGCTACTGAAAGAAAGAACATTTCTCTCCATTGCCAGGCAGGGTACCGGGAGGAGCAGAGAAGGGGACCCGGAGAGGGTGACATGATTCAGGGAGACAGGGACTGTGTGATAGAGTTTTTTTAGTTACCCGGCAGCTCCTAAGGAGCAAAAGGGAATTGCACTTAGTTGAAATGTGAAGCATGGAGGGGTATTGGAAAAGCTGTACGTGCACGTTGAACCATCGTGCTCGCTACAGTGCTGTGGTACCACAGGGACTGTGGTTTTCATGCCACGGGCTCCTCTGCAGTAGCTTGGGTGAGCAATCACTTCTGCCCTCTGAAACAGTAATGCGGTGCTGACCAAGCACCACTTCTTAAAGAAGATGAAACTGTGAAACATCTCTGGCCTTGAGAGCTCATCCTACGAGTGTACAGGATGAGGTTGATTATTTCTGAGATGTCAGAACTTTTCTTTCTTTGTTTTTCTTCTGAACAAAATCTAGACACCGACCCACGCACCCACCCAGCCATCCCTTAACAGGCAATCTAACAGGCTTCTGGAAACTTGTCTTTTGGATGACAGAGGATTACCGACCTGGTGCCTCTTCGTAGGAGAGGGGGGATGTTTCTCCATCAAGTGAGCTGCCTGCAGTCCGACAGTCTGGAAATAAGAAAGCAATTTCTGCTTTGAATGGCTGGCCATTTTGTCATAGACTGTTAGAGCTCTTCTGGACCTCTTTGACCCCCACCATCACCCCGTACAGAACACCTACTCCTCACCTTTTCGCTTCTCTATTGAAAAACAACAAACCTGTAGTACCACACTATGGAGCAGGTTTCCAAGGAGCCTAACTGGAACTTAACAGAAAATGCTCTGCACGTTTTCAAAGTAGCGGTAAAGGTGGTGTACAGGATAGGTGTAACTGCGGCAATGGGAAATAAAGGCGGTTTGTGACAGATCGGTGCTCCAGCCAATCTGTTCTTGAGGGAGCGTGCTCCCTCACAGCTTTGAGCTGTTCTCACTGTCTGCTCCTAGTGCAAACAACTGGGGTGAGATACACAGGCAGAGCCCATCTGTGTCCCAGCTGGAACTGGTCTAACGGTGTTGCTCCCCCAGACCAAAATGAGACAACAGTGTTCCTGTGAGGTTTTAAAGCAGATGCCCAGGCTGAAATAGCCTTGATTTTTGTTTCTTTCTTCTGACACAGTGGTTAGGAGGAATTTGTGCTCCAGACGGGCTTCTGATTGCCAGAAAAAGGGACTGTGGGGAGATGCATACAGGTTGACTATCTGATGACTAGTCAGACTGCATGAATTTTCCAGAGGGTGAAGAAAGTAGTTGAGGCCTCAGATGAACTAAACTTATGCTTAGTTTGCTAGAGAAGCTCATGTGATTTTTATGTATTTTTCATGTCTTCTAAGGGCTTTGGTTGTATCAGTTTAGAAACTCCCTTTAGATCCTGTTGAAAGAATGGAGCTCAGGAATCACTCACAGTTAAGAGGCTAAAGGAGGATTATGTTGTTCCAGCTTGACTCTTTGTAGCAGTCAGCAAATCTTTATATTGCTCCAGCTTCTCTGCTTCTCTAGGAAACCTCTAGCTTTAAAGACACAATTGCCCATGCCATGAATGGGTATTACTAGTTCAACTGACTGGGAGTTACGAGATTCTTTATAACAAAGTTTAAGGAGGCATTTTTGAGGTTATTTGGAGTTGAAGAACAAGGGGATGAATAATAACAGTGAAGAAACATTAAACTAAAACTTGTAGGGGAAGAATTCTTATACTGAAACCAAAATTGGTAAATTCCTTTTAAAAAAAAGAATCCATAAAATGAGGAAAAGAAGGTTGAATTAAAGAAAGTTCTAAGAAACTTGTACTAGAATGCCATGGAGCGTGAAAGAACTGACATCTCTGCAGACTTCATACTAGAGGCAAATGATAAAAAACCAGAATAAGTCTGTGGAATGACCTTATAGCAGCCTTCTAGTACCTAAAATGAGGGCTACAAGAAGGCTGGAGAAGAACTTTTTACAAGGGTGTGTAGTGATAGGACAAGGGGTAATGGCATTAAACTGAAAGAGGGTAGATTAGATGGAAGGAAAAATTCTTCATCACGAGGGTGGTGAGACACTGGAGCAGGTTGCCCAGAGAAGTTGTGGATGTCTCCTCCCTGGAAGTGTTCAAGGCCACGTTGGATGGGGCTTTGAGCAACCTGGTCTAATGGAAGGTGACCCTGCCCATGGCAGGGGGTTTGGAACTAGATGACCTTTAAGGTCCCTTCCCACCCAAACCATTCTGTGATTCTATGAATATTAAGGGAACAACTTTATTTGCAAGCAGTAAGCCCAAAAATAAGATGAGGGGAAAGAAGTGGAGTGGCAGTTAGATTAGGTGACATCTAATCTCTTTTGGACATTGAAAATGGGTAGTGAAAGAATGGTTTACTCGCCTGAAGCATCCGAAATGCTACTATCCACAAGGAAGGTGGCATTCTTGACCTCCTTCTTTCCTCGGGGTAGAACCACTTCCCTAGTACCTATGCACACAGATGCAAGACCCTATTTGCACTAGCAATGACCCCTTGGAAGGGATTCAGCTCACCAAAAGGTAGTCATCACTATGATGTCAAGAAGGAACTACTGAGTTTGAGAGCTGAACACCTCTGATACAGAAAATCCGTTTTTGCCTTGTACCCACCTCTAGCAAAAATAGGTTATTTTATCATACATGTAGCTTCTTTTCTTCCAACACATTTTCTGTAGCCAGATTGTTATTGACAAAAACCCTGAAGTGCATTTGTGCTGACTGAATGTCTTACGCCAAGAAGATACTCAGTTTTCAGAGAACACTGTGGAAATTAATTATTTCCTCAAGAAACAAAGTACTGGCATGGCAAAGGTTTTCACGAGAGGGAATACCTTTCATTAGGCGCATTTTTGCCTATTGTGAAAAGCAACCTGACCAGCCACTAACACGTGGGGAGTTTTTCTACCAACTCCATCTCAGAGTTCTTCATAGCCCAAATGAAGCAACTTTTAGCTCTATGATGGTCATAAGGAGAATATAGGATTTGTTTTTGGCTGGCAACTATCAGTACCCCTAACGGCTGAAATACATCCTCAACTACTGCATTAAATGATTCAATAGAACACTCAACACTGAAATAATTAACAAATATATGCTTGTCTTCTACAACATAGCACTTCTCCCCACACACCTTGTTTTGGTTTTATTTATAGACTATCAAGGTTTCAGACACCTTGCAGCCACAAATGTCCAGAATGATTTCAAGGGCCACTAGAGAATCCAAAATGAGCAGTGACATAAATGAATCTCAATTTTAGCAGAAAGGATTAATCAGCTCCTTCCGTAGAGCCTAGAGCCAGACAGTGAGTGACAAAAGGAAGTATGAAAGGAAGTATGAAATAAGAGCATTATTTGGGGAAATGATTATGCTTGCGTTCCCAGAACACAGAGGCACTGGACCAAGTTCCTCTGTTCTGTAGTTTTGCGCAGGGTTCCCAGCATCTGAAGGGACCTGGGATTTTCTATACTGTCCTCTCTTTCTTTACAGCCTTAGTTCTAATAAATAGCATTTTAAATAAGACCTTACAGAGTCTAAGTGCCTCTTTTGACTGGGATCGTAATGAGCGGACATCTCCTAGTGCAGAGCAGTTGTCAAACTACCCTTTTGCAAGTTGCTGAAGTATGAATGGTGAAAGCCACTACAGACTTCAAAACCACACTGCCTAGGAAGCCCTGCTAACCTCCATTTCCTTCCTGATAGCACGCAAGAACCAGACTTTTGGAGTTGTGAGAAAAAATGTGTCAGGGTAGCACCTAAACCCAGATGCTGGCCATGTATAATACTGGTTTTACATTTACAATTCAGAGATCAAAGCTGATCAATAGAAGTCTAATTCTGCAGTGAATACATCGTATGATGTGCTCTGTTCCTTTTAGGGATTAACTTCCAATATATTGGTGTAGGAGAAGTTTGAGTCTTAGATATCACTTTTAAAAACAAACAAACAAACAAAAAAAGCAAACCAAAAAACAAAGAAAGATGTAAATAGTCCAAATGGCAACATTTTCATTTGGAGTACGGGTGCAAACTGTATGCTATTGAAATTAAAAACAAATTTGATTTAGTTTCTCAAGTTTGGTCCAGATCTCAGGTTTCTTAGGAGTATCTTTTCGGTTCACGGAGGCAGTACTGAACCCAACAAGTTACTCTAACTGAAGCCAGACCGGATTCAGTGTCCAATAACTCCCCATTCAACTCCTGATTTAAAGCTCTATTTTATGCTGGTAATTTCACCTTGTTTTGTTGTGGTGTTTGGGTTTTTTTTTTAATATTGCCTTTCCTGTGGTGTTTTACATTTTATAAAGGTCAGAGCACTATCAGACATCTGTCCTTTTCTCTTTGCCTTGAAAAACAACTATCAAAGGATGAAAAGAAACAAGCAACCACTCTGCAATTTATAAATAACTCCTTCAGAATATTCAAAGGAAAGTACCGCATGGGTCCATTAAAATTTGTTGGTTCCCCTCCCCTCCTTCCAATGGAGGTAAGAATGCTTTCTTTCTAAAAATAAAAAGATGACTTTTTCTGTAGTTCGAAGATTGTTATGAACTCAGTGATATACATGCAGAGGGACCTAGAACTGGGCTTATGCTCAAGTAAGGTGCAAACAAATTCCTTTAAGTTGGGACTGAGCTACCTCTTTCAAATGAGCTTTTAGTCATATTGATTTGAAGATTTTTGGTGCTATGGACATCTTGGTGACATGATACAAGATCATTGCCTTGAAATATTCTCTCACATAGCAATCGTAATACCAATAGGCATTTCCTAATCTTGATTCTCCAAAACATTTGTGTAGTAAATGATTTACCGTTTGAACATTGTCAGTTTTTTAATTGGGTTTTGGCTTTTTTTTTTTTTTCCTTTTGGAATTTTAAACTTTCAAACCACTTGACTCTTTTTTGGATTTCCTCTCACAGCCACTGTTGGTTAAAGACTACTGTCCTGTGCTTTCAAACGAGCGTTCTGTTGCTACTGGTTTTGGATGTCATGACTTAGATGTCAGTCAGTGGGTGAGAGTCACAACTTAATTGTAGTTATCACGTTTTTAGCAGGACTTACACAGGAGCATCAGACACACTGCTGAGATCAGTAGGAGGATTATCACAGCAACCAATACAGCAACAAGTTTTCTGGAGCAACATGTTTTACCTACAAATAGACAAAAAAAAAAAAAAAATTAAAGATGAGAGGAACAACTGGAAAAGGAACCCTTCATCTTCATTTGCAGATGCCCTTTTCAGGCTCACACTGAGATAACTCTTTCAAGGTAGACAAAGCCCTTCAGTGATATCCCTTTGGATGTATGTTCTCCTCATGATAGATATGCTGTGGACCCATTTATTTCCAGCACGCACTTTCTACCAGAACCTTTCTGCCATTCCCTAGAATACTTTGTTAAATTCTGCTGCACTTGATACAGAGTTAAGCGCTCCCTGGGATCCTTACCTGCCTTCTCAAAATATGTCAGACTGTGAAAGCAAACCCCAACCAATGTACCAGATAAAGGTCCTGCCATGATATACTCCTCGACAATGCAGATTTTTCAGAGGAGTTAAACTGTCTCTTCTTTCTGTTTTGACTGTTGTTTATGGACTTCTGTTCAGGATTTACTTCAGGGGGATCCTTGTTACCTTTATTAGTTTGCCAACTTAGTGGATGCTGTCTGGGTGTGATAGAGCACAAGCAGGTCCAAGAGAGGACAAGTAATAAATATGTTCAGTGGACGACTGGACTCATCAGACATTGAATTAAAAGGTAAGAGAGAGCTTTCCCTCTCTTCCTGCTGGAGGATTTACTTACCTCTTCTGCTGTCTTTGAAGTTTAGGGTGTCTGTGTGACAAGGAGGATCTGGAAAACAAACGGAGGTTTTTGCTGCTATCACCTCTGCTCTGTACAGTAAGCAGTTCTAGATAAACGAGGAAAGCCATCCTGAATCTTCATCCTAACTGCGGTCAATATCTGGACTGTTCTGTCTGGTAACCTCATTTGCACACCTGCTTGTGCGTTACTATTTGGACGACTGAAATGCTGTCATACTCGGTATAGTATTAAGCTAGACTGATTTTAAACCAGCCTCTGAAAGAAGGCGGCACTCAGGAATAACTCCGTGCCGTCAGGTTTTCTGCCTGAGGAGGATGGTCAAGAAAAGGCTGCACCCTGAAAACATGTTGATTGCACTAAACAAAAATTGTATTTGATAGGTGCAAACCATCTACTGATACACTAGTCCATGTGGTTACTGAAAGACTGGGAAGGATGGAGAAGAGATTTAGTGGCAAAATGGAAGCTTGTAGGAAGGAAATTGGTGACCAGGAATCCTAAGGTGGCAATTGCAGAATTGGTGCCAGCACCCTGTGCAGGACTGGAGGGAGAAAAGAAAAGGCAGCCTTTTAGCTCCTGGCTGAGGAGATGGGGTAAGAATCCAGATTTCTGATTCTTCAAGAATCTGGAACGCATCTGGTACATGTTGTCCAAACACTCTGGCGGAACAGATTTCCTCTTAACTGTAAGGGAGTTAAGCTGCTGGACGTGACATCTGGAAGGTTTTAAATAACTTTTAAAATCAGTAAGAGCAAGCTAGTAGGGGCTGAAGGCTCTAAGAAACTCTTAAAAAGAGAAAGGGGGAAGCTGACGCAGGCTGAAGAGCAGTTTAGGGTGAAAAAACCATTTTGTGTGGCTACAGAACGGGTGTGCCCTCAGGAAAAGGAAAGGCCAGAGTGTAGAAACAGTCAAGCAGAAAATGCAAAACTGACTCATTTAAATAAAGTGTTTGTTAAGAAGCAAACAACAGCTATGGCACACCTGCTTCTGCACATATACTCGAAGTCTGACAAATAAGATGGGAAGACCTGGAATGTCCCACCCTCGAGTAAAATACTCAGATGTTGGGTACCCAAAAATGGGTGGCTTCTGCCATCTGAGATGCCCTCAAGTATCAGATAACTGCACAGACCTGGAAGATGTTACACAGGACCTCCGAGAATCTCTGGCCTTTCAGATTCACGTCCTGAAGCCAGACTGAATGTCCCGATGCTTCCCAGATGGCTCTGGACACCTGTGGTTTGGTAACTGCAGAGCATCCCAATATGTGGGATGTATATGAGGAGATGATTAAAAGGGAAAGAGACATCATAGACTACATAAGGGAAAACAAGAGTGCTAATGGGTAAAAGAGGATGACTACAGGAAGGAGAGGGCACTTTTTATAAAGAAGATAGAAAGGACTGCTAAGAGAGAATAAAATCCATAGATTATTGAAGGACGGCAATACATGGCCAACACAAGGCACCTCCTAAGAATGATCTGGGAACAGACAAAAGGAAGTTGACACAGTTATTAGAAGCAGATTATTAACTTTCCGTAGTTGTAAACATTAAACAAAGAGGATATAACGTTTCACAAATGCTGGAAGATCGATGATTTCATATGAGAAAAACCAATTAGACAGAAAAGAACTTGAGAAAGAAAAGACTTCAAATACATGTTTTTGAACACGTGTGTTTCAAAAACATGGTGCCTTCAAAGACATCAAGAGAAGGTATGTTGTGGGAGATCTGTAGGCTATCGAGGAAGCGTTCGGAAGATAAGGTCATAGTAGAGGAGCTAACTTAATCCCTCATTATCGGGGTTGACTGAATAAGAACTGGGTAGATCTTCCATTTCAGGGCAGTTCCTTATAAGGAGCTGCATGAACTGGAAGACCTATAGCCCAAATAAAAAAAAAAAATGGTTATACTAACCAATTGCAAGAGACGTTAGGTGTGAGATAGTTGTATTACTAGTGCCATTTTTTAATCCCACTCTTAAAGCTATCTTTGCACCAGGGACAAGAAGGTAATAGATGTGATTTAAAAATAAAAAAAGCAAAAAAATTTCTAGAGGAGATCTGTGACATTAGGTCTGCTGTCCTGAGCACACAGTCACAGAATCATTGAGGTTGGAAGTGACCTTTTCCAGTCACCTAGTCCAGAAGGTTGTCCAGAACCATGCACAGTCAGATTTTTAGTATCTTCCAAGATGAAGACTGTACAACCTCACACATTAGGAATTATTCAGAAGGAAAACAAACAAAAATCTGTTTTGTCTGCCACATGGTTTTATAAATCCATGATTCACCTCTACCTTCAATGGCACATGCACTTCTACTACCCCTATTTCAAACATCTTGTAGGAAAAGGTTCACAGAAGGGAAGCATTAAAGGATGGTGTAGACGAGGGTTCTGCAGTATGGAGAAGAGATGTCTAAGAAGAACATGTGAAAGGGTTACATAAAATCCTGAGTGTCATGGAGACCTTGGATAGAGTTTGGCAGCTGGAATACCAGCTGAAACTAATAGGAGGCAAGTTCAGAATAAAAAAAAAAATCAGCTGTTTCTTTGTGAGATGTTAAGAGCTATGTATCCCTCCATCAAAGGACTTTATAGAAATCAGGGCTGTGTATAGGACCAAAGGGAGATTGGGCAAGTTTGTACAAGACAAATCTACCGAGGGTGCCTAAACAGAAACACTTGTGTCTCAGGAAGTCCACGAGTAGATGCATGCAAGCGAAAGTATTACAGGAAGGTATCATATATGCCTACTCTCTTCTTATTAATCTCTAGTTGTTCATTATGCTTGCTGTTGGAGACAGACGGCTGAGCTAGGTTGTTTCTCAGTCTCACCCGAAATATCCTTGTGTTCCTATACCAGTGGAGCCAACAAGTGTTTAGTTGCATATAACACAACTCATCAACTGCCCCCTGCTCTGGCTATGTAAAGCAGGTAACTGTATATTCCTGCCTCCCATATGCCTTTATATCACTCCATTTTTGGAAAATACGGAACGGCCTCCTCTCCTCTCGTTGTTTAAACTCATGTCAATTTAGCAGACAGCTAAAAACTCACCAGGTGTTGTGTAGCCAGCTGCAGAATTTGTGTGTAGGGGCCGCACTTTCACTTCGGCATATGCAGAACCTGAAAACGGGCAAAAATAGCAGAGAACAGAGAAAGTTGAGAAACAACTTAAATGTAAACAAAAATGACTGAAATCGTGAGAAATGCTAAACACATGACAACAACTGACTTATGTGACTGTGTTTCTGCCTGAATAATACTTCTGTCTGTTGCATTCACACCTTAGCAGACTTGCTGTAGGCAGAAACAGATCTCGTTTATCTTCAGAGGAGACATGGGTACATACACACGCATTTCTATCGCCGCCTTCAATTCACAGCCATATGGAGAGATGGGAATGACTACAACATCGAAGCAACCTGAAAACTGCAGATCATGCTAAATCTGCAGGGGTTACTACTTAATGATAAGACGGTGCAAGAAGTGAAACTATTCTAACATCTGCAGATAATAAATACAAAGGAGTACAGAAGAAAGCATGTAGGAAAGGAAGAAAGGGCAGGAACACGTAAAAAGGTGGTAAAAAGTAAGAAATACAACGTTGCAATTTTATAAAACGTTCAATGCCATCGAGATATGCAGCACTGAGTCCCTTTGTTTCCATCACCGTACAGAGTTGATGTCTTCTATGAGTTTCAGTGCATTCTTCTGGCTTATGGAATTAATTTAATTCCTTTGTGAACACTGCATTTGATCCAGGGATTCCAGTACC
Organism: Bucorvus abyssinicus; assembly: GCA_009769605.1. Classification (NCBI taxonomy): domain Eukaryota; kingdom Metazoa; phylum Chordata; class Aves; order Bucerotiformes; family Bucorvidae; genus Bucorvus; species Bucorvus abyssinicus. Next base: position 73,270,507 of record CM020025.1, read on the forward strand.
AAAGGAAGAACAGCAAACTGGAAGTGAAAGAAAAGAAGACAGGAGACAGTGTTTGAGCTCTTTTCTGTAAGATGGGTGTAATTACTGGGAAATACCGTGCATTAAGTAAGTGAACACATGGAAGAACAGGGTTGCTAGAGGTTTTCCAGAAAGGCACAAGCAGAGAAACATGAAATTGCTATTAAAACTGTATAAAAACTCTAAGTAGGGGCACAGGGAATGGAACTTTTAATCAGGTGGCATCTGTGGTGGGTGCCTGTCAGTTTAGCCATGAAGTCATCATCTGTTGAAAGATGTGATAGAAACATGTTTCTCAGGGCATTAGAAACTCCAGCCATCTGGAAATAGATGCCAAGGGATCACACTTTATGCGAAAGACAAGCAGAGGATGGCAAGAAATAGAAACTACTACCTCTGTCAAAGAGGTAGTAAGGTTAAAAAGAAAGGGAAGAAAAAAGAAAATGAAACAGCGGAACAAAGCATGTGAAGACTGTAATTTTGGGATGCAAGTTTGTGCAGGTGTAACAAAACCAGTGCAAAATTTTATGCAGTAATTCTTAGTGCAGTGAAGAAAGAGAAATTTTAGGCTAGAATTTGGCAAAGTCATTTATAGTAAATCAAACTAAATTTGCCCATGAAGCATTTTATCCTTGATTTACTAAAAGGATTATCCTGATTTATTAAAACAAGCGGTTTTTAGAGACAAAGCCAGGAGGAAAAGACCCCGAAGCGACGGCTACTCTGGTCAGCAAGCAGAAGCAGGCTGTGCAGCAGACTGCTTCAAGCGGCAGGAACATCAGGCACTCAATCTCCTGGTTGGTTTGCTGCAGGGATCAGAGTCTGCTGTGTGAGGACATGCCTGGTTCAGGACCAATTGACATTCAGCTGTGGAATATTCTCCTAAACTGATAGAAACTGCTCTTAGTATCACACGAGACGCTCTCCCTCACACTTGCACTTTGACAAATGAGAAGTAGACCTTACAACAATCTCCCCCTTTTTTGTGAAACGGTACATGGACACCCCACCTGCGCATTTTTCACAGCACTGGCCCTCCCATTTCCTTTGTCTTCTCTGGGGCTTTGGTGCTTCACGGCACTCTTTTCAAATATGTGGGAGGGAGGCTGAAGAATATGAAGAAAGCTCAGTGCAGACCGATTGACCTACCTTGGACATCAGTGGCGTTCTGTAGTCTGGGCCTGGTTGATTCAGTCAAGTTCAAGTCAGCGTAAATGAGATTTTCTGACATTCTTGCTTCACATTCTCCTCTTCCCCTCTTGCTGCTGTTTTTAAAATGGTATTCTGGACTGAGGGTGACGCATGGCTCCCTCCCCTCTCTAAACGTCAAGAGGAAGTTCTTCTGTCTTTCTGTCATACTCGTAAAGATCTGTTGATAGCAGTGCGTTAACTGTAAGGTCGTGGCCTCAATGTGATCATCTTTGTCAATAAGTGGTTCGGGCATTAGTAGCGTTTTGAGTTTTCAAATCTTGGCACCCTGCTCCCCACCCCACACTCCACCCCACCCCACCCCACCCCACCCACCCACCCTCCCACCCTTATATTTTGCAAAGACAAACTTTATTACATGAAAAAGGAGAAGTACAGAGAGTCGTACATCAGCCCCAGGAAGCCGAGTGAAGCTCTCAGGGGGGACCCATGGCCCATCAGCAGGAGCAGCCCCGTGGAGTCCAGAAGGCAGCGCTCTCAAAGGCAGACGCCTGAAAGCACGACACATTTGCCCCTGATCCATCGGGAAATGGAGTCGATGCTGCTGAAACAGGACCCTGCTACGCTTCGGAGCTCTGCCATGTGTCTGCAGCTCTTCTAAACCAGAACCAAGCTGACTTGCTGCGTCACAAGGGGTTTGTGCAGGTCAGAAACATGTTCGTGCCCTCTGTAGGTAACTTCTGATGGCAAATGGGGATTAATGAAGCGGGATTAGTCGAGCCCGTTTTGGGCAGGGTGAAGGGTGATAATGTGCAAAGGCAGCAACTAGAACAGGTCAGTCTACACAAGACAAGCCCTGGGCTTTCCAGGTTTTTCTTAATTCCCACATGACCAATGTTTCCGTAGAGCAGGAGGTGGCAGCTGTGTGGGCATTGTGCTGTGAATCAGTGAGAGGAGCTCTCCCAGCTCTCAGCAGCATCCAACAACTGAAAATGCCAGGTTCAGTTGTTGTGCCGCTGGCAGATGTAATGTGCCAGGAGAAGGCCGACCGCCCAGCCTGATCTGCTGGTTGAGAGCAGGCTCAGTAGAGGTCAGCAGTGCACCCTGGCAGCCATACGGGCAAACCACACCCTGGGGAGCATCAAGCACCACATGACCAACTGTCAAAAGAGGTGATCATCCCACGGTGCTCAGCGTTGGTGCGGCCTCATCCTGAGTACTGTGCGCAGTTCCGGGCCAGTTGTGGTTTAACTGCACCCGGAAACTAAGCTCTACTCAGCCGCTTCATCAGTCCCCCCTCCAGCGGGTGGGGTAAAAGTGAGGAAACTCGTGGCTTGAGATAAAGACCCACGGTCCTTAGGTAAAGGAAGCAATAGGTTTGATAGGTAAAGCGAAAGCCATGCCCACAAGCAAAGCAAAACAAGGAATTAAATCACCAGTTCCCACTGGCTGGCAGGCGTTTGGCCATCGCCAGGAAAGCTGGGCTGCATCACGTGTTAACGGTTACTTGGGAAGACAAAATGCCACCACTCCAAATATCACCCCCTTTCTTCTTCCCCTGGATTTATATGCTGAGCATGATGTCCTCTGGTATGGAATACGCCTTCAGTTGTTTGGGATCAGCTGTCCCAGCTGTGTCCCCTCCCAACTTCCTGTGCGCCCCCGGGCTACTTGCTGTTGGGCTGGTACGAGGAGCAGAAAAGGCCTTAGCTCTGTGTTAGCACGGCTCTGCACGAAAACATCGCTGTCTTGTCAACACTGTTGTCATCACAAATCCAGAACACAGACCCACTGAATCTCCTGTGAAGAAAATTAACTGTGTCGAAGCCAGTCCAGGGCCCCACAATTTACAAAGAATGTGATGGTCCTTGAATGCATCCAGAGGAGGACAACAAAGCTGGTGGAAGGGCAGGAAGGCATGTTCTCTACGGAGCAGCCAAGGACACTGGCATTGTCTAGTTGGAAGAGAAGGAGGCTGAGTGGAACTCTCCTCTTCTATTGTCCCAGTTTGAGCCAAGACTTCCTTGTTTTGGAAATGTGCCCAACAGAGCATCGGGATTATTTCATACAAGTTCCATAAACCCGGCATCACATTGGCTAAAAGTGCAGGTCAAAAGATTTCTTCCAGCAGATACTCCTTAAAACCTGCAGCCAGGAGGAGTCTCCTCCTCTTTGGACACCGGACAGCTTCGGAGAAAGAGCCACAGCGAGAGGGCTGGCTACCGTCCAGGCCAAAAGCCTGCGGCCTGCCCCCCCACCCAGGGCCTAACTCAGAACTGTTTCTGTCTATCGGTGCCCAGCTCTGTTGTGAATTGTTGGGTGACTCAGTCAGCATCTCTCTTTCGTAACGGTTAAGAGAAGAGATATTTTTCACTCGGCGAGAATCTACCGCTGGATTCGGACGCGGGGGAAGCTCACCTCCCCCTTCGCGTTCCGGCCGCGAGGGCTTCTCTTTTATCTGCATCTGAAGAAGCTGCAGCCGTTTCTGGCAGGAAGATACTGAAAAAAGGTCTCCCTGCGAACTTGTTAAAATACTTCTCTAAGCTGTTAAAAACTTTTAATCACTTGGCCCGACGCCATTTTGGATAGACGCCATCTTCTGAGCTACCATCCTCGCGTGACGTCATCTCCTGGCCTGTGGCCAATCGGCCGTAATTGTAGTTTTTCCTTTTTCCTCCCTTTGCAGTGTTCTAACCCTTACTGTATTGTTTCCTGTTTTGCATTTAATATATAGTTGTGTGATATGATAGTATTTTAGAATTTTTATTAAAAGTTTGTTTCAGTTTCCCATCCATATATTCCGAGATTTGAGTTTTGTTTTCCCTTTCCCCTGTATCAATAAGGGATTTAAGGAGCGTTAGGGACCTTGAGTTTTGCTCGGAGGCTCAACCCCTAACATCTATTCTATTCTATTCTATTCTATTCTATTCTATTCTATTCTATTCTATTCTATTCTATTCTATTCTATTCTATTCTATTCTATTCTATTCTATTCTATTCTATTCTATTCTATTCTATTCTATTCTATTCTTTTCTTTTTTCTTTTCTTTTCTTTTCTTTTCTTTTCTTTTCTTTTCTTTTCTTTTCTTTTCTTTTCTTTTCTTTTCTTTTCTTTTCCTTTTTTCTTTTTTCTTTTCTTTTCTTTTCTTTTCTTTTCTTTTCTTTTCTTTTCTTTTCTTTTCTTTTCTTTTCTTTTCTTTTCTTTTCTTTTCTTTTCTTTTCTTTTCTTTTCTTTTCTTTCTTTTCTATTCTTTTCTTTTTTCTTTTCTATTCTATTCCCTCTTGCCCTAATTAAATACAATGGAGGATGAATGTCTCGTTCAATACTCCTGGCCTTTCTGTGACTCGGCTGCACTGTGAGTGAGAAGGTATGTGATATATTCCCATGGGAATTTTAAGGGGAAACGTTTAGTGACGATTAAGATCATGTTCCTAAGCACAGAACAGCGATCTCAGACGTGTGCTTTCTGTGGGACACAGCTCTGAGTCTCTAGATGATTCTCTGGAAATCTCATGGGTTCTCTTCATGAGCTTGCCTTTAAGGCAGATATTTTTTTTCCTCTTCATGATCCAGTTTTAGCCAAGGTATTTACTAGCTAATAGAGGTTCATCAGTCCAATGAAGAAAGAATCCACTTGGCATGGTTAGTTACCCTCCTGATCACTCTGTTTTGGGAGGCTTGCTTTTGAAGGCCAAGGGTGTTTTTTACCTGGGGTACTATTGTCAAAATAAGCAGAGACTCTGCCTTGGGGAATGTGGGGAAGTAATTTGTTGAAAAGTACCAGTATGAAACCTGAAATGTGGAAGAGTCACTGTGGTGACAAAGCACATAACTATCATCAGATTTGCTCTTCTAATTCTTCTGTATACGTTTGGGGAAAAAAGTCAGGAAAGAGAACAGCAAGTGGTTTAGTTGTTAAACTGGAACCCATCGGTTTGCTATTGGACAGTGTATAAGGTCTATTTTTCCATAAACACAAAGCCATTTCCTCATTACTACCTGGCAATCAGCAGGTAAATCCCCTGCCAGGCGGTCATTGATGGCTAAGCCAGGACTAGTTTTAGAATTGATCGTGTTAAGTAATAACTCAGGAGCCTGGATTTCTATACTGACCTAAGTACAGGGAGTATGTAGCTAACTTCAGACTAGGGAATGATTACTGAAAGCCAGCGAGCAAATGCACATAGTAGCCCATTTATGAAAGCTCTGGATTTAATCACTAAGCAGCAGCTACTGAAGAGATGACTGTATTCCTGTCTGTACGCATTATAGTACTTTGCTCTTCTGATGCAGAACAAACTATACGAGAAAGTATTTTTGAGTGAAAATAAAACAAATGCCAATGCCCGTTGAACGTGTTTCTTCCAAAGGGAGACAATTTTCTGCTATGTAGGTTATCCTCTCATGTTCAGGGCTGTCTGATGTGGAACACCCTGCTACCAGGTGGTAATTAGAGAGTCGTCTTGAGCGGGCCAGTGATCCGTTCTGGTATTCTGCCCCTCACTTCCCACACTCAGAGGCCAAGATAAACCAAGCAAACACCAGCTGTGCGAGAGAAAGAAGAGGAAGTAAAGCAGTTTCTTTGGTGGCTGATGGCTCAGAAGTGCACCCTGCGGTCAAACGGCGGTTTGCAGTGGCCCTTGGATCTGCCAGTGAGAGCTATCCAGAAATATTGGGACAGGCAGCCCGCGCTGGAATGCTAATGTCTCTGATTAGACCACTCTCATTTCTCTGGAGTTCCTGGGAATGGGAGGCAAGAGGGAAAAATAAAATGTCATGATCTGTTTTTAAGTTGGGTGCCGCAAGACTCTGGCATATCACTGCAAGTTTGGGATGTGTTTTAGTCAGGCTTCTTCCTGTCTGGGTGCATAAGTAGACATCTCAGAGAAAGCCACGACATGGGTGTTCCCTCTGAGAGCAGAGAAGCTCTCTGAGAGAGGAGAGTAAGATGGAGTTTTGATCCTTTCCCAATTTAAGAGATTTTTTCCCCTGATTTACCTCTACAATGAGTATGTACCAGACTGATGCACTGAAATGCAGACAAATAAGTAAGAGCCAGGAAGCTGTGTTCCATGTGTGTGGGTTTTCTGGATCATCCTGATTCCCTTTGTATGCACGTTGTCTGAGGGGCCTTCGGCACCATTTTATTGCTCATTCTGTCAAAAATACTCTGCCATGGCATCATCCCCTAGGGACTGATATATTACCAAGATGCAAGAGTGTTTTTTATCTTTGGAGAAGAATTTTAAGCTTTTTGGGTTCAAAGTTAAATGATGACGAAATATGTCTCGGACAGTGACTTGCAAGTGTAGCCTAAGAGACAGGACTTCACCTTTCCGTTCCTAGAGCCATGGATAAGCTCTGAACAGCTGGTGTTACCTAAGGTGTTGTGTGTTGGCTCTATCTCTCTGCTGTGCTTTGCTCTGAGAACATCAGAGCCAAGTCCATTTCCCCACCCACAAATTGCTAAGAAGGGGGACTTACCTTAATGGTTTTAATGACGACTACTTGATCTGCCTCCTTGGCTGCTTTCTCTGCAATCTTGACACTATCGTTGTCCCAGTCGACAAAGTCCATGGCCATCATTCCTTCCACCACACTGGGGAAAGAGTAAGGGGCAATAGGGAGGTGAAGACAAATGATGATGAGGCAAAGAAGAAGGGGGGAAAAAATTAAGGGAGGAAAAAAAGACAAAGGACAAGATGTTGTTAAAGTATCACAGTTGCTAGATTCCTGCAAAAAGGCAGTGTGACTTGACAGATGCAGGTACATGGCTCTTTCTTGCCTGTCATCAGTAACATTTCATTTTCATTATCTTTTCCATTTGCCATTCTTCATAGCTACGTTTTGCTCTGCTACTTCCAGCAACATGTTGAGTCAGGACTCACTCTGAGGCCTCCTGCTTGAGAACGTGCGCAATGTACCAAATGTCAGTGTAGCCCATGCAACTGGAGATGTTGTTACGAGGGTAGTAGAAGAGGAATGTGAGACATATCTCATTCATGGTGCTTGGCCCACCCTGCAATGACACAAGGATGATCAGCGGTCTGCTGAGACACAATGAGGAGACAATTTCTCCTTGGGAAAGCACTCTTGTTCACAGCTCTTGCAGATCCTGTCTGGCAAAAAAGAAAAAAAGAATTAATTTCTTTAAGAGTTAGAAGCAGAGACCCAAAGCATCCTCACAAGGATAGGTTGCTCTGTGATTTTACAGCCTAAGTCTACTTATTCTCTTCTTCAGGAAAGTACCATGTTTTTATTTCAGTCTACAAGTGTCCGAAATCTGAAACTTAGGAATGCTCAACAAAAACATCCATGGAATTTACCGAGTATGACATCCAGATCAGAATTTTTCACTTGATCCCTACTCCTGGAATGGGCCCTACCAGATCAAACAGTGTTACCCTCTGTGAATCCTCGTTGGATTGAATCTTAGTGTCCTGCACACATCTTTAGGTGCAACAACATCATTAACTCCTCTGCATGGCATCTGGTCTAAAATAAGTTAGGAAGCTTCATGCAGATTGACAATAATACTTTACGTGTGTAGTTGTGCAGAACTGACATCTGATCGAAATAAGAACTAAAAAGAATGTCTTCCTCTTTTGAGAGGTCTATATCAGATCCAGCTGACAGATTACATCAGTTGCTGTGTTTGACTTCTGGCTGTCCACTAAATGCAAGTGTTCAATGATTGAAAACCATCTCAGATGCAAATGTTGCTACTTGCGCTTGGTGTTTTGGACAAGGGTTAGTGTGTACGGCATTAGAAGCAAGCTAGCTTTGGGATCTGTTCACAAGCCTATGGTAGGAGGGTCTTGCTGGAGCGTTTCTCTCCAGCCATGGAGCAGCTGAGCAAGGCATGCTTCCGTATGTCTGTGATATTGTGTCTGACACCAGAAGCTTCTGCCGGGGCCGCATTTGCTTGGAGAAGAGAGCTATGTCTACCCAAAAGATTTTAGTGGTGGTAAACTGATTTTAAAACCAATGGGAGACGTATAGGAAGAAAAATAAACTTACAAAAGTAATCCCTGAACGATCCAGTCTCTGAAAGTTGCATTTGACCAGGATCTCATCCCCCTAGGGAACACAATAGGTCGCACCGTCAGAGAGGTACAGACAAAGCCCACAAAACAACCGCTTGAAAACGTGGGGGACCAGGAAACTCTGTGAAAACAACAGGCCACAGCCTAAGGCATAATGAAGGACGGAATATGTTGACGTGCTCTGACACCTCCGGAGCTCGCCAGGAGCAACCTCTCCAGCCTGCCTGCCCACGCCTGCATCGTACAGCGGAGGATCGTACTGGTTTGATTATGAGGATTTCTTTCATGCCCCGAATCTCCTGCAGTCTGAAGTCATGCTTATTGTCCTCACAGATGATCCTCAGCTGCTCACTGTTCCTGGGGAAGACAAACAAGGGGAGAAGGTTGTAATGTTTCCAGGGAGGGGTGTGGAATTACCAATTCCTGCATGAAATAAACAGGTGGGGAAAATCCCCTCCAGGCATCATGCCTGATCTCTTTTGTATTCTAACTCACAGAACGTATTTTCAGCAACAGCCCCAGACGTAACACTTGAAATTTCTCACCCAATCCGCTTTGGTCTGGAGTCCAAATATGGATGTTTTACATGTCCGTAATCGTTGTGCCTTGAAACTTTTGCCTTTCAGGTGATAGTCTGGGATCCCAGAAGTAAGAACTCCAACCCTTGCAGTACAGAACACTGTCCAAAATGAAAAGACTCTCTGACCCTGGCAGAGTGGAGTTGTCAGGCTGTTTAGGACCACCCCCTCCCAACCCTTGCAGATGCAGAAGTACCACCTGTCAATTCGTCCTTGCTATTTCTACAGTGCTGTGTGATATTGTTTCTTAGGTGGTCTCCACTCTGCTTGAGCTCTCCTTCTCCATCCTCATTACAGATCTTGCTAAGGATCTTGCTAAGAACACCCACAGTGTGCACTGCAAGGTGCATCAAGGCACCCAGCCCACAAATTCTTGTGGTGCTCATGGCCAGGCTGTCCCAGCAGCTGGGGTACTTCCTGCTTGCTTGTTCTAAGTCCACCTGGTGACTGCTGGCGGCTCTGAGCAGGTGAACTCGTAGGGTCACGCCACTGTCCAGCTAAACCTCATAGCAAAATGGGTTCAGGAGAGAGGAACCCAGCTTGGAGGCCAGGCATCATAAAAGTTCAAGTCAAGAAAGAAGATGCCTTCTTAAAAGGCATGAAAATAAGCCACAGGGTTTATGTATACCGTGCAACTTATGTTAAGAGCAGGAGCCAAAACCTATTGCTATTGTCTGCAGCAAAATAGCTCTGTCTAAGTCACTCACACTGGCTGTGTGTGACTTCTGGCCTATGCTGGGGTGTTCTGGACTTAACACCTAACAAGGAGGCAGGCCTGCCTCTAAATTGCTCTCAAAGATCGTAACCTGCTGTATTCTGCCAAGGTCAAGCTCCAAAGAGTCCGGGCTCTCCACTACTTGGACAAGTGACTAGTTATATCCTCTGTGTTCCAGGGGAAATCCCAGAAAAAAGTAGTCACCTCGACTGCGAGCTGTGCCTGAATCATCTCTGTTCAGGAGATGTTTCAAACACTTGACCTTCTGCTCTGGAGCCTGTGCTCGAGATGGCTTCAGGACACGGTCCTAGCTAGCTTGGTAAAGGCTGTAAAGGCCCTTTCCCAGATGTGCTTTCATCCTAAGTAAATTGAAGTGTTGCCTTAGTCCTCTCTAGACCTGCCTCAAGTCATTCCTAGCAAAGAGACAGAATCTTCCATCTTCTTCTGAAACCTAAGGAAAACTCTCCTGATTATATCACTCCCCGCAGCTTGGAACAGGCACTTGGAAGGTGCTAGCTAGTGAGTTGGAGGGAGGCTCAATCCTCTTCTCTTGCTGCCTCGCATGGCAATCCAAGTGTCAGGCCAGCTGGGCTGGAGATCACTGGCATTAAAACTGAGGGATGGCTTTGAAGCCAGTGGGTTTTATTGATGTCTACTTTGCCCCTTTTCCAGAGACAAACAGGTCTGCCAGCTATACTGTGCTACTCCTGAGGGACACAGACAGGCGTAGCTGGGGAGCACACACACTCACAATGCACCTTTCAAGTTACGAAATCCCCATTTACTTAGTCTGCTTGTAGCAGACCAAGTTTGTTTCCCAAGGCTCTTGAAAAGTCTTCCCCTGGTTTTGCCATGTCGCGGTTAGGCTGCAGAGGCTGCTGGGTGAGTGTTTTGCAGATACCACTGGCCAGAGAGGGGAAAATACCCACCATACAATTGTGTTAGTCCCACTTCTCTGAGGTTGCCTTTGAAGGAGCTTCTGGTCGCTTGGCCCCATGCCTCGCCGTGCTGGGGAATGAGTAGAGAGGTGCAGGGCCAGGGGAGTTAAATCAAACACATTAAAGTGTTTGATTGTAGAGGGCCACTGCTGTTTTTAAGGATAACTGAGGAAGGCCTTTTTCAAGGGCAGAGGGGCCATTTTGGAACAACCTAGATTCTTCTCAATGGTATTGCGTATGCATGCTTAGAAGCCAAACTAGGTAACATCTGCCCTGCTCGTAACTCAGCTTTGCGTTTGTTGTGGGGGTGACAGGCTCTCTCCTGTCTTCCACAGCTTGCCTACAGTGCAGTTCAGGTTCTCTGCATGCCTACACGATCAACTCGGTGTGTGTGGCTTTTCTGCAGGGTGTCTCTGCGTGTCAGGTGGGAGGTGACACAGTGCAGGAGTCTGGGGATTTGGTGAGAGAGCACAGCCACCTAAGGACCAGGCAATGCCAAAGTTCCCCCGTGCCATTCCAGATGGAGCTCACGTCACATCCCAGAGCATGCACCAGCAACACTGGGTAGACAGGCAGGGAACTATCTTGAAGGTGTCCCAGTGAGCCCTCGAAGATTAGAGGTTCTCTGTGACATCTCGGGCTACACCCATATATAGCTAAATATCAGAGGATAGTGGATTGTTCTCTGGCTCACTGGCACGAGCTGAGTGTCCACCTCCCTGCAAGTGCCTGCAGCATGATGCTTGGCTCATGTAGGGTTATTCTGAAATTAGCAACCCAAGGAGGAGATAGCAGTTTTCAAATGCTATGCTGCAGACGATGACTGGCTATTTTCATAGCTTGAAACTGCGAATTCATGCTTCATGTGCTGGGGTGTGATCAGAGAGTGAAGAGGGGTGCTGAATTCTTTAGTGTGGGAGGATGGTGAGGGAAACTACACCCAGAGTAGTTTTGCCCATGCAGCCCATGGGAATGGGTACCCGCGATCCCCAGAACTGAGCCTGTGTAGCCTCGGGGTGAGTTTGGTACAGGACCAAGGCACCATTGAAGGGCACCATCTAGCAGCTGACTAGTGTGGGTGAGCAGCAGTCCAGTACTTGAACTCACTGCCTGGACATACTTTATTTAAAAGCAGGCACAGTCCCAGTCTCTTACTCTCTGCTGAGCTGAGCCTTCTTTCTCTAGGAGCTAGTTCTTTGTTCTACAACTCAGACACTGCAGAGTCTCCTGCACTGACAGAGAGATGGAGACTAACCTGGAAACATCATTCTCATCCACTCTAGCTCAAGGGGCAGAGACTGAGCCTGTGTCACGGGCAAAAATACTGTGAGTTTCCTTCTCTTACCAGTACTGAGCAGTTTTCACTCCCCTGCCAGTCAGGTTGGTGTGAAACAAGGAGGCAAAGACATGCAGATCTGGAACCAGCATCCCGTTCACCTGCAGTTCAAAAGGAAGTAGGTCAGAGCCTGGTAGTCAGAGCATAGCACTATGTTTTAGGCCTGCCCATCAAGTCAAAAGTTTGATGGAACTCATGTAGATGTCAGCTTAAATTTTTTTTAAAAAAAAAGGTTTAAGACCTTCTTATATAGATCAGTGCTGACTGAAATGTTGCTCTGGAGAGCCTTTTTGAAAATTGCTCTTCTGGCTTTAGGTGCTCTGGCAGCGTTGTCTGAGTTTGTGCTATCTCATGCTGGGTACTGTAAGCATAACTTGATATCAGCTATGTAAAAAACAAAGACAAGATACAGGAGAAGTAATAAGTTAAACATACAAATACACAAACTGTAAGAAAAGCAGATAATAGAAAGGGTAAAATTGATTAAAAGAGTAAAAACAGCATTACTGCAGGTCTCATAAGAGGGAGCAAACCTATGGGTTGTTTGAGAGGGACCGTGGGGCTGTGTATGGGATATTCTAAGGGGATTGTGGGAATGTGCACGATTTATTATTGGATGCTTGGGGAAGAGGTCAAAGTTAGGGAAAGAGAGAGAGACACAAACAGAAGAAGAGGAGAGTCCTCCTTAAGCAGACTGGTTGGAATGTTTGTCTGGCCAAACCTGGTACCTGATCACTGTAATCCAGGCTATCTTAATAAACAGTTCCTAACCATTTTCTGTGTGAGTGTGCTCTCTATACCATATATGTGTGTGTGCCTGTTGTTGTGGCAGGGCATGGGATGGGAACTTCAGGCTGGAAGGACCCGAGGTCCAGGCCAGAGGCTGCATAAAAGGGCCTTGGATCTGGGCACAGGTGATGAAAGGACTTATGGTCTGGTTCAGAAACTGGGGAGACCCACAAACGGGATTACATGTGGGAGCTGAGTGAGCAAGCTCCATGTTCCTCCAGTAAACTTTAAGCCTGAATTAACCAGAGAGGAAGAAGCGGACTGGGTCCCTTGTGTTCTCCATGTTTGTGTGGATATTTTGCGTGTCTGCTTGGTGCCTGTAGAGGTGCTCTATTTCTGACCCTGTTGATCTGTTTCTGGTCAGCTGAGTCTGCTCTGTGTGTGTGTTTGGGTGGGGTGGGGTGTGCCTACACCTTTGGAGTTTGCCCTCAGCCTCAGCACTATCTGGGCCTAGGAAAAAGGCAACCTCATATCTGGTAATCCTGGCAGGACCTGTAAATCTCCTGGGTCTCACAATCCACCAGAGCTGGATGTTGTTAGCAGCCTCTTGGCTGTGTTTTGAGGCATGTTAGACCTCTGCTCTAAAGACGCCTTCTTGATCTGAGAGAGAGCACCACATCCTCCCAGCCTAGAACCTGCCTTCCCGCAGCAGTACCACACACCTACGGCAGGACAAAGGCCTCTTGCCTGTGGTGGAGCAGACTCCCTCGGGCATCCTGGGGAGTCGCTACATCTTCTATTTTGTTTCTCTTTCACTTAGATGTGGTGACTGTGTATCTGAGCCATGGTTCTGACACGCTTACGAAGCCATGCTAATGCTCTTGGGCCAATTCTTGTGTATCTGCTGAGCAGGGTTACTGGAAAAGATACTCATTTTGCAACATGCAGGAATGGAGGCTAAGATATTATCCTGCACCAAATGGCTTTTGGACATGTCTAGAGCAAGATGAAAGCCCAAACTGAGGAAGTTCAATAAAGATTTTGTATGGCTTTCCCCACATTCACTTCATCAAACTGGCTGGAATTGCAAAGGCCATAGGATTTGTAGGATTGTGCTCCAGCAGGAATGAAATGCACAGGAAAAGTGAAGATCCCTGTTTGCAGAATCCCCACATCATATTTTCGTAGCTCCAGAGTATAGTAGATTTGTACCCCTGAGCTGTCAATCAAGCCTGTAAAAGAAAAATGACCACTCCTTCAGCAATGACTCCAGAAACATCAGAACTGGGGCCTGAAGTAACAGCACATATAGTGTCCCTTTCCCAATCACAGGTTGGGAGCGGGCACAGGTTAATGGGAAGATCCAAGCCCTCCACCCTACCCCCAGTGGTATGGTCTGCTGTAATGCAGGCTGTTTCAAGTCATGCAAGGTGCACGGTTGCACAGGTCTTCACTCAGAGTGCATCAGGATCCAGCCCTGCTTATAATCTCAGATGATTCCCATAAAATCGCTCCCCACTTTTGTTACCACTTCTGTAAAATGATAGCAAAAACTGTGCTGTCATTCTTCATCACCTGCCATAGGGAATGAGTGCTGGAGGTCATGGTAGAAGCCTGAGGTGGTACTATTAGGCTCTCAGGAATTCATCCTGACCCTTGATATACTTATTTCTCCCACGGCCACTCTGTCCCTTCCCACTCTGCTCATTTTTCCCATGATGCCCATATTTCCCTGACATTTTCCCTAACACTCCCCCTAGCAGCAGCAGGAAGATATGCTCAGCTTTTTCGATAGTAAGACATATCTAATCTCAGCAGATGTAACTATCTATGTTGCTAAAGTTAGTTAAAGTCTTCCTGAATGGGAGCCCAGTCCAGTTTCTTCTTACTTTCCTGAAGGTTGTACTGAGCAACATATGGAAGTGTTTCATGCAGAAGCTTGTTTCTAATAGGCTTGTAGGTGAGGTCTAAGGCATCTATCCTGAGGTGGTTCCTTGTCAGACAATTGCCCAGCGTTACCCACCTGGTATCAAGTCAAAATTGCTGTAATGGATTTCCAGGCGAACATACTGAGGGTCCCAAGGTGTCCCTATGGAAATTGCAGCTTCATCTGGAAATAGATAAGATTTGTGGAAAGAGTAAGAGGAGGAATAAACTTACATGAAGTAGTTCAGGTTTTAACTCTTCTCTATTTTTTCTTGATTGAAAACTTACAAAAACAAAGTTTTTATTTTCTTGCATCTCTGAAAGCTTATTTAGACATTGTTAAAAATCAAAATGTTGTGGATAATTCTGCCAGTTCCATTTATTTTCCTTCTGAAGCAGAACAAGGAAGAATTTTCAAAATTTAATCTTCATTTATCCTTTTGATCAGTTTCATTTTTATTTTGGTACTACATTTAATAGGAAATGGTTCTAGCATGTTTACACTCTTGCAGCAAATTTCAGTATTGGCACTGCATAATATAAAATCTGAATAAAATTTGTATAGGGTTTTTATCTAAAACTTACCTACTTTTTCTCTCTCCATCCTCATGTACATGCATACTACAGAAATACAAAATACATTTTGCTCTGAAAGGCACAAATTTGTGCAGCACTGACTTCTACCTGCTCCACTCAGTCAGAAGCACCAATTTCACTGAACTTTTAATTTTACTCTACTGAAATAAAGCTACAGCCAGTAGAAATAAAACAGAAAGTAGGCGCACTTCTTTCTGCTATGCAAGACTAGCATGAGGAGAATTTTGTGAAATTAATGGCAATGTTATCAAAAGGTAAGAATGAAAGCCTTAGGATGTGACATACAATACTCATTTAATGCAGATATGATAGTAACACACGCACATGCACAGAGTATCGACAACTACGTAGAAATCTCCAGCATCACCAGATGCAGCAGAAGTAGAGTTGACCTGAGACAGTATGAGGAAACTTCCCCAGTTTGGTTAGCCCTAAAGGACCGTGGGGTCTTACTGGACAAGATGACAACGAGGGTACTACTGTTCATAAGAAGAAACGCGGAAGGGAATGGGCCCTGCAGACTCACCTCTTCTCCAACAGCCCAGCCCGCAAGCACCTGAGAGCACAGGGCAAAATCTGGATTGGCTCCATAGCAATCGTCTATGCCACTGGGTACCACGCTGGCGTTGCCACAGGCATAAACAAGAATATAGTGAACCACGGTTATGTTGTGGGGTGTTATGACAGGTTCAAACTGTAATCAAGAGAAAGAGTCAAAAAAAGTTATTGTCAGCCCTGAAATATTTCCTTCCCAGGCAACCAGAAAGAGCAGTTAACCATATCTTAGGCAAACAGATATAATCTGATTCACTAAGTTGATGGTAAACTGGGTTATGGTTTATCTACTCATTTCAGTATGCATCCAGCAGAATCCATTTTTCCAGAAAGGATTGGCACCTTTAAAAAGCACTTCCCCTTAATGAGAATTACAGGGGCATCTATTTGACCTGTTATGCTGGGCAGTGTGGTTCCAGACTAGAAATGTAAATAGTTTACCTCGTACACCATCTTCTTGGCTGCAAAGCAAGGTAAGGATCTCAGGTTCGCTGTAAGTCACTGCTCCCTCAGTTGTGCCAAAAGTGCTATAATCAAGATGGTTTAAAATAAACCCCACCAATAACTTGTATCTGTTCATTAATCACTGACAGCACTGATGAGATCAGGCTCAAAGTCCTGATGTTACCTAAAGCACTGACTAAAACTCCTGAGTTTGTTCTGTAGGAATACCTGTTAAATTCTTTTTTCCAGTCCATGCAAAGTCTTCCTTATGAAATTTTGCCTTATGCCATTGCAGTGAAACATATATTTTTAAACCTTTAATACATGTGTTTTTAAATCTTCAAAACCCACAAAACTAAGAAGGGTTGCTTGATCTCGAAGCAAAGTTATTTGAATTTGAGAATTAAGCTAGGCTTGCTTTGGAAAGTTCCTCTTTCTTTGTTCTTCATTTTTGCTTATTCAATCTTGAAAACAGGATGGCAAAAATGTTTGTTTTGCCTTTTATAGAAATATTCTTAGCAATCTCTAAGATCAATAGTGAAAAGTCCTTTCAATGTAGAAAATTCTGGAGGATCCATTTGCTTTCAAAGATACCAATAAGTAACATGGTCTGAGCTCACCACACTGAGAGATCAGACTTGTAGCAAGGGTTCTTCATGTGTGTGAGGTACATAAAGGTACTTCCGAAGCTAGAAACGAGACAGAGCTTAACTTCACACAAGCCAGGCAAATTAGCTGGCTCATCCCGATGGCAGTGGATAGACGGAATGCTCCCAAATTTATACTCAAATGCTGTAAAACATGCATGAAACATGTAAAACATGCTAAAAAAATGCTGACTTGTACACATGATTGAAGGAGCAGATCTGCCCTGTCCTACTTTTCCCCAGTAAGGCACTCCGCAAGTTTACCTTGTAGATATGGTGCTTCTGCTCGACCATGGGCAGTGGCATAAAGGTACAGGCATACTTGGTTTCTTCAACTGGAACAGCAAACTGGAAAAGAAACACCTGAGTCACCCGAAGGTTCCCTTGGCAACTCAATGAAGTGCACAAGGAATTGGAGAAGCCGAAGAGAGGCAGTGCAAGGAGAATGAGACCCAGAACTGGAGGGGGCAGGAAGGGTGATGCATTTAGCAAGCAACTGCTTGGGTTTGGGTTGCAACGCGTGAGAGGATTAAAGGGTCGAGAAGATGAAACTGTATTCTGATGAAGGGCAAACACATTTGTCAGCTCCACCAGGTCTTAAATTCTTTTTCTTTCAGATTTTTTCTGGTTTTTTCCAAACGAGAATTGCATTACTAATTTGCCTATTGTAATGTGAACCGAGAGAGACGGAAATATCCATCCAGTTCAATCAACATTTTTTTAATTGCTAGTTTTCTGGAGTTACAAGGAGAACACTTGATAGCACTAATCCCACAAATCTTTACATAAAAACAGTGCCCCTCTTTACTATGCAACGTTGCCCATGCTGTTCAGCTGCTTCTGCTGCATCTTGAATGAGTGCTGACTCTGTGGGTTGATGCTCTTTAAAGAAGGAAGGTGTTAATGCAATACCACCCTGAGTTTGTACTTTTGAACTCCATTTGACAAGGATGGCACATGCACCATGAGGTGATGCCCTCCTGGTAAGTCATTATATCTGACACGGAGATGCTGCATAAATTAACACTGGAAGCAGTGCACACGGAAGTGTGTATTGCATTTTCCGAGCTCTCAGCCAGACTTTTCACAGAGCATTTAAATATATACCCATTATTTCTCTTCTCCGTGATATTGTGTAGTTTCTTTGAAACTAAGAAGGGAAGCAGTAAGTATCTTCAGTATATTATAGATATTTTTATATGGGTCTATACGGAAGGGACCTGTACGCATATATGCCTGAGTTAACGATTATATTGCAATTCAGTAGCACCACAGTCTGCATTTGGCTCCCTAAACTCTAGCCAAGGGAACAGGCAACACCTTACAGTGTTTTCCTAACAAATAAGCCCCTTACTCTCCACACAGCAAGCCTTCCGTTCCCACTTCATTCCTACTCTTGCCAGCTCTGTTTGCAAGTTTCCAAGATCAGTCATGTCCATCTGTTGACCTGTGCAATCCAAACCTCTAGCATGGGCATGAACAACTTTGCAAAGAAAGGCAGAAGAAGGGGATATTTTTAACATACCAAGTGAAGTTCTTGTCCAATACTTACATTGTCCAGTCTCAGATAATAGGTGAAGAATATTTTGGGGTCAGTTGAGTCAGATGGGCCTCTGTACCTCATCAAGAAAAGAGATTTGGAAAATATTTGGCTTTTAAATAATTGGACTGTGTCATCAGTGCCAAATGCAGTAATGAGGCGTGTTGTGTCCACCTGTAATGGGAGTGTTTCACTGGAAAATCTCCTTCATCCCTTCTCAACCACACACACATATTCGCCCTACATCACATGCCTTATATCACTGCACACATATTAAAATGCAATCTACATACTAACCATGTGCAATTAGAAGTCACCTCAAATGACATAACTGTGCATCTTTGGTTCATATCCAAACACTCAGAAAATATGTCAGAACACACAACAGAAAGTAAGCAGTGTAATACACAAGACATAATGTTGTTGGTTTTTTTTTCCAAAGAGAGGGTGCTGGCTAGAAAAGACACAAGGAAAGCTGTACCCACTGTGATTTCACCCACATTATTAAAACACCCATGGATTTCAGGTGCTGGTATGTGAAATGAAAGCAAGCTGAAAAAAAAGGCAGTGAGGGATTCGATAAAGATTTCAGAACCTTCATCACTTTGTATTAAAATGTTCAGATACTGAGTGACTGGATGCTGTTCTGGCTGTGGTGCTAAAGATCAGATTTTCAGACCTTTGCATATCCTAGAGCAAGCAGATACCGTTCATTTATCTGTATATACCACTAACGAGCTTTGGGCAACTTTTACAAAGAATTACTAAGGGACTTACACAGAAAGCTGACAAAACTGTAGTCCCCTGATTCCCCATTAGCAGCTACTGTTGAGCACAAGTGCACTCAATGATCTGCCTTGATCTGCCCCATCACGTAAGGACAGCACCAGCCATGGAAGTCAGTAGGTTCTTCCCATTCAGAATGGGTTTATATTTCTTTCAATTAGTAAAGGTCCTTAAGGTTTGTGACTCCAATGGCATCTAACCAGTCATTTGAACATCTGACCACAAGTATTTGAACTGCAGGAAAAAGGTCAATGTACATCCAAATCTGGACAAATGTTTCTGAGCCTTGAACAACGCTGATTTACCCAGAATTCTCTTGGTAAAGGGGAAACGTTGTAAACAGCGTCTATATATGCAGAGTTCTGAAATTGTGTGCATTCATGTGCTTGTGAATCTTGGCAAAGCATATTTTTGAAAAATCTCTGACTTAAAATACCGGTTTGGGTTGGTTGAACTTTCAATGTCTGTCAACAGCAATATGAAGCTCTTCCAAGAAAGACTGAGTTGGTCAAAATGTTCTGAATTTGCTTAACGCAATTCTTACCAAATACTGCCTTATATTAGGCAAACACAAATTTCATCTCTAACACTAGATTGTTTTTTTTTTACATGGGGCAAATGAGAGACAGAGAAATGAGCAGGGTTTTGAAGAGCTGTTGTTAAGCTTGGGAAAATGTTGAGATTTATATCTTCCCAATTCTTTGATGAAAAACATTACAAGAAAACATCGATGACGTCAAAATAGTGCTCTTGAAATGGGCATTATATTGTGGCCGTATGGTTCCATATTTTTCTTTATATTCCTGTTATTGTACCATTGTGAGTAAAACCTGTCATTCTCAGATCTGATCTGGGGATTCTGGGAATACAGTGGGAAATGAGAGCAGGTTTGTTTGGGATATTGCTTGAGCAACCCCCTTTCTTACTGTAATATCCAGGTCGTTTGGGTCACACGTCTGGAAGTGGCGTTTGAACAGCATGGTGGTGGATGTCTCATTCTCTGTCACTGACAGCTGTTGGTAGTCCTGGCTCTCATATTCCTCAAGGGTTGCTTCATCTATCACATGACAATCCTGGAAAAGGAACGGTAATCAAAGCAATAGAGAGAAAAGAAGAGCTTCCTACACGCCAAGAAGACATGTGGGACCTGAGTAATTATCAAAGCATTTCATTCTCCAAAAAGCTCCTCTACCTTCACTGGTGGTTTCCACAAACCAATTGAAGAGAACTCACATCCAATCCCTGCTATATCCATCGAGGAAAGAGCAGCCCCTCTGTCCCACCACCCAGAGTATGGCCTGGATAGGATGGAAACTAGAGGATCTTCCCTGCTCCCTGAGTAGTGACCTGCTGCACGCTGGGACACTTGAGCACATTTGGCTCAAGCACACGGGGTGGGAAGTAAAATAAGCCCTGTTGAAAAACAGAGGTAGTTCAAAAGCAAAACATTTTAGGCATACCAAAGCTTCTGCTTTAACTCTTAGATTTTCCGTAACACCTGAAACCTGGACCTGTAAGTTCTCCTAGAAACTACAAAATAACCAATGGCTTTAGCAGCACAGACAAAGTGAAAAAGACAAATAATGCATTACTGAGGCTATCAAAAAAGGCACAGAAGTGTGAGGCAGAGTTTGAAAAGCATCCAAATGTCTACTTCTTGTCGAAACCTCACTGGGAGCAGAATGGTCCACAATAACTGCTGCTATGAAAATACCAGGTGAAAAGGTGGGACTGTACACACAGCTGTGGAAAGGGAAGAAGGACAAAAAGAAGTAAAGCTCCAAGTTGCCTGACTAAGAGTGCATGATATTTTTGTGGCAAAGGAGTTCAAATGACCGGAAATGAGAAGGCAGTGGCTGCAGACAGGATGAAAATCTCTCGAGAAAAACCGGAAACCTAATAAAGCAAATGTCTCCCTAATGTACAGCTCTTCAGTGCTACATTAAAAAATGTGCTACAGTACTCATTTTTGGAAAGATAAAAGAGAAAAATTTTACCAGAAAAATTTTACAACAGTCTGGTCAAGGAAGAATATTTTTATGTAAAATCCTTTTTTTTTTTTCATCCCACCTCTGCTTCTTTAAATGATTATTTCAAAACCTGCTTCCAGCTTTTGCTAAATTTCCCAGTATCTCCTCTAATATTATTTCTTCTCCTTGATTTTATCCATGGATTTGGACTTTAAGAATAATCTAAGCCATTTTTCTCTAACCCAAATGCTCGATTTACAGAGGGACATATCATAGTTTGAAAATCCAGCTTTTGTTTTCCTACTGTTTTGAAAAAGCTGTTGCACTCTTTCATTAAAAGATCCAAATTCAAAGATAAGTAGTCCAAAAGAAAGTATTTAAAATTAAATATACTTTATGAAACAGGAAGACAGTACAGAGCTGAAAAAAATCCTCTGCCTTTGTGAAAAAAACCCTTTTTGGCTAGTTTTATACTCATTGGACATTACTCAGTTATAGACTTTGTTATGGTCGTAGTAAAGAAGAAAATTAAAACAAAAACCAAGGATGTGAGAGAGGGTTAGAAGGAAGAACGCATATAGAAAACCCCACTTAAACTCCCTTGACAGTAACTAGCGTATTTTTCTTTCGAACTGCCTGTTCAGTGGATGTGCTTTACAGCCTGACTAGAGAATGTAGATTTTTGTGGTCATTAATGTGCTTGCTTACCGGAATGTTTCCAGACCTAAATAATTAGGAGATACTTTCTGATATGTAAAAGAGTTGAAAAACTCTAAAATTTTTGTGAGACCAGAATTATTTTCTAATATAAACAAAGAGTTTAAGAACAACATTGAAAATGTAAAATATCTTTTGTGGAAATGATGGAACGTTTAATATTTTTGAAACCAACCTCTTCAATTTTCCCTTTCAGGATGTTCTTTTAGGAGAAATTAAATGCTTTTGTTTTACCCCAAACAACTTTTTTAAAAACCATTAATTAAAAAAAAAAAAAGAAAACTGTTTCTTCTAAGTTCCTCATGTTTTTTTCCCTGTTGTCATTCACCGCCAAAAATTTCTTGTCTGTGTCATAATCACAAAAAGATTGCAAAATCATGGTTTTGCAAACAACAACCATAAATAAGGCTAGCTACTCCACCCCCTCCAAAGTTCACCCATTTCAGACAAGCACCAAGACATATTTCATGCAAAGCACATTTTACTGTCGTGTGAAAAGGGAACTGAAAACAGCTGAGCAAACTAAAACCACTGTGACTATCAAACACGTCATCAGTGTAAAACCTCTTTCATTCTGCATCTCAGGAACTGCCTGTTTCCCTTTCACTATTAAAACAAATCAAACCAAAACAACACAACACTCTGGATTTTTATTTAGCACCCTCAGTGACATTTTATTCCTCTAAACTCCATCTGTTTTAACATCAAGCATCTATCCTTAGTGGTTGCCTTTACAGACAATGGAAAAACCAGCGAGTCCCAGGGATGTCCTATCCTATTCCGAAGGGAGACATTGAAGACGGTCAGGAAGAAGCAACCTTTGGAGATGAACACGTCTCCACTTACTACAGGAAAACAAGAAAATTAACCTTTGAAGATCTTCACTGAGGGAAAACATGAGAGTTTCACATCTGACTTCTGTCTGAACTGTCCTCTGGTTCAGATGAATCAGAAGTTACACTCCCAGCAGCCTCTTCCAGCTTCATGGTGGGCGATTGCTTCAGTCATATCTAACTGGTTCTGGCTGTGGTTTTGGCTTGCAGATGGCATGACTTTATTTACCTAAACAACATCATCTAGTAACATCTGGGATACCATAGGGTATCTCAGGTAGCTGCATGGGGCTAGCAGGCATGACACAGGACCTACACAAGACCTAGGGTTTTCTGGACTGTCAGTCAGAGGCCATGCTAACTAAAGATCTCAAATGGACTTGGATGTCTATCTTTAGCCAGCTGAACCCGTGTGCTTTCAGGCCAACATACTTGGAGCAATACCCTTGGCAAAGGGGAGTGCAGAAGAAGTCTTTTCAACTTACAGAGAAGTAGATGCTGCCGTTTGGGAAGACACCTGCTACCACAATGTCAGATCCAGGCAACTCTCCATGAGGGCTGAATCCAAATGCCACCCAGCCAGTTGTATGGACCTGCAGCTCAAATATCATCGTCTCCTGATTGTCATGGTCCCAGCGGAGGTAGACCATGTTTGAAGGATCCAGGAAGGTGGAGAAACGCAGCAGTGGAAGTGCAGACTGACCAGAACAAAAGCATGGGAGGAACAAGAGGAAGAGCATGCCCTTGGTTCTTGAGAATAGAACTGCCATCATCGACAGGACCACTACAGTTTCTGAGTCTTGCTGATACCTTGGGCAGCTATTCTGCTATAAGGGGCTCAGTTTATATGGAAGTGCATGAGGCTGGGCCTGTCACCAGAAAGGAGGAGTGGAAACCGAACGCTCTATATCCAATTTAAGATACTTAGAGAAATTTAAGTAGGAAAGATAACACTTTACATAATACGCCCTGGCACCCTGCCTTAGTGTAACTGTAATAGGCCATCCATATACATCTTAAAACAATTTTAATAGCTGTTTTGCACCACGCAACCAGAAGAAGCAACAAAGTGTTTACCTCCTACCCAGTACTCCTCAGGGTGGGTGATTGCTGGTTCTCACCAAGGAAAAGGGACTTTTCTGACTAACTTGCCCTTCTGATTCAAATGCTGAAATGAACCCTAATTATGCCACCCTGTTGTCTGGTGTGATGATTATTGGCAAGTTTTTTGGAAAGGGGCTGGTGAGTCTCAGTGCCACGGCTTATCAGAGCAAGATGCTGTGGTGCATAAAAAGGGCTCCTGTGGTAGCAATCTGGACTGTAGTGGAATAGTAGAATAAGAAAAATGTCTTTGCTCCATGCACTATACTTTGGTGGGAGTGCGTGGAAGGACAACAGGGCATCGTCTGTTGCCCTGCCTAAGACCCTTCAGCGTAACAACGTGAAAAACAAAGAGCCTCAGCAGGTTTCCAACTGGTTCTGCCAGGAAGTGCAGTGTGCACTCATCTCCAATCTGCCCAGTTGCGTAATCCACTACAAAACAACCCGGGTCTGTGGAATTTGAAGGATGTGGTAGTTTATTCCTATTTACTTACTAGCAAATCTTAGAGAAGCCCATTTGCATTAATCTGCTGAGATAAGTGCCGGCAGAACAGATAAGGAGAGATACCTAATCTGATCTTCAGGAACAGGGCTTGAACAGATTGGATTGCACACAGGCTCTTTGAATACCAGATTATGTTTTTGGCAGTCCTGCTGTAGACAGCAAGTATATTTGTGGTTTCATCTGTGAATTATGTAGGACAATGCCAACGTTTTAAATTTTCTCTGCTCCACAAAGGCCCAAGATGCTGTTGTGAGGGAACTAGGGAGGGCTGAGAGATATGGTAATGCCAAGTGAGTGTTTCAAGGCTAGGAAAGCACAGGAATATCAAACCTGAGAGACTTCAGTCGCTCTGTGGGGAGAACCAAACACAGAGTTAATGATGAGGGCGGGAGGGGAAAACGGAAGGGAATCTGTGCAGCTGCATTAGGGGGCTTTGCAGAGCTGCTGATGTGAGAAATTTTCACTGTTGCTAGTTCTCCACTCTTTTAAGCAGAAAATCCCTTTCTCACGTGGATGGAAGCATGAGATTAGGAGATGCAATTGAGAACCTACTGGAAGGCATGACTATCCTGGGATTACCTGGAGGGATGGTTCAGCTGTGTGACAGATTATAATTGCATGGGTTCTTTGATGGAGGAGGATGCGGTGTTTACATGCCCCTGCTGAGGGGCGTAGGGGAGGTATCCATGAACAGGAAGATACCACAGATTGGCCGTGAGCAACATGCCAAAGAAGATTAGAAAATTGTAGATGACTTGCATATAGGAAAAAAGAATAAAAAATAAGTGCTCATACAGGAGCCAATGGTGAAAAGGAGAGTCAGAACCACAGGGTGCAACGGCACCTCTGAGGATCTGCCTCAGGCAGCAGACAGAGACACAAGACAGAGGGGGAGAGCAGTGATGTTTCACCAAGTTTTCTCTTTGGGGATTAGGATGATGTACATAGGTCGCTCTGAAAGTACTGCCTCCTACTTATTTCCATGGAAACCACAACAGATAGGAAGAGCACAATAACACGATTTGACAGAGCAAATTCTCAGCTACAAAACACTATTTTTTGACATACTATTTTTTTCCCCACCACGGGCTGTGCATTTTCTCCAGCGATGGACAAGAACCTCCCTGCCCCGTTCGTAACAATCTGCACCAGGGGAGGGGACCCACCGTCACTGTCACCACTGCTGGAACGCGCCACCCACCGCCTCACTGTGCTGACACCCACTGTTTGGTCTCTGTAAACGTTCAGCAGCGCCAATGGGTGTCAGTGGGTGCAATTTTTTCCGCATGGAGGAATTCAACCCCACACCTTTGCTCCACAGGCACTGCCATGTCAGACACCACGTTGTCAGGCTGCCCCTCTGCTGCCGTCTGCCGCACAGCAAGAAAATTTAACGGAGTGTTGGTGGGAAGGGTCAACCTGTACTGCCACATCACCAACATCTGCCTCTGACGTCGTGAGTCAACGTGATACAATAGGAGGCAGTACTCTCGGAGCGGCCCTCATACAAAACACTCGGGAGACGAAGAAGAATGAAAATGCCATGCCCAGTACTCTTTTGAAACGACCCTGAAAGCTCCATGGCTGAAATCCTTTGCTGGCAGCACACACCCCCCTGACACACAGCCAGCTCCAACACCCATGTCTCCCCAGCTCAACAACTCCTTGTTGCAGTGAAGGGTAGGAAGCATAAGATTCCTGTCATAGCCAGTTGAAGCAATGTCGCAATATTTAACCTGCTCTTGAGGTTTTTTCACACCTTTGCTTGTTCTTTTAGGCCAATTTTTAATAAAATACTCAATTTTATAAAAAAAAAAAAAGGAAAGAAGTCAGATTCTTGTCAAAGACTGCAAGCTGTTAAAATTGGAAATCCAAAGGGATTTGTTTAGGTTGCCTTCATGATCTTTGGCAGAGGGACCCTAGACTAACTTAGAATAAACAACTACTTTTTAAATTACTTAAGTGACATGGAACAAATCCAAAATGTGGCATTTCTATACCCTTTAAATTTCTTCTAATATGTTAGTATAAAGCTAATTGCTCATTTCAATACATTCAGTTCTAATCCCCCCAAACTCAAACTTAGTGTGAAAAACCTCATAGCTGTGCTGAAGATTAGCTATGAGACTTTTAGGGAAGGATTTAATTTGAGATTAACATCCATATATAGAGGTCTATACATACACAGGTGCATCCCTATCCGTAAGCTGTCAGCGGAGCCCTGAATTAGGAGACCTAATTCAGTTGCCCACACATAGGTGTCTAGTGCAGTTTGAGATGCCCACTTGTATTTCACCTGGCCTCCCACGCTGCTCCAGGAGGGCACGGGTTTCCTGACATACCTGTCTCATCCCTGTCACCTCTGTGTGGCTATCTTCAGTCACTAGGCCACCTGAAATAGATATTTATGCACAAGTTAAGAGATTTGTGCTTGCAGTGACAATAAAAAGCCTGGACAACAGATTTATCTCCTCAAAATGAGGGATTAATGAGGGACAAAGGCAGCATTTTCAAAACACCTACTTCTGCCAGCATTCATGTGTAAGGACAGTGAGAGGAGCCTACCTCTAATAATGTTGACACTTCTGTGATGGGTGATAGGAACAAAACTAACTGCTGTTTAAAATAGTTTAAATGACCATCTTCTCACTTTATTCATTTTAACAAGGTGTTAAGCACCATTGCTCTGCAGCTATCATCAGGCTAAGATTAAAATCTACTTTTTTCTTTACTTTTGTGTTTGTTTTTTGGGGAGAAATACAAAAATTATGGAAATATGCTGTATTTAGCTTTAGAGCAAAATGATGGGAAGACCACTGCCTTTTATACAGTGGAAAGGAACACAAGTAAAAGCAGTGGAGTTGGTAATTTATTTTTCAAATAAAATATTTTTCTGCAGAAATGTGGACTGACTGAAACCACAGCTTTTTACATAGTTATACCTCACTGCCAACAGTTTGTCAGAGAAGGCTTTCAGTTCCAAGTGTAATTAAGGACTGAAAAAAAAAAAGAGAAAATGAAACAACTGCTCAAATGAGCTAATAAGAAAGGACTTCTGGTAGGTTGATATCCAGATTCTGGACCATGTGTTGCGATATTTGAAGCAAGGCTTGAAGCTAAATCCTGCATCTCAAGTCAATGCAGAGTCAACAGAATATCTGCCATTTTGGCATTGGTCCGTTCCTCTCCTTTAAAAGGTTTTAGCTGTATTACCCAAGGGAACGTAAAAGGAGGATATCAATGAAAGGCGAAAGGACAGTGGCAAAAGGAATGGTCTGGGTGAAAATGTGGGTTGTAAGCATTGGCGAGAAGCGAGCAGTGTCACTGGGGGGATCAAGGTTTTCAAGACTAGAGTAAGTGCAGGCAGCTCAACTCCGTGCCTCATGCCCAGAACAAGGTTTGCTCGACAGAATTTGTTCCAGCGCTTGCAGTAGTTAGAACATCTGCTATCCTCTGAGCAGGCATATTGGTAAGGTGGGAGGGTGTACATCAGTGGTGTATTACCTTACCTGCTGAAAAGGGAAGAAGCTAGGCTGCATTGGAGACCTTACTAACTAATTACTGTAATACTTCAATTTGTTGGGGCTACCAATGATTTTACTATGACAATTCTGCTTTAAAAAAACCAAATACCTGGAAATAATGTGACCAATCTCTCAGTTTCTCTGTCAAGTCTCTCCACAGACTGAAAAATTCACATGACTTTAATCCATCCAGTCAGACAAACATTAAAGGTTTGGTAAATAGGCAAAAGTCAGCATTATAAATAATTTATACTCCTGGTCAGTACCTTGCCCCAGGGTAGATGATCCCCGCTTATTCACACAGTTGTGTCAGGAGTCACAGTGTGTTATGTGTACATTGAGCATCATGAAATCCAAACAATGCAAAACAAGGGCCAGGGGCAGCAAGCTGCAAAATCTCTGTTTTACATTTCTTGTGCTTTCTTCTGAGAGCTCCTTAGCTGTGTTGATTCAGTGACGTAATTGCTAAACCGATTCTATTTTTCAGCGTAGTACAGATACACTGCCACACTCTCATGACTCAGCTCTACCCTTATATAACATTAGGTGCTATTTTTTGTTATTTGGGTTGGGGTACAACCCTAAAGCATTTTGTTCCTAGGTAGAGCTACAATGTTCTGCATATAAACAGGGACCTCACCACTGTCTCACATTGTTCTATGAGATGTGGACTTATTAATCTTTGGGGGAGGGGGGTGTGCGTTAAAAAAGAGCTATTAGCAATGCATTCAGAATCGAATACAGGCAACCTGTAGTGGCACTAGATGGCATTGAAACACTAGCAAATGATCCAAAACGAGCATTCAGGCAACACTTGGTGACCAGCTGCACCTCTGTGTTAAGCCAATTGGGATTGCGGTGTTACATGGTGGTTGCAGATGATACCTTTATTGACCCTGAGTGAAAGAACTAACCTTACGATTCAGCATGAGGAAGACTTAGAGATGTAGAGTTAGGATCCTCAAGGGCTCTGGCAACGACTGTGCATTTGACTTACAGAAATTATATTTAGGCTGCCTCCTAGAAGGGGTAGTAAAGTGCACTTGTTGCAAAACACATTTAATTCCAGAATGCATTATCTTTTTTTTTTTCTAGAGTCAACATTTTCTTAATGAGGTTTCAAAGACAGACAAGGCGTAACAGCTTGTTCACTGAGCTTTTGTGTTCTCACAGCTTGATTCCCTAAAGATTTGTGTCCTATATCCTGCAAATACCCACTGTTGCAACTGTGCTGGCTTCTGCAGCTTCTCTTCAACACAATGACACAATTTCCCAGCACTTATCCATACCATGATGCTTCTAGCCTTACATCTCAAATCAATTATCTCCGCTGTAAAATGCCCAACTCTTTCAACGTCCCACATTCCCTAATGGCTTTTATTTAGCCCAGCTTCTGGTCAAGGGGCAGCACATCCTTACAGCGAGGCAGAAACATGCACACACTCCCTGGGCAGCCAACACTCTCACGCTGCTCAGTGGGCCAGAACTGACCATAACCACATTCTCCTGCCTTTCCCTCACTGATAACACTAATAGGTTGTCACTCCTCTGTCAACTGTAGTATACAGAAGAAAATACATTCGAGAACACTGTTCCTCTGCTGAACTCAGTTCATACCTGTTAGTAAGTTGAAGAGCTAATGTGGGAAGAGGACGCCAACTGGGAGATAGGCAGACCAAGGTGCAGAGACAGACAAGAAAGTAGCCACCTCCTTTTCTTGGCAAATGTAGTTAAAAAATGACACTACATCATACAGAAACAAAATGTGATGCATGGTTTGGGCTTTTCAGTTAATGGTTCACTCAGTGTTTCTTGTCTCTCTGAGTCTGCACCATTGCCAACCTGTGGGTGGCTCAAGCAGAGTGGTAGTCAGAGGACTCTTCTCAACATTTTGAAGGTTGTCCTCTTGCAGCACAGAGACAAGAGTGCTCCCTGTATCTGATCGATCTATTTGTTTCTGGAGAGGAATGTGAAAGCAGTGATGGTATCTGAGGGCTAGATCTTCCTGCCCAGTAATTTCTATTTATTTCTGTCATCTCTATTAAAAAAATCCAACACTTATCTAAAAGAGCCCTTATTAGAAAGGATTTTGAAAATGGAAATCACTGTGGAGGATGAAGGTTTTAAAAAAAGGGAACAGCAGGCCAGCAAGGAAGGGAAGACAGGAAATACATGGCAGCCATCTAGCTACACTGAAATGCCACCCGTCTCCTTTCTGTGAATAGAAAGATAATCAGACTGAATTGCAGTCTCAGGTGATTTTGTCACTTTTTCCTCAAGATTGAAAGCCTTGAAAAATCCATCAGCATATGCCATGAGAAGTAACATGATGCTGCTGCTTACTACAAAAAGCTACCAAAATGTATTAATTGTGAAGAAAAAATTGCCTCCAGCACAAAAGCCTATATATCAAATGAGGATTACAGCCTCATTAGGACTATCAAGAACAAATTCGTATAATTGACCTTAAACTTTGCCTCTGAGGCAGAGCAGACAAATACACAAGGGCACAATTGTGAGAAGACAAATATTTTAACTTGGAGCAGCCTAAGCAGTCAAGTGAATGTATCATAACAGAGATGTAGAATGCGCAGCAAATGAATCAAAGCAGTACAAATTATAGTTCCAAGAGTATAAGAATCTGACCTTTCATGTTACGTGGTATCAGGACAAGTACTTTTGCTGTTCTTAGTCCGCACTGAATCCTTGCACTTAAACATAAACCCCTTGCTTCTTATCTTTTGTGCTACTTGCAAAGAGACAGCCGAAGTATTTTCCAAATATCTGCAAAAACCTATCCAAATATTCCCTAAAACTGATGAAGAGCCTGACTCCTTCATTCAGCTCCCTCCAGGGATGGGACTCCTACTCTGTGCAATGTGAGAAGGGCTCTGCCCACATTCTGCAAGACGCTCACCCACCCTGGGTGTTCTGTGCAATCACCAAAAGGTGATGAATAACAGGATTCACTTTTCCCAGTACATCATTCTGGTGATGAATGGGAACATTTTATAGTCTCCATGAAGGTTAAGCTGCAAAAGAGTTTCTCTGAAGCAAGAGATTACAGACAATTCTGGTTCTGCTGCTGGCCTGCTTGTCAGTAATGTCTGCATCACAGCAGGATATTTGTCTGCCAAACTACCCTCATAATTCACTGCTCAATTACACTAGATAATGGCTCAATATTGCCCTTCTTGGGTCACTCATCTTCCAGCTGTTTCTTCACTAGAGGCAGGATTTGCCTGAAGCCAAGAGAATGGTCCCACTGCATTGTGCAGTCCATTTGCTCTGAGCTGACTGTTGCCATTAACTTTCTATTCAGGAGGACAGCACAGCTGCTATAGGCTTTTTGTCATGCAGTCACCTCTGTACCCTGTCAGATGGCTTGTTTACTCACTGTTAAATTAGAACTGTGCGAGGACCATTTTCATACCCTTTGGGTTTTCCTTTTGCACAAAAAGCCTGAGGGAATTTGCTGTTATGGTGACTCTTAAAACCTACAAACACCTATTTCTCTTGGGACTGCTCCAATATCACTGCTACAGTACCAGCTGCATTTTGTAGGACAATTTCCTCATTATTCCTTTTAAATTGTGGTACTATCTATAAGCCACAGTAAAGTGTAAGAGCTATAACGAGGTGGGTGCTTTACAAATGCAATGAAAAGACAGTCTATTATGCAAAGAGCTAAATATTTAAATTAATTAAACATATAAATCATAGGTGTCATAGAATTACGAGAGTATTAAGTTAAACTTCCTGTGGAGGACAATTTTCCTGAATAAAACCAGCTTGCTTTAACCCATTCTTCTTGTCGATATGAATACTGAGTGGAGTCCCTGCAGAAGTGGACCCAGAATACCACTCCTTGTTGCTGCTAAAGAGCTAAAGAACATAAATTACATCTCTAAATCTGCTAAGAAGGTGCGACAATTGTTTCCATCTAGTGCTTCACTATAAAAAAGAGGGAGATAGAGAAGGAGGAAAGTGAAGATCCTGGGTTTGATTTCTCTTATTTTTTATACAGAAGTAAATCCAGTAATCCTATCCATGAATCATTCCTGGTTTATGCTGATGTAACTGAAAGGATTCAGATTCTTCAGTCAATGCAGTTGTTCTTTTACATCCAGGAAAATCTAGAATTCTAAACACCAAGAATAACATCAAGAATAAGCCACCCTCCATCTTTTCAGTCTCCATTTTATTGCTGCTGGTTGTGAAGGATCTCTAATCACAAGGATGTATATGAGGAAAAGAAATGGTTTTCAAATCCTGTTTTGGTTGCCTGGACTATTTCAGGGTAAAATGAACATTAAATATACTTACAGTGTGCACAGCCCATGTACAGACAGACACAGCTTATATTCCTGAGTACAAATAATACCTACAAGATATATTAGGTATGCAACTGAACCAATCATTGCTTGTGCTGTGTATTATTTGATTGGTGGGAAAAAAAGAGAATTTTTTGGAAGAGCTGTTTCACCGCTGTGTTCTGCTTGGTCATTTCTTAGAGGCTTTTCCATTTGGGTTTCCAAATGCCTCTCTGGAATAACATGTTTCCTTGCGTTCTGCACATCATTTTCTGTTGTGCCTGTGGGGGGCTCAGTGGGAGCCAGTCTTTCAGCCAGTTCACTTTTCACTTTGTCAGCTGTATCTTTCCAGATGTTTTCTGTAATAATAAATAAATAAAATGATAGGGTAAGACTGTGGTCTCTTAGCAGCAGATAAACACATGATCACCACAAATTCACAAAAGAAATCAGTTGAAAGTTTTCTCTGAGATCTTACAACCACCACTGATGCATTGTTTTGCTCCGAGAGTGAAGTGCATTATGGTGTGGTGACAGATACCATAACTATTTTGCTGTAGGGAAAAGATCGTTCTGTATGAATCATTAGGACTGCCAGTCTTCTTGCTGGCAGCTGCTATAAAACACAACTAATGCGTTTCTACAGCAGTCAGAAATAATGGCTCTATCCACCCCATTCCAGTTGACCATCCATAATCTCCACACCTTACTTGATCTTACTTCAGACAGATGATATTAAATATAAAGAAAAAGCAAACACTGATATAAGTGCACTTAGTTCTCCAAGTAGCTTACGAATGCTTACGAATATTCTCTTTTTTCTTTTCTGGTGTAGAGAAAGAGCCATCACTCAGTATCCACGAAGTCTGTGTTTTCTGTTTTGCTCTGTATATTTTTGGTTCCTGGATCCATGCATGCTTCATGGCTTCATCGGGAGTCATGCGCAGGGCAGGTTCCCACCTTAAATCCGTGGTAGACAAATAGTTATTCAGCTGTTTCTAACTGAAAATTACTCTAAGCCAAAAGATTCAGTATTGTCTTCTGAAAGTCAAGTCATGAGGACTTTTTTTGAAACAAAAGAATGTTAAGAGAAAGCAAGGAAAAATCTTATGTGATCTTCTCCATCCTTCAAAACTTTTTATTTACATCGTCACTGTGTGCTTTGCTGATCAAACCCATTTTTCATATGCAGTTCATGGTGTTATTAGGGTAGAGACCCTACAGAATATGTTTCAAATTTTTCCCATTCTGTCAATGCAGGCTCCAAGAAAGGGAACATAAATGAGACATTGAGTAATTCATTGAAAGATACGTCTTCCCTAATTTAACTGCACCTGTGGCTACTGTAGAGATTTAGTATAACAAAACTCATGTGAGATCTTACTACAGAAATCAAAGGTGATTTTTTTTTTTTTTTTTTTCCAAAATCTCTACATTGACTTTATCCTCTCACAGGTTTCATTCACTCAGTTCTCAGATCCACACACTCACAAGCACCAAATGTTCTAGTCAAGACCACTTGTGTGTCACACGGAGGACAAGGGTTGTCAGATACTGAGTCCTCATCACATCTCTGGAGTTCTTCTTGATCAGTGGTGGTGTACTAGACTTTAGACAGATCTTTTATATCCTTTAGGAGTCGCCTGCTGGTTGGGCATGGTCCTTCAGATCAGAACCTTGCTGACTTCAGTCTCCATAAAT
This sequence comes from Bucorvus abyssinicus, assembly GCA_009769605.1. Classification (NCBI taxonomy): domain Eukaryota; kingdom Metazoa; phylum Chordata; class Aves; order Bucerotiformes; family Bucorvidae; genus Bucorvus; species Bucorvus abyssinicus. Next base: position 73,304,176 of record CM020025.1, read on the forward strand.
GTTAGGCAAGGTACCTACTCATGATCTGGTTCTCCTTGTATTTTGGAATAGATGGTTTTTTTCCTTTCAGACTAACAGGAAAATGAACGACATACATACGTGATATTCTGCAACCTTGTTGCTGTGCCATTGCTGTGAGCTTTGAGATTTTTCACTGCTGGTCACTGGCGCTGTGGTCTCACCAGAGTGCAGGCTTCCTGGCTGTGACACGGACAATACACTCCCCAGTTTTACAGGTGGGAGCAGCGTCCTTTGTTACCAGTACATACCATTCTTTCAGCTCCTGTTCTGCTGTTCCTCCCAGTGCTCAAACACACATACATTTCCATTCATACTGCATTCATATCAAGCCTAATATTTCTGTTACTAATTGCTATATCAGCTGCAGGCTATTTCATTTTGATTTGTCTAATCTCAGTGTTGTCCAGAACTGTACAGAAAAAATGTACGAAAAGAAACAGATTCTTGTGATCACAAGAGCTCAGTGAATTTTTTTTTGGTCTGATGTTCTCATTCACAAAACAGGTGTCTACAAAATTGAACAAAACTATTTGTGAAGTTATGGCAAATTATCAGGCTGCTTTGGACACAAATTGGCAAATGACAAAGACAAAATAGTTCAATTCTTTTCGTCTCAAAAAGAATTTTCATTTCAAACCTTACCTCATTCCTTTGAAAATTTTAACAATCCCAACATTTAAGTGCAACCTGAAATTACTTGTTTACACATCTTTTTGCTTCACTGAAATTATTTTCTCAATGTTTTGATTCAGCCAGCAAACTCAAATGGATCAATGATTCATACAGATTTAGCAGACAGGGAATATTAAAAGCAACCTTCTTGTGAAATACAACCACAAGTTAGCACAGATTTCTTTAGGGAAGTACTACTGAGCTGCTAGAAAGAAACTTAGAGTCAGTGCTAAAGAAGACACAAAATATTAGCCTTGCATAAGATGCAGGTAACACCGGAATAGGTATGGGACCGGCTTCTGCTGCCGTTACACAGTAAGAATTACGATCCAAGCTGACCTTGAAAGCCTTACTGCACTGATGCAAGAGGTTGGTATTAAAGGCAACCAGACAAAAGTTTGTTCCTGCATGCTTAGTCTTTTAGTTTGATGGGTGAGTAAAACCTCATTAATAACCATTTCCCAAGCAAAAAGTCCTGTTAGTAAAACGGCACCTCATCTCAGCAGGGTCCATGGAGTCCCACTGTGTAAGATGCTTAGTAACCTGACTGACTTGGGAAAGGCACCTGATCGTGTCTGAGCCATGAAATAGTCTGCTTCTCTTACAGTACTTAATTTATTAAAAACTCCCTTTACTTTGTGGTAACAGATGATACGCTGGTGACAGTAAGTCATGTCTCTCTCCCCACACACAAACACATAGACACTTTGCCGATGACACTGTCACTGTGAGTGTTGTTCACTATTGGAACAGGTTGCCCCAAAAGGCTGTGGATCTCCCTCTTTGGAGATACTCAGAACCTGACCGGACAAGGTCCTGAGCAACCTCCTCCAAGGTTCCTCTGCTTTGAGTGGGAGGGTGGGCTAGATGAGGTTCTCTCCAGTGTAAATTATTCTGTGATACTAGCTAAAAAGTTCTTGGCATAGCGAACCTGTGGGATTTCTGCCTTGTGTGGAGACTGTTAACAATTACATGTTATTTGCATTTAGCAGTTGACAAAAATGCGCAAATCATCAATTTCCTTTAAGAAAAAGAGTTGTGGACCACTTGTCATGCTAGGTATTCAGTCACAAAATCCTTGACTGGAGTCAAGTCAACAGTTTATCCTAGAAATGATGGTATCTGAGACATACTAGACTCTTCTCGTATTTTAAGCCCTGGTGATTTATAAAAATCTATACCAATCAGGAAAATGGAAAAATGTGGTCTATCAAATAATCCTTGAAATATGCAATGTGACTGCTGTCAATGAAAAATAAGTGTAACTACGATAAGGAGAAAAAGGGCTTAAACCAGCATGCAAACTGCAAGGTCACACTGGTAACTGTGCAGAGTAATTCTCCACGCTAACTGCCACATTCAAGAAGCAAGCAAACAGTACCACTGCTTCTGAGGTGCAGGCAGGGCTGAACGTACTTTGTCTTTTTATCCTTTGCTAAGGGGGGAGCATATGGTGCATTTGGAACTAAAATAGGGAACATGCGTGCAAAGATCTTTGTGAGCAGATATTCAAAGAAGCAGAACTGTTTTCATACACATACCACAGTGCATCATCTGATTGCCATTTCCAAGGCCTAGCACAGAAAATACAGTCAAGACATTCAAGCCAGCTAAATCAGCTCCAAATATAACTCCCACTGGAGGAAATTCAAAGATTTTCTTCCTACCGGAGCAGGAGTTAGATTTAAGTACAAAACCAAACTTTGATCTCCAGATATGCACTGCGTTGGGACAGTGCATTACCCTTATCTATGGGTATCTGTGAATGAACCTTTATCTTATAAACCAGAAAGGATTTAATACAAAGGTCTCAATGGATAAAAAACATCGCTTTTGGGGTTCAGTCTCCCTCATCAGAAGATCTTCTTTTAGATATAATGATGTCAGCTTTCTTCTGTACCTTGGACTAATCCCATATGTAGCCTTTCTATGCAATGACTTCTCCCTGCAATAAGCTATGAATAACAATAATAATAATAATAGTTATCCGAATGCTACCACGTGGAAAACAACAACAACAAAAATCGAAAAAGCAAACTACCCCACCAAAAAGCCCCAGCAGATAAAAAGATTTTAAAGGCACAAGAGAATGAAAGCAAAGTCAAAACTAGCATGCTGCATATAGTCAAAATTATGAACTCACATTAGGCATCCTTTCAGAAAGTCCAAGAAACCAGCATCATGAGTTTTCAGCACAGTGCTTAGATCCTTGGAGTCTGGGCATCTCTTCTTTCCCTTGCTGTTAGTTATGGATTTAGGAAAACCTTTGGAATCTTAAAAAAATAAAGACATGCTCAAAAAATGATGTTAAAATCCTTACCAAATATTTAAGTGAGTTTCAAAAACAGTACGCATATCCATCCCACTAACTCTGGTTTTGCCCTGTTGGATTGATAGTCTGCCAGTATTGCGGCAAATAATATCGGTTACATCCTAGCGACTGCATACTCCACTGTGGTTTTTTGTTTGTTTTGTGTAATTTCCAAAACCAAATTATACACAGAGGAATGAATTTAACGTAAAATCATTCCCAGAGCCCACTGCGTTCCATTTAGCAATAATATTTTTAAGGAGTAACAGGGGAATGGACTTCCCAATGCCTTCACCTTGTCAATGAGAGGGCCATAAGCCATGAAGAGCACAGCATCAGGTTCATTTGTAGCCCTCATGTTGCACTTTAGCTTCTTCTCAACACCTCCTCCTGAAAGAAGTCTTGTCAGCTAAGAAGCCACTAAGGTTCTCTGACCCTACTCTCTACCAGTGCTATTAACTACTCATTAACAACAGGGAGGATTCCAGCAAGGACAAACAATCAGAAGCAGTTACCAAAGAAAGTTCGCTTCCTTGATGCAGCCTGGATAAAATCAGCTGGTGGAAGACCCAATACCTTCAACATAGAAAATGAATTCATGGAATTACTCCTCATTTCATAAACATACGTAACAACCATCACCCTCCATTTGAAAAGAAGTTGAATGTCGCAATTTACTGTGAAATGTCTTCGAACCATTTCCTCTTGTGCCATTTATCGTGGAACGAACTAAGGAGTTGTCTGCACACAGAAAATGTGATCTTATCAAGGATGCTACTGGGATCCTCACTACCACAGAAGGCTCTAAGAGCAAGCATCTTTGTTAATGACAGCTTTGTAGGAGGCCACACGGAGAGATGCTGTCTTTGAAAAATCTTGCACAAACTAACATGGCACTAGAAGGATCAGAACTTGGGGCTGAGTTCAACGTCAGGTTGCAGTTTAGTGAGCGGTATGGAGTATCTAAGTAACTTGCTTTCATGGGTCAGTTTTGTACCTACTCTTAACATTTGCACTGGGTAGGTAGGTGATCTGAGGAAGGAGATGCCACAGGACATCCCTAAAACTCTTTGAAAAACATTTACAAAGTTGATAAAGCCAAATTCTTTGTAGTGGCAGACAGTATAAGAAGGGGCAACAACCACAAACTGTGGCTTGAGAAGTGCGTGATGACTATTAGGAAAAGCTTTCACCAGGGGAGTAGAGCAGCACTTGAGCAGGTCACCCAGAGGGTTTCTACTCAAACCTTTGAGGTTTTCAAGACTTGCTAGACAAAGCCACAGCTGACTACTCAAATGTTAGCAAAAATCTCTCTTTCAGCAGGAGTTGGGACTAAAGAGATCTGACTCAATCAACACATATTTGATTTCTAAAAGAGAAGCAGCCTGTTATAATTTGGATTGCTTTTCCCTCCCCTTAGATATGCTGCTTCTATTCTAACTTCTCTGTACAAATTCTGACCACAGAATGTTTGGGGTTGGAAGCAATCTTTAAAGGTCATCTAGCCCAACTCCCTGCCAGTGAGCAGGGACATCTTCAACTAGATGAATAAAATATGTTTCCTTCAGAAGCAAAACAGTAAGTACAGTACAAAGGAGTGTTTGGCACTTGAAGTGGAAATAACAGCTTTGCGGTAGAACCCATCCTCTCAAGGAGCCCTTAGTCTGTAATAGACCTCCCTCTAAAAGGCCAGCCCATAGCCAATTACATTTCATTATGTCTTGAGATTTCTCTTTGTTGCTGGCAGTATAGTTTATCAAATGAGTATGTAATTCAAAAGACAATCCCAAAAATTACCTCCATGATGCAGGCAAGTTGATCAACTTCATCTTCCCCTGGAAACAGTGGGTAGCCTGTGTAGAGCTCCGCTATGATACAGCCTAAGCTCCACATATCAACAGCCATAGCGTAAGGATGACCAAGAATCACTTCAGGCGAGCGATAAAACCGGCTCTGAACATAGGTGTACACTATATCAAAACAGAAAATTAGACAAGAAGCAAAATATCATGATTGGGACAGAAATGTGGATTTCAGGATTTCACAGAAAAGTGAAATACATATTCAAGCATCATGTATCAACTCTGTCAACAGACAGACCTTCAGGTATTGCTCACATAGGGTCTGAAAAATTTTTCTAATTCCATCCTAAAATCAATGGGTGATATGCTTTCCACTACCCTATTTGGAAATTGTTCTTCAACAAGGTTCACTGAAAGAAATTATTCTCCTAATGCTAATATTCCATGTTCATTTTCCTGTTTGGAGGTCTTCCCCTTGCTTCAGTCGACAGTTCTTCATTATCACAGGCTTGCACTGTAGGAAATATTGGTTTCACAGACACCTAGAGGACATCTCCTACTGCCTTATGATTTCCCTATTAATGCTTTATAGCCCCACAGCAGATGTCGAAAGATCTCATTTTAAGATTGGGACTCATCAGAGCGAGTTGACTATTTTACCTCTCGTCATTCAGACAACTGAACATGAATACAGCACACAAGCTCGGTTATTTTCTTATTCCTATCTCTCTGATGGTCACTTTGTTTATATTTCTGCACTTTTTTGCACCCTCACATATTCAACATCTTTCTGTTCAAGGCAAGTGCCCTGAAAAGTAAGTGTTGCATAATATGTGATTTCACCAAATCTGTACAGATAGAACCGTGGTGGCAAACCGTGCCCTTCTGCATTTGACCAACTGAATAATTGTTGTCTGCTTTTTATCATTTTTGTCACATATAAATAGATGACTTTGTGTTTTCTCTTCTCTAATCCTGCACCACTTTGAGGGCTGTACCAATTCTTGTTTCAGTTGACAGTCTCCTCAGTCATGCTCCATCTTTCTTTTCACTTGTTTTGTGTTTTGATTTGTGACTCTCCACAAATATTTCAGGCTGCATCTCAGATCACATTCTACTCAAACATGGGCAAACCTAAAATGCTTGCACGCTCCTACAAAACTGGGATGTACATCTAATGTTTGAATCCCAAAACGTAGCTGAACAGGTTTGGCTCAGCTTACATATCAGTCTTCTGTAGGAAAAATACGAGCCATTTAAGACTAGTTTTGTTTTTCTAAGTCAGTAAAACACAGTGCAGATTTATTTCTTGGTTTTGGGTTTTTTTATTGTGGTGTTTGGGTTTTTTTAACAGATTATATTTGCATTCCTGATGATGATATAATTCTTGCTTTACAATATGTCTATTAATGTTAAGATTTATTATTAGGTGAATTTTTATACACTCATTTCTCATTTACAAATTTTATTCTTGTTATCTCTTGCACATTCTACTTAAATCTTTGATAGAAAAAAACCCCTCTGAACTTAGACTTTCTAAACTAAGAGCATAGTTTCCATTCCCCCTGTTGTATTCAGCCAAAAAGTACCAGTTAGGATTTATCCGTTCCACTGAGAAAGGCTCTCTTGACCTGATAAACCAATTCTTAAGTGAAGTATTGGGATTATCCTTACAGGCCTACTTCAGCTAATCACTCTTGCAGATGCAATTCTGATTTCAACAGGAGTAGAGGAACTGATCATGCTTGGCACAAAGAAAAAGCATGGTAACAGCTTATTTGTCTCCTACCAGTATTTGTTCCACAACCAGTGGCTGATCAGTTCATCAGATTCTAGTTAGGGGCATAGGTCATTATATTAGCTCAATCAAAGAAATATTTTTTCCACATTATTTAAAATTAAGAAAGCTTATTAAGAAAATTACATCAACTTGACTTTTCTGCAAACCTCTTTGGTGTTCATAGCAGCTTGATCCAAAATCAATAACTTTAACTGAACCTTGGCCTTTGTGGTACAATAATATGTTCTCCTAAAGAGAAAAAAAAAAAAATCACAGGGAAAAAAGCGTTTTAACACCACATTAGATTAGTGAACACTTTGGAAAATAAGCAATACATAACACATCGGGTTTACACTTATGCATAATAAAAGCTTCAAACTACATCTTCCTTGGGAATGCATTTGCTAACATGAGTGGGCATCCAACGATGTGTAATTAACCAAAGCAGAGGGGAGGTTTGTAAAGGTACCCGGTTCAAAGGCTAGCTAGACAGGGACACTAGTCCCTCACTACGATCCAAGCCACTGCACTGTGCAGTGCGTGGTGCTATCCAGGCACCAGTCACTGAGAATGCTTGCCGTGTGAGTTCCCCAAAATTCGTTGTTAATCTAGTAAAAGGCAAACTGCACCTGGTTGCATGCTGCGCTAAATTAACCAGAACCGTCCTTTTGTAACCACAGAAAGCCCCTGCCTCATGAAGGAGTCATAGTTCACAGTTCTTCCATCCACTGCTTTCCACTTTTTCCAGGCTCTCTGTAAGCGCACCTCTCTCCACCTCACAACAGAGTGATGTGGAGATCCCAAGGTAGTGATGAACGGAAATGGTAGGGTCCTATGGATTATCGGCTGGGTGCAGATGAGTACAGCACAGTGTGCCTACAATTCCAGCTTGAGAAGTAATACTTAAACAGCTAGCTCAGGACTATTTGCACTGATGAGTAAACAGAGCCTATTAGCTCTCTTCTGCAGAGTTGTTTTATCCTCATCAAGAATTTATCTAAATCAAGGTTTTCTTTTGGTTTCCTTTCTGATCGTACAGTCTTCTCCACTTCTCAGCAGAGAGATGGCTACCTTTTATCAACCAGTTTTAAAGTGATTATACGCCAAAGCTCTGAAGGACTGAACAGTTCCCTGGTTGGTGCCAAATAATGACAAAGTATTTTCTTGGGTAATTAGTGGACTCATAAGGAAATACTGAACTTGACAGGAGGGGAATGCTGCTACTGATGAAAGGCAAGGCAAGGACTGACTTCTACTAGTGCTCTTGGTTCTGTTACGGAAAGAAGAAACATCCTCTTTGTGCAGCTAGCTATTCCTTCATGCTCGTGGTCAGACTCTGTCTCTAATACTGAACCTCTCACAATGAGCTGAGGATTAACTGCAAAACCAGTTTCTGGGAGCAGTGATTACCTAGCACTACGTCCAGAGAAAGTCCATACTCTACCGTATGTTGAGAAATATCATACGAGGCAGATGGAATAACGGATGTGAGTTTCAGGCATCAGAAATTAAATTCATGAAACTGTACAATTGTAGAATGAGAACAAAATTCTCTTTTAGTTAACTCACTAAGTGTTCACTAATACGTTACTCTATTTAAATACAGGCTACACTCATTTATCTTGCCAACCTCATTCCTTGTCAGTGGCTGCCTGGAAACGGGTTTCCCATTGAGCTAATTGTTTCTAATTAAGGTATTCTGGTTATCTTGCAAACCTCACTTCTCACTGCAAATTGGTCTGGCAAAGATGTTGGCAAGACAACAGGTACAGACAGTATGCGACTCTTCAGACTTCTGAATCAAGATACAGTAAGCAAAGTGAGAGCAGAATTTAATCCTTAGCATTTTTACTTGAGAGCTGACTTGTTTATCTATTGGGTCATTGGCAGTTTTGAAAAAGAAATCAAGAGTAACATTGACCTGAAATGAAAATAGAATTAAAATACTTCAGAAATCTCAGAAAATTGTAAAAATTTAAGATTGGGGCTTAAGGAAAATGGAAATGTTTCACCTAGCATGAATGCTTAGCAGGCATAACAGCAGGAACCGGATCACAGACGTTCCTCCAGAAAACCCTAAATACTGTACTATAGAATTGCTGTGACATTTACTACTTAATTTTATAGTTATGCATATGAAATTAAATAGACTTAACAGGATAACCTGAAAGAGTTTGCCTTGTGAATATCTCCTTGCAATATAATGTCCCTCATACTGAACCACTTAATTTCACAATTACTTTTTTTTCTTTAGGCAAGAAGTGATTACTTGAATTTGATTCCTATTTGCATACATTTTGGCAACCAGATAATCTCATATAATACTGCAGTGAATTAACTGAATCTATGGAAAGAATCAGTCGACTTTAATACTAATACATTCTGAAATAAACTGTAGCTTCTGTATAAATACCCTACTGGGTTTTAAGGATTCTTCTGAGAGTTATTCTCAATCAATAAAAAATAGGCTGAAGCTAATGTATTCTGTACAGAATAACAGGTTATGAAATGACTGTACTTACAGGCTTCAGATCACAGTGAATGATTCTTTCCTGGTAGAGCACTTGTAAACATCTCAGCACGCACTGAGTGAAGTGTCGAATTAAAGACAAACTGAAACCTTGGAAATTGTTCTTTTTGATCAACTCATACAAATTTATTCTGCGGGGGTTATGAGGGTGGAAGAAGAAGAAGACAGCAGAAAAGAGATTAGGGAACTTATTTTTAAAGGCATTATTAGTTTACAGAGCATTAAGAGATTATTTAGCCTGTCTTTCTACATGAGGGAGGACCCGTGCAGAAGAAAATTACTTAGCTCCTTGAGAATGCTGTTCTGCATGTGATATGCACAAACATCGCCCAGAGCCTCCAGATCTAAAGAAGACATGTCAGTGGACTTGCTTGCTTGCTAAACTCAGTACTGTTATGCAGATGTGCTGATTTTCACCAAGAATACCTATCATTAAGGAACTCAGAAAAATAAACTGTCTTCGGTCTTGTTTCACTGTCATTTGTCTTTGCTTTGGCACCTTGTGCAAATCCTTTTCATCCAAAGAGTCTTTAATCAGCAGTATATCTTTCTAGGTAAATACCCCCATAAATTCGCGTCTCGTTACGTTTTTATATCTCTCCTGTCACCATCATATGTTAGCTCCTTCCACTAGGGCATTAAATGATGTTGCTAACTTCTGCCAAGCGTGGTTGGCAACATGTGAATGCTGCCCTGAGACTCCGAGGGCACCACTAGCCCCGATAGCCCTGCCCAGTAGCCTGGCGTTTCCCCCCACATGCCCATAGCCCAGGACCTCATGTCATCCCGCAACGGCTATCAGCCCCTGCTCCAGCAACACCAGCAGGGCTGGTCTCCAGCTCCCCACGGTCCTGCTATGCACCCCACCAAGCCTGACCCACCTGCAGGCCCATGCCCTGGATCAGCCTTGGCCCATCCCTGCACCTAGGGCTGCCCAGGGAAGCGGTTGAGTCGCCATCCCTGGAGGTATTTAAAAGATGTGTAGATGTGGTGCTTAGTGACATAGTTTAGTGATGGACTCTGCAGTCCTGGGTTTATGGTTGTACTTGATGATCTTAAAGGTCTTTTCTAACCTGAACGATTCTGTCATTCTTTGATTCTACGTGTCCTGCAGCACAGGTTCACAGAAAGCAAGAAGGATGTAAATTTTAAAATTATTTAATATTATTCATATTTATATACCCTGAAGTTTACCAATCCTGAATTCATTGTTTTACTTTTTACCCCAGTCTTTCAGGGAAGAAGACTTCAGTACACAGCACAGAAAATAAGGGATGGATCATGTTATTGTCTGTGTGAAGTCTGAACGGAGCCTTTTAAAGTTCATCTTTGGTGATCAAAGGCTCAGTTATGCAGTCTGTATTTAGACAGTATTCCTTTCTTGTAACATTAAGAGCTGCAAATTCTTCTAAAGAAGACATGAAAATTAAAGCTTGCAAGGCACAAGATCTACAATGCTCCTTAAGATTTGTGTATAGGAAAATATACTTTACCCCAGCAGTTCAAACGAAATACAGAAGTGATTGCGAAAGTAGAAGTATTCCTTCATGTGGATGATATTGTGACTGTCATCTTTGTCCTTCTTCAGGAGAGCATCAAGGATCTTCACCTCTACCAAAGCCTGGCTGTGGAATCTGAAATATCACGACATAGGAATGATTACATTAACTCAGTCTAGCATTTGTAGAAATACAAATGCTACGAACTCCAAAATCTTACTGTAAACTCAGTATGTGGGATAATTATTAAAAATTTAACATTAATCCTTGATAACTTGATTCTTTATGGTTGTTTCCTAGCTGAAATATACTGGCCTTACATAACACTTAAAAGTAGTTATTTTAGCTTGTCTGAAAAAAAGTTTTAATGAAAAAATTTCAAATGAACATCCAGAGTAAAATCCTAGTCCATAGGAACGCTTCTGTTTGCTCAAACAGGGCCATATTTCACACCTACCACAGTAAGACAGTCAGTTTTGAAGAGCACCTTTACACTTAGTGTTCACTGAGCGGGGTAAACTGAATAGCTAAAACTCTGTTGCTGGAGTCAACAGCATCATTCTCATCTGCTTCACTGATTTGGGTTCGAGATAAACTCAACTGAAAATTTGTAACCAGTCATATAACATGAAGAGGTTGCTTAGGACCATAGCATAGAATTTTTCATGTTAAAATGAGCAACCAGAGCCTCCCAGCATATTCCTGTGGTTTTGGAGTCCTGGAGGGGGGAATGTAGGCTCTCAGCTCTCAATGATGCAGAGCTGGTTACCTGGGCTGTGTATTAACTGTGTCATGGATACAGAGACCTCCTTGTAAGTCTGGAAAAACTGTGCTTGCTTTCATAGACCGTCTCCACTGGGTCCCAGTTCTGAGTCCCTCACATCACCTTTCCTCGTTCTGTTCTCACTGTGTTTAATGAAAACCTGATGTACAGAGGAATTGATTTTGCTTTGTTCACGTTATCCCAGACTGTCACTGCCCATATAACAAAGAGTTGATTGTACTGGTGCAAAGTCTACAGATGTCTTACCTTTTCTTGTTCCTTATTATTTTCAGCGCCACTAATTCATTGGTTTTATGATCCAAGCATTTAGCCACCTGCCCAAATGACCCCTTCCCAATGACCTCCAACACTTCATACCGGTATGCAATATGGTCATGTAAAACCTTCAGAAGAAAACAAATAAACCAATTTCAAATAGTACAACAGAGATCAGGCTTTAAAGGAATTCATGTGCATGTGAGTTTACTGTCTATGAAAGATGCTGGACTGGTAGCAAGTGAAGTCTACATTAAACAAGGGTGACAGAGAAAATAACAAGTGCATGCTTTATTAAGCCACCTACTTTGCATCAATCCTGAACGAGGTGCAAAGTGGGTCTCTCTTTAGGATTCTCTTCTGAGGTTTAAAGTGATTGGTACTGGTGTTTTCACTATGTGAATATATATCTTCTGGAAACCACATTTATCTCACATAGATAACTTAAGAGTTGTCAGACAATCATTAAAACTTATTTAGCTGAAAATGAATACCGTAATTTTTCCACTTACTTTTAAGTAGGAGCCATGCTCATCATCGTAACAATTATTATTCTGAGTTTCAGGCAAACCTTCAATCTTTTTAGCTTCCAGCCCAAGAAACCATAGCTCTGTATAATTGAAAATTTCTTTTTGCTCATAGACTGTTAACTGGTTTCTAAAATTTTTCAAGGCTTCTAAATCAGAAAACAAGAATATAAACCCAAAAATCAATAAAATGTTAGAAACTTGATAGCAAATGTCTTTTACAATGGAACATTTTACAGTAAAGCACGCCACTTTGAGCAGGAGGGTGGAAGCTGACTGTTAGAGGACGCTTCCCACCAACACTTCTGATTCTACAATGTTGACTTTTTGCACAAATCTATTTTTCTTTTTTCTTTCTCTGACTTACAGTATTATGTTCAACAAAGCATTCATCATCAGTCAGCAAGACTTTTATGAGAGCTTAGGTAAAAATGATTTGATTCTGAGCAAAGTTATGTACCTAGTTGTTTTTGAAAATCCCATCTGTTGTCTACCTGCTTCATCAGGCTTCACAGCTTACATGAAAAGAATGTATTTTTTTATTGGTCTGATTGTCGTATTTATAAAATGGCAGTAAGCTTTAGTTAACCAAAGCTTTCGAGTACTTGTTTTTCTGATAGAAAATGTCAAGTTCAGATGCTTTAGGTTAGGAATTATATGGGGCTCAAATCTGCTTTTCTCCTAGTTCTGATTCTTCCTGCATAGAAACATTTCGGCTACCCTAACATGTCCACTTACACAATTTAAATCTAGATAAATAATCAGATGGTAGCATTACAAATCAACGTGTTCCTTAGGCATGCAAGTGGGTGTTTTGCTAAACAGTGGCAGATCCTCATCCACTAATGCAGGAATGCTACATCATTTCAAAGCAAAAGGCCACTACTACTTTTTTTCCTAGTCTCCTAAAAATAGATTAACTCTGCCAGAAACTTTCTAGATCTGAGAACTCCCAAAATGCAACTTAGCCCACACAGATAAAATGTGACACAGCTGCAAGGAAGTGAGAAAAGTGTTTCATCACTGTGGTAGAATATTGCTGTCACCTACATGACTGTCATAAGTCTTGGACAAATATACATTCTTTTGTATAATGCATACTTCTCTCATTTATATATTTGTCCCAGTCTATTCATTCTCCTATTGCATACATCCCCAAGCAGGATTTTTAGAAACCATTGAACCTGTCCATATTTCTGTCCTCCCAATTGTTTCTTAAATATTTCAGTGACCATTTAGCATGGGACCTCTGGCCACCGAGTACCCTGACTGCATACACTCCTGCAGGCAGCCTGCCACTCCAGTCTTTTTACTATGTTTCAGTATATTCTACCTGAAGCCGTCATTGGCAGTTTGACACTGATGCTGGTCCTTTCCAGTTCTGATGGTTCTGTTGCAGCTCTGCTATCACTTTCAGGAAGACCGTCTGGAAGGTTAAATTGGGGGAAATTGCCTCGAGTTCCGTTTTCCTGCCAGGAAAAAAAAAAAAGTAAATTTTGTTTTCCAGTATTTTCAGGAACATTCAGCTGATCTGCACTTACATAGATACATCAGAAAAATATTTAAAAATGCTACATTCCCAGAGACAAAGCTGGAGATCTTGCATCCAGTGTATCAGTACCTAGCTGAAGCTATGAAGAAGGTTATGGCTTCTTTGAACATGAGATGAAGAACAAGAACCACTGAACAGAAAAAGGATCCATCTGCTGAAGCAGGGCAAGAGCGCCTGCAAAGAGCTTTACTAACCTAGTGAAGAGGGGTTTTGATCAGGTACAGTGGGGTAGAGTCAACATAATCTAAAGACCCTGATACTCATAGAGTAATTCAGTCACCTCAGTATCTGCTGAAGTGGCAAAAGCATTCTGGGAGATTTCGGGTCTTTGTTCTTAATGCAGGTGACCTGAGATGCGCTGCTGGACCTGTTACTCACATGTAGGGAACAACTGCTTGAGGACGCGAAGGGCAAGAAAAGAGTATAAAATCCTCAGAGAAATGAGTGAGACAAGCAGAATTGCAAAGCCTGGTCTTCAGAAAAGCACCTTGTGGCTTACTCGGGGATATTTTCATCATAAACCCATGGAAGGCTGCCCTAGAGGGCAAAGAATACCAGGAGAGCTCATTAATCTTCAAAGTCAGGCTACTTAAAGCACAAGAATAGCCCATTCTAACATGCAGGAAGCTGAATGAACATTGCTGAAGGCCAGCGTAAATTAAAAGGGAACTTCTGACCAGGCGCAAACATAGTAAGGAGCACAAAAAAGGTAGAAGCAGGGATGCGTTATCTGGGCTACACGCAAGAGAAACTACCTGAACATGCAGGCATGTTTGGGAAACCTAAAGCTCAGCTGGAATTGCAGCTAGCAAGGGATGTGAAAGTCAAGAAGAACAGTTTCTCCAAGTAACCACCAGCAAAAAAGGAAGGCTAATGAAAATGCAAACCCACTGCCCAGCAGAATTTGGGACCTAGTGACCAAGGACTTGGAAAAGACCAAGGTATTCAATGGTTTTCACTGGTAAGTTTTGCCCCCGGGCCTCCCAAGTCCCTGAGTCTAGAAGTAGCGCTTCTATAAAGAAGCATTACCTACAGCAGAGGAAGACAGTTAGACACTTAAGTAGCTGGACATACCCAAGTCTGCAGGGCCAGATGGGATGCACCTGAGGGTTGGAAGGAGCTGGCCAATGTCTTTGAAAGTTGATGGCAATCAGGAGCAGTTCCTAACTATTTGGAAAGGCAAATGTCACACCTACCTTCAAAAAGGGCAAGAAGAATGCTTCAGGGAACTACAGGCTGGTCAGCCTTTACCTCAGTCCCAGGGAGGGCTATGGAACAAGACCCATTGGAAACCATTTCCAACCACATGAAAGACAAGAAGTTGATTTGGAACAGCCAGTATAGATTTGCCAAAATAAGTTGTGAGCAAATGGTGTCCGAACAACTTGATTGCCTTCTCTGATGAAGTGATTGGCTTGGTCAATAAGAAAAAAGTAGTAGACATCGAATTCTTTGAATTCAGTAGGGCTTGTGACACTGTCTCCCACTGTATGCTTGAAGCTCAAAGAGGGACATATGAAATGAATAAATGGGTCATAATGTGAGCACAAAATCGGTTGGACGGTCAGGTTCCAAGGGCTGTGATCAGTGGCAGCTGGTTACTGGTGACATCCCTCAGGGATCCCTCTGAATTTGCTTTGCTTGTAGTGGAAGGTTGGGCTCCATGTCTTCCAGAGGTATCTTCCAACCTAAATTATTCCTTAGTTTATATTTATAATTTCTCATCCCTTGAGAAAGTCCTGATGACTCACAGAAGTAGGACAGGATGGGAACACAAAAGATCAGTCTCTCTCACTGTCAGAAGGGTACAAAAGTCATATTCAATAACCAGTGCATGGCTGACAAGACAAGAAGAACCCAAGCAATGTCATATGGACTAACCAGTGAGCAATCCAAGTCCACCATGTCCTTGAAAGAAGTCCTGACTGGTACCACTTGGTTACATGCATCTTGCTGCTTCTGAGTTTTGGATTAAAAATGTGTTAGTGCCAGAGAAAACGAGTTTGTACATACTTGCGTCTAACCTTGCTACTTTTTTTTTCAATATTAACTTCTACAAAAGCAGGGCAACCAGGTGAGAGGGGTACCACTTGATCACCTCAAGCATAGGTATATGCTGACACAGGTCAGTCCTTCTGCTATCCTGCTAAACCTCAGCTTGAGAACTCCACTCTGCCCATTCCTATACACTCTCCCTTAATTCAGCAATGCTGCATTTTTATCATCTCAGGAAGGCTAAACAAAGAAGGTCTCCAAAACAGACAGCACATAATCATCCTTTCTAGATTGAAATCTTTATCATCCTCTGCCATTTCTAAGCCAAGCAAAAGGCTTTCTTATCAGTGTTTACACAGCTTCTTATATAAGTCTATAAATTCCATTTACAGAATGTAAAATGCTTGGCTCCAACCTCTTCACAAAAATAAAATGGAGGGACAGTTCATTTTCAGATGCAAATCATTGTCTTTTGTAAGAGTTGAGTGCAGGTTTCAGTTATGAAGGCCACGGAATTAAGCTTTAAAGAAAATTTAAATTATTTTGGAGATGAACCCATTCCACCTCATCATTGATGCTATTTTGCACCTTGTAGCTTTGCCCAATGATACACACCCCCTAACCAAGTTAATTAATAGTAGTAGTAGCAAGCTGCCAATTTCAAATGCAAAGTATTTGTGAAAATTCTTGAGTTCCCCAACAAAATGCTTTATGTGGGGACTTCCAGTGCCAGAGATCATCATATCAGAGCCCTATAGAACCTGTCAAATTTCTCAGTAAAGAGACCCCCTTGAAGAAGAAGAAAGGTGAAAAGAGAGTGATCAGAGTAGTGGTGGTGAGTAGTGCAGGTGCCTGACTTGATGGGGAGTGAAGCAGCAAAGAGGAGTACAGAGAGGGGGTGGACACAGGATTTGTGAAAAAATGAGAAAGAAGGAATGCCAAAAGTGAAGATGACTTCAAAAACTTCCTGTGATGTTGGGTGCCCATTAAAATATCTGGAGATATACACGGCCGTGCTGGTAAGTAATCTGTCTGTTTCGCTGTTTATAGTTCCTCCTTTTTTTTTTTTTCTTTTTAACTAGGGCTGAAAACAGAAACTGATGCAAATGCTGACACTAAATGATTTCTCTCTTCCCACACACACGTCACACTTTGCCACTGACACTCTTTTAGCAGTACTTAGACAGAAGTTGATTAACCAGGCAAACAGAAGATGTCTAAGAGCTTTGTAACTCACTTGAAGAGAGGGGAGGACATTCTGCAAGCTCTTATTTGTTATCTGAGGCAGGCTGCTCTCAAGGGGTGGAGGGTTTGCAGTGTCTGCAACCAAACCATGCTTTGCTTGACCTTCCAGATGTGGGAGGGAAAGAACACCACGACTGATGTTCTAAATAGAAAGCATAAGTAAATATTACATAACGACCTAGCAAGCAATTCTGTGTAACACCCCCCAAAAAATCAGAGGATTTAAAACCTTGGAAAATGTGTATGGTTCACTTCAGACACCTAAAGGCAGAGGGGAAAAGAGCCAATAGTCTCCAGCATCTCCCAGCTGTACTAATGGGCAGGAGGGGTTTGTCCAGGCAATCGGGCAGCCTAGCACGTTTGGGGGCATGAAAGTTTCCCCGCAAAACCCATCTCCATCCAGCATCAGAGCAGCAACTGCTTCAGCTTAAAAAGGAGCTCGGGCTTGGAAACTGAGCAGCCGTTCCAGGCAGCAGGACTCCTTTAAGTGGGGACAATAAAGCATATGTAAGGTAATAAGCAGGCACAAATTGTAAATGACAGGCAAAACCATTAGCTATTCCCAGTGGTCGAAAAGAAATTGCGACTGGACTGCTGCCAAACACCAGGGGTGGAGACAGTGGGAGGGTCTTCACTGCCCTGGTTTCTCAGTATTTCCTTTCCCCTCACTTCCCATGGAGTTCACTTTGACTAGGCCCCTTCGTTGCACTCGTTTGTGTGGAAAAGGCTGGCTCTGTGCGAACTTGACTGAAAAATAAATGCTGATACTCCTTTGAAAACTCCAGGGTTATTAGCCCTTCCTTTAGACTTCTCCCATTTATTATTTGCAAAACATTTCTATACCACTCATTCATTAAAGTCAGTCACTTAAGGATGTGGGTTTATGAATGTTAGGACCAATGTTCTTGGATATCTAAAGTGAGAGAAATCACACTCTTAGCAGCAAAGAAAATTTTTGAGGTAGACTAGTACTTTGGCAAATAATAAAAACATTATTTGAAATAGATCTCAAATAGATCACCTATGCAGAATGCGGTCCAGAGAGTTAAGGCTACAACACATAGAAGCCTGTGAAATTTTAGCCATCAGGAAAGGATAGAAACATATTTGACAACAAAGGAGAGGTTTGGTATTTTCTCAAAAAGCAAAGAAACAAAGCTCTCAATTCAACCAACTTGAATGAATAAGTCTTCTTTTCCAATCCTATGGAAAAGTCTTTAAAACCTTAGAACTGAGATTCCAGTGGACTTTTCAAGAAAGCGTCAAGAAACCAAAGTGGCTAGGCAAAAGAAATGACTCAAATGCTACTGAACAGCTAGCAAAACCAAAATACTCCCAGGCACTTGGGACACGCACAGCTGCTACAGGGGAAACAGAAGAGGGCAGGGAATAAAGGACTCCTCTCTGCTCAGATTCATTTATTGTAAGGGGTCTCTCAGAAAACAAGCGCTCGGGTATTTTTAAAGTCAGCTGAAGAGTCACATACCTGATGGAAGACTCTGTTAGATCCCAGATGATCTCTCTCTTGAACAGTCAGTTGAGACTGAGAAAATGCATCCACGTGGGAAGACTGCAAACATGAAGTGATGCTTTAATAAAAATTATTCTGGAAAAAAAAATCCTGAAATTTCTGTACAGTTTCTATGTTTCGGTCCTTTGTGGCAATGTCTGTGCCAACACACTGCATGAGGGAGGACCACAAAAGCTGCTGAAAACACATTACGCTCCAGCAATTGCTCTCCCAGTTGGACAGCTGTTTTGGGGGCAGGTGCAGAGACAGCTTGCTTTGCTATTATGCCTCTCAGCATGCTTGATATGCCCGCGTAGTCAGCGGAGGGGAAGGGTGGGCCTTTGCTATCCCTAAACGTGCTCGAAAGTCAACAATGACTCTGCTTGGAAGGACAGCTTTAAACTGACTTACAAGGTAGATTGTAAGCCTATCCATTGTTCATAGCGGCATTAAACTGATTCAGCTTGTGGTATGGATTTTATAAAAACAGAAACCAATGCTTAAATTTACTGGGATACAGGAAAAAATCCATTGGTTCCAATAGACAGATAATATTACCAATAAATAAAAAAAAATACATGGGGAAAGTGCTAAGCAGCTCATAATTCTTAAGATTTTGCAGGTGCTTTCAGCAGTTTTTTTAATAAAGATAAACATGATAAGTAACACTGTCCAATACCAGACTGCACTGCATTGCAGAAATCTTTACGATAACTCACATACTGAAAACTCTGTGGCTAAAGCAGCTTGAAGCTCTGCTCTATAGGCTGGAGTGAAGCCCACTGGGTTTGGTCAAAAGTGCTGGCTTGTCCATGGGCTCTGAGACATAATGTTGTTTCACTCATAGTCCAGAAAATTATCTTTATCTGAGTAGACACATCGGTTCCACCACAGAAGCTCTGGAGTGGTAGAACAGCAGTATTTTCCCTAGAAGCAGAGGAACTTGGAGCAGGGAACTTTATAATTCAGAGTTTCAAAATAACAAATTTGCAGCCAAAATTATCTTATGGATGTGAGCTGCAGATTAAAAATACTTCAATACAGCAGCATGGTATCCTCTATCCATTTTGCAGCCTGGGCTTCCATGGCCTGTACCTGTCACGCAGTCTTAAATGGGCAGAGCACCCGATGATGATCAAGTCTTTGCTCTGGAAAGACTTCTAGCCTATCCAGTGCCAATATCAGTGCCAGGGGATCACTTTTTAAAGGCCTTTGGACTTCAGTTAGTCCACATGAAAATATATCTGCATACTAGAGGAGTTTGCTTGATGTGTTTTGTGCTGGCTAGTGCCATAAAACATCTGCCATGATGCAGCCCAGCCACGCTGAAAGGGCCTCTGAGCCTGACAGAAGGGACAACCCAGATTAGACTGCTGCACCTGTGCCAATATACTGCACAGATATACCTATATAGGAGATGTAGCAGGTAAGGGATGCTCGAGTACAAACTGATCCATGCACATACAGTGGCAATATATCCAGGGCACATCAGCATTGCTACAAAGACGCAGATCAAGCTGAAGATATATGTACTATAGCTCTGACACATTCTGCTCTGTAGGTATGGAAGAGGTGCTCAGAGAGGCTGTGGGACCTCCATCCTTGGAGATGATATTTGATCACATGAAGGAAATGCTCCCCTTTTCCATGCAGGTTCAACTGTCTCACTGTCAACCATGAAGACACCTCTAAAACTGGGCAGACCGGCTAGAAACTGCCCTTGGACAACTGTGCTGTTAGTTGCCATGGCAGGTGTTTTCTCTTTCATTCATTTGAAAAGTCAGGAGTAAAAGCCCCACAAATAAATAAGTCTTTGTGGAAGATGAAAGGGCAAACTTCAAATTCAGAACAAGCTGGGAACAGCAGCTCTGGGTTTAAGCTTGTTATGCTAATTGGGTAGAGTTTGAGAGGAAAGGTCATGGATGTCCGTGGAGCAGAGAGAAATAGTAGGAAAGGGAAAGGTACAAAGACCTGTCTTTGCAGGACATAGTCATTGCCATCTTTGAAAGCGGAGATCAGCTGGATATTATGTGCTATAAGTCCAAAACATCCCCAGAGCCACCACAGCAAATGCCCCCGGAAGACAACCACTGGATTACTGCATCCTATATACGAATGTCCTAGTGCATGATATATTTTGCCCAGTGCACCAAGCATCCCTAGGGTCACTACCCTTCAGTGTGAATTGCAGAGATCATCGATGGAAAACCCAGTGCCAGAGTATTTTTACAGACAAACACTTCACATGCAAACTACGTATCCTGCATTTCAAGGGAGAATCACATTTGTTATGAAGGTGAGTCTAGGATCCATCTTCATAACTCCACTAGATATGTCAACCCAGTTCTTAATATGACTATTAAATTTAAGGCATGATATACTTTCTCCCATATTTCATGTACACTTTACTCCCAGCTAGCTTTATTTTTCAGTTTCTGGAGCTGATGAAAACATTTGCACTCCATTTAAAGACAGTTTCTTAACCACTTTGTGCTTTTCTAACTACAAGTCAATATAAAGACAAGATTTTAGAAAGAAACAGCTATCACTGAAAACCAAAGAAACTCTGGACTTCACAAACCTGTATAGACTGCAGAGTCTTCACTCCAAAATGGCATTTTATTTCATAGCAATACTTTTAAAAGGCTATGCAGTGATGTCTATATTGCTAAATATAAATTTGAAAATATATTGTATTTACTAATAGAGCATGAACCATTCACAAAACGTCTTTAAACCTCAGCAAGAGCTAAGGAAGCAGGTGAGTGAGCTCCAAGATGTGTTGCCAGAATTTGGAATCCATTTAATTTCCATTCACTGGGGAAAGATTGACAAGATTTTGAGATGGATTCGTCTCCTTTTACACTGCAAAAGCAGTATCAGTACATCAGCCCAAGGCTGTGCCTTTTTTCACTCATGGAAATTTGTGATTCTCTTTGTCTCTTTCTCAAAACCTACTTATTAAGGGTTTATAGTTCTTCAGTGCTCTTTGGGCAATTTATTTAAACCACCTTAAACCCGGTAACTGATCAACCCACATAACATTCCTCCAAATAGGTAAATAGCATCATCTTTTTTATCTGTGGAAAAACTGCTCTGTGTCTGCAACAGTCCTGCTGGTGGCTGAATCGGGGAGCAGGTGGATTGTTAGTTAGTCTGCACAGTGACTTATTTGATGGTCTTGATCTAGATGACCCATCAGCTGCTGCTCTGGCAAAATCCTGTACATTCAGTATGGGACTTACAGCTGAGCTCTTGTGACCAGTTTAATTTTGGCAGATGCACTTTAAAGAAAAACTGCAGCAACTGTTATTATTCCACTCCGTTTCACTCCTGGCTGCCCTACACCTAGAGCACTCAGCCTGCCCTACAGCTCCAATACCACACTTTAATCCCAAACTATCATCTCCTGCTATTCCAGCCTTTCAAATCATGTATTACCTTGCTAATTCCAATTACCACTCAAGAAACAACGATGTCCTCATTCACTACCTAGTCTGCAGCCAGAAAGAGTTTAGGTACTGAGCATACAGCATTCTGCAAAATCAGAAATTGTGACACATTTTCATAGTTCCCAAAACGTCAGCTTGTTTTTTTCAGTACGCAGTTGACCACAGAAATCAGAAATGCACTAAAATTTCAGAAATTATTAAATACACAACTACACAAAATATAGACACCATTGTCTCTTCATCTAAATGGGCACTTTCTTCTCTCTGTCCTCAAAACTGAATAAAGCCTGTAGAATACATAGAGAGAATGCAATCTAGCTGTTATATCATGCAATATATTAAAAAGCCATAGCAAATGCACCCTCACTCACTCAAAACACAGTAGGAACATAAACATTTTCCCCACCTTGTCAACTATTTCTGTCAGCATAACTGCAAGAGCCGTTAACTGCAGGACAGAGATTGTTTATTCCATTCCGTGAATGCATTTCAGGAAGCCCACCTTCATCTAGTCAGAGGATAGCAGGATCGGTTTCATGCACAGTACCCTGATCAGAAAAAAATGGATAACGCTTCTGCTGGCTTCAGATTTAAATTTTTATCCCGGAAATATGCCAGTGACTATTAACTGCTCTAGTATTCTTTTGGTGGCCATCTGTTCCCTTTCTCAGCCTCCTTCTAGCCAAATATAATTTTCCATATTTATCATGGCAAGTCAGTAATAAGAAAGACAAATATAACAGGATTGGCTGTTCTCCTTGCTGTCTCAGTCTGTTCCTTCTCACTGAGCTCATGTGCTTGTGAAACCAAAAAACACTTGAACTTGTATTTTTTCAAAATTTGTCACACTGACCTTGCTATACAGTGAGTAAATTCTATTCACCAAGACTTCCAGCCTGGAAAATGAAAATAAATTCATACCTCAAGGGTTGATTAGTCTTTGGACATTATGTGTCCTTTACTGAGAACCAAACCGTGGCACCTTGGTCTGTGGTTCTTGTTGGCATCAGTGCAGAGCTGCTCTGCCCTGTGACACAATGAGGCTCTCATTTTGGTGTGGATAGTGAGAGAGATCTTAGATGCCATCCTGTCTTTCCATTTCCTCTTCTGGGTGGCATGCCTGTGTGACGGAGCACTGATGGAGACGTCTCTATCTCGCCACCATCTTAGGGGAATTTCTAAAACGGAAAATATAATGTGCTTTCCTCCTCCATACAGCCCAGGAATGGCATGTTCCCTGCTGGTCTTAAATCTGTCAACAACCCAGAATAGTTCTACCTTCACTCAGAAACCAGGGTTTTCACAGAAGAAATACATGCTCACCCACAGAAGCTATTCTAGAAGGCTGCCACTTTTACTGATGCTCCTGGAATGAGCACCACTTTTCACAGTGTGGCCAAAGCACGAACAGCTATTGTTTTGCATTCATGGTGGTCCACACAATGCCTTTCCCTAATGTAATTGCTAGGTGCACCATCCTAAAAGGCACATCACTCCCATTTCCATCACTCCCACTTTTCCATTATTCCAAGCTTGGCAACTCTCAAGTCAATAAATCCTCCCCAGTACTACACTTCACGTACAAGAGAAACTTCTCATTCTTTAGCCAAATAACCACATGGACTGTCATGCCAGCAGAGCAGGTTCAGCCCTGGGAATTCAGGGAGATGCCATGTGCTGGAATACAAATTAAACAGCACAAACACACATTAAGTATATTTAAGTTAAGTCACTCCCACACAAACATACAGACTAACAGGCATGTGTGAGCGCATACAACTAGATACACTGCAGATCTCTTGCACAGGTGTATCAAGCATTTTGGAGTAATTTCACCATGGCTCACCAGACGGGATTTAACTAATGTTGTGTGTGTCATATATTCTAACTGTGAAATACAGATTTGTGATACTGGAAATTATCAGTGCAGTCCACTGTTGATATCCTGTTTATGTACTACATAGATGGGGAAGTACCGTGATCACTACTGGCACTTGCTGATAGCACTCAGTGTTCTCATCTGTTCACGCCAGATGTGCTAGGTATATGAGGTGGGGTTCACGACAGAAAGCTGTACACTGCATTCCCTCTGCTTTGTTTGTAGTGCCACCATTCTCTTCATTAGAAGATATCTAATACAACTTTACGTAGCTCCATGGTTGGGCCATACCTTTCCATCTCAGGTTTTGACTTGATTTGTTGAGAAACTATTAACATTCTTAGGACAGCTTACATAGAAAGGAGTGAAGGACAGATCTGGTCGTGCATTCATCTGTCCCCCATTAAGAAGAAAGCCCTCTACTTTATTTTCTTTTATTTATTTCTGTTCCTTGTAATGCTTTCCATTCTTCTCATTTTATTTTATGACATTCTGGTAAGCATATGCAAATTATCTGTGCTAAGTCATGGAGGAATAAAAACAATTTTTAGGATGATTCTTTTATCATAACTGAAGTGGATCAGCTGATTTTTGACAACAAGAATCTGTATAAAGTTATCTCTTACATTCTTCAACAATACTCTCAAAGCAAGAGAAACTTGCCAGGGTCACTACAAAGTTTCAGTCATGATATAGCGAAGTGAAAAACAGTTCATAAAATGTTTCAGCTATAAATTACAAAGCAGTTTTGTTAAGTTTGAAGGAAATATTGATGGTCTTTTAAACTTGTTATTAAAAAACCACCCATTTCTGAAAGATATTTAATTAAAGGAGCTAAGCGCAATGATAGATAAATTTCCTTGTGGATGCAATCACTGGACTGATCATCACGTGGATGAAACATTAACCACAAATTTGTTAAGTTTGGCAACATCTCTGTGGAGCAGAATAGTATCAGAGGTAAAGAAAATTAAAGAACTTCCCCCGCAATATGTCTTCCACAGAGAGTGCAAAAGCTTGGGATATGATAAAGTCAAGTTTCTAACATTGAAATTATTTGCTAGGAAGTTGGCTCTTTAAAGTTTACTAACAATTCCTGTCATGGTTAGTATCTGCTCCTTCTCCTAGCGAACAAGAAAAACAAATCAATAATGCTGTTCAGTTCTAAAAGGGTGCAGCAGTTAGACAGGAAACATGAATGCAATTTTACATAGGAGGAAATTAAGGCATTGTGTAGCTAAGGATGTAATTACAATAACCCTGGGAGATAATTCTTAACATCTGAGCAAGGGTCCACAACTAAATTCAAATAGAATTTGGGTACATGGGGATTTTCCAAACAGCTGTTTGACTGTGCGAAGCAACCAGGACCCTAGCGCCATCATCATTTCTAGGAAACAGACTGGGCAAACAAAGGACAGCCTAGAAATCAGTGCTTGAACAGGTTTTTCTGAAGCATCAATCTGTTCGTAGGACTATTCCAAGAACAGAAAATATGCCTGGACTCACAAACTGAAGAGGAATCACATGAGAAGGAGGAATTGGACATGGACCAGATAAGCTGTTTTAAATTGAGTGGAGTGCACAGATGAAATGTAGCTCTAGATGATATGTTGAAAAGTCATAGGCAAAAAAAAAATTGATAGGCAAATAAGATCATTATCATGATGGAAAGGAATTTTTAGCTTTCCTATCCTTCCTGAAAGCCTTGAAAGATCTTCCTTTCAAGAAAGAGCTCCAGCTGTTCCCACGAATCTGCAGGTCAAACTTGGGAAATGCCAATGTCACCCCTGTGATGACTGCAAGTGGAAGCTGGAGAGGCTAGTCTAGAAGAATCAAGGCCTCTAGGTCCTAGACTAAATACCTTCCCAAATACTACTGCCATCAGGCATTCACCTATGCATTCAGATATACTTCCTAAATAATGCCACCTGGGGAGGAAAAACAGGGGCATCATTTCACAACTTTATTGCTTCAGAGGGGCTGTACTAGTATAAAATCAGTAGCACATCAATGAATGACCCCTCACATTGCGTTTCCTGTAGAACGTCCATTTAAACAAACTGATCAAATGTTAGGTTTAAACTTAGAAACACACATTTTTAAAAAGGCAGAACTTTTGATTTCAGATTAATACATCTCACTGGGATTTCTATAGAGTATCTTTTTTTCTAAAATAAAAATTAGACCAGCTGAGCTAATAAACCACAAAGCCTCTCCCATAAACCTAAAGGACAACCTGAAATCTTTTGCAAAGCCCTTGATACTCTGGGATTCTACAAATTATTTGCTCACCATTTATGCAGAAACCTGTAAGATACTCCTGTACCCTAAAAATGTAAAGAGTTCTTAACTTTGCAGCATTAGTAATGTTAATGCTTTCATTAAAAATTGTCACCTGAATTCCACTTCTCCAAATGAATCCAATAAAAATACCATATGGAATTTACGGTAGATGGTACAACTGATCAAACTGTCTTCTTTCTGTTTTCTAAGTTATTTTCCATTCCTCACAACAGGCATATCATAACCTAATACAAACATTTGTACATCACACACTAAAAACAAATGCCAACCGCAATTACCTTAGGCTGGATTCTTCTATTTCTTCTCATTCGTAAACAAGAGTTATTGAAGAAGCTGAAATCACAGCAGCTCTCGCTGCTTCTCTCTTTCCCCATAATGATAGAGCTCCATGTTTAAAATCTGTCTCCATTAAATTGTTCTCCTTGTAATTTAAACCTGACGCTACTGTTCATCTAATCCGACTCAGCCACACAGGTGCCCCTCTATGAATAATAGCATGGGCTAATAGATGATTTTTATGGGTGAGCCGGCTGGAACCAAATCACATGTTGTTTTAACACAGTTCCTAGCATTGACACAAACCAAATAACATCAAACTGAACTGCGAATAGTAGCATATTTGCTGACGTGCTATGAAATCTTTGAGGACTTGATGCAAGCACAACATGTTTGTCAATTAGGCTCAGCATGATTGCAAAACTGTCCCGTGAGGCACCACGAGGTGCATCATTTGCTTTCCTTTTCTTTCTTCCGTTTTTTTTTTACTCTTTCAAAGACACAGCCATAGCTTTAGCTCTCCTGCTATAAATGTGAACTGTCTAATGAAGGTAATTCAAAGCTAATTCAGAGTTTTACTGAGAATCCCCAAGCACTTCGCTCACAGCTTCCGCTCAGCCCTCAAAAGTACCTGTAACCTTGGAAGACTGTTTCTAGGCAGTCTTGTCTCTGCTTAGATTTTAGTCCTCTATGCACCCTGTCAGCTTTTTAGATATTCCATCAGCAAAACAAATGCTTGCAGAAGGAGCAGCCTTAGCCTGGAATATTAAGGGAACAGACTTCAGTGATCTTTTATTCAGCACACAGTAATCATTTTTGTATTCCTGACAGGCTCCACAAGGGGATAGATAACACTTAGTCTCAATTCATTGTTTTCTTCCATTTTCTTCTGAGAACAATAATGCAATTCAAGTTTCATAAAGAGCAGAAAATGCAGACACAATCTTTGTCAAAGTGAAAGAAAGATTTAAAAAAGCAGAAGAGCAACACAAGCCTTATGACAATAAAGCTGTAGTAGGTTTGGAATAAAGAAGAGAAATCTCCAAATCTGCTTTTTTAAAAGACTGAAATAAATATCAGTTAAATTTCTTATATTTTTGCTGTTAAAAAATAATTTTACAAACACTATTATTATTTGATCCTTATTTCAAAATATTTTCATGCAAAAAAAAAAAAAGATTCAGGACCACAGACACATTAAAATTATATTCCCTAGTTATGCAACTTTCATTTCCATTGGAAATTTGGAAAAAAAAAATGGGAGGGAAGGAAAGAGAAGGATGAGAAGAAAGACAATTGGATGAGAAAACATATATGCCAAGAAGCCAAAATCTGAAAGTGTTTTAATAGAGAAAACCCCAAATGATAAAATCTGAAGACTTAACTTTTCTTACAAAACAAATAGAATCTCAAAGCTTGAGAAAGATTTTAGAGAATCAGCAAAGAATTTGTTCCACGTGTCAGGAGATGCAGCAGTAAAATAATAATTGGAAAGGCTAGCACTTAAAACCTATAACGAACAAATTCTGCCTTTGCCCCCATATCCTGCTCCAATTCAAATCGGTGAAGTGTTCGTCTCCTTCCAGGAGTCCAATTTAGAGGTTGAAAGGAGACACGGAAAGTGATAAAAAACGGAGAAACTGTATGAAGTCAAATAAGATTTTTCTGAAGTCTATTGGAAGATGGATCATCCCCCAGATTCTGAATCACAGTCACTATGAATTAAGCAAGTCAGCATGAGAAATTTGAGCTTTCATTCATGCACTGAGACACCTGTCGAGACTCCCCTAGTTTTCACAAACAAATACCTATGAACCCGACAATCAAAAGGTGCCAAATAACTCTGATCACTTAGTGTAGGTTACAAGACATGTCAAATTAATTTGGAGGTGTTGGGAGGAGGGAAGTTAAGTTGATTTTAGGAGCAGAGGAAAGACAGCTAAATGAATGTGCAGCAGCTCCTTTTAGAGCTCAACCAGCGCCAGGGCATGTCAGTGACTTGACATCAGTATACTGCTAGGGCAAATATTATTGACATTTGGAAAATAACAGATACTAAAAAGTGCTGAACCCGTGTGTGAATTTAACTCGTACCTTCTGTAAGGGTGTAATCGTGAAAAACTGAATGGGTATGTATCACAAATGTGAGCCTGAGTCTTATTTAGGGAGGCTGGTCTGTCTACAGCTGCTGTCTGCTTTTAGCTATTATTATTGCAAGACATGTACAGGTTCTAGAGGCCAAAAGCCAATTTTCAGAAATGCTGTAGGCACTTAGGCATATCAGAAATGCAGATGCATGCTGAGTGCAGTGGCTCACTGCTGTCCACTCCCTCCTGCTCTCATACAGTGCCTCATTTAAGAGTCCATGCCCACCTCCTTCCCCAGACCTGCAGCAGCACTGAGCCTCTGCAGAGGCACGATGCTACTCCTGCAGCCAGAGGCACAGGGGTGCTGTAGTATGAGGAGGAAGGGGCACCAAAACATGAGAAGGGTCCAAACTGTCTCCCACACTAGCAGCGCTACCACCCCTGCTGCAGCCTCCTCGGGGTGTTAACAGCTCCTGGCAGCTCTGTGTTTGGCAAAGGGGCCCAGTGAGCAAGCCTGGCAGACCTCCTTGATTCAACTCTGACAATGACGTGACGTGTGTGCATCATCAGCTGGCAATCACTGGCCTAGCAAGATATGTCTCAGTGCCTGGACACCACAGGACACCCCTGGGATTCAGACTGCAGACTGCATTTCACATGCTGTTATTAAACTGAGCAGACAACAACGACTTGAATAACACGTGGTTACAGCAACACCTCTGTAGGGGAGACGTGACTTAATTAGCAGTCTGAGGCACTGATTCAGTAAGATATTCCACCATACAGTTAATTTGAAGTGTGCAAGTGTCTCTACAAACTTCAAAGATCAGTGCTTACAGCCTTTGCTAGATCCAGGTCTGAAACAATCTCAGTACACATGCCGAATTTTAATACATTAATCTCACCATATTAAAGACATATGTGTCAAAAAGTCCACACCTGGCACATGTGTATTGCTACTGTTAATTTAAAAAACAAAGATTTTAAAGAATATATTGTGCCTCACTTTCTCTTTGGAGAGGAGGAATGTGTTACAAATCTTGCTCCAGTGGGATTCCAGGAGAAATATGTATTTAATAAAGGAGTTTTCCTATTATTTGGGGCAGATACTTTAATAATACTCTCTTCACATGTATTATAAATACACAGAATTTTAAGGAGACTTTGAAGGAGAACTACTGCCTTAACCATTACATATCATTGTACAAAGAATAACTGGGGTTGAAGTAGATGACCTCAGGAGGTGCCTTCCAATCTAAACAGTTCTGCGACTGTAATGGTGCAGTATAACTGCTTGCCGTACACCCAAAGGTTGTGTTGACCTGTCTTTTTACAGGTATTACCACAGTCTTGTCTCACATTTCAGACAATAACATTCATTTTCTTACCCTGTGTCAGACACCCCCTGCATGTTCAACTGCAGACTGTAAAATAATGTCATAATCAGAACAGCAATAAATCATAGCACATGTTAACAAACCCAGTTTGCTCATAAAGCCTTTTTCCCTTACAGGGAGATGCACAGAAAGCATGAAGAATGTACAGAGGAGCTACTGCAGTATGTACTAGGTAACATCTCAAGAATGATACAGATCAAAATTAGGGAGTTAGGCACAGTTCTGGCTTAGGAACAGGCTGGCTGTGACGTGTGGAGGACAGAATGCTTCACATCACTTTAATAACATCCTTCCCAACTCTCTCAGGAGCAGCTGGAAAAATCTGCCTCCAAATTTCTTTGGCAAGAAAGATGAATCAAAGAAAATGAAAAGAGGGGAAGCAGGAGCTGTTTTCAGCAGAGACAAGCTCGCTCATGTTCCAAAGCGTATGCAGTTCAGCAGAAAACATACACTCTATTATCACTTAGTTTTTATTAAAACCTCACCAGGGCTAATGAACGTAGGTGATAAATGAGACTTTCTATATACAGGCATGTAAATTAGAGGTGGAAAATATATCCCATACAGACCATGATTTTTCTTCAGATGCTCATTTCAAAACTGTTCAGTGCTATATCTATAGCTTGCTGATTTAAATGTTCCCAGAACTTTGGCAGCTCTCCACATTTACAGTTCCTTTGCAGGTAGCCTAAATTCAGCCAGCTCTTAGTAAATATATCTCATCTGCCTTTGCTTTATGGGCACACTTCATCCTTCCTAGAAAAGGCTTTGGGCCATCGTGTCTGCCCAGCAGTGCCTGCAGAGATCTGTCATAAGGGCAGATGGAATGGGCTGCGGCAGCCAGGCAAAGCACAAGAGTGCTAAGACCCATCCACGTGGCAAGAAAACGAGCTCAGAATTATTCACTTTAGGATCTTTCTCTCAAGCATACCAGCTGGCCTGCTTCTCCAAAGCTGGCAGTGGCTTCATATGGTTACTTCTGCATAGCCACGTGAACACAGGCAGAGAGCGTCTTTTACAAGGAAGTTGAGTTCTACCTAAAACCGCTACAAAATACCTAGATTTTATTAAAATTATTATGATGAACCTCCCAGGTCTTCATATACATTGACACAAAGCTTTCGCATACATCACATCCTGCAGAAAATCAATGCCTTTGATGAAGATATGATTAAATTCAGTGAATACTGAAGTGGTCAAGGACAAGTGGAATTTTAAATGGTTACAGATTGTATAAACCTATCATTATGATTTCCATCTTATCTTCAATTTCCTAGAAGAGTTATGACTTTTAACAAGCAATATTCCAGGATTTCATAAAGCCAGAGTAACCCACAATCAAGTAAACTGTACACTGGAGGCAGTGAATGTGATGAATTGTAGTAGAATTTCTATGGTTGAGGTTCTACTGTTTTACTGTATTTCAGAAAGAGCTTAAAAGATTTCAGAATATAAGCATTTCCTTTGGAGCCCTCCAGCTCATTGGACTGAAATAAGGGTCTGTTCATTTTTTAAGTTTGGAATCTTATGACCAAGCAGAAACAGGCACGAATTGTCACTGTAAATGGAAAATGGAAAAATACCTCTGAGTCTTCAACTAATGGTCCTCAAAGGCATTTTAACAAGACTATCTGGACACCAGTGCAGGAAGCAAGAAACTCTGCACCTTAAACTGGTATAATTCTATTGTCTCACTACATTTGAGACCAAGGCAGTCTTCAGCGTCAAAAGCCCTCGTGTCCTCTTGCCATAACCCCAATTAGACAAAGACATACTTAATGCTCAGCCAAGCGTCTACATTGGAGAGAATGTGGATCAGCCACACTAAAAGGCAATTGATTATCTTGGCTCCCTCTTAAACAGAGATACCCCTCCATGCCAGGAGAAATTATCCACCTTGTTTAAAAAAAAAAGGGGGGGATGAGTGGGGGGAGACCAAGTGCAAAAGGTCACAGGTAAAATTAATTCTCTTATATGCAAAGCAGTGAGCACACAATGCAGCACTGCTTTAAGTTCTTCCTAGGGTATCCACCATAGGTCAACTCAGAACTGCTCTATTCAGTGAATTCTGCTAGGCTTTTCCACTGTCACCAGTAAATTATTTGAGAATCTTGCACGATTACTATCACTTTTTGTTTTCACACAGAGAATCCACAGTTAGCAGTTCCCCCAGACAATAGACCTCTGAGTCTCCTTCAGTCATCAAGGAGACAGATCAGCACATCTTTGAAATCGTTGGACAATCTTTGGGCAACAATAGTAGAAGGTGGTCAGGAATATATTGGCTGCATCACAGAGGAAGCTGGGATGTACGATGCACTACACAGGGCACCGGGCTGCAATGGGGAGTAGGAGTCACCTGCTATATACTCTTCTAAACACCTTACACAGGCAAATTCAGGAGAGAAGAGAAGCACCTTCTTGAGACAACAATCAAATGTGCAAGTGGAAAGGAGCAAGCCAGCCTAAGACATGGTCTACCCTGCCAGCATAGGGGCCTTGGTCCTCTCCAACTCCTTAGAGGGTGGTTTGTCTTAAGGTACAGGAAGACAGGTTTCCCTGCACTGCTTCAACTCTCAACCTGTAGAGGTTCATAACGGCAACTGGCCTTTGTGAGAGGAGCACAAGGAATGGAGGAGGACTTGAGTGATTACATACTGCCTGGACCTGGACGATAGCTGCCAATTGCATTCTGGCATTCTGAATCACTGGTAAGTTAAATCCATGTCTCCGACTTCTGAGGTCTGTGCAGTTCTCTTATCTTTGGTTGTGCTGAATGCATCCCTTTTCTTGACTTAGCTGTGCTGGGGAAGACCACACATCTGGCTATCCTTATGTTTTCTGACTTGCAGGTAACATTTTTCCTATGAAGTGGTGACAGAGAAACTGAATCAGCTGGACTGCACTCAAAAATTACATCAATATGATTTTTGCCCAGGTAGGGGTAGGTAGAAATGCTTGAGAAAAATGATAGCAAACATCTGGAAAAGAACTATACATTAAAGCTTTTAACTGAATGAAGGAATGCAGGAAATACCTACTAACATTATTACTCACTTCATCTATGAAAATGCATCAGAGTAAAACTGTGTTATTGATATACGAGAGCCACTCCGAGAGTCACTCCGAGAGTACTGCCTCCTATTTTATCATGTTGGCCCACGACGTCAGAGGCAGATGTTAGTGGTGTGGCAGTAGATGTTGACCCTTCCCACCAATACTCCGTTAAATTTTCTTGCTGTGCGGCAGACGGCAGCAGAGGGGCAGCCTGACAACATGGTGTCTGACATGGCAGTGCCTGTGGAGCAAAGGTGTGGGGTTGAATTCCTCCATGCGGAAAAAATTGCACCCACTGACACCCATGGATGCTGCTGAACATTTACAGAGACCAAACAGTGGGTGTCAGCACAGTGAGGCGGTGGGTGGCGCGTTCCAGCAGTGGTGACAGTGACGGTGGGTCCCCTCCCCTGGTGCAGATTGTTACGAGCATGGCAGGCGGGTTCTTGTCTATTGCTGGGGAAAATGCACAGCCCGTGGTGGGGACCACGTTGAAAAAGTGTTTTGTAGCTGAGAATCTGCTCTATCAAATCGTGTTATTGTGCTCTTCGTATCTGTCGTAGTTTCCATGTAGTTTCCAAGGAAATAAACAGAGGCAGTACTTTCAGAGTGGCCTACGTACTTTGACAAAAGGTAAGATGATTACAGCTTATTAAATTTCTATTTGTTTTTCTACTTGGTATTTTTGATTCAAAAGAAATAGTTGGAAAATAGATACTTTAAATACCTTCTGGTTATTTTTCTCCTGTTCAGCAAAACATATTAGGCTTTTAAAGCTCCAAGATGCATTAGGGCACTAGTAGTGTACTGTAATGTAATTACCGTACTGTGATGTTTTATTTATTGGTAATTGCATTTTTTTTATAAAACACTTGTGTTCAAAGAATAACAGACATTAAATATAGGAAAGATTTATAAAACCATCCTCAAATCAGTACATATTTGTTTTCTACAGGAACTGGAGTTAAATCTCACTTTTCTAAGACTCACTGTCGCTGGCTAACCAAATGCTAGGCTGATGATAACTGCGGCACACCAGTCACTGCTGACGCGAGTACAGTATAGATACCCAAATGTCTTCATTCTTATTTTGCCTTCTGCCAAAATACTACATCCAACCAAAACATCTACGGCAGACCTGAACAACAGCTAACTACGCTGGCAACTACCACCCAATGCTCTCACTGCCTGTTTTTCTTTTTTTTTTCCCTCATTTCACTGTAATGCATTATTTATTTCTATTTAGGTCCTCTGGTGCTCACATACATTGCCCAACTCTATGATATGCGCCCACTTTGCAAATACAAACGTTAACTGTATAGCTCTGCTGTAACTGCAATAACTTTATTTGCTGCCCTCTAACGTTGATTTCCTGCATAGTTACAAGCTTCTGTTTGCGTTCTAAGAAACGTGTCCCTCTCTTCCTAACATTTCTGCTCAGGTGGGGTTCACAAGGTACTTACTTATAAAAGAACTATCCGATTAAATCTTTTCAGAAACCTTCAGTTTAATGAATCCTGCCAAGCTAACAGAATTAAAGGAAGATTTACACAGATTTAGTGGAAGTAAAAAAAAAAGTAAGAAACTCGAGTAAGATCTCTCATCTGTTCAAGGAGGGAAACAGAAAGATAATCTGTCATCTTTGGCTCTGCTTCACAAGATGATCTATCTCCAAGCAGATAAATATCATCTGTTTTTCATGTCTGATCAGTTTTATTGTCTCGTATTTCAGATTATTTCCTTGTTCTTCAGTCTGAGGATTTTTAATAACATCATAAATATGAATGACTTGGCCACAAAGACTGTCATTACAAGAAAGAATTGGGTGAGAGCAGTTGAGATGCCTGAGAATTAGACAGAAGCTTAAATATGCTAAGGAACATGTAGATCCCGTCTTTTACACACAATGACAATCAGTCAAGCGTTAAGTCCTTTCGTGCTCTTATTCAGTTAAGGCTAGGGAAAACTAATATTTAACATCTTATAAATTAGAGGCATATTCAAAAGCAAAATTAAAAAAAACAGGGTGGGGGGAAGTTAAGAAAATGAAATTTCATATTTTAAATATCCCAAGTGTATGGGAACAACACCTGCTCAAAGTCCTTGTGTAAAAGGTACACGATAACAGCAAATGTTGGATGTGTGAGGAGCGAAAGATTCAGCACAGCAGAAACAGCCTTAATTCAAATAAGATCTGTGTTTTTCACAGCTTTTTGGCTTCCTCTCAAGAGAACAATACCACACATGACTGGAGACAGACCAATAATTCTTTCAAGTAGCAGGACGGACAGTTTTAAAATGCAAAGAGCGGGTTTCTGCACAGAGGTTGTTCACAGGAAGTGGTAACACTGGGGTTCCATCTCTGTGGTTTGCACTGATACGTTACTAGTCTGTAGGGTAGAAGAAAGTTGAGACAACAAAGAGATGAAAATGAAACACAGATTACATTTATCTGGTTAGAGAGAGTGCATCTTGTAAATTACACCCAACCCCTCTGCTGAAAATTAAAGAGCACTTCGTGGAATTCCTGATGCAACTGATCTCAGGAAATAGCATTTGGGCATTTCTGTTCCTATTACAAAAATAATAGGAAAATGTGTGTTTCCCTTATCAAATCCCACGGCTCTGAGTAAGCATTAAGTTACAGCTTCATTATTTAGCTACTCAAGAGACACAGAATTTCACATTAACAGAATATCTGAGAATAACCATTACGGACCAGGGAAACGAAGGCTGGGCTTCAGACCTTTTGAATCATATCATGAAGTACTTGCAAACTGAGAGCTTCTGAATCAAAATTAAATGTTTTTCTTCAGAAATAATGAAAGTTGAAATAGTGATCTTTGCCTTGTGATGGCACCCTGACAGACAGACAACGATGGATTGCTTTGCAAAGGCAAAGGTGAAGGACGATGGTAGCAGGACGTGTATTTGACTAAGTATTTAGTGCTAGCTAGTGATTTTGCAGCTTTCATCCTCTGCAACTGTCTGCAGTTCTGGCCCCACCATTTAAGAAGAATGTGAAGATCCCTGAATGCGTCCAGAGGAGGGCAACAAAGCTGGCGAAAGGGCTGGAAGGAATGTCCTCTGAGGAGTGGCTGAGGACACTGGGTTCATAAAGTTTGAAGAGAAGGAAGCTGAGGGGCAACCTCATTGCTCTCTACAGTTTCCCAAAGTGAGGAACTGGAGAGGGAGGTGCTGGTCTCTTCTCCCTAGGATCCAGTGATAGGACACACGGGAACAGTTCAATGCTGTGTCAGGGGAGGTTCAGACCTGACATGACAAAGCGTTTTTTTACCAAGAGGGCAGTCAGACAGTGGAACAGACTTCCTAGAGCAGTAGTTGATGCCCCCAGCCTATCACTGTTGAAGAGGCATTTGGACAGTGCCCTTAATAACATGCTTCAACTTTTGATCAGCTCTGAAGTGATCAGGCCGTTGGACTAAGCGATCATTGTAGATCCCTTCCAGCTGGAACTATTCTGTTCTATTCATTCTGGTGCTGGAGGTTCCCAATACACGTCTGCTGTCGGTCTATTCAGCATCTTCTGAAACCCTGTGTCCAACCACATCAGGAAGGCTGAGCCCTGCTCTTGCTTTATATCATACTTGAATATTCTTTAAATAATGATCGGCATTTATTATTAAAAATATAAAATCTAAAGCCTAGACCTTACTGCACTGAAAGGTACTGCTAAACTAGCAGTACCAAAGAGCTGCTGTGGCAGACCATTGATGCTAATTGCCAAGCTGTCATTCATGGACCTTAATGCAGAGATGTGTCTTCTGTGAAACGGCCAGTCCATCACCACTGTTGAAAACAGAGTCTCTGTGGCACAGAGTGGAAGACGCACCGTAGCTGTCCCCAGACAGATTTCTTCCACCAATCCGCAGTACTTAACGTCTGCTTTGTAGGATTCTGCTGGTCTTGTCTGGTGATCTCCTCTCCTCTTTTGGTGGCATTATCAGCACTCTCAAAGAGAGTAGCAAGTGAGAGGTGCACTGATGACGTGAATGTCTGGTACTACAAAAATCTGGTTTATGAATATTCACAGCAATTTCACTCTGCCATGTCCCTAAATTTTAGCCATTTTTAACCAGGATTTTTAAGCTTGTCTCGGACCACACCTATGTATCAGCCTGGGAGCACGGCATCCTCAGGCTGGTGGAATCCTGCAGAGTGTTTTTGTGATGCTGCCCTGCTCCGCATAACCAGTCTGTGTCCTCAAAAGCACAGAAAACAAACTGCTCGCACAGCTGTGCAAAGGCAGCTTTCAGCTGCCTCAGAGCTGATTCCCTCACTGGGAATACTGTGTATCCAGAGCTACAATCAGCGCTGGAAAAACCCTCTGCTGTTCTGAGGCAAAGGGTGACCTCTAGATCGGACATGGTACCTACCCACAGTTGTGACTTTGATGAGCTGGCAGCAAAGTTTACATCTACAAACATCAATCTCTTCTTTAGCAGTCTTGCTCTTACTTTTTTGCTAATACAGATGCAGTTCTATAACAGTGAGTAAGTGAAAATGAAACTCTGACACCCAAACCGACACAACTGTCCAATTGCTCTATGAAATTAAATGAAATCAAAATGCATTTCATGTCATACCACTGTGTAACCACTGGAGACATGATGCACGGCCAACTCTGTGTAGTGTTGTTTAATATTCAGAGCCATGAAGAAGCTGTAAATGCTATTTTCAGAAAAAAAAAAAAAAAAAAAAGATTTCCAAGGTTGAAAGCAGTTGGAATAACCCAGACAACTTCTCTGTTACTAACAGAAAAAAAAAATTACAGCCCCTAAATCAATTTGGGTGCTTTTGACCATGTCCTTTAATAACCTGGACACAAAAGAAGTCATCTTTTATAAAAACAATCTCCACCTACCAGCAAGAGCTGTTTTCTGCAGGTCAGGTACAGAATAGCTTTGAAACATACAATCAGGAACACTCAATACTTCCCATCCAGAGACTTCTTTTTTCTAATTGCCTCTGTGAAATTTTCCAGTATTCTGGAAAATCCTTATAAACTGGAAACCCATACAAGCTTAATGAGGGGCTCCAGGACAGCTGACAGACTGAAAATTATGTAATTTTTGAGAGATGCCAAGATAGCAACCAGAGGAATGCAAATCTCAAATATATGTTTTGTGAAGGAAAAAAGAAATGGGATGAAAGGAGAGTGAGGGAAAAAGGGGACTACTAAATCTACAAGCTGGAGAAATATTTTCCTGAAGCACCATGTTGAGAAACTACTGTGCATCGTTACATAAATTTCCCTGTAGCAAAAAACACACAACAACATGAAATCTGTATTTATCCCAGAAAAAACATAAAAGCAAAACAATTAATGAATTTGATTTCAATAGAAAGAGACCTGCAATGCAGTGAGGGAGCTGTCCTTTTCCTTGACCACTTCCAGGGTAAAGGTCTGAAGCATGAATGAGGGGCAATGGAATGGGATGCTGCAGCAAACCACACTGGGGCCAAAGGCTCTCTGTGCTCCCCCTCCTGCTGCAGCTGCTTACCCGCTGTACACCTCAGAAAGGGGCTATGTACGTAAGCAACATGAAAGGGAACGAAAGAGAGGAATAACATGGCAGACATACTACAAACCAGCTGACACAAGTACTGTACCTTTCCTCCTGCTGCCTCCCTTGTTTGGGAGCAGTTTCAGGCTCATCTGATGGCAACCTGCTGCAAACTTCCAGGGTTTTCCGATGTGCCATTTTATCAAGCTGAGACCGCTCATAACCAAATCAGACAAGCACTGGAGACAGCAACTCACTCAGCCCAGCTCACCGGAGCATGCTGCACTCAGGGCTGGGTGACTCCATGCCAGGACTCAGGCATCCAAACCACAGATGATGTGAGAGTATACATCACAATACCCACATTTCCTTGTTTCTGAGAAACAGGTTTTCATCCACAGATTTCTTCTCATTCCTTCCACAAGGCAACGTACGTACTGTTTGTAATAAATATGCATTTATTAGTAACGTTTTAATAGTGTAAGTGCTATACAGTTAAAAAGTCATTTGTCATGCCGTAGTTTTACTTTAGGCAGCACCATGCTTTTGTGCCTGTCATTAATTACTCTGAATAGGGCTGTATACTCCTTTGCAAAGACAATTCACTCACTCAAGACCAGATCCCTCAAGTAACACATGGAGAAACGCATCTGCTGTGTCATCTGACACAGTCAATATGCTTAGACAGGAAATTATTTCCATTGTCAACTAATAAGTTTGAAAGCTCAGTCTCACTGCTTGGTAACTATCACTTCAATGCTTCACAAAATCCACTCACTATGCATGGTATCACGGTCTTCAACAAAGACCAAGAAGGTCAGAGCAAAATCCTCACCACCTGAGCCCAACTAATGCTGCTGACTTCCAGTAATAGTATGGACATGCAAAAATATTTGCCAGACTGTAGCCAAAATTTAGAAGTGATTTTCAAAATTAATAAAGTCAATTAATACGATAAATTCAATTATACAGAATATTTTATTTTAGTTTTTTTAAAAAATATATTATAAAAAACATGTATAGATAAAATACATAAAAATTCCTTAAAATCCACATATAAGATATGCAAATATGAACAGATTTTGAGAGTGGTGACAAACTTTCCAAGAAGGGGGTGGAAAGTAGTAACTTAATTCTTCAAAGAAGTATTTTTTAAACTGTGACTTTCACTTGTGTTAAGAATCCATTTGAGATGTCAAATTATGTAACTGCCATAGTGCTGTCTAGACTATTTTAATGACAAGAGTTTAAATGTCAGAGAACTAAAATGATGACAAATCCACATCTCTGAGTATAACACAAAGAGCTGGTGACCCAGATGTCACCTTGATTAAGTAATACTACTATTCAGTGGCACTTAAGGATGCTTAGCATTTTGCAGAATAAA
Source organism: Bucorvus abyssinicus (assembly GCA_009769605.1). NCBI lineage: Eukaryota > Metazoa > Chordata > Aves > Bucerotiformes > Bucorvidae > Bucorvus > Bucorvus abyssinicus. The sequence goes on from CM020025.1 coordinate 73,344,029, forward strand.
AACTCATTATTGTATCAGACATGTAAATAAACAATAGTCCTCCAAAATGGACGATGCCATGAAGCTTTTGTTGACAACCTTCTATTTATAAGCAAAACACTTTCCAAAGTCTTTTTTCCTCCATGTGGCACCTTGTCACTGACCACTTAACTGCTGGTAGCACTGGGATGCAGTGGTTTGACTCTTGCTAGTCTGGAGAGGCCAAGTCTAAGACACTGAGTAGGTGACTTAACTCTACGAAATATGTTCCGGTTATTACTGCTTCCTGATGCAGCTGAAAATAATTTTAAAACAAAAAGGAAGGTAAGAGGTTTAGAAGGGTAAAAAAAATCAACTGTTGTCTTTTTATAGTTTTCAAAACAGAACAAAAAACATATTCTAGAGATATTTGAAAAAGGTCTGAGCAACATACCACAGAAGCATATCAAAATCATCACTCTCACCAGGAATCAATCTATTTGGGAGCCAATGCAGCAGGAATGGTGAACAGTTTTAATTAACCACAGCCACGCACTGCAGTAACACTGGACAAGCACACAAAAACTGTTCCCAACGTACAGTGCATTTTCAGGTGCTCCACAGAAAATCACATAAACCGAACACAATTCCAAGTGGGAAAAAAAGGCTCAAGAGAAAAGAGCCAAACAAAGAAATGTGTACAGAAGAGTAAATAGGAAGGAAAATTAAAGTAAGAGGCAGGAGTCAGCAGTGGCATGCTCAAACACCGTAAGAATATAAAGCTTCTAAGCTTTTGCTTTACTAGAGCAGTTAAAGCACTCCAACAGTTTTTCTTTCATTTGTTTAGAATAGATAATAATGCAGCACATACCAGAGATAAAGCAAGCTCTAAATAAGAAAAAAATGGCCACAAGACAATCTCTTGATTAAGATTTGATTCACACTTTGGAAAATACTTTATTAACCTCCACACATAACATAGTTAAGGATAATGCTGTAAGAGGAAGAGCACAGCTTTTCTTTTTTTTTTTTCCTTTTTTTTTTAAAATCTAAGGTCAAAAGAATATCTAATCATAAGAGGGCAGCCATTTTTCTGAAATACTCCTTGTTTGTCTGCTAAAAACTCACGTCAACTAATGTATCTGTTTATAGCCACAATCTTACAGGTACCTGGTGGTATCCATTTAGGCTTCTTGTCTGTTACAGGACTTGATGTATGTAGGGGCCTCCCAACAGGTTCAGAACTGGACATCATCTTTTGTGGTGGCTCAGACTTTTGCTCCATTATCCGTGAAGGAGAAACTACAGGTGTTACTTAGTTGGAAAATAAAAGCGACCTCAGAAAGATACTCGTTAGCAGAGAAATCATCACACTGAGTAAGGTGACAGATCATTGTACAGCACGAGCAATCTGCACTGAGTGAAATAATGAGTATGTTACTAGATTGTCACATCATTTACAGTGAGTCCTGTTATACTCTGGAATTTCAATCCTGGTTTGAAAATAAGCAGTGTAACAATTTCTTCTTGAAGATCTGCCAGATACTGAATTTCTAAGAGGGAAGATTCTTCTGTCAGCCACACAAAGCAAACCACTCCTTGTCATAATTAAAACTAGTTTTTAACTAAATTACATGTTGTACACTCAGGTGTGAAATTAAAACACATTACCAAGTCAGACACAAGATTAACACCATGGTAAGAATTTTCTTAAGCTATTTAAAGTAAACTGTGTTAGCGACACCGTGAACAATTAACACTGAAGGGCATGCATATTTAACATTTTCTGTCAAGTTGTTAGTAGAACTAGCATTGTTTAGCTATCGTTGAATTAAAAATTCCTAAATGCAACTGCAAGAGGAGGCTCTGAGATACTAAATTAAAAAAACCCCTCAGATCACTCATTGAGTTTTTCTTAAAAGCTAGATATAGTTATACAAAAAGAAATGAACTCTGTCTATTCATTTTTGTCTGCTTTTATTGTAAGGAGTGTTAGTTTACTATAAAGCACTTTTTGTCTCAGGATTTTTTTCTCTGCTCTCCTCCCTTTACTCTGCATAAAGTCATCTTCATCACAACCCTGTACAGCCAGTCTGTCAGCCAAATTTATCTATACCTTCAGTGAAAATAAAAAAGAACTTTTATTATAAAGAAGGTTATTTCAAATTCAGAGTACAAACTTACCTGTAGTATTAATCTTGGATTTGGGAGTTTTCTTCCCTCTTCCAGCTGGCATCTTTTGTCTGGTTTTCTTTTTATTTCCGTTGGCTTTCTTCTTTTCCATAGCAAAGTCTTCATCATCACCTTCACTATAATCTGAATCTTCTCCTGACTTCTCACCTACAGCCAGGAAAAGCGATGTCATCTCTTTTCAGCAGATACAATTTACTATTACTGCAGGGCCTTCTGATCACATTATGGACATAAAAAGCCCCAGAATATCGTAAGGATATAGTAAAATGAATTTGCACATATTTATATGCTGAACTGAGAAAGAAACAGCCTCCATAAAACATTCTGTATTTACAGAATTCCTGCTCTGTACTTTAATAATGGAACACCCTGGTATAAAATCATTATTGTGTGCAGTTTAACAGCAGAATTACCAATATCCCATGTGTGCAAGATGAAAAGGTTAAAATTATTTGGCAGGGCTTCTGATTTTTACATATTCTTAGTCATATTCTTAAAGTGGAAAAACACTATGTTTGATTTCATCTGTAAGAAATATTTTATACATTTGTTATTAAAAAACACCCTGACATTAGTGAATATTAAAAACAGTTCTCTAGCAACAGGAATACTTGGATTATTCCCCTGATATTTTCATTTCTCTGAAAATTATAGAAATATTTTCCAGTAAACCTTCCAGTAAGGAATAAAAGAATGGATACAGACAGGTTAACCATTGGGGAATGAGAGAGGGACATCCATCGCACTCTGCATTCAATACTAGGCTGCTACCAGAAGCCAAGTGTAAGGCTAGGCTGACCTCCAGTCAGACGTAGCACAGTTTTCTAGGAGTTGAGAACTGGTGGTAGGAAAGAAGGGAGCCTACTTGCTTTTTAAAATAAGCTTAAACAAAGCCAATACTGAAAGCACTAACACCTTACACTACTCCAGAGTCACTGTTTTGATGCAAACGCCAGACAACAAATGGAAAAATGAACATAGGCTCTTTAAAGAGACAAAATTTTCCAGCATAAAGAGGGTAGAAGAAATTTGCTCTGACATACTGCAGCAAATCCAGAGAATCCATTATCAATTTTGCCAGTTTGGGGAATGTGTATGAAATAAGCTCCAATGTTTAGATTCAAAGTGCAAATGAGACGCCACTAGTGTTAAAAGATAACGCTTCAGTAAGGGAGCGGGAGGAAGATGCAGTAGCAGTATTTTCACCAAAAATATAAACTAAACGTAAGTCAATACATTCAGAACACATCTAAGGAGAGGGTTTTTATAGAGAAGAACTTACTGGGTACAGACTCTGGCTCAGAGTCAGTAGCATGCTGTCCATCATCACTGTCAATGGTCAGTAACTTCTGATGTGCTGGAACTTTAGATGCTGTTGTCCTTTGTCTACAGTCACCCCCAGGTATGTCATCATCCATAACCTGATTGAGACCTAGAAAACAGAAGGTGGTCTAATTAATTTAAATTGACAGTAAATCTATTCTCCTTCTCAAAAAGAAGCAGGTATTTAAGTCCTCAGAATTAATTTTTGTGATTTTGACATATACTATACAGAAGCATATCGTCAGCACTTGTTTCCATGTGTTTCTCATTCTACTCTTTTAATCAACCAAACTGTACTTTCTGGTTGTGAAAGTTATCGATATTTGTCCGTAATCAAGCTAACATAAGGACAGAAGCCCAAAAATAAAACTGGAAAAATTAAGAAGCTCCCAATGGCACAGCAAATGTTTTGGTCACATTTATTTGATGCCTGTTAGGCATTATGGACCCATTAAGGAGTAGAGGGTAAGTATAGCTTCCTGAAGAAGTAAATAAACTCAGCATCTGAACACATCACACATCTGTTGCCTTTTCCAGCTAACTTTTGGTGAGCTGTACAAACTCATTCAGCAACCCAGGGGTTTTCCCAATCTAAGACTGAGACCAAATTTTTAAAGAAAAAATTAAAAACTGAAGGATGAGGGATGCATTATTTAAGACTCTTTTTTTTTCCTATGTAAATGAAAAACAGAAACCAATGGAAACAAAGAAGAGAGCTACTTAAATGTATCTTGAAATGCTACTTCGTAAAATAGAGTATGAGAACAACTTACCTAAAAGTTCACTGTCTACACTGCAGTTGGAAAAAAGGGGTCTCCTAGGTACATTTTCTGATTCAATATTCTTACCTGTTTTAGGATCCAGAAAAACAAACAAACAATAATATGAAATATTAGTATAAGAAAGCCACATTTTAAAAAGTCAAGATAGTAAGAAATTAAAATAGCTAACATTTTTATCTGTTTCTAATCAAACTATAGAACAGTTATTTTTCTCACAGAAAAAAACACGAAGACAGGCGCTATCTAGAAACTCTCATTTCCTTATCACAATATCTTTAAATAAAACATGACATTCAACCTATTTCAGTGTAAAATAAATAATGTTCAAAATCACTACATATAAAAAGTGTTGCATTGAACTGTAAAATAACCTTGTTCTTCTGAATTTTGCACCTCAAGGATATTTGCAGATTTTTCTTTGATGGACAAGGCTAAGGCAACTTCCAAATCTCTTTGATAAAGTTTGTCATCCAAGGATATCCTGGGGGGGGGGGGGAAAAAAAAGAGCATGCTACATAATAAAACAATGACACAAGTGTTAATCTACTTAAAATTCACAGAACTTTTTAAAATTCAAATACTTGTAAGGAGATCAGTATTTCAATACATATTTTAGAGCATAACATAATATTAATATTACTTCCTGAAAAGACTAGACAAAGAATATACTAATACTTAAATCACACTATACTTCACAGTATTGTAATTGCAAAACATTGCGCATATATATATATGTGCACTAATAACTGGCATTATCACAGACAAAGGTGATTACATTTGTTTAAAATACTACACTGAAATGTAATACTTATACACAACTTTGCCACCAAAATAATAAATTTCTTTTTTCATTGACATTAACTTTGTATTTTCTACCAAGCTTTAAATATGTTCTTTTTTAAGGAGTCAAACTTGTCTCTATATTTCTCAGTTTTAGGAGTCCTTAAGTAACTCAGAGTTGTTACAGTCATTTTGCACTGTAGAGACATCCAGACGAGATCAGACATGCAAACTAGCGTCTGCACCTATGCAGGCCTCTTGCTGGAGTTTTTTAGAGCTGTAAGAAAACAGACATAGCTCACTACTGAACTCAGGCAAGTTTTCCTGACTCTATGCATTATCCCTGATTTGCAACTATACCAATAAAACTGAAAATCTTTATCACATTAATATGTTAGTTGTTTATTCTCAGCTGCTTATAACTCTTGGGAATAAAAAGGAAAAAACGAATACTATTATTGAAATCCAGGATTACGCAGAGTTGACCACATTTCCACATTTCTTACCTTTTATTAGGTGTCTGCTTTTGTGATAGAGTCAATTCTTTCTGTGGCTTTTTTTGCTTCTCTTTTCTCTCCTTCTTTGGATCCTTGATCTGTGTTCTGGATTTTTTGCTTGAAGGTCCAGCTATACATGCAAAGTCTTCATCTGTTTGGGAAACAGCAACAAGCTTTAATAGTTTTCCTATATTCTTCCATATGACCAAAAGTCATTCAACTTAATTTCATCACACACTGAAAATATGTCAAAGACAACTTTTTTGAAATTAATTCTATTTTTAAAGAACACAACAACTATACCTATACTATTCTTAAATGTATTTTAAACGAAAATCTAACAAGATGGGTTTGGATATACTTTACTTCAAGAGACAATTGTTTCAATTTTATTACCGATAGGGCAATAAAGCTTCCATGTCCAATGTGTTACCAGATTTTCAGTAAGTTCACCTTTTGATATGCTGAACAGCAACCAATTACAATAGTAATCAATGTCATTAAACACTTCTGAGTTCTTGGTTTTGGAAACTGTTCCCCTTCTAAAAAAATGTCATCTGCTTCCCTCTTTCTACCATTTAATATTGCCCCTTACCAAATAAAATAGATTTCTCTAATTCTCAAAAAAAATTAGAAGGTGTGAAAACTGCCTTTATTCCAACTGAACATGCTGATGATGACAATGCAAATTATGGAAAATTACAATAATAACCTTCAGTATTCTCTAAATGATGAAGAACCTTAGATAAGATCACTAATGTTTCTGAGAATTTACAATTTTCTGTAATATTACAAGTGGCCGCTTACAAATTAAGAAAAGTAATGCACCACATCTAAACTCCTGAAACTAAGAATCTCCATTAATCCACATAAGACGTTCAACATTATTTACTTTTGCCCTCCCACCAATTCAAATTGTTCCCTGGAGCCTGCAAACAGCATGGAAAACAACCCAAAAAACCTCATGAAAGCAACCAAATTCTCTAATCCATTAGGGTTAGGAGGAGGACTGTACTTGAAAACAAATAGCCTGCAATCTATTTTTCTTACCAATGGAACTCAAAATTTGACTGTTCTGTCCTTAACCAAAAACCCATTAAGATGCGGAGCCCTAAGAGAAACATTAGAACTACATAGAGATGATTCACACATGCTTTATATTCTCATTTTCAGCCCCGTGAACTGATAATCAGGAGGACAAGGAGCAACCAATTACCACTGAATACTGAGGCAGGGAGACAAACAGATTCTCCTCTAACAAGACGCAGTGTATATTCACCGCTTTCCTGACATACTGTTGATATGCTCATGCTTACAGCCATCATGTAGTTGTTGAATTAGGGTATTTAACAAGAGTCCCAGATTGCTTCCAGTGAAAACAGCTAACAGCCGTCTCAAAAAAATAATGCACTAAAAACGCTCTAATGATATTTTGGGTAGTTACATGAGTGTTTGGCTTTTTTGTTATGTACAAGAACACACCACTTACCATCATCTTCCAAATCCCCAAACTGAGAATAATCAACAATTTTCTTGTTCCTGTGGCAAAAAACATACACTATTAACCCTTTCAGACTGAGCAGCTTGACTTGCTAGCATTTGATTTTTGGGCAAATCACGTTTTATAGGATAAAAGCAACACGTGTTCAAATGTACGTATAACCAGCGCTACTGAATGTTATTAGGAATACTGAACAACTTAGGAACAGCTTCTGGATTGTTTTTTAAATCTAGATTTCTTGTAACAGCAGCACTTTTTGTTTTCGTCGTTGCGGGAGCATTGTATTCTACTGATGTACACACCGTCTCAGAACTGCTGACGGAAATCAGTTATCTCCTGGGTTACTCTTAGCCACTTGAAATGTGTTTTCCGCGCACCTTCTATGCTCTCTCCTACGTGACACTGCCGTCGGTGCAGGTGTTACGCCGCCCAGAGCGGGGACAGGCGGCGCTTCCAAACCGACCCCTCAGCCAGGGATCCCCCCAGGGGCGCCACCCGCCGCGGCTGCTCTTCGCGGGACACCGTCGCCCCTGCGGCCCAACCCAGGGAAAAGCCCCGCGCTTCCTTCTAGCCGGAACGGAAAACAGCGCAGGCCCGTCCTCAAGCCCGGCGCTGTACGGGGCCGCGGAGAGGCTGGGTCTGGAGGGCGAGGGGCCCGCCTAAACGGCGGCAGCGGGGGTGAGGGGCGGAGGACACTCGCCCGTTCCCTCAGCAGGGCAACGGCCGCCGGCGCCGCGCGCGCGCTTCTGAGGCTTTCTAGGAAACGTCACCCGGCGCCGCTGGGCGCGAGCTCCTCGGGCCCGCGCGCCTCGCAGCCGGGCGGGCGGCCGGCAGCGCCGGCGGCTCGCGCCCCTCTCCACCTTCGCGCGGCGCGCGGCCCCCCGCGCGGTCCCACACGCACCTCCGTACCGGCCGCGCCATCCCCTCCGCCGGCGGCTCGCGGCGGCCGACGGCCGCGGAGGCGGGGCACAGGCGCCGGTGACGACGCTGCTGCTCCGCCCCCTCCCTCCCCGCTTTCCCGTGCGCCGGCTCGGCACATTCGTCACGAAGTGGGCGGCTGCCGAATCTGTGGCTCTGAACGTGAAGGTTCTAACGGGGAGGCGGGAACCAGCCGGCAGCACCGTCTTCCTCAGCGGCCGAGGCACCACGCCCCGCCCACCCCCTCGGCGGCGGCACCGCCGGCCGCACCTTCTCACCTGCCTACCCGGGACCCAGGTGGGTGAAGAGGGGGAGGACGCCGCTCCTGTACTTCATGGTGGGGGAAGCGGCTCCAGCTCCGGTGGGCCCTGCCCGATGCGATCTGAGGGGCTGTGGCGTTCTGGAGCCTTCCCGGGGGAGTAAAGGTGGGTGGGATCCTGCAGGCCTTTCCCTCCCGCCGGCAGCTTTGCTTCTGCTTTTTCCGTAACGGGAGCTAGTGTCGCTCTCCTGGCGTGGGCCGCTGCTCTGGCACCCCGGGAGCCTGCGGTGCGCATGACGGCACGAAGGCCGGGTTTGGAAGGGGGGTTTGGCCCGCTGCGCTGGGGCAGAGCGGCTGCTCGGCTGCGCTGGGGAGAGAGGCAGCGGCTGTCACCTCCTCCCGCCCTTTTCCTCCCCACTAAACCTTGTCTTGTCGGGAAGTAGCAGAAAAGCGTTCGTCAGTTTTGTATTTCTGAGTGGTGCCTTTTAAGTCCCTCTCCGTGAGGGGCCAGGAGACTGCATCGGCTTAGATTTTGTTCCCCTGAGATTTTTGTTATTTTGAAGCGATTTGTTCCATCTGTTTCTAATACATAGGCTTGTTCACAAAAAAAAAACCAAACCCAAACCTAAAACAAAACAACTCAAACAAAAAGCCCTGTAAAGTAGTCCCATGAATTTTGCTGTGAAAAGTATACTTTTTTCCTTTAGTTTTCTACTTTTCTTTTCCTTGGACCGTGGTTTTTAGCACTGGGGAGATGTCAGCTGGAGTGTGGCGTGTAGCTTTGCAGGTAGTGTTCAAAAAAGAGGAATGTAAATGAGTGCAGGAGCCCTTCTGGAGGGGAAAAAGTACTGACACAGGTATGTGCTCCCGTCCTGTATTTTCATCCTGTAGACAGTTCTCTTGCTTTTCTTTTGGCTTATTTTTAATGGTGTTGTATAAAAATAATGACTATCCTCAAGCAGGTTATAAAATGACAAAATAAGCTTTTTTAAAAGTGATTGCACTTCCTCTTCCCTCCCCCATCCCCCCCCCCCCCCCCCCCCCCCAAGTCTACCACCTGCAGGAAGGAGGAAATGAAATCCAAATGCGCTGTGAAGGATTTCAGATTTTGAGATATGCATGGCAGCAGTTACAGTGTCTCAATTAAAGTTTGCTATTGATGAGGAGTCCTGTCCTAGTTCTGCCTTTAAGAACTCTTAAGAGTAATTCCCCAAATTCATGTATTGATACACTCAGTTACATTTTAGAAGCATTCAGTGTTTTGGAAATTGGTATTTATGCTTCCATTCCAACCTACGTATTTGGAAGTCAAAATTGACATGAGTATCTATGAAAAATTTGGGGGGTTACTTTTGCTTGCCAGAAACTGTTATTTATTGACAAAACCATGGTTTTAGTTTAAATTTTTTACTTATGATTTTACAAGACTGTAACTCATGTTATTTTCATTCCTAATGCAGGAAATCAACTCAAGAAGATGAAGCCTAATAAAGGAAAGACCTGCACTAGGGAGAGAGACTATGTGTACAAATTCAATGCTGGAAATCAACATTTAGTGCTTACTGTGCCTCTCAAATTCCCTGTGCAAGAGAATATTAGTCATTTGCATGGACGTATAATGCTTCTGCACAATCTGCCATGCTTTATAGAAAATGGTAAGAATTGATATAATAAATTAAGGTCATATATCCGTGTCCACAAGTGTCTTACAACCTGCTTTAAGAAACCAAAAGAAGGGTATTTACAAGAATAGTCTTAAAAAAATTGTTTTTAAAACAGCAAAACATTAAAGGGAATTACTGTCAGTACTAGGAAGTAAGGTCCCCAAGTAAAAGGTTTTCAGAAAAACTTTATTTGTATGTTTCTTAGATGATTACTGATACTTCCATTGACTTGTTTTATTGACAGATGATTCTCTTCTTTTTTATAATAGACCTGAAGCAATCTCTTAATAAATTCATAGAAGAGGAAACTATAAAAGATTATGATAGGGAAGCTGAAATGGCTCTGGAAGCAGTGAAATCAGGAAAAGTAGACATAAACCAGCTGGCAGATACTTGGGCTAAAGCTTATAAAGAGGTAAGATTAAGGCTGAAATGTTAATATTCAGGACTTGCTTTGTGAGAGTGTGTGTGCATGTACAGACAAACACATCTGTGAAGATGCAGAATTACATTGATACTCACTTTTACTGATCAATTCTTACAATTTTTCCTTTTTTCTGAAAGTGATCATTAAGTCTTCATCCTACTAGTTCTCAAGTCAGGTTCTTCCTGAATTTAGTAGATTAAGAAGGTACAAAATTGACAGGTAAATAGCTAGTGATATTCAAACAAAAATAGACATAAGACTTCTAGTGCATTAGAGTTAAAGTAAGAGCTAGGAAAGTGGTAGTCCTATGCTAAACCTCCATAATAGCAATGAAGACTCCAGAAAGAAAGTGTGTTGCTGAGAGAGACTTTTGAGGTCATTTTCTGAGTTTATGTGACTATTTTACCTTAGCAGTGATGAGGCTGTACCTGGGGTAATGTGTCTACTTTTGCATGTGATCCTCAAAATAGAGGAATGCAAAAGAACTGGAGGAGTCCTAGCAGAGAGAGAGTTTCAGAAACTGCAGCATTTGAAGAAAAGTTTATAGGAATTGAATTTGCTTATTGTGGAATATAAAAAAGATGTTGTGAAAAATTCCAAAACACGTCTGTTACAAAGAGAATTGGAAGAAAATCATCTGCCTGAATGAATGTCAACAAAATTCAATTAGCTTAACCTTTAAGAAGGAAAAATATGTACTGGATGAGCATGGGAATGTGATAAAACATTGCAAGAGTTTGCAGTCTTCTGTGCTAATGGTTTCTATGAACAGGTTAGCCTGAGTGCAAGGATTAGGATTAGATAATTTCTTGACAATTCTAACCTACACTTCCGTGATACAATCTCAATTCGTCATCTGAATCTGATGGGAATGATTACAAATGTAAGAAGTGTTTCAGTATAAAGGAGCTTGCAAAACTGGCATCTTTGGGCGATTGTTTGTTTAAAAAAAATGCCTTTTCTTAAACCAGTGCTGTTGATTAAATTCTAGTGACATCAGAAGTTAGTCATCCTTTCTCACAAAATATTTTTGTTTGCAGAGCTGGTGTTTTGGGCCCTATCTAAAATTCATCAATTGCAAATATTGTTGTAGATATTATTGCTCTTTCCAAGTTGGTCATGGCTGAAAATTGCTAATTCCTCAACTTAGTCAAAACCTTAGTGTTTCTGCTGTTAGTTGCTTTGAAAGAGAAATAATATAGGAAGGCAGAAAATGTTAAAGCTAAAGCAGAATACAGGAAGTTAGGAAAGATAATTCACATATATTGAAGGTTGTGCAACAGTGCGCATTGCATTGCACCAGCTGGTTTTGTCCCATCATTATGAGGGATCCTTTTATGTCCTAAAAGGTACCATATGCTTTAAAACCTCTTTTAATTTTTAGACAACATTAGAATATGCAAAACCTGAAGAAACTAGCTGGGATGAAGATTTTGCAGATGTTTATCATGATCTGATACATTCTCCAGCTTCTGAAATGCTGCTAAACCTGGAACACAATTATTTTGTCAGTATCTCAGAATTAATAAGTGAAAGAGATGTGGAATTGAAAAAACTACGGGAAAGGTATTTCTTCTGGTTTTTAATTCTGTCTTATTAAATAGAGATGCATGCCACTGGGTGTATACAACTCTTAGGACAACATGTATTTGCTATGTAAGCCCTATTTTAGTTTTAAAGTCATACAATACTTAGCCTATATCGTTAGGGTCAGCTATCTTTTATTCTCCTGCCACTGAAAATAATAAAAACTAGGGCTATCAAAGTAATATGAGGTTTAATTTCCATTGTTCTATCTGCACTGTAAGTGATAGAGCAATGTAAAATGCTTAGTATATCTAGAAAATAAAGTACATGAAAAGATGAGCAAGAGACTTGAACCAACTTTAAATCAGAAACTGCTGAATTTGAGGTTTAGGAAAGTCTGTGTGGAATCCCCAATTTCTGAATAAAGTTGAATAGCTGCAGGTGGCTGCTTTGCCCACAAGAGGGAACACGTACATGCGGGAATGCTGGTTCTTCTTTCCTTTTTTTTTGTTGTTGTTGTTTGAGGTTTGTTTGGATTTGTTTTGTTTTTTTTCTTTTAGAGAGACTAGGTTAAGGAATATGAATGCACTCAAATATAGATATAGTATAGCTACTAAATACTATAGGTTCTTTCAAGGTGCTAGAATATTCTAAGTAGGTCTGTTTTAGCATTCTAAGTGGCAATATTCCTCTTGAATTGTGTATGTTTAAGCTCACATTATACAATAACATCTGTTTATCTAGTTTATTCTGGACTGAATCATACATATTTCTCATTTGGGAATCAGTGTTGCCAATAACATGTTAGCAAACCTTTTTGCTGCTTATTGACTCTTCTCAAGTATGCATATAGAAGAAAGAGCACTTAATCCTAAGAGCAGTAATGTTGTAGAGCTCTGGTGTGAAATAACTGTGTGTTGACTCTGGTGGAATTTGTCATATTTATTTGTCATAATCAAGACACTCCATATGTCAGTGGCAGCTGAGACTATCCCAGATGAGCGTAGGTGGTGGTCTGTTTACACCAGAGCTAACTTGGAATCCCCGGCCCTTAACTCAGACTTGTTTTGTGGATATTCATTGCTAAATCTGTGCTAGGGTAAATCGATTCCTTGCTGAAGAAAGGGCTCAATATGAAAGACTTAAGTGAAGCCAGGGATTAAGAAGATCTAACGAGGGACGAGGTGTTGCGTGACCTGATGATAGCAGGGCGGCTTTTTACATTCAGGTCCCCTTGTTGACTGTAGTTTGAGCTGGAAGCTCATGTGACTTAAAAATAGGTGTGTTTAGCATCCTTCATGCTGTTTACCTGTCTGCATCAACTGTGGCTGGGGCAGGAGGAAAGCAAGGGACTGAGTAGGTCCATTTCAAAAACTCTTCTAATGATAAGGATAGTGAAGTGCTTTATTAGAATATCTGGAGATGCTGTCATACCTTCTTTTGAATATCTGTGAGGGCAGACTGTAGATGTACGAATGCCAGTTCCAAAATGAGCAGATGGACAAAATGCTGCATGACATCTCTCTCAGCTATGCATTCAGTTGTATCTGCGCTTGTGGTGAGCATTAACCAGAAGACAAATCATTGTATTGGTAACTGTATCAACAACAATGGGTAATCTTCTGCCAGTTTTTTGAAAGTGTTGCTTGTTGTGAATCTACGTTTTTGTCCCCTTTCAGGCAAGGAGCTGAAATGGATAAGGTGATGCAGGAGCTAGGGAAATCGCTAACAGACCAAGATGTAAATTCATTAGCAGCTCAGCATTTTGAATCTCAGCAGGTAAACTAAGTTCAGAGACTAGAATACGTCATGCAAATAATTGTCCTGAAAATAAACCCCAAAACACTCAAATTATCACTCTTGTCTTGTTAGGATCTGGAGAACAAATGGACCAATGAATTGAAACAGTCTACTGCTATCCAGAAGCAGGAATATCAAGAATGGGTGATAAAGCTTCATCAGGACCTAAAGAATCCCAACAACAGCTCAATCAGGTATTTAATTCTTCTGTGATGCTTACTTGCATCTGTAATAGTTCAAAGGATTTGCTTGTATAATAAATCTTTATTTCAGATTGGCCATTTAAATAGGATAATCAAAGGAAGTCAAAGGCAAATAAAGCATCATGATTTATATTTCTAGGAGTTTCTTCATTGTGTAACATTTTAACTGTTCTGTACCAATAAAGTCTTGTAAAGCACTGAACTACAATTTGAGGTGGATGGGGTTTCCTCCTATTTTGCTTTTCTATACAATGTCTGTCTTTAAACCTATTCCACAAGGCTTTCTGCTACCACTTAAGGGTGTTCTGCAGAATAATTGTAGCTTAATAAATGGTAACAGTATCATATGTTTTGAGTTATTAAGCCTCTTTCTTTTTCTTTTGTTTGTTGTTTTATGTATACATCACTGGACAGCTAAAAAAAGGGATTTTTTTTTTAGTGTGAATACCTGTGGTGAAAGTTGAATGGAAAGCTTTCTGATCGAGGTAATAGCAGGGAAATCAGAATTTATAATGTGGGGAGATCCTTATTCTTTATCAAAAGTAATCACCACCTTTGCTACTAATAGAAAGGAGTAAAACCTGATGACTTCTCATACCTCAAGTTAGTAGAAGAGCCCATCGGAGTAGATTGAGGTGGATGCAGTAAGGAATTTATGGGAGTCACACCACCTTTGAACAATGGATGCCAGTGATAAGAGGAGATAGGCATGGATCATAACGTGTGAAGTACCTCATCATTCTCTCTTACGTGTTTCCTTTTGGGATAAGGAAGCTGAGTGTATGGAACATGAGGGAAGAGAGAGAGGAGGGGAAATACATTGGAAGATGATGCTGTATGTTTAGATTTCTCACTGCTTTCCTCAGTATTTGTTGTTGGTGAATTTCTGTTGTGGAAGTCTGTTGCAGTTCTCCGGTTAGTCCCAGAATGTCGTAGGACTGCATAGCTCACAAGGAAACTGGCCTCTTTCTAACCTAGTGACCAGGTAAAACATCACTGCAGTAGTGACAGTCTGCTCAAGCTCTAAGACTGATCCTAAAATATTTTTCCACAGAATTTTCATGTTAGCTGATTATTTCCATAAGGCTTTAAAGGTAGTGGCATTAGAAAGGCTATTCATACTTATTGCTGTGAACCTCTTCCCATGTTCTGACCTTCTACTGCTGTAAATTAAGACCAAGGTGAAGTTGCTTAGAGCTGAAAGCTGTTAGAAATGGACTGCTGGAGATCCAGAGGCAGGACCACTGAGAGAGAGTGAGGAGGTTTTGGCTTTATCTTGGATGCTTATAACAGATGTGAAGTGATAGTATTTTAATCAGTGAACTCACATACACTAGCAGAAAGTGTGATCTCTCTGCTTGTGTGGAGTCCTGAAAACTGTAGGTCCCTAATTTGAAAATAATGCAGAGGAAGCTTATAGTAGGGCAACTAGAAGCTTAGAGGGAGAGAGAAAAATGTGTGTGTGTTACATATATAGACAGAAAAGATAGATACACACATGTATATATATTTATGCACCTAGTTGCTTACATGTATGTGTGTATATAGATTTATTAATAGTATATCTCAATTATACCTCATTACTAGGCATTTGCAATTAGTGGAATTGCTTGCAAGTCTATAAAACAGCTTTTAAGATTAGGCACTTTGAAAACAAAGAGAAACTTTTCATTAATGCAGAAACAAGTTGGAGAGATGTTCAAGTTCTTTCCTGTAGCAGAAACAGTACTTAATTTATATCACTTCCTACCAGACAGTTGAATTTACAAAAAAAAATTAAAACTGGTATCTCAAATGTTTCCTGCTAGTTTGAACACTGTGGATAGTTTGATTTGGCTTTTTTTTAACCTCCCATTTTGTGTGAGGGGAAAAAAGAAATTATTTATCTTCATTTAACTTCATAAATAAGGTTTTGGCTCTTTTACGTAGGCTGAGAAGAATTTTTTTTATTATTATTATTCCTGTGTCCTTATGATGTTATAGCTAGCTATTGTGATTTTTCCTTTATTTCTCAGTCTCAGAATGCTTTACAAATGAGCTAGGTAATGTAAATCTAACAGTGGAGTCTACTCTTCTTGCTGTTATGCTCCTGAGTATTGCATGCCAGAAAGGTGAAACCTCAGATGAGTGGAGTTCATTCAAATAGACTTAGCCTCTTGGTTTTCACAGACTAGCTGAGAAAACTTCGGATAGCTTTCATGAAATATTGTTGATCTTGAACAAAAATGAAGATAAACTTTTCAGTACATTTCTCATTATTTTAGTGATGAAATCAAGATTCAGCCCAGCCAACTGAGGGAATCTGTAGAAGGAAATGGAAGAATTTATGAAGAGCAAAGGCTGTTAGAAGAAAGTTTTACTATTCACTTGGGTAAGTAAACTGACACCAAGACCAAACATAATAACAAATGCTAATATATAACGTATCTAAGACCTGTATTATTTACAGTATTTAACCTTCAAGGTATATAATATATACAGTTTGTAATTGTTCTTTACATATGTAAGAAAAGTACAGTATAAACGGTATCAAACAGTATCTAGCTATCTGATACATACTTAATGAAAACATTCTAGAAGCAAGTTTTTTATCCACTCTAGCAAGGTGGCTAGTGTAGAAAAGCACACTAACATTCAAAACACATAGCGGTTAAAGACTGTATTTTAACTTTTCTTATGTTTGGAAAAAAAATGTGGGTATTGAATTCAATTCCCACAATCAGTTAACAGAAAAATAGATACTTAAGATTTTTGCTTTTTGTTTACGCAATAGAGCCTTCTTACACTGTCTGTTTTGACTGCATTGGTATTTCATTCAGGTACAGCTCAGCCTTGCTTTGTGACTGTATGTGAAAATACTGCATTTTTACTCTTACTTTGTAAATTGCTGAATTATGGTTAAGAACTTTCTTTAAGTTTTATTGATTATATTTCCCTTATAGACCTTTTTCAAAAAACTTAGGAGAACACTTTGTTTGATCCCTTGCATTTCAGTAATAATCCTGAGTTTCCTCTTTTACTGTATGTATTAAAATAATTTATTTTCTGTACAGGAGCTCAGTTGAAGACCATGCATAACTTGAGATTACTAAGAGCTGATATGCTGGATTTCTGTAAGCATAAACGCAATCATCGAAGTGGAGTGAAACTTCACAGACTTCAAACTGCGATGTCTCTCTATTCAACGTCTCTCTGTGGCTTGGTTTTATTGGTAGATAACCGTATCAGTTCATATAGCGGCATCAAAAGAGGTGAGCCCTCCTAATGGGGTTTATTGTGTCAGTGAAAACAAATGTCCCTTAAAAACTTGCCATCTTCTCTGACAAAAAGTATTTCCTGTAAAATTAAAATTTACTGGACATGGTATTGCAAAAGGGTAAAATGCAAAAAGAGAGATGGATAAGGATGGGGGACAGGATTGTGCTTGGATACGCTGTTATCTCTCTTTCCTAGGTTTTGTGTTTGAGTAAGGGACACGTTCGAGTGAACACTTCAGTGTTGATTTCCATGCCTTAGACTGACTTATTATAGGGGCTTCTAACTCTCTAGTGTCAGATTAACATACTGAAACCTATTTGCAAAGTCGAAAATGAAGTATACTAAGATTTTAAATTGATAAGAAAATGTATTAAAAAAATCACGTGTTAGATATCTGCAGCACTATGAATTCCATTTAAAATAAACAATAGGAATATTGCTTGCTTACTCCTGGAAAACTTGATCAGTAGCCATTTTAAGTGCATATCTTTTTGAGTAACTGGGCACTATGATGAAGGTGTTTTGCATTAATGACCAATGAACCATATCAACCAATGAAACGTGTTTGTTTCTGTTCCGATTTTGGTCACCAAGGCTTTCTCGGAACCACATTACTGATTTTCTCACCTTCTCTTGAAGTTTAATACCAAAATATTGATACTTGAAATGTTTTTTTGACTGGAGTCACCAGTACTTGTCATTGTTTCTTTTTTATGACATGCTGGAATAGATTTGATGGTTGATATTCTCTGAAAACAATGTGGAATCAGGCTTGTAGCAAGAAAGAAAGGGAAATGTGCCAGTAAAAATTGAATTTGCATTTGTACTGTTTATGATTTCCAAGTTACTTAATTCTGGTTTAAATCAATAGTAGAGAAGATTTGTTTCTATGCTAAATCTTAGGTGATAAGACAAACATTTGAGTAATACCATTAAGCACAAATTTGCATCTAGCCACCAATTAGATCTTGTAGCTGCAGTGGAGGGGAAAATAAGGGACTGTATTGCCATCTGTAAAATATAATCCTCAAAAAATTTTTGAGTTCCAAAGGAACTTCGGCAAACTTCAGTGCTGTCGCATTCCTCAGCTGTCTGCAGCACCATTCTTTTTAAAAACATTGCAGAAATGAATGTGTCACATGTCTCAGCTCCTCAGACCTAGCGGGATATATCACTTTAGGCCATCAGTGAACGTTTGGTTGTATTGAGACCCCAAACCACTATATGTGGCAACTGAAGCTTGGGCACAGTTCTTTAAATCCACTCTGTGGTGACAGTGGTAGCTTCTGGCAGAAAAGCAGTAATAAACACCTTTGGGAGGGGACCTTGCTCTTAAACTGTTAAAGCTGTTTCTTGCGAGAACACTAACCAGAACCAATTCTCCTTCCTATTTCTTTAAGAAATAAATATGTTAGGGGGGGTTCAAAGGTTAATAAAATTGCCACATAGAAGACCTCTAAATAATATACCCATGCCATTGTTTAAATAGAAATAGGGCTACTGTGACTCAGTTTTTGAGTTTGGTATTGGACACTTAGACAAATGATAAACTAAAAGTTAATTTTAATTTAAATACAAGAGATTTTTTTATTTGTTTTTTTTTCAAATTAAATGTCTTGGGATCTTATTTTATCTTGATACACACAAAAGACACAATCTTTTGCAATATGAGTTTCTTCCCTGGTTTTGAACAACAGAATTTAATAAAGCCTTTTGAAAATAGATTTTATGATGGAGACTTCATGTAAAAAAATAAAATACATTAAGATTTTTCTCTCCACCCTGCCTGTTCCTGTCTCAGCCTCCTCCCAGCCTCCCAGGGAGTACACGGTGCTGTCCAGATAGGCAATGAGTACCTTAAGAACTCTTAAGGAGGATTAGAGCAGGTACCTCAAAACAGGAAGTAAGTAGCAATTGTAGTATAGTCTAGCTCCTTGCTAATAGCTTGGTCTGGCTCCCCTTGACATGCCTGCGGAGGTGGCTGGACATTAGGATAAGGAGCTTAGAATACCGGTCACAGAGGCAGTATGTTATGATGATAATTATCAGTATAATATTTCTGAGTCTGACATAATACTTGCTTATCAGGAGAAAGAACTTGCAGCTTTTTTCAGCTGATGACACTTTTCCTTAGCTTTCAGATCTGTGTTTTGAGAAATAAAAGGAAAGGTCTGTAATGCTAGCTTTCCAAATTGATTTTTTTATGAATTTTATTAACAGCTGTCATTTTTCAAGACAAACTGGAATGCTGTTGTTGTCGTTGGAAGTATCTATTATGTATGTTTTAATAAAGTAGCACAGACTGAAGGACCATTAGTAATCATTTTTAAAGCACAATTACATTTAATGCACACATATTATTGCAGTTATTTGTGGATTTTTTGGGCCTGGGTGGTTTTGTTTGAAGAGCAACAACACTTGAGGGTTTTTGTTTTTTTTTTCTCCCCCAAGCAATTAATTCCTTTCAAAAAATGTTTTGTCTCTGCCATAAATTTTTTAGAATTTAAAAAGAAGGGCAGGGCTTTGGTTTTGGGGTAAGTTGCCTTTGTAACTAGCCTTGCTTGAAGAGTAGAGCAAAATTGTGTAATGTTACTAAGCACAGCCTTATGACGTGGGTTTTAATCTTACTTTTTTTTTTCCTAGATTTTGCAACTGTTTGCCAAGAATGCACGGATTTCCATTTTCCTGGAATTCAAGAACAGCTTGAAATTGTACAGAAGGTTGTACTTAAGGCCAGAGCGCAGCGTAGCAGTAAGTCGAAAAGACATCATGGTCAGTGACAACCAAAATTACTTTCCTTGAAATAGCATAGTGGTCAGCTGAATGTTTATGGTTACGGGCAAGTTGATTTCACTCTTCTTTAGTTACCTGATCTATAAAATGGAATGTTTGAGTTTATCAATAAACTCTGAGAAGTCTGCATGAAATTATTTCTTCACAGACAGCATGTTCACATGATGTCTTTGCTGCCATAACAGACAGACTTTACCCAATTAAAAAAAAAAAGTGTAAGTTCTTAGGTTCTGATTACACTTTAACAGCATGGAAAGTGTATAGGGCCATTGTGCTTTCTTCTGCAGTTTAAACTGCCTCTAGCAACACAGACTTTACCTGACTTTACTATTTTTTTATGTCTATTTAAATGGAAAGCTTTAAAAATTACAGAAGGGGAGTTAGGACTTTTCCCCTTCCTTAAAAGTGAACACTAAGAGCTGAATAATAAATTGACTAACAGCGTGTACTTCTTAGTGCTGACCAAATCCTTGTGAATGGTTTACTTTGCAGTTATGTTTACCAATAGCTGTGAAATTTTCTGACCACATCGTGTTAAGGCACTACTTGTACATCATGAAACTTTGTTTTTCTTGCAGAGAACTGCTTAGGTGATTTAAATACATCAGTAACATGAACAAATTCATAAGAGTACATAGAGAAACAAGTTTTCTTAGGAACCTGCACATGACTGTAGTCTTGAGGAAAATACTGAAAGCTGTTTTTATACTGCTGATTTATGTAAATCTCTTTACAATTTTTCTTGTAAAACGAGGAACAAATTTGTTTTAAATAGTGAAATTATTTAAAAAGCAATAGCAAGGTACTATGTTGTTGTGTGGGCAATTTGGAAAGTTCAGTATTATGTTTGAGAATATTGTGTTTTCTTCTGTCCAAATGAAGAGGTAACATAGGATGATTAAGTAAGAAAGCTAATGATTTGAGATAGGGTTCGGTTCAGTGTCTGTTGGTGAGAGCAAAAGCCCCTCCTATCCATTCCTCTGCCTTTTGAGGACTTTATGGTAACTTTATACTAAAAATTGAAGCCAAATATCATCTTAGTACATCAAACTTACATCCCAAAGCGTAATTAATAGATGATATGTTTAATATTTATGCTATGTATTTATATACAGAAAACAAAAGTAGTGGAAATGAAGATAAATTAAAGAATATTGAACGAAACCAGTCAAATATTTGCCGGGTGAGTTCTGTTGCATTTCCCCCCTCTTCTTAAAGCAAATTGTGTTTTATAGATGCTCATTTTTAGCTCTAAAGTAAGAACATAAATTATAAACTAAACCCAAGCTGACCTCAATCAGAGGAGAAGGATGTTCTTGTGGCTAAGGCAGAGAACTGGGTGTCAGGACATCTGGTTTCTATTCCCAGCTTTGTTGCTGCATGATGTGACTTGGGGCAAATCACTTAACTTCTCTATGCCTAAAATTTCTTTTCAGAATTTGAGGGTGAAAAAAAGATCTCTGGGCATCTTGAGGAAAAGGTGAAACTTAAATAATAGCAACTAATTTTATTTTTTAAAATAATTGCATGTATGTCTCTACTGTAATACAGCAAAGCATTTTAGAATGTATTTTTTAACTCTGAGAATGTACAAATCCATTAATCTCAAAGAGAAATATCTTCTGTATATATTGTGATTTTTAGTAAGGAAAGCTTCCATGGAATTTGAAGATGAGCACACAGTTAGGGGGGAGAGGAGTTAAATCCATACAATCCCATCGTCAAATAAGAGAGCTTCTTAAAATTGCTTTCATGATTGATTAGATCTTGTTAGGATAAGTGGATTATAAATCAACTTGGGTGAATCTTGCTGCAGTGTATTACTACTACTGCTTGTGTATTACTACTACTGCTTGTGTATTGCTACTCCTAGATGGTAATTTTTGGGGATTACTATCTCCTTAGTAGTCATCAGAAAGGAGTACATACCCATTCTTCAGCTGTCCCCATACAAAGGTATTAATTTAAATGATCAGTAAGAACAGTTTTGAAGAAAGATGTTCATCTCTTGGCTGAAATAGTAGGGTTATTGCATACCTGCTTTTCTGTTGACTCTAGTACAGACTTTTGATTTCCAACGAAAAGGTAAGATGGAGAGACCTGCATTTCACTGCCCTTTCCTCTTTCTCTACCTTTGATAAATGAATACCCAGTCTAAGAATACTCCCAACAAGATGTCTTGGTAACTTCTTGCAAACAACTCTGTAACTAATCTTCCCATTACTATGAATTGTTTTAAATTCTAATGATCATTGATACCTTTGTCTTCCAGTACATATCTCAGTTGTTACCTAACTCACTATCTTTTTCCGCAGACTTTTTGCATCCTTTATTTTAACCCATCCATTTTTGGTATTTCCGCCTCCCACATCTGTCTGCAATTCAGTGCTTACATTATATATTTTGAGTATTACACCTCCTCTCTGTTTGTTTTTCTGTTTCCTGCTATATATAGATCATATCCGCCTGTACTGGCACTGTTACATCTTATTACACCAGGTGTCTCTGATGCCAGTGAAGCCCATCAAAACAGGGAAGTGAGTGTAGGGTGAATGTAAAACCATGATATTGCAAAAGATTTTAAATCAGTCAATTTCTAATTTTTTTTTTATCTCCTTATGTATGTGTTCTGATCTCTACTATATATTTGTATTTGCCATTTGTCTTCACTGACCCTATTCTTACGTTCTCCTACAATTGGATTACAGTACAGATCACTACCATGATATCTTGCCTTCTTGGTTTATATTATTCCATAGGAGAATTCTACATCACACGCCATTCAAACCTTTCTGAAATTCATGTTGCTTTTCACCTCTGTGTGGATGATAATGTGAGATCTGGTAATGTGACTGCTCGGGATCCTGCAATCATGGGACTCAGAAATATTCTGAAAGTTTGCTGCACACACGACATTACTACCATTAGTATTCCTCTCCTATTGGTGCACGATATGTCAGAAGTAAGTAAATGTAAAGATTTGGTTTGCTTTTATATTCTAGGAAATAAGAAGGAAAGTGATTTTTGCAAAGAGTGTGTTCCACGCTGGTTTAAGCCACATAGGACAGTTTATATCCCAGTCACATGCTCCTGTGACATCATTGTGCTGGTGCTCAGTATCTATATGGTGACCCAAATTAAGGACCTGGACCAGTTGAAGACTTTTCAGCCAGCTGAATCGCTTTGTTTTTTTTTATTCTCACCCCTTATTTATCCTTGATCCAGCCTATTGCACAGTGGTATAAGTATCAAGGAAAGATGGGACTACATGCCTGGAAGTCTTCTGGCAACAGCTCTTCCTTAGAAACTGTACCTTCAGAGTCACTGATGTAATAGTGATACTAGATCCCCAGTTTTAATTGTTGCTAGCTAGAAAACCTTAAAGCTAAGTTTTATGAGCAGCAAAACTAGCTTGGCTTAGAATTCTATTTCCCTAAAAAGCATTCTTTAGGACCTCAGCCCTACACTGCAGCCCCCAAATTTCACCTTTGCTCTGAACTGTCTCCTCCTTCGCTGCCTAGTCACTTGCATCCTTAATTTCTGTCCCTAATTCTTCTCTAATACCAGCTGGGCAAGAAGCTGCATATTACTGAGGCTCTTTGTGAATACAAGTGTGCTTAATTATTGTGCTGAGCTTTTGCATTCTCCTTCTGTGGGACACTCACATAAAGCTTATCTCTTACTCAGCTGTAACTTTTCACAGTGCTTAGTAATTTAATACCATTGACTACCTCTTTCCTGCACCGCATCTGGCTCACAAGATTCTATCAGAGAAGAAAAATGGGGAGGGGGGCAGGGAGAGAAGCGGCGGGCAGGCAGTACAGCCATATGCCTCACCTCCTTAGGAGGTGAAAAACCTGTAAACTTAAATGAGAAAAGTAAGATCATGCTGCCATTACTGATATCCTTGCATGGGTGGATAGTCTGATGTGGGGTTTTTTAAATAATGCTTTGATTTTTCACTTGTAAATTTCCATACTGCCTTTCATTCTTTCAAAGTGTCTGATCATAGCAAGATAAAGGCTCACCAGCGGACTACCTTTAACAGTGACTTTTTTAATAGCCGAATTCGACTGGAACACAGTGTAGAAGTAGCCGCCTTTTGCAAGATCAGGGTCTATTATTGTGAAAGTGCCAGCAGTGCAAAAGTTAAAAATGTCCAATAATGAATCTTCTAAAGGATACACTTCCATCCATAAAAGTAGACTTTTAGAGAATGGATGACACTATTTCTGAAATTTTTAATGTCTCTATCAAGACCCCTTTTTTTTTTTTTTTGTTCATAAACAGAAGTAATCGACTTGCAGGGCAGCAGCCTGTGTTACTCATGGGACCCAGTTACTGTGTTTCGTAAATTTTCTTAATTAAGTTACCATCTACGTTCTTTTTCTTTTTTGTTTTTTCTTTAAACTTTGTTAGTTTTAGCTTTCAGTTCCATATCTGTGTTTCAAAAAAATAAAAATAAAAAATAAAGCACAAGACCAGGTGTTCAACATGCTTTGAGAGTGGCTTGTTGCCTGGATGTGTGAAACTGAAGAATTATCTTCTTGTGCAGCACTGGATTGTTAAAAGATTCTGGTAAAACGATTTACCCTTTATACTAAGTTTTAAGTCTTTGCAGAGTAAGCAGAAAGTGACCTGTATGATAAGTGTATGTTTAGCCAAAACAGCATCGTGTGAATTGCACTAGCAGCATTGCTTATTACAGTGGTTTGCAGCTGGCTGACCTCATTCGAAACAAATATGTAACTTGTTGTTGAGGGAAAAGTGAATAACAGATTTCTGAAAGTTAAGCTGAACTTGGTGCCTTCAGCAGCCCCAGTTTTGAATCTGCATTTACCACCTACATAAAAACTTTTTTGTAAAGTGGTTAACCAGGAGCACAGCTGCAGAGATGTTTGCATGCTGCGTTGTGACAGGCGTTCATCATGAGTTTGCTCTGTGCTTTTCCCAAAGGTTTTCTTCTTTTATGGATGGAAGAGTGGCATTTATAACCTCACAGAAGTCATGAGTGTATCAACCTCAATGAAGCCATTACATTTCATTATTATTTCTGTGGAAAAAAAAAAATTAGGAATTCTATGAAAAAATACCTAGGAATTCTGTTTTCCTTAGTTTTTCTTATGACAAAAACAGATTTTGCTGATCTGATCATTAAGTTAAAAGAAGGAAAGAAACTGGGTTTGATACTTGAGAAAGGCAAAAGCAGACAAGTTCAAATTCAGGACATCTGAGGTGTTGATCACAGTTCTGAATCTAATATGAACTGGGGAATGAAATGGCTCTAATAGCGTGACATTGCTAAAAGTGCTAGAGCTGGCACACTTCCTTGGTAGTTTCAATGCAGGAGCCATTGCTGCTGTCCACGCAGCAACACTGAGGAAAAATGTGACTCTTCAGGGATCTCAGGCAGCCATCTCTTATTACCATAAGCTAGGAAAAACATGTTTTGGAAAGAAAGTAGAAATGAAAGGAGTGTAAGCTGCTTAACAAAGTTTGTGAACATGGCTTATGTATATAAAGAGGGTGCTGATGGGTGTATTAACTTCAAATATTTCTTCTCATTAGTTTCCTGCCTTTAAATGTATAGCTGCTCATACAATGTTTACAATTTGCATAGATATTTATACTTCAAGTAAACATCTTGCTAATTCTTAACTTCCTAAAATGAACCATTGAAATCTTTGGCCCACAAGACATTTATGGACTTTAGTGTTTTCATTACCTGGTTATGACATGGTTCTGCAAAGGCGTAAGCCTCTAGCTTTATAGAACCAGCAGCCCCATGTAATGAGTCTGTCACAAATTTGTTTGAATGAAAAGCTTTGCAGCATATCTTTCTAAGCAGTAAAGTCATCCCCCCCCCCGCCTTTTTTTTTAATGAGCAGAAGTCGTCTTAATTTGACAAATCATTGCATCCTATAAAGGAGTGAGGTGTGGTCTCTGCTAGTGAACAAAACCAGAAGTCCCAGGTGGTTTTTTACTTGATTGAATGCTATTAACCAAAACTCATTATAGGAGGTGGAGTGTTTGGATTTTTTTTTTATCTCCTGCACTGTATTTTGAATTGGTATTTAACCAATCTTTCATAATTTCCACAACTGTTACTTAGTTTGCTTATAGAGAAAAGTTCTGATAACATGGCAAAATCAGGAGAACTTCATTTTTAATGATGGATTAGAATTGAATTGCTACTGCGTCATTTTCAGTTCTTGTGGCTTCCATGGAATGATATTCTGGATTCAACCTGTTATTTGCCTTAGTGCCCACAAGGTATAACATCTATGTTCCTCTGAAATAGTTCAAGGAATAGTGTCATATCCTGCTGTTTTGATCAGTCCTTTCGAGGCTTAGTCCCTTCATTGATCACACAAGGTACTTCTGAGTTGCCTTCAGAGCAACAGGACCTTTCTTTTTAGACACTTGTTTTTTACCTGGAGCCAAAAGAGTGATCAAAACTAACAACAAAAATCTACATTACTTGTGACAGAAAGCACACGTAGGCAGATAAATTATAACAAAGATCAAGTGTTCCAGAAAGCTTAGAAATTAAAAAAAAAAAAGTTGTCCTGCATTGTTCTGTCTGATTAATGTGTTGTATACCCTAAAAGCAGCATCTATTGATGCATTGATTTACATAATGGAAGAATGTTTTCTGAAAAGATACTTCTAGCTTATGGTATTTTTAACATATTTTGGAGATGGCAGGAGATACTCCCACCAAAGTAGGGACTTTGGCTTTCAGTAGCTCTTTAACAGTTTCAGTGCTATCAGCTGGCATTCTTAGATAACCTTGCTTTTCAAATAACTTTTTTAATCCTGAAATTAAGCGCTTTGATAATGACAGATTGCATAGTGTTTGGCATTGCAAAATAAAGGCTGGCTTTACTGAATAGAAAGCTTACATTTTAAAAGATACATGGAAAGATAAATTTGTTTCCTTGTTTATATTCCTGTATTCAGACTAGAAAGTACCCATTTTCATGTTGAAGAGTACATCGGAACAAATAGGTACTGTTTTCTTTCTGAGGAGTGTTTACAGTGGCAGTCATTCTGTCTCTAACTAGGAATATTCATCTTTATATAATTCACTTCGTAGCATAAAGCCAAAGAGTGTTTAATGTACTAAAGCGTTCAAACTGTTACTTATATTATTTAGACCAGTGCTTGTAGCTATGTCGTAAGATGTCTTAAACCACTGTGGTTTTCATATCTTATCTTGGTGTTTAACTTTACATAAGGATTTGCTGTTTGTTTATATCTAAAACTCCTCCATCAGATAAAGATGGATTTTGTTTGTTTTAACTCTTAGCATAAATGCATCTTTAGGGGAGAAGGCCTTCTTCCAGTTCCAGTATTAGAGAGAAGGTTTTTACTGAAGGCAGCAGGTACACCAATAACCTCAACCAGAATCATCAAGAATATCTAGGAATCATCAGTTACATTTTTCTGAAGCTCCACGGGAGAATTAAATAGCTCTAGTTCCAATGACATTAATAGGATTGTCAACAGTGGTTTTATTCAACATCTTAGCTTAAAAATTTACAGATAGTTCAGACACTGGGCTCTCCTACCCATACGCAGTGGTGGTGCTTTTGTGGTCACCTGTAAGGTATATACCACTTGCATGGAATACTCTGGAAAACTGAATCCCTCTTCACGGCCTGTAATGCTGCTTGAATACCTGCTGGAAGAATGAGGTTCTAGGGCAAAAATGTATTATTTCTAATAATTCTCTGCTACTCTTGTTAGATCCATTGGGCAATGAGGCTTTTCATGTATTGATTTTTAGGAAATGACAATTCCATGGTGCTTGAAGAGGGCAGAGCTTGTGTTCAAGTGCATCAAAGGTATGTTAGTGAATGCTTGAGATGTTTGGGGTTTTTTTTGTGTTATATTTGGTGACATCCAGTCTTGGCTCAGGCCATTTTTCCAAGACTAGTTTATACACTTGTTCATCTCTTTGCTGGAAAGTCCTCATGACTCAACTTGGTTTTCTGTCTTTTCAGGTGGTGTTTTTACTTACTGCTTTCTCGTATGCTGAACTTAAATACTTGAACTGTGCATTTAGAGTATTTAAAATGTTAGTAGTGTTCATGCTCTTTCTAACACCTACTTGAGAAACCTCTTCCTGTTGTGACCTCTAGTAATTCACAATCGAATATCATCCATGTATCATTAACTAAGTATTTTTCTGATTAGCTCTGTTTGCTACGAGTGTGTTCCTGTGGACCTTGTCGTTGATTTGTAAGGAAACACCAGCATATAAAGGCCGTGTCGTAACTTGAGCAATAAATGAGCGCTGAGTTTTCTCCATGGAAGTAGGTCCAGGTAGTTTCTGTTGCTGCCAGATTGTCTGTGTACTTTTGGCCACAGGCTTGTACTCAGTAACATGGATGTGGTCACATCAGAGCTGAAGGAAGTGGTTATTTCTCAATGAAAGCAAGCCATTGAAAAGACTCGTAACATGCATATTTGGAGAAGCCTTTCCCTTCTGCTGGCTGGCACTGTGCTATACAGTAGGACTGGTTATTCTGCTCTTCAAGGGTATATTGAGTTTTCTACAGAACTCCTCATTAGATTTTCCAGTTAAAGCAAGTTTCAGCCAGGAGATTGGCCAAATTGATTTAAGTGCAATTAATGAGAAACCTAGTTAAGGCAATTAAAGTCCTAATTTTATGTGGAAACTCCCTCACTGCTTGATAATGGTGTTATTGACAGGGAAGATTGCGTAGATAATGGCATTAGTATGAATACTGTTTTTTAGGTTTCATGATGGAAATGGCCTCATGGGATGGAGGAATTTCTCGGACTGTACAATTCTTGGTACCACAGGTAGGTTAAACCAAGTTTGCATCCAACCTAGGAGACTGTTGGAACAAGAGGTTACCTGTCATCAGATCTAGTTTTGATATTTTTGCTATGCCTGGCCCTTTTTCTATGAGTTTAAATTAATCACTGTGGCTTTGGTTTCTTGCCTATGAAACAGGAATAAGAGGGATTTATAGTTTTGGATATCTGGTAGTATCTTTTGAGGATGCTAAAATTTCAAACTGGGAAGTTCACCTTTTTTGGTATTATTTGCTCTGACATGGGCTAACCTTGCATTACATAAGTTTAGGCATTTATTAGTCCTGTTGTCTAACAACTTGGAAAGTTGCAAGGCACTAAGTTCTGTCATGCTTCCACAAAGCCTTTGATGACTCCAGGTGTCTGAAGGTAACTGTAATTAAGATTTTGAAATTATTTAATTTGGAGTTCTAGCTGATTGTCAGAAACAGGAAATTTTCCAAAGGTGGCCAGCACTAAGTTTTATTTGTTCTAAAAAGCAGTACTGGAAATAATATAAAAATCAGAGTTATATTAGGAAAGAAGTAACATACATTTCTTGACAAAGTAGTAAAGTGCCGAGTGAGGAGGAAGCCAAGAATAAGCCAAGTACTGAAGTTGAATCTAATCCTGGAATTCAGAGAGGAGTCCTGTAGATAGCAAACAGCACTGTCCTGCTTATGCTAGGCAGAAATAATCCATTACTGGAACAAGAAATCTGCTGGACACAGATATGTCACATAAATACACAAACAGTATTATTAGGTCAAGCTTTTCCTTTTGATTGAGTTAAATAGAATTACCACACAGTTTGAAAACCATCTTCATGGTCTTCTGAAAAATAGCAATGCTCTTAAATGTCAAGAAACAAAGATGAGAAGGACTTAACTCTTCCAGACTATAGCAAAAAGCCAAACCGAAAATACTGGTGTATTTTCTTTATTTTTTTTCAGACGATTTCTGAGGAAATGTTTTACCAGCTGAGTAATATGCTTCCACAAATCTTCAGAGTATCCTCTACATTGACTCTGACTTCTAAGCACTGACTTTTGTGCAGCAGTAAGATGTATCCTGCTGACAAAGGATGAGATTACAGAGATTCTGGACTGGAATGTCTCTTTTCTGAGAGATGATGACCCTGAAGTGATACTTGTTGCAATTTCAAGAATCGTGTCGTCATAATAAAAGATAAATGCTGTCTGTACTTGGGTATTTTTGCTTCTTGCTTTGTTTCAACACAGTATTAAGTCCTCACCTTTATCTGAAGGACATTCAGTGTAACTTTGTGTATGTAATCTACAGAAATATATAGTAGTAAGAATAAGAGCTTATCGTAGGAATAAGGTCTTCTGGGTGAGGTTCAGATTGTGGAGTTTTAAAAACATTTTCTGAATTTGCTCAGTGAAATTTAAAAAAATAAGAACCATGTCAGGTGTCTCCATAGAATAACTTTGATGTAATTTGTCACAGTTGCCCTTCCAGCATCACAATGACCGCAGAATAAAAGGAAGCAGCGATACATTTTACTGTTTACAAAATTAAAGACCTGAAACAAGCATTTAACCTGCTGCATTTTGTAAATCATGGCAGAGGGGTTTTAAATAAATTAATTTAAATATACCTGTGACAATAATTAGAATTTTAACTTTTTTTTTTTGTAGTGTATTAACTTCTTGCTTTACTTCAAGATTTCACATTGACAAATCTGTCCCATGAACATCTTAGTAGAAACACTGTAGCGTTCTGGACTCTATTATACAGGTACATTTTGCTACTTATTAATGTTTTATGACTAAATCTAATCAGAGATGACAGGGAGACAGCTCAGGGTGCAGCCATGAAATTTCTTGGGACAAATTTGAATCCAGTAAAAAACCCAAAAAACAAACAAAACCAAAAAAAAAAGCCCCTACCCTTCTGCCTCCCTATGACAGTGTCCAGGGGGGAGGTTGTGAACTGCTTTTCCCCCATCTTGGCCAGGAAAGCTTTTTGAATTCAGCTGTGGCCCCAGGTGGCTATTCAGTGCAGAGACCGGCCACAGGGAATTTTTGAATCTCTAATCTTTTTCTATGTATTGCTGAAATTCTGCACTTGAAAACTGGAGATCCTGGAAGCCAACTAAACCCCAAATTATTTTCTATTTTCATTGTGATTTTTTTTAAAAATTATTATTACTACTATTCTCGTTTAGTTTGATAAATATGAAGATTGCAAAGCTCTGTACGGGGAAACGGTGTAATTGTCACAGTTTAGGGCTGGGCCAGCCGCTAGATGAATGACAGACACTCTCTATTACCCACCCCCCTCCCCTTCCCAAAGAGAGGAAAGAGAAAAGGAGCAAGGGAGAGAGACTTATGGGTTGGAAAAGAAAACTAAAACTGCTTTAATGAGAATAATAATAATAAAGTGAACTATATACAAATACATAAAATACCAATACCGAACCCAAAACGTCTGTGATGGCAGCCATGTCCCCGTCACCACTGGTGCTGTGGGCAGGCACTGGGGAAGGCCCAGGCTGGGCTCAGCAGCAGTTGGGAACCAGATGCAGGAGCTGGATTCCAGAGCTGGATTCAGGGTTGCATGGCCTGGGATTGAAGGCAGAACAGACAGAGTCCTCCTCAGACACTGGCCATTGCAGAGGAGGGCAAGAGAGAGCGAGACCTCCGTGATCCCTCAGCTTTATACCGAATATGACGTCTATGGGATGGAACACCTTGTTGGTCAGTTTAGGGTCACCTGTCCTGTCCGGTCCTTCCCACAGGTGCAGCCTCTACCTTACTGCATCCCCAAGGTGACACACAGGATTTAGAAGTGACCTTGGTCTGCACAGGAGCAAGAGCCTTTCTGCACAGCAGTCCCTGGGAGTAGCTGTGAACATCAAGCGCTGTCACTTCTCGAAGCAGACACTGTCTGCAGAAATAAGCTGTTAACTTCAGAAAGTGCTGTTACTTAGAAGAGACTGAGCTGGAAAGTAAAATCCCTGTCCAGAGAAATGGTTCTGTTCTAACTCAAACCAGGACAGTAATTTAAAATTCTTACAGAGAATCAGGAGAATATTAATCAGTTCATGTTTATAAAGTCATTACGTAACTCACAAACTCTTAGCTTAGTATTTTTATCGAGTCCTGCATGCTGTACAGAAGCCATCTAAGTGACCCAGCAAACATCTATTGCTGAACTGTCAAATGCTTGCTTTCCCTCTGCCAGCAGCTTCTAAAGAAGAATCATGCAAGTATTGTGACCTAATTTGGTGTTCTAGAAAAGGAAGTAAATTCATCTAGAAGGAGCTGGATTAATTCTGTTAGAGCTCATTTTACATTGCTGGCCTTAAGCTGAAATCAAACTCTGGTCCCAGAAAAGCAAGTGCTCTAACCACTACCCTGTTTGTGAAAGGTGCCGAAGCACAAGTATTCCTTTTTATAAGTTGCATGACTTATCTGTGCTGTGAAAAAGGTCTGCGTTACATACTTGGTACTTTATTTACTTATTTTCAGTCAGTCCATCTACCAACATGTAGCCTGTGGAACCCCAAAAATTCTTGAGCAAATCATCTTGCTTACACTTTTAGATGTTTTGTTAATAAAAATTAGGCCTGAATTCTGTTGTTTTGCCAAAACGTGAAGACACCATTTAATTTAGTACCAATTGTGTAAAACTGCCAGTAATTTTTAAGAAAATAATTAAGCTCCTTGCCTTTCATTTTTTTTTTTTTAATCTGTGTTTTCAGTCCTCAGCAGATTACATATAAACTTTTCAGCATAATGACCGACTGGTCTTTGATATTAGAGAACAAACAATCTCTAGTGGTGAGGTTTTGAAAAATCAAAGTGGTGGGAATGGTATGGGGAAACTACTAGTTCTGCTTAAAATCGTACTGAAGCCTGGCCCTTTTAAGTGCTGAACTGGCCTGCCAAGCTGAATCTTTGTCTAAAGGCTCTTGCTACAACATCTATTATTCCCATCTTTCATATCTATTCCCAAGGAAGTAGTAACGGCAGATTTTCAGGTGTCTCTAGAAAAACAGAATATCGAGGTGAGATGACCTAAACTGTACTTTCTGTTTGATCTGTAGCTGGCAGCTGTACAGAACAGTAGCATGCAGGCTGCAATTTATGGAGTAAAGCCACGTGAGAAATCCGGCTTGGGCCATGAGAAGCTATTTGAGATTAAGAGGAAAATGACTCAATAGGCATGAGGTTTTCTATTTGCATGTGCAGCGCAGCGTTCCTCAGAAGGGTGACAGTATTTAATGCCTTGAAAATGTTGCATAAAATTGGACGTGTGGCTTGTATTGAGTAAGTGTTCTTGCCACTAAGAGAAGTGAGGAGTCAATACCATTTTTTGGCTTCTTGACTGGCTCGTGGTGACCAGTATAAACTGCAGGTTCCTTTCACAGAATCTGAACTGAGGTTATTACAAGAAGAAGAAATTGTAGAGAATCTCAATCTGTCAAGGCCATAGCTTGCTGACCTTCAGCCCTTTGTCTTCAGCTATATGATCTGTGTCCGTTTGCTTACATGGTGAGTGATGACAAATGAGAGGAGAAGAATGCAGACAGTTGAGGAACAGGTTTACAGCCCTCATCCCGACCAGGCTGATTTTACCCTCTTGTAATTCCAGAAATTTCACTGTTAGTAGATGTCACTGCCTGGAGAGAGTCTGCCTAAGAATCGCATCTGAGTTCGTTCTTTCTGCAGTAGTCTGCTCTGGATAACAGGATCCAAGTTAACAAAGCGCAGCTGAAAGATGTTGTTTTGTTACTTTTCCCATTGTGTGAGATGAGCAAAGCCACAGAAGGTGATTATGGAGAGGGAATATAATTTAAAGGAGAAAATTATGACTAAGATTACGTGTTCTAAGCCAGTTCTGTTACTTCTGTGAGCTTACAAGTTGATCAGTTCGTTTGATCTGTACCTTGTTTTCCCCTCATTAGAGACAAGTTTAATTTATGCTTGTGTAGTATTTTGAGCAGTAGTCTTGCACGCCACATTTATTCTTATTTCTCGCCTGCTCTATATCCAAAAATACAGTGCTGTTCCCTGGTCTTCACACCAGGTCAGAAGTGTAAAGAGATGCCTATCCTCTTCTTGTATCTTTGCCTCATTGAGGTATCAGGAGAGACCATCAGTGCTGCATAAAAATAAATTTATTGCTTCATACTGTATATACTGGATGTGGTAGAAGTCAGCAGCAACCACAGAACTGTGCTCCCATGGGACCACAAAATTAGAAGAATATATCATTATGCACAATACAAACAACCTTATTTCTGGTTGTGTAAGTTGAAGGGCTTGACTTTATGCTGTAATAACCTTTAAACACTAAGTTGTAATCTTACCCCAACATTTAGAAGCAAGTGCAACAAAGCAAACGTATCACGAGGAGCAGCACTCGGAAACCACCCACAACAGACATCAAAAGCAAGACCGTGATGAACCGAGTACCCCGGTGAAACTCATTGCACTTGAGAGAAAGAGGGAACTACCTCCCGCAGCAGGGCGGCGTTCTGAACGTGAAGGAGTCCTTAGAAGAGCATAGTCCGTCCTGCTAAGGGCTTAAGCTATTTGTTAGTGAAATTACTTTGGAAAGCTGGACTAAACCCAGAAGGCAAAGAAGCCTAGCAGTTAGAGGTGGCACGGTGAGCAGATGGGATCAGATCCTCTGCCGTAAGCTGTGCTCGCCCTTGTGCTTGCTGGCAAAACAGGCACCAGCCAGCTCCGACAGACAGAATAGGGTCTCCAGCTTGATGGCAAATGTGGCTTTGAATCCCCTCAGATAGAAAAGCACATTGAGTGGTGGTGTTGAACATGCCGAGCAAGTGCTCAAAAGGGTGGACTTTTATATTACGTGAGGACCTTCATTCAATGGCGGTGTTTGCCAGGATGCTCGTCACAGACTCAGCACACCTACCAGGGTGAGCCCCAGAAAGCCTGGGTAATGAAGACAACCTACTGATAACATGCGTGAATGAGCTCAGGCACAGCCAGTTGCCAATGTGCTTGTAATTCTTGAAATGGAGATGAATTTATGAATACGCAGAGCATTTACGTTCTGGGGAAAAATTTTCATTCCCATGCTTCAGTACCAAGCATTTCCGTAGGTGGGGACCAGCTAAGCATGGGTGGCAGGCTCACAGCGTCTGAGGTAGGCATCTTAATTCCCATTTGGAATGCGCTAACTTCTTTCTTTTCACATGGTACAGGCTGTCGCGGTGATTTTAGGCTGTAGAGGAACCCGTAAGAAACCTGTAAAGCACTTTTTAAGATTATTTCTTAGAGATAAGGCCAGATTCTGGGTGAAGAAAGGTGGTTCATAGTTCTTTACTTCCATTCCCACATCTGTAAGAATTACCTGCAAAGGGAGAAAACCAATCTTCACCCTTCATTATAAAGGCTCCAAAAGAGGAAGGCCATTGAAACTAGTTAACATAAGATGCGACGTCTCACAAGCTCTTCCTTGTTATATAAGCTGCCCCAGGACATCTTATGTGGGCAAAGTGTCAAGCCCAAAGTCCATTGCTTAGGAGGACCTACCAACAGTATGCTTACAGAGGATGCTGTGTACAGCAGGAGCAGAAGAACACAGCTGGAGTGACCCATCCATCGGCTGAGGCAGGTATATGAGAGTACTCTGGGAAAGGAAAAAAGATGTTTCGTCTGTTGCCTGTGTCCCACTAAATAACTATGAGGAAGGTGACTGCTGTCTGTGGAGGAGAGAACCTCCACCAGTCTCCCGGGAGGCAGTGTCTATCATTAGGCCTGTGGGAAGGCTGGGAAAGTGGATGACCTGCAGGGGTGATGGCAGTTCAAACAGCAACAGGCATCATCCCTGAAACAGTTGAGCTGAGTGGACGAGAAATGAAGAGCATGCATTCATCCTATCTAATTAAAGGCATTAAGGGCAAGGCATAAAGAAAATAAACTGAGTGGAAGTATGCAGTGAAAAACAGTCCAGAGAAACTTCTTGTCAATGAACAGTTGGCTCTTTTTTTGCTAAATTTAATAATCCCTTTCAACCAGGAGAAACACTGATTGCATTAACAGTCTCTGATGTGGCTGTGACAGAGGGAAGTGTTGGTACAGGGAAGTCAGCTGGAACAGCAACACAGTTTAAACAAGGCCAAAGGACATGGTTGGGAAATAACTGATGTGATTTTGCAGACCATGACACTTTCACTGTATGTTTAGTAGGATACAGCAGAACGGACGGGGCAGGCCACAAAAGAGACCACAGAGGTGGTAGAAGATAGTATAAAGAGTAGGGTGGAAGTGCAGCTTGGGGAAGGTGAGATACCTTAGCAAGCAAAGCTTCTTTTGGACACTTTCTTCACATATAAAGTGATTGTTTTTCATTGCAAAATGCACTATGGACTTAAGTACATAGTGCATCTCTCTTGTCCAACTGACGGATTTCTCTACTTTCAGAACTGACATGGAACGGTGCTTTCAACCAGCCCTGTGCAGGGCTGAGAAAAAGCGGAGAAATTTTCTGTAGTGGGGATACGCATCTGAAAGAAAAAGTCACAGAACAAATCAAGGTTCTTGTGTCATTGTTGTAACACAGACATATAAATATGAATTATCTCATATCAAATATTCAGTGTCAAATCATAAAGGAACTCTTCATGGACTAGCATGTAGTGATGTGCCATGTCTGCACTTCTCAGAAGAGCCATGGTAGATACCAGTGTGTTTCAGATGGCTGTTGGCAGTTCACAACATCTTCTGAATCTTTGCTGCAGTCACTGGGAACGCAGCAAAAGATACCAACCTTGTGCAGTCTGGGGCCCGCAGGGTGTGATGTTAGTTTTGACTGTCTTCCTCGGTTTTATTTAGCAGTCACCTTTATTTGGGAGTCACCTTTTGCTCCGTATTTTGCTGGTGTAAACGCAAAGTCTACAAAAGTTCACGAACTTACTCCAAAATTACACAGATGTAACTGAGAGCAGAGTTTGGCATTGTGTGCCCTTCCAAGGGTGCTAAGTTTGAAGAGGTACAGAGTAACGCTGGCTAAATGATGACTGAAGAGGAATATGAAAACCATCTGTGAATATTTAAAGGGTGCGAGACTAAAGAGGAGGCGGGTTTCTACCTCACATTCCAAGGAGGGTTTAAACTTAACTAACAGGGATAAAACTGAGCAAAGAAAAATATTTAAGAATTAGAGAAGCAATATTTCTAAAAACTTAGATATCAGTCCCATAATGTACCAAAATTTATCTGAGAATGCAGAGATATGCACTGTGCAATTGGAGAGATATCCACTGTGGAATTTCCAAAATGACATGAGGATACAGCTATGTCTTTGTGTTCCAAAGTCTCTTAAGCTACCTGGGAGAGGGCAAGACGGGTCTTCACGTCTGCCTTTCTGATTGCTTAGCTGAAACAGATTGAGTTCTCCCTCCTGCTGCTCCGCCTTTGGGAAGCACATGCATGAGCATCTGGGATCAGACAGACGTGGTTTGTCCCCAGTTGGCTTAATATGTTGATTGGTTTCAAATCTGCGCAAAGGAGCATACTATGAAGAAAACCTCTTCATTCCTTCAAGATGTACTTCTGTGAAAGACAAAACCTTGGGAGAAGAAATCCCTTAGTTAGATTAATTCAAGTTTGGATAAGAGATATAGAGAGACATGTGCTACCTGGCGCTGTCAGCTCTTTCCTGAAGGGGATTGGTTCATTTATAACAGTGCCAAATATCATCAGAGCATCTTTGAGGTCTACTGGATTCAACAGAAGTTCAAAGCCCTTGGCCCCCATGGAGGTCTGGACCCTGTACATATAAATTTAGGAGTGTCTTGAACTGGGAAGTTACCAGAGTTGAAGCTGGTTTGGTTGTCTCCCAGAAGTCTTATTTTAAGCACTTTAAACTGAACCATAACAGCTCCTGCCTGGCATAAATTATAATCCTCCAAAATGCTCTGTACTCACTCATGCAAGTCATTTATAGTGTCCGTTTCAACTTTGTTCCAAAGAACGCTTTTAAATCCCGGCAGAAATAGCATCACTCCCAAAACCAGGGGCCTGCTTCCTTCCGCCACTCCTCATGCGTGCAGCATCCACGTTATCAGTCTTCTGCGTGTTTATTTCTGCAGCGGATATCCTACCAGCTCAAGCCAGCCAAGCCTCCTTTTTTGAGAAATGAATCTTTCCTCTCTCGCCAATAAAAGGTGGAAATTGTAGTGGGTCAGTGACATGAGCTTGGCCTCAAGCTTGACCAACTACACAAGAGGATGTGAGTGCTTCTGTTGAGTAGTTGTTTGGAAACCGCTGCCTGACCACCAGTTGTTATCTTGGATATGTTTTTAGCCATTTTGGGTAATTCTCCCTGCCCATGGAAGTGGTTCTTCCTTTCAAGCAGTCCATAAATCACAGGCAAGTCTTGCAAGCTGATGTTACTACAAGGAAAATGGTACACACCACTCTTGTGCTGATAGCTAGTCCTTCTCTTTTTGGAGCCTTCCTGTTAAGAAATATGAACTGCAGATAAAAATACCTAGTTGGCATCTTCCTGAGGTTCACTCAGTTTCTAAACCTTCAAAACAATTCGGGGAAGTGCTGCCTAACCATGAGGGAAACTGTGCTTTCCTTAGTGCAGGTGCTTTTACTAGTGCCAGTTTCTGCTGTTTCAGTAGATGGAATTTGCTACGCAGATTGGGCACTGCTTCTTCAGTTCTGCCTTTAATAATGGACATGCTCTGGAGTCCTCAAGGAAGGCAAAGTTTCACCGTAACACATTACCCACTTGTGTTTCTGCATCACTTGGTAGCTGGCAGTTATCACGACTCCCAACAGAGATGACGATGTTCAGGCAAAGCTAAGTGATGCATGTAGCACTCAACACAAGTAGCACAAGAAGTGTCTGTCCAGCCCATGGCACACAGCACACGAGTGACCACGGCAGTACAGAAGTCAAAGCTTTACGTTCTGATGACTGTAGCCTTAATGGGAATTAGCTGCCTCTAAAGTATCCAACACCCATCAAAGACAGACTCCTTATGTTTCAAATTATCTAGTCCTTTTAAAACGCCTGTCATTGCATCAAACCATTTATTCTTCCGTTGATATAGAAACTGATTGAACAATACATGGTTGACAGTCACAGGGAAGACAGGCAGCAGACTTTAAGGGTTTGTTGTTGTTTGCACTGAAGCTACATACTGTGGGACAGATAATTGTAGGATAAATTACCAAGAGACAAAATGTAGTTCTTCAGGAAAACTTTACTGGCTGGGATCATTGTCAGGCTATAGAAAAATTACAATCATTTAAAATCACTTGGGCATTAAAAGTCACCTGGACAGTGGAGAGGATGTTCTGTCACGCGAAGATGGGAGCAACCTTCCTCCCAGTGAAACACAGAGGCCACCCCTTGTTCCCGTTGCTTTCTCTCCAGCCTTAGATTCACATCAGCCCCACCACAGACACCCTGAGCAGGATGGAAGCTTGCTTGTTGCTTTTATGTTTGCTGGTTGGTGGTTTTTAATGTTTCATTTGCTATTTGCAGGACACAAAATTCTGTGGGTTCCGAGTCCATTACATGTTCCAGGACACCTAATTCATAACTCAAAGTCTACTGGAATTAGTGAAAATGAAAAGCCAGTGACTCAAGAGTACTGGAGATCTCCAGATCAAATCCTAGGAGATTTGATCACTTTATTATTAAACGTGTTTCTGTCTGGGCAGGCTTTCCTCAAAACCTTGTCCTTTTAAGGCTCCATAGCCAAAAGCACCGACAATCATGGATGTTCAGACCATCACGGTCTGCGCTGGGGTAAGTAATAAGGCCTCAGAATTAAATACCAGCACCCACAGGTGAATGGAAGCTAATTACTTATAATTGCAGTCCCATGTCAGAAAAAAGACAATTACAAGGGTCTTTGGCCAGACCAGTGAATGTTAGCAGCCACACTTCTCTCCCCATGAAAAGAGCAGGATTTGAACTGGAATGGCTCAGTTGTTCTGTCATGACTGTTACCTCTG
The DNA here is from genome assembly GCA_009769605.1 of Bucorvus abyssinicus. Classification (NCBI taxonomy): domain Eukaryota; kingdom Metazoa; phylum Chordata; class Aves; order Bucerotiformes; family Bucorvidae; genus Bucorvus; species Bucorvus abyssinicus. The sequence continues at coordinate 73,383,726 of CM020025.1, forward strand.
AACTTTCAGAGGAACTGCAATTCAGTCCATTAGCCTGTCTAAATCTTCACATACATCAAATACTCTCTAGGGGAAATTAACAGGATTTTCCCCCTCAAAAAAATAGAAAAACATAGCGAAGACAAGAAAACTCTCTGCTGATCAACTGAATAATGAAGATAAAAATAAAATACTATGTTCAAGAGGACGACTCATACCAATGCTATGACAATACCTTTAAGTAACTTTTATTTCGTGTGATACGAGTGAATAACGAAACCAGATACTAATCTTTCCAGACATTCTCTAGAAAATCTCTCACCCATCTGTTTAAATTTCTGTGCTCTATGCAGAGCACCACCAGGGCTGTTTACACTGAAACTGCAGAATTTGAAAAGCTAAAGCACAAAATCTTCATATGACTAATCTTTGCTGGATGCCATCACACAGGGTGACTTTACAGTCAGTCTCTTCCACTCGGTTGCATGACTAAGCCTAATTTGGGGCTTTTTATGACAAAGTAATGTTAAATACTGGCCCTACTGAACTGTGTAGGGGTTCTGCTGTTGGCTGCAGTGGACCCAAGATTTCACTTCCCAGCATATCTCTAGCAGTATGTAATGGTTAAATAAGAAGAAGGATGCATGCAAAATATGCAAGACATCAAATCTTTGCAACTCTTCTAAACAAAATATCGTCTAGCAGCCAGACCTAAAGGCTCAAAATCCAGACTGGGCATCAGAAGAACAAGACTCACTTCCTCAGTGTCACCAATGCCTCATGGCATCTTTAGCCAACCTATCCCCTTTCAGTCACTTCATTTGAAAACCATGGGTTATGAAGCTCACCCTTGCAGAATTGATATATACAGTCCAAGACTGCTGGATAAGATAAACCACTGGTGGGCAGATAGTTTTCCAGTAATAATATACACGACTCCTCACCACGCGAACATACACTTCCCAAAGCCCCCTTGTTAGCAATGTATCACTGCAGGTCATGTAAATCTCGTGAAAAAGGAAACATTACTAGACCCTTACATGTTTCATTCACATCAATAATGTTATTCAGGTGCTTATGTTTTCACAAGATCTGGTCCCTTGCAGAGAAAGAGAAAGCTCTAAACATTTAACCTGCAGTTAAAGAAAAAGAAAGGGAGAGAGAAAAACCCATTGCAAAAGGTCTTTGCAATAAATTGAACCATATACCATCCAGTGCATCCAAAAGATCACCCTAGTCAGAGAATTATTCTTAGCCCTATAGTAATCATCATACGTTAAGTCAGATGGCTTAACTCTACAACTGGAAATATGGCATGAAGGTCAGCCACGGCTTGATGTTTTCTAGAGTTGGCAGGAGTCCCACTTCAAGTGGGAGGTTGGACGAGATGAGTTCCAGAGTTCCTTTCCAACCAACGTTTCTATGATAGGCATGATCTCACGCCTGTATTGCAACTAAAGGGACTGTGTTAATTTTTAAAAAGTCTTTGGGATGTACAGAGCTCAGTAAGGATAAAGAGTTTAAAGGAAGGGGCTTTCAGTCATGCTGATGCTTTACCTGGGTACCTCACACTTTAGACAACAGTGTATCTTATTTTGCTTAGAGTGTGAAATAAGTTGCTGAAAGCAGACAACTGCATCTTCTAGTTTTCTTCTTCCCTTATTTATTTTACAGTAAGTAAGTATTTATTGATGAGGATGATCATCGTCATGAGGATGTCTGGGTGTGACTGGGGAAGTAATCTGGCAAGGTTCTCCCCGCATCACTTTGCGTAACAAGAGGGGTTACTGCCTACAGGGGTGTGGGACTCAGTAGGGCATGCTGGGGGAAATGCCTTTGGGGATTGCACCAGACATGTTATGGGGAATATTGAGGGGAAGGACCAGAGGTGGAGAGGGAGGGATCAAGGTGGGCTGGGGAGGAAGCCCACCTTGCAGTGAAAAGCAGTGAAAAACAGAAGGATTAGGGGTGAAAAGGAGACAGTTGCATGAAGACAGGTTGGTGGTCAGCACACTTGTCTGGCCATGCCCTGCACCTGGTCACCACAGGCTCTCCTGTCTTCTTATTAAACTCTGTTCCTGATGACCTTCCCGGGTGAGAGGCTCTATTCTGTGTGCACGTGTGTGTACGGAGCTCAGTGCCAGCCACTGACGAGGGACCCTCGGTCAAAAGAAGCCCTGAAACTGAGGACCTAGCAACTGGGAGGACTGGAGAGCATACTTATTGTGTGGATGCCAGTGTATGTACTTGCTAGTGGCTATCACGCTGGACTACCCACTAGCAGGATAAGAGCCTCGGCAGTCAGGTGTTGGAGTGGCCTTAAGCAACCCAGGGCCTGGGAGTTGCATCTGGAGGTCAGCTACTGGGAAGGCCAGTGGAGAAAGGCTGTTTGTGTGTCTGTGCCTAAGCTGGCAGGGAGATCAGGGATCCAGGGACCAGATACTGGAGTCGCTCAACATCTAAGTCCAGTTACATGGGGCATCTGTAGGGCATGTGTGTGTCTGCGTAGGTGTGTGAGGAGGTTTGAGTACCAGCAACTGGTTTTGCAGGACTCAAGGGGCTTGTATGTCCAAGCGGTAGCTTGTCCTCATGGAGAGCTTGTAGCTTGTCTGTCTCCAGCTAAAATAAACTGGACTCATCATACACAGAGATGTAGAATTGATTTACTTACGACTACAACTCTTCAGAACTGTCTAGAACCCTAATTCAAGCGAACATTTGTCTAACTGCAGATATATCAAGACTTTAACATTCCTACTTAAATAACTTTAATTGGATTTTATGACAACATGGAGTCATCTTCATGGCCAAGTTCAAGGCTGTTGTTCCTAACTCTGCTGCTATCCATGATAGAATCCATTCAGCATTCCTTGGTGGATCCAGTGTAGGCTGGGTGTCTCTTTGGGTGTATGAACTAAGCTTCACACAAGACCTTCAGACAGACTGGTAACACGCCTGCCATGCAGTGAAGACACAAGTCCCATCCACATGTTCCCTTGCTTCTGGGACACGCACTGAGTGATAGTTTCTTCTCATTCATCCCTTATTCCAGCCAAGCCTGGCTTCTTAACACACTCTTTTCCCTCAAGCCATTCTCGGGGAAGAGCTGCATTTGAACATCTTCAGGCCAAAAAGCAGGTCTGTAGACTGACGACTCTGCTTCAAAGCGACTGATATAGTCTTATGTACCAGCAAATTCACACAAATGTGAGGCATCCCTGCCATGGCAGAAAACAGCAGACTGACCTTCCGTGCCTAACCTCAAAAAAGGGTTTGGGTTTACAGATCCAGACCTGAGAGAAGCGCCTGAATCTGGTGGCATTTGCAGACACCCTTTAGTTTTCCCTTAGGAGGACAGTAGATGGTACTTTGACAGCCTGCTGGCTGCTGTCATTCCAGGTGACTAATGTGCCTCTGCTGCCTGACAGGGTCTTCATTCAGCCTGAGGGAAGAAAAGCGTTACAGTGCTGAGCACAGGTGTCTGTACCTGGGGAGGCTGGAAAACTGAAGGGGATCTGAACCCTCCTTGTTCTCTGGCTGCAGCTCTGCCCTCTGAGCCTTCCTCTAGTCACGCTGGGTGAGTGCCTCTCTGCTGAATATTGCCACCTCCACCAGGTTTCACTCCCCAAAATGCTCATTAAGGCTCTGTAGGTAAAAAGAGGTGGGTCAGAAGAGCTCCTCCGTTGCTCTGTACAAACGGACTCACCTCCGTTGGAGTGAAAGGCAGCAGCAACAAGCAGCAGTAGGTGATAACCTTTCAGCTGATGTCATGGCAGCAGGAAAAAACTCAGTCGAGTCTGAGGTATTTCTGCGAGCAGGGCAGTGGAGACAGCAACTTAATTCCTATGAGAGCATTGAAAAAGAAAGAAAAAAAAAGAGCCTTTGGATCCTTCCTGACTGCCCTTCCTATTCACCAGGGTTTATGAAAACCCTGCCTAACCCTTCCCCTCTGACACCAAGAGGCATCAAGAACGTGGCAGCACAGGCTGCGTACAATACACCCTGGATCCATGTCATCTGTGTATGTTCTGCATTTTTCTGGGGAAAGACGCATTCTGTTGTGAGTTTTGGGAAGCTCAGGCCGTGCACATGAAGGGAAGCTCTCTCCTGGCTATCCAAACACCAAATGATGTCTTCATTTTTGAGTAGCCAAACTAAGGCAGCTTACGCAGGTTGGCTTTCAGGTGGGGGATATTCAGTGGCTTGTGAAAGCCAAGCCCACATGTCTGGAGTTTAACACATCTCATAAATAGGGGTACTTGGAATTGCAAACCATCTGGGAAAGCCTTGTCTGCACACAGTGCAATGCTGCAGCGTAGGGGCAAAATCTGGATGTTTCTCTGTGGTCTGCTCGCACCGATGGCAGTGCTTGCTATCTCGAGTAGCTCTGTGAAGAAGCATTCTGCCCAGTAATAACCACCTGCCGTCTCACCTACTTGCTGCATAAACCATCTTAATTTTCACAGTGGAGTCATACACAAGCCAGACTTGCCAGACACATAGAAAAACAAAGCAGAACAAGAGCAGAGGTGGCACACACAAAGCAACCAAAGAGTGGTAAAGATGGGTCAAGCTGAAGACGGCAAGAGGATTCAGCAGGAGATGGTGTAAGAGGCTTTAGCCTCCTGTATTTGTTCAGCCAGACAGTAATAAAGAACAACAATCCAGGACCCATTAACATGGACTCCCGTGGCCAGTGCTTAAACCCGTTTCTCACGGTGGAATTTATTGTGCCATGAGCACAATTATTTTTCACAACATTGTTTTCATGAGAGGTTATTACACATTAAATTACAGCATTCTCATGCCTTCAGGCTTTTTGTAACAGTAGGAGAAACAGTGGGCTGGAGCAGACAGCTGGGTTTGCACGTGGTATATGTCAGTTTACTTAAGCAGAACCATTTTACTGCTGCTGGAGGAATGCAGCAAAAGGTCAGTGCTGAAACTCCACTAAAGTAAGTTGATCACACATTCCAGCTGCGAACATATGCTCAGTGCTTGCTTGATCAAAAAGGAAATTTCAGAGCTCTGCTACGTGCTTGCCTTGACCCTGCTCCCTACCGCCTGTCTAGCGTGCATCAGACAAACTATTCTTTAATCCTGCATGGAATAGGCATTCTGGTTAAAGGATGCTTGGAATAGTTGTGTATCATCATCAGCAGTGCAATCTTAAACTGGGCCCGTAAGTATGGAGAAGTGCATGAGAGCATGGAGAGGGATGGCAAGAGGAGAAGTGTTATATGGATGCGAGAAATGTGTGGTTTTACTTCTTAGTCCTGTGTGCCCATCACAACCTGACCTAAATGAGACTCAGCTTTGCAGGGGGAAAAAGAACCTCAGCGTTATTGTTCAGCTCCTGCATTTTCCTCACTTCTTCTTCAAATGTTTAATCTTCTAGAGTCTTCCTGATCTAGTCAGTGTCAGAGGATGAATTCTGTGCTACCCAAATGCACGAAGAAGCCACACCAACTTAACTAGGCTGCCAAAGTTGCAGAAGGGAAGCTCTTACAGCTACAAGAGTTTTGGCTGATTTAGAACATGCCCTCATAACATCACTTGATAAAAATAAGACTCTGACTTTTTAATAGAACAAATTACTTAAGTTTTATATTTAACCACAGTAACCGTTACAGCTATAACTGGTTTTCGGAATATTTTAGGAATCTAATCTTGATTGTCCATATGTCAAAAGCCATCATGACAAATACCTTACATTGCGGTTCTTGGTGAAGAAATAACAAGGCGGCCGCAGCCTTGAATGCAAAGTGTTTATTTTGTGCTTAGACTTGCTACTCTAATATCAGAGTAAGTATCATAAATCATAATTTCAAGGCAAGGAAGGAGGCAGTCTTGAACCAGAGAAACTTGCAAACCCGCATGGTATTTGAAGAGAGGGCACTAACATCCTAGTTACTCACATCCAGCTCTTCAACAGCTCCCAGGCTCCAGTGCGAAAAATGACGCTAGTATTGAGGACCCCTCAATGAACTGGGACCAGGGGAGATTTTGACACAGAGAGGTGGGTTACCTTCTGAAAATGAGACTTGCAGGGTTTAAAAATATTACCCAAAGACCACTGTGATCAACCAGTTTAAAACTCTGGGTTTGCTGATCTCACCTTGTCTTTGGGTTGTGCCTTGGGAAGGGTAAACTTCAGCCAGTTTAACTGTATTATATAGTCACGGATTAACAGCCAAACTTCTAGAATCATACACAGATTTAAAAGAGAATGTTAAAAATATGAGGTTAAAGAATGAGGTCTTTCCTGGCCAAAACACAACCCCTTTTTTTATGTTGTTTTTTACTGTGGGTACTACATGGGATGACGACATAGTACAAAATCACAGTGAATAATAATTTGGAGAATGGAAACAACATGCTGCATAAATGTAGTAGCCATTTGAGGAAGAATCCGTCGTTGCTAGCACCAGATTAGTTTATTTTCACTGACTCAACAAGTTTGCAGCTGGCAACAACAAATTGTAGGAAAAGCTGGTACAAGGAGGGTAGGGCAGACATCCAGCTGGACACTGAAAAGCTGGAGGAATGGCTTGACATGATTGTCATGCAAAGCCCTCGTTCTGGGAAGACGTTATTCCTAGCAAGAGCGCAGGCTGAGCACTGACTGGTGGGGGAGAAACTTTGCTTTTAGAAGAGGCTGGGGATCCTGGTGGAGCGTGAGCTGAACTTAAGCCAGTCGTTGTGGTGAGGAAGGGCAACCACATACTGCATTAGCAAGAATGTGTTCAGGAGGTCGAGTGTTGAAGGAAGTGATTATTTCCCTGTAACCAGCACTGGTGAGGCCACATCTGGTGTGCAAAGTCCAGTCTAGGGCATCCCAACACAAGAGAGAGGACAACAAATTGGAGGAAGTCCAGTGGAGAGCTGCTAGGATGCACAGGGAGCATGTTGAAGGTGTTCAAGGAGAGGCTGAGCATGCTTTCAGCAACTTACCAAGTATCAAGGTACTGCTAAGCTCTTTATAGCATTATTGACCAATGAAAAAATGCTCCTCTTTGTCTTGGAAAGAGCCTTTTGAACAAGGTCCTGGATATCATCAGGGAATTCATGCTGTCATGAGAATTCACAAGATTTGAAAGCTGCAAGTGTTCCATAAATGTATCCCTTCTTCAAGCACAGAAGATGCCAACAGGGTGCAACTCTAACAGCTCTCCGCAGGAGCTATACAGGTCTCAAAGAATGAAGAGAGCTCATGCTCTTGTTCAGTTACACTTTTTTAATGCCATATTTTACCTTTTTCCGTGTTTCCTTCTATAATTTCTTTACTAATCCTGTTATACCACTGAGATATAGGCTGTCTCATCTCCTTAACCTCTTCTCTAATACTGATACCAAAAGGAGGTTCACTAACTCTGCTTATTTTGCATCCTCTGCTCCTTAACACTGATTTTAAGACTACTTCTAACTTCTACCTGTGCCTGTCTTCCCTGCTGTAAGTCAGGCCAGTTCAGCAATCTGCAGCAGCATGTGCCTAATTTTGAGTGTATGAACAGCCCCAGGTTCCACAGGAGCCAACAACCTGTGGCTCCAAAAGTTAAACTTGCTAAAAGTTAGGTACTGGATGATCCCAGCTGCTTGTTACATACCTTTAGTCCTTGATAATGTAAGCCACAGTACTAACTAGCTGCCTGTTCTCCATATATTTTTTAGTGTTTGCTCTGCACTTTAACCATTTTTGTTTTTTTTCTTTTCTGCCCCTGCAGATCTGATGTGCTCCTCACGATTTCCAAGACAGATTAACACACAAGTGCCTGCAAAATTCCTTTCAGTCTCTTCTGATATCTTTGAATACCACATTGCCACCTTTCTGTCTCAAAATGATGTGGTTTTGTTACTCTTTTCCCTTTTTGCTCTTTGCTGTGAGGGTGGTGAGGCACTGGAACATGTTGCCCAGAGAAGTTGTGGATGCCCTGTCCCTGGAAGTGTTCAAGACCAGGTTGGTCGGGGCTTTGAGCAACCTGAAGGTGTCCCTGCCCATGGCAGGGGCATTGGAACTAGATGATCTTTAAGGGCCTTTCCAACCCAAACCAGTCTGTGATTCTATGATGTTCTAGACAGATTTCTTCCCTTAACCTTTCTTTGCAGAACTAAGTCTCATCCGTTATATTGCCTTAAACAGCTCATCTGTCTTGCATTCCTGCTCCCTTGAAAGGTCTATACAAATTCGGAGCTCCTCAATAAGCTATGGCATAGCTTAAGCCCCTTTTGCTGTATTACTCGTCCTGCCGTTGAGGAGCTAAAAATGGCATTATTCTCTTCATCTCCCATTCAGAAAAGGAGCTATAGGAACAAAACCTGAATTACAGCATTTATGTATGAAAACTCATCCTGTTTGCTTCGCACTTCAAACCTGACCAGAATGTAGATCACTTCTGAAAGGGTCCCATTTCCTCCTTTAACCAATTAATTTTCTCCTTGGATGAATTTATGGAGGCTAAATGAGCTTTAGGCACCCATCTAGATAGCTGCAGCCTGCGACTTTACTAGACCTCTGCTCATGAGAACAGGATACAGTTTTATATGCACATTTTCAAAGAGGGAATGAAAAATCTACTGATACTCCTACAGATCCAGTTTAACCATTTTAATCAGTCCTGGGAACTGACTTATTTATACTAAATGACAAAGAAATAAAACTCCCTTACCCTCCCACTCTTGTTTGCCTATTTATAGAGGTTCATATAAAGAGCAACATGAAAGGAAAACACCAGCTCCATCTTTAAGCTAAAATGACATTTTGGAGCCATTGAAAAGTTCCAGCTGACAGCTGTCTCATTTATTCTCCCAGGGACTGAAGGCAGAGCATTTGAGCTTTTGGACAAAGTTCTATAAGGAAAAAAATGTTCACCCTTAAGAGTGCTGCAGCACCAGAAGGGGCAGCCAGAGATGATAGGGAATCTCCTTCCGTTGAGGATACTTTTTCAGAGCCTTGAGTGCACCAGGAGGCTGTAATTGCTCGGTACAGTCCTACCTATGCCCTCCAAACTGTACCCTCTGCCCATTGCTCCAGAAGCTCCCTTTACGCTCAGAGCTGAGCCTTCAGTCCTGGCCTAAGCTACAGAATAGGTGTTACTGTTCCCAGTCTGGTTCCTGGGGGCTCTTACGCTGTTATATGGATTTCCTGGTTTGAACTGGTACCTATCTTGCCTTTCTGTGCTGAGCCGTGGATTGTCAATGGGACTTGTTAGTATCAGCACTCCTGCTCTGCTCTGCTCACCCAGTTTGGGTGCTGGTGAGGATCTAGGACTGTGCCCTGGCTGAGTGCACTGCCCCTGGCCACGCTGTGGTCACCCTCAGCTGCTGGCTTTTCTTCCCTTTGTGGAGCAGCCCTGTTCTTGCTGCTGCAGCCTGATGAGGTTAAAGATTTGACTGCACATGCTGATCTTGCTTTGGGGTTACCACTGCTTGGAGCAGAAGGTTGAACTTGATGAACTCCCCAGGGCCCTTCTAATGAAAATCTTTCTGTGACTCTAACTCACTAGTTACTCAGGGAGTTAAGGAATCAGAAGATTAATGGGAAATGGCAGGAGAAGTCATGGTAAGTTCTTCAGTGCTACCACTGACAGCCTAGTTTTCTTCCTTGTATGAGCTATTACACGGGTCCTCTTCTTGCACGTGCAATACCATGATGCGCACATTGTGGAACAATGTTGAAACCAAGTAAATGAAGCACCCAAGGAAGAAAGAAAGTATTTCTACACTGGGCAGGATAAAGCTGAGTCTGAGAAACCTGCCATCGGCATGGCAGCAGCTGCAACAGACAGCTCCTGCAATTTAATTTCAGAATCATAAAGGATTTGGATAATCTATTTTTTCTTGCTCTGGTTCCACAAAGTACTCAGAGCATGACCCAGCATTTGAGAGCTGGCTGGTGAGACTCATGACCCCGAACTCCTGCTAGTGAGGTAGCCCTAGGGAGCTTAATCACATGGAAAGCACATGCCGTTGATGATATAAACCAGTAGGACACCTAGCTCAGTCTGGAGTTTTCATGCCCTTTAAAAAGTTCTCCCAAGCACGCATCTGGATGCAAGCAGAGTGAGGGTGAGGCACATTGTGCATCCACTCTCCACCCTCCCTTATGTGCAAATACTCCAGCACACAACAAAGGAACATGGTCTTTGAAACATCCCCTCTCCCTGAAAACATCCAGAATACTGCAGCCAGGATACTGCGGCACTAGGCTGACCCAAGTATGTGTGAAGAATCTGTAGGGCTTCAGATAATGGATTTGAGATTGCTTTTCAGCCTTTGATTGAGAAACATGTCTGTACCACTGACACTGGGGAAGGTTCAAGAGGCTTCCAAGCAGACGCTGTCACCACAGATGCTGCTGGATCCAACACCAACTCACATACCTTTACTTACAGTCTGTTTGCTGGTCGATTCCCAGGAAGGCTGCCAAAACATGAAGTAGCGTTGCTTTCCCTCACCTCCTGGGGACCAGTGGACAATCCAGTTGTGTGCTAGCAACATCTGTAATGCTTTGGTTCAAGTCTTTTGTTCCATTTAAAGACTAGACCATACTCCCTAAGTACCAGGGATCTGAGGAGTTTCACTTCCACACCTCAAGTAGCTGTGGTCAGGACTCAGGGATGCAGTATCTATCCACCCAGCATCTTCCTACCTTCTCTTCCCCCACCAACACAGCAGGGGTAATGGGAAGAGGGTGGGGGAATAGTACAGAAGGAAATGTCAAAGATAGGATCTTTTCTATCGAAATTAAACAACAAATCATGACTGCTGTCAAAGATCGATTACAAGATTTAGATCTTCAAGTGTTGTCCACCCTGCAGAAAAAATGCTTGATAAAACCAGGAAAGAGTTTAGATAACTGCACAAAAGGCCCAAAATTCAGAATTATCCTCTGAAATATGAAAAGAGATCCACACCAGCAGATGAAGAATTGACATGCAAGAGAAAGTCCCCAACTGAGCTAACGGTACACAACACAAGGAAGACACAATTACCTGGCAAATAGCAGAAATTGCCTTTAACCTTCCATACTGGATTACAGCATATCAGCTGAATAGCTTCCATGGTGAGGAATCATCCAGAGATCTGGCCAGTTGGGCTCTAGGACAAAATTTCATCACTATCTCCAGCAAAGACAAGTTATTTTTGCTTTCCTATTAATAATGTTACTTCAACTGGGCATTTAGCATCCCTGTTCCTGCAGCATCCCTGTTCCTGCTGTAATGAGGAATAATAACATAACAAACACACATAACAAACTAAAACAAAATTAAACATGTTCCGCATCATTCCACTCTTCTAATAAATAACGCTAAACAGATTCCTGTGGGGGCTGGCGGCTGTCACTTCTGGTTTTTCAGCTCAGCATTTTGCCCTGAGACTCTTTGTCCTTGCAGAGTGGGAACAGCTGAGAAGGTGATGAGAGAGGCAGTGTGGGATGGTGTGCAGAACACCACCTGGGGAACCCACAAGTTCACTGTGTAGTCATTGCCCTGTCTTATGACAGTCATTTCAGCCTCTGTAAGGTATGGAGAGGCAGACATGGCCACATCGAAACTGTTTAGGGTGGGATTTTATCGTGCCCACGAATGGATAAGGATCAGAAAGCCAGCTACACTAAAATGCATCTCTCACTGATGGCTCTGCACTACAGAAGGATTTTTCTGCACTTCCAGAGAGCTCCAAATCTCCAAGTCTCCTTCAACCTGCATTGGCAAGAGCTCCATGGGGCAGTTGGTGCAATCCCCAGCAGCTTTGGTTGTTCCGCTTCCAAGCCAACAACAACTGCTTCTGCAGGCTGCGTGGGCTACCTTCCCAGCCCTTAGAACAGAGGAGAAGTTGAAACAGTTTCCTTTCCCAGAGGGCTTCTGGCTTATGGGTTCCTACGCCAAGCTTTAAACAGACATAAGCCAAGAACAGATCTTGTGCAGAAAAAAAGTAAAGAATGCAAGTTGTGCTGTGTTACAGCATTGTACAAGGAGAACATCTGTGCTGCAAGAAGGAATTTGTGGTTTTGTCATAAAGAGCAAGACTTGCCTGTAACCCTGTCTGTGCGCAAGCACAGCAAAGTCTCTCTGTGTCCCTGTGAACTAGCCTCGGTGGTAATGGAGGAGAAAAAGATGGGTATGTATTGACTTACCCTCTTCAGAATATGAATTGAGCATGAATAAACAGTAAACCAAGAACTTTTCCAAGCAGCTAGCATCCATCTAGTCGTCAATCCTCCACAGTTTCCTTTGGGAGTGGATCCTTTTTCTCTCTTCTCTCCAAAAAATAGCAGGAAGCTGTTCTGTCACTTGTGCCTGCCTGTAGGAAATCAGCATGTGAAAACTCAGTGAGAGCCCTGGTGGTGACATGGGAAGATTAGTATTTTAGATTGCTTTCTAAGTTGTTTAGCTTATCTACTCTTCTACTCGGGTACTCACATGCACCAAGAGGCACGTGCCCAGGTGGCCTGGTCAGGGTCGCTGTGTGAGTACCATGAAGGATGAGGTAGGTCCCGTGTTAAGTCTTCTCCGCGTACTTTGTGTTCATTTTGACTGGAGATGAAAAGCTAGGTTTGAATAAGTCTTTTATATGCTTTAGGAGTCAGCAGTTATAATGAGGTGACACTTTTGCTTCAGAAGCTTGCTTCCTTTAGCCTCCAAGAGTTGTTGTCTGTTGTGTTGTTTATTCATTTTTGGCATCTGTACGGCTACAAAGTTTCCTCTTTGTTGGATAACAGGACAAGAAATAACAAATGCAGTGTGCTATAACTCTCTTTGTCATCCTCCTGCTACCAGAGCTCAGGTCTTCTGCTGATTAATCATCTACGCTGTGGCCCTATCTAGTCTTGATGCCAACAACACACTCCGCAGTGTTCACCACTTTCACAGCTATCAGTCGGTTCCTTAGATGTCAATACAGCCCTTCCCTTCAACCCGTGCTCTATTATTTTTTTCTGTTGTTTTCATACTGTGATTCGTATTTCATTCATGATAGTTCTAGGATTTGTGTTACAAATCTCTATATGCTGGCCAACAAACCCCATCAGCCTAAATATGGTCTGATGGGCCTCCATGGTCATGTTTGGGCTAACAGCGTTTTATGCAAGTTATCCAGAGCCTGCAACACTTGCCCTGCCACAACAGTCAGATTTGTCACCTGGAAATATCCCTTCTTCACTGTACCACCACCAGCCTGGCTCTACCCAGGCAAGGTGAACAATTTTAGCCCGTCCTGCTGTGTTTGAATGAGGGATTGCTCTTTTCAGGCCTTAAAATAGGGAGAGACTTTTAAGAGATTTGAAAATGGAACTTAGGACCCTAAGTCATCCTGCATTTTTGAAAGCCGTGCTCTGGATCCATATCATATTACCGCTCAGCTGCGTGGCTTTTCCTAGACTATCTGAAAGTGGATCCCTACTGCTGTGCTCCAAAGAGGGGTTATTTTAATATTGTACTAAAATACTGACAATGAAAACTTGTTACTTTAATTAGGCAGAAAGCACTGTCATCCTGGGTATTCAGATTTTGAGAGGTTGATTGCTGAAGTAAATTTTTACCATTTTGGAGTTCACAGGATTCATTTTACTGGAAGTGCCATTGATGTCTCCCTTGATGCCTTCCAAATTTCACTGGGCACATGAAGCCGGCACAACATGCTACCTGAAAATCAAAAGGTTACAGTGTGTTTTCTGGAAACAACTACTTCATGAGCCAAGAGGACAAGTTTAACCAGAACAAGACATCTTTTAGAGGAGACAAGGCTTGCCTAATTGAATCAGAAGCTCCAGAATTTACATGGCAGTTCATCTTCAGACCACTTTGCTAATACACAGAAATGCAGCAACCTGCTGGCCACAGATCAGACTACAGAATGGTTCAAGACTGGTTTCAGCTCCAATGCAGAATTGCTGAGCAGCACAAGACTACAGTATGCACTCCATTTCCCAGCTGCACACCATTTGGTTTTAGGCCAGATACCAAGAGTCTTGGTCTTATGAGGGCCAGATGTCCTGGTGAATCACATTTTTTAGTTATTTGTCTTGGTTTCCAGATCAAGAAAGAGCAGTCCTGAATTTTGCAAGCAAGCAACCTGACCACCCTTTCCATACAGTGTGCTGTCAGCACTACTTGTTCAGCGAGAAACTGCAGGTAGGAAGCTGTGCCCTGGTCTAGCTACCCTGGCCCACCACAGCTCTCAGCAGTCACTTTCCAGCTGTGCTGACTAAAAGCCAAAGCAATGCATCCCACAGACTTGGCAGAATTTATTCCAGTTCTTTGTACTATGATCTAGTATTCATTCTAGGATCAGGAGTACTGGGATGCAACAGGATGCATCCCACCAAGTGTTCCTTTGACTTAGGCTGTCAGAATGGCCTGTTGCGAATCTGCAGCAGCAGATGTACCAGCACAAGTTAGAGGAGCTCTTTTGGCCCATGCCTTGGCTTTGCTACGATAAACCTGATGACCAACACGCAAAGATGCAAAGGTGATCAAAAGCCAATGATGGACAGCCAGCTCTGCACCCTCAACCTACGAAACCACCAAATGGTGTTTTGCCTGCTGATCGGCAGATGCATTCAGATTTCCCTCCTGGGACACTGATCATAAGCAAACTGCAAAACTACGCTTGAAACGCTCTCTAGGGGGAAAACGTAATCAATTGGAAAGAAAATATTGCAATGCGTATTTTACCGGCAGTGATAGCTCTGAGGTTAGGCTATGTTTCTAGGAGTCCCGTGCATTGGGAATGGGCAGGTCTTCAGGCTGTAGCACAAGACAAACTAGGAAACCAGTGCTCCAGCCCTGTAGCAGGGACCCTGGGCTTTGTTTCCTGCTGACACTGGCATCTCATGGAGACTGCAGCTATGCCGAGGGGGTGTAAAATACTAGTACTATTCCTTGTTAAAAACTATATATGCACTTCGCATAGCTGAAAACTCATGAGATGAAGTAGAAGGCAGCAGAGAAAAGGGTCTGAACATTTTCATTGTGAACAAAAGGCAGGAGATATTCTGAATGCTGCTTCAGCAAAGCGAGGCTTTGAAACGCCGCCTGGCACAAGGCAGGGTCTAGTCCAGTGGTTCCCAATCTTCTTATAGCTGAGCTTCTCTCAAGAGAATAGTCAGTATTTCATGAACCTAACTGCTCACCTGCCTCAGGGCTGCCATCCCCTCCCCTTTGCTCATGGTGCTCCCACCTGAGTGTCTGTAGTATCCCAGGCCTCGTATTACACCCCTGTTAATGTGAAACTCTGTGTCACGCCGGGTGGGCTCGGTTCAATGACGCTTCCAGGTACTCTCCTTATTAACATGCAGGCATCTCAAATGACACAGACAACCAAAGTTCTGTGCGTGAAAAGCTGACAGACATATTGGCAAAAATGTTTGCATAAATCTCAGCCATTTTCCTCCCAATAATGTGTTAAATGAGTCCCGTGAAGTTAATTAAAAGTCTAATCTGTCCATCTCCAAAGAAGCTGAAGCAGCATCAGTACAAAATGAGTAAGACAGTGTAAGCGTTTGTCTTGCGAACACAAATGTAATTGCACTCCTGCCAGAGGCACACACCCTCCCCAAATAAATGTGATCATCTGGAAGTCACCTCAGTGAAAAATATGAACACTTAAGAACATATCAATGTCCCCAGCTATATGTAACCATCAGATCAATGCTCCAGCCTTCACACCCTGCTCAGCAGAATAGTCGCTGCAAGCAACAGGAATGTGCTTGCGTAGAAAAAGTAGGAGCAAGCCCTGGGGGTTCCTCTCCCTCCGACATGGCTTACCTCCCTGTTAACCAGCCCGGAGCATTCCTTTTAGAAAGCTGTTAGCAAGCGGGCTGCTCTAGTAAGAGATGCCTTGGATTTGCTGGGTATGTTCAAAAAGAGCAATGGCCACTTCAAGCCACTTCTCCCCAAATATTGAGCTGCCCTGATGTGCACTCAGAGATTGTGCCACCAAGGAAGTGACTGCAAAGTTTTCATTGCTCGCTGATGAGGTCCATAACTGTTTTTACACCTTCCTCTCTAAATAAGGAAGCCATCTGTGAAGCCTCCGACTGCCTGACCAATTTGCTTTCAACAGCCAATGAAACCCCACTCCTGCCTCCAGTCTTGGGTGACAGCATTCATCAAACCTCAGCCAGCCTGGGAGGACGGCAGGTTAGTGTTACAGCCGGGGCAGGCTTACCTTTGGCAAGCTGTTGATGTCAGAGTGATGACGAGGGGAGGGACAGCCTCTGCACTATAAAGATGGGTCATTCAAATATAACTGAGGCTGCCCACCAGAAAGCAGGATCTACAAAACATGGTCCCTACCAGTTTGAGTCCTGTCTCTGGCCTGTCTCTGCTTCCAACCCGACTGTTCTCAGGCTTTAGTTTCATGTCAGCAATCTCTATTTGCTTTCCAAAAATAAGCCTCTGCCACCATGCTGAAGGGAGAAAAACAAGAAGGGCGGTATTTTTAGGGCCATTAATTCTGACCACGTGCCCAGGAGGTGAACCGGATGGCCACTGCACAAAGACTTCTCATCACTATGTCCTGCGAAGCCAACATTCACCGGACGTTGCCTGCTTTCGTTCTCCTGGGTTTTCTAGCCGGGATTGCTTCAACACATCCAGTTGTAAGCAGAACTAATGGCACATTGCTGGAAAGAGGATGGCAATCTCTGTTGTCCAGGTCCATTGCTGGGATGTCAGGGGAGAAGTCAGATGTGAACTGGGAGAGTGACTATTTGCTAGGAAT
Source organism: Bucorvus abyssinicus (assembly GCA_009769605.1). Lineage (NCBI taxonomy): Eukaryota > Metazoa > Chordata > Aves > Bucerotiformes > Bucorvidae > Bucorvus > Bucorvus abyssinicus. The sequence continues at coordinate 73,400,430 of CM020025.1, forward strand.
CAAGAGGCAGCGGAGGCTTTACTGCAACGTGGGCATCGGGTTTCACCTTCAAATCCTCCCAGACGGAAGGATAAGCGGAGTTCACAATGAAAACCAATACAGTGAGTTGCATCCAGAAATGAAATAGATGTCACTTAATTGCTGTGAACTCTAGTAATTACCCTTCATAGAATGCAAATGTTATTACTTGATATTATTAATCTGTGCTACATCTGTTGCCTTTCAAAAGTCTCTGGGATCAATAAACATTAGAACCCTCCAGGCTGAAACATGTCACAAATGCTTAGACAAATTTAGATACAATTTATTTTTACTCTGCTTTACTGCACAGATGAGAAAAGACAAACCAGGATGAAAACTGTCTCTCTGCTGCGTTTGCTCACTCCTCACCTTCTCATCTGCCATGTGAATTCGGGAGGTTGTCGCTGATCTCAATGTCAAAGCATGAATTTTGAATCCTAGCTGACTGGTGCTTTTGGGACACTCAGTCATGGAAGCGACTGGCTGTTCCTGGTTTGCTTGTTCTTATTGGTGCTGTTCTGTTACCGTGAGACTAAAGAAAAGCATTAGCCCTATGGATTTGAATTTCCTGTAGAGGGCACTTGCTAAAATCTTTTGCACCTTAAATATCATGGGGGACTTCAAAACACAAGCCACACGTCTTTAAAGCTCAATAGCAAACACTCTGAAATTATGGCATATTAGATAAAAATAATTTATTTATTAGAAAGTCCAAGAGTTTGACAGGTCAAAAGAATTTGGTAGAGCAAAAAGATTATACAGCATGTGACTATGATTCCAGAATAATTATTTTAAAATCCTACAGCAGGTAGGACTTTCTTTTTTGCTGGACTAGGGATATAATTCTAATAAAGAAAATATGACAAATTCATTAAGGTTTTAAGATAAATTATATCTGAATTGCCTTTGATTAGCTCTAAATTCTGTGACAACACTTCTATTGAACTTCTTATTTTTTAGGTCTTTTTGAAATATCCACTGTAGAGAGAGGTGTTGTTAGCCTGTTTGGTGTGAGAAGTGCTCTCTTCATCGCAATGAACAACAAGGGGAAGCTATATGGAACAGTGAGTACAAGTGCAAATAGTTTTTCAAGGCTTAAACAAAGGCTTGAAAAGGTTCAGGATTTGGTTGTTTTGTTGTTTTTTTTTTTTTCCCTCCTGGAAATCTCTGATTACCAGCAGAGAAAACAGCATTTCAATTTCAGGGAGGCTGTCCAGGCTGGTGTTATCAGTATTACTTAGTGCAGCAAGCAGTGTGGCTGTTAGAGGTCTGTTATTTTAAAGCTTTCCAATAAGACTGTACAGGGAGCACTCCAGGAAAATGAATGTATTCTGCAAATAGTACAGATTAATTAGATGGTTTCTTCTAAGGGCTCAGCACTGTGGACATGTTCTAGTAAGACTGAAGCTTGTTGATTCCCCTTTGAATTGTGTTGTATGTAAAGTTAAAGCATGTGCTCTGCAAAACCCCCTGGGAGGTAAAGCATGTGTGTATGTCCATGACTCTGCGGGTGTCTGCGTGTGATTACACACATATGTGTGTGCATACAGGTGTGCGTAGGAGAGGTACTATCAGAGCGATCTATACTAGCTACCGTTAGTGAAATCATGACTACATGCTTTGCCCTACCAACCAGAACACCACAATGAAGAATAAATAGGAAGTCTACCCTACAAAGTCAACACAGGCACCTGGAGTTATGTTAACACCCAGTTTTTGACATCAATCCCAAAGGGTGAGAAAGCAATAATAACTGTTAACAATGGCATGCAGGTCATACTGAAACACCATCACCCTCATGCTCATCTAGAAAGTGCTAGGTACGCCATCTAAATGCAATTTAATCTGTGAAGCCTAAGCCAGGCATCTTCAGCCTCAACATTCAGGAGAAAAAGCGCTGGTTAGGAAGAGCGTTTGAAGAAGGCTGGCACTGGGCAATAGGCAAGTGCAGACCCTCTCAAAGTAATGAATGGCACTGATTTCATTCATCTCTTTTGTCAAGAAACAGCAAAGTATTTTCCTTTGAAACAGCTTTAATTTCAACAAAGCATTTCAGTTGCTTAATAAAATGCCAGATGTTGTGAAGGATCCATAGCTATTACTAAGCTGACTGATTCCTTCTCACACAGCTAATGACAGTGGGACGTTTTAAAGTTCCACTCTAGGAACATTCTTTCAACCATGTCTGATTTCAAGTGCCTAAAAAGTGCCACAAGCCCAACTGCTTTGCTTGACGAGGTCTTTCTAAAGAAATTCAGGGTCTGCCATCAGAGCTCCCTTTAATATTTTTCCCCCAGTTTCAATTCAGTCTTGTTTATTTTCAAAGACATTTTTAAAAGCTGTAAGAGATGTGCATTTTCCCTTGCACAGTGCAATATCCTAAGTTAAACCCACAAGCTTCGAATGGTGTTGTTACACGGTATGTCCAAGCAGAAATGCACTGGCAGCATCTCATGTGCCAGACATTTCTTGTCAGGGAATTATTCTGCTTTCTCTTTTAATTTCCTCAGCGCTCAGAGTTTGTCTCCTGCTTGTCCTTGCACCTCCTCTCCCATGTAACTCCCTCTCCTTGAATTTACATGATGTGACATGAAATATTTACCTGGCTTAGAACCTGCTGCCTATCTCACTAGCAGTTAAATAGAATATCACTAATGATTTAACAAAAGAAAAGATACAGTGCTAATATGAGGTCTTATTCAAATGCCTTATTCAAGCAAATAGTTCTCCCCGGACATCGCTGTTTGAAAGAGCTTTTGACAGGCAGGATATAATTCCTTGATAAATTACAGGACCTTTTGCAGAGGGGAGGTGTGAAATAAAGCTACCTCGTTTGGGCAAAAGGGCAGGGCATGATGCTGACAGAAATGACTGCTTGCAAATAAAATTGAGGAATCCATGATTTATGATGAATTAACTTGATCTGTCACAGGAAGTACACAGTCCATTATCTGGACAGGTGGCATCTGAGTTCATCTGACACCGAATTAGCACTGAGGAGGGAGATTTACTGTTGGATGCAGTCACTGTGGCACCACCTGTTGCACACTGCAACTAGTTCTTCTGTAAAAATGCTAGCAAGAAAAATTATTTGAGTCTTTGTGAAATATTTATTGTACCCGCTTTGTTCTCCTCCTCCCCCTTTCTATCATTTAGTCTGTTTTCCAAGAGGAGTGCAAATTCAAAGAAACCTTGCTGCCCAATAACTACAACGCTTACGAGTCTAATGCTTACCGTGGAGCTTACATAGCGCTTAGCAAACATGGGAGAGTGAAGAGAGGAAACAAGGTTTCTCCTGCTATGACAGTGACCCACTTTTTACCAAGAATATGAACATGAGCAAGGCAGAAGATTAAATCCCAGGAAAAACTGCTTCATTTTGCACATGGAAATAATCTCCCAGGTATAGTATTTATAGTGTTCACTGAAAAAAAATATATATGTGTATATGTATATTTGGATAAAAATATTTGTACTAGATTCATCACATAGCATATGTAATATGATGCTGCTTCTCTTCTACTCTGTACAAATTTTACATGGCTGTGTGCCTCCTTTGGTGCTGAAAAGAGAAAAATGCAAGCTGGAGTGCAAAGGAAGTATTTGGAAGACACAGAATGGCTGTGGGTAGTCATCTAATCAATCATAGTTTATTTACTAAATGATATTAATTACCTCAGATAATAACCTTTCATAGTGAGCTGTTTACATATCATGGGCCAAATCATCAGATGACTTTGCTTCACCAGAGCTTCAAGCAGTTCACGCCATCTAAATATCTGCCTGCACCTCCACATCTACACACTGTGTCCTGTCGTGTATATTCCTCAAATCTATTTTGATCATTAGGATGCCAATTCCACAACCGTTTCTACAGAAGCAAACTGTCTACCCCCAGAGGCCCTCTTGTCTCTGAAGGCATTCTCCGGGTTCTCCTCACATGGACTTGTTGGCAAAATGAAGACCTACAGTCGATTTCCCTTCGGAAGGGGCACAGGATAAATCACAGATGGGTACCAAATACAAAATATATTTGGAGCTGAGGATTTAGAATGACATTTTGTGAGCTTAGTTTAGACTCACCTCAAATATAGATGTGTACATCTTTAATATAAATACTTGTATATATATAGACATGGGATGTGTGAGGGTGTATCTGTGTAATTACATACTTGTAATGAATCAATCAACCCAGTCTCTAGATCCTCAGGTGCCTTTACATGCATACATGCATGAAAGAACATAAATATTTAAAGGCACTGTATTTCATTTAGGCTGAACCTTGTTAATCTCTAAGAACTAGAACTAGTCTGCAGGATGCGTTTTGTAAAATGTGTGAAATTTGTGAAAGCTTCCAGGAAAGGGTTATTTTAGAAAACTTAACTGTTTTGAATTTTCTTCTATATACTGCTTTGAGTATATTTGGTTCTCCTCTATCATACCTCACTGAGGTTTGAAGGACAGAGGAAGAAAGAGACTATATAAGCATGTCTTCCTGGGTTGGGGCAGAGGAATTGGTGCCATAATTCTAATTTCTGTCACTTTCAAAGCATCAGTTTCAAAGACCATGCAGCAAGCTGTACAAAATACTCTCCAAAGCTCTGCTAGAAGCCATATAAACTGTGCATAACCTTGTCTTACTTTTTTGACAACCTTTTTCCTGATCACCAAAGAAGCTACATTCTCTGTGACTTTGAAAGAGTATTTTAAGAGGCCCTAAGTCAATAGTCACTATAAATGTCAGCAACTAGAAGCCTTGGGATGCCTGCATTGATGGTGTGCTCCTAAATTTGAAACTAGATTCAATGCAATGTCAGAGCATGAGCATTTTTAGCATAGATGGACTATGCTGCTGCAGAAGTGAACATCTGAGTGCAAGATAATCTCCCACGTCCAGTAAAATGTGGCTATGTCCAGCCTTGACATGCCTTTCTATTTGCAGGGGGTGTCTATTCATGATGAATTTGAGCCTTCTGACATACATGAAAAACACTGTCAGGGTCAGATCCTCAGTTGGAGTAACCCAGCCCAGTAAGACTTTCAGTTTAGAGCTGCAGAAGATTTGGCCCAAAGAGCACACCTACAAGGATATGTCTGCAGCCACACTTACTGAAAAATTGTCAAGACCATTGTTTTCTGAACCAGATACGGTTTTCCAGCTCCTTTTGTGTGATTTATACTTGAATTTATTTTGCTGAAATGTAAGGGAAGATCACAGTGTAAATGAACAGAAAAAAGAATGGAATACTGCTTACAGTGCATGAATGGGACGCTTTGGATATGGCGAAGGAAAGGAGCTGCTTTTCATTTTCAGGTCTGGAAGTACGTAGAGAGAAGCCAAGCTGGCACTCTTTGTTCATCCACAGTGTGTGCAGCAGTTGGCTTTGGCAAATGTGCATTTTAATAAAGAGAAAAGGCAGGATGTTTTGAGCAGGAAGAGTGGGTCAGGGAAAATTTTGAAGGATATCAGACAGTTACATTGAGCTAGAGTCCCTAGAGGTACAGATAGGAAGACTACAGCTGTGCCAAAATACAGTAGTTGGCAACCTGTATCCTTGTGTGATATTCCTAATTGTCTTTGAAAATAAGTTTAAAGAAGAATGGAAATGTACGTGGATGTAGAAGAAATCATAGTTTGAAGACTGACACACAAGTTCGTTTCTGATTACAGCTTAAACCAGTGTCCTTAGGACAGGATGAAGTTTGTTCCCTCCTAAACCAGTGCAGTCTGGAGTAATTTATTTTTGCCAGTACTGATAAATAATGGGATAGCTGGCATAAAAGGTGAGAATCAGGCTCACTGGCTCCATTTTGTACATACTGGTCAACAGTGAGAACAACCTGTAGACCAGGTCACCAGAAGTCTGTCTGGACGCAGCCTGCTTGGCTGAGTTAGTTTTAAGAACTGCAGACCCTTGCGGATGCAGCTGTGGAGGGCATTTGGGAAGCCCCACCAGTCACTCTGCTGAGTTACTCTTTACACCACTGCTTTTCCCTTGTTACGGATCGATGCCAGCCAGATCAATATTGAAGTCAACACTGAAATCAAAAAAGGTCTCCCAGTGCCAGGAATCCTGACTGATATGAGAATGAATCGTGTCACGGTCAGAAGTGACAATGAAAAATGGCATTGTCAGGAGCGATTAACCGTGTCAGGATACCCCTCCAGCTCGAATAGCACAGTGCTGAAGCACTGTGGAGTTTTAGACTAGTTGGATACGATACCTTGACAGAGGTGCTTCTTAAAGTGGATGCACGGCTACTTTCAAGAGAGGAGTTAAGGCACATGAGCAGTCTCGGGACAGCAGACTCTGGTACTACTCTCATGGTAGCAGAATGCACTATGGCAGTGTTCAAGAAGTTATGCAGCTTGCCTGGAAAATGGCCTGATCCTGTTCTGCCTCATGCTTGATTAGCTAAACACTACCTCCTCCTGCTCCTCAGGCGGTTATCCCCTGCATGGGAGAAAGGGTATTTAGGAAGACCATTACTTATTATACACACCTCTGGATAAAATTATTGAGCTGGCACAGAGGAAAAAAAAAAACCAAACCATTTGTAAGCTGAATGTACGTGATATGGAGGCTATGAAGAGAAGATGGGCATAGCCTGGCAAACTCTCAAGCAGAACTTTCTTTGAAAGAGTAGTTCCATGGATACGTGACTATGTAAAGAAAACTCATGAACGTAAAAGTATTTCCCAAATCAGGGCCAAATTAGGAACCTATTATTGACGGTTCGTGCGATGGTCCCTTCCAAAGCATATCTCAGCTATTGTGCATTAATGCGAGTCATGAAACGGGCTACAAGCTTTGAAAGCGTTGCTGTGAATGCCCCACACCAGCCTGTCTTGCCCATATTTTGCACATGGAATTCTCCTGTGGAGCTGATACCTGTTTTCAAGGTTTCTTCTTCCACAGGCAAATCCCATAATCGTTGAAGACCTAATCCCCCTCTGTTAGAAAACAGTCTTGACTGGAACAGCATCACGGTCTTAAATGATCTGATTTTCCCCAAATATGCAGTGATGCAAACACACACACAGAGTGGAAAAGCAGAGTAATTTTTGTATACCTCACTACTTCAATTCCAAGAATTTATTTTGCACAGTAAAATGGTGCCAAAGTTCTCTCTTTTTTTTTTTTTGCTAAAATATACCTCATATTCTGACTCAGTATGGACTCACAACTGAGACTGTAAATTCGCAAGAAAAACGAAACTGTCCAATCAACTGTTTGTGAAATTGCTTCTATTTTTATATGTATGTGCTGCGCACAATAGTTTAATGTATTCATAAAATAAACTTTTATACATTTTTGGTAGCATTTTGACTCCAGATCCCTCTTACCATTTGGTTTTTTCCTTGCTTCAGAGCTGCTGTATTAAATCCACGTGCACACACAATTTTTATTCATCTCTAGAACCAGAGGACATATTGGCACTCTTAAAATTGTGGTAGACTTTTGTGTTCTTCAGACCTCTTGCCTGGGAAGTCGTAAGAGTCACGCTTGTTGTAGAGACTCTGGGAGTTCCGCAGAAGAGAAGGAAAATAAAAGTGTGATCTGATTAAAGATGAGCTGTTATAGTCACCTGTCTGAATTCCAAATGCTTTTTATCTGGGGAGGTTCTAGCGGTGCTCTCCTGTTGCTAGTGCTCTTTGGTGTGTAACTGCCCGTGCATATCCCTTACTTGATGAAATAAGAAAGGTTTTTATTTTAAATGTTCTTTTCTTCTTGCCTGGGACTAACTTGGGAGAGCAGCTTCCTGCAGCAGCCCCTGAAGGTTTTTGCCTCGCTGTACCTCAAAGCTGGTATTTTGGGAACGGCCACTTTTCAGTGATTTTGCAAGCTTTGCTTCCCAAGCTGTCATTTAATCAAGTCCTTCAGTTAGTCAAATGATTCCAGACCTCTCCCAGCCTGGGGACACGGACTAAGGTATCAGAAACCAACAGCTGGGAATCTGCCCCCTTGCTTTTTGGTTCAAGTGCACTGTTTGATCTATACCAGCATGATATCACAGAGGGGACAAGCCTCCAAAGCTCCGATTGCTGGTGGCCCTTCAGAAGCTGAAGAGCATCAAGCACCTCCATGCTGGCTAAACACTGTCCTCTGCATTTGTGTTCCGGCTATGTGTGCTCCCCTGCAACACCCCCCCTCTGCTTACAAGTTGTCACAAATACTTGCAAGTTGTGGGTCTGTGTATGTGCCACATCTCACCCAAGAGAGGATTACATTTCACTGGTGGGTTAAGCAATGCTGCTGTGTGCTGTAGAAGTGCCTTGTTTACAGCTCTGAAGGCCAGGCGCTGTAGGCGGATGTGGGAACAGGAGAAGATACACAGCCCACACGCAGTGACTGGAAACAACGGGACAAATGGGCAGCTGATGTAAACCACCCAGCCCCAAACAGAAAACAGAAAACAGAAAACAAACCATCTGGTGAGCAAAACAGAAACAGAAGTGATCTGGTAAGGAGTCATCTCCAGAGGCTCGGAAAAGGGTACATGTTGACAGCTCACAAGACACCCCCTCAGACACAGGCTAGGTTCTTCTCCCTGCATCACAGTTTGCCCTTTGAAAGGTGATGCTGGCCAGACACACCTAGGTGAGTGCCCAGGTGCCTTGGGAGGCACGGATGGTTCCCATGTTCCCTTCCCACTCTGTGCTCAAGGGATGAAGAATCTTCAAGGAACTTGAGGGACGAGAGGTGGTGGATAAGCCCTGGACCTCTGTGAAGAGCAGGGAAAAGCCTGGCTGAACTTTGCTCCATTTACATAATTTTCTGCTTCCTCCCAGATCATTTGAAACTTGACGTACCTGCTCCCATAGGTACACCTGTGACTCAGTAACCTTATCCTTCTCCTCACGACTTTGACTTGGGTTCCTGCCTCAGCAACACTCTGCAGCTCACCCTGGACAAGCTGAGGGATGCTTGTCAGGGTTGGAGAAGCTTTAACAGACAAGGGCAACTAAAGCCGGTGCTCTGACTGCCAGGGGGCAGTGTGCCACCTGCAGAAACGAGCACTTGGGCGAAAAAGGTCACTTAAAGGCTTTCGATTCAGTAAGAAAAAGACCTTCTGATTAAGTTGTTTACTTTCCTTTAACAGGGCCTTATTTTCTGTGTTGTAGGAAAAGAAAAAAATTAGTCAAATGGCTTTAAAAGGCACCTCTCTTAGCTCCGTTATTCCAGGCTCTTCTTTCCTTCCATGTCTTTTTGCCTGACCTATCACTGAAAATATAACTGCTCCTCTGAAAAGTCTCTCCCTGTCCCCAGAGCAGAGTGGGAATATCCCAGAGACCTTCTCTCCCCACTCCCCCAAGTCATGCTGCCTTCTGTGTCCCCTGGCCTGAAGCCATTGGCAGAGACCCATAATCTGTCTTCTTACTCTGGCTTCTCTGATGACCCACTGTGTATATGAAGCAGCAGGTGCTGTTTTAATTAGCTCGATGAGCCTGAGGTGTCAACAGCTCCTCATAGACACGCCAGCCCTGAGGTGGCTGAAGGTTACAGTGTGAGGAGCACAGATGAAAGCGAGCAGCACTACACCTCCCTGAAGCCAGCAAAAACTGGTAGCAAGATGAAATAAATAAATAAATAAATAAATAACTGTAAATACGTGTGAAAGAGCAGGAAACATTTTCCACTCAAAGAAAGTTAAGGGCTAAATAGCTGTTGCCCTGGGAAAATCCTGGTCATGGAATCAGAGACATTGAGATGGGAAGGAACTGCTGGAGGGCTTGAATCCAACCTGAAGTTCAAATGCAGGACCAGCTTCAAAGTTGGGGAGGTTGAATCAGGAAGAATCCCCTCTAACCACCCCCTCCAACAGCCCCTGTGACAGCCTCATGTTTCTTTAAGCTCTGGATGAAACTCTGGAAAGCAACTCAAAAGAGGTCAATCACAGGCAGATGTCTCAAAGGGATCACCAGTGCAGCTCGTGCTTTCCTGGAAGTCAGTGTAAGAGCTGATGGCATCTTCATCTTGAGCCTTGACACAAGCCACATCTGTCCTGCGCACTAAGCAGAAAATGCCCTTCCTACTGGAACTCACCTCTACCAACACACACCGCTGTAGAAATCTTCTCAAGGATTCAGTCCTCTGAAGGGAAAGTGGGAAAAAAGGGGGAAAAATTGCTTTCTGACAACTCAGAGATGCAAGGCTACCTCAGTTGTAGGTGCACAAGATTTGGAGGAAGACACAGGTACATGAATTGCATGGCTTCAGCGCAGCCCCAGGGAAAAGGGCAGCAGCAGTGCTATTCTGAAATCTGAATGCCACCAAACGCCAGGTAGAAAGAGTCTGACCTCCTGAGGCTGATCACCGCAATTTTTTATTGGCTTTTATCATTATTGCCCTCTGGTGGCTATTTTGATATTTAGCAGCTAGATGTCAGAGATCAAGCATGAGTTCTGTACCACCGGCCTCAGCACAAGGGAGAAAGGAGGCTCCCACCCCATGGCTGTGATTGGACATAGGCTTCAGGTCCCTCTGCGTGTTAGCATCTGTTGCACCCTTATAAAGGAAAGTCAGAATTTTATCTGGGAAGCCACAGAACACAGTATCTGGGATTCAGGTATCTTCTTGATGAGCAACTTTTCATAACATCAGGCTAGTAAATTGATTATGAAAACTACTTTGCTCTTACACCAAATTTTCAAACCTGAAGTTTTGCCAAGGTTTTTGAAAACATAACATAAACCCTGAGCCGAGGCACCACAGGCAGTGCCACATAGAACACTTTGAAGGACATAGAAATGGACCTCTTGGAACAGGTCCAGAAGAGGGCCACAAAAATGGTCAGAGGGCTGGAACACGTCAGCTATGAGGACAGGCTGAGAGAGTTGGGATCGTTCAGCCTGGGAAGAGAAGGCTCCAGGGAGACCTTGTTGAGGACTTTGAATACTCAACGGGGGCCTATAAGAAAGATGAGGACAGATTTTTTAGTAAAGCCTGTTGTGATAGGACAAGGAAAAATGATTTTAAACTAAAAGAAGGTAGATTCATACTAGATATAAGGAAGAAATTTTTTACAATGAGGGTGGTGACACTCTGGAACGGGTTGCCCAGAGAATGTTTCCATACCTGGAAACATTCCAGGTCAGGTTGAGGGTTGGACAGGGCTCTGAACAAGCTGATCCAGTTGAAGATGTCTCTGCTCATTGCAGGTAGGGTTGGACTAGATGACCTTTGAAGGTCCCTTCCACCCCAAAACGTTCTATGATTCTGTGGTTCTAGGACATAAAATGGCACGGCTCCTTGAATCCCCCTGCTACTCCTCGTGGCACTGGTGGCAGGAAATTATGATTAGCAGCATGGAGCCCCTTAACTGGGAAAGCAGGAAACAGCAGCCTTTTCCAAATTACCATGAACACAGCACTTTTAAAACACATTAGGAAATCCCTTTTTTTCCCGTTACATCCCTGACCACATTATTACCAACAGCGCTGTTGGACCGTCAGTGATCAGAGATGACACAACTCACCGAGTACCAGAGATGCTCTGTGCAGGACCAGGAGCACCAGGGAAGATGCCGGTGCTCTGACTGCCAGGGGGCAGTGTGCCACCTGCAGAAAAGAGCACTTGGGCAAAAAAGGTCACTTAAAGTCTTTCGATTCAGTAAGAAAAAGACCTTTAGAATAAGTTGTTTACTTTCCTTTAACAGCGCCTTATTTTCCGTGTTGTAGGAAAAGAATTCTCCCTAGTTTCAATGATAGATTTGTGACGCATCTTAATGTTAACACATTTTTCTTTCTTTAGAAGTAAATCTACTGGGAAGTAACAGGCTGAAACACTTTGAGAACAAAGGGCCAGCCTGTACGTTATGTACATAAACGTCGCCCGCTGTTTCTGCTGCTGTGAGGAAGGTAGGAAGTAGGTTCAGACTTGCCCAGTGTATTTAATCTACGTCTCCAGTCCGCTCTCTGTGACTTTCTGCTCAGGATCCCGGTGGTGATCCTAGGAGAGGGAGAAGGGGTTGGGATGAAATGCTGAAATCTCATGGGGACCTGAGGCTCTGATGAACTCCCAGTCCTTTTCTCCTCATTGAAACTTGGCATTGCCCAGAGGAGACTGTACTGTAGATCTGCAGGGTCTCCAGCAGCTCTGGGAAGCCTCTTAGGAACCACGATGAGAAACCACAGCACAGGTGGGAGCTGGGCCCAGTTTCCCACAGGTCAGGAAAATGCTGCTCAAGCAAATGGCTGGCCTGACTCTGTAAGTCAGCTAAACTGGGCCTTGCAGAAGGCCAGCCCAACAACCTGACCAAGGGTGCCTCCAGGGCCCGGTCTTGTGTAAAACAGCCTGGATCGGGACAGAGCCACTTGAGGACACCAGGTGCCATAACCCTCCTCGCCGAGCTGGGGGCCTGCCTGCCCAAGCACCCCACGGCCTTTGGGCCTGCCTGGCCACAGCAGGAGAGCCGCCTGCCCCATGATCACCCCTGGCACCCTGCGCTGCTCCTGGAGGCTGAGCTCAGGCCTTCCCAAAGTGCTGAAGCAAGCGCCATGGAGCTGCTCTCCGACCACGTGGGGCCTCAGCCCTACAAGCCCTCCCAAGGGACCAGCCTTCCCTTGGACTCCGGCATCCCCATGGCACCAAGCCCTTAAGCTTCACCTTAACTGGCCCTAACGGCCCTGACCAACCTCACCTGGGTCCGCCTGGGTTGAGATCCGTCATCAGAGCTCTGGAGATGAACAGTGTTTGTCTGGAAATGGGCAGTATGAGGGAGAGGTTGGCATGACAATTCCATACCATCTTTCTGATTGTGGAACTGCAGAAGACAGACTCTGGGAACAGGTTCACACCGCGGTTCTGTAATTGGAGAGGCAGCAGGAACGGTTTGCAGGGTGCTGGACTAGCATTCAGCAGTCCCAGGCTCCATTCTCAGCTCTGCCACAGGATTCCTACGAGACCCTGGACAATGGACTGAAGTTTTCTGCACTACCTCTTGCATGCAGGGGATGCTGCAAGACTGACAATGCAGAAAACTAAGTCAGCCGTACGTGCTGGATGGGGAGAATTCTGATAAATAAAGAATGGACTAATACCTCAGCAATGTATTTTCCACGTTCTGATAATAATCACTTCCATCTTCTGCATACTGCACTTCTTGTAGAGAAACTGCAGCCAGAGTTGTCCCCTCGTTTTCTCCACGCGGAACAGACCCTGCTCCAACAGCCTCTCCTTGTACATCCTGTGCTCCAGCCTGCACATGTCTTGGTGACCCTTCTCAGGACTCGCTCCAGCTTGTTAACATCTCTCTTGCAACACGGAGCTCGGAACTAGACAGTGTCAGATGTGGCCTCACAAAAGGGAAATAAAGGCTTCCTTCAATCTGTTGGCTCTGCTTTTGCTAACGCAACCCAATATGCCATTGTTTTTTGATGGTTGCATTGATAGTCTTTCCTACACTAAGAAATCTCAGAGGGCAAGGAGTGGCAAGGGCAGAGAGACTCTAAACCAGGGATTCCCCCCCCAGCCTCTCAAGGGAACTGCCAGACATTCATTTAAGACAGCTTTGTGTAAGAGCATGACAATGGGGTGAGGCTGTTTTCTGGATTTCATTAGGTGATTTGCAAACAAATTAAAATGTTGTGAAACAATCTGGTCCCTGTGGAACTTAGCAATGCTCAACTCCATTCCCACTGTTGCTAAGGAAAGCAGAGGATATTCAGCATCTTTGATAGACATTTTCCGGCCATGATCTAAAGCTGTCTCAGTGACTTCAGAGTGCTGGTCAGTATTGGCCAAGTAACTTAAGATACGCTCATGAAAGGAAATAAACAGCCCCAAATCTCTTTTGCATTTTGGGGTTTTTTTTTGTTTTACTTCTGGCATTTACTGAAGGTACCCTGCTCTGCACCAGCTTAGGCAATGGAGGACAGAATTACGTCCCAGGTATTTGACTATAGATGACTTTGTTCCTTGGAAAAACGAGCAACTCCTGCACATCACGTTTGGAATCACAAATGACTCAGCAGAAGACAAGCAGACATTTGGTTTCCTTGTCAGAATGCAAGACTAAAGGAGAAAGTAAGAATCTCTTCCAGCTCTTGGCTAACTGAGGGGAAGACTGAGGCTAGGACAAACAGTGCAGGAATCTCCAGGTTTAATACATGTAATTCAAAGTGGAATTACAGTTAACTGCAGTGACCAATCCTGGCTGATGAAATAGCTGTCACTGGAAAAAAATCCTAAAAACAACCAACCAAGTACGCAGCCACAAGCGGACATTTCTTTTTTTCTCTCCAGCCAAGTTCTGCATCCAGCGCAACCCAAAAGCATGTTTGTTTTGGAAGCTGTAGTCTGCTGAAAAGTGTTTGGCCAGAATCCAAAGGGCCAATAAGTCCAGATGGGCTTAACAAGCTGTGTGCTTGGACCGTGAGATCTGAACATATACTCGGTCGTGGATCAAATGCATGCATATTGTTGGTTATTTTTTGTTACAGGGTGTGGACCAAAATGCCTTGATCAGGACTGAATCACTGTCCCTTTAATTAACTGTTTACAGTTTACAATTTTATTGTGTGCTTGTGCTTTCATGGACCAGAGCTCGCAGCGCTAGAATAGCTCCTCCGAGGACAATGCGACCATACCAACTTACGTCAAATGAGCAGTCATTAGTGACAATGTATAAACCAACAGAGATGTCTGTAATTATATTTGTTTCAGAGCTGTCTGAAGAAGAGCATCTATTTTTTTTCTCAATTATTTATTATGAGAACTGATCCATCCTGAGTAATTCCAGCTGATAGGAGCCTGGTTTTTTTTTTTCCTGGGGTTACTCTCTCTGTGACCTGGGCCCAGGGCTCACTGGGCCTTCACAAACCTTCCAGTTTATTGAAGAGACAACAGATCTGCTGCAAAAGCATAAGGAAGGTAGTTATGATGGCTAGCACAGGTGTCATTCAGTGAGATCCTCACCTTTTTCAATAGTACTTTCATTACCTCAGTTACCCAGTGAGGGACAATCCAGCTTACATCTACCACAGGGTCAAATCACAAGCAGTTACTGCAAAGCAGTGGGCACAAGACTAATCCTTACCCTGCCCCGACTCTTGGCGATGCTTCGATGCAGCCTGGCCTTCAGATCTCAGGCTGAACTCATGGGAACAGCAAGTAGCACAAGCAGCTTATTTGACTCCATGTTCTTCCCTGGTTTGATCCACAATCCCTTCGCGTACTTCTACACTTTAATATAACCGTGTAGTTTTGCACTAAATCCCAGTGCTACACTAACAGCAATGTCGGGATGTACGAAACTTTCCACTAAACAAAGAGTTTTCCTAAAATAAAACAGACAGACACCTACTTCTAGTCACTTTGCAGTGTACTACGACAGGAGACGGATGCACTAACTGATTTTCTTGTTGAGGCTGTATATCTGCATCCTCAGAATTCCTAAGGACTTAGAAGCGAGCACACCAGGAGGAAGAATACGCTATTTTAGAGAAGACACACTACCTGATTAGCCAGGTCAGCAGAACTGGGTGTACCAGGGACGGACAAAGGGTAGCCCAGGGCAGATTTCAGGATCTAGACAGGTGATCTTCAGTCCTTCCATGCCAGCTCACCCAAATACAACATTTTGAAAAGTTAACAACTAGTGTGATAGAAAAGGTAAGAAAGGGAAGGGGACGTGTATGCTGCATGTATGGGTGCCACATTCTGTGTTGCAGATTTTAAAGAGAAACTTGCAGATTTCAGAAGAAGACAGAATAATATGAAATAGAATTTATTTTCTACACCCTTATAACAGTCGACACGCAGGACTACAGGCCACTTGCGTGACTGTGAAACCTCTTCTGTATGAAAATTCTTATGTATGTTTGCATTCTACACAACCTCAGCTTATGCTGAGCTGGTCATCAGCTGTCATGGATGTGTTAGCTTGAATTCACTCCATTCTTTGCCCAGAAGTCGAGACTGAGGGATGAAAGAACCATCGAGCAAGGGATCTTGGTGACATCAGGGTCAAAGAAAGAGGCATAATCATGTTCGGGCTAGGCAGGTGTGCTAGCCAGCATGTAAGAAGATCCATTAGGGCTATGGAAAGGATAATAAAGAAGAAATTTTTTTTATTTAAAAAAAAAAAAAGAAGTGTTAGGTTGCATTTCTAAGTTGTTTTTTTTTTTCAAAAAAAAATGTCAGCCAGCAAATCTTTGGTTTTGAAAAACTGTGCAGTTTGATGAGACTCCAAAACTTCAGTGAAGATGACAAAAAGAGCCTGCTTGTCTTCTTTGAAATAGAATGCATTTCCCAACCAGCCCTGGCATGACACCAGCCTGTGTCAGCTGTGAAAATGGTCAAAGATCAGTAGGGTCCAGGTGCAGGATCAGCGTCCCAGCAGCTGATGAACCTGGAAGCAATGTGTCACACAAGTTCCTCCTTGCCAGCAACATGAAGAACTATTGTGACTGCAACACACAAAGAAATATTGCAGCTGCAAATCTACCTGAAAAGCCGTTCCGTGATGGAAAACCTGACTCACGGGCAGAGTTCAAGACATATCTTTGTCAGATTTCAATTCAACAAATCCTTGTCTATGTGCTCCAGGCGTCCCATCACAGAAATATCTCAACAAACACACCCAGGCTTCTGAGCAAAGCTGAGCTAACTCAGTTTTACGTGAAAAAAGGAAGTCGCTGTTACTTATCTTGCCCTGCCCTTTACAAAGTTTGATCTCCATGTTGCTTTAAAGGAATCCAGAATCACATATTAGTCTTGCAGTAGCTTAGGAAAACTTTCTACTTTCCTTGCGTTAGAAGTACTGGGTATGTCATGGCTTCTTCAGGGGCTTCTTCATTTACTGTTCAGGTTTCAAGTTAAAAAATTACTCTTAAAGCTTATAGAGCGAATGTTTCTCAAATCAAGCTTTAGTTTCAAAGAGATCCCACTAAAAAGAAGCCTCAGAGCCACACATGAAATTGTTCTGAAGCAATTCTAACCATATCAGTCATGTGCTATGTGATTACTGTCCCACGGTGAAAGGGCCCGTGGCTGGTTGCGGCATGTTTTGTCTTTTGACAGTTTCACTGCATCCCCCCCTCCCTCTTAGCATTTTCCGTTCTTCCTTTCTTTAACCTAAGCCTTTTTATCTGTTCTTCCATGAGACAGAATCAAGTGAAACAGGTGAACCCAAGAGACTGAAGTAAGTTGAAAAATAGGTTAGCACAAAGTTTACTATCTATTCTCATCTTCATCTAAAAAGGGGAAATTACCCTATTAGCTTATTGGAAACTGTCAATGAATGCAGTGGCATATATTACCATGCCCAATGTCATTGAATCAGAGAAAGATTTAGGTGGGAAGGGGCCCCTGGAGGTTTCCAGTCCAAGCTGAGGTAACAGCAGCACCAATTCCCAAGCTAGATCAGCTCACTCAGGACCTGGCCAACTTGGGTTTCTAATGTGTCCAAGGCTGTGGGCTATGGCCTTTCTGGGCATCTGCTTAATCACTCTCAGGGGAAGAATTTTTAACTTCTCTCCAACCAAAATTTCCTTTGTTGTAACTTGTGACTACAGCATATTTTACCCTAAATTACTTATATTTACTCTCAGTTTGAATTTTAATGTACAGGTTTTATATGTCTGAAACCAAATTGATGATAGAAAAGTCCATTTTTAAAATGTCCTCTCTTCTTCAGGAAAAAACTTCAGAAACTGCATAATCACTAAAACTCAGGCGCAAAGCTGTGGCGGTAGCGTGGTGAAGTTAGACTGCCCAGACATTATCTTCACTCATGTCCAAATCAAATATCATTGCTGGAAAGTTGAAAACTTCAGGGTTGTGGATAGCGTACTGAATTTTTCCTCCGCAAAAAAGATTTGGAATATAAAGTAAGAAAATTATTGTTAAAAAAAAGTGTACTTTAAAATTTTTGCTTCTGTTTATAAGGCTGCCATTGCCATCCCTCCTGGCCCCCTATGTAAGGGCATGCATTTCTCAAGAATACATTCATATCGCAGCTGAGGAACCAAATGTCCTTCAAAGACTGAAAGTAGTGTGCCATGCTAGCAAACTGCATTTACAATGTTGGACTCCAACTTAAGTGCCACCAACCCCTACTGATTTTTACAAAAGGAGTTCATACATCTGAAGAAGTATCTAGAAAGCTGAGTTAGTGTGTGTTGGTGTGCAGGATTAAAAAACTTTCCTTGACCAGTTCAATAGCAACACCATTTCAGCAGTTTTTGGCTATGAGGGTTTGGATTCAATATATCGACCATAATCAAACATCAAACACAATAAAACCATGGAATTTAAGTTCCCTTCAACCCTGAGCAACTAAATGCTTCTCTTTCAAGTCTGAAAAATGGCACAGGAAAAGAAGACTTCCCCAAGGGCACACTTCTATTTACACTGACTGTGTTTCCAGTTCTAGGAAGAGATGAACAAAGTGAAAGACAACAGAGCTGCTGTGGGCAAAATGCTTCACAAACAGCTGAGCGCCAGCCTTTAAACTAGAGCGTAAGCAAGAGAAGTCTACCAAAGGCTGCTTTTTATCTTTTTGCTCCCTTCCCCTGCAGCTGAAAAGGAAGATATTATAGTTATCTTTCTGGTTGGTTGCTGTGTTTGTTTGTTTTTTTAAAAAAGGAACATCTTCTTGATTCTTCACCTACCCGATGTTATTGATTGCCTACTGAGACACTTCCGCTGCTCGTTCAGCTGCTGTTTGTCCCTAGGGATGTTTCCCAGGACTCTGCCTACCATGGGTGTCCTCTGCTGGCTCTGCCACCCTAGGAGCTTCTCCCCAATCTGTGGTCAACCTGCTGGGCAGAAGCTGCCTGGCACATGTTTATCATCTGACAGGTTAAAGAGCATTTGGTTATACTGCATTAGGGAACATAGGAAACAACGGAGATGTATCCAGGGAAGAAAGAAGGGTCATGCAGCGACACAAGAGATGGACAAGTGCTGTGGGTTCTTACTCTTGGCATGTGGATTATATTTTGTAGAGGGTGGACTGAAGTGAATCAAGGTGTTCAGTCTGGAATCTGAGCAGCAAGACCAACAATCCAAAGGTGCTCAGAGAAAGCATGCAGACATCTCCATGTGAGAGCTCAGATTGAGTTGGGCTGTCTAGTTTTGAGGAGAAAAGAACACCAGAGAGTTGATACAAATACATGTGTAGGAGCAGAATTAACTTGAAACTCCTTCACTCTTACGGTACCTTAGATGAAATTACAAGTTGCACACCAAGAGATGAAATTACATGTTTTTAAACACAGATCAGGAGAACTTGGAACTACAAGACACTGAGAAAGGGCATTTGGTTCAAGCACCTGCATTGCTCAAGCATATTACCTCAGAGTTTGCTCAGCTACCACAGCCGACTGTGAAGAGGCCTGTCTTTGTGCCCTCTTCCTTCACTTTTTTGCTGTAACTCCTCACACCTATACATCCCACCTTGACCACTTGCCCCCACTTACTCCTATGCTGAACCCACCCTCCGATCCCCACCAACTTCTCACATTTGTCTCACCCTAGGGCAAGGACATACTCTCATCTATCTACTACCGAACTTGTTAGATGATCAGATGGGTTGGTTATGTCCAGGTGCTGACCTGAGCTGCAGTAGAAGCAGGTCCCCATGTGTGGAAGGGGCTTCCCATCCCCGAGGAATGGGTGTCACAACCTGGGAGACCCCATTTCAATAACTAGAAGCATCTCTTTGGAAATAGAGGGTATCAGCAGCTCTCATTGCAGATTGTAACCATGCTCTAGTCCACGAAAGAAAAAGAAAATTCAAATCCTTTAATATGACAGAAACACTCTGTTCAGAAAACACAACCTTTTAGGGACTGGTTCTGCTTTGACTGGGAGCTCTGCCAAGGGTTTCAGCTGGAGGAGGAATGAGGCCCTTCATTTCAGTTAGTTAGAGCAAAACAACACAAACAGCATCACAAATGCCCATCTGGGACATTTACAGGCAGGGAAGTCTGTTTTGTTATCTGCCTCCTTCTCGGTGTACAGTGAAATACTGGGGCTTTCTCTTTCTGCCTGTCTTTGTTGCATTACATTTTGAAAGCTCACAGTCTCCAAAGCCACTGGTAAAAGATGCCCCTGCTCCTGCTCCTGCTCCCCACCCCACCCCCATCACCACCTTTTTTTGACTTATGAACCAGAACTGAAAGCTTATGCCAGTCTTCTGCCTGACTGGAAAGAAAAGTGCCAAGCAGACAGGACAGATGCTTCTCAGGAGGACCAAACATCCCACATGCTGTTGAGAAAGGCATCGAGGAACCTGCTCTAGCAATATCACCGTCTGAGCTGCCTGTGCAGGTGACTTAGCACTTCTGAAACTGGAAATGGATTTCCAAAATGTCTACTACACAGAGAAAGGGCGAGGGGGGAAAAACAGAAGACCCAAAACAATATATTTGGCAAGCACATTGCAGAAACTGCTAGTACACGCTGCGGTCCCAGACCCAGTGGGCTGTGCTTACCTCATTTGTTTCACGTAGGTGAACCTAGCCAGGATGTTTTCTTTAGTCGTGGGCAGTGTGACAAGAATGGGACATCCAAATAAGGTCACTCAGGATGTGTTTAACAACACCGGGTAAAGTCTGTGGCAAAGGCTCATGCACACACATACACACAGAGCATCCACTGCACATACCGTTGACTTAGTGCGTCATTATTCCTAGAATAACTTCTGGAGAGGCACTCCGCCCTTGTATTTCCAACGCTAACGACGTGATTGTGCCAGAGCCAGTTATTACAGTGATTTTAAGGAAGGGGAGGCAGAGGGAACGGCCCCTGATTTCTCTGACCTCTTTGAAGAGATGCAATGCAATGAAAATTGTTAAAAGCAGAGTTAGTTTCAAAGCTCTCAACCCAAACTCCCTTGTGATCTTTGAAACAGCAGAGAGCAAGAGGCCACCCCAGATACCCAGATAGCACAGAGTTCTGCAAAAGCACACGCCACACACCTGTTTAAATATAAGTCAATATGATTTATTAAGCAACAGTGCTACAGGTGCTGCTACGTGACGCAAGGTAGTCCAGCACTGTGCGGGAACGTGCGTTTTTACTCGTAGGAGAATGCTGGAAAGCAAGTCCTCTATACTGAGTAGGAAACTCCTGTTTTTAACCTGCCAGTTTTTGATGGTGCATAAAGCACTTTCAAGGAGTCTACAAAAGGTAACTGACAGCAAATCACTTGTAGTAACTGAAATTTGTTGCAAAAACCTTGCCTTTCCCTCGGAAATGGATAAGGTAAGTCCTCTGCAGTTGACTGAAGGGCTAAGCAGTAAAAGAAAGGAGTTTGCTAACAATGGGGAAAGGGATGACATACAGTTGCTGAGATTGGGGCTTTACAGATTTGAAATGTTAAGTTTTGATCAAAAAATGCCCTAGGGCTGAAACTCAAAGCAGTCGAAATAGGGGAAAGTCAGACCCCAGGCTGCTCCCATGACCATAGCTCGGTCCCTTCTGTGCACAGGTTTGGGTACAATTTGTACTTCAATGATCTTCTTTGCTTTGTTCAGCACGGGAAGTTATTGTGTCCATTTACAGATATTCAGTGTTTCGTGTCCCATTTGCTGCGTGTCCTGGGCTAGCGCTCCTCGCACACGCCATACTGCGGAGGCACAACCACCACAGGCGTTATAGCTGAGGCACCTGGCCCCGCGGAGTGCCCAGTCTAACCAGCTTAGCCAGACCTGTGCTGCTTCTGAAGTGAGGAGCAAGGAGGCAGCGGGAGCAGGACTGGGATGCGAGCACAGCAGAGAGAGGGAAAGGAATGAGACCCACCAAGGGGCAGAAAATCAATGATTTTCTCAAATAAATGCAAGCTGGGCTCTGTCTTACCCACCTTTTCCTTTCAACCTTGTTCTGAAATGCAAATTTCCTCTTTTTTCCTCAGTGGTTCCTGGCATCCACCACGGATGGTACCTCTGGGCTATCTCCCAGCTGCCTCTGCAGGATGCTTTCAAAGGAAGCCCTGCGCCACTGTGCACCAGACACTGGCTGTGTAGCATCCCTGCCAGGGGAAGTGGAAAATGTGGCAATGTGGCCATCCTGAGCATAGGAACGTCCGTTTTCAGTCCTGAGGCACAGGTCAGACCTGCCCTTTCCCACCAGCATGTCTCAGGCTCCACACGGGCTCACACCGCTATTTTCACAGCACCCACTTTCTCATCTATCTGCTTAAAAGTGTGGGCTCCTCGTAGGAGGAATTAACCTAACGAATTTCCATGTTTGAAAACTTCGCACTACCTGACTTGTCTGTTTGTATTAAGGTAGCAGTTAAAGAAGAACCGCAGTTCTGAGTTTGCTGAAATGTTTTTTGCCTTCAAATTCAGCTCCATTTTAAAATTTCTTCTAAAACAAGCAAAATCTGCAAGACTGCAGCTAATTCTTTACTGAGAACTGAAAATAGCTGCCTCTATTCATCAAACATCTCAGAAAAATCTAGAGATCTAAAAAAGCGATGTCAACATATGTGGTAAAAGTTGCAGAAGTATTGTTATTACTGATGCAACAGCATAAGGATACATGAGGAGAAAGGTTGTCATCACTTCGATCAGACTAACAGACACAGCTGAAGAAGTGGACAAGTTTTCATACACCTCGTTACTTCATCAACAGCTGAATGGGTAGGAGAAGGTGAGTGACATACCAACAGAAGGAATAAATGCATCAGTCTGAAATAAGAAAGAAATGGACTGTTAAAAAAAAATGCAATGGGCATTTATTATTTTTAAAACAAAAAAACCAAACAAAAAAAAGCCTATCAAAAGGTAAAATTTACATTATCATCCTCACAAGCAGAGTCTTAAATAAATTAATTTTAGCCCAGCAACTTAAACAGAACTCAGCAAAGTCTGGAGTTTTGTTGACCCTATGGGAAACTTTTGAAAATGCTGAAGAATTTAAGCATGTGAAAGAAGTCTTGGCTTCTTTGACACATAAAAAAATGAAACAGCTGCTCACAACTGACATGTGCTAAAATGGGGTTTGAATAAATTTTCGAACATCTGAGAACTGCTTCTCTGCGACTGAGACACCGGAGAGAGATCAGATCAGTGCATAATGGCAAGCACAGAAAAATTGCGTGATGAATGTGAAATACCAAACCAGAAAAACTGCATTCAAAAAACAATCACAAAAAATTCCAAGAGGCCCCTCGCAGAAACTTTTGCAGCTGCTTCTAGGTATAAATAATCCCATTTCCATGGTAGTCTATTGAAAGGGAGCAAAAGAAAACCAGAACAAACAGCAGCAAAACCCCCCTTCGGAGCTATCTGTTAAATTAAAGCATTTCAGATGTTATAACCCGGTTTGCCTCTCAGTGGAGACAGCTTTGTCAGCCTACCCGGTTCATGACCCTTATACACTTTGGCTAAAAAATGCTGTCATTTACACAGGTGTACATACACTGACGCAAGTCTCTAGATTTACACAGATGCGACAGAAGAATTTGGCAGAGTTTTGCTAATTTTAAACAATAAAAAAATAAATCAGATCAACTTTTGCACTGGGTTATAGTTGTATCAGTCTATGTTTGGTGCTGCTGGCACTGCTCCACAGCTTGTTAATGAAACTAAGAATTTTGCATATTGCGTCCAACTAGAGACTCTAACCGAACTAAGGCTGCTACCATTAAAATCCTCTCGTCTCTTTAATTTTTTTTCTAATTTGTTGTTTGGTTCTCTTTTCAGTTTTGTATTGATTTTTGAAAGAAGCCTTAACACAGTCTGGTTTTACAACCTGTTATTCCCATCATCATTGTTTTAGCTGTATGCACAGTCACCGATCAGTATAGCATTTTCACACAATAAATGGAACCATATTTTTTTAAATCAGAAAATTTATAAAGACACGGCACATTGGCAGACAACTGAAAAGCAGGTATTGTATCTCAGAACATGTTTTAACGCCGCTGTCCATTGACTACTTTTCAGCTTCGTCGTGTCCCTTTGTAGTCCTTCCAGGCTTGCTTGCTGTACCTAATGCAATACAAATGTGCCAATAGGAGTGATTTCAGGTTTGATTCAGATCCTGGATCTACTGGCCATGCTCACCCGTACGACTCTGTACAAGACTGCCAGCCAGATGTGCAATGAAGGAACAAATGTGGAGTTTTTAAGTGATTTACAGGTAATTTTCAGCTGTTTGGGCCAAGTTTAAATTATTCAGGTGACTCAAAATTAACCAGGAGAAATGAAAGGGACAGCTTATTGAAGCAGTTGTGCTCACATCAAGTTTCCTTTGCTTAAATGGAGGGACACAAACATCAGCTCAACTGTCTCACTGCTAAGCTTACACCAAAATGAAGGGAGAATCCAGCCCAGGACAACCTAACATCAGCTTTTGATATATTTGCAAAAAAAATTTAGCAGTATTTGGTGTTTCCACTAAATCAGAATGTAGTTTGGAAACTGAGAGCGGAGGTGGGAATCTGAATAAACATATCTGGGGAAAAAAAAAAAAGAAAAGATAATTCAGGTCTGAAGGGTCATTCCCTTCAGTAAAAGTAAAGTGCAGTGGATTTCTCTTTCTGGCTCCACCAGTAGGGGCGTGGGAAGCTTTCAGATGTCACAAGGGTTGTAGATAACATTTGAACATATGATTAGCTTTCGTGAGCTGTCTTTAGAAACCTTACATTTTTCCCCCCCACACCTTAGCCAGAGATCCTTCCCTTGAGGTTTCGGGACTCTTAAAATGTTGCTTTGACAAAAATCAAGGATGTGGAGAAGTTTTTCCTGTGTGATGTCACTTTGCTGCCCTTTATAAACCTCTGCAGAAAAGAAGGAAACCTATCTGAGGATTCACACTTCAGACGCAGGCGAGCGAGAAGCACAGGGGCGTATCAAGTTGCAGATACGGACCAACAGCTAGGACCGGCGAGCCATGCCACTGAGCAATCCCTACAGCTGCCTGGGGTACATGCTGCTGGTACTCTGCAGCCTGAAGGCTGCCCTCGCCTTTCCCAACTCTTCTCCACTGATGAATCCCAGCTGGGGAAATGGAGATCACCTGATGCACCTCTACACAGATACAGAGAGGAACAGCTTCCACCTCCAAATCAACGCTGATGGCTATGTTGATGGTGTTCCTCACCAAACCATTTACAGTAAGTAGCTTGCTATGGACCCTCAGTCTTCATGGGATCAGGAGGGGAAGAACAAGACTTTTGCTTTCTTGCTACCTATAGAAAATGCCCTTCCCTCGTTAAGCAGGCAGAGGAGCATAGCTATGGGATGGAAAACATAGATAATTATAATCCTCCTTTCTTTCCGAAGAAAACTAGTGGATGGGGAATTTCATTCCTCACCTAAGAGAAGTCCTATGGTTCCTGTAATACTCTGCAAGTAAAAACTACCTGAATTATCCTTCATGTCATAATTTTACCCACAGCTTCTTGTGGAAGTTCCTATTAGAGGTTGGTGATGACATTCCCCCAAATAGCTACTTCCCATTGCAGTGACAGCATCACCAAAGGAACTGCACAGAGAGAGCTCACTGAGGGAACTCACCACAGCAGCAGTGGAAACCTGAAAGCATCCATAAAATCTTTATTTTGGGGTAGCGAGCTGATAACTACTAAAACTAATGTGCATAGAACATGGGTATGGAAAGGTTGATTAACGGGGGAGGCTACGAAAGGAAGGACTGTCATAAAAGAAGTGCTAAGTCTTTGGTGTTCATGAGAAGTAACTGCTCCCTACTGTAACTAAAAGGTTCTCAAATCATCTCATCATAGTTCATTTTCACAGAAAACTAATTCTTCTTCCTTTGTCAAATACCTGGCCCAAACACTATAATGAGTAGAAAAGTGGGGGGTTTTAAGACTTAGGGTTTTTTCGTAACATTTCAAAAGTACTTCTATCTCCACTCAAATCACAAGTCTCTAGGTGTCATGAAGTCGATTGTTATTATTATTACTATTGCTGCATAGCATCTTATTCATACACTCAAGAAAGTGTAAGCATGTGTGATGATGTTTTTACATAAGTATATAATTAGCAAAGGATGTTTTTTAAAAGTTAGAATTTATTTTATTCAAGGAGAAAAAGAGATCAAGTTCTGCTGCTTTATTTTTTAAGGAATTACTAATTAAACACATGCAGGAACGCTTGCACTGTCTTACTATTTCTGCATATTTAAAGGTTTTATAAAACTAATTTTAGGTATGTTGGTCAAGAACCAGTGTGATTTTTTTAGAGAACAACAGACAGCAAAATATCAAGTTTTTCCCATATCTGTCATGAAGCAAATACATCAGTGTATGGAATGGTTGAGCAGGAAGGGTGGAAATCAGACAGCGAAAGGGGTCATGAAAGGGCAGGTGGCTGAATCTCTGCCTGGTCACCATGGCACCACCAGATAAATTAGAATGGCAAAGTTCTGCACCAGGACTGCAACAACCCCCTGCAGCTGCACAGGATGGATGTGTACAGCCCTCCTGGGTAGGACCTGAGGGTTACAGCAGGCAGCGAGTCGAACGAACGTAAGTCAACAGCACACTCACTTTGAGAGGAAGGCAAACCACCCTGTGGTCAGGGCAAGGAAAGCTGCTGTTCCCACTTTACTCGGCACTGGTGAAACTGCTCTTGGAGCACTACAGCAACACCAGTCAAGAAGCAAGTGGAGCAACCAGAGCTGGTCTGGTGGGGGCTTTTCAGGACGGCCAGGGGCCTCAAGCACATTCTATCAGGAAAGGTTGAGGGAACTGGCCTTGTTTGGTATAGCAGAAAGGAGGTTAAGGATAATCTAATACCTCAGGGGAGTCACAAAGACGAGGCAGACAAAGTCCCCTTGGTAGTGGCCAATGACAGAACTAAGGGCAGCGTCCCCAGACGGTGGCTTGAGACTTCAGAGGGGATGTTAAGGGAAAAAAAAAGGTCTCTTTGGGAGGTTAGTGCAGCAGTGGATCAGAGAGATGTTGACATCTCAATCCTGGGAGCTTTCCAAAACTCAGACAGACAAAGCCACAGCTAACCTGATCTAGGGTGGGCAATAGTCTTCCAGCCACAGCATCTGTGGATCTGTACGGCAACGCTGCTGTGTCAAACTAGGTCCTGGATATGACATCTTTGCTTTTCCGAACAGGTGCCCTAATGATCAAGTCCGAGGGTGCTGGCTCAGTAATAATCACAGGCGTGAAGAGTGGACGCTACCTATGCATGGACATGAAAGGAAACATTTTTGGTTCGGTGAGTGACCTTTACTAAGACTCAAGACAAACCCAGGTGCACTCTGCTACTGTGGTGCCTATTTCCTCAGCTGGGGCAAATCCATACAGCTACAGTAGGAGGATGCAGATTCAAGTGAGCTGAGGACCTGCCACTTAGCTTACACCTTCGCCTCTTCTTTGCTTATTATTGATCAGTAGAGCTGACAAAAATCAGCTGAATTTGTGCTTGGGTAAATGGGGACAGAGTGAGATCCAGTGAAGGACCAATCTGAATTCCTGCAGCAGTGTAAAGCCATGGGTTGGGAGTATATCCAACAATGTAGCCGTCTGAAAGCGTTACCATTATAACGCCTTCGCTGAAAACAAGGGCAATGCATCTCAGATCTGCATTTGACTAAGCCTGAGCTGTCTGACTTACAGAGCTGGCAGATCAAAAAAAACACCTGCTGCAAGATCTCTCCTTCTTTCAGTCCTTAATTGGCACTGGTCACTCACCAGATCCCTCTGCTCACAGATGTCGTATTTTTTTCCCTAAGCATTACTTCAGCCAAGAGGACTGCATGTTCAACCACAGGACGCTGGAAAATGGATATGACGTGTACCAATCTCCCAAACACAATTTCCTGGTTAGCTTAGGCAGAGTTAAACAAGCATTCTTCCCTGGTATGAATCCACCACCATACTCACAGTTTTTGTCCAGGAGAAATGAAATCCCTTTGTTTCGATTCAACACACCTGAGCCCCACAGACATACGAGAAGTGCAGATATCGATCCAATGGATCCTCACCAGATCCTGGTCCCACAAAGAAAGACCTCCATGTTTGGATCTCAGTTGCAGCAGCAAGCAGACTTCTCCCACATGCCCAGAGAACCCATAAGAATCAACCAGAATGACGTGGTCAACCCAGATGACCCACACGCTATGATGGATGCCAGGAGGTATGCAAGTCCTCGCTTTCATATTACAAGATAACTGTGGCCCCACCACTTGCAAGTCGAAGACATGGGTGAATATAATAGGCAAAAGGAACTGGCTATCACACTCAGTCTGAATGTCAAAATGGCTATTAGAAACCTGAAAGGCATTGGGAAAAAATCCTTAATTTCAGATTTTTTACTTACAGATGACAGTTTACTGAAAACACAAGTTGGACGTTTTCCAGCTGGGGCTCTGTTTTACTGGAAAGAAGACACGTTTTTGAAAAGAATGATATAAACCAAACATTTTAGGGTCCAAATCCCCTTAATTAATCATCAGTGAAAAAAAAAGAATTCACTTGAACGAAATGAGAAACTGATGTTAACGTTACTCATGTAATTGCGAAGAGACCTGGAGCATGGAATCCCCTTCTAGCACCATCTCCGGCTGTGCACGTGCAGCAGACAAATCGACCGATGGTGTGTTATGCTATTATATGAAAATTACTATACATGTTTTTAGCTGCTAAGTTGGAGCTGCAGTCTCTTTTCACACATATATGATTCAAACGTGACCACTCTGCTGTCTTAGGAGCAGCAGACACGGAAAAAGTGGAGTGACAGATGGGAGAACAGGACACGATCAAATGGTCTTGTGCAGAAAGAGTAATTTCTGACAATTATTGAATCCAAGCTGAAGTTCGGGAAAAAAAGAGGAGAGTCTCGCTGTCTCCCAAGTGCTTCTCTATATTCACTGAATTCTAGCATCACAATATGGAAATACTGTGCAGAGACATTCGTTAGTTTTGCATATTTCCAGCCCAGAGAGAAGTACCGGGATTACTAATAATAGTGTGTTAACCAGGGTGGGTTGTTTTGTACGCTGTTAGACTACACAAGGGAAAAAAGAGGCAAGAAATGCTGCCTTGTAGGCATTAAACCATTAATAGGTCAGGAAGGCTCGCACAGAGTGAGTGAAAATTAGGTTTGTATTCAGAAAAGGAGAATCTAAGTTTAGCCTCCATGTCTCTATTTAGTTCTGAGCAGGTATCAGATGGCTTATACTTGTAAGAGTAAAATTATTTTAATATTAATCAGGAGATCCCTAACGTTGACAAAATCTTTCCCCTAGATTGGTATATGTTATGGGTAAGTTTACTTACCAGAATCTAACCTCCACATATATATATATATATATATATATACATGAAGTTTACAAATCTTTAGTTGAGATGCAGAGCAGAGCTTTTTATTGTAATTTAGGTGTCAAATTATCAGCTGGTAGAATTCAGTATAGCTTCATTGGTTTTAATGGAGGACTCTGAAAAATGTGTACTTGTTTAGCTATTTTTCTCCCTTATTTCTTTTCATTTTGATTCGACCTTCCTGTAATCTTAAATCCTGTGTGGGTTTGAAAAAGTTATCCTTGATGTATTCCGCAGAAATCAATAGCAAGGTACTGATGAGCTGCACAAAAATCCAGTGTGGCAGCTTTGAGAAGAGCTTTTTATTTTGGGGTGTGTGCATTTTCTGGATGTCAATATGTAGTTTCTTCTATTTTGTTTATTTAGTGTATTTAACAGACTGACAGCAGGCTGAGAATGGTACATTTGTCCCAGGTGTGCTCATAGCAATAATGCAAAAGCCATCAGGCTAGATTCCAGTCCTGGTCTCTTTTCCGTCTCATGAAGCAATTCACTGAAGCCACTGGAGTTACTGCAGTTGTAACTAAATCAGAATAAGGCTCCTGTGTTTCTTGCTTTCATTGAAATTGCTCTGGATTTAGCGCAGGGTCTGTCCTGCCAACAGCCTTTAAAATAATCTTTTTTTTCCCCCCTATATATGTATATATACACAATATCTCTTTTTCTACAACATCCAAGTTGTTACATTAGAAAAGTCATAGGGATTTGGGAGGATTGCAGGGCAGGTGGATAGTGGTGTATTTTCTTGCTTATCCAAAATACAGCACGACTTTTTACCTTGCTGTCTACATAGTGGAGAGGTGTGATTTTATAGATATGCTCTAGTTTAATAATTTTATTTGATTCCTACACCATTCTTCTCAGCTTTTTCTCCTTGAGAACTCTGGACTGAAATTACACAAGCAAAGGCTTTTTTTACATAAGTTGTTGTAAGCTCCACAGAGCTCTCTAGGACTCCAAGTCAACGGACCTACAACAATTTGAATCAAGAAAAGTTCTGTCTCGATCCATTTCAAACTTTGATGAGAGTGTCGCTGGGGTCAAATCTCTATACCATCTCTATATTAGAACAAAGTAAGAAGGGTTGATCACTCCATCAGTAGCCAGGGGATTTAGTCTCTAAGCTAAGAGTGAACGCACAGCGGATTTTGCATCAAAACCTCTATTTGTAACTGTAGAGAACTGCATCAAAATGTCAAAAGAATTAATTCTTCAGAGGAGATGCTGGCAATCACCAGTTATAAGGAAGCATTACTTATTTATATTGCAATATTTATTTATTTATTTGAGTGGGTCTTAAGTCCTACAGAATATTTATAAATATTTAAAACTCTGTATTATAGAGACTGTTTCCTTTTATAAAAGTACGAATAAACTTTTCCTTCTCTCCAAATTGTGGATTCTGCATCATCTGTTCAAGGTCCCCATTCCAGAAGGACTTAAGTAAACAAATGGTACTAGCAGTGTCTGAAAAATTTTGTGTCCCACTACCCCCTGTAATTTTCAGCCTCATAGGTTGCAGCCTCCTGGGTGTTTCATGCACCACAACCATCAAAGTTCTGTGAAAGATGATGAGAAAAACAGTCTCACTAGGTCTAGACTGACAATGAGGGGATTGTCACCTCTGCTGGGGAACTTCTTCTGCAACCCAAAAGCAATGGAAAAATACTGGCCTAGCAGTTCAGTCCTGCTAAGAAATACACGTGATCTTGGCTTTGAGATCTTAGGGTGAAAGATACGTGGTAAATTACCATTACTGATCACTTATTTCTGCTCACACCAACTATTCTAACTCCATCCCAAGGGCTATGCTAAGGCTCTCTTTTGCAGCAGACAGGTCATGGATTGAAGAAATGCAGATATCATCCTCATAGTTCTTTCCTGCAATGGTGCCCAGGCCCACCAAGACCCAGCAGAGAGCTGCAAAATGCCAAGTGCCCGTGGGTCTGACAGGTTATCTCCTCACAGTGCTTCCCCTCACCTCATATACTCTATGGAGCTCTGTCACAGTCAGTAGCATCATCTGCATTTGCTATGGTGCCAATATCATGAGAAACATCATATGACCACCAGGTGCCAGAGTACTGCTGCACTTTGTGGGCAAAAGGACAATGTGTTCTTCAGTGGGAGGGTGGTCGGGTAGATGGTAAAGTCTCTTCTTCAAGATCCCTTTCTCCCTCCACTGCAAAAGTTTAGGTCCAGGGGAAAAAGCACAGCAGGAACGTACAACAGAATTGAAGCATATGAGAAACTCAAATAGATGCCGAAGTATCATAAAAAATCAGCTGGTATCTTTTAGTCTCCCACACACATGAAATCTCAGCACCGCCTTGGGACTGTTCAAACTCATTCTCAGTAAGCTGTGCACAGTGAAGTAAGAAGAAAGCGTGCTGCAGAGCAACCTTACCCTCAGAAACCATCGCTGTCACCTCTCTCTTTCCAAGAGCAGGACAAACACAAGTGTTTGCCCAGTTCTTGCCTCCGCTTGTACAGGATTTTTGCTCTGTTGTGAACTGAAACTGCAACAGGATCTTAAAGCAAGGAAAAAATGCAGAGAAAGATGATGAATCCAAAGATTGTTGCTTTATGGATCATGAGGTGTTATTAGAAACAATCGCTGAGACTGTTTTCTGAAGCTCAGATGATAACAGTGAAGATAATCAACGAAATCCAGACTGCCTGCTCCTGGTGTTCTTCTACAGGAAGACACCTCCTAAAAAAGGCACTTGATCCCCATCTCTGGGCCAAACAAAATCCAGGAAACGCAACTGAAAAGTGAAGCAATTCTTTTTCTAGAAGTGTCTGCAAAAGGTGACATTAAAGAACAGCATTTGAACAGCAGCGTGAACGGAGACTGTTGAAGGACATCTCAAAGGTTTAATTTGTCCTTGTTTGTTTATTTACTAAACACAGAAAGCTTTATCATGTAACTCTTTAAGCCCACATTGCTACGAAGGACCAGCAGGAAGCTGGACTGCAAGTAAATTAGTACATATCAGAAACATTGTTTTGTAAAGATCTTTTTAAATTTTCATTTTTCAGGTGAAAAGAAACCGAAGAGTCAGCAGAAACAGGTGTGTTGGCCTTTTTATGGGTAACACATATCTGCAAAGTGAGGGGAGCAAAACAACTGCAGAGAGGCATTTCTCATGCCAGAGAACAAAGTGCCAGGTAGGTGTCACCCACCTCTCTTTCATCCCTGCTTCTTTTGCCTGGGTGGGGTTTTGGAATTGGAGTCGCTGGACACCTTGATGTAACCTTTTACCTTCCCTGCAGAGACCCTCAAATTGTCTTTGGCCAGTGCTCTCTCCTTCCAGAGCTGTCGAAGATGCAAGGACAAGGGGCAGAGGGGACCAAGCTGGCCGCTTCAAGAGACCCCAGCTATTCTTCCTGTTGCTAGATTTTATCTCACTGCAAACCATGTAATTTTACCAACAGCTCTTCGGTAATAACCCCATAATCCTTTTTGATAACAGTACCCAGCAGTAACGGCACCCAAGGCCCAAAACGAAAAGGCTTTTGTGAAACATTGATGAGCACCTGAGTTTTCCTGTGGCACGGGCTAGGCTGGACTTGCCAGCACAAGCTCCAGGGCTATAGTGCTTCAGGCATAACGGGGAAGCACTCAGTGCCTTCTAGCACAAGCCACACCTGCCCAGCATAAGACCGGCTCACGCAACCACTGTTCTGCTCTGCAGGCTGTTGCTAGGCTCTTTTCATCACCCACCATCCTGTCTTTCCCTCCCCTTGTTTTCATCCCTTAGCTTGATTTAACAGGGATTCACACTCTTTTTTATATAGTTCTTACCTGGTTCTGTGCTTTTTAGAAAAATCACAGACATTCAGAGAAAGACCTTGGCCAGGAGAGAAAGGGGTTCAGATGGAGGATTTATGCTGAAGTTGAAAGACAAAAAACCATTTCTGCAACTTTTTCACCCGAACACCCATAGTTTTGACAAGGATGAATGATGTTTTATTTCTGTGAGTCATGTATGCTTGCAAAAGACGCATGACAAGGAGTAGGGTGCTAGTTGCCACGCAGGTCTCAGACACTACCAGGAGATGAAGACTACGAGATGTATTTGGCTACTCAAAGAAGTAACAGAACCCTTAAGTTTTTTTAGCTGGACTTGCTATTCTACCAGAGGAAGACAGGACATGAAGGGTAACACGTGGTCCAGACTCCTGTTCCTGACAGTGAACACTACCAGGCGACTGAAAGGATGGTCCCAATAAGGATAATGTAGCACCTGCTTCTTTCTGAGCCTTGTGACACTGTTTTAGATCCATAAGCGTGATGATTTGCACATCTTCCAGCACTCTCGCGTTTCCTTTATTTAATTCTGTAAATCTTCATTAACCTAGCACACATCCCATTCTACTTTGCAATCTTTTCAATGCTTGATCTGGATATCTTACAGAAATCTTGAGTACTTTGCTTAGTAACTCAGCTGAGGGCTACGCGGCTTTGCTGAAGCATGCTGCAGACAGCAGGTTGAGTAAGACCACAAACCCGTTCCAGAGCTCTGAGCAAATCCTCATCCTCAACAGTTCTTCACTGTATTCAAACAACATCTGGTGCATAAATCAGGAGTCTATTTGCTGAGGTTGAGGGACAATCCTAGATACGGTCCAAATGTTTTCAGAAGGGAGCAGAATTGATTTTAAGACTTGAGAAGCAGTAAGATTGGCAAGTTAACTAAATTTAACCTCAATTTCTATGATTTTTTTCAGTGCTTTACTGAGCTTGAAATCCTTCTGTAAAGTAGGTGTCTTCTCCAACTTGACCCTGAGCATTTAAATGAGATGCAGGACTTGCACCGTTCATCTGTCCAAGAGTGAACTTCATTCCTATCTGTTAGCTCTCGGGGTAAGCAACATGCTTCAGAAGGCACGGTTTAGAAACAGCAACGTTCCCAAGTGAAATACTGCCCTCCCGTTGTGCCCAAGAACTAACTATGCAGTAAACACCAGCTTCTGGATCTACTGGTAAGAGGAAATCTCTTACAAAATACTGCTGGTGTTTATCTGAGTAACTCAGAAGTTTTAATTTATTTAACCCAGGTCACTGTTTCCCATTTTCAAGGTAGAGTTACATTTCCCAGTTCCACCTCAGAGGTGGTAAGAATTACACACAGTGATCCAGGTGAGATCTCATCAGTGCTTGTACAATGGCACTAATGACTCCTTATCTTGACCAGAGACACCTTTCAGGATCAGGCTTGTCTTTCTAAATGCAACAAACCCATATTTCCATAATGAGTCAGAGGTAAATATTACCCCAGGTTATTCTCCTTCTCTGTTGTTTTCAGGAATTATATTCCAGCTTGTAGAAGACTTCCTCATCATTGGTATCCATGTACCTGAGCTTGCAGTCCATAGTAGGTGGTTTCATGCCATGTCTTTAATTTCACCCCTCAGATTTATCATTTCTTCTTCTGCATGATATTCTGACCCACATAGTTATTGATGATGCTTCCTACAAACATTTCCACATTCCTATATTTCTATTCAAAGTCATTACAAAAAAAAAAAAACCCGTCCCATGAGGGACTTAAATATTAACTTTACTTTAGCACAGAGCTTGGCCTTAGACATTACCACTTACTCATATGCCCATAAATTGCTTGCATAACTACTCCACCTTTTTTTTCTTGTAACATTTATCTTTTCCAGTTGAGCTGATGGTTTCCATTGTGACATTGCGTCAAGTGTTCAATTAACATTCACCTAGATCATATTCCATCATTTTTCCCTTGCCTAGACATCAGTTATTTCACCAAAGAACTATCAGTTTAGTCTTGTGTGACACACTTCCGGAAAAAACTCGTTTGGTTATATTCCAGGTTTCATTTACCTCTCTTGTCTGTACTCGCGTTCTATTTCAGAATTTGTTCTAGAGCCCTGAGTGTTATTAAAGTCAAACTAACGGTTCTGTAAGATTACTTTGTCCTCTGTTCTCACATAAAAAATATTTTATTTCCTATTCTCTAGTCATACAGTTCCATGCCCAACTTGACAGATCTATTTAAAATACTTGCTTACGGATGTGTAATATTAGATGTGCTGTCAGAATTCTGGGATAAAGATTAGTCATTCCCCCTGACAGGAGCATATTAAAATCTTTTATTCTTGGCTTTAAATGTGTTATTTTCCCTATCCCCATTCCCATTATTCATCCTCTTTTACCCTTCTGTTCAATACTGCTGTAAATGAAGCAATTAATTTTGTGGATATAATTTAATAAGAATCTTTAATCTCCATTCCATCCACACACCACAGCATTTCTGATAATACTTTAATTGTTCTCCACTTTGACAGACAAGTATCTCAAGATGTTTTTGCTATTGTTTTAACTTATTTTGCAAATTCTCATGATTTCGTATCTAAGATACAATGTTCCTTATGACATAACTTTCCTTCTACTCCTTATAGGCTCTCTTCCCAGAAGAGAGTAACTCGTTCTGAGAAGACTATTTATCTAATTGGGCCTAGAGACCCCCACTGTAATTTCTGCCTGTTGGGGTGTAACTTTTAGATAATTTTTACATCTCTGATTTAAACAAGCAAAGCTTTCCCCCCTTTCTTCTGTATTAAGTCCATTGAAGGCTCTTAAGATAGATGACCTTATTAAGTAATTTTGTGATTCTTAAGTACAGCTGACCTTACTAATTAATGTTGCAACTCTTGCCCTTCTGAAATAAAACCTTTTTACCTCAACTATTAACTTCAGTAAATTCACTTCTCCATAGCTCGCTCTTCCAAAATACATTAATGACTTGCCACAGTCAACTCTAGTGCATCAACCCTCTTCAGTTCAGCTACGGTTTGATCAACCAACGGGAAGGAACATGACATCCAACCATGCCCCAAAAGGGGCTCTGTTTGGACATCCAGTGCATTCCTTTGGTCACCAGTAACTGCCTATTCATGATTTGTGGTTTTATTCCAGTATACCCTGTGCCCATATTCTCAGGGCCTCTGCCATTGTTCTCTGTTTGTGCTCTCGGGGACCCCATTACCAGCTTCTGGTGTTCAGGTGGGACATTTGTAGACTCACACTAGGCTCCCTGCATGCCAGGAAATCCCAGAGTTGTATGCAAGTGACACTAGAGCCATCTCAGCATGGGAGACCTGCCTGAACAGCGCTGGATTTACTACACACAAACAGATCATCCGCATAGTGGGTTTGCCATATCCAGGGATGTCAGGAAAACAGCTCACATACTGTGCTGATGACTTGTGCTCATGCAGCTGCCTTTTGCCTGGGATTACTATATACCCAAAAACCTCAGGCTCACGGCCAAAGCCCTCGCAAGAGGAACACATCTGGGGAAAATCTGACATGTTTTAGGTCCAGGCATGTGGGCTGTGGATTTGAGGCGACGTCATGAAATACCAAAAGCTTGGATAGAGAATGCATCTGATCTAAGTTCTGCACTTAAACCAAACAAAAACGGAAAAGAAAAAAACCCAAAACCTCCTCCTATTGCAATGACAGGACTATGCCTGGAAAACATAAACCCAACAGACAACTGTGGGAAGAGAGCAAATATCTTGAAAAAGGGCTGATGCTTTAGAGGAAGGAAACTGTGATACTACCAGAGCACTCTGCCAAAGTGGATGCCTGGTGACCGCTAGACATTTAGCAGACCTGCCAGAGGATGATGTTGATGGAGCCAAAACCGAGGAACAAGTGTGCTACCATGCAGGGAACTCTGAACTCCTCTGTCTCTCCTGTCACCTTTTCCAAATCAAGCCCAGCCTTGTAAAGCACTGCTTAAACATGAACAATGACTTTATCAAAGGAGGTCACAACTCCCCTACCTTTTGAAGCATCATTTTTTGGGAAGCAGAATACCACTGGACTATTCAGCAAAAGAAAACATTCGCTTAGAAAGCAGGGGACTGAGTTTCCTCTTGATCTTGGTGATCACCACCATCACCTTTTCTTCCCTGTTGCTCAGCTGAAAAATTAAAAGCTGTCTCGGCAGGCTTTAACATTTGCCAGTCTAAAAGATAAGGTACACATTGGTTCTCTCAGCTCTGACTACAGGTCATTATGTGAGCAAGCTAGGATGTTTCTAACATTTATTTCAGCTCTATTTTCCTACAAAGGTATTCAAAAGGAATGTACTTTTTTCCCTATCACTTTAAATTCTTACAATCCTGGTAATGTGTTTAACAGCTCAATCTGCTTTCACAGCCTCTCTTACATCTTGGCAGCTACTGCTAAAAATCCACCCTGTAGTTAAGGCCTTGTCTCCTGCTGCTAATTAGAGACTGGCATTTCACAAGGACAAAACATTCATAGCCCACTACTGAGTAATCCCTCAAATATTTATGTTCTGCTACTATTCCTAACAGAACCATCTATAACTGCAGCTCTCCTTTCCCATGATCCCAATAAACTGTACAGAATTACTGTGCAAATGCACAAGAGTCACTTTACTAAAAGAGCAAGAAGATTTAATCTCAGTGTCTATTTAGAGACTTAAAAACACCAGTACTATACATAGACCTAAAGAAAAAAGGCTTTACAATTAACTTCAGAAGCTTCCAAAATTACTGATTTTCTTTCTAACACACAGAGAAGCTTATAGGCAATAAAGCAAAGGTGAAATTAAAAGTGTAAATATATTAGGGCAGGCTATAAGATCACCGAGGCCAGTATCCCATCTCCACAACGCCAAGTGCAGATACAAAGGGAAAGAACACAATAGGGCAAATGCAGAACACGCTTGACTGCTTACGCTTCTTTGGCCACTGGTAGATGTATCTGCATCAGTTTAGTGTGTTTTCCAAAGTCTTAGGAGATTCTGGCTTTCAGGTTTTTCATTGGAAAACGTTACTGCATTAACATAGGAACTGCTTAGAAAACTTGCGCGGTGATAATTTTTATATTTTTCACAGTTAGTCATTATTGTACCGTCTGCTTGCCTTACATAAGAATTAAAACAAGGCGTTAACTTGTAAACAATAAAGAAAAAAAATCATAAAGACAGGTTTCTTAGGATGCGTCTAAATAATAACCACCTACAAATACGTTAAAGAAGGTAAAGCACGTTACAGAGGAACATGTCAAAAAACCCCACAGGAAAAGTATTACTGAAAAGTGGCAAAGCATTCAACAAGTAGATGTTCCCGGAATGTATTTACCTCATCAGCAAAAACAAAATGTTAATTAACCTGCCCACGGGTAGGCAAGAAAGAAGGAGGAGTTAAATTAAGAGAAGCAACAAATCACTAGTGTGTTTTGAAATATTTGACAAAAGTTACTGACTTAGGGTGGAAAAGGTATTAGGTCTCCACTCACTTTCTAGCTGATGAAGGATGCACATTTCCAGCTTGGTTACTCTGGCTCCAAGAAGTATTAATGAAATGACTGACCAAATTCAGGACATGGCAATTACAGAAAAGTTCAAGCTATTTAAAGCACCAATGGGATAGTCTCCTGACATGTAACTAGCCTTCCTGAAATAAACAGGCACTACCAGGGACAAGCAAATTAAGAATAACTCCCATCCCACCCTCTGCCATTAACTCTATTAGTAGTCACCATCAAAATTTTTCTACCTTCTTCAGCTGTGATCATCAATTTAGTACTCCGGAGCCCTCTAGGAAGATGCATTTCACAAGAAGCTCGAGGAGTCTCAGCAAAAGCCCACATTCCCATCTTTCCTTCCTGGGTACACAACTTATTTCCTTTAGTATATTAAGAATGAATTCCTTTATTTGAGAAAAAGACTTACGGACACTTTTAAACAAGTCTTGAACAGTTCCTCAAGCTACCACTGTCATCTCTGTACTTTTGATTTGTCACAGGTCTTCTTAATTTCAGAAATACAAACCTACTGTTTGGGTGGTTATCACACAAAATGTCAATAATGGTTGGCTACCAAGGATCTTACCACTTAACTGGCTTTCTAAAACAAAATTTTTAAAAATTGACTAATTTTCTAAACATTTTCTTGTTACTATTTGAATTCAGAAATTTTTACTCTGAATAACAAAGAAACACTTTGCTTTAAAACACCCTTGTTTTGAACAAAGGCTGCTTATATAAAATTCAACTTGAAATAGAGCCATTTTTAAGCTACTGAGAAATTTTAATTTCCCATGTTTCTATATTATGAAGACTCCATGTTTGCTGAAAAAACCCCTAGTCACAAAACTTTGCCCAGATACACCTGTACATTTATGAACTGCCTCATACAGGGAAAGAGGAGCCATAATGAATAGGCTTTCCTCTGTATCTGTAAAAAAACTAGAGGAAGCCAGATGATCAATAAGTAACAAGTTCACCCTATTGATTTTATATATAAAACTCTGACTTAAATTCCCCA
The DNA here is from genome assembly GCA_009769605.1 of Bucorvus abyssinicus. Classification (NCBI taxonomy): domain Eukaryota; kingdom Metazoa; phylum Chordata; class Aves; order Bucerotiformes; family Bucorvidae; genus Bucorvus; species Bucorvus abyssinicus. Next base: position 73,440,065 of record CM020025.1, read on the forward strand.
ACCCAACTTAAGGGGACCAGTCCTTCACATCATATAAACGAGCATCACAGAGAACAGAAGCAGATCCCTGTTCTGTGTTCAGGTAAGAATCAAGAGAACTTTCCTACTGAATGACAGTCACTCAAATAGAAGAAGCAAAGTACGTTCACTAGAGTCAGATTAAGTAATTCTCTTGCTGTTTTTTCAGTAGGGCTGCAGTCAAGTGTAGGTACCCACCTCTCCAAGGAAACAATAGCAACCTCTTTTTCTTCCTCAAAGCTCACATCTATGTTTCAAGGTAAAGAAGCTAAGTGGTTTAAAGCACACAGAACAGCGTATTTAAAAAAAAAAAAAAAATTAAAACTTCATTCAAACAGTTAATTTTGAATAGTTTCAAGCAATCTCAGTATGTCCTTAACATTTTAACATCAGTGGTTCTTCCAGGTAAGAGTCAGGATAGCGCTAATCCGTCAGCCCTAAAAAGGGCTCTGGAAGTTATACAATCTGAGCAAAGCTTCACAGAGTAAGACTAACAAAGACTTACATCAAAGGAAATACAGATGAAATGGCGCTCTATTCAGGAGCCTTTAATTCTATTTATTTATTTGTTTAACAGGTTTAATATATGCAAATGAAGAAAAAAGTATGCGTATATTTTAAATAACATAAATCAGATAAGCTTACACAGTAACACTACAAACACCCCAGTGGGGAAAGAATGCAGTAATAACAGCAACTCTAAGCAATCAAACTTGCCTAATTCTAGGCAAAAATATTCATCCACCAAGCGTACGATTGTAACTGACAACAGGATTGTAGTCGGGTACAACTCACCCTATTGATAAGGCTCCTTTTCGGAAGGGACACCGTTATTTCAACTATGTGCACATGAGGTTCCTCATCCTGCTTACAGTTAAAAATAAATACTTTACGTTTGTGTACAGTGCTCATCAGCAGAGGTGTCAACAACACAAACCATTTCTTACGAAACGCTCCTGCGAGGTAGGTATAACATCATCCCCATTTTACAAATGGAACAGAGATTTGCCCAGAGTCTCACAGCTATTTAGTATCAGAGACAGGAATGCAACCCCTGACTCTGTACCAAACCTTTTCCAGTAGGCAATGCTCCTTTTTCGGTTATACTATTGCATTCAAAAAAAAAGTTATTTTAAGACAACATATATGTCTAATATTACAATATAGAATTCTGTAATAAAACAAGAATACAGTATACCTCATCTTTGAGGCACCATTCCTCTTCCCTCCCCAACTCTTTTACCTGGAGATAACCAAAATAATTATGAGCTAATGAAAAGCATATTTTAAAAAATATGCACTGTAGAAGCAGATATGCAAGTGACTGGAAGTATTATGTTTCTGTTCACAAAGAACATTTGTATTATTTCTCTAGTGCCAACTTATATCGGGCACTAGGTCCATGCAAATTGTGTTATTTTGAAGTGGTAAGCAGTTGCATATCTTTGCAGTTTTGCGGTTTAGTGTCAGTAACTCTAGTCAATCTCAGAAATTACTACAGATACCTTTCCCAAGCTTAGTACAATGGTGATCTAAAATCACTTCCCGCTGCAAAGACTGTTAAAACACTTTTGAAGCTACACATTCAGCTCCCACATCCACTAAGTGAGAGTCTTGATTAAGACAAACACATGTGATTTCAGGTTTTAACAAATTCCCATTTTCCAGTTTTACAATGAAGTGACTAACTCCTGTATTGGGACTGACAGAAGACAACTGAGACTTTGTTAAATTTGTTGGTAAAGTACAGTTAAGATCTGAAACAAAATAACCAATCCAGTTCCTCATGTAGGCTCCATGACTCACCACTAATATATTGGCATCTAGTGTGTTAGAAGCTCCACCGTTATTAGAGCTAAGTTCTGCTTCACTGCAGTGGTTTGTCCAAGGAAAAACTAACTGTTCTTCAGATGTTCCTGAGCTTCTGCTTGCTGCACCATGCACGTCCTTCTCCGTCTGTTCCAATTCAACAGCTAGCCGACACAGAAATTCAAAAAAATCCCTTGCACGTTCTCTTACCTAAAGAGAAAGGTCAGAAGGGTACAGTGTGAAGAACGCAAGACTTCGGCTTTCAGAAATCTGAGATATAACTACGACAATTAAAAGGCAAACATTTATCACAGACAAGCCTCAGAAGTCAACGGGGAAGTTACTGAATGCTGCAAAAACTCCTCAGCCCCCCAAAGCCAAGGCTGAGAGTAACTGCCACCATCCTTCTGCAAACAACAGCTTCACGAGGAGTCAACCTCAAAATCTATATTGTAGTTCTAAAGAGATTTCCTTCTTGGGGGCCACTGTAATCAGGTCAAGTAGTGTTTTTAGCTTAGAAAATAACTATCTTTGGTTGGGCCAAGCTCTCAGTAAGACGTTGCTAAGTACACAATAGCTGCATCTGCACTGATAAAATGGCCTACAAAGTAGGGCACAATTAAATAAATACCATACTTCATCCAGTGTTTCTCCTCCAGAAGGCGTGAATGAAGGACATTGCTCTCCGGCAGCCTTTGCCATCGACTTGAGGTCAGCCAAAGGCCTTCCTTCTGCAACACCGTATTTCTGTAAGAGGCAGGTTACAAAGAGCCAGGTGTATCAAGTCTCCAGTACCGCTTCCAACGCCAACACCTCTTAATAGCTTTGTTTTCTTGGATTCTCAAGTGTAACGTGTAGGCTTAGCTACCTTTTACATTTTATTCCAATACTGGAGGAGGAGGTATCTTAAATAGCAGATATAAAGTTAAAGTATATATATGCTGGGTAGAGAAATACATTAAGAGCAGCATCTCATTTAAAGTACTAACATTCAAAACACTACCTTCAGACTGATCTTTGCCTTGAGATTTTTTGCTACATTAAGCACACTAAATTCAAGTGTCTTTGTAACAGAGGTTACATTGCAAACACCTCTGTATGTAGCTGTTCACACGAGCATAAACTACATTTGCTTTTCATTTGCAGAAAGACTACAGGGATATATCTTTCACAAGTAAGAAACAAATATTTTCTTTACAGACCTCTGAAATCTCCAAAACAGAGAAGGAGTCCATTTCAAAATCAGAAGTTTTTAAAAAGTCAAAAAAAAGAAAAAAAAAGAGAGACGAAAACCCCAAAGTACTCTACCTATTCAAAATAAACAATAAGCACCCACCCTCACCCAGCATTTTCTGGACATATATTACTGCTGTGGACAGTGTCTTCAGAAAACAAGAAAGGCAAAACAGATCTTAAAAACGTATGCTAATGGATTCAGAGAACATACAACTAACTGCCTTCAATGGCACACTTATTGCTGAGTCCTCCAAACACAAGGCCCATTAATGAGAATCAGTAGTAAGAACCCATATATACCAGCTAGTTATTCCAGATCACCAGAAGTCCCATTATAATGCATAATATTTATCATCTGTAATGTATTTTACAAGGTGGATATACTTGGATGTGCATTACCATTTTTGACCTTGAAGATCTCTAACCACGGTAAAACAGATTAATACCTCTCCCTCTGAAGAGTAATGCTGCACTACCACCAACAGCAGAAAAATATATTCAAGTGGAAAGCTTTGGTCTTTCCTTGGAATGTCCGAATCCAGTGAAAACGCTGCAGTTATGATGAGTATTTTGAGAAAGTAAGAGCTGATGCTACACTGTCAAACACTTGGTTACAGACATTGCATAAATCCAGATGTTGATGACCAGGATACAGACACACACTCATTACTGAGGCTTTTCTGACTTCTATGTCACTCTCCACTTCCTGTGAATATGCAATTAGCTGCCATAATAACTTATCTCCTAAAGTCTTCAGAATGTAAATGTACTGAAACACATTTACTTCAGCCTCTCAGTCCCTTTGTCTAAAGCAAAATACTGTCTATTTAACAATAGTAAGAGAGACATGAAAAAATAAATGCTCTGAAACAGATGAAAATGAAATCCTAATCTTAAAGATATTTCCAGACTTCTCTCATGAAAGCAAGGCATAAGAGAATAAAACTTTCTTAGCAGGGTCAACAACGTACATTCTTTTAAAGGAATTTGCTTCTTCTCATGCAAGAAACTTAATTTCATTTATTCAGAGTAATGACTTAAAACCTGTGGCCCTTGGCCTGCAGACACTGTACTGACATTTCTATGCATACACAAAAATGCCACGAAACAGGAAAAAAAAGCGTAACAGAGATTTAAGATTATTCTTTCTAAAATTTTAGTATCACAAGCCATAATATTTTCAAGAACATCAAGTGGTAAAGCAATTAAAGAAGATTGGGACGCATTTAACTTGCTGGTTTCAGGGGAAGAATTGGAATTTCCATCAGAAAAAGATCCAAATAGGAAATGCTACAATCACGTTCTGCTCCTTCAACACTTATTTGCCTGCTGGCACTATGCCATCTCACTTTTGGTTTTGTAGCATTTCCGTATTTAAAATTCAGCTGACACTCTCAGCATAGCATCTGAAGGGTGATTTATATTAGCAGAAACAGCTGGCATCTGAGTTTATTCTGACCAAGATATACTTAAAAACAGATAGGAGATACAACTATGCCTGTTATCAGGCAGAGAGGCTAATCAGGAAAGTAGACTGTTCCGTGGGCAGCAGAAAGCTTTCCAGTAGTCTTTGTGCAAATGAAAAGGTATAAACAGCTAAAAAACCACCATCGAGTTGTACCATCAGGCTTGAGAAGGTAGGCAGAGGGCGTATCTTTAACACTTTACATATGGTGTTCGAAAAGAGCTAAGCTTTTTATTACATTCAAGATAAAGTGAATTTTCCACATAGAAATCTTACCTTAAATCATTAAAAGCATCACAATTACAGCACTAAACACTAAATTTTGGCTTTGCTTCACAATCTGCTAACAATTTATATAACCTGATGTGATCAGTTTTCAGTGATTAAATGTGTTTATCAAATAGTGCTCTCCACTGTTAAATTTAACAATAAGCCAAGATATCCAGTCAGCAAGTTACATATTCAAACTCTTCAATATTAAAGTCTTTTGACACTTACTCTCTCTCGAAGTCTTGCGTCATACTTGATTTCCAAATCTTTGCAAAACTTATTTTTTCCTAGAATTGTAGCAGCAGTCTAAAAAGTGAATATAGTGTCACATCAATGAACTGTTTTCTCATGGGATAGCTAAACCACCTTACACCACCACAGCCAATGGGAATCACATTAGTAGTACCCAACAACCCAAACAAGATGAAAAGTTTTTCAGCTAGCAGCATCTGTCAGAACTGGATATATGGCGTGTGTCAGGCCAGAGAAGGCAGGAAAGGGGCAATCTTCTGAAATCTTCTTTCACAATTCAAAGCCCAGAACAGTTGGGGACACTTTGCACCCACAAGAGGTAGGCAGCAAGATGCAGGGCAGCAGCAGGATTTACCGAGATAAAAGCCGCATCTCCTCTTGAGTATACTGCCACTCAGAGAAATCATGCTGACACTGTCTTTAGGTGTAGTTCCTAAAATCTCATCAGTTAAACCAACTGCAAAAAACATAGCATCTAAAAATTAAACTATTCCCAGGAAGCGCACCTCTGAAAAACATACTCTTGAAGCAGTTAGGAGGGAGGAGGGTGTTTGCTGGCAACATACTGAAGCGTCAGCCTTACCGTTATGGCGGAGAAATGCACAGGATGATGCACTCAGGAAGAAAAATATCTAGCTTATTGGATTCACCTGCCTTTTGATAGCATTGCCAAGGGACAGAGAAAACCCAAAGGGCTTAATTTGCTTTTAACAATAGTCTAGACGTCCTGAGTTTTCTGCTATGTATCTTTTTTCTTCCAAGGAAGCATGTGATTTTGGGGGTGCAGGGAGGGCAAGACAACTGATCAGGGGGAAATTCTGACGCCTCTTTGGAAAAAGCATTGCCTGATACAGGCTTTAGCATGTTGGATATTACACACCTGCCTGGCTTCCACAGCCCATAAGGGGAACGAAAGGACAGTTAGCCTGCTCCTGTTCTTTTATGCACCCAAGTGTGAAGGCTGTACCGGATTTGCATACAGTTGTGACTGGTAATATTGGCTGGAAGTCTTGTGCAAACATCTGTGTCCAACTGAACTGACATTCAAAGAAGTTGTTTTGAAAAGGCTCCTTGGATTCTGGCAAATAATAAGTAACCTTGTTGTACTAACAAGATTTTATCACCTATTTAATGTATTGCTTAGGAAAGGCTTTATGTTGCAACTTTAAACTTCTGTCGCAGAATAATGTAAAAATTCAGATAGGGTTGAATCAAATTCCTTGTATATATGAATATCATAGTCAATTGTATGATTATATCCTGGAATTTCTCGAGAATAGAGATCCTGTTCAGTATACAGAATAGGCAACATTCACCTACTGAGCACTAATTCATACTCTGAACTGTACATATTAAACACAAAGCCTCGTTGACTGTGCTGAAACCAAATGTGCTCTGAAGAAGAGATTAACTTCCTCACACCTTTCCTACACCATTCTTTACTAGCATACCAGCATGTTTCAGAAACATTCCCGAATCGTCACAGTACCACAGTGAGAGAATGGATATTAGCCCCACTTTACACATGGAAAGCAGCTCTGCAGCGCTTAACATCCTGCTTTGCAGAGGCGGCTGAGCTTTTTGGGCTGGAAGTCAGCTTGAAGAAGACAGTAGTTCTCTACCAACCAGCACCACAAGATGATTACCATCATCCCCACATCACCATTGGCGAGTCAGAGCTTCAGTCAGTCCAGCAGTTCAGCTATCTGGGTAGCATCATTTCCTCAGATGCCACGATCGACAAAGAGATAGACAACAGAATAGCAAAGGCAAACAGAGCTTTCGGAAAACTCCATAAAAGAGTCTGGTGCAATAAACACCTGAACAAAAGTACAAAGATCAGTGTCTACAGAGCCATGGTACTGCCTACTCTTCTGTACGGGTCTGAATCATGGGTCATCTATCGCCACCATCTGCGACTCCTCGAACGCTTCCATCAGTGCTGCCTCCGCACAATCCTAAACATCCACTGGACTGACTACGTGACTAACGTTGCTGTCCTTGAACAGGCAGACGTCACCAGTATTGAGGCCATGCTGCTGAAAACGCAGCTGCGTTGGGCAGGGCACGTCTCCAGGATGGCGGATCACCGCCTCCCTAAGATCGTGTTCTATGGTGAACTTGCCACCGGCTGCCGCAAGAGAAGAGCTCCAAAGAGGAGATATAAGGACTCCCTGAAACAACACCTCAGCCTAGGCCATACTGACCACCATCAGTGGTCCACCCTGGCCTCCAATCGGCAGTTTTGGAGACACACCATACATAACGCTGCTGTCTCCTTTGAGAGCACGCGTAGAATCAGTCTCGAGGAGAAAAGACAGCGCAGAAAGACCCGTGCCTCGACTATACCACCCAAGGAGACCCTCCGGTGTGCTCTTTGCAACCGGTCTTGCCTATCCCGCATTGGCCTTTTCAGCCATCAACGCGCTTGCAATAAGCGTGGGCAAAGCCCTTCCCAAATCTTCGTCCGCGAAGCCAAGCCATGATGATGACACACGGAAAAGACTGAAAGATTTTCTCTTGTCCTTCTCAGAGCCCAGCCTGTCCCAGTCCTGAACCTTCCTGTATTGCTGCAGAGCTCTTTTACCAATGGCATGAGCATCTCACAGTAGGCCCCATACTCCTCTCCAGACTTTGGTGTTAAGTTTACAAGTCTTGGAGAGCAATGCTCTGCTCACACCATGTCCCAGTGCGCCCACCTAGTCTTTTTTTTTATTTTCATATTGCAGGCCTACCTGCTTGCTTCTACACTGTTAATTTCTAGAGCTAGTCTTGGACCCTCCCTCCTAGCCTTATTCTCTCAAACAGGTTTCCTTGCAAAGCCTCTCTCTGCATTTCCTGTACTTGTTCACTTCACTCTCCAGTAGCTCTCAAATTCCTGCCCAGCTGGTACAACTCTCTTTTCACACATCCCTGTTTTCTCCTATCCTTCTCATGCTTGGACACTCAGCTGTCAGCCACGGGCAGTAGCCAAAGGACTGTGTACCACTCCTAGTTCCAGAAAAACAGTACACACCCTGACTACAGCTGATGCAGGAGAAATTGCAAGGAAAACTAAACCTCATCACTAACAGTTTCTTTAAAAACCCTTTTTCCGCCCCCCACCCTCTTTTGCAGCTTGTACATTCCTCTCATAATTGTGCTATGAAGTGACAGCACAGTAAAGGACACTTCATAGATTTGCAGCTGCCAAAAAAATCTAGTTCCAAGCAACTGGAAACCGCAGCTTTACACATCTTTGGCAAAGCTTCCACAAAGTCTGGACAGCTTGTTGAGCAAATGAGAAAACACATTTCCTTTATGCAAAGCACAAATTCGGGTCTGTCTTCTACATTATAAGAATGCAAATGCTTCTCATGGAAAAGGCTGTCTCTAACATGAGGAAAAAAATTACCAACCTCACTCTCAAGTGGCTGAGCATTCAAAACCAATTCCCCTAGGGCAAGAACACAGCACAGACAGTCTTATGAACATTATAAAGTACTATTAATGTTTTTAAATATAATCACTGCCATTCACACACTTAAAGGAAGTGACTTGTCAGGCAGTTATTATGCATTTTAGAAGTACCTAATTATTGCACTACCCCCTCCCTCTCTCTCTGTTTTCTGCCTAAGTTGTGCTGCTACAGCAGTTTATAGGACTATGCGGCAAAACTGATGAGCAATGTTGAGGATGTATGTTTTAAGAAAAAACAAAGGTGATATATGCTAGATTTGGTTGATCTGGTTTACAGCAAGGCTTCATAGACTTTTGTAGCAGAACAACAGAGCAAAAAGCAAGCAACCGGCAAGGCTATCAAGCATCGCTTAGTAGTTTCAATCATGTGAAGCCTACCTGTCTCCTGAAATCACAGCATCAGTCACAGAAGAGAGAATTAAGCATAGGGCTTCCACAGGAGATACAACCTTCCTAGAACAGCTGATCTATACCTCTGTCTTTAAAAGTCCTGTTTCCTTAGGTTTTTTTATTTTTTGTAATTTTTCACACAAAATCACAAGTAATCCATGCAGTAATTAACATTTTTTCCTCTTTAATTAACCTATTTAAATGGTGCATTCAGAGTGAGAGGTGTGCTATTACAGTCCTGCCAATATCCAACCTCTCTGCACATTTAATGATCCTTGTACTGATGTTACAGCAAAACTTGATCCTGCCTATATTGGTCAGCATTCCTCAGAAAAACACAGCATACAGCCACAACGCATAAGGCAGTACAACAATATCACAGCCAATTTGTTTTGTTTCTTCAAAGAAAATCTGACTTCAGTCTGTGTTACCTCTTAAGTCCTGATTACTCCTTTAGCAAGAACCTATGCACAGCAAATCCATACGAACACCTCTGCATGACATCCTGCAAAGCAGGCTGGCCTTCATCACTTCCTAACTGAGCTGTTCTCATTGAAATTTCCTTATTCATAGAGACCTTCCTGAATTCTACGCAACTCAAACTGCAGTTCTAAGTCCATCAAAGTAGCCTTTGGCTCTCCGTCACTATGTTATTTTTGCATCAACAGAAAATAAATTCCAAATTTTGAAGCTAATGTTTACAACCAGTTGCCTCAAGATGCACTTGCCTGCTTTGCTCGAAGGAGGTCACTTGAAAAGACATGAGTAAACTTCACATTACTGAGAAATAAACCAGCAGCATCAGCTTGTCTGAAACCAGTTGCAGAGAGCGGCTCATCCACTCCTTGACCTACAAAATAAAAAACACATCAACATTAAGACATGCAAATTTTAGATCATTTAGCAGCTGAGCAACCATGGCAGCTGGTCATAACAAAATGCTTCTCTTTCCATAAAGCAAACAGTTACTAAAATTCACTGTTCCTCTGGTCTTCCCTAATCTGAGTCACACAAACTGTACCAAAAAAAAAAAAAAAAAAAAAAAAGGAATATGGGCTAGGAAGACAAAGGATCATTATTGATGGTATTTATATTAATGTATATATATGGCAAATTTAAATATAAAATAGAGGCCTGCAATTTCTAAATTTGAGTAATCGTTTCAAATCACTTGTCCTTTTTAGAATTGTCACTGGTAGGCTTCCAGCAAGAGGAATCTTACAACTGAAACTCTATAAACAGATTTGCTGACCGTAATTAAGAAAAAGGACAATGCAATTGAGATAATGTTGATAGCAAAATACACGTACAAAAAAACCCATGCACACTGGGAGAGTCAAGTCCTGATGACCATGAAATGCCTGCTCCTCCCCATTCCCCAACGTTGACAATGCCTTGAAGAAATAAGGCAACAAGAAGGGATTCCATGTAATGCGGAAAGCAGCACACACTCCTTGCCAAAAACGCGGTTTCACAAGAATTTTTACAGTTGACGTAAACACAATCTGTTGTGGTCTCTTCCTCTGCCCTACTCCACCTCACACATTGACACTCACACTCACACAGCTGCATAGCAAGCACGCTGACGGAACAAACCTAGCTGAAAGGCAGCAACCCTTCCAAAAACTGTTTTCAGCCAGAATAGCCTGTGAAACTAGCTGGTCTCGGAGCTCTAGGACAGTGTGGAGAGTACCAGCACTCTGGTAATGCAACCTGAATGAAACAGGTGTGCTGCGGTCACAGCTCAGAGAGCCTGTGGGAGAACCACGACCTGTGGCAGAAGGACAAACCTGTAACAATTGCTATGTCCACACTCGTATCACCTGTTGTACTTTTGTAGAAAGTCAAAGCAGGGTGTGCAATTCTCATCAGATCCAGAACAGATCTCATCAGATCAAGAACAATTTTCACCCAGCAAAAGCACAATCATTTATATGCTTCCAAAAACAAAAGACAGGACACCAGAAGTCCAGAACTTGAGTTCAGAACACCTCATCTGTAATTCAGCCATGTCAGACCTTGGACCTCACCATGCTGGTATAGGTCTTACACCTCTTGAAACACAAGGCAACGCTCACCTTCTACACTGGAGAGAGAAGAGGAACCTACTGCATGTCATTTGACACAGAGGGCTAGAAATTTAAAAGACATCGTCAGTACTGTTAAGAATATAAAGCAGGGGAATACTCTTTATTCACTTTATTATAAGCACAGAGCCATTGCAAATTGCAATGTCAAAACAGAGGTAGGAAAATCTGGAAGCACGTTTTTTCTTCACAGGACACAGCACTGGATAAAGTTTATTTATTCAGAATACGACCCCATGAGGTTCCTTGTAGTGGCAAGCCTGTTTTTCTACAACAGACATCCAAGTAGCTCAGCGTTTTCAGTTCTGGGTGTACAAGTCAGCAGTCACTAAGGAGAAGCCTGGTTTTAAGTGTTTTATCTAAAGACTGCCTTCTTAGAAAGAGCTGGGACTGAACAATTCGAGTATTTAAACCATCTTTACTTTTCATTCTTCCTTGCTCTACTGGAGGCTTTTTTTGCAAGTGACAGATTACGTTCTTCAGGCAATAGCCTCCTTTACAACATGATCCTCATCCATCCTTCTGTGGCTCCTTAACAACTCCATCGTACAAACACGTACGCACCTCGATTGTTCTTCATCAGAGCTGAAGAGCTCATCTGAATCCCAGAAGCCCTCTTCTCAGGCTTCATATTACTGAAATTTAACACGGGGCTATGGGACGCACTTAGTAACAGGTGCTGCTACTGCTTTATTTGATTACAAGTAACTTTTTTTTCCCCTGTTTTGAAAAAGGAACTATTTTAATACTCCGGCTGATACCAAAAATACATCGCTATTTGTGATATTCTGTGGAGACCGACTTAGCATCTTCTTAATTCTGTAAAGCTATCAAGCTAACATCCTGGCTTATAAATAAAGTCCTGTAAGGTTTACAATATTACTTCATAATAACACTTAACATTTCAGCAGTTGGTTACAGGGTTTCACATTTTGCAGGGAAGAATAATTTTCCATCTCTAGCAAGCTAGCAGAATAACTGATACTAACCTTGCAGTATCTTGTCTTTGTTGTATCTTGTTTCTCCACTGAAAGAGATTATAAAAAAAAAAAACCCTCACAATGATTTTACTGAATATTCGAAACCATTATTATATTAGATACCCACAGGAGACGCAGAGTCTAAAAATGAGAAATGAGATACAGCCTCTTTTCAAAAAGACTTTACAAAAAAATAAAAACTGAACATTTTCAAGTAGTCAACCCTGATCACGCCACCAATATTTACTAAGCAAACCTACCTTCAACAAAAGGAATTAATTTCTTAAAGTTATCACGAATACAGCATAATGTATCTATTGCAACTACACCTCCATGCAGGAGAGAGGGAAGTTGCAGACTGACTCTGGAGCCCTCTTACAAAAAGCATGTGCTAGGCAGCTGGACCTGCGCACTTTAAAGGGAAGCCAATTCAAGAGTTATCAAAGACAGCAGCAGTGCCCACAGCACACCTTGAAGAAAAAAGAGTAAAAGAAAGCAGAGCTGTAGAAAAATTAGTAGAATGAACATCACCTTCTTCAGGAATTAGAATATTCTACCTTGAAAAACCGTAACTGATCATATTTCAAGAGAAGAGCTACTAAAACCATGTGCACATTTATTTAGGAGGGAAAATCTAACAACTAAACTTGTCACGAAGAAAGTCAAGCATGCTAACTTTGTTGAGACTCCTCACCTGACTGAAACGTCACATGTTTAAGTTTTTGCAGAACTAAGGCCAAATATGCTGCTTGGTTTTTGTACAGAGAGCCATCGACACTGCTGTGTGGAAGTGCTCAAGATGAGCCCCAAACAGGTCACTGATCACTGAAGGCCAGTACTTTTGAACAAAACACTGTATTTCAGTACACTTCAAACTCTTTCCTGCACAGGGGCAGCAATTTAATTATTCAGCCTCACTCCATGTGCTGACAACTACTTCCAGCCTCCTGAGGAAAATGCAGAAGGCTGGATGGAGTCCATCCTGCTGGTCATCAGTTGGGGAGCAGGTGGCGGAAGCGCAGGATGTGCAGTTTCCCAAGTAGCACTAAGACAGCACAGTGTAGGCACGTACAGTCTGAAGGATGAACTCCCATACATTTGCTGGAGAATGAATTAGGACCTTTCTGACGTGTCTGCAAGAGTTCCACCTGAAGATTTTAAGTCCAACAAATTGTTTCAGGCTCACGTGTTTTCTAGCTGATGTAGAAGTTGGGCTGCCACTACAACACCAAATTAGCAGATCCAGGTCTTTAAGGGAAGTCAAGAGTAACTCTTCACAGGAGAAAAATCGGAAGAAAAAAAAAAAGTCATTGCTCCAGTTGCCCTAATCAAGTATTAAACTGCATTACGCTAAAAGAGAAAATGTTTAGCTTTTATGAAAATTAAACAGTTAACTACTGTCAGCTGCAGGAAACCGGATCTACTTAGCGTTATTAATGACAAACCTTTGTCACTATCCACTGCAGTTTGAAAGAAAAGCTCACCTGAACAATTTTAACTAAGTCAGGAACACCACTTCTTTGATATTTCACAGCAGAAATGTCAGACTACCGTTCCTAAACGAGTTCTCTGCCCCACCAGAGAGCTTTTGGCAGCCGACAGCTCCTATGAGCAGCCACCTAAGAGGTCACGAATGGCTCTGACTAACGCTACGCGTAACTCTATTTCCAGCCGTACCAGGCCACGCCGATATGGCTTACCTGGATACCTAGAGCGCACCGGCACCGCCCCGCGCACCCACCACACCCAGTAACACCGCAGGCACTAACCACACCGCCGCTCCTCGAGGGTCAGGCGCCCCCTGCCCAGCCCCGGCCCGCCGCCTCCCTCAAGGGACGGCCCCCCACCCTCCCCCGCCTGGCTAATCTGACTGACTGACTGACTGACAGACAGACAGACAGGGGCCGCTACTCCCGCGCGCGCCTAACGGCCCGCCCCGCGGGCGGAAGCCGGCTGACGTGACGTCCCGGCGCGTCCCCGTACGGCTGAGGGCGCGGGGGGTGCCGGCAGGGACACGGGGAAGCGCAAGGCCCGGCACCGGCGGGGGCGGCGAGGTGGGGGATGTGCCGCGGTACTCACTGCCGGACGATGGTCAGCCCGAAGCGAACCATGGCGCGGCCGCGCAGGTGCGCCCAGGCCCACCCTCACCCCGCCGAGCAGCGCCAGCACCTCCGGCCCGCACTGCGGCGCCCCGCCGCCCCGCGCCCGCCGGTGACGTCATGGCCCCGCCCCGCTCTGGTGGGAGGGGGCGCGGGGGCGGGCCCGCGGCGGCGGTTTCCCGCGTCCCGCGGCAGCCCCGGCTGGGTCCGGTGGCGGCGTGCGGCCGCTGCCGGGGGAAATGGGCGGCTATTTGCCCGCTGTGGTGCTCGCCAGGGAGCGTTTGACGGTGTGGCGCACGCGGTCATCGCCCCGGTGTTTGGCAGGGACTGGGGAGGGGGTAGCGGAGAGGTGGGAGTTCAGCCCTTACAGCCCGCGTATTTACAGTGTTAATTTGTAAAAATTAAAGAGGAAACACGTCCGGTCCGGAGCGTTTTTTAAATCCTCAAAGCACGCGTTGAGAACAAGTCCTGCGAGGAGCGGCGGAGGGAGCCGGTGCTGCGCAGCCTGGGGAGGAGGAGGCTGAGGGCAGGCCGAGGCTGAGGGCAGGCCTCACCGCTCTGTACCGAGAGGAGCTTGTGGTGAGGTGGGGTCGGTCCCTTCTCCCAAGTAACAAGCGGTAGGGTGAGAGGAAACGGCCTCAGGTTGTACCGGGGAGGTTTAGACTGGACATCAGGGAAAATCCCTTCACCAAAAGTGACGTGATTTACTGGTGACTTGGCAGTCCCAAGTTAATGGTTGCGCTTGATGGTCTTAAAGGTCTTTTCTAACCAACACGATTCTATGATTCTGTGGTCTTACTTTACAGTTACAATCAGATGGCTTTTGCCGTAAAAGTTTTCACATAATCTCATGATTCGGGGACCAGAGACTTGAGTATGTTTGCAGCATTGCAGAAGACGTAATATTCGATGGTGTTCCGTCTGGTAATGCCAACTAAATTAAGCAGGAACACTAATTGTCAACAGGACTTGGCTCAGATTAATATCAATAGTCAGATAAATTACACTAATTCCAAATTGATTAGAAGTCTTGGAAGCCAAACCATACCCCCCAGTAATCATCGGCAAAGATGGGAGCTGTTCTGAAGCAACCGTTTCAGACCAGCAGATTACAAGTCAAAGCAGCGTGTGGTGTAGGCAACCACAAGGCAGACATCCTCAGCCAGCTGGGGTCGTGCTGGCCCTGTGTGGCATAATTCCAGAGCCTCCATATATTTTCTGAAACATGGGACAGATTGTCATCTTCTTCTGCAGCTCCTGTATACCCAAATAATTTCAGCTCCTGGGATCTAGATGGGAGATTGGTGGAATACAATTTTGGGATCCACAGTCCCGAGATGGCTGAGCTTTGTATTAAGACTGTTGCAGATTGATTTTTCTTGAACAGAGGCTGCTTCTGCTCTGCAGCCACCATCATACTTGGGAAATAACAGAGAGAGGAATTAGGGGAGCTGAGTGGAGAGAGAAAAACAAACCTACCACCTACACGCTGTCTGTATCACCGTGATGTTTTCAAACTCCGGAGTAAAGCTGACATCTGAGCTAGATGCAGTACACCGCTCTCCTCTCTGGCCTGGCAGTGTTCTTTCTGGGTCAGCTGAGAGCATTTGTGGGAAGAGAAATGAAACTTTTGCATTTTGTAGTTCACACTCTTGTTGCTTGTGTATTACTTGCTGGGTGAGTAAGGAGATTCTTCCTTCAGTTGCTAGGGTTTGACATTCAGACTCTTTCCCTTGTGAGAGTGAAAAAGGAAAGCAGAAAAAAAGAGACGTGTTAAAAAAGTAGAAATTTATGTTGCTGATTCTTCCCCACTTACCATTTTTGAAGGTTCATCAAAAAACCCCACTCCTCAGCAAACTGCAAGGATACGGCATAGAAGGTGTTTTCCTCAACACAGAAATACAACACTCATCTCAGGAAAGGTCCTGGTGGCCAGAAGTACTAAGGATTCAAAATCATTGTTATTTTAGGAAATTAACCATAAAAATTTGGTGAAATCATCATTGTGTTATTGATGTAGGTACAATAACAGGTAATACGTATTTTATGATTGCAAAAAGCAAGGAAGGAAGTGGGATAGTCACTTAAGGGTCACTTAAGGGTGAATGAAAATATCCAAGGATATTTTATCCGTGGAGCTATAATGACACACAAGAACTGAGAAGATAGCATTTAAAGTTAATAGTGATTTATAGTAGACAATAAGAGGAATGGCCCAGTTGCTACTATTAAATAATAGCATTATGAAATTACTACTGGTAAAATGGCCAAAGCAGCAGTAGAAGAAATCGCAAATCATCCTTTCCCCCCAGAAAGCCGAAGTTTTATGGATTACAGACAATCTGATTAAACAAAGTATTAGTTGGTCAGATAGCTGAGTGTATTTCCTTTAGGATTTCACAACTGGGTTGAATAATTGCTATCTAAAAACCAATCATTGGAGAAACTCCTCTGGGTTGCCCAGAGATCTGAGCTAACTTTGAAATTGGTTTGTTCTTTAACACCACATTCTAAATGACGACAAAAATGTAATTTGTTTCATTTGGTAGCAGTTTAACACAGATGCTGAATTAAATATTTAATGGAAAGGTGGGTCTGTTTTATTCCCCGTTTATCTTCCTTTGGCAGTGTGGCATAACCTCGTATTTCTGCAGTGCCTCTCCTCCACAGATTTCAGAACTGACATTTCCGAAGGGTCAGACTAATGACACATCTATGCTCTAAACGAGCCCGTGCCAAATGACTCAGCTCTGACCTATTGCTGTTGTATCACCATTAAAAACAACTGTGTTTTGCTACAATGGTAAGACCCCAGCTGTGTTTCCAGCATGTTTTAGAAGGACGAGAAAGAAATAAGAGCCAACACTTTTAGCCTCTATATTCTTATAAGCGCGTGTTTTGATACAGGTCCCTTGGCAAAAGTGACAGCCCCTCAGGCAAAGTTTTAAAGAGACTTTGTCTGAAGTCATGCAGTTTGGGTTTGGGAGAAGACGGCTCAAAAGGCCGGCAGCTTCTGACTTACAGCCTCGTGGTTTGGCTGCTAGATTATCTTTCCCTTTTCCACTGTTTTGTCCTCTTATCTTTGCTCCTGTTTTCTTCATCTTTATAGCATGTGCACATTTTTTCCTGAGCATTAACATTCTTATTTTTCATTTCTTCCTCCTCAGTAATTTCTCTGATCTGCTGTAGCACATCACGTCAGTCTGTGTTCATGAGCCTATTTTTTAAATTAACCCATTGAAACAAAATGTTTTTAAAACACAACTGCTAACACGAGCACAGAAGCTCATCAGATGAGGAACAGTATTTTGAAGAAGTCATCTTAGGAAGGAAAAGCTTTTGTGCAGCTGGAAAGTAAACATTTTTGAATGAGAAAATTTTTTTCTGAAAAAAATTTTAAACTTGAGTATTGTTGACTGTCTAGTAAAGTCGCCATCGTATTGATCACATATCAGTAACATCAGACAATACCATCAATCCAAGGCAAGTTATCTAGTCTCCATGAACAACAGTAAAACTGAAATCCTCAGCTGGGCTGTATTCCCTGCAGCCCGCTTGTCATTCAGGATCTGATCTCGCTTCTTGCTCTCACAAGTACACTGGCGAAGCAGAAACCTAGGCTGAATTTCTTTATTTTTTTCCTTCCCCATTCCTCTTCCTGTGTGATATGCCTCTAAAAGATGTGCTGCTATGAAGACATTCATAACTCGGTCAAACCCAAGAGATTGTGCTGTGGATGGTTCTCAAACTGAACGGGCTGGAGACCACGGTTGTGCAATACCTTTGCAGCAATTACACCAATTGCTTTCACAGAAAGGTAACTTTGGGAAAGTGTTTAATTATTTTTAAGCTGATTTTCAGTGTGATGTACTGGCTGCAAACAGGGAGCAGAGCCAGCCCCATGTGACTGTCCGGCTGTCCAGAAAAACTTCCGTGCTCCTGCAACAAGCCCTTGGGACTGCTTTGCCCAAACCCTCACGTGTAAAATTTCAAGTCGTGGCTGCAGGCTTTCTGGTTCACGAAGGAGTTCAGGTGAGCTGACGGAGAAGGTTCACTTAACCATTTTACTTTCCAGAAGGCAAGGCAACCCCAGGCAGCTCCTGGAGGAGCTCCAGGAGCAGCTGCCGCTGTACGAGTTACGTTGCCGTCATCTAGTGGTCCTACGGCAGTCTGCACCCTCGGTTTTCACGGTCCAGCGTGAGGCAGTTCCCGTTCGACAAGCTTTGCATTTCGCTTAGATTGTGTATTTAATCTTTTGCTCTGGTGCTGCTAACCATCCAGGAGAATCACATCCCAACTCCAGGCATTTCTGTTGCAGATTTCTATAACGTTGGGCCGAGCCTTAATACCTAAACTTGGGAAACTAAATACCATCGGGGCACTCCAGAAAGATCCATACTTTGTCGTGTGTAAGAAGCAAATCCAAAGACACAGAAATAAAAAACTTCTTGGAGAAGCAAAGGAGTTGAACTTGGGGAAGCTGGAAAAAGTGAGAGAAATTTTTGTTTGGGTGTGCTGGGTAACAATCCTGAATTCATTCCTCATCCCCCAGTCGGTTATGTCCCACTCACAGTTTTGCTCAAGTTCTGAAAACCCTAGTCATCAGAAAGGTCAATCTATTGCTCTTCGGGGATGCTTGCTAGTCTCCTGCCAGACAAACTAGATTTTTTTACTCGGTAAGAAACATTACTGAGTAATCTGGAGAGCCGCAGCCCCAAATACGGCCAGTCTGCTGACCTTTCTCCTTCACCGCACTGTCCTAATTCTTGTAGTTTCTGCATGTTACATTTTGGAAGAGCTTAAATAACATCCCAGTTTATTTTTAGAGGAAACTCAATAGCAAGACAGAACTATTGCTGCATCATTTCCACAGAAGGACAGACATTCAAGGAGACAGACATTTTTCCCCTTTAATTTTTCTCCTCTTTGCATGAGCTCCTTTCTCTCTCTCTCTAGCAGGTTGCAGCAGAACTCGGAGCAGCCCCTCGTGCCAAGCGTGTTGCATACAGACCTCATACCTAAGCATAAATACCTCAGCTTTACTCACCTAACTGGTAAGCCTAACGGGTCTTGATTTAACGCATCCGCTACTGAGGGATGCCCTTCCCCACCGTGCACCTGAGACCCAGCTGAGCACTGGCCTGACATGCTCCCTGACAAGTGTCTGTACTAAGACCCCCACAATTTTCACTGTCGTCTCCTGGCAGCATCAGCAGTAACATCAGCTACTGCACACTCTTTTTGGTGTAAAAATATTGTGTGTGGCTGCACATAGCTGAAATGCAAATCACCTTTGAGAACCCTCTTAAATATATCATTATATTAAGAAAAACTAAATAGCATGTTCGGGTTTTTTAATATTTCAAGGAGATACAAAGTAAACATGGTGCAGCTAGCTTTCACCAAAGAACTAAAGGGATCCCCAAAGTCTTTTTAAAATAAACTTTCCCTTAATTGGGAGAAATGATTCAGCGTGCTGTGGGGGGCAAAGCAGTAGAGCATAGCCCGTTTCCCTTCCTGCCAGCTGGCTAGCTTCGATTTGCAAACAGCACAGAGAAGGCTCTAATACACTTTCCTAAAAACTGAATGCAACTACTCTCCGTTTATGTCTGCAAGGGACTGCAGAAGGGTGCCGAAGTGTACCAGCAGTAGAGTTGCCTGTAAATCCATATGCTTTCCTGGCCTGTTTCTTCCCATGAAATGTAAGACGGAAAAACACTTTTTCTACTTTATTTTCTACATTACAGTTAAGCGTTCCACGTGTTTGATAGTGTATGCTTTCCCTCCCACCGTTTACCCATGGGACATTTGAGTTACGGTATGTTCAGAAATGCTCATCATTTATGCATCCTTCTGTGCATCCTTCCAGGCAGAGCACGGATGGCTGATGGGCTGTGACAGCAGACCGCAAGCTTCAGTGACTTAGTGAGTCCCGCGAGCTGATTTTAATAGGAGGAAGCACCAATGTAATGCACAAGGTTCAACACCATATTGAGGAAGATGGACTTCACACCTCTTGGCAGCTAAATACCGAGTTTTCCTGCTGAAAAAATGGAAGTGACTTGGCCGGACTTAACAGAAATTTTACCAGCTTTTACATCAGCTTTACATTTATTGATGTGACTAGTAATTTACAGTATGAGGCAAGAATGAATTGGAGATGGTGAGAAAATTTAATATTAAACCTATTAAAAGTAAACAGTGGAGTTCCTACTGTCTTTGGCAGGGATAGAATTTCATTCTGCTTGTGGTGGTTGCCTGAGATTTGTAGGGAATTCAGCTTTTTTAGAGCAGCACAGAATGAAGAGTGGCTACATAGTTCATGGACAAATTAAAAAATACAGCAATTGCAATAACGTGTTTGAAAAGACTTCTGAAACAAGCATTAAGGATACCTTCTTTGAACCACAAAGGAAAATTCCCCACTTAGAAAGATGAACTGCATTTCTAGTCCCTACAGATTTACGGAAATATAAAAGAAGACATAACCTAACTTGTGTATTGGGATTGGAAACACTGAGCAATTGCGTGGTTGGGTGTTTTTGCTGCAATCTTGGTGCTAAAGCTTTCTTCCCTTTGCCTCACATTTTCTTAATCGCCAAAGTCAGTCAGTCCAGCATGCAGTTGTTTTAAAGCACGATTTTGCTATGTTGTCCCTCCTTAAAATCCTCAGGCTGTCCTTATGTAAAGTGTAGGACCATGATGGGCAGAAATTGTTTGCATGTGGTAAGAAGATGACAATGCAAAACGGCTTCACAGGCCACATAAAAATGGAACTTAACCCTATTTTATGTGGCTTCTCAGCATTCAGCCAGCTTTCTTGAAAGGAAGGGAACAGGGTGTTCTCCAAGTAATTTAAACTTTAGCTTCTGTGCTCTATATCCACTAATTCTGAAAACATACATTTACTTAAATGACAACAGAAAATCTCTTTTCTGCTGAATCTAGATTTAGTAAAACCTCTTAAAACACAAAGCTGTGGAAGACTATTGGTGACAGTATGGTGGGAAAGGAATTAGTCCCCTAAAACCTGAAATTATTCCAGAGAGCACCCTTTTGAGCTTTAAACCACAAATTTAAGGTGCAAGAACAACCCTCACAAATTCCAGTTCTTCATGGGCTCTAAGTTACACCTACGAAATGCTGCAGATTGCTGGTCATGTTGTTAAACGGTGGCCCGAGGAACACGAGGACTCATTATGCTCTAAAATCTCTACCTTTGGTGCAGACAACCTGTGAAATACGAGGCTCACAGGTCACTTTGGAGGGAAGTCTTATGAGACTTTGACTAAAAGCACAGCTCCCAAGGTTGTGTGATTATTGCTAGAAAGATCTGTCTCCTGACTCACCACCTCATGTTTTAGTTCATGTCTTCTCTCCCATCCATTATTTTTTTCCTATTTGTTCCCATCTATTTACTTTTGCTTGTATTTTTCTTCATTTTTCCTTTTTTTTCCCTTTTCCCTGATCATTACAACTTGGGGGTTTTTCTATTTTTAAATTTTTTTCCCCCCACTTTAATTTCTGTTCTGTTTTTGGCTGTATTATTCGCTTTATGATGGTGTTGCTTTTTCCCCAGCGTGTCTGCCCAAATGCCTCTTCTTCCTTCTTCGATGCCTCTTTGCTCTCCCCAGGGGTGTCCCAAGGCTTGAAATTCCGTAGAAGACTGCTACTGGAGGGCAGTGGAGGAGAGACGGGGAGGTCAGGCCAAGCACGTCACACGGGAGGTTGGTCACTTCACAAAAGCACGACACAAGACATGGAAGGGAGAAGAGGGAGAGGGTGAGCATCCTGCCTCTGGGTCACAGGCTGAAGAAGGAGACTTGACATATGAAGGCTCATTTCTTGCCACCGGCTTCACCACAAAGCCCTCTCCTTTTACTCACTGTTTGCCCAAAGCTTACAGAAAGAAAAACAACATCATTTTTTTTCAGTAGCATTAAAATGCAACAAATAACTGAGTGGAGATTTAAATAATATTTCAATTAGTTGCAAAATCGTGCACTCCTTGTACTTACGAAGACTTTTCCACCAGCTCAATTTAATTTCCACAAACTCTTTTGATCCAGCAGCTTCTGATTTTTAGGACTTTGTTCTCCTTAAATGTCCTGGGATTGTTTCACAGATGAAACGTTCCTGAATTTGCCTACCCAGTAGGCAATGAGCTATGTCTTAGAGGAAAACTTGTTCTGTGACTGCAACATTCAACAGCTTCTGTGCCTGCTCACACCATCTGTCTAGATCAGAGGCTTTACAATCACATCTTCTTTTGCACCATCTTCATGCTGAATGAATAAAACCCAGACAGCCAAATTTAGGTCAAGGTGAGTTTATTGTCCATACAGCATACCTAATCCCGCCGAAACACTTTTCTTAGAACCATCTTTAAACTAGTCAAAACAACAGGTTATTAATAAAAATGACAACACTGAACAAAGAAGACCTTTTAAAAGGTAATCAAGACTACACTGTATCAGAGTCTTATCCATCGAAAACAACCTCGCATACTTTCTAAATACTTTTGTTTACACTGATCATGTCTACTACCGCACTTTCTAGCATCCCCTGACCATATAAACATCCACACCTCTTAAAGAGCACATTGTGAGAGAGTAACGTTGACTTGATATGGCATCACACTCGATAAAGCAAAAAAAAAAAAAAAAAAAAAAAAAGTTTGAGAACAGAAACTGTGCAACCGAGAGTGATTTCTGAGGTACATGAGAACATGGTAATAAACATAGTGGAAAAAATCCAGTGGCCAGGTGGTTTGCTGAGTAATTAAGAGTCGTTCGATTATTCAAGCATAAATCATCGGCATTGAAATGGGATTAGTAGTATTTTTCTCTTTACGAGCACATTGGGAATATAAATAAATTAATTACGAGGTGCTCCTACACGTCAGTAACGGGAGGGAGGGGAAGATCATCGAAGTACCGTCCATAGGAAGCTGGGAGAGGAATGCTTTTAGCAATTGGGCCAATCCTTCGGCACCTGTGAAGGTATGATCAGCAACGCATTTTTTGAATTCATCAACGGGAAGGTTTATGATTTCTGCAGTTCAAGGAAAAAAAGCTCACACCTCATTTGCAATAATAGTATTTGTTTTTTTAAATGTCTGTTAAAAAGGAGCACTACGCAGTATTTCTATTTTGAATGCTACTGTGAAAATGCTCAAGTTCTAGGTTTTCCAGACGTCAAATACAGTACGCTTCTGGCTGGAACCAGGCAGTATGTTTTGAGCATGTCACTGCAGCCAAGGACACTTTTCCCCTGGCTGGTGACCCACATAGACCTGCAGAGTCCCTGCAAGGGACCGGGGCTGACGAACAGCGCTGCCCCTTCCAGTGCAACTCTGGCCACCGTGCGAGGAGCCAACCTTGGTGGCGTCAGCGCTGCGGAGCCCTTTGGGCAGGAAGGGTTCCTCACATGGGACCAGGGCACCACAAGAGGTGGGACAAAGAGCAGGGGCAGGCATCCTAAGTACTACTCCCACCTACAGCACGGAGGGGAGCAAACCACGCAAACACAATGGACACAGCGCCCACGGTCTCTGCAGGCAGCCGTGCTACAGCCCAGCGCACGGAGAGGTCACCCCACCATCTGAGGACCCTCTGGCATGCCTCCCCCCGAAGCCGTGTTTGCTAACGCAGGAGGGCTGTCAGAGAATGATCTCATCTGTCATAGGCACACGGCGTGTGGCTCCAGAGTCTTGCTTCCACAAAATTTACTATTGTTTTCCTCCAGGAGAGACACCGTCGCTGAACTTCAGGTGCTCCACCAAGGTGGGAAGTGATGGCAGGACAAGCAGCCTGTCCCCACCACCAATTTTGGGCAACACGGATCTGCCCCAGCGAAGCCGCTGGCAGGGAGTCAATGCATTTTTTCCACTATGAGAAGGATACCGAAGACCGAACGGGAGCCAGTGCCCTGGCTGCCTGCAACCTCTCCCCAGTGCGGCCGGAGCGCAGGCCCCGGGGAAAAACCAAACTGTACGTTGTGAGGTATTGTGAAAATAGGAACCATTTCTGTTTTGTCCAGTAAACCTGAGGTAAGTATACCGTCTTTGCAGGATGTGATCAGGAAGGAAGGGAAAAAAAAAAAAGAAAGAAAGAATGAAAAAATAAAATAAAAAAAAAAAACGAAACCATGAACACGCTATTAGGAAAAAAACAACTGTACAGGGCATTTCCAGTAAATCAAAGAACTCATCATATCTCCACTTAACCATCTACTTCAGGATTTGAAATTTAAGCAGTAAAATAATATATTATAAAAATGTTTATAAAATAGCAGCACACTCAGTGAAACAATACAGCTAAGTACTGTTAATGTGAATAAGAATGAAACAAATCATAGCTTCTTAGCAGCGCAAAAAAAAAAAAAAACCAAAACAAAAAACCCCCCAAAACCAAAAAAAAAAACCAACAGAACCTTAGAATCTTACTCCATTTTCCACCCTCATCTAGCCAAATACGGCTGAGTCCATTCATATAATATTCTTCGAAGTAGCATGTTCTTTCTGGATTTTTGTCTTAAAAATGCAGACATTAACATTTCAACCAACAGCTTCATACTGTATATTTGCAAACTGTTAATACAATTGTGCAAAAAAAAAAAAAAAAGGTTGCTCCAACTCCTTTGCCATCTAAATGCCTCTTCGTTACAGATGGAGCAGAAAAATAAATTCAAGTACACTGAATACACCTTTATAATAAAACTCCAAGTCACGCACCTTGATGTTTACCACTCGTGTCTTTTGCACCAGCAATTTTCATTTGTTGTCCATTGATAAGCGTGCAGGTGGTATTAAGATCCTTCTGTGACACTGAACAATATAAAATGATCAGGCTTTTATCCGGAATGTCAGGACAGGAATGTCATCTGAAGCAGGTGTTGGTATTTCCAGCAACACCACAACCAACCAAGTACACCAGATACTGGAAAATAGTGACTATAAAAAGCTATATGCTTTGCTTTTGTGACTTCTTTTTTTTATTCTTTTCTTTTTTCTTTTTTTTTTCTTTTTTTCTTGGCAAAATCGTCATAAACCATCTCATTTAATCCCTTAGGAAAAATTTTCAAAGTGCTTTTCGAATGAAATGGTTTACAAAAACGCTCACGGTGGATCAACAAAATTAATGAAATGCTGAAAAAGTGTGTGGGGGCGGTGGGGGAAGATGGGTAGGTAGAAGAGGGATCAACCCAAATCTCATCTTCTTTAACACAGTGAGGATATGTTAAAAAAGGAAGATGAACAGAGCATCATTTAAATGTCTTTACGGCCAAGCTAAGGAGCTGCCAGAAGTTAACATTGATGTGAAGCATTAGCACTGTAAAGGAATATAATGCTTTTCACAGATGATCCACCGCATCTTGCAATCCAAAGGTCGGAACCGGGCTGATTAGCCAACTGGTCGGAATTCATTGGTGCATTTCTCCCATCTAACGTGAACACTCGGTAACTTTGGCTTGGCCCACAGCTGGGTAAACGGAATTGCCCTTATGCCAAAGATGCTGCTGTGTTTAGAATGAACCATTTCTGAAGGAAAAGTGGAAAAAGTCGAGGGCAGAGGGAAATTTGGGAAAAAAAAAAAAAAAAGAGAAAAATAAACCAAAATAAAACCCCAAAAAAACACCACCTGCTCTTCCGGCTGGCAAAATAAAGCATCTTCTTTCTTAGGTAGCAGCTACCACAGACAGCAAGAGTAAACAAAACTAACATACAGAGATCCAACAAACACTTCTGACTAATAACAGAGGTGACAGATCAGCAAATCTCTTCTGCATTCAACATGGTTCAATTGCTTGAGGGATCTTTTCCCACTTTGCCCTAAACCCCTTATTCTATTGCTTTGCAATCTAGTCAAGCCATAAAATCGCACACACGATTCCTTTCTTAAATCTAAAAAAGGGGTGTATGCACTAGGTCATAATACACAGACAAGTATACTCTGCTTTGTTCCCACAAATGCAGGCTTACATTTATCTAGCTACTTTGTATGCTTTTATAAGCATTTAATATCACTGATACATAATCAAATAGCAATTACCAAATATATTGTGGGATTCCCTTCTGTAGAACATCACAGGCACCAAATGCTTTTTTTTTTTTTTTTTTGGATTATTCAGTTTTTGTATTTTTTTTTTTACCTAAAAGAGCTTTAAATACGTTCTATGTGGGAGCAGATTAAAAAAAAATTCACTCTAAAAATAATAACAAAAATAAAAGGGCTGGGGGAGCAAGCGTGACTTTCTGTGCCGGTGTCCTCACAGGTTGATATCTCTCACATCTGTGGGAGTGCTGGCCTGGTCCAGTTCATCCACCGTCTTGGAAGGATTGCTTTGCTGTTGCTGCTGCCGGACTTGCCTAAGGCTGTTTACTAGCACCGCCTCGATCTGTTCTTGACAAGCTTTAAGGCAGTCCTAGAGGACAGAAAGCAAATTGATCTGTTAATGGAGATAGGTAGTTTTTTTCTTCCTTACTGAACTAGCAGAAGTTGGAAGAGCATCAATCTGGTATTCCCATGGAGTGTTTACTGTGACAGAAAATGACCTGGGGAATCGCTGTGTACAAACTCCCTGGGTTAAACAATGCCGTATTTATTAGACTCTCCAAATCTTAATATTTTACCTGTTCTGGCTCATTTGTGTCATCATCTTGAGCAGGAACCCAAAGTGCTGCAAACACCGAAAGGCAGGGTATATGAACTTTTGCATTCTCCTGGGCAGGGTTAAGTGCTGCCTTTTTCTCTTGAAATAACCAACACGTCCTATACCAAAGTCACACAGATAGCAGCACTTCAGTTTTACTGTCAAGCAAATTGATGCTAAATCAAAGTGAAGGACGAGTTTTAAGGTCCCTGAAAAAACGCAGCCCTCTGTCACTGGGTTTTTATCCATCTTGCATCCCCAAGGCAAAGGCCAAAGAAGGGTCTGTTTACCCGTGGAAATTTATACAATGGGAAGGAACGATGCCACCCCAAACATGCAGCCACATTATCGTCCTCTGAGTGCATTCCAGAGAAGTGATTTCAGCAGCAGCGGAGGAGGAGGAGGTGTAGGGTAGCTCCCACACCTTCACTCTGAGAGCAGGACTGTTTTAACAGCCCCAGGAATAGTTACTGGAAATAATTCACAGGAGTCACTAAAGCAAAGACAGATACTAGAAAAAGATGTAAGTCAAAACCACACAACCAAGCCTCAGAGACCACTACATTATGAATTGTACTACAGAACACTTGGAGAAAGAGCAGGATACAGAACAGCAACACAAATTTGGGAGTTCTGCACCTTAGGAGTCCCACAATGAACACAAAGTATGAATAAACAAGTAAGTGAAGGATTCACCACACTTAAACCAGACACAGCCATGAAGAAGGCAGTTATTAAAACATTACAGGATGTTCCGCAGTCTTGATAGTATCCTGGAAGACCAAATAATAAGGGTATTTAAAAAAAAAAAAAGTGTGAGAAAACGCTGACAAACACTCGGTTATAGCAGAAACTGAAAAATAAAATGCAAGCCATGACTGTATAAACATAATGTCAGTTATATGCAGCGTGCTGGGACTGTGAGAATATCAATACAACACCATGTAGGTGGGCAGGTATCCCATATAAATGGGATTTTCTAAAAGCAGCCCTGTGGGGTCCTTCTACCATACAGGAAAAGGTACAGGTACTGTAAACTCACTGAAGCCTTGGTTAGCTAAGAGCTGGTTCTCTCCTGAAGACTTCAGGCAGTAGAGAAGTGCCGGTTTTGGTAGCAGGAGTTTTATAGCAGGGTATTTTAACCAAAGTTGTGGCAGCATCTGGCAGGGGCAGTGAGACCTGGCATCCCCATTCCCACTTTCAGGGAGGGGAGCTGAAGAACAGAGCTGAGCACTGACCTCCACGGGGTCCCATGGGTGCTTGTGTCAGCCCAGGACCCCAGTATGGGGAGCTGAGCTCTGACCAGCAATGCCCACTTTCTCCAGGCAATGCCAGGTTATTCAGGAGAGTTTGAAATATTAATGTATGGAGGTTTAATTTGTCAACCTAGCCAGACTGGGAAAACATGTTGAATGCAAAGTATCTGTTCTGCTGACGACATTTATGTTTGTGATGCACGCAATTACCTCCGGTGGCTCATGAACACCCGTTTTTCTTTGCTACTAGCCAGCAGATGCTGGCTGCAAAATCATGTCCTCTCCTAGTCATGAAACTGCCCTGCTTAACATAATGAAGCATCACAACCTTTTCCTGAAGGAGCACCTGCCAAAGAGAGGCCGTGAGGGACAGCTTTTCAAACTGGCCCAAGGTTGGATGAGATGCTGGCTGTATTAGAGACAAAAATACTCAGTGATGTGGATCTCAGCAGCTGAAGCTCAAGTGAGATGTCTGAAATTTCCTGAGTATCTGGGCTCCATGTGCAAACTGACTCAGGAATTTGTTCCCTCAGCATGGCGAGTAGTACCCCAGTGAAACAGAGTATGAGGCACGGCGACACGAAGAACCTCAGCTGAAACGTCGTGTGCATGCGGCAGGCACACCGAGCCTTCCCTGCGTTCACCTTTTGTCCCAAGAGCCAGGGACTGTGGGACTACCCCTGAAAAAGGAGCTGTGGTCATGTCACCTGGCTGGCAGCCCTTGTACCGTACGTAGCCCAGCGCAGCGCCGCCGTAAGCGATGCTTCTCACTGCTAGCAACTTTCCCAAGTCACTGGAGCTAAACTTTCCCACGCTCTGCCCTCTGCCTCAGGCTGGCTTTTTTATGGAAGGGGAGAAACCACAACAAAATAAGTGCTGCTATGTCCAAGGAAAAGGTTAAGGAAAGCATGTGATTTTACCAACATTAGCCAGCTCTTAACCAAAGTTTCCAGTTGTTGTATTTTGTTCAGAAGATTAAGTAGAATTAGAATTCGGCATGGCATGTGGTGGGGGGGCAGTCAGATAGATACCTTTTAATATCCTCAAGGAATGCAGCCTAAGGTTAGTGAAGATATATGGCTCAGGAAAGAGCACACTGCATTCATTCAGAGCCCTGTCTGGGCTTTACGGGAAGGCAATCACCATCCCCATTTGTGTGAAGCCTGGCTAAGCACAGGAGAGTCCTTGCAGGGGTGCAGGCAAGTTCACTGCCAGCCCAGGCACCCACGTTCCCCTCCTCTAGAAATGAGGTTATAGGAAAAATGGTACGTGCCACACCACTGGTGCAGAGCAAATGAAGCATGATGCCAAAGGAAGCTGGGACACGGAGGGTTTGTCAAAAGATGGCCTGGGATCACGGAACACTGAATTCAGGTGACTGGCTGTAGGCTCCAAGTCTCACGGAGCACTGCTGCTGCTCCTGAGATCCAGCAGGCACCCGCGTAGCCCACAGTACAGCAAGGGAACGCTGCAGCCTGCTCTTGGTCACACCAGTCCTTGCCAGTACACTGGAACAACTGTGTCAGACGTACTGCAGAGATCACCTTGAGCTCTTTGTAGCTGCCTCTGGGTTGTACTCTGATTTCCTGCACTCGTCCAATTAATTCCCACACTGTGGGCAGCAATGAAGATCAGAGGTCTCTCATGAGCACCACCACTGCATTGCCACAGCCAGCGCATGATCACAATCATTCACAAACAGGCAATAACGTGGGGCTCAGAACCACGGAGCACCTGGAATGTCAACTCAGTGGGATGCACTTATCATTGGTGTACTAAGGAAATTACTGCCCAAGAGAAACAACAGGAAGCTGCGGTGGAAAAACACCGGTTTAAGTGTGCCTGGTCACTGCTTCCCCTGCCCTGGCACAGGCTACCAACGTGTCCCAGCACCCAGGCTGTGGCCCTGGGTAGACCCACAGTGGGCTGCATCCCCATTTCCACCAGCGCTTGTTGCTTTTCCCAGCACCCCACATTGCACAGCTCCTCCTGTGGCAACCCTGCCAGCAGGAGGTTTAATCCTAAAAAGACGCCGTTACCAAACACTTGGCTCACGCATCGCCTTCATTACAGCTGGAGTTTGATGGACGAGGGTACATCTAAACCCAGGCCTCCCAGAGCTGCCTGGCAGGCAGAGCATGGAGCAGGAGCCCATCCTGACCTGCACTCCCATCAGCTGGGGGCTGCTGTCTGCTGGACTCCTGCTCCTGGAAAGAAGGGAAGCTTTAGTATTTAACTTACTTGGAGTAGAGCAAGAATCCTCAGGAGTAAGAGACTGAGGCAAATGCCTCTGAAGATGCAATAAAATGTGAGCACAATGGATTTTCTGGTGATGAAATCCAGGACACATAAGCAAAATTTAACCTTCCTTACCTTTTCCTTTCCTTTTAGCAAAAGGTAAGGAGAAGGGCTTCTCTGCCATCACCACTTTCTGGCTGCTGCTGGCAAAGCTCATTTTTTTTAAGTTAGAATATGTCTTTTTGTTTAACCAGGTAAACTTTTTTTATAGCTCTTGTATTACTGGGGGCTTACTGATTTCCTAATACTGGAATTGCTCATTTAACAATGGGAGCTGGACAAATTCCTTGGCCTTTCTTCCGAAGTACCTATCTGGCAAAAGCTATCGGAAGCTCAGATAAAGAAAATCCCCCGTTATTAGTTTGGGTGGGTTTGAGGTCTGTTGTAAGCACTCACCTGCTTGTGAAAGGGCAATGGCAACAAGTCGCTTCAAGGCTTGAGGCATCTTCACATGGGAGGAAGAGCAGGGGCACCAGTTTGAAGAGTCTTGTAATAGACTACACTTATAATGCACTTTTTTTGTGCGTAACAATCTCTTCTTTTAAAGCACAGTGGTGCAGAATTTCAAAATAGAATGTCCTTCTGAAAATAAGCCAGATTCTTTAAAAGCGGCTTCAGACTGGAGAGCTTAATGAGGCAATTTCCTTGCAGGCAGGCTTGGGGAAGGAAGGGTGGTGACAACGGAATGTAAGTCTTGAGCAGTTGGAGCCAACTTTGTCTGTTTTTAAACACCCTTATTTGTGATTATTTACACTGTTATTATACCACCTTCTGATGGTCAATATGAAGCTTCACTAAACGTATGAAGACGCTAAAATCACTAGGTAATCCTATAGAGAAATGGGTCCATTCTAATGTCTTCATTTTGTACATAAAACCAAAGAAGGAGCCCAGACTAGAATTGTTACAATTTGCACGGATTTTATTTCATACAGGGATCCATAGGCAACCGATATATTTTTTCTGTCTTGTGTTAGCTCTGGTCTACACTTAGGTTTTGAACTTAAAATAATGTACAACTGATTTCTTTAAAACAAAGAACACTAAAGGTAACATGTCCGGCATTAACCATGAAATAGCTTCCCAAAGAAGTGTTGCTATTTGCATACTAAAACTCAGGTTTTTATAGGTCTGGGTAATACATTCTGCTTCATTATTCTTGTCTATGAAGCATCCATCCAGGAGCTAAAATTGCCTGGCCAGCACAAACCAAAAATGGTGAAACCTTTATTTCGCAGGTTGTCAAGTTCTACAAACAAAATCCCAAACCCAATGGGGAAAAAAACCCCAACACCAGATTCAAGAGTGAACCTCAGTCATGCAGCAAAACGAGCTGGAACACACCAGCAGATGCAGCAGAAACTCTCCAGTTGCTGATTTGGGTTACACGATGGATTTTTACTCTCTGTGGTAGCTGCAGGGCAGCAGATGATACCTGCCACAGCACAATGTCAGAGTGCTGTGGGCAGATCTGACCAACGTGTTTTATGCCAGATGAGATGCCAGCTAAACTTGCCAACGGCTTTTCTAATAAACCAGAATTGGCAGAAGAAGTTTACACCTGGCCAACGCGACGTGAGCAAAGTGCTTGTACTCCTATATAAAAAATCCTAAACCCACATTTGCTGTGCTCTTGAACCACTGTCTCGGTCCGCAGCTAGCTTTAAGATGTATAAAGTACACCAGCTGGATGGTAATCTCACAGGTGAAAGGAAAAATAGAATTTACTACAAGGATCTTATCAGCCCAATCGTCATAATGTGATACAGCAAGTGGCTTATTTTACAGATGGGGCTACACTTCTGTTTGCTTCACTGAACTTTCCGTCAATCCCAAGTTAAGTAACACAATACAAAAAAAGACAAAAAAAAACCCCTATTAGGACAAGCAGCCTGGCCTTCCCTAATCACGTGGATTTGCTGCATGCGTACATTATTTTACTGATGGACTTCCATTTTGCAAGCTCTAGATAGCACTGACAGGAGAAAAATAAAGCTTAAAAAAACATTATTCAAGAAAAAAAATGAATTGCACTATTTTCAGCAAATCTTTCTTGGAAGAACACTGTAATGCACTGAAGTAACGGCCCTAGATTTTGCAATACAGGGTCTGGGCCATTCCTGCAGAATATTGTAGGGCTGCCTTTGTTGTTTTATTAAAAAGTTTTTTAAGTGTGCGTCACATGGATCAACTTCCCCATTCTTCTATATGGTCTAGTAGTTTTAATGATTAAAATAGTTCAGGTACTTTCCATTCCATAGTTTTATTTTTACTTCAGCATGTGCAGAACTAAAAAGGCAATTAACTTTTGGGTTTCTTCTTTTTTTTTCTGAAGCTTTTTCATCCCTCGGTGATTTTACTAGCACACTTGAAATGCATTTGAAAGAAAAGAAATGCTTTTCTGTGTCCAGTGAGCAGTACCCTCATGGCTGTGATAGAAAAGCTGGCAGTGAAATGACTGGAAGGAGGAATCAGCAGCACTCTCACAGGATGATTCAAGTCAATAATAATTGAGTATTTTAATTTCCATCCATGACAACCTTGAAAGCAAGCACAAGCACTAAGAAAGATCCTGCAGAGTATTACAGAGAATTCATTTTCCTCAACTTTTCAACACCTCCATAATATATATGCCCTATACTGCACCCCAGCTTCCAGTTCTAAACTAAGGTTTATAGGGCATTGGCAAACTACCAGGGGAGGCATCCCACTCAGCTCAACCAACAGGCTCTCGCTTTGCACTGGGATTTTCAGTCCTGACTGCTCCAGGCTCCAGGACTCCCTCACTGTGACCCTAGTACCCCGGCTTTACTGAGTTATATGCATGGAAGACATCCCCTCCATCTTGCAACGTCACAACTGGACTGATAAATTTAAAAAACAAAAAATAAAAAAAGTTGGGGGAGAATACTGAAAAGACATTTTACAGCTGTTTTAGTAACTTGGGTTGGGTTTCTGCCATAGACTTATTTAGACACTTCCAAGTCTTCCTTGGCACTCCATCCAAACCAAAGCTGATAGATGGTATCTTTTGGATGACAATGGTCTCTGCATCAGATCCTGCAGCAACTGAGTACCAGGACACCACCTTCTCCACAAAGAAGAAAATCACTCCTCTCAAATGCTGATAGTAGAGGGCTATCATGAGAACATAAACTATTTCAGCTATATATCTGTTCTCTTTTTATCCATTTTGAATCAATCTGGAGCTTCTGTGACTGTAAAGGGATGGCAGCTGAGTATTTATTGCACCTACCCCCATGGTGACAACCACTCTAAAACAGATTTAAGCCACTGGATTCATTTCACAGCCAGGCAGGGACAAGAAACGGTAGTGCATCCCTGGATCCATACTGCTCACCTAACACCCAGGTCTGCCAGAAGTGATGAACTTAGCTCTGGTCTCCTCCACAGCACCTCAGGACACTGCTCTTTTTGTATTGTGGTTTTTTTAGATTCTCCTTTTCCATCTCTGTTTTGGTCTTGCCTGGGAGAAGAAATAAGAAAGCTTACCCCAGCAAGCCTCCCAAAGTTTGTTTGTTTATCAAAAAATAAATTTAAGGAAATGACTGGGTGCATGGAAACTGGTCTGAGGCTTGCAGCCACCCAGCTTCTGCCCATCCAGGATGGCACTCATTTGGGAATACCGGTGTCCAGAGAAAATGCATTATGGCAGCATTTAAGGAAAAAGCATTATAGCAGCATTAATCAAAGGCCGCAGAACTACTGTTTATCAAGGTTCCAGTTTAATTCTGTTATATTTAAATATTGGTTAAGCCTTGACAAGATCTTAACTTTACAGTTAGGTGTTGTGAATCAGCAACCACAGAATAAATAGGGCCAGCTACCAGCGAAAACCTGAGCCAGTTAAACAGCTTTGACCAGACCAGTGAGAAACAACTGAAGACAAGTCACACAGTATCTCAGAGCCCTACCTGGGACATAAGGACATCCAGCTGCCAAGAGCTCAGCTTGGTAACCCCGGGGAAGCTGGCAGGGATTGGCACGCCTGCCATTGCTACCAGAGCCCAAACTGCGCCGAGCTCATGCCAACAGCAAGGCAGAGTCATGAAATCTTTTGCAATGCCAAGGCTGAGGACAATCCTGCTCAGTGACTCGAGTGGGTCATTTCTCAAGGGCTTTCAAAGGGCAAACTGCAGCCCTACTCTGCTTTACAACCAGCAGCAAAAGAGTGACGGTAGGGCTTTTTTTATAGATAACATATGCATAAGAACGGTGCACAATACTGAGCTATGACTCTACCAGATACTTATTGATGCTCCTGGATTTCCTGAACTGATTTAAGAGCCTGGATCCAAACCCTGGGTGCTCTGCTGAGTGCTCCAAGTCCCAAAGCTGGGAATGCTGTGAAAGCTTTTTCTGCTACTTTTGTGATAAAGGGTGGTTGGTTTTCCACATAAACACTGATTACTTCACAAAGAACTGTTAACGACCCTGATTTCTTCCTCTTTCTTAAAACTAATTGCAGAAAGGAAACCAGAAAAGGACTTTTTTTAGCTGCGGGACCTGCTATGATAAATGGAAAGGATGCTGGGGGTATCTGAAGTGACAATATGTTCTCCCGTCATATGTGCGTTCCTTCGATAATCTAAGAAAGCAGCAATCAGACATGCATTAAAGAGTTTGGATTTAAATTCTGGCATGGAACGTGTCATCTGCACTCCCTAAATACAAAAGACGGCTGGATTCTTCCACTGGTTCACATTTAAGCCCCAATTCAAACGCCTCCAAAGCACATGCTTCATTGTTGACATAAACAGGGATTCCTTCCCAAAGCAGGACCTTCATGTGCCGAGCGCTGGCCTTCAGCTCACCAGCGTGCTCCAAAACAAGAGGCTGAAAAGCTGCTGTGGGAATATCATGCCCATTTACTGTATCTTGGTGATCTCACATCTAACGGACGCAGTTTAAAAACAGAAATATCTTCCCTCCTAAATGTGTCTGTTTTTGCTACTGTAACAAAGAGCATCAATTACACATACATGTGTATGTCTCTCTTCTTCCATTTGCAAGTACAGAAAATAGTCACGGGCAGTTCCAAAGGGCATTTCATGCAGACTAACGAAGACATCTCACTTAAAAAAAAATAAAATCTCATCCACACCACAATTTCTCCACTTAATATTGCTACACTGCTGCACTAATGCAATATATAAGAGGACTAAAATTAAGCGTATGAGAGATGGCACATTTTTCTCTGAAATTCTTTTCAGCACTTTCAACAGTGTACTTTCTAGATTCAGTTCCACTGTTTGCTTCAGCAGTCAGTTTGTTGGTTTCCTGTTGCTCGTGTGGGTATTTCTCATAGCAACAGGAGAGAACAATGTTTTCAGAACTGGAAAAAGTGAGAGTAAAGCCAAAACACTGGCAGGGTGATCCAGGGGCAGATGCCATGCCTGAAATTACATTCCCTGCTTAACGCGATTGGGGATTTCAAGTTGACTATCTCTGTCTAACAAACAGGCATATGCGCAGCTGTGCAAGGCTGCGAATTTACTGTGCCGTAATAAACACCATGAGCATCTATTGAAAAAGCGGATTTCAACCTGCCCGTGTTATACAAATCCGTATGAACCGAGCAAGGATTCCTCGCCAGAGGTCAGGGGCAAGTCTCCAAGCAGACGATCTATGGTGGCCCGTGAGCTCCTCCGGCAGCAGCGCTTGGGCTGCGGAGCCGGTTCCTCGGGGGCCTGGCTTCCTTGGCGCGCTGGCCGGGGCTGTATTTATGAATGGATCTGACGGAACTCCACCATGAGCCCGTGGTGTAACTGCATCACCCCATTGTTGCTACACACGCACAGCACTCACTGGGGAACAAAAAGCTGAATGAAGCGGAGCAGCTGCCAACTCAGGCAAAGACAACTTAGGAAACTATCTCATTCTTCCTTTCTTTGGGAGGCTATTTTGTCTGTTGTTTCCTTGCATACAAAATGCGGTCTGCAACAAATAAGGCAGGATAAGATACAGCGAGTCCTGTTACTTGCTTCCAAAACCACAGGCCCTAGACACTACAAAGGAGGGGATAAAACGGTGTATGTGCTGTAGGGACAATGTTCAAACGCTAGCCATTCAGGATAGATTTCCACAATTTTATACTGTGGCTCAACAGAAACAGATTCTTGAGCATGGTGGTTCTCGACGTCATTTCTGTGCAGAAATCTGTAGGGTTCAGACTTTCCGGGGGGGGAAAAAAAGTCCCAGCACTGACATATGTAGCACATTTAAGTGGAGATATTTTAAATGCCATTTATTATGGATCCAGTCTTCAAAGCAGCCTGACTCCACATTTTCAAGGGCTCACGGCCAGCTGTTTCGACAAGACTTTAAGAAAAGCTTGGTTCCTTTTTTCTTTCTCCATCAGGCCCTTAAATACGCTTTGGATTTTCAAAACCACTCAGTACACACCAGTTCCCATCTGGGGACAGACCTTTAAAAAGGACTTGTGCCTGCATACAAGCATACATGTTGGCTCTGCCTTAAAGAAAACCATTCCCCGATGCTGATGCTCGGGAGGACAACTCCTTTTGTCACCCCGAT
Source organism: Bucorvus abyssinicus (assembly GCA_009769605.1). NCBI lineage: Eukaryota > Metazoa > Chordata > Aves > Bucerotiformes > Bucorvidae > Bucorvus > Bucorvus abyssinicus. Next base: position 73,476,896 of record CM020025.1, read on the forward strand.
GCAACCTTGAGAGCTGGGCTCTGGGAAGATGGTTCTTAGTTGCACATACAACCCTCCCTATCACACAGAGTGAACCTGGCCGGCCCTTCTGGTAGCTGTGGTGCTGCAGAGTTTATTACACCAACAGCTACAAACCACTTGATCTGGGATCTAACCTTCCCAGCTTTTGTCAATGATGTAAGCCTGAACACATTTTTAGTATGAGATAACTGTTTCTACGTTTCAGTGCACTGAGCCTCGTAGAAGGAGGTTGGAAAGGACCTCTGGAGTCACCTAATGCAACCTTCTGCTCAAAGCAGGGGTATCTGTAAAAATTAGTTGTGAGCCTAACTCTCATTGATTTTAGCCTACAAAATTTTGGTCCAAGGTGCTTTTTAACAGGTAAAAACCTCATCTACTTAGCCCTGCAGGAGTTTCTTAAGCTCTCAAGAGACCTTAATGCATCTCCTCCACAAAGAGATCTGGGTTACCAAAGAATGGAACGGCTCAGGACAGACTCAAAAAATGATACAAGCAGTCACCAGGCCAGGGCACACGTGCCCCACACATGATTTGTGAGAACGCTCCCAGGCACAGGCAGAGAGGCAGTTTCCAGACCCCTGGTTAGCAAGCTGACACACTGAGCTGACGGCTGCTCTTCCAAGATGTGAGGAGATATATTTGCCCAAGATAGGTCTGTGGCAAAGCAGAATATTGATTGCAAGGTCTTAAGAAGTGCCCTACCCATTCAGCTATCCTTCCTCACATCCCCTAACTGTACGCAGCGGTGATGCCTCTATCCTCCTCTGAAGCATCTGGCTCCACCAGGGACAGGATACTGCTTGAACTGGCGTGCTGGTCTGGGATGCTATGGAAATTTCTGACTTCCCGAGTTGTTTATTTTTCCATTGCAATCACCCACCAAGCAGCTTCCTGTGAGTAGGTCTGTTAACTCTTTGGCCACCGGGCTCTCCTCTCCAAGCAACAGCAAAGGAAATGTTCCCACCCTCTGGCAACAAAACAGATCAGAGTATGCAATCTCCATCCTGCAGAGCTGTGTGAAGCTGTGTAGGACCAGCTCTTTACCACTCTGTGGGACAATGATGACCAGAAAGGGTAATTCAGATACACCATGCAGTTACTTTCACTACCCATAAGGCTGCTGAGCTTCTCAACTTCTCCAAGAGTAGCTCCCTGGGGTTTATTTTGGTAGGTGGAAGGAGTAATGAACCCAGGGTTTGCATGGCCTCGTTGTCACTGCCTCTTCAGACTCTGATTCAACCTTCACCAAGTGGCCCAGGGCAGCTACTTATCAGAAATAACTGAAATCGCTAGACTGACACTGGCAGGGTGCCTTGTACTATCTCATCTGAAGTCTGGAGCGCAGCTTGAAATTCATATAAGGATAGCCAATACAAAAGAGTTTTTGAAAGAAACGCTCGTGTGTTGGTTGTTTGCTTACCCAACAGCTGAGTTCTGAATTAAATGCTCTTTATTAATAACGTGGTTTTTTGTCTAATTCTTAATGAAACATCCATTAAGAACATTATAGCACTAAATGCCAAGCTGCAGTCTCAGTTACACCAGTGTAAATCTAAAATAACTCCATTGATTTTGGCCTCCTGGGTTATGCTGCTATTTCCTAGCAAACAGACAGCACCCTCGAATTGTCATTATAAAACAGTAAAACTTCAGAAAAGCTCATTGCAGTTAAGTTGCATCAGGATTTCATCATACTTTATTTTCATAAGCTTGCAACTTTGAAGCTGAAATTTTTCATGCTTTACCTTGGACAGTGACATTTTTTGGAAAGCCCAATGAGAAAGTCCCATCAAACATTTCCATGCTAAGCCATCACACACACCAGAAGAAAAAGAAGCGGAAGGCCGTGGGTCCTTCCGGTTGGGAAGGACTCTCTCCCAGCTCTCTGTTGTCCCCTGTGATCTACAGGCAAGGGGTGGGTGGCAAGAGGCTTCTCCTCTGCAGAACTGTAACTTCTCTTGAGTTCCCTCGCTTTTCTACCACATGATGCTCCTGAAGCCTAGGAGCTCTCACTTCTTCTTCCCTAACCTACCCTTTGAAAACAAAATCATTCACACAGTGACGATGAATTAATTGTGTCACCACAGGAACAACTCTCAGGCCGTAAGGAATCAGGAAGTGAGAGAACTGAAGCTGTTCATTCAACTTTAATTAAGTCCCAGTGTAAAATAGATTACAATAGTCTTTACTCTTCATTAACACAGCCTTGGGCTAACTCTTACACAATCTAGCCAGTACATTTTTTCCAACAATACATTTTACAGATTAGGCTGATATTTCTACCTATTGCTAAGACTGCTCCATACTTCTCTGAGACCCTCTTTTCAGTTGCTTATCTCTCTCTCAAGCTTTAACATGTGAGATGACATTTTCCTGTCCTGGGTCCTTTCGCATTTTTCCAATGCAAAAGTCACAGAGAAAGTTTCTAGCAGAGTATTTTTCCCATTTGCAAATAGCTGGCTAATGAAAAATACACTATTTTGCCCCAGTTAAAAATTGTGGCCTCCTTCGGTTGGGCTGAGACTTCAAAGCTTGCAGGAGACAGACTTCGAGTTAAGGCCACCCCTGCCACAACAATGGAAACATCTTGAAAAAATGACAGCACCTCTAACTTCTGCAAAGACTTACATTTTTTAGCAATTACATTATCCAGAAGCTCCTTTTGTCCCAAGTGTGCTCTAAATTGGGGGCCAAGTGAGACTCTCCTCCACGGCCTGTGCTACTGTGAGCCGAGAGCAGGGGCAAAGAGAAGAAAGCTTGTCTCTAACCAGTGCCAACAGACGCCTGGAGAGGAGATGTGACCAGTAAAACATAAAGAGTTCTTTGTTATTTGGCAAGACCGTATAAGCTTTGCCAGATCTAGGAAGACTTCCACCAGAATTGCAAAAAGCACACTTCTGACAAAACCCCATCTGCTAAAATTCAAAGCAAAGGCATGAAGAAATTTCCAATGCAAAAAACATCATCTGTTTTTTTTCTTCTAACCACTTAAGAGCTACTTTTTGGCAGGTATTTTCATTCAGACTGAAGCAACCAGATAGAAAAATTCAGCACGAAAGATAAATTTTGTCCAATCTGCAAGACGCTACAAAAGGGTCTTACACTAAAAAGCACTGGGATGCCTGAGAAAGCTTCAATATCTCCTATAATCAAGAACATGAGCTTTAGGTGTATAACAATAAATACCAAATACAGGAGAATCCAGATAAACTCCCAAGACAGCAAAAAAAGCCATGTATTCCCTCCTCAAATGTCATTTTGTGTAATATGCTCACAACATGCTTGGAAAGCCAATTAGCATGGGCTCTACTGTACCTAGGAGGAAGAAAATTCCACCAGAAAGACACCCTTCTGTGACTTTTCTTTTGTCCCTACAAGCCTTCACAAACATCCCCAGTACACAGACTGGGAATGGAAAGAGTCAGCTGGGATCCTGATTCAAGCAGGGCTTCACAGGTGAAGCAGCAAGGCACCAGCAACCAGAAAGAAACACAGGGAGCAGCGCAGTAGGAAAACCTGTGGGAGTAATCCCTATCATGAGGGATGCATCTAGCCTTGTGGGACCTTCTGACCATGACCCCACGCAGCATGAACTGCAATAACCCAACTGAAAGGTGACTAAGGAACAGATTAGTGCAGTAAGGGCTGCATCAGAAACGGTTGCTCAAAATCTCTTTGCTGGCAAAAATGACAGGGGAGGGAGGGAGGGAAATGCTTTTCCCTGTGATCAGGCAATCAAGGTACAGCTAAGTATCTTGCAAGGTCCCAACGACGTAGCCCTTGTGGCCCATGTGTGGAGCTTGCCTGCCCTCATCTAAGAGCTGAGTATCATCAGCACCATGCTGTCACTACTACCCAAAGCTTCTGTCCATGCTGGAAAAGAGCAAGAAGGGAAAAAATCCTTGTGACTGCACAGGGAATCTCTTAGAGGAGATGAAGAACCACCCTGAACTCTCCAGCATCTCCAAAAAGATGTAATTCAGCTACTCAGTGGTTGATCAAAACCCTCCAAACACCTCACATACAAATACACCAGCAAGAGCTACCCTGGCATCTCTCTTCTGAAAAGTGCTGAAATACTGTGGAAACAGTATCAGCAGTTTATCTGGAGCTTCCTGATATGGGGAACATGGTCTGGTGATGGAAAGACTGCATCATTGATCAGACGGGCACAGGAACAAAGCGATGAGCTCTGCTGAGGGTAACTGTTCTAGGCCTGGGTTTTGGTGGTACCTGAGCACCACCTGCTTCTGTCCTCAAAAAAGACTTCCAAATGAGTACCCAGGGATTTTTGTGGGCGGTGATGTGCCTCACAGTAGCAGAAGCAGGCACCAACCTTGCGGAAGCTCCCTCTAAACTTTCCAGTTATTCTCTTCTGCACTTTGCAGGCCTCCCTGTCCCTCCGCTGCCACCGTAAGGGCTATTTATGTTCCCATTTATCACCCCACACTGTGATTCCCTCGCTCTCATCATTATCCTTGTCCTGCTGACTACCAAGGTGGTCTACCAAGCTGTGACTCCTAGAGCTGTACTACAAGGTCACAGACAACAATGGCTTCGGAAATTCTCCTCATCCCCACCTCTTGCCCTGTGCTATGATGCTCAGTTCTCCCAGCTGTTTGTGAGGCTGTTCTTGGAAACCTATCAGTGAACTGATCTGGCTTAGAAAGCAAGAACATTCGCCCGACCCTCCAACTCCAAAACAAGTGGTCCTTCCCTACTTCTTTAAGGTGGATCAGTTTCAGGATGGGTTTGAAACACAAGAATATGAACAGTTGTGTGGGCATACATGAGCAAAAAGGAGCACGAAAATGAGCAGCAGCCAAGCAGGAACAACTTCACCTGGCATCATCATAGAACAAGGAAAATGACAGCAGTGGGACACCAACCTTTCAGACACTCCATGAAGTTAAGACATGGAGTTATACAAGAAACTCTTGGTGGCTAGCACCGTTTTCCTCATTCTGTGGATATTCACAAACTTGGCTGAAGACAGCACCTTTACTAACAAGATATGAGTCTGCCTCCAAATCCTCATCTTCCTCCGCCTGCCCACTTGTCTCAAGAGTCCTCATGGACGTTTGCCGGATGCAGCATCCAAAACTCAGCATGTTACATCCCATCAGACAAGCATCCAAGGAGAAAATTTAGTTCAGCCAGTAACTGTCAGTATCAGTACCAGGAACGGGTAATTCTTGTTATCCATAGAGATGAAGTAAACGTAACGGATTTACCCAGTCTAAATGTAACAACTGTACAAATAAGCTTTGTGCAATATTTGCACCAGGCCACGCAGTCTGAATCGTTATATGGGATTCTTCTTGCATGCTCCTGATGCTTACTGTAATGTATCACCACTCTGGTTTTCAACACTTACAAAACAGACAGGAAAGAGCAGTTACCTGTATAGAATTTTCATTTACACTGAAATAAATGTATATTACATTTCTGCAACTACTTGATTTGCATTATAAGCGTTTGGAATTGGAAATGTTCCTTTTTCTGTGCAAAATCCATTTCCAATCAAAAGAAATGAGAAGCCCCAGAACTGCACTTGAAATTTAAGATCAATCCAATGATTGAAAGAAAAATCGAAACAGCAAAACGCTTCCCTTTTTGTTAAACTGGATGATTTCTTTTTAACCGAAACGCAGAATAATAGCTGGAAAAAGAAATCTTCTCTTGAGAATGTTATCACAGATCTAATAATTGCACAGTTTATTTACTCTGAAAAGTAAAAGCAGTAAGAAGTTTTATAGTTAGCACATGTTAAGGACAATGCACTGGAAACTGCTACTTCTATGGTAAAAAACCATTACCTTCATAGGTGCCCGCATTTCAGAAAGCCTCACTCATTTTCCTCCCTTTTGAGTGAAATTTGTCAGGGCAAAACCTGTCAGTTTTGCAAGAGATTAAACTCCTGTTTATCCACAGACCAAGCGGTTTGGATTTGCAGGAACGTCAGTTCTCCCTGCAATGTCCCACTGACAAGGGGGCATAGCGGGAGAGGCACCACCCCCTGGGGAATGTACCCTGAGTGCTCCTTTCAGTCCTCCCAGCTTTCTGCTGAGACTGCCACGCAGAGCTGTCAGGTTTGGGCTTTTCTATGTCCCCACTAGAAGCTGAACCCTGACCAGAAAACTCACTTTTGAGTGAGTTTGAGCACCACTGAAATGCCATCAGATTCACCTCTACTACTGACGACAGGACTTTCTGAGAAGACCAGAAATGCCCTCTGTGGGACAAGCTTAGTGAATTTATAGACAAAAACCCAGTCAGCCTGGGTTGCACCTGCCTCATACTGTGCCAGTGCTGGAGGATTAGCTCATTACTCACTTCCTTCAAGTCAAGGATTTTCAGATGATACCTCGGTGAGGGCCAGAGGAGCAGTTTCAAGGTTGCAAACACAGGACTGGCACACATACTGGTTTACCTTATGCCCCGAAGGTTGCTGTCTGACTGCTTGCCCCACTTCCTGGGGTGGTACCCACGGTGGCCCCCACTATAGCCTGTCTGACCACCAGCCAGGGTGGGCAGAGCAGGCTCTCCCCACCAAGCTGCTTAACAAGGCGTGAATGAAAATTGACCCCTAGAGGCCAAGGAGCTTTGGACATTCAGAACACTGCGAACAAGTTGCCAGGTCCATGCTTGCACTCCCCTCCTTCGCTCCACTGGGCTTTCAGGCTTGGTTTGATGGCCCAGTTCTCCACTGTGCCCTCAGAAGTGAAAGGAGAAGAGGAATGCAGGACACTCACCACATCTGTGTTTGTGATCTTGGCCAGGAGGTCCGTGAGGCTGTCCCCATCATCAAGCTGAAGGCCACAGATGGCTGCTCCCACACTTCCAGTTGCTATCATTGATGGTGGGTACATGGCGAAGTTAAAATCTGCAAGAACAGATCTGGGAATTAGGCCAAGCACAGACCAGAAAAGCTGCAAAACATCAGAGGCAAGCAACATAAAAAAAACCACACGGAAGAATAAAAAATGGGCAAGTAGAAGAAAGGGAAAAGTGCCACTCTTTTTGGTCTGGTGGAGCTCATTAGTCACACTGCTCATCACAAGCAGTCAAAGGAGGGGTAACAGATCTGCAAATTAAAATGGAAATGCAGTTGGGTCTTTTATTCTCACTGATGCATAAAGGAAACCTGGACAATTTTTAATAGTCTTGCCTTAGTTTTAAAGAAAAGGAAGGAGAAGAAGGAGGCTTTCTGTAATTTATGTCAGAAATTTGGGTCTTGGTCACATTAGAGCTCTCTGCATAACCGCAAAACTAAATGGAGTAAGGTATCACAAAGGACCAAACTGAGATTTTTAGTCACGTCAATTTTTAAAGACTTAATTAACTCGAGGATTTAAAGACCTGTCCAGGAAAGAGATTTTAATTAACGGTTCATCTCTACCACCTTTGCAATTAGGAAGTGAGAACACTTACAGCCCATAGCTATGCAATCAAAGAAAAAAGACCGATCACATTTGTCATTCCTACTATTTCTTAATAAACAAGTTGAAAATACATTTCAAAACTTCCTTTCGTACATCTGTGGAGATCAGGAAAGAAATGAAAATAAAACTAACTGTTCGTGCGACCTTTATAAGGCAATTTTGTGGTTTATGATACGGCCATAGGCACAGGTTTATCGGCATGTCTTACTAAATACCATTTCCAGCAGATCTTCTAGGTTACTGCTGTCTTCCTAAAATGAAACTTGGTTTGCAAGTTGTTTGGTTCAATAATAACTCATAAACCAACCATTCCCTACCAGTTTTCAGCTGGGGGGGACTGGAGAAGAAGGAAGAGGAAACCCAGGTAATACTTAATATGCAATAAACCACGACCCATATATTCGGTCTATTTCTAGAAACAGACTGTTACAGAAAACTGCCCTTCCCTCAAGGGCAGATCCCAAGTCCTCTCTGTTCAGCTAGCACAAATTTTGTAACACCGTCGATGCCTGAGTAAGCACTCAGGTTTTAGGCACATGGAGAGCTGTTCTCAGCCTCCCGGACTCTGAGCTGGCAGATACCACAATAGCTGCGGAGGTGGCATGTAATTCTGCAGGCTGGAATATGTCCCTGAGACACGAGGCATGAAGCAGTCAGGTAACAACGGGACTCACGTCATAACATTCATCCAGACAGACTGGACAGGGAGATGTTAGAATCGGGGAGAGAAAAGGAGGAGATGAAACCCTGATATGGATTTATCCGTCTAACAAAGTCACCAGGGGGTGACCACCTGCAAGCCCACCCTTGCACACTGCTGAAGCCCACTGTCCTTCCTAGCAGGGGAGATCAGCAGACATCACACTCTGACAAACACTTCTGAAGGAGCAAATTCCCATCGACTGAAGCAATGAACACAGACTGCCATTATTATAAAAATTGTAATTATGTGCTATCGTAGTAGTAGTAATCCACTGTACACCGGAAAGATTATGATCTTGGAAATTAAGTTATATTACCTCCACTAATGAGTGAGTCAACAGGAGAGCCTAATTATCAGTGCAGGACACAGCCCTGAGGATGCTATCTCAGCACGTGTTGAGGTAACAGGAATTGCACTTCCGTGATCAAAACTGCTTCACATTTACCTCACGTGGATTTATACACACACACGCAAGGGCTAGCCCCATCCAGTCTGTAGACGGATGACAAGGGAATATAGATACCGTTGCCTGACACACAGCTCAGGCACTCCCCACAGAACCTACCTATCCCAAGTGCCTCAGCTTGTGGTTGCACTTATCATTGGCCCAGACCGTGAGAGCAGGCCATAGAGTGGGATTTTGAGCCCTCAAAACAGCCATCGTTTTATGCCATTTTGCCTCTCTTCTTACTCATTGCTACTGATGGGGGGCCCCAGGACTCGGCTCTGGGTGACTGCTGCAGTAGCATGTTCCTGTGCATTGATCTGGCTGTTAGTGTCTCCACAGAAGTGTGATTCCTGGGCCACCGGCAATTCTATACGAAGTCCAGTATGAGGAGAAGGAATGTTTAAAGGACTCTGACAACAAGAGATTTTAATAAAGGTTACAAGTGTTTATGTACTTGCTTGACTGTCCAGTGTCTTCCTGGTCCACTGAGCAAATAACAAACTTCTACAGAATTTAAGAATGTTCAAACATTTATGGAAGAGACTTAGCATCCCCAAAAATCTGCTCTCATCTCCATCGAGGAAGTCATCAGCAATCCCAATAATCTCTTTAGAAAACGGATAAATTAGAGCAGACTACATCTCCACATGTCTGTTACTCCGCTTGTACACACTGCTTTTGCTTGGGCTTGCAAATCCCCTGTGCTTGCCTTGGTGTGAATGAGGCTGCACTTGGCCAACATGGCCCTAAGTTGGGAAGCGACTCCTGCATTTAATCCTTGGACTTACCCAACCGTCTCCTAGTTATGCATGGGAACTACAGCTGGCAGGGGACTTTCCATAATTTATCCCTCCTTGTCGCAAGTTTCGGGGAAGATGTAGCAAAAAGATGATGCAAAACCTCTCAAACTTTGCCAGTGTTTGAACAGTCCCTATGGAAACTACGATGCAGCAGGTGAGAATCAAAACCCACCCCCTCCCACCCATCATTTGAGCCAGTAGCAGGAAGACACGGACCCAGTCGGAGGCCCGGATGGACCAACACCCCTATGCATGGTCGCTGAGCCCCCGTGGAGCAGCTTTGCCCATCCCCAAGCGGCTGGTGGACATGTAACTGGGAGCTCCCATGTCTTTCACTCCACGCTCAGCACTGGCCAGGCACAGCGGGCTGAGTGAAGGACATAGCTCCAGCCTGCCCTCTGAACTTCCTTGCCTCCTAGGGGCTTGCATCAAGACCTTAACATTATCCGAACACCAGTTTTCTCGTGGCCGATTTTCTATCTACTCCCAGAAACTGTCTTCCTAGGAAGCTGAATAAAGAGCCACAGTGCCCCTGCCAACTAGCACTGCTGTAGGTCTGCTTCCACGTGGGGTCACATGAGAACATTTCTATGCCCAATAACCTTGTTAGTTCCCTTAATGTCATTCATAATGCAAATGAGACAGCGAGCGAATGGCCAGAGGCCCAGAGCGACTAAAGCTCAGCATCCAGAAAGTCTTACATTGCCTCTAGCTCTAAACTAACTTCCCTCCATAACAAGCACCATAAACTTGGCTATCAAAGCTACACATGCCCAGTCTTTGTTGTACAACAGGCAGCGATTTGTATCACTGGCTTCTATTTTTAGCATATTAATTAACTACTGCAACTGGTGAGGCAAGTGTCTCCAACTGCAGAGTGTGGCGCCATTGTCTGAAGTCATCACCTCATCTCGCGCTATTGAAAATCATGGCAGTGACCCTCCTGCTGATATGAATTTAACCTGACATGCCCACAAAGGGATGGGGGGTGGTGCACCAATTTTGTGCACATGGTTCTCCACATCACCCTGGACCCTATTAGTGTGGAAAGAGCTCATTGAAAGAAAAGAAGCCACATTGTGCTGGGCCACCTAGAGGGTTGAATAGAAAAGGCTGAGGAAAAGAGCAGGCAGCAGAATAAAGGCCGTAATTAACATATTTCCATATTCAAGCAAAGCAATAACTACGTGAAATGTTTGTCAAGGTGCAATGAAAGCATAAATATTAAGGACCGTATCCGAGGGGATGCAGAATCTCCCTCCGAGTCTCTTATCTTCCACCAAGAAATTCAAAACAAGCTTTTTACACGTTATGTTCAATTACAAACCTCTATCCCCGCTTCCTCCATGACAACAAGCTAAGTCATGTCATCCTCACTCAGTTTTCAGCCAGGTAAAACTGCCCCCACAATTAAGTCTACAGCTTGCCCTGAGATTTAAAAAATCGAAATAGAAGGTGGGAAAGGACCTTCACATGTGACGCTGAATATGCTTTTACTTAAAATTCTTGACGGAGATGATGAACACTGGATTACAGAGCGAATCTTATAAAAAGAACTTCTTACTGGACACCTGAGGCGAGGCTATCGGCTAGATCCTTCTTTTGGACCTATGTGCAACCTTGGTTAATGGGCCCCCAGAGCTGGCACCAAACGCACGGCTCTGTCTCTTAACTTTGCTGTGATTTATGCAATTCTGCAGGAAAGTACAAAAGAGCCTCGCTACAAGCCAGAGGAGTAGCGCAACACGTAGTCTACGACAATCTGAGCACACGAACACTTCAAGGAAAGATACGGGGTTGTTACAAAGCAGGACCTGTTTTATCTTCTATTCTGTGGCAATGAACACTAGAAATCACCCCATCTCCATTTTGGTAACACCTTTTTCCTAAAAGATCTTGAAAACAAGAGACCAACCTTGCACAACCCTGCTGAAATAAAAAAAAAAAGGCCAACACAAGAAACAGTGCCCTTTGAAACACAGCCACGTGGACCAGCCGGCCGGAGTCATCAAAGCAAAGTAAGGGTACCCTGAATCTGCACCCTGCTTTCAGACTGGAGCTCACACAGCCAGGGCATGAACACATGCACGTGCCAAGGACGTTCTTCTGCCAGTGCAGCACATGTCATCCACGGTCAGGTTCTAGGACCCTGCGCGCTGTGGCCAAGCTGTTTTGCTGGCTCTCTCCTGATCCAGTGGACTTCACTACTTCCTAGCCAGGAAAATGCAAGGTTGACAGTCAGTCTAAAGCAGGAGGGAACTGGAGGCAGGAACCCAGAGAGGTCCTGCAAGGGGAAGCCCTAACTTGCAGCCAGTAAACGAAAACTGACGGAAGGAAAAGAGCACTGACAAATACCCAGGCTGAACGTGCTCGGTGTGCCAAAGCCAGGTGGTAACTCTACCTTCTTACAATGACACTTGTTACTGCTCTGGCTGCTGGTTGGTTTTGTTTAACAGCCAGTTTTCATCTCTGTACTTTGATAGACGGTTATTTTCACAGTTGCAAATGCAGAATTGGAAACTGCTCGCTCAAGGAAGGCAACGCTTCTCACAGAGGGGGAAAAAAAAAAAAGAAAAAAAGGAATGTTACCGCCATCAGGAGAACAGAATTATGACCATCATCAATTCCAGTTTATAAAATGATAGCGATAACTGTCAAATTTCACCCAGCCTCAAACTTCACCCAGCCAAAGACCGTACTATGAGGACAAGCAAGGATCTATATTTAACCAATGAAAGTTTAAAAGAAAGGTTTAAGGAAAACAATACAAGTAGTGAATTTAATTCTCGCCCGTTTTAATCCAAATGCAATTCGAGCATCAGCGTGCTATGTTTTTTTCAAAGGCAGTTGGTTTTAACTGCATTGGCCATTTTTTTCTCTTGCTTTTCTATTTCTACAAGGCTCTGCAATTTCCCCCCATGTTAACTACTTCTGCTTTTAAAGGCAAAACCAGATGACTCTCCAGCCCTTCAAAAAAGGGCATGGTGGCTCCAAGCACAACCAGACAGAAAACTGTCAAGTAAAACAGGATACAGACCTGCTTCTACTTTCTGCGTAGGCTAGAGGGCAGACACCTAATTCTGTTCCTGGGCTACCGTAAGGCAAAAAGTGATTGGCCTTTATACAAATGGGTCTAAGTATCCTAAATGCTAATCACAACCATCCAAGTGAGGTAGAGACAGGGAAACACATTCAACAGTCTATATAATAAAGCATGTAAGCACGCACAACAATATGCTTATTAAGTGATCATAAACACTACTTCTGAACACCTGTTTGCACTGATTATTATTTTCACTTGTTCGACACCTTCACTAAGGCAGGCTAACCAAGGATCAGGATTATGCCAGTGCCGGAACCACTCAAAGATCAGATCTGCAGCTGGTAGGAAGGAGGGCAACTTATCTGTCAGTGCTGGAATTACCAGCCTGTATCAGCAAAGGCTCTCTTCGTCAATCTCCCTTCCACCTCATCTTCCCAGTCCTGATGGGTCCTACAACTTAAGGAGTCTGCTTGTAAGAAACATTCCCCAGGCCCTGCTTACTTGTTGATGGAGTTTCCACGGTCCTTGTCACTTCATTTTGCTAGAAAGCTCAATATACTGATACGAGCTGCCTCTCCCAGTAACAAGCAAGAGCCTTCTTTTGTACGGTAATAAATTCACCTGGATTACTCTTCCTTCTGTCATGCAAGAAGCATTCGTGCAACCACTGCTGCTTTGCAGCATGTATTTTATTTCTAAGAGATTAATCCACACAACGAAGCCTCTGTGGACTTCTTTCTTTCCCTCTGCAAAGAACAGGTCCTGAATAAAACTTACATCACACTTTTATTCTCTGCAGGGACAGGGCCAAATAACTCTTACATTGGCTGAGAGGGGAAGGATGCATAGTAGGCTTGCCCAGCAGTAGTCCGGAGGACCAAATACGCCTCTTGGTGTTACAAAGCTTTCTGTGTGGTTACCCTCCAGATCACTACTAGGGTTGTGGGCCTCATCTTGCAGTCTTTACTCAGACAACACTCCCATTGACTTCCACAGGACTTCTGTCTGAGTAAGGACCCAGGATTTGGCCCAGAAGTGAAAAAAAAAAAAAGCCTTCTCAGCTTTCAAGTGTAGATGATTAATGTCCCAGAAACAGTGGGCAGAGGTTTGGCACGCTGTACAAAACTGACTTAAAGCTGAAATTTTCCTCCTCCTTCTTAGCCTCTTTGCAGACACAGGCTTTGAAAGCCACCAGTCTATGAGATGCTGCATTGTATCCATCATAGGAACGTCTCACCTGCCATAGGAGTCGGCTGAAGCACAGAAGAGACCATGTAAAGGGCTGAGCCTAGGGATCTACACAAGTTGCCTTCTGTCTCTGCAAGTCTGTAAAGCTTTTTGCTTCCAAATTCTTCATTCTACTTCCATAAAACACTGAAAACCTCCTCACTGAGATTAGTGTCTCCATTATAGCTTGTGTTCAGAGATGTACATCTCCTCCTTCTGAAAGCCTGACCTGCACAGTCTGTCCTCCCCCAAACCCCTTATTCCCTTACAGGCACTGAGATAAAAAGGAGTACCCTGCCCCAAAACAGCAGCATGTACAGCCTCCAACAACAGAGTGCAATGCAAGGAAGCAGCTGGGCATCTGCGACTCTGAACAGGCTGGAAGAAGCAGAAATGAAGGTCACATTGAAGCTGAGGAAATAATGCAGAGTTCTCCTTTCATCAGCACCATGGCATGCTCTGCACACAGCTCTGTAACCGGTGCCCTCTCCCACACCTTGAAGCACGGCACGTACAAGCAAACAGGCAACTCCTGAGAAAACATTTCCAAACTGCGGAGCACTGCGCGAAGAGACAGAGGAGAAATGAAAGGTGCAAAGCATTGAACAGACAGAGGTGGGGTCAGAGTGGCAAAGCGACATGACCCCCGAGAGCAAAAGAAGGATGATCTCTGTTGGGCTCACAGGTAAGCAGGAGCCTTCTATGCTGAAAAAGCAGTAAGCTTTTTTGCCAAGCTGAATTGTAAGGACAATGGCTCCAGATGCAGCTTCTTAGTGCCTTCAAAATTCAGAAGACTCTTGAAGGAGATCTTAGCTTGCACGGGGAGCCACCAGCGGGATGAGAAAACGAATGACATCATGACAGACTAGGCCATGCCAGTGTGTGTCGACCTATACGCTCTCACTGCGCAGTTAAGCAAGGCAGCTTGAAGAAAGCTGGTCTATGCACGGGTAATTCCCAGGCAACAGATTGAGCCCTCGCTTAATGACAGCACCCTGTTTGCATGGCCACAGCACTGGCAGCACAGCCAGGGATGGCCTTTGGGCCGACACTGCTTTCGGCCCCCTCCAGTGGAAAAGGAGGCTCCTGAAAGTGTTGCGAGCATAGAGCAGTGGAAAGAGAAAACTTTTATTTGGGGAACAAGCTTTTGTCTTGCTCAGCAGCCATATGTTCAGATGGGACCAAGGGCAGAGGGATACGTTCCAGTTTCAGTCATGCTCATGTGAATCATTAATCACCACAAGGACTGGGGAGAGGCCATGGATTTGTAGCCACGCAGCTTGTTTCAGAAACTGGACTCCAAATAAAGACAGGGAAACACGGAGAGGGCCAAAATGATAAAATACGACTGAGAGGACTATAAAAAAGAACCAAGTACCATCTGCTTTTGCGTAACATTCAAATGGAAAGGAGAATAGAGATGAACATCAAGGCAATCCTACACATGCAGCACAACATCCAGAACCGTTAACGGTTGCTTCCCTCTCCGTTTGCTGACACCAAGTACCACAGGACCAAGATCACAGCTGGCTCTGTCAAGGCAGCGATCACTTGGGAATTTCTGGTATAATGATTTGCCGGAAAGTTAAAACAGAGCAGTTGGTGAAGAAGAACTCAGGCAAGAGGAAAGAAGTTCAATCTATGCCAGATTTTGCAGGATACACTGAAGAAGAAGAAAAAATGCTTGAGAGCAGAGAAAACTGCACTGAGATGAAACAGAAAGTAAAGAGAGATTCATTGCTGTGCTCCAGGGCAGAGTCGTTAGACAGGCAGGGAGGTCACGTCTGTTAACAGTTGAAGTGTCAAAACCAGGCTAAAAACACACAGGGAGAGGGCAAGGGAAGAGGCAGCTGCATGTCGAAGGAGGTCATACTGCTGAAAGAAGGCAAATGGGGAAATGAAACACGAGGCTTAACTCAAGCCGGAAGAGAGCAGAAGTTTTGAGGGAAAAATGGGAAAACGGAAACAGAGCAGCTGAAGAGAGCTCTGCAACAGGACAAGAAAAGTAACTGACAACTGGATCTGGAAGGAAGCCTGATGAGAAGGGGCTTTCCTTCACCAAGGAGGGTAGGTAAGAATGACTTTGAGAAGAGTGGCAGTGAAAGGGAAATAGTGTAGTAACAACAAGCTTTCTATAATGCAAATGGGAGCAGAAGCTTGCTAAACTGTAAATGAGTAAACTTGTAAACTGGAAATGAGGAGGAAAACTAGGAATGAAGGCTCGGCTGAAGTCTCTGCCTTTGAAACTGCAAGGGCTTGTGGATCCTCCTCAAAACTAAACGTCAACACAGTGGTTTGTGGAAAACGGGATGAGAAGGAAGAAACTCTACTGCCAGCGCCATGGTGCCCTGTCTTTCGAGAAGTTCCATACACCGTCAATTATGTCTTGCATTTGCAAGAGAAGAGAATCTGACTTGTTGCCTCTTTAAACTCTATGTAAAGGACTTAGGATGATGCATCGGAGACATATAACATGAGAAGCAGATCACAGGGGGGAAACACATGAGAGAATTACGTGACTGGGCTAAGGATTGGAAAGGGGGTGCTGTTTTGGATCTCAGTAAACGGACTAGTAAAGCATGGAGCTAACCATCAAAGAATTCAAGGAGTGGAAAGAAGCCCTGGACTTTGGAAACTCCTTCATGGCCCACAGTCCTGCAATGGTTTGGTTATATGGAATACTTCAAGGATGAAGGATTACAGACCAGAATTTGGAAAGTTAAATCATAACGAAATCTAGGTCACTCAAGAAAATGTCCTCTTGGAAAAGCAAAACAAAACAGTACGGTAAGAGGTGAAAGCAACAAAAGAGAGAGAAGATTGGTCTGGCTTGGAAGACAACATCCAGGTATGTTGGAGGTTGATGGTATTGTGAGGGTCCAGAGAAATGTCCTCCATGGGAAAGACCTTTTTTTTTTGAGAAGGGCAGTGTGAATGAATCCTGGGTAAGGGGAGAAGGCAAAGCTGATTTAACAGATATTAACCCTAAAGTAAAAAGCTAATTAGTCCAGAAATGTCTGAAGAATTAGCAAGAGTGACCCTACAGACTTTGAGAAATACTTCTATTGGGCCCTGAGGACTTTTGCCTAAAAAGGAACAGGCAGCAGTGGGAAAAGAAGGGAAAGCTTGAGCATTTTGGAAACCCAAACGTCTGTTATCCTAACTCAGCACGTAAAAGCTTCTCTAAAACTGATCAACTGAGTTAGCAAAAACTGGCCTACACTGTAAAAACAGTCACTTCATCTCAAATCACGAGAAGCAGCCATAGCAGTAGACATTCATACCCAAAAGCTGCACACCGTCTTTTCTCCTCTGCAAATAGGCAAGCAGAACAGTTCCTATCGCAAAGGACTAGGAACGTCAAACGGAAGTGATTTCAAACACTGAGCCATACACTACTTGATAAAACCCCTGGAAAACACTGCATGCTGTTTACCTCTTCCAGGTCTAGCTTCTAAGTAGTGGTCTAACCATTAATCCTCTGGATGAAAATTACAGTATACTTATTTTGTAAAAGTTACTGGGGGAAAAAAAACCAAACCAAACAAAACCCCAGTGTTTTGCAGACAGGTATAAATTAAAAGCCTCTCTTCCACAGAAGCAATTCTTCTCATCTAAATCTTCAGAAACTGTATTCAGCCAAACATACAACAAAAGCGGAGTGTAATGGTTTCCTACGAAACAGAACAGTTTCACTGTCTTTTTTGAGTGAGATTAAAGAAAGAATCCAAATGTTTAAAACAAGAATCATTACTTTAAAATTGTCATTCCCTATATGTTTCTGCAACGCGGTAGTATCACATACCCGTTAAAATACACGTAAAAATTACCTTTTACCTGGGCGGCATCCAGATAATGGAAAATTTACGAACACATTAATGCATTAGCCCAACACATTTTGGGCTAATGTGCTGTAACAGCTTCTGGTATTTTGGCTGTCCCACCTCTGCCCTTACAAACAATCTGCGGCCCTTTAAAAAATACTAGTGAACAGGTAAAGCAGAAAATCGTACGGTCTGTTCCAGTCTTACAGTCTTCTCCGCAGAAGTACCACACGCGTTCCCAGGAGCAGGACCACACTGCGCTCCAGCTCCTGACCGCAACAATTCTGTTTATACGCGGGTTTGGGGCCTGATTTACAACACCCTTTGCGAACAGTGCCGCCGGCTTCAGACGCTCCTCCCGCCAGGGACTAACCTGCCCTTTCGATCCCACACCCCGCAGCAGGCACACCCAGAGCACCTTGGCCTACCTGTGGCACAAAGGGCGATGAACGTTTGTGCATGCTTCCGGATCAAAAGCAACTTGTCTTTAGGTAGAGGCAGCTTCCTTAGGATGTGTTCAATGAAATCGTGCGGGGTGACTGCCGCGAGGTTCCACTTCAACTTCCCCAACACCACCAGCTCCCATTCCTGCGGCGGGGGGGACAGGGAGGGGAGAAGAGAAGCCATAAGCAAGACTGAAAAAAACCCACTTCGCTTATTTCTCTGTCTGTAATCATATCACTGCTAAATTGTTTTTGCTCAAACATTTTTTCTGTATGCCCCTACTGCTTTGAAGTTGTTGACTGTATTCTTTCTCTTCCCTTTTTTTTTTTTTTTTTTTTTTTTAAACACTGGAAATGTCAAGCTCTACTGAAAATAATGAGACCTGGCAGCTCCTGCCAAGATTTTACTTTTTTTGTATCCAGTGCTGAATGCCCACCCAGAAAGTTTAGCCTGCAATTAGATATTGCCAAGGTCACTGTGGTCCTTTCCTCGTAACTTCTTTTAAACGGCTATAGTCCTTACTTTATAGCCATTTAAAGCCCTAGGGATAACCATGCACAAAAATAACCTAGATATACTTTTTTTTTTTTTTTAAAAACTGGGGAAGTTGGCTTGATGGCATTCTCTCCCAAAACTTTAAAAGCTCCTGCAGATAAATCTCATGGTACTTAAACTACTCCGAACAGGCTCTCCAGAAAGGAAATGCACGTAACACAGCCAAGAAGTAGCCTGTATAAATTATCTGCCAATAAATCATGCAGGATCCATTCCCGCACGCCCAAAAATCCCAGTGAAATTAAAGGAAAGCTTGGGCATGTACATAACTACTGGCCATTCCCTGCCATGTGATGACACATAGAAATGGTACCAAATCAACAGATCCAGACATGGGGTTCCAGCAGGGCTAGACCTGCAGATTTCAACATTTAAACTAAGTTTTGAACAACTTACAGTGCCCTGCAGAGTGAACAAAGCTCAGGCTTTGGACTTGTTTCTGTCTCATGCATCAACTATTAGCTATTATCTAAATTCCATGCACTGATTCCTGAATCCTGATGATGCGTGAGCCTGATGGAGCCCAGCGTGGCGGGGAGCCCCAGCTAAGTTTGTAGAGCTGGCAAGTCAAAAAAAAGTCCTTTAATTTTGCAGCCGAGGAGACGTCAACCGGCGTTGCTGAGAAACCATAAACATGGACCCCACAATGCCATTTCTGCAGTCGTTTCTCTGAATAGATGCCCACTTCCACAGCAAGCTCGTTTCCTACAGACATTCCTACTGGATTATGACAGAGTCCTCCATAGCTTGAAAAATCTCACACTCATGTATGTATAAGGCCTCAGAAACCAGATGGGTTTTTCTCTTTCTCAAGAAAACCCCTAAAATGTTTGAACATAACAGCAATTATGCTACCTAAGAACCAATCTTCCCAACGTTACTAATGTGACAGATTTTGCCATCAAGTAGCACTTAATCTGAAGGACTCAATACAGAGCAGTACTGAAAACCCACGCTTGAATCTGTGTGGCACAAAAAGGTAGGCATGTCGTTACGTGCCCGGCTGCGCGGGGGCCACGGCACCTCCGCCAGCAGCGGGACACCTCGCATCTGTGACAGCTGTGGCAGAGGCTGCGGCGCAAAGCTCTTTACCGTGCAGAAGCATGAGTTCCCAACCCTTCCCGCAGGGAATTCCCACTGCCTTCACCCCGTGATTCACAGGAGACATCCTCCCGGGATTCGGCTTGGCTACAGCGTTCACCAGGCTCCGCGAGAACAACGCTACCGTCAGGCTGAACGTACACCTCGCTGAGAGGCTTGAATGCTCGCCTAGCGCTCTACACCACAAAGTGCTTTGCAGATACTAATTATTCCCTAGAACAATTTTGACTCTTTTTGTTTCTGCTTCCGTTACGCCCGAGCAGACGTCGAGCTCCCCCAGGAGATTGCACCAGACGTGGCCTTTCGCTCGCGGGGCTGTTTAACCGAGGTGAATTTTCATCCCACCACCTCAGAGATAACCGGCAGGGAACCACCTTCGCCAAACCCCCGGGCACAGAGCGGCACCGTCCCAGCTCACCCGGCCAGGCACTCCCCCGCGGGCACCTCGGCCTTCCCAGGCACCACCCCGAGGAACCCACCCCGTCCTGGGGCACCGACGGGCACCGCCAGCAGCTCACCCCGCTGGAGGGCCGACTCGGGCTGCCCCGCCGGTGCCCTCCCCCCGCCGCCCGGGTCGGTTCCCCCCGAAGCGGCTCCCCCCGAGGCGAGGACGGCGCCGGGGGCGCGGGGCCGCCCTCCAGCCCTTCCAGGGCTGAAGTCCCGGCCGGCTCCGCGTGTCTGCCGCCAGGTGGCGCCGCTGCCCCACGCCGCCCGCGCCGCGCACGTGCGCGCGGCCCCTCCCTCCCGGCGAGGTCTCCGGCGGGGAGACCCTCAGCCGCGGCGGGGGCGGGACACAGGACAAGGGCAGCGTCGTCGTCCCCCCCCCCCCTCCCCGCCACGGGGTCCGCCGGCAACGCCGTGCCTGCGGATGAGGCGGGGAGCGGGGCTGACCGGCGGCGTCGGAGGAGGCAGGAGCAGGGAGGGGGAAGGAGGAGGCGGGCAGCGGAGAGAAGGTGGCGGGGGGCGGCTGCTTACCAGCAGCTCTTGGGGTCTGATGGAATTGTCCGTATATATGCACAGCTTCTCAGCTGTGAGGGGGATTGTCTCTTTCAGCTTGGAGGCCAGGAACATGCACACCGCCCCCAGCAGCTGCAGATGGCACTTTCGGGTGGGCACCACGGCTAAGAATCTGTCCAAGTAATTCATGGCCAGAGGGAAAACTTCTTCTTCGCACTTCTGCTCTTCACAGACCTGCGAGCGGGGAGCGGGGAGCGGGGAGGATGAGGCGGAGGGAGTGGGGCGGGGGGCGAGAGAAAGAGACAAGGAGGAAAAAACAAATAAATGAGTGACCCCACCAAACAGACCGCTGCCTCCCCGCTGTGGCTCCTGCTATTTTTGTTTCCCGGGGAGCTAAATTTTGGGGGAGGGGGAGATCTCTGGAGAGGCTGGGAAGGCTGTCAATCGGCTTTCACATTCCTTTAGTTCATTCAGTAAGAAATGAATTCAAGACACTGTGTGGGAGAGCCGAAAAGCCCCATCCAGCAGCAAGCGAGCAGCCTCCGACTTTTTTTTTTTTTTTTTTTTGCGACCCAATTTTTTTCTTCCTTTTTTTTTTTTTGATTTCGTCATATTTTCAAAAAATCGATAAAAAATATTAAAACATCCCCGGGGGTCCCGGTTTTGATGCCGGTGGCATCTCCGGACGGTCCCCTATCGTTTCCGACAATTGCAAAAATTCCCCCGGCGGGTGTCCCCCAGCCCTGCGCCCCCGATCCGGCGTTGGGAGGGGGGACGGACGGGAGGCACAGCGAGGGCGAGGTAGGGTGGGGAGAGCCCGAGCAGCCTGGAGCCTTTCAGCAGCAGCGAGCGAAAAAATTATTTCAAAAATTTACCAAAAATCGGAGCCGGGGAGAAAAAGCACAAATAGCACATGAAAACCAAGCTGGGAGTCTGGTCTTTCCAACCCAGGGGGTTTGGTCTGGGAAAGGTCGCCCCCAAAGGAGATCCGAAGGGGCAAATGATGGGTGGTGGGACCAGGGCAAGGCAGGCGAGTCTGCGGGGATCTGGGCCCGCTGCCGCCTCGCCTCAAGTATCGGGGGGAAGCGGGGGTTCGCCGCCCGCTCGGGCTCCCCGACAGCCCCCTGCCAGGCCGGTGGGGACCCGCAGGCGGCGGCGGGGCGCATTTCCGAGCCCCTTCTTCCAAAGGTGGGGTGAAGACGGGCTCGGCGCCTCCGAGCAGAGTTGCATGCAACGCAACATGGCGAAAAAAAGGCACGTCCTCACCACTGCATACGTGGGCATGAAATCCTCGCTGGGCAAAACGCGGGGGGCACCGGGCACCCCCCGTCCCTCCCCTGCCCCGGGCGCAGCTCCCTTTGCCCAGAAAAGCCTCAATCTCAAGCGCTGCCGGTCGCCCGCAGCCGGAGGCGGCTTTTCTTTGCTTTTTAACTGCAAATGACTTTCCCAACTCCCCCAAGCCGCTCCCTCCCCTCCTGCACCCCTCTCGGCGGCAGCCCCCCGGCAGGGGCGATTTTCCCCGCGGGCTGTCGCTGCTCCTTGCGCCCCTTCCCCCACTGCAGCGCACGGGGGGAGCTCAGGAAGAGGACGCGGAGGGGGGGTGTGTGGAAACAAGAAGAACCCCTACCGCGACCAGAGGGGCTAGAGGCTGCAGGGGTAGAGGGGACGAGGCGAGGCGGAGGGGCTGCCCGTGGCGGAGACCCCGCAGCCGGCCACCCAGCTTCCCCCCGCACCCCGCCCCGGTCGGCAGCGCTCCGAGGGGCCGGGGCAAGGCGCCGGGATACAAACCTCCAGCATCCAAGTGGCCACCATCCTTCTCATGAAGGGCTGGATGTCCTTCTGGACGCACTTGAAGTAGGAGCACTGGGGCAGATATCTCTCCTCTATGGTTAGTAAGTTGTGCAAAACGCGGTCATCGTAGAGCAAGTTTGGGTCAGGCAGAGCTCTCCTCATGGGATCCACCTCGCAGCACAGCAGCTCCATGTTTCCAAAGAGATCTCCCTCTTTCTCTGATGGAAAAGTTTTGGGTTTTTTTTTTTTTTTTCGGAAGGGGGAAAGGGGGTGGGGAAAGGAGAGGGTAAAGGAGGAGCGGTAGGTGGGTGGGAGGAAGACGGCAGGGCTTTCCAGCTCGCTCCTGCCTCCCTTGAAACTCGTCTCTCTCTCTCTCTCTCGATTTCTAGCCTAAAGTTGAAGCAAAGTGACGCAACTCGCCGGGGCAGGCAGTTCTCTCTCTCTTGTTATTATGGAGAACAGCAGCTGGTCAGACGTAACATCAAACGCCTTTTTTTTTTTTTTTCCTCTCTATAAGCTAACAAGGAACCAGGAGGCCCTCGTATAGGGACACACACAGAGACAAATGACAGCTTCTCTTTTTCTTCCTTCCAGCGACCAAATGAAATCCGCTCCACACTTTCCTTCTGCGGGAGCCCGTCTGAATCTATACACCCCTTCCCCCTCGTATTGCAAGAAACGAGGGGCTCCCCGTCGGAACCCACCGAGACGATGGGGCAAAGGATGAAATGTCCTGCGTTAGCGGGGTGCTGGAGCCATGTCCCGCCGCCAGCCCGACCCCCCCACCCCCCTGGCACCTCGAGCCCCGGACCCACTCCCCCCTCCGGCACCCCCTTAATCTGCAGCCGTCGGGGGACAGAGCTCCCTGCTAACTGCAGCCTAACAACAAACCCGAAAAAGGCACCAAAGCTCTTCGAGGGGTGAGGGGTTCTGCGGTGTTTTTGGGAGGTAAATCTAACAATAATCACCACGCTACTTCCTCCGGCACACGTACGTGTTTCTAGCAGGCGAACCGCTTTAGCACTGCATGGCCACACTGATATAACTTTCTAGGAAACGCAGCGGGGGAGGGAGAGATGTTGGCGTGGGGGGGGGGGGGGGGGCGGGGGGGAGAGGCGTTATGTCCCGCACTGGGTGACTTCCATCCTCCCTGCACTTCGCCGGCGTCGCGGTCGCTCACCGCCTGTAAAATGTGTCGACTTTGCGAAGTCTCTGCCTCTGCCTGCGAGGGTAAAGCAGAGGCTCCCGACGGGGGAAGTAGCTGCTCGGGGATGACTGGCTCGGGCGGCGCGGAGCCGCGGCGGCCCCGCGGGGGATGCGAGGAGCACGGTCCCCGCAACGCCCTGCCCTACTGCCCCGGGTGCCGCGGAGCGGGACTCGGTGTGTGTGTGTGTGGGGGGGGAATACCGCCTTAAAAGTGTGAGTGGGGAGTTTGGGGCGCTGCTTCCCCTCCCTCTATTTGCATAGCCAATAGCTCTGGGGCTCTCGCCGCTGCGCGCTGATTGTTACCGGGCAGATTATATTTTAAGGACGCATGCTGCCCGGCATCGAAAGCAGCCCGGGGGGAAAGGGGGCGAGGTGGAGCCCGCTCACCTGGCCGCACCGCCGGTCCCGGGAGCCGCACGGGTCCCGTCGGCATCGGGGAAGGCGGGCGACCGGCCGTCCTTGCCCGCCTGTGGGCGAACGCGCCCCCTCCCACGCCAGCCCTCGCCCCTCTGCATCAAAACGGATGGGAGGGGTGGGACCGGCTTTGCCGTGGATCGCGTCTCTTCGGAGTCCGGCGGCAACGGTTCCCCTGCAAAAACCGCCTGGGACGGCTCCGCACCTAACCCGCCCCGCTGGAGCAAATGGCTATTGCCTTTGCCCCCCGTCCCCCGGTAACGCGGAGACGGGCCAGGACAGCCGACCACGCCGGTCGTTGCTAGCAGCATTTCCCCGCAAAATCAGTTCCGCGCCCCTCCCGTCCCGTCCAAGAAGCGAGCAGCTCCCGGCCACAGCCGAAACGGCGGCGGCGCCCGGGAGCGGCCGGGCACCGTGTGTGGCCCCTCGCCCTCTTCCCGTCCCCGTCCCCCGACCCAAGGCTGGAGCTTACCGGGGCCGAGCCCGCCGTAGGCGGAATTAGGCAGAGCTTTGCCCGGCAAGGCTCGCGTTTTAGGAGGGCGAGGGAAAGGAACGAGAAAGGACAACCCCCGCCATACGTCGAGGGCGGTGAGCGCGGACCCGCTGCGGCGCGGCGTGCTCCGCAATGAAAGGCTCTTTAACTTCCACCATTCATTTCCCCTTCCTGGCTACTCCCGTGAACAGGGAGCGTGTTGTGTCAGCGCACGTTTTCCTTCTCCAAACTTAAATTCATAAGCGCTCCCGTCTGGCTTTGTAGCCCGACAATGCAGCGATTGTGATTTATGTGGGTTTCGGGGGAGGAGGACAACGGGTGTCCTAATTGTCCGGCACCAACTTTCCGAAATGGGGTGATGTCTGGGGCACGGCGCGGCCGCAGGCGACGGGGAGACGCGGGGACCGGGGGAGGGATGCGGGGGGCCCCCCGCGCCCCGCGATGGTCCGGCCGCCGGGGGAGAAGCCGAACGCCCCGCGGGCGGGCCGCTGCCTCCCCGCCACCCTGCTAGGCGGGGAGGAGGTCCCGTTAGGAAATAAGAAAAAAAACCCAAATCAATACATGGACGCAGGCCAGCTCTGCACGCGGAGGTGCCGTTGATGTGTAGCGACGTCGTGGAAAAAAAAAAACCCAACCAACCAACCAACCAAAAAACCCAAACACTTTTCCACGCTGCGACGGCTTCTATAGACGCGCTACCCCGTTTCCAACGGGGAAACGCCGGTGCCGTGAAAACGCGGCTGGCGGGCAGGCAGCCGGCGGAGCACCCGCGGAAGGCGGCGTGGCCGAGCTGCCCGTTCGCCTCGTCCCCGTGCCCACGGGCGCTGCCGCATGCGTTTGGAGGCAGCAGATGTTTTAACAGCCTCCGTGTAGAGATTACCGAGTGCCATATGTTAAATACCACCCTCCCGCCGGAAAAAGGAAAAAAAAAAAAAGGAGGGGAGGAGAAAAAAATTCTTTTCGTACTCCCTTTCTTTCGCTGAGCTGCTTCGCTCATTTAAAAGCATTAAAGGATTAAATCAGACATCGCCGGTGGATGTTCTTTGCCCCGCCGGCTCCAAAGGCGGCGGTGCGCGCAGCCCCAGGAACGCGCAGGCGGTGCGCGCTCCCAGGCAGAGCCCTGCGCGGAGCCGCCGCCGCCGCTGCGGGGGACCCGCGCTGCCGGGACAGCCGCCGCCTTCGCCCGGCCGCCCCGCCTCCCGCAGCCCGGCGGGAGGGGGGGCTGCCCTGACCCCAGCCCCACCGCGGGGGGCAATGCCCCGGGAAGCGCGTCTGCCTTGGGAGCCCCTCTTCTGCGGGTCGTCCAATGTGGGGTGTCCTGGCTCCTCGTCGTAAATCCGATAGGCGGTTATCAGGGCATCGGTAGTGTGTAATGGTATTTTATTGGTGAGAGCGCTGCAAAACGCAGTGACTTCTTTTTTTTATATATATACTACTAGATCCTTAATTCGTCGTCACTCCTATTTATTTCATTTTTTTTCCTTTGCAAATCCCGGTGAACCATCGTGAAGATACTTCAGGGGACAGTATGGGATCAAGCTTTGATTTTTGAACTGCTGCGTGTGCGCCCGACGGGCGCAGGTTTTTTGTTTGTTTAAATGAAAGAAGTATTCCCCTGCAGTGCTTGAAACCTGAAGGCTGGAGTGTGAAACATGAGAATCTGAAAGTGAAACCGACTGGAAGCCAAAAAAGAAACGGAAGAATGTGTTTCCACTGTCCAAGCTGAGGAAAGCCCCGAAAGCGAACACGTGAATAATAAAATGTGCATTAGATTTGAAATAAAATTATCCCAGCTTCAGTCATTGGAAGCAGGCTATCTTGGTGGTTTCTTTTTTGTTTAGTTGTGGGGTTTTGGGGGGTTGTTTGTTGTTACATACCTGATTTTTAGTTGTCCAGAGGTATAATTCCATGCTGTGCATTCAACAGGAATGACATGATAAAAATGATCTTTTCCTCTGGTTTCTGATTAAAGACTATATTTGGATACCACAGGAACTGCTGCACATTGCCATGCATTTTCACAGAGTTATTTTTAATTGTACAGGCAATTTTCGACTCTAAATAGTTGCGTAGTGGCAGTTTTATCATTAACAACCACCTTAAAGAACACAATTACTGAGCAGGTGAAATACATCCTGTAATAAAACTATACTTGCCTTTAGAGGGTGATTTTATGCAGGCATAGCATTAACTAATGAATTCTGTGTGATTGCTTAATATATTTTTAATTATTTACTCCTTCCTGCTTTATGCAGAGTTTCTTCTTTATCCTTTCTCATTCGTTAGCTTAAACTCCTTCAGAGCAGCAGTTAGAAATTGTGTTTGTGCAATACCCAGTGCAAGAAGTGCACAGCTCCTCTCATGGATTTCTTCAGTAGGTGGGATGGGAAGGGTCTCAGAAAAGAGCTACAAGAACGATCACGTCCTGGAGACTCGTGTTTTAGGCTGGAAGACTTTGTAAATTCATCCCAATCCAAAGATA
Source organism: Bucorvus abyssinicus (assembly GCA_009769605.1). Classification (NCBI taxonomy): domain Eukaryota; kingdom Metazoa; phylum Chordata; class Aves; order Bucerotiformes; family Bucorvidae; genus Bucorvus; species Bucorvus abyssinicus. The sequence goes on from CM020025.1 coordinate 73,503,850, forward strand.
ATCCCAGGTTTGACATGAACATGAGCTAGAGAAATCTAGAGAAATTCAAGGAGGTTTAGGATGGTAGACATGGTATCAGTACGTTTAGGCTGACGACAAAGTGAACTTTTCCACTGCAAGTTTAATTAATCCCTTGATGTTTCATTTAGGGCTGTGTCTTTTAGGTTAGGGGGGGTTAAAGCCTAAAAAGTATGTTCTACCACAAAGGAGGATTTACTGCATGGGGTTCTGTGACTAGTGTTACACCAAAAAAAAAATCAGACACATAATCCCTGTGATGTGTTCTGGCCTTAAAATTATTGGATCTGTGAATCTGTATCGAACTTACAACCTGTGGTAGCACAGGCACATGCAGAATCTTACAGCTTTTCCTGCAGCAAAGCCGTTGAAACCGATGAAAAATTTCTGCTGGAGCTGAAAGTCTAGGATTGGGATTTTTCTTGCTATACAGGAGACGGGGAAATTTTTGTGTTGCTTAACTCTCCTGATGCCACAGCCTTATCTTGCAGGGATGCCACGTACTTTGCAGCGAGTGCTGCTGACTTGATCCTCTCCTTGGTGAGCTGTGTGATAAGGCTGCTGATCGCTTATGGGGAGCAGGAACACATAACAGGTGCCTCCCACACGCCTGAAGTCGGTTGAAAGGGAGAGTTCCTGACATTTGGTGCAGGATCGGGCCCCTGGTATGCAGAACTGTACATAAACAGCGTCATTCTTTTTTTTTGCTAAGCGGCATGGGGAGAAAAAGTTGGCTTTTGGAGAAGATACTTGAAAGAACAAGAACAGTTCTGGCAAATTACAGGTATGAACCACTCATGTCTCTTTCATCATTAAGAGTATGATAGGACCTGAAGGTGACAGAAAAACCTTTTTTTTTTTTCTCCCTCTGCTTATGAATCAGCTTGCTTTTCTGCTTAAAATTGACTCTGGTGTAACCTCTTGCATTCCGCTGCATGGTTTTCCTCCTCTCTGGGATGTTTGTATCAGTCCTTAGCTCAAAGAGGGTTTCCACATTAAATGCACAATATTTTTTTCTTTCCACACTGTTAGGAGAGGTTAATAAAAGACTCTCTTTCCCCAAACCTTCAGCTGATCTCCGATTTTTGAAGCATCTTGCTGACTCACATCTTGCTGTCACACACCTTCCTTCAAAAGTAATGTTCTGACTTCACGCCGTGGTATCTCAGTCTTGACCCAGTGCATGGGGTTTTTTGTTCTTACCAAAACAAATATGGAGCTTCAATACTATTTTATTTTCTTTCTGTCTACACTGAGGCAAAGATTTTACGTGTGGTATACATGTGTAGCATGCCCAGGTCTATACGAACAGGGAAGGGCAGAGGAAGACCTTCAGAGCAAATTCCTTCTTTTACGGGGAGTTGGGAAGGGACACTGCATGCCTTGGTTGTCTTAACATTGCTAAATAATCCCAACAGTTATTCCCCAAAGCAGCTGTATTTTACAGGTAAGGGTGATGGTTCTGTTAATCTGCAGTAAGACAATTATTCTGACATGGGACGTTGTCTGGCAAATAGTGAGGTATTTCGTGTGGCGCTACATCAGCAGTGTGAGATTTTGTTTCGGAAGCCGTGTGAATGACTGTGCTGATTGACAACCTGTTATGGGGATAAGTTGGACTTCTCATTTTGTAGAGATGTACAGAGCACATCACAGTTCTGAAAACAGGTCAGTTTTAAAGGGGAGAAAATCTAGGTTTCCCCTCAGCACTTGGCTTGTTTCCTCCGCAAAAGCATCAAAAACTGCCCATAAAGAAATACTCGTTTCCCAATTGTTCTGTGTTAAGTAAGCATTGATACAGTATTTTGGACGTGCCCTTTGCATTCCAGGGACTGTGAAATACTCTCTAGATCTGTTGACTTTGGTGTTCTTAACATGGTCAAACAAACAAATGGAATGGAGAAAGTTTTATTGCCTGACAAGTAGGCAAACACGCGAAAACCAAAACAAGAGTAAAACAAAATAAACCAGTGTAAACAAATGCCCTCTACTGAAGTAAACAATTTTACTTGTTGATTTCCTCTTCCAAAACTGCTGAATTAAATGCCATTCCCATGGATAAATAGTTCAGATATTTTACTGCTCTGCTCTCTGTCAGTTACACCTACACGTGGAAAAATTACTTCTAAAACATGAATAGCCTAAAATATTCAATTGCATAGAATATTAATGACCACATGAATGCGGCACTATCGTTTGCTGGTTTTTTCTTTCCTTCTGTTTTTGGAATGCAGTATTTTATGCAGTCTCAGCACCAGTTTCCCACAAATGAAGAAGTACGCCTTTTAAAGTCAGTAATGAAATTAAAGTCTTCTGAAAGGCCGTGCCCCTTTTCACAGTGGCAATTACAGCCAGAGACTTCAGTCACTTGCCAGGTGCACATGGCTTTTGAAGACATGGTCTTCTTGACAAGTAAGAAACTGTGGGTGGTGAGAAACCCCTCTCACCCATAAGCTCCTTAGCATCCCTTGCTACTCCAAGTCCTCATGCTTAGCACTGCTGCCCTCATTGAGACTTTGCTAAGCATTCGCGTGAGTAATGGGGAGCAAAGACCTCAGGGACTGGCCCTCTGCCTTTGCAATGGGGTGACAGGCTTCGTTGTTTCAAGCTCTAGCCTCAGCTATTTCAGATCTAAGCTTCTAGCACTTTCATGCAGGTAGTTTTTGGTGTCTTACTAGGCATGGTGAACGTCATGTCTGCTTTGTCTGAGCTACATCCAAAGTCTAAGGAGGTTCCTGTTTGGTCTAGGCAAAGCTCCTGATGTGGGTAAGGAAGTTGCTTGGGCAGGGACTGAGACAGGAAGGCAGCTGAAATGATAGCTGCCCTCCTGTTGAAGCAGAAATTCTTACAGGTCTCTGCAAAATCCACTGCTGCTGCCCCTGGAGAGCTCCCAAAGCTCTTCCATCACCCTGCAGGGGCAAAACACTTTGGCAACAGCTGGGCGATGGCGAGCAATTTCTCAAGGGCTACGTCTCCACAGGACTATCAGAATAAACATCCTTCTATCCTCTCGGCAGCTCTGCTACCTTGCTTCTACAGCATTTTGTTTTGCTCTCGACTAGGAAACCCTTTTGCTTGATTGCTGTTTTCCCAAATTCTGAAGTTGTTATTCACAGGCATGCACAACTTCCTATGCATGACCTGATGTTCCCTACACAGTGATTCTTCCCTTCAGCTGTCATACTGGATGTAAATATACAAAGTCTGAGAGAAACATTGCTCATGGAAAGAGTTAAGTTGGAAGTCTTCTAGTCCAATCCGCTGCTCACAGCAGAGCCAACTTCCAAGCGCTCTCTTCCTCAGAGGGACTTGTCCAGCCAGAGTATCCAAGAATGGAGATTCCACAGTCTCTCTGGGTTATCTGTCTCAGTGCTGCACCACTCTCAGGAAAGAAGAACCTTTCCCTTGTGTCTGGTCAGAGTGTGCCTGGCTGCAACATTTGTCCATCACTTCAAAGTTTCCTGAGTATTTGAGAAACAGCAAGAAGAAGTGACAGTGCTCGCTGTCCATTGGCATAACTCCATATACATAACTCAGGATGTAGTGTGCAGGATCTGTAGAGGTGGTTTTTATTGCTAAGTGGATCTAAACTGCCTTATTAACTAAGAAAATCACTAGCACATATTCCATGCCACTCTCCTTCATTGAAGCCTCCAGATCTCCTCTTCTGTCTCCTCCCTCAGCTCCATTCTTGTTTGTGAGCTATGATCTTTCTTCATCCCTGATGTTGCAAGTCTGTACCCCTAGCAAAACTCTGTTGTGCTGCTGTCTCATTTCTCTGTATGCTGAAACTCTCACCTGGGCTTTCACCTCACCTTGGCATGGCAATAGCCGCTTTGAACCGGGACTTAGTTCCTGGGGCAATGTTGCTAGCTCCTCATCCTGTTCTTCAACTCTTCCCTAGGTACAATCTGCTGGCAGTCAGGGCACTGAGCTAGGGAACCTTTTGCCTAAGTGGCTATTCTGATGCCCAGACATGAATTGTTTCTTTCTTGGGTTTCAAATTTTTGTTTATAAGGCTTATTGGTAGCAATCACCATCCTCAGAACAGATGCTTCACAATGAACTGTGGGTTAGGAAAGCATGATTTCTATTTTACAAATGGGAAGCTGAGGCTCTGTGGTGTAAGGCAACATCCTACAGGAGCTTCACAGCATATCTTGGAGTTGTACTGCCTTCCCAGTGTCAGAGCAGTACCTCAACAGAAACACCTCTCTCATCAGAGTGGACAGGATAGGTAGTATTTTTAATGAATCTATGCACAGTGTGCAGTCCCGGTTTCATTTCATTGATGGTTTTCACCCTTATGTTCTAGCACTGTCTTTTGTTGTGTCCTTACCTCGCAAATGTTGCTAGGAAAGAAGGGAGTGGAACTGGTTTCTCTGTCTATGAATAGATGGACTATTAGAGACTGTTGGCCCCTGAATGGGCTCGTTATCTCCAGATAACAAAGGAATTGCTCCATCCTGGAGAAGGTCAGGCTACCCAGCTTCTCTGGAGCAGGCTGGGATTGAGGGACAAGCATTCCCTTAGAAGCAGGGTTAAGAAGCCATATGCAAAGAAAGCTTGGGAAGGTAAAAAAGCAAGAGGAGAACATTCTTCCTTTGTAATGAGATAGTACCGGTGAATGGGAGCGGCAGAAGAAAGGCTTCAATGTGATGTGGCGTTCACGCCTGCATGAAAGAAGGTCCTCCTGAGAGGATGTGGGAAGGGGCTGACAGAGGCTGGTGAAGTACCAGATGCAGGGAAGTGCAGATGAACTCTTCCGTTGAGTTCTTTAGCTCTAGATATTTTCTTGTGCATCTAGAGAGTGATTATTTTTACGAATGTTGCACAGTCAATCTGCTATGTATTTTAATAGTTGTTCGTCCTTGAGGTGGTAAATGATAAAGTAGAGGGCCTGCAAGGGTGGCGTGCGTGCAGTATTAGAAGCTGAAACTCCTGGGAAAGCCGATGTTAGTTTCGGGTCCTGGCTGTGGGGTCTCAAGGAGAGGTACTCGAGGGAGGACCCATGCCTTGAGAACACTCTTAGAAATCTGCTATGCCTGTGATCTGTTTGGTTTAAGGACACATAAAAAGCATGTGGGACCAACATGCTGTGACTGACCAGAAGACGACCCTATTATGCGTAATCAGAATATTATGTGTCAGGTTTTGAAAGGTTTTAGCAGGTTCGGGGGACTGCGGCTTATTTTCTTGCTCGTTTTGTCCTTTTTCCTGTGAAAGTCAGGGACAGATTGAAATCTGCTGACTCCAGCACTTAGAAGATGCTTCAAAGGACCCAGCTCCTGGCTCGGAGTTTCCAAACCCTGCTGGGAATCAGAACATATGTCCAGAAGAGCGTTGGATACCTAGAGAAAGATAGAAGGAGAAGTAATTTTGCTTCTCTTCTGAACAGAATCACAATTATAATGTTTCATGACAACTTTGATACTTACTGTAACTGTTGCCTTTTTTTTTTCCTCTCACACTACAAAACCAGCATATTCTTGTCAGGCAGCTGTTGCTTACTGTGTCTTCCTTCTGCTTTGGGTGGATTTTCCCATGTTCATATCCGTAGCTTTTGAGTCCTTCTGTCACTGAACAGCTGCGAGCTGATACTAGATAGAGCTGAATTTTTTTCTGTGTTCACACATACAAGCAGGCTTGTGAACAAGAGATTTTTAAAAAAAAGCTGATAAATGAACAAGGTCTTTTGGACGATGCAGTGTTGCTAACATTGCGGACAATAAAAATCCTTGTACTTGTACTCACTGAAAGCAAAGGAAGACATAACTCAATCTGTTTTATCTGTGAGCATCCAAGCTTTTCCCTACAGGCTGGAGAGAGGATGTTCTATAATGAACTCATCTTTGATGTGACAGAAAGGGAAATGCTATCTCACAGCTTAAGGCTTACATTTCTATCTGCCATTTAACTTGGACGTTGCCTTCTAAGGGGAGCCCCTGCTTTTCGTGGTCAGAGCTTAAGAGAGGATTGGGGCTCCCCGGGTAGTTCTACCCCTGTCATGTGCAAATCATATAGCTTCTCTCTGCCTACAAGGAAAGCGGATACAGTTATCTCGACGTTCTGTCCATTTCAGACATGCTCTGAGGTTCGATTCAATAATTTTTGCCAGCTGTTCACCGGGCAGAGGACAGTGGGCCCAGCCAGGCACACTGACTGCTATTGTCTCCTGAGCGCGATGGAAATGGGAGCATACATGGGGAAGTGTAACGTACACTTGTCCCGTTCTTGCATCTCTCTCATGTTTCCTTACAGCTTTAGGTTTTGCCTGTGGACCCTGGAGACATCCGCTTTATTTGTTTGTTTTTCCTGGTTCCGTAACGTTTTTCCATTCTTGAAGTAATTCTTCCACACATATGAAAAACCACCCAAACCATCGGCAATTGACCCATTTAGCTGGCACCGTGCACAGCTCACTCTTGCACAAGTGGGAACAAGGACAGACAGATCCTGGTGTCACGGTAGGGGGCACCTCAGGGAGTTCTCTGGCCAGCTGACCCCAAGCAAAGTGTGGGAGGCTTTTTTGAGGAGGGAGAGGGAAGGCCAGGGTATACAATGATGGGTTTGGCGCAGAGCTGGCCACCCTTTGCCCCCTCTGTCGAGGGGCTTTGCCAGCATGGACATTTGTGCGTGCTGGGGAGAGCAGTGTGGGCTCAGGATGGGAGGAGGGATATGTGGACAGATGGGTGAGGGAGACTAGAAGGGTTATGCCCAGCTCTGCTCAGCCTCCCTGAGAGGGTCCTATGTCACAGCTGCTTGGGACGCTGCCAGTGGTGGGCTCTGTTGTGAGCATAGTGGGAGGCAGGGCGAAGCACCAAACTCAGACTTGATACTGGAACAGAAAAAAAAAAAGCAATAAAAGAAGTTTGGGAATAGCTGGAGACAAGACACAGGGCTAGGTGGATCCTTCTTCTGAACTGGCTCAGCTGTGCCCCATTGTTTTCCTGCTTTTCTTCATCTGTCTCTTGTCTTATGTGCAGTATTGCAAACTTGCTGGGGAAAAGAACGTGCCATGGATTTGTGTTTGAGCAGAGTCAGACACCCAGGGACACATGTTCATGTACCAGCAAGAAGACCTAGGTTCAGCTCCATCTTCTCTTGGGGCAGCTCTGCCATTTTAGACCTGTGGTCTACTTCCTCAGGAGCAAGAGCACTGTGAGGAGAAAGATGTGAAGGCTTCCATGGCATCACAAAATGCTTACAGCAGATAGAAGGGCAGAGTGAAAACATTCCATGATTTTTACCAGTTTAAGACAGTGAAGTCAGCTTTGGGCAAATGTCAGCCTTTCAGGCCACCTTGCTCTGTTGGTGTAGGTCTGTGTGCATTACAACCTTGTGGAAGAGTCAGACTTGAGAGATAAGTATCTTGCAGTCAACTGAAAAAAATGCAATACTCTGGCTGAATTAGCTTTCACATAGACTGACACAAAGCCAGAGTGCTGGCTTCTGCTCTGGAAAAGTATTCCCTGTTTTCATCCTATCAGTGAGATCAGGACACGTAACTGAAAGGAGTGAGGAAAAGAAGCATAAAGGGGTAAGTGATATATGGTTCAGAGCTACTCCACTGTTAGCGCTTTCCAACAAATGTGGTCTTTCTCCTCTACTGGTCTTTACACAGGGGAAGGGCTCCTTATAAAACATAGCAGAGCCTCTTCACCATCCCACAGACCTTTCCGCAAAGCTCTTCTCTTCCTGGACCTCTACAGAAACTTGGCAGTGGCAATGCATCTGGTGTCCTGTGCTTGCTGCTCAGCATGCTGAATAGTACCATCTAATTTCTTCCCTGGGCTCTCTGCCCTTCAGTTCATACCCACCTGCTGCCTCTTATTGTACTGCTGCGTGTGTGGCCAGTACCATAATGGGAGCCCAGGTTGTGGTTACCAGTCCCACTTGGGATGATGCTCCCCAGTCACTGCAGAGGAAGTTGCACGCTAAGAGCAGGGTCTCATGCTGGGGAGATGTTGCTGCTAGCCCTACCCTATTGCAAATATTACTCATCTACACACTGAGAGCCTAGGAAGAGTTTCCTCTGAATCCTTTTGTTTTCTACTTCCTTTAACAATAGCTCAGTACTGTGGTGAAAGCGTGGATGGGGCAATGTGAGTGATGAGAGAGAATTGTGTGGGACCTTAGGCACCGAATGAACAGGGCGAGAGAAGAAAAGTCAGAGGAGCAAGAGGAAGCTTTTTGGGAGAAAGAAGGGAGAGAGTTAAAAGTGTCAGTGGTGTGAAAAGCGGAGACCTGCAGCGAAGAGCACAGCTTAAACTCTGCATAGGGTGCTGTGCCAGCAGGAGCTAAGCTACAACAGTGGGCACTGATGGAAAATGACAGCTGCAGTTTAAGTCAAGGAAGGCTTCAGGGCCATCTTCCATCACATTTTGACAGGCTGCAGCATGATACTGGCCCGGAGATACTGCATCATCTCAGTTGGCATGAGGGGGAATTGAGAAATCTGTCAGTAATCTGAGCAAACTAAGGAGCTGAGGTAAAGGAACACAGCATATGTGACAATCCAAATGTTATAAAATGCTTTTAGCTAAAGACTTAAAGAAAGCAAAATGTATTGGGGGGATTGCTTACACAGTGATATATTACACACTTAGTATTTTGCACCAAGTAATTATTAGAAGGGACAGTACTTTGTAAACAAGACAAATAAAAATTTTGCTCTAAAAAGTATCATGGGTTTGGAAAGGATCACCTTCATCACCAAGGCAAGTCCTCTCCAAATCACAGGCCACTAAACAAAGGCGCTGAGCTCAAAGGAGTTCATCAACTACTTATTCCCGCTGACTCCACCACGGCTCAGAAGGTTTTTCTGCACTCCGTAAGAAAATTCTGCAGGAAAAAACCAAAAGCAAAGCCAGAAAGAATGTATCATGGAAGAGTATGATAGATCAAGGACTTTGCTGCGATGCTCAGCTCCTGCACTAACAGGGACTTTTACTTCCCTGTTGATCCTAAAAATTGGTTCTTCATCGAACAGCTTCCAAAGGCTCTGTCAGTCAGCAGACTGCTTATGTTCAGAGGGTGTCAGCATGACTGCTAGCCAGGGATGCTGGAGGTTTCTGTGCTCTGAGGAGCCCTGCGTGATGACCCACATCTTCCTTCAAGCTGTGGTTGACCAGAAAAAAGGCAAACCCCACCGTTTTTGTGGAAACATGGTATTCATCAGCTGCTGCAGACAAAGAGCAGCTCAATCTTCTTTCCAGCTCCCATGGAGGTGATGCTAACACCTATGGACTCCAGTCACAGGCATAAGTGTCTCCATTTGGGAGTCTCCCCATTTAGTCAGAATCATCGTTCTGTAAGTTTCTAAAACTTCATCTTCAGTGGGGGAAAGTAAAGGAAAAAAGATTGGAAGGGTAGGTGGATTTTAACCTTGTTAAGTAAATGGTATTGCACAAGAAAGATACATGCCTGATACGTATCTTGAGGTCTCTGGGAGGCCTAAGCACCTTCTGCTGGTAAGCACCATCTTGCTCATTATAAACCACTTCTGAGGTGTTTAATTGTGTAACATTTTTGATAAAGCTTTTTTGTCTTGTGCCACAGTGACAGATTACAACCTTCAGTGGGGTCTGGATGAGTTTGTGAGCCTGAAATTGGCTTCTTTTCACCTGCCAGTATTAAGGGGGGGACGGAAGAGACTGCTGCAAGTAGAGCAGGAGCTAGAGGGAGCTTGGGAAGCACTACTGGCCTGGCAGGGGCTTTGATGAGGGAGCCCTCTGCTCCCACCTTTTGGTGATTGAGGGGAGGGATAGTCAGTGATAGAGCTTCATTTGCATAAGCTTTCTGCCCAGAAGTCCCCTGGTGACAGTTTGAGTTACTATCAAGTCAAAACCACATGGATGTGGAGGAAAAAGAGCTTCTGAGAAGTTGTTAGAGACTTCCCTGTGCATTTTCTCATCTGAATGATGGAGGATTCTTTGTGTGGTGGCACAGTCCAAGCTGGAGTTTGGGGCAGAGCTATGGCAGGGACTTCAGGCCGGCAGGTGATGAGACGAAGCCTTCTCATAAGGAGATAAAATAGTAATGTAGCAAGGTGTTGGATGGCATCCCGGTGTGATTGTTGCTACACCGCCAGCATAAACTGTGACATACCATGAGCACGGATCCCCTAAAACGCATGAGCTTAGAAACAGTAGTGCATTTCATTCCTTTTGAGTTTGAACACTGGGGCCTTACTTTCAAGATTTTTTTTTTTTTTCCTGTGAAGGCGAAGATTCTTCCATAATCTGTGTCTCCAGAACTTGGGGCCGTAAGAAAAAAGCCACGAGACCTAATAAATCACTCTAGGTACTGTGACTGCGTGGAGGGAGATCTCTTTTCTGGTTTGGTTTGGGTTTGGGTTTGGTTTTGTTAGAGTATTTTTTCCCCCAAAGAGTTGACCCAGCAGAAATGTTTTGAAAAAAGTGACAAACTCTGTAGAGTTTTCAGGGACAAGCAAAGCTGGAGGTGGAGTTTCTGATGAGGTGGGAAGGGAGAGGCTGTTTGCCAGTCCTGGGGGCTGGACAGCAGTAGGAACACTGTGCACTGGGTAGCATGTGAACTGCTGGTGAGAATAAAAAACCAGAATGTCTTGTACAAGGCATGCAGACAATCGGTAGTATCATATCAGTATTTGCTATGACAAAGATAAAAAGGTACCAGGTGAAAGCAAGGAGAGAAGGACAGGTCAGACAGTTTTCATTAGAAAATACCAATCCTGTAAAATGTTGAGTTCTTTTGTAAACTGGCTTCAATTTCTCTGAAATGGTGTAGAGGAAAACTCAGGAAAAGACCCAATCTAACCTCTTTTTTTTAATTTTTTTTTTTTTTTTAATAACCTAGTGTCATTTTTCACTTTGAAACAACTCTCTCAATGAGACTTCATATTGACTTTGTGTGATCTTGCTGTCAAAGAAAATCTGAACGCAAATCGAAACCCTCTGGACTGTTCTGAAGCCATTTATCATTGCTGATGCAGTTTCTTTCTGCAGAGAACTGTTGAATTTTCAGTCTTATTTCTGCTTGAAGCTAAGCTGAATTTGGACTTCCAAAATCCTTTTGTGTGAGCAGAATCCACAGCTGCTGGGTGTGGCTTCTTAAGAGACAGACCCCCCTGCCCCAAGCCCACAAAGCCCATAACCTAAATGGGTATTGAGCAGATGGAAGATGCATTGTGGGAGAAAAATGGTGAAAGGTTCAATCTGCTAGGGGCTGAGCAGTCTGGTCTCAATTCAGCAAAGCTTTTAGTGGGCTTAGTTTCCTTCTCAGTAACTATTTACACGGCTGAAGTTAAGTACCTGCTTAGGGATTTTGCTGGGTTGCAGCCTGAACGCTGCGCACCCTGGGGTCAGGTCCTTTCTTAATTCAGCACCTCCAGACTGTTGTCCTCCTCAGTGTCACTGCCCTAGTCCAGATCCCCACATGATTCTTCTTTTTTTTTTTTTCCCAATTCCTCGCTTGTGTTTATATTTCTTCCCAGTTTATTATCTCCTGCAACTTTCATTCTCGTGACGTGGACAGTGGGATCGAGTGCACCCTTAGCAAGTTTGCTGATGACACCAAGCTGTGTGATGAGGTAAAGATGCCGTAAGAAAGTGATGCCATCCAGTGGGACCTTGACAGGCTTGAGAGGTGGGCCTGTGCAAACCTTGTGAAGTTCAACAAGCCCAAGTGCAATGTCCTGCACATGGATTGGGGCAATCCCAAGCACAAATACGGGCTGGGCAGGGAATGGATTGACAGCAGCCCTGAGGAGAAGGAGTTGGCCATGTTGATTGATGAGAAACTCAACATGACCCAGCAATACGTGCTCACAGCCCAGAAAGCCTTGGGGGCATCAAAAGAAGCACGGCCAGCAGGTCGAGAGAGGTGATTCTCCTCATCTACTCCAGTCTTGTGGGACTCCACCTGGAGTGCTGCATTCAGCTGTGGGGCACCCAACATAAGAAGGACATGGACCTCTTCAAGCAAGTTCAGAGGATGACCACAAAGATGATCAGAGGGCTGGAATGCCTCTCTTACAAGCACAGGCTGAGAGAGTTGAGGCTGTTCAGCCTGGAGAAGAGAAGGCTCTGGGGACACCTTATTGCAGCCTTCCAGTACCTAAAGGGGGCCTACAAGAGGGCTGGGGAGGGACTTTTTACGAGGACATGTAGTGATAGGACAAGGGGTAATGGCTTTAGACTGAAAGAGGTTAGATTTAGATTAGGTGTAAGGAAGAAGTTCTTCACCATGATGGTGGTGAGACACTGGAACATGTTGCCCAGAGAGATTGTGGATGCCCTGTTCCTGGAAGTGTTCAAGGCCAGGTTGGTTGGGGCTTTAAGCAACCTGGTCTAGTGGAAGGTGACCCTGCCCATGGCTGGGGGTTGGAACTAGGTAATCTTTAAGGCCCCTTCCAACCCAACCCATTCTGTGATGCTGTGATTCTCTGCACAGATAATTCGTGCAACCTTGATCACATGATGAGCGTAGTTTAATAACATTGGTATTAACACCAATCATTTTAACGCCCCAGGAAAGAAAAACCAAAGTCCTTCCAAAGTGATTAATTGCTATGTATCATTACCCTTTGTTTCCAGTCTTCTAGCCAGTTTGCAGCCCACATGTTAATCCTTTTTTCCAAGCCAATTTGGACTAATTTCTGTGCTGATGGTTTCATGGGACACGGGACCAAATATTTTACTAAAATCCAAACACATTGTATCTCTTGTATTCCCTTCACCCACTAATTGTGTAACCTATCCAAAAATTAATCAAATTTATCTGGCAAAAAAGAGTCTTCTCAACCTCTTGTTGCCTATTTCTCATGATTTGCTTACCCCAGAGATGTCTAATAACGTACCACACCCTCCTCCTCCCCAGTTGTTTCCATACTGCGTTGGATGGAAGCTGGACTTACGGGATGAGGGAGTCTCACGGCCACCCTGCATTATACTGGACTATAAGTCCTGGGAAGGAGTGCCTCTGGGAAGGGTGTGTTACTGGATGTGCCACCAGATGAAGCACTTCCTTGGTAAATAAGCAGCGATTGGGAGTGCTTTCACGCAGTGTCATCCTTGGTCTATGTTCCAAAAGGCATTTTCAAAGAAGTAAGCATCAACTGTTAAGCAATCAAAAGGAAAGCAAACAAAATCACTCACTTTGGACATTTGGGTCTCTCGCTCATAGTCTGAAATGACCCAGCCATCAGTGTTGGATAGATTATTAAGATTCTTACACCTACAAATGCCTTGAAAAAGCCCTTGATGTCTCAGCTAGGTATGTTGGAATGACCAGGCGGTGAATTATCCTTCATTTCAAAGGGCTTCTTAGGAAAAGGGCCACTGCAATGGAAGGAAGGATATTCTTGTGAGCCAGTAATGGAGTTATAAACATTTGAGTCAAAAGGGTCCACTGAAACTGTAAAATGACAGTGCTGCCAGTGATGAGGAAGAGAAAAGACCATATGGAAGGAGAAAATGAACTTTAACAAGTATCTACCACAACAAAACAAAATCCAAGGCAGTAAAATGAGAGTTTGAAAATAGTAATTTATTTTTTTCAAATGCTAAATTTTTGATGCTTTGCAAATCATGGTCAGGGGTGTGATATAAAACCATTTGGTAAAGAAAACAATGGAAAACAAAACTAGATCATCACACATCTGGCATTTTGTACTATGAATTTTCTCCATGTGTGTTGGTGCTTTAATAGAGTCTCTTGCATTGCATACTTGATAGTAATTCAGTGACCACGAAATATTACTTTTATTCCAAGGAAAGAATTAAATTTTGCTGAGATTTTCAAAATTATCTAGATCTTTCTAACGGGCTTCCCAGCAGTACTTTGTTTCAGGTGAGTCTGATGCTGAAATGACCACAGATGCTTTGACTGGCAGAGTCCCCATTTACTATGGTGCATTGCTTCCTGCGATGGGGAGTCACGGATCCGTGGCTGGGCTTGCTGATCAGACTGTGTCCCTCAGTGATGTAGTGCAGCCCCCTTTAAGCAAGCATCCCCAGGCAGCAAAAGAACATGGATGGGGTTGCCTGTAGCAATGAAGAAGGTTGTGAGATCCTTCACTGTTCCTTCGCGGGAGGGAGCACCCTGGCACCACTGTAAATCACTGCTGAATATTGAGCTAGCTCAAAATGGAACATGTAGGATGAGTTCAACAGGTCAAATCAAAACGTATCAGTCAAGGAATGCTGAAATTGTTCTGATAGAGAGTGACAAAATTGAGAGTTTTGTAATTTCTATGTAATATTTTTTACTATTGCATTTGATGAATCACCCCGAGGCAGGAGGAAAATAAAAGTTCTGATATTTTCCTGCTGTTGGAAATTCCTAGTTCTCCTCAACTCAAGTTCTAAATGATTTCATTTTCCAGCATGCCGATGTTTGCGTCCTTGCATACGTGCTCTCTGCTACTGCCAGACCTTAGTTCCTTTTCTCTCTGAATTTGTGAACTTGCATCATCGAAACCTCAGAAGAAAATTGGAATATTTATTCTCAGTGTAGGGAGGGTTGTTTAACACTGTAAACTGCGGGTTAAATCTCAGTCATTACTTAGTTTTATTTAGGTTTTCATCAGGTAAGGTTACATTTGATTAAATTGGTGCCCCTGTAAATACAACACTATGACCACCCCCATGAAGACCTGGCCTCTGGGAAATGAGTCAGAGCCAAACGTGGTGCTTTTGTCTTGCCTTTCTGTGGGTGGGCTATCATGCTGGTTGAGCCTTAACTGGTCAATGGAAGCAAACCATGATTTTATCCTACCCAGGAATGTGGCAAATTGCTTTGTATTTTTTGTTTACCAGCTCCTTCTAAAAAAACCATCTGGGCTGATACGCTATTTGGCTACTCAGTAAGCTCTGATACAATATAAGTACCCTGGAGCATAAATTTGCCCTTCATGTAGGGTTGCACCAATGGATCTTCATTCAAATACTAGGTACTTGAACTTTTCCATGAAAACTCATTGTATCAGTGCTATAAATAGACCTATATGCCTCCATATCATTTTGAGGATATGTATTTTATAATTTTAAAAACTCATTGATGCTCACAGGTTTCTGTAGAAAATAATATTCATAAAATTTTCACTAGGCTTCCTCTAATTCTTTTCAGGCTCTTAGTAAATTGAGGTGTCTATGCAGCTCAATCAGATTAGGTACAAACCTAGTGTACCTAAACCATTTTCCCCATGACCTAGTTACACCTGGCTTAATTAATTTCAAACACTCTTTTGGAGAGTCTCAGGTTTGCTTCTCTTCCCAAGGCTGCCTCATCGTTTCTCCAGTAACGAATGTGAACAGGCCGGGTTTAGACTTCGTGCTTGCCCTCTGTCCACAGAGGAGCTTTGTATGCTGAAGAAGACCTAAAACTCTGGTGCCGATAATGGTTTCTTTTTCCTCTCCAGTTTGGTGCATTAGCAAAGCAGGGTTGCCAAGGATGAACCATTGGATTTTCAACATGATTTTTTTCTTGTTCTTTACCAGCAGTAAGGTAAATATATTTTAACTTTTGTTGGTTTTGTTTTGGTTTTTTAAATTCTCATTGATCTGCCAGAGGTTGCAGTAATTTAAAATAAAACAAAACAAAACAAAACAACAGTTTATCTGAAAGTGTATGATACTGCTTGCCATTACACTCTACCTACAGTCACCTGGGACACTGGTGGAGTAATTCCAAGGAGGGAGTATAGGCTAACCTATGCTAGGCATTGATCTGTGTCTGTGGATGAGGTCCACCACTCCTCTGGGAAATCCACAGCTGGAAAGCAATTAAAAATTTCTACCTCCAGTCTTTTCATACCTCCAGTATGAAAAGACTAAGCTAGTGTACCTGAGGGTGCGGTGTGCTTTGGTCTGATCAAATAGCTACTGCCACTTAACAAGGTAGTCCAGCACCCACCTCACATCACCCCCCTTGCCTCTCTTGTGCCAGTGCTTGATTTTCCTGGGTCAGGCAGGGATCCAGCACCAGTGCCTCACCTGGCAGGAAGCTGTTCAGTTGTTGCAGCTGCACTGGTTTGCAGCCAGTTTAAGGTTGGTTGTCCCACCTTGTCCCCCAACTTATTTCAGTGGGAGGTCAGCTGAGCTCCAGAGGTTGTGGCACACAGATCTGGAGGAGGGCAGGAGGACCGCCCCAGCTATGCGACAACTGGACATCCCATTGGTTCAGGCATAACATGAAAAATACGATCCCTACAAAGTAACACTTAGATGGCTTCTCTGAATCCTGCAGGAGCAAATCCATTAGTGATAGAAAATAAAATCTTTGTGTGAAATTGCATCTCAGTTAAAAGGTGAGAGAGCTCTTTGAGAAATATCATCTAATCATATAACTAAAGACTGCAAATTAGGTTGGCCATTCTGTCTTCACTCCAGTGTTTCGATAGGCTTCTCCATACACAAATGCAGGAGCCTGTGTGGAATAACCATTCAAACTTAAATCATAATCTTCACTGCAGGAGAATTAATCTACTGCTGATCTTCCATTGATCTTGCATTCAGAAAAGATGTTATGAGTATAAGCCAAAGTTTGCAAGGGGATCGCCTTGGTTCAGCTTGTGCTTTCATCTGAATAAGTGCAACCATAAACTTTGTCCTCTCCACTCCTCTCCTCCTCTCTCCTCCTCCCTTCTCCTCTCTCTGAATCTGTGCTTGTGCTGTGGAAAATCCTGAACTTATATTTTTAACTTTCACAGCGACATAAATCTAGGAGATCTTCACGGAAATAAGACTGGTATACCAAGACTACAATTTGCTGATTAAAACAAAGTAGAATTTGACCGTTGTTGCACACATGGGGATTTGACATAGATTCTGACCTCATTCACAATCATAAACTGCTTTTGTTAATGAAGTTACATACGAATTGTTGCAGCATAGCTAAGGGGGGGAGTTGTTTGCTGTTTTAATAAATCATGTTCCACAAAAATGATACAGTTATTTTTAAATAAAAATAAAAGACTCTCATATTTTGTACTGATGCAGAAATTGATTCACTAACAGTAGAAAGACATGCAAAAAAGAAATTAAAACACCGCTTCACAGTGTTTTTAGGGTGTCCAGGACAGTGTGGCTCCAATCTCATTTGAGGCACTCCCATTGTAGACAGTAATAATCAAAAGAAGGATTTTTTTCTAATAATTTTGCCTAGTGCTCCTGTACTTAACAACATATTGCTCTCAGAAACACATCTTGTATGCTTAAAGTCCTGCCCGTGCAACACAATTCTTGTGTGATGTTCGGCAAATTCTTGACTTTCTCTGGGTACAGCTATTATTTATATTTTTCTCTCTTCAGCAAACAGCCCTGAAAGTAGACACAACTCTTTTCCACTGTTGTGCTATCGTGGATTCACCAGTATTTTCTTCCACTGGGGAGGTGGGAGGGGCAGAGGGACAGAGTACCGCTGGTGCTGCTGGGGCTCTGACCTCTCCCAGCTGGGCCACCACCAGCCCTTGTGCTTGCAGGAGCTTCTCCTGCTACTGCTTGAGACGATGGGGCTGTTTCCCCTGTGCATTGCAACGCAGCCTGCTGCAACGCACAGGGGAAACAGCCCCATCATCTGCGGAAAATCCTGAAGCTTCACCACAGCTGAGGAGAGATGTGGTCTGCTGCTCTTTGCAGGTGCCGAGGGATGACACATGCTCGCTGCCACAGTTTGTGTGGTGGGTGATCCAGGAGAGCTTCCATGGCCCTTTGTGTGCAGTAGGTGTCATTAAAAACTCAACATTTGCCGTCCTGCCTCAGCTTGGAGCACTTGGATGGTTACAGCTCCCAGGAGCATCATGGTCAGGCAGTGACTTGGTGCGGCAGTTCGTGACTGACTTAGAGGCACTGTTTTTCCTTGAGCAGAAAAGAAAAGCCCTTTGGAGGGTCATGGTAGCTGCAGGTCTCTGTGTGCGACCGCAGCGGTCACCTAGACCTGTAGAGCAAGAAGAAGAACAAATCAGCTTGCTTGTCACAGTAACTGGTTTTGGCAACACCTCAACAGGGTTATCTAGTGGCTAAGGTCCTTAACCAGGTTGTGGACAACCATTTTTCTATTCCTAGTTAGGTGCAGACCTTGGGACTTTGGGACATGCCTCAGTAAAGGTGGAGCGCGATGATGCTAAAAGCTCTCACAGATGCATGTGGTGCTCAGGTATTGCAGGGATTCGGAGTTCCTAGGTCTCTCTTCAGTTATGATCCAGAAGCAGAAAGGTTTGGAGGAGAGGTAGCGTTGGTTAGAGCTATTGAACGTGAAATGTGTTACACCGACCTGAGATGTCAAATCTGATTAGAAAGCATTTTGCGTAAATGTCTTATCCCAAGTGGAAGAAGTGATAGCCCAAGCAGTCAGTGGAAATACTATCTTCTGTCTTCACAGTCTTCTTGTTTCTAGCTTAAACTGATTTATTTTTCACCTATTCTTTCTATTGAGGGCATGGAGAATTAATCTACCCACTGATCAGGTGAGCTGTCTGCGCACTGCGCTCACCTTGGCTTGGTTCAGTAATTAGGTCTTTATCGGTCTACCTCATGTCCTGTACATTTGAGTGGGAAGTTGAGAAAAGACTAACAGCTGGCTTGCAAATTTGTCATTGTTACTTCATTTTATTAGCCTGAAATAAATTCTAAGACCTCATGGAACATTTTGGTTTGAAGCACTTTCTCTTTAAAGTGCTATGTACATTTTCTGGGTTTTTTTTACCCATATTCGTCGTTTTTCAGAAATAGAAGCATTTAGGAAATAAATATTTGTGGGAGGGCTGAAGAATTAAACATAAACATAAATGTAGAAGAGAATAAAGATTCCATTAATATTTTTTACGAGGTTACAGAACCATCTTCTCACCATTAGTAATTTCTGCTAGTTTCATAACTCTGTTGAACACAGAAAAATTCTCATTCTAAGTAACATATACATTAAACAGACTAAAAAAACCCAAATATGAGTGATGAGGATTTTAATTCTTATTTTTTCATGGATGAGTCACAAGGAAGCGAGATTAGTTACCTTCTCCCCTTCCCAAAATCGTATGGATAGTGAATGGTTTGTTCATAAATGGCTTTGAGTGCTTAACCAGCCATGAAAGGTTGACAGAGCTCAGGCTTTCCTGATGCTTTTAGTCCTCTGTCTGAAAACTGTGTTTTGAAGAATTCACAAACTGATTTTAAAAATTCTCTGTAGTTTTCTTTTTTTCAGGGGAATGAGACACTCTTCACGATGTTTTCCCTTCCCAGGATTTCCTACTCTAACAATTAGGAGATAAATCATTTCTGTATATATCTATTTTTAATCCTTTACATCATCACTGAAATGCAGATCCTTTGCAACAGGATGTTCTTGAGAAAGCAGAACTGTGTGAGGCGAGATGAGAAATCTCCAATGGGAACATTTGCCAGACTTGTGATGGAAGAGAAGTCACAGTCGGAGCAAGTCAAAAAACCAGACGGATATTTGAAAAAGAGTGAAACAAGCAAAAAGCTGAGTGAAGCAGATCCCCAGAAACTCACACAGTGTTGTACACCAGGAAACTTCTACAAAAAGATAGAGTGGGAAAAGAAAAAAACCCACAAACATTGCCTTTTACATGTTAACAATGTGCTAAATCCTATAGCAGAAATATTTTAAAAGATATCATTGGGCCCAGAGGAACTCATACATCCCCATGCTGTAGAGAAGCACTGCGTGTGGAGATGGTCACGGTCCAAAAGCTGTGCTGTCCTTTTGACTCACAGTACCAGGTAGACATGCTGTCCTTGTGCTACTCTGGGGGCTCATACTGTGCCACGTTTCTTTTCATGAACCATTTTTTTATTGGGGGAAAATACTACTAAAAACTCAGCACAGAGAAGATCTCAAACAAGCTGCAACACAGTGCCTTCTACAAGAGTTACCTCGTGTACAAAGACTCGTTTAAGACTTTGTACTTCGTTAGCCACCGTGAAATGCTCAAGTGGGACAATAACAGTAAGTGAACCAAAAGTGTCAGCTTTCATTAAACATCAGAGCATTCACATATAGAAAGAGTCCTAAAAGTCTCCTGAAAGTTGGAACACCTTTAGATACCAGACACGGTATCTGAGATGCCACCTGGAAAAGCAATCAGGAGTGTGCCTTTCTGTGGGCAAATGCAACTCCCTCTGGTCAAGTACATGAAAGCGGTACCTTGAAATGACTCCAAAGCTATAATGGTGTCGTGAAAATGGAGCATAAATTCCTTGGTTAATCTAGGTGGCCAATTGGTGTGAAATTTCATGTAAGCTTAGTTTTAATGTCCTTTGACATTTGTTTTGCAGTTTGCATTTTTTCTTTTTTTTTCTTGTCTTAATACTCTTAAGACTTACAGAAAGTCTTTGAAATGAGACGCTGTGTGAAATTGAACCCCTTCTGTTTTTAAGTTTTATATATATATATATATATATATATATATATGGACCTTTTTTTGTGGACTACAGCTATATAAATATGTAGTCAAGAAAAAAAGGCTGGTATCCTGGATGCTAAGTTTTCCTGATTTAACAGCTGATTTAAAACTGAAATTAGATTTCCTTCCATTTCCAGCCATTATCCATGGCGTAACTAAGCCACACCACCTTCTTGTTATTGATAGGGCTGAGAGCACACAGGTCTTGCTGACTGGGATAGGCATAACTACACTCCTCTTTAGCCAGGAAACCCTGGATTTCAACAGCGGTGATTTTCTGCTAGTGCTCATGGAGCTGCTGATGCAGGAGCATTGATGTGGAGCTGATTGGAGGTGTGTACTTCAGCGCAAGGCTCTTCTATCCCCATCTATCTGCATGCAGTTCTTAAGTGGTTAAAAAGTCGTGTATATTGTTACTTAAAAGCTTCTATAAGTCTGAAATATATTTCCTTTAGACTTGTAAAGTCAGGGAAATAATAACACAGTTGGCATTCTTCTCTTTTTTGCCATGCACGAGGAGCACATTTCATTTCCCCTGCTACTGTTTCATAACACTGACCATTCTTGCAGTCTCCACTCTTATTTCTGGCCCTTCTGACAAAATGGCTCTTTCTCTTCCTCAAGCACCTGTTGCCAAACCAACATTTCTGAGTGCATCATACTTCTGCACCAGGTGTTGTGGAGCAGAGTCAAAACCGCGACCTAACAAAGGTTTGCACATTGGCTGGGGCAGAGTTAAGGATGGTGTGATACAGTGTCCGTGGCACCCAAACAGCCTTAAATGTCTTTTGGTGGAGGCACTGCACAGGGCTGAGATTGGTGAGTCCCACTGGTAAGGCTCTGCTCGCGGTCTTTGCCTACCTCTCCTGGCAACAGAAATCCTAGGGTTTTGGATAGAGTCAGGTGGGTCCAATCAAGTTTATTATTTTGGCCTCCTTTTTGACATGGCTGGAGCTGGCAGAGATGTGGAGACAGCAGCAGCAGCTCCAGGCGGGGCATGTGGGGCTGTCTTGGAAGAGCTACAAGGTGGGAAGGAAATGAGTTGATGGTGCCAAGCAAGGCATGGACCACTACTGGCTTTTTGGGCACGGCCCAGCTACCCACAGCAGACAATGGGAGATGTGTCATGTTAGTAGTTGTGGGAGGGGAGGAGAGAGTGTCATATGTGAGTTCATGGCCTGAAGATGCGTTTTCTTGATTTTGTGGGTTTACGCTGGGGATGTTGTGCTCCACCTCCAGCTGTCGCAACAGAGTGTTTGGCAGATGATAGGTTAAAGTATTAATTTTTAAGACTGTAGAGGGATTTCAGTCAAAAGTGATAAAGAATAACAACGCAGCTTCTTTCTGAGAGTGAGGAATGATGATCTGAGGATGACCAGCTGAGGCACAAAGGATTGATCTTACAAGGGTTTGGGGGCTGTGCCTCTCATCCAGTAAAAAGCACTTGGATAACTTCGTGTGTCTACTTGCACTGGAGTCAATGGTAGCACTCGCAGGCTTCAAGCTCAGCAGCTGCTTACGTGCTGTGGAATGGTAGACAAAATTCATCCCCTAGGACCTGCCTTAAAAGAGGGGGGGGATGCAAACTCTCTACCAAATACCAGTGGGATCCACCAAAGAGGTCAAGCTAAGACAAAACACATTCCCAGGATAATCTGTCTATCTGTCTGAGATTTCTGACCTGAGTTTTCTAAGCCCAGTAAATGTACGCTCACCAATGCCAAATTCCATGCTGGCTAAATGGATTTCAGTTAATTTTCTACTATGAAAGCATTTCAATTTTAACAATAGCTGTCACTCCTAATATAATACAGCAATAGTTTAGTAATATAGGCCTTAAAACACTAGTCTGATAAATATTTATATTACTTATTTTAACTTAAAAGCTTGGATATGAATTGTTTTCATTCCAACAGTGTAAACATCCTTCTAGAGCACGCACTGTAATGTTGAGACTGAAGTCACCCACCCTATTTGCCTGGGCTTACTTTATCAGGGCAAAAATGCTCTTTTGTGGATGCTGATAAAGTATTTTTACCACTTTCACTGCACAAATGCTCTTCTTTTCTGTGCAACACAGAAGGGAAAAATAATGTTAGGTACCTAAGGCAAATGAGTATTCAGTCAGCAAAAAAGCTTCAGTCCTTTATTTGTCAAATGTTATTTTAGTTTAAATAGAAATTTGAACACAACATGAACATAAAACACAGGCCTTCTTTGCAAAGGGCATTTTCGTGATGATAAATAGATTTTGCTTTTTGTTTAGTTAATGTCTTATGCTTATTTGATAAAGCAAACTCAGCTTTAGAAAATGAGAAAAAAAGCTATTTAAGGTGTGTGAAATGAGGTACCAGCATAAATAGCCTCCGCTCTGAATTGACGAGCAGGAATAGATAAATAACTGTATATGGGTTTTGATCTGGAACCATATTCATGTGGTGAAAGGAAAGGATTTGAATGATGGCAGCAGAATGCAAGCCTCCCCAGTATCATCGGAGTCTGAAGTGGCTGTAGAAATTCAGGCAGTCATTTAATAAAAACACCTCTTTTACTATGGAGGCTGTAAATTATACAAGCCTGTCAAGTTACAGCTCTGCCTTTGTGCTCAGCACGATTGTAATGTTCTCAGTCCATAATTTAGAAAAGGATTAAAGTTCTCCAATGCTCTGCTGTTTTTACAATGTTTTGGTGATAATAAGATTACCTCAGCCTCCCTCTCTCATGTGAAAATGTTGCTAGAAAGACATGCTATATATGAAGGTGGGGTTTTCTCACACATATGCATATATATG
Source organism: Bucorvus abyssinicus (assembly GCA_009769605.1). Taxonomy (NCBI): domain Eukaryota; kingdom Metazoa; phylum Chordata; class Aves; order Bucerotiformes; family Bucorvidae; genus Bucorvus; species Bucorvus abyssinicus. The sequence goes on from CM020025.1 coordinate 73,527,067, forward strand.
AGAGGGACAAAATACATGACAGTGGTGTCTGGCATCAAAATCTTATTGTAGGGCTGGAGATGCCTCATTACTCATGGATGTTGAAGGCATGCAGCTGATGTATGGATTTGCTCTGTACAAGTACTGGTAGGTCTTTAAGGTCAGGTCAGTAAGGTTTCTCTTTATTAAAAACAACGTTTAAAACAAAAGTTTTTAAAAAGCTTGCAGAGAGCTTTTAGAGGACCTATTTGTTGGAAAGCCAAGTTTCTTTACTTACGAGTAAATAACTCCGCCACTAGGTAAGCCTCGGAAGGACAAAAATATTACAACTGTTGTATGTCAGAATGTTACAGAAAAGTAGATTTGCTACCAGAATAAAATTGCTTTTTTAAAAGCCTAGTGCCAATGGATGTTCTGGGGATGAAAGAAAATGATACATGCTGTGCTGGTGATCTGGGAATTCCCTGTTTTCACTAGTAGGAAGCTCTGATTTCTCTCTTAATTTGTCTCAGCATATCACCCATATTGGCGCTGGGCTTAGACTCCTTCTTGCTGGTTCTGCAGTTCTGACTGCTGCAGCTTTTAGGGTGTTTAGGCATCTTATTTCTGAAGAAAATGGAAAAACAATCCCCTGAGAAGTTGTGGGTTGCTTTTTTTTTTTTTTTTTTCCAATAAAGATGGCAGTATGAAGCCACACAGAGGTTTTGTGGAAGACAAGATTAGACATCAGAAGTGCTGGAGAGTTAGACAAAGATGCATGAAAGACAAAACTTGTCATAATACTGCTTCAGTATTGCTCTGATTATCTCTACCACATACCAGACATACTTAGGTTTCAATTTCCATGCAAAAACTTGTGTTAATACCATTTGCTTGAATTATTTAAGAAAAGGAGAGGATTCTAGAAGGTATCAAAGCCCTAGACCTCATCTACAGTCAGAGCCTACAGCCTGTATTATATGGGAAAAATAGGGCCACAAAAAAAAGACATTAAATTCTTTGTGTGCTAAGATCCAGGACCAGGCAGCTCCCCTGGCGTTAGCTATTATTTCAGCTATCCCCTGTATGAATGACCCCAGCAAGCAATTCTATTGGGAAGGCTCAACTGTCGTCCATGAACATCTTGATCATGCCTCTTTTCCCTTCCACCCTGCTACTGGGAGGAGAAACCGAAGAACTCAGTCACCTTTAGTCCCCAGGACTCTCCCCAGGCTGGACGAAGGACGGTTTCATGGAGCACATTGTAGATAACTGTGGTATCACTGAGTTGTTATCAGGCATAACTTTGCCTTCAAAAACCACAGTCCGTGCCTTTGGTGTGGAACAGCCATTTCTCAAAGCTGCCTGGTTGTCCCTTACATGCTCTTTCCGTGCAGATGCAGAGGAAAATCTATCTGCAGTAACACTGAAGACTGCAGTGGATCATGATGGAGTTGAACAAGCTGGAAAGCTGTGCCCGCCACCTGGAAAACTCCTTGGGTGAGTACTTCAGGTACTGCACACTAAACACTACTGTATTTCTCTGCAGCTGGGAAACTGGAGGTGGCCGCAGAAGGAGAGGCATGGGAAGGAAATAGGAGTGGATCACATCAGGCATGAAGCAGAGAAGCGTCCTTTCTGTGCAACCTCCAGCAAGAACTGTCCTTATAGATCCCCATCTGTTTATTTCTGGACCTTGAGGCCAGGGCATTGAGCTGGCATCAGCCTTTCTGCTCTCCCTCTTGCTTCTGTCTCTCTCTCTGCATGTACTGCATCTGAAGCCATAGTTGCAGAGAGTGTGGCCTGATCAGGCTCGCTTGAGGTAGGCTGAGTCAATACATGCAACGGGTGCCACTGTTGCATGTGTTCCTGTTGGAGGAAGAGCAAGGAGAAGTTTGACAAACAGGGAAAAGTCCTGCCAAGGGCCTCTAGGATGATCAGGGGCTGAAGCACATGGTGTATGAAGGGAGGCTGAGGGCACTGGCTTCGTTCAGCCTGGAGAAAACTCAGATGGATCTAGGTGCAGTCTTCTGCTGGCTGAAGGGGAGTTACAGAAAAGACAGAACCAGATTCTTCTCAGAAGTGCACAGAGAAGGGACCAGAGGCAAGAGGTCCATGCTGCAACAAGAAAAAATCTGATTTTTGATTGGGAAAAAATATTTACTGTGAGAGTGGTGCAGCACAGGAGCAGGAGCCCAGGGAAGATGAGGAATACCCATCCTTGGAAATTGTCCAAGCTTGACTGGACAAGGCCCAGTGGCATCTCATCTGTCTTTGGAATTAGCCCTGCTGTGAGCAAGGGGTTGGACTAGGGACCTCCAGAGGTCCATCCCCACCTGAATTACTCAGACTCTCAAAGTTCAGGCAGGCTGTTCTAGCTTCTTCAGATCCGCTTTCCACCTTGTGTTGCCACTCTCAGCATGGGCTGCTCTGGGGTTGCTCGGTGAGTTAGAGCTTACAGATAGTGCTGCAGCGTGTGCATCTCATGATACCATATGGAAAAGAAAACCTGCCTTAGTCCCCATGGTTATTCCTGCCGAAAAGGTTTTTCCTAAACAGTAAGCTAGGAAATTATAAAACCAGCTCAATTTTGTATACTTCCTTCTCATCACCTGCTGCTTCCCTCACCCAAAAACTCTTGAAAACTTTGTTCAGTCAGCCTCAAGTTTCCTAAAAGGACATTCTACCCTGGGATAATATCATGCCTGTGAAAGTTCAGGCTGATTATTTTTCATCTAGAGGGAGAGTAAAAATTTGGCTTATAATGGAGGTCTTGTTTCAAACAACGATGAAAGAATTTGGCATTTATGACGTCAGTGGGGTGGCATGGGCATGGAGTCGCATGCGAGCGGCTGGAAGCTGGGCTCTTCTCTGCACCAGCGGTTTTGTGAAGGAGTCTTTCACTGATGGAGGTTTATTCAAGCCCGCCTAAACGCATGTACATATTTATTTACTAAAGCAAACCAGACTACAAATGGGAGCAAAATCCGCATTTAAACATCCTTACAAGCAACCCCTCTATGACAAATTCTTTCTCCAGCCCTGCTTAAGAAAAAGCCTGGGAGAGTTTATTTTCCTCAGGCTTTACAACTCATTGTTTTCCACAAAAGCACCCCTCTGCTTTTCCAAGAGTAAGGATAATTCTGTGGCTAAAGCACATGACCAGGGCTTGGGGTTTTCTTCCCAGCTGTTGCACAGACTTCTTGTGTGTCCTTGAGTAAATCTGATTAATCTTGCTGCACATCTGTACAATGGATGCCGTGCTCTTTTTGCGCATTCACAGGAGCTGCTGTGAGCCTTTTAGAGTTTTACAAGACAACCAGGTAGAAATGGAAAGAAATATACTTGCAATTTTGTGTACAAGTGTGTGTGCTAATTGAGGAACAGTGGAAAATTTTCTGCCAGAATGTGTTTGACAGAGGAGCTTATTAATTCTGTAGAAGTGTGGATGCAAAATCTGTTTCTAGAAAGCTTATGGGTTTTTCCTTCCAAACTGAAGAGGATGTTTGTTTGAGTGAATTGTCTTTTTTTTATCTTTTTTTTTTTTTTAAATGAAAATGAGAAAACTCAAAGTTACTTTTTTAGTGGAAATGAGAAAACCTTGTTTTCTCTCTCTTTTTTTTTTTTTAAAAAGGAGGGATCACCTCTTCCCAGCTGTCTATACCCCACATGTGTTATGGGAAAAGCAATGCCATCCTGACTAAATGCAGGCCCTGCGAGAGCTGGGAAATGACCGAACAAATTTACATTGAGCTCCAACCCGTCATGCTTGCTCAGTAGGCAGATATGGAGGATTGTTTTATCATCAGGGTCAGTGTACCGTCCTGTTCCTCACCATCCACTTCTGAACCCTGCTGTGAGGAGACAGCGATTACCCCCTTCCTGTGATTGTCTGTCACGCTTGCCATCCTTGTCCCGTGAGTACTTCACAAATATTGACAGAGCTACCTTCAGGAAAAGGTGTCTACTACCACACGCATTTTCTGGCTGAGAGTTGAAGTTACGGCATTGTCAAAGGTGCCCCCCGATGGCTAGTGTCCTGCTAGAGGCAAATCTGGCTTGAATTTGAAGGAACTAAGTATGTTGAAAAAGCAATATAACATGAATGTATTCACCCTCTGCACTTTAACGAGTGCAGCTACAGCAATTCATTATGGGCGAGTGTTTTTGAACTGGCTGGTGAACTTCTGTGCCTTGCTTCCAGCTGTTCCTAATGTGATACCTCAGAGGGACTAGATTTTCTGTGTGCTGCATGGTCACAGATGAAACTGAATTCTTCTGACGATGGGGCTCCTTTAGATTAATTCAGGATTAGGTTCTGAAAATAGTATCCAAAGTTACTAGCTGAATAGAAAAATTAATAAATATGATAAAAAATTTGAAATAATTTTCAATTTATATTTTCCCTTCAAATTAATTTATAATATTTTTTACCAGTTGTTGTGTGGCAGAAAACATTAGTAAAAATGGGGCCAGCTTAGTCACATCATGAGATTTAAAATAAAATATTTAAAAAATAACTTTTGAAAATTATAGACCACTTACAAAATTACAAGTCTTGAAAAAGGTGTTTGCATTTTTGTGATAGTAAATTCCCATTAATTTTGAAAGACCATAATCTGCAACCCGCACTTTAAAGCGTAAGCATAAGAAATATTGCCAGTGCCAAAAGTTCAGGCTGCAAGTATTTATGGGAGTGGTTGAAAAATGAGATTTAGAAAGTAGTTCAAGTTCTGCTCACATTTTTCAGTTTCCGTTCATCTCCTGTTACTTTTTAAAGCTTTCTCATCAACAACAAGTGCTGAAGATTCACATGGAGAATACCGTGGAGTTGCTTATGTCACCACGTATCTTCAGGAGCTGGAAATTTCAACAGAAGAGTATCGTGAAGTCATGATAAATCCCAGTCATTGGCATGATTGCCTTCCCTGTAATGCGTAGCGGTCTCTATTCCTAACATTTTAACTCAATACTGTACACAGATGATCCTGTTCCTGCTGACAATGATTACAGACTCCCTGTTGACTTGTGCAGGAGCAAGATGGGAACAATTCAGGCATGATTTTATGAAAAAAACCCAATGGAAAAATGTGCCTTGCGAGTTAGATACTAGCACAAGACTTGAAGGTTAGTTCTGTGCTTTGCGTTCACACAGGCTTCTTGTGTGATCTTGAGGAAGCCTTTGAAGGTGACAGTGTAACCCTGTTCCTGTGTTCCTGCATGGCACCTTTGCTATGAGTGCAGGAGTCGTAGCTCAGCCTGAAGACTAGTGGTTAGCGGGGCGTGGTGGGAGTGGTGGAGTGGGGCAGGGTTTGGGAAAAGAGCTGTTTCTAACCCTCTTGCAGAGTGGGCTGACAAGCATAGAGCCACGGTGTAGATAACTGGGTGCAGGCTTAACCAGGGATGTGCTTCATCCCTGTATTGGCACTGCAAAACTGAGTGGTACTAGTATTGCCTCGGAGGTACTATCACCCCTCTTCAGCTCTGACTGTGCTGGTCTACCCTTCAGCTGCAGGTTACACCACCTCCTTTCTTCCACGCCCTGCAGCTTCTGTTTCTTTGGATTCGCAGGGTCTTTGAGATGGTGTCCTATCTTCACTGGGGCTGCTCTGAGCCTCTCTGGCACTGTAGCTAGCAGTGACTGTTGAAAGTATCTTGCCTGAGCTCCTTGATCGTGCTGAACAAGACACCTTGTCCAGCAGTTCTTATGTCAATTCCCCATATCTGGAGGCTGAACTTGACTGTGCCCAGAGGGAAAATCAGTCACCGTGAGCCAAAGAGGTCTCATTCTGTTGCACTCCCTCACACCTGGGTGAGCTTTTCCAGTGGACAACTCCCCTTGGAGTGCACATTTTACCCCTAGCCTAAACGTATCTCTTTTCACATGTCACCTTGCTATCTGAGGTCTTGTTAGGCTTTTCACTTTCAAGCACTTAGAAACCTTTTCCTGGGCACATCTGCTTGGATAAAATAAACAGACTGAAGTCGCTCAAGTGTTTTGCAAGGCACCCTGGTACTGCAGGCAGAGCTGAGCTTTCTCATCTTGCGGGGATGCCGAAGGTGGACATTTTTGTCCAGGGAAGGGAAGGACTAGGAAAAGGGGTTGAATCTGGGGCAAAAGAGCAGGAGAGACACACCTTCTGGCACATTCATGGTTGTGCCACATGCCCTGCCTTCTCCTTCAATAGCAGTGGCAGCAGCCAGCCTGGCACAGGCAGAGCAGACCTGGTGCTGCCTACGGATGTCAGCTCTCTTAGGTGGTAGCTTCCTGCTTTACCTATGGTGAGAGCCAGCTCTGGTCTCACAGCAGGTTTCCAGGACCATTGCAGCTTCTTTCTGAACCCTTCCCAGCTTCTAATACCCTCGATTTTAGTGAGCCCAAAGAGTAATATCACATTTAGTAGCAACAGCTCTCTCCTTGTTTTTTCTTGCTCTTCTCCTACCTAAATCTCATTTACTAGTTATTTCACCACTTGGCAGTTATGTGTTCAGCCGAAGCCCCAGCTTTGTGTATGCTGAGTCATGTGCCTACAATGTGAGTTGGTCTTTGCTCCCATTTTAAGCCTAGACCTGCAAAGCGTACCACACAAGCTGATCCCTCAGCCCAGGTAGAGCCCCAGCAGCTGACTTGGGTGCTGTACCAGTCCTGGGGCCTTTTTCTAGGAATAGAGGCATCGTCCAACATTTAGAGCTCTGCTTATTGTGACAGTCAGCAATTGCCAAACCAATAATCTGTTTGTTTCTTTATCAAGCAGAGTAATAAACGGTGCTGAGTTGCTAAATATGTCTAAAGGGAAGAGATGGCCTTTAGTCTTATTCAGCATCTTATGATTATATCAGCCTGTCCTAAGGCAGCCAAGTATATTTACATGAAATAATGGAATGAGTTTTGCAAATTTCCCCCCACCCTTTTTTTATTTTAAGTGGCTGTCTAGCCAAGTTCATTTCCTCTCCTGTCTGAGCTCCTCTCTGAAATATATTATCCCACTTATTAAAAGCCAATAGCACTGTGCTTTGCTTTTCTTCCACCCTCTCAGAAGAAGGGGCATGCAGGGGATGCTTAGATTAAGTGAGTGGGGCACCCCAGAGCTGGGATTCTTTATGAATGAGCTCATATCCTCTCTCTGTATGATAAGAGGAATGCCATTTGCATCCCAGAGTTGACTACATAAACATACACACACTTGGACGGGTGAGCGTTTAGCCTGTGCATAAACCGTAATGTCCAAACAAAGATCTGAGTGACAAGGGATCATCTGCGAGCCCTCTGCATGGGCAGACCGCAGCCACTTCTTGGAGGCGACGGTCCCTTCGTTCCGGGTGAAATCCACCCCTACTGGGAGAGCCAGGGGGAGGAAGGGAGAGGAGATGACAGATCCCTGTTTGCATTCTTCAGAGAGAGCAGCTGCAATTGGCTTACTACAGTATGTCAACATGAAATTATGACAAATCAGGCAGGGATGTACTAGGAGATGAAAACAATAAGAAGGAAGCAGAGCAGAAGGAAGTTGGAAAGAACGAACTATACCTAAAACTCTGGAGGCTATATCGTCCCAGTGGAAAAATGCCTTTGAAAATGTAATAGGGCTGAAGGCTGTAAGTATGTCTGGACATGACTCAAGGAGCATATGCTGAGTTTTCAGGATGGTTTAAATCTGCCTCTAAAATACTACTTTTTTTTTTTTTTTTTTTAACATTCCATAGGAACCTTGCAAGAATTAACCTGAGAGTGGCTGGTAAAAGGCTAGTCTGTCACCTTTTCCTGTAAATGGGACGTAGTCAGGATCCCCACTGAGCCAGCTCAGCACCCAGCACTCTTGCACTCTATGTGATGCCAGGGTCTGACCTTGGCAAAGGTAAGGAAACCTCCCAGGGCTCCACGGTTACACTGTTTCCTACTCCCCCCTTCTTTTTTTTTTTCCCCCCATCTTTTCTTTTTCATTAAAATGTTGTTTGATAGCAAAGGAAGAACTAGCAGGAGAAAAGCTTCAGCTTCCTGCTTGCCACCTCCTTTCTGTCTAACAGAAGTCCTTGAAATGGGATGCAATAAATGTTTCCTTTATTAAAAGCTGAGCCTTCTCCAACCCACACAGTTTCACAACACTTGATAGAATGCACATTTTTCTAGTGTCTTTTTTTTTTTTTTAACAATGTCCAACAATTAAAAAAAGTCAGTAATGGGACCATATTCAGCGTTAGTGTAATTGGGAGCAGCTCCCTCTGGTCTCAATCGGAGGTGTGCTCACTTTCACCAGAGCAATATTTGCTAGCTCTTGGACACCTCATATTTAGGATTGTCGCTTGTCTCTACCAAGAGTGACTTACAGACTTCCTCAGATTTGTGAGTCTATTAATTTAGCACTGTGCAGCTTGGCTGCAAAAGAAAGAAGGAAAAAGGCAGCGAGCACAGGATTTTTATCTGAAAGCTGGCTTTATTTCCCTCCACCCAGGTTCTGCTGCCTCTCTGCCTGCTGCAGCTGGCTGGCACCTCGCAGGAAGCTGCCACATCACACCTTGCTGGAGTCGGGGAGAACGTGGTGGGTTTGCTCTGGAGGGTGGAGGGTGCATGAAAATATTTTCTGTGGTTTCAGTTTTCATGTCTGCATGGAAAAGTCTAGTGAAATGTAGTAGGTATGAATCCAGGAGGGTCCACAGAAATATGTGAGGACAGATTTCAAGGAAACCAGTGCAAAAAACCCTAAAACCTTTTCAGGGGAAGGAATATTCCCAATAAGCTTTCAGAATCGGTAATAATTTTTCCTATTAAATTCCACAGGAGTTTTCCATAGGGCTGCTTCCAACCTTCCATCTTCTAGGCTCTAAGCCTTACATTCTTATTGAAAAGAGCTTTGCTCTGTGCTCACTTACATTGCATCTGTCATCAGTGGCACTTCACTGAAATCCTCTGTGCTTGCACTGCTCTTCTGAGACGGTGCAAGTCCGCAGTCTCGGAGGCATATCTCTGTGAAAAAAGCTGTCTTAAACCTAATTTAGTCTTTAAACCTTCAAGTAATATGACAGATGTATCCTGCATGATCATATCCTTCCTTTTGGGTTTACTTCCGGACACGCCGTGCCCCGACGTAACCGTTCTGCAGATCCATGCCTGGCACCAACAGCCATCTCCTCCCGGAGATCATAAAGCAAGTGACACTGGTGTAGTGAATGGAGAGGGAGCCCCATCCTGACCTGAGGGCCTGGTGCCTGGGCTCCTCTGGCCTGAGAAGCCTAGTACAGCTGCTCTGTCCTCCTGGGTTGTGATGCTGCACCTGGAATCAAAGCAATGTCACGTTTATTATTAGGTGCCGCTTTCTGAGACGCTTAACGAACCTGACTTCATCCTTTGAATGCCTTGAAAGAGGTTAGTAATATGGTCCCCATATCACTCACTCATAGAGGGCTGCCCACCACTCATTTGGGTTGCCAGATGTTACAAAGCATGCAGGGCCAGAGGCAAGCATGAGTTCCCCCGGCTGGAGTTGGGACAGGTCTGCAGGGCTGTGAGGGAGTATAGAGCAGGATTTGGGCAGCCCACAGGCATCTGTATGGGTGGAAGCCCCCAAAGTTGGTGTGTTGCTCTTCCTGCCAGTTGCATGAGATCTCAGATGCTAAATCATTGCATGGCACAAGGCATTCCCCCAGGAGAGGGCTTTAAGGTGTAGTGAGATGATGCTGAAGATCAGAACTTGTTTCTCACATCCTCCTTGTGAAATTTTGCTGCGGTTTTCCCACTGGTGGGGAAATTCCCCTACTGCTGATATTAGCTACTCTCAAAAAGCCTCTCCCTTGCCTTTTTGCAAGTAATTTGCTTTGACAAAGACATTACCCATACTCTATGCTTTCCTGTAGAAACAACATAGACTTGCCAAACTTTTTTTTTCTTGTGAATCTAATGTGAAGGTAGATGTAGTCTTGCTAATGTGGTCTTAAATTTGAAGGCTACAGTTGCATGCTGCATGTTCTGGTTCCTTTGTTTTGCTCTCACTGTATAAAAGAAAGGGTATTTGAGAGGGAATTTTTAGCAAAATATGTCTCCCTGTCCTGGATGAGACAGAAGCACAAAGCTTCCCAGCGCTGGGAAGCTCATCAAAAGGATTGGAAGAGGTGCAAGCTCAGGAAGGCAGGCAGTGTCAGATGATCATATACAGCCCATCGAAAAGCACCCTACAAAGAAGGATCAGGGTCAGCGTAATCTTTAAAAGGTCAAGTCTCCGTAGTTTGACAGAATGTTCTACCTGCTGGGCTGTCACAAGCTACCTTAGTCCAAAGATTGTTCTACAGATGTCACCTCCCAAAACTGTTCCCTTATTTTACTCTGATGATTCATCTGATGATTTAATGTAAAAATACACAAGACTAAAGACAATGACTGCCCCCTAATCCTGCTGTGTGCCCTGGTTCTTGAACTTTCTTTCCCCCTGTACTTTTATTCCAGACTTTGGAATCTCCAGTCTTTGCTGTCTCGGGCCCAGTGTCAGGAGGAAGAGTCATGGTACTTTTGCCGTTAATTCATTCTGCGCACAAGTGGTAAATCTGGTGCTCCAGGGAGGGGCAGGCAGAGAATAACTGCACTGTATATGTGCAGTAGCCTGTCAAGGGGCAGAGGGTTCCCCAGGACCAGCTGAGCCCTCCCTTGGTGCTGGATGAGACAAATAGGCAGCTTGCTCACCAAGATCTGAGACCAAGCAGAAGCGAAGCCTCAAACCGAACCTCCAAAGTATACACATAGCACAGACCTGTCAAGTGGACTGTGGGAACGCTGTGGTATCGCCCACTCTTGATGTTTGGGAATTGAAGCACAGATGCACTGAATGACTTCATCAGGCACAGGAAACCTACAGAGGACCTGCACCCATTTCAGAAGTCTCTGACCAATGCTTTACCATAAGACCAATGCTCTTCTCAGAAAAGTTTCCCCAGGGTCTTGCCCTTTGTGCTGCTAACTTTTACTGTGATGAAATTGGTTTAGAAATAATGATTTTTACTCTGAAAGTTTGATGGCAGCAGAGGGGAAGCCCTGCACATGTGTAGGTGAAGTGAAGAAACGAGAATGTCTAACCAGAGGATTAGCAGAATAGGTGTTTTATCTGCAACACTTTCAGTTTTGCTTAATAATACTAACCTCTCTTTGACACGCTCTTTAATTACAAGCAATGAGTGCATCAGTGCCTTTTACTTTCAGTATGAATCACCAGTAATTTTAATCTGATTGCAGTCTCATGGGGCACCTACTTATTCGACACCTTCCTGGTGTACCAATTCCTGGTATCTAATGATACCTTCATATTCTCCTCTTTCTTAAATGAGGGCGTGAAATATTATTGTCAAAATACACGTGTACCTTGATTTATTTCTGAAGGTTGTAGAATAGCCGAAGTCACAAAATAAACTTGAAATTGTGGAGGTGCCTGGTGGATCGTAATGCAATTAGCATGTGAAAACGAAAGCAGAGAAAAATGTGAGACAGTGTTGCGCTTTCAGCAGCAGTTGATAATTTACAAAGAGGAATTACCCTTCCTTCCCTATTGGTAAATCTGGTAGCATAGTAATGTGATGATGAGGATGATGATAATAATAATGATAATATTTTTATGAGTCTGCTTGCTGCTAAGCTCTTGTCCTCTTGTTAGTATGTTTTTAGAAACCTGCAGTGAACAGGACAAGTCACTGGAAAGCTATTGGAAGATTCCAAAAACACTTTACACAGGAATTTGGGTTCCTCCCAGTGTTTACAGATCCTTTCCTGTGCTGTCCTTTTCACTAAATAAGTCCCACTGGAGCTGTCTGAACAAGCCACGTGAGCCAGACCCACTTGTATAGATGAAGTTGTGCAAGGCAGGAGAGTGCACTTGCAGGTAGGTTTCTTGCTCTGTTCTTCAGGATCCTTAAAAATGCACCTCTGAGCTGTAAGCAGACAGTATTGAATGAGGAAACCTCATGCCCTACTTCACTCTGATAGGGCATGCTCTGGGGCTCTACTGGTCTCCCACAATGAGGTGCTTTAGTGAGTCGCTTGGTGCATCACACATTGTCCTGAATGCCACAGGTAACAGCACCCCAGAGAGGTGAAGTGAGTGATCAATGTTGCTTGTTGGTCAGCAGGAGATCTCTGAGAAAAACTCAAGTTTTCCATCTCATTATGAAGGTACGAGAGATAACCAGTCCAGGCTCAAAAAGAAGGTTGGTCACATTGCAAGCCCCAGTCTTCCTGTGTCTGAGTAGAAATGTGAACAATTGATATTTAACTTCATAATTACCTGTGATCTAGTTTCCTTATCTGTAAAATGGAATAAGAATAAATCCTGTGAGACACACTGTACTCTGTTGGTGAGTCACATTTCCAGTTTTCCTTTTCAGTCCTCTCTTCCAGCTCTTCTCCTGTCCATCCCTTCCTAGAGTCTCTCTCAAGACTTCATGTTCCAAGTCAATACTGACTCACAACTCTCCTTTTCCCCCACAAATCGCAGCTGTGTGATCCAGTCCAGTTTCTCCTTGATGGTGAGCTCTGATCTCCTTTCCTTATTCCTCATTCCGTCCCCATATCCAACTCTGTCTTCTTGTTCTGGTCTTTTTCTTGTCTTGTTCAGTCATACTGCTTCTTTCTTGGTCTCCTGATCGCTAGTCTCTTTTCCCTCCCTCTGCTGGAGTGACAGCCAGACCACCCCAGCTGTCCCTGAGAAATAGAGTTCTCCTCAGTGTGTCTCAGGCTGGTCAGCAGAGGCAGCCACAGGGAAAGCTGGGGTTCAATTCCTGTTTTCCTGGTGAGACCTGAGGGAGACTTTCTGCTCCCTTGGGTTTGTGCATGCACAAACAGGTCCCAGGTGAGGGCTGTGAGGAGTTGGAACTAAGTAAGTACGGACTCTTTGAAAATGGCAGCTCAAAAATCACCACATAGACATGGTCAAGAGAACCTGGCTTTCTGCCTCTTTGTTCTTACGATCAGCTAAACTGTTTTTGCTAACATCGAGGGAAAAAACAGACTGACTGTTAAACCCCAGGATATCCCTGTCCACTATGGCCAAAGGTCTCACACAGGTGATACTTGAACTTAGTAATGTGGCAAAGGGATAAGCCACTGAAAGCAAGGTCTTACCTGCTGACAGCACTTACAACAACTGACGTTACTGCCTGCAGAACAAGTAGATATCTTACTTCTGTCTGCCCCCAGATACTCTCAGCACTTTGATGCCATGTTTCCACAGAGTGAGATGACTTCTGGTCACCTGTGGCACCCTCCTGTTCCCCCATGAAACATCACAGCAACACAAGGGGATGGTGTCAGCATGCATTGGGGAGGGCTGAAAGGCAAAGTTAATTTTACTCTTACAGATTTGAGAAGATCAGTTTCTTCTCTGGGATGGTTTTTAATTCTTTCCAAGCTCTGATCAGCACCGATGACATAGTTTGTGCTCAGCTTCCAGTTTCTATTGTCTCCAAGACCACATGATTATTCGCTTTTTCTTGCTTGCAGCTGTGTCTCTACACCTTCTCTGGAGGAAACAGCTGCCACTTCTCTTTTCCTGGGCCAGGATGCTAGTACTTTGTGTCTCTGGTCCATACTGAGGGCACTTTGCTTGACACACTAAGGTGGATCCATCACGTTTGACAAGAGCAGAGCTGGGGCCTCCTTGTCTTTCCTTCCTTCCTTCCTTCCTTCCTTCCTTCCTTCCTTCCTTCCTTCCTTCCTTCCTTCCTTCTTTCCTTCCTTCCTTCCTTCCTTCCTTCCTTCTTTCCTCCCTCCCTCCTTCCTCCTTTCCTCCCTCCCTCCCTCCTTCCTCCCTCCCTCCTTCCTCCCTCCCTCCTTCCTTCCTTATATCTTCCCAGCACGCTGTGGCATGGCTACTAAAAAAAGTAGTAAGAGTGAAAAAAAGGATGTGGAAGGAATGTGCTTCAGCAAAAGAAAAGCAGAATAGCTTCTCATTTTCCTGAATGAGTGGCAAGAAATGTCTTTCAAAATGATCCCATTTCTGGCACAGAGACTCACAATCACTATGCACACAGCAGTGCACACACCAAGACCTTTGGGAGAACGTCTTTCTTTTATTTTTTTATCCTAGTTCAACAGAACTACATGATGGATGGAGTTAACTACTCTGAGTTTTGCAAGGCCTTCCTTCTAATCATCAGCCCTTCGAGAAATGTGGAGGAGGGGCCGGTCCTTCCTCAGCAGTTATGGGAAATGGAGACCGATTAAATCATAGGCTTTGCCCTGTCACTAAAAATGTAAAAATGTCAAACATGAAAAAAAGTATTTCCACATTGGGTGATGTGTTTTTTTTTTTTTTTCCTCAGCTATAATTGCTCTAACAGTATAAGAAAGCAACACAAGGTTTAGATTAGTCAAGCACATTTTTTCACTATGTATATAATAACAAAAAACCCAGATCTGCCAACCCACCCCCAGGTCTTGAATTTTTGGTACATTTTCTAGTAAATTTCCCTCTGTAGTCCCTAGGGGAGTCTTCAAGGGTGAACCGATGAAGACATGCCTCTTGTACCATTTGTATTTGCATATCTGGAGCTGCACTGCAATATTCTCTGTCTGAAATATGTTCCATTAATGTTCCACTCAGTGGGAGCAAGGACAGCCCCAATTACCCCTACCCCTACCCTGGAGAAGCTCATCTCTTCTCAGTCGTGGCAGCTTTTCTTGTTGGTGAAATGCCACATTAGCAACCTGAGGCTGCCATCCTTCCTGATGCACAGCCCAAGGTGTTGTGTCTGTAGTTGCAGAGGGAACCAATTCTGATCTCCTTAGTGCATTACTTATTGAATTCACTGGTCTCAAATACCAGAGTAAGACCCTGAACAGGCCATGACAATGTCTCTCCCCTATCGTTATCCTCCAAGAAATTGAAAGTCATCTCTTAACTCGTTGTTGAGGCAAGTTCATAGGCTAGTGTGAGAGGTGGATAGTGCACCATTCTTGAGTAGTCATTTTAGGTAGGTAGTAAAAGTTCATCTCTGGGAGGAGAGCTTTCTTTGTAGAGGCTTTAAAACATGGCTAAAACCCCAGCTGAGATGAATTGTTTAGCTAAAGATTGAGACAATTCTTGTTAGCTTTGAGTTGGAAGTTGTCGACTTCAGCAAGACTTTTGACGCTGTCTCCCATAACATCCTCACAGGTAAACTTAGGAAGTGTGGGTTAGATGAATGGACAGTGAGGTGGATGGAGAACTGGCTGAATGACAGAGCTCGGAGGGTTGCAATCAGCAGCACAGATCAGCTAGTGGAGTTCTCCAGGGGTCAGTACTGGATCCAGTTTTGTTCAACTTAATCATCAATGACCTGGATGAAGGGACAGAATGTACCCTCAGCAAATTTGCTGATGTTACAAAACTGGAAAGAGTGGCTGACACACTGGACGGCTGTGCTGCCATTCAGGGAGACCTGAACAGGCTGGAGAGTTGGGCAGAGAGGAACCGAATGAAGGTCCACAGGGGCAAGCGTAGAGTCCTGCACCTGGGAAGGAGTAACCCCATGCGCCAGTACAGCTTAGGGGTTGACCTGATGGAAAGCAGCTCCGCAGAGAAGGACCTGGAAGTCCTGGTGGACAACAAGGTAACCATGAGCCAGCAACGTGCTCTCATGGCCAAGAAGACCATTGGTATCCTGGGGGACAGTAAGAAGAGTGTGACCTCCCCCTCCACTCTGCCCAAGTGAGGGCACATGTGGAATAGTGTATCCAGTTCTAGGCTCCCCTACTGGAGACAGTCCAGTGGGGAGCTACAAAGACGATGAGGGAACTGGAGCATCTGTCTTACGAGGAAAGACTGAGGGACCTGGGACTGTTTAGCCTGAGGAAGAGAAGACTGAGTTGGGATCTTACCAATGCTTATCAATATCTAAAGGGCGGGTGTCAAGAGGATGGGGGCAGTCTCTTTTCAGTGGTGTCCAGGGATAGGACAAGGGGCAAGAGGCACAAACTAGAATGCAGGAAGTTCTGCCTAAACATAATAAGGAAACACTTCTTTACTTTGAGGGTGATGGAGCACTGGAACAGGCTGTCCAGAGAGGTTGTGGATTTTCCTTCTCTGGAGACTTTCAAAACCCATGTGGATGCATTCCTACACAACCTGCTCTAGGTGAACCTGCTTTAGCAGGGGGATTGGACTAGATGATCCACAGAGGTCCCTTCCGACTCCTACCCTTCTGTGATTCTGTGTGACTCTGTGATTCTGTGTTTCTGTGTCAGACCTTGCCAGTAGTAAGGAGCTACTTCATAAGCACACAAGGATGGCGCATTCTGGAGTGGGAGGAGGGGCGAGGGTGGGCTGGGCTGGAGAAGCTTCAACCAACTAGAAAAGCATTTTCCATATGTCAGACCAGGGGCTGTCAGCTTTGCTCATGCTGAATGATGGCTTTCCCCATGATTAGCCCCATTGATTTTATCAGCTCTGTTTACAGAGAGCTAGACCAGACCATGGTGCTTCAGCCCCAGGAAAGGAGCCACCCACTGCCGAGCTACCGCTGGGACAGACCTGTCTCCTTGCTGTTCTGGGAAGGGAGCAAACTGTGACGGGTCTGTAGCTGGCACAGCACATGCTTCCTGCTGCCAGATGCTTTGGGAAAGGAAATGAAGGATCCATCAAGTTCTCCCTTCTTCCCACTTGGGCTACGGAAAGGGCATAGTCTGCAGAGGCTATTATTCCCCTGCGTGTGAGAAGCAAGATACAGGACACGTTATGGCCCCTTACTTCTTGCATTGGCATGCTGGCCGTGATCTGGCCCAAAGTGAGGTGCTGCTCTGCATGAAAAAGGGGCAGAGCTTGGCTCTCCGTGGCCAGAAGGCTTTGCATGGCCCAGAGCATGAGGTCAGTACAAGCCCCTTGAAGAAAGGTGTAGCAACAATGCATCTAGTGCACTTACTGGTGAACACAAAAGCCATTTACAAGAAGGGGGGGTGGGGAGGTGGGGGGGGGTGGGGGCGGGAGAGGAAAAGAAAAAGGCATGCGTTTATTCTCAGGGCAGAAAGAGTGTATGTGCCATCAAGCGCCCACTGAAAGGCAAAGAATTGGTTTGTCACAATGCACCATTCGCTGGAGGTTTCAGATCCACTATGATATTATGGCTGACGGCTCAGAGACCTTGCCTTGACTACCAATGTAATTGGCTTGGCTGGATGCTTTTGATGGAGTTTTAGCTGCTCTCCGGTAAACTGCTGAATGATTCTGCAGGACCTGTGGGTGTGCAAAGCCCCCATATTACTCACTGACCTGCCCCTCTGGCTTGCTTGTCATGCGATTTACAATAACTAGCACTGTCCTTGTAACTCTAAGGTAAGAAGTGAAAACCCTTTCTTTTTCCCCTAATTGTTCTACTGGTTTTACAGTTACCAAGCTGTAAAGCACCTCATCACTCTTGTTAATTCTTTCTTCCTTTTGAGCTGCCAGTTAGTAATCAATTATTACCCTTGTCATTCATGCTGCAGCACAGCAGCTGGTCACAAGAAGCCTCTGTTTCATTGGGCTGGAGCCAATCAAGTCTCTCCAGCTGTCCCTTGCTGCTCTGAATCATAATGTACAGTACTTGTTGCTTTACAAGTTCCTTTACCAGACTGCTTTTTTTTTTAAAAAAAAAAAAAAGAAATTAAATAAAGTTTTTGCTCCCAGTTCTACCCTCACAGCACATCTGGCTGCTGGAGGTTAAAGTAAACTCCCTAATGCTGCATTTTTATGAGGGGTGGTGGGTATAGTTTATGTTAGCACAACAGATATTTTTGTCATATTCTCTATTTTATGAGATGACTGCATTGATATAAAGACTGCTGACAGATCAAAGGTTTCGCTGGTAAAATGATATGAAAGGCAGAGACATTAACATCCATCAAGGTCCTGTTAGGATTTGCAGAACAGGGGTTCTGGGCCTCCCAAGTGAAACCTAGCAGGAAGGTCTGCAAGCTTGCATAGCAAATGCAAAGAAAACAAGAGAGGGCACACAGAATATTGGAGGAGGTAGTGACCCACAAAATAGTAGCAATTTGAGCTGCAAGGCACCCTGATTGAATTGCAGTGGAGGCAAATGCTCTCAGGCTTGCTGTTCTTGTTATGGAGCGATGCACTGTTCAGCATCGCGCTCTGAGCTATGAGCTAGGCTTTCAGATGGCTTTAATTCAGAGTGGGAAACAACGGTACCACCAGTTTTCCTGACTGTCTTTGTTCCCAGCTCCCACTGCTTGACTACAGTCTGCTGAGGTAAGAAATCTTGCAAAAATACTGGCTGGCTTTGGGGAATCGATATTATCATCCTGTAACTTAGGTTCCTCTCTGTGTAATTTAATCAAAAGGAAGAAAGCAATTTCACAACTCTGCTACTGATGTGGGTATTTTCATTGGCTTCTGTAGAGCAAGTCACAGAAATAAAAGTTTGGGAAACATCTTTTCCAGTTACTTCCTTCTCCTCTCTGATGTGCCCCAAGGAACTGATTTCATGGGAGCACTAAGGAACAAATGAAATCGTGGTCTAACCCCTACTAACTACATCCTGTTACAAGAATTTGGCCCTGTGGTATTTAGGAACCCAATTAGTGTTAACTATACGATGGCCACCAGTGACGTTATCTAAAAATGTCTAGATTTTATTGCTGCTGCATCTCATATCAATAAACTTATCTCTGCGAAATTGAGCACAAGAAACAGTTTTACAAGAGCACTACCTACATCATACAGCGCATGTTTGCCATGGGGTTGGTAATACTTTGCCCCAAAAGGGCATGATTATTAGCTGTAACTGAGGAGAAGTCAAAAGAAATGCAATGCAGTCACCCATATTCCACGTGACAAGACCTACTGCTTTGGCTTCTCAGCCGTTTGTGCCATGGTGGTGATGGTGCCCCAGTACTCTTCATACTGACACGCGAGTCTTGGAAAGGCTAACATCCTGGGATACAGTCCTGCGCGGATGTAGCCAACTTAAATAAGTTAGCATAGGGGTCTGGCCAGGTAAGACCTTAAGGCTTCATATAGGGTAGCTTCACCCTCCTCTTCAGATTTAGCAGCTCTGCTCAGAGGACTGAATGTCTTTGATGTGAAGGATTCTTTGGCCAAGGCTGAGCACTGTGGCAGGTAGACTGCTTTCAGTACCCTAACAACCTTGCAGGCTGCTTTTATTATCTCCATACGGCCTGGTATAGGGTTGTGTATAGAAAGGCAGCACATTTTGTCACCACGCACTTTAGGGGTAGAATTACTTTTTGGTAAGGGGCCAGCACCTGGGTGTGCTCTGCTGATGTCTTCCTTGTTTGTGATCAACACCCTGCTCGGGGACAGAGGTCTGCTGACGTGTGGTGCTGTATAACAGACTTGCAGCTGTGAAGGGAAAGAGAAGCTCAGAAGTAAGTAGTCCCCTTCAAACAGCCAGGGCTTTCAAAGAAAGGGCCATTTCTAAAGTATGGAATGACTTCATGAAGAGTTCCCAAAAGGCCTGGTAGAAAAGTGGACCCTTTGTGAAGAGTTCAGTTCCACCCCAGTTAGTGGCCTTTTCCATGGGAATATTTGGGAGTCTGGTGCCATGAAATCCTGTGGGCCCAGAGAGGACACACATTTGCACTGTCTGTGACATCGGAGGGTTTCCCAAGTTTCCTGGCCTCCTAACAGCTTCTCTGAGCCTCTCCTAATAGAATTAGTCCTCTAAATATGCATACGATGAGAAAAGAGGGAGAGCTGTGTAGTACCAACTTCCCATATTGTCTTAGAAGACCTGCTGGTCGGACTCCATAACCTCCATCATTGTGGACATGCCAGGTTTGCACTGGGTGTTTGATCTCTCTGCTACCAAACAAACAAACAAAATATCTTGTGAAACAGACTAATCGTAAAAATATATTTTGGAGTTATTAAAACTTTGAGGAATCAAATGTAAACATTTAATTCTGTATTTTATTTCTTTAAATTACAAAAATAAAATTCCTTTTAAAAGGAAAAATAATAGCATTTGTTCCAATACAGAAGGAATTATTTAAATACTCCTTTTAATTTTGTGTGGGTTTTGGCATGGCAACATTGTCAAAACTGGCAAGTCCCAGTGGAAAGATTGACTTTTGATGAAATGACATCTTCTGAGATAAAAATATTCCATTGGAAAATTTTTGTTAGCTCTGCTCAGAAGCTAGACCTTTGTTTCTGGCTTTTGTACAGATGTCTTGCAGGTCTGTGGGAAGACACTCTCGGGAGAACGGAGAAAAAACTTTGGTGTCACAGCACTCACCAATGCAAAGCGTAACACTTTAGGGGTCTGCAAAACTCTAGTCGACCTTTCGATGCGCTGATATATCAGTGGTCTCAGCAGAACACTGACCGGCTGGTACAGCATAGTCATTCTGCAGCTACTTTTTCTTCTCCCAGGGCTGAGCTGGCAATTTGCTGTCTCTAGAACCAGGGACACTGGTGCAGAGATGACACCTCTCTGTCTCTTTCCCCTTCCTGCACTGGTGGAGCAGGGCTTCTCCCTGCAGGTAGAAGAATTTGGTTTACCCTCTTCTACTTACGGGCAGCAATACTTGGTCACCTGAATTCACTGTACTTTCCCCAGGCATATCTGATGACTGCATGTGTCTTTTATAATGTCACTATAATCTCTTCTTGCTTTGTCTCAAACATCCCGAATGAAGTTAAAGCCTCTCAGATCACAGTACGCATGCTGAAGTGGCCCACGACAATTCACTTCCTATCACTTAAGCAATTTAAATCCTGCTGCAGCAATGAGAAGCTGTAAAGAACCCGCCGGGAGGATGCATAGCAAGGAAGAAGTGTTGCAGGAGTTTGGAACTTGTCTTTAGCTTCCAAATGTGAGGATCTAAAAATCTTCTCCAAGAAGCTGATACTGCTATTGTTGCCACTGAGGTCAGCCCCGAGCAAGATGAACAGGGAGTGACGCATTGCTGGAATATCCCTGTCAGCTTTCCGCCCACGAGAAAGATACAACTATCATCACAGGGGGTCCATCACTTTGCATTGCATGTAGCAGTCTTCCATTGCTGTGTGCTTGTGCACATAAACGTCCATTTAATTAATGGTCGCCTTAACTAATCAGTCATGGTGAACTTCATCTTCCTACACATCATAAACTTGCATAGTGAAATGTGGAAAGTATTTTGTAAATATAATAGAATATGGATCTAAATATATCACATGTTCATTTAGAAATAGATGAGTGAACATCAGCATGTCTACTGGAATAAAAACATTGGGTGGGTTTTATATTGCAGCAAGGTGAAGAAAAATGCAAGGCACCCTTTAGAGATCACCTCTTGGACAGATCCAGTGGAGAAGACTCTACATTTTCTTTGCCTTCTTTGTCCCATAAGATGAGCTTCAGATCTAGTTCACACTCCTAATATTCCAGGATCTGCAGCAGACTAGGGCCATTTTATCACATTTTGTACCTCTCTGGAATATCTGTCCTAAGTTACCTTGTCAGAGCACGTAATGGAAAAACCTTCCAGGGGTCAATGAAAGAGAAGTTTATATGATTTGCAAAATAAGTCTTATGCAATTCCATATTTCTCTGGAAATCCAAGTCAGGATTCAGTTCACCTACGACCAAGTGTACGGGTGAGAGTAGATGCCTGAGGTGTAGTTGCCTAAAGGTAACAGTAGGAATCATAGTCATCTTATCTGTCTCTAAGCATCTCCATCTGGACTAGCTGTGTAGGGTCCCCTTAGAATCAATGGAGAGAAAGATGGACTCCTAGTTTTAGTGTTCTGATCTCTCTTAGATATTCTTGTTCTGAAAGGAAAAACTACCTTCATCATTCATCTCATCTGAAACTGTATCTCTGGATGTAGTTTGACACTATGATGAACTTAGCTTTAGGACTTATAATACCAGGTCACAAATGTCACCTCCGCGGGACACCGAGATAAGCATTGTGTCATCTCACCTTGCTGGTCCAAGTGCATTAGGAGTTGTTAAGAGGTTAATCCTGTACCAGTAGAGTTTATGCCACATCAGGTATTGTGTGTTGTTGCTGTTTAGCTTTGTACGAGACCATGTATGTGCAGTGGATCCCAATCAATACTAAAGGCAAGAAGCTTCTTAAAGCAGTGATCACATCAGAAATAGCAATACTAAAACTGATGTTAGATGTTTATTTTTTAAGTAAATATGCAGTTCTGATGCTACAGTTCAGCTTCTGCTCTTTGTGTGACACTTACTTTGCTGGTAGCAGCTGCATGTCGTGGGTGTGACTGCCTCAAGAGAGAGGTGTTTTTCCAGGTATTTCCTGAAAATAGATTTCCACACCTAGACTTTTATTCTGTTTCATGTGATTCATGTAGCAATACCTTCTGCTTTCTTCAACTGATATTCTCACCAATTTTTTTTTTTCCTAAATCTCTATTTCCAGTAATTTTTCCCTCCCCTCTCTTCCCCCAGAATCAGTGGTTTGTGGTTAATAGCTTCCTGAATACAGGCTGCCTCATACGCTTTGCAAATTGAAGAGAACATCCCACTGAAATAAAATTTAAGCCTAATAAAAACACAAAGCAAACTACAGAATAGGGCAATATCCAGATGTGGGATACTGGACTTTGTACTGTGGAAATCAGAGTGATGGCGATCATGGGAAAAGTGCTACTGGCTTTTCTCGTCATAATAAGCTGGTCTTTTCAATATAGTCTGGTCGTGCATTCACTTTATAGCTACAGTTTTCTATTCAGTTTGATCAGCCACTTGGAATTCCCAAGTGTCAGCTGCACAGTTTAAAAACTGCTTTCCAAAGGATAATTATGCAGACCTATTTTTAGGTTCTTAAGTACCTGCTTTTAGAAGCAGACGTGTGGATTTAGGCACCCGTCTTAAAAATGTAGCCCACAGTAGTGCATTGCTATCCAGACTCCAAACTTGAAGTATGACACTATGTACTTGTCCTGTGTCAGTGTCTTTCCACAGGTTGCTTGTTGCCAAAGAGACAAGAGCTTACACACTTCCATAAGAAAATGCCTCCACAAGAGCTACTATGAGATAATATCAGCCCTCAGAGTGATGGTGGTGATTTGGTAAGAAATCTACTCCGCTGCCTTCTGTTTTCCATCTCACCTTGGGCTGTAGTCACCCAAGGATTTGTCCATGTTTAGTAGACGAACCCTTGGGAAATTAGGTGAGTACTACTTAGAAATGGGTTTGCCACATCTTCCTGCATTAACTGCGAGCACCAGGCAAACCTACAAGGAACAGACCAAAGGCCATTGTAGGAATTCCACCAGTCTGACATGAGATTAAAGCTTTGGAGCTTTTTGTAAGTCCTAGAAGAAAAGAAGATGCCAATTTCAGAGCATCCCTGGCTTCAGTTCATAGCCTTAGTTGTCCTCTAGGATTTTTCCCAGACTTGAGTGACCCATTTTCATTGCACACTGCCTTTGGAGTGAGTTCTCATGGAGGCTTTCCTCAGCTGTATAACTCCACAGGTCATCCATCTAGGGTCATCTCACATCTTAAAGATTTTCTTTCGCAGTTAAGCTTTAGGTCTGCTGCACACAAGTGAATCTCTCTGAAGCTTTTCTGTACCCTACTTAATTCACTTGTGCAGTCTTTCTCCACCTTTGTCCATTCACCTAAGACTGCTGTTCCCAACTTTTGTGGTCACTCAGCTCAAAAGCAGAATGGATCCTTCTCCTGCCCCCTTCATGGTCTTCTATCATCCCCTGGTCCTTTTTGCTCACCTTTCTTTGCAAATTCTTTGGAGATTGCATAGTTTTCTTGCTGTTCACATTTTCAAGATTATTATAATACTTCGTAGTTCTACAGTGAGTCGTGTTCAATATCCATAACAGTCTTTCAAAACTCATGACTCCTAACTTTCCAGAGAGAAAAAGCATGACCTATTGATTTCAAATGTGGCATACTTGGTTGGCGTTTTGAGCTTTTAAAAGGGAGTTTTGCTCTTTAATCTTCCCTCCCTTGGGGGTATCATTATGCGTGGCTCCTGCCGTCATGGAAGGCACAACTAATCACTAAAAGGCAAGATAATGCATGCTTCTTTCAGATGCATTTACGGAGATTTCTAGAGGAAGGGCTTAATTTCCCTACTCCTGGGAGAATCCTTACCTATAATGTTCCCTTTAAAGGCATCCTTATCGTTTAACAGCTCTCTTAGGACCAATAGTTGCCCAGGCAGCGTTTCATTCCACAGACTTCTAGAACCAGCTAGCACTGCTGCCTAAAGCAACAGTCCCACTCTTGCTTTGTGTCTGCTGGCTACTCTTTTTCTGTGGTTTTGAGTGTTGATAGGCAGAAAATCTGGCTTAAAAATAACACATTAAAGAAAAAGAATGCTATTTTTTCAGTTCCCCAGGCCATTTCACCTGGCTGCAGGAAGACCCATGCTGGCAGCAGGTAGGAGTGGTGCAGGAGATCAGATCTGTTACTTTCAGTGCTCTCTTAAGTCAGCCTGAATTATTTGTTGTAACTTAAAGGGAAATATCTGTCAAAATACTTCTTATCTCATTGCTTTCCTCTGCTCCCCTGTCTTTCTAGTTGCTGTGCTGAGTGCTTTAGCTTGAAAGCTTTCGGGGCAGGGACCATCTTTTTGTTGTGTCACTGTAGAGAGACTAGCACAGCAGTATCATTGTCCTTGGGGCTCCTAGATACTAATGCGACAGCAATAATCACGGTAATCCAGACTGTGCAGGTGAGTAGGCTGTTGGGTTAAAGCAGACTGACCACCGTGATGTTTCCAGCTCTGCCTCCAGCTGCCTGAGAGAAGTCACGTCATCTCTCTGGGTCTGTATTTCAGCTGTAAGCTCTTTGGGGCAGGGAGTGGTTCACGCCGTGGGTAGTATAAGGAGTTCACAACCTTGCTTGTAAAGTAGGTCGCTCCAAAACTAATCCATCCTATTTACGACATATTTCCATGGAAAGTATGACAGATACAAAGACCACAATAACACTATTTGATAGAGCAGATTCTCAGCTACAAAACACTGTTTTTCAACACGGTCCCCACCACGGGCTGTGCATTTTCTCCAGCGATGGACAAGAACCTCCCTGCCCCGTTCATAACAATCTGCACCAGCGGAGGGGACCCACCGTCACTGTCGCCACTGCTGGAACGCGCCACCCACCGCCTCACTGTGCTGACACCCACTGTTTGGTCTCTGTAAACGTTCAGCAGCACCGATGGGTGTCAGTGGGTGCAATTTTTTCCGCATGGAGGAATTCAACCCCACACCTTTGCTCCACAGGCACTGCCATGTCAGACACCACGTTGTCAGGCTGCTCCTCTGCTGCCGTCTGCCGCACGGCAGCAAAATTTGTTTTATTATAAAATGAGTATTGGTGGGAAGGGTCAACCTGTACTGCCACACCACCAACATCCACTGCTGACATCGTGGGCCAACGTGATAAAATAGGAGGCAGTATTCTCGGAGCGGCCCTCGTATTGTAGCTGATGAATCACGTAAGAGCAAGTAAGATTTTCCTTTCCTTCCAGACTGGAAATCTCTCTTTCTCTCCAAAGGTGTCTTGATATTTTAGCCTAATAGCTCCAATTATTAATAAAGACCCATTAGAGATTTTAATCTAAACCCCAAACATATATACTCATTAGACCTCCATAGCATTGCTCTCTGTAGAACCATTGCTTTCCTTGGAGGACATTTATCTCAACTCAGAAAAGCTGTGCAAGTCTTACCCTCCAAACCACAGTTGACACTCAGGTGACAACTATAACTGGATGATTTTCAGTTTGTTTAATTTTTTTGCATCCTGTATTTCTTGGGTACCATAATGGTTGAAGATGTGGTCAAAACGTGGTGGTAGCATTCTTTCTGCACTGGTGGAAGCCTGGCTGCAGCAGATTTCTGGTTCCCTACTGCAAGAGTTTGCAAATTACACAAATTCTCATGCTGCCTGGTTATTTCAAATCTGATGTTGCTTTGGTGTGTTTTTGCTATGGCATCCCCTAATTCGGACACTGCAGAACCAGATGTTTCCTTTTATGTTGCTACCGATCACAGGAAAGAAGAAACAAAACTAATGTGCAAAAAATTTGGCAAGTGACAGCTTGAGTGCAAAATTTTGTAATGCTGAGCCTGTGAGCCTCATATTAAACTAGTTCCAAAACAGGATGTTGCAGTGCATGTCTAATATCCCTTTTCTACCACACCCCAGAACAATTTCTGTTGCTATCTGAGCTATGAATTACATTAAAAAGCAGAAATCAAATCTCACGAAGAAAGAGCGTATCTACTTTAGCAAGCAGCAGGCACAGGTTTCATCCATTTTACTACAGGAGGTGCACACAAAGGTGTTCCACTTTGAGACACTGTGCAGCGAGAGCCCCTCCTCCCAATGCCCTGACAATTGAGTTACTACAGCGACAGAAACAACCACCCTGTTTGTTAGTCATATCCCAAACCAGCAGACGTGCATAGCGGAGTTAGCCTTTGCTAATTGCTGCTCCTATAATCTAAGTAGTGCCAGGATAAAAATCAGATCTTAATCTGGTCAGCCGTATGGCAATTCCTGCCATCCTTGATAATCAGCATTTGCTCCCCATGAGCGAATGTGCCATAGTTCATTCCACAAGTCTCAGACAGTCTCAATTTCAGGATATAGCTATCAGCAAAGTTTTGAAGGGTTTATTAACAATGCCTCTTGATGCATGGGATGCTACAATTTGTGGAACTTGGGAAAAAGTACTTTATAAAACTCCACAGTTCGCACTTTTTCTAACAACAGGCTGCTATTTATTATTGGCAAGAACAGAGCATGGGCTTTAGAATTTAAGCAAAAAAGACCTCTGGCAATGAGGAAATGAGCCTAGACATTTTTCATGAATGGGGCAGAGCCGCTTAACTCTGACTGGCTTGTTTTCTTTTCTTCCTATTCACATCACTCAAGTCCCACCTTCCTGCCTTAAAAGGCATCTCGTTCCCTGGCAGCAAGACAAGTATCTGTTTGATGTCAGCACCCTTTTATTTGCTTAAAAGCATCTTTTTTTCAAGCCAGTAAATTGAAAATGACTACCGCGTCGAGAACTAGCCAATTTCCAGCACTCTCTGCAGAACTGGTCTGCTTTCACGTTTGAGAGATATCATTAATTTTCTAATGAATAATGAGATCAGAGAGCTTGCATGCTGTATTATGTGTAGGAAAATGCTTATGTAAATCAGTATGGCTGTGGTAGCTTCCCAGGGGAACTTTAAAGCTTATCATATCATTAAATCTGATAACAATTCATTTTTTTAAAGTAATGCAAGAAAAAAAAAGGTCTATTCACTGCTTATTTGTAATAATATGTTTATAATATGAAAGAGCAAGGAAGGCTACTAGATCATATATGAGAAAATGCAACCAGAAATTCCTTAGGCTTTGCAAGCTGCACCCCATATTGAGGGAAAAAGCAGCCCCTATATTTAAATAGCTGAACCTTGTGAAATACGTCGAATGCAATGAAAACATTGTCACAGTCCAATGCTAGCGTTAGATGTGGATTTTGCTTTTCCAGGCTCCCTGCAGGAGATTCCAAAGCTCTTCTAGTGCTTCTAGCACTTCCAGTGACCTTAGAGGCACCTTCCTCATACTCCCCTTCTTCTTCCTTCCCTTGTTAATAATGAGCTCAAAAAAATTGAAGGAAAATGTCCACTTTCCTTTTAATTTGGTTTTCGCATCTTAGCAACAGGGATGCTTTTGATTTGTACCAGGGCTAAAGACATCAGGATACCATTTTTCCAGTGGGACTGAGAGCTCCTCCATGGACTCTGGTCATCATGTTTACCACCTAGAAAACTTGTAATCAGCCTTCCTATTTCCTTCCTCCCCTGCCTGTGCTGAACGCAAACAGCATTTAATTCACCAGTACCATTAACTCTGCACATTACAGTATATGTTGTGCTAGCATCACCAGTTCCTGCACTGGTCACAAGTCTCAATGTCACTTTTCTTTTCTTGGGTTGAACTCATACAGAAATACGCCTATACTTGTGCTTAATGCTCTGGTGCCTCGGACAGCCCTGCCAGGGCCTCAGGCAGACCTGCTCCTCTGGATCTGTGGGCAGAGTTGTCTCATGGGATGAGAGCCCTGTGGGCTACCTAGCAGAGGAAGGTAGTGGTTGGGGTAACTGTGGCTGCCTGCAAATATGCTGCTGAAAAAAACCCCAATCCTGGAGGTTTTAAAGGGTGCCTGTGGAAGACAAACATAGGAACAGATCTAGGAACTTAGTGCTTAAGAGCCCCTTATACCTTTTAGAGTATCCTTCGTTATACTTCTTCCTCAATGTGTAGTCATAAACCTCCTCCCCAGCACAGCCAGTTGCTGCGTCCCCTCCCGTATCCTATCCATAAGGCCATAGCTGAGCCTTCGGAGAGGAGACATGTTCTTACCTCTGTATCAATGGTGGGGAATCAGCCATGACTTATGCAATAGAGACCAATAATATTTTGCACTTTGTAACTCTTTCTCCTCTGAATCTCACAGCGTTTTGCAAAAAAAGAGGTGCTACTTCCTAGGAATGCAAAGATGGATGTAGGAGGAGGTGCTCTTCATTAACCCAACCTGATGTGACACATCCTCTTGCTTCACATGGTGGAGGATTGCAGCCACCTCCCATGAGAAACCGCAAGTGAGTACCACTGAACATCGAGGGAACACAGCGTAGGCAGGTCTGTGCTGATGGGAAGACAGGAGATCCCTCCTTCTATCCTAGACTGTTCCCTCTCCCATGTTAAGTATTAGCTACATGTTTTTCCACATTTGTTAGAAAGGGGCAAAGAATTCATCTGTTCCTCAGGGATGATGAACTGAAATCGGCCCTGATTCAGGATAAAAAAAAATATATCTATTCAGCACAGCACTTAAACTGAGACATAAGTACCAGCCTGAATAGGGCCAGAGTTAAGCCTCTGTTTAAATGCTTTCCTGAACAGGGGTCATTAGCACTAGCTCTCTCACTGAACAATGCATTATTACTAATGGAAGCAGCTAGCATTCAGATAAGCATCCAAACTTTTTGGTGCTTTCTTTAACTTAACTATTTTCTGCTGCTACTTGCAGGCCAGTTGGCTGCTGCACACTCTCAGATCCCAAGAAGAGAAGGCTCCCAGCAGTCTGCCAAGAGAGCCATTCAACTCTGAAGTGCTGATTTGGAGGGCAATGGCATGAGGTGGAGAATCAAACGTGGTGTAAGGCAGGTGGGGACTCCCTTCTAACTCAAGGAGTAATGAACACCTTTTTCTCTTGAAAACTTGTTCAACTGATTATCAAGTAGCAATACTGAGAAAATTACAAAATGACGCAGATAAACATTTTGGCTGATTTCAAAATAAATCCAATTTTCTCCGTGTCTTGTCAGAAAACTAAGCAGGTTTTGTTCTGCAATCAGCATAAATATTTGAATGTTACCTGTCAAACTGTGAATAAAATGGATTTAGCCATAAAAATACAGCTTTACAAACCATATAAATTTATTCAAAATGTTTCTCAAACACTTTCCCCCTCCACAGTATAAAATTTTGGAGGCATTCTTCATCCATGGGTCATCTGCAGACATTTTAGTTAAGTAAACTTCAGCCGTGTTTGCTATCTGACCTCTTCTGCTCTCCAGTTTATGAGCTAATGCAGGAGGAGAACCAAAACAATCATCAGTGAGAGACCAACTGCACATACAGATCACATGCACATTTAGCTCTGCTTGCAGCAGGGCTATTGCCTATGGAAGTTCTGGCGTAGTTCATAAGCCTTCGTGTGTTGCACAGCAGTTTTGTAACTTCTGCTAAATCCAACTGTCACGGGAGATTGTTGCCTTCAGGAAGGAGATGACAATAGGGACAGTGCCAGGCAGGACTTTAAAAGCCTCAAGTGGGGCTCAGTGTCCCATACAGAGACTGGTGGGACAAGGTAAAGGGTCTGGAAAAGTGCATAGGCCACTAATTTGATTTTTGTGTTACTTGGGCCCTTCTCAGGGTCTTTATTCAACATACAGAGTCAGCTTGGATAGACTGCTTTGGCAAGTCCTGAGCCTCACTACTGAACTGTGACAAGATGAGAAGGGTAGCGAGGCAGCATCACCTCTGCTCCTAACTCTACTCCTCTGATCATCTTTTATCTGCACAGGAACAGGACAAGTCTTGTTCTCCATCTTGTCTTTTCTTGAAACCGCTTTTTGGAACACATTTCTGGGTGCATGGAGGGGAAGAAGCTGTTTGCAACACGTATTTGCCAAAGGTGCGCTGGGCTCAACCAAACTGGCTACCTTCTGTTATAAGATGCCTCGGTTCGTGGGTGAGAGAAAAGCAGTGTATGTCATCTACCTCCCCTTTAGCAAGGCGCTTGACACTGTCTCTTTCTTGCATTCAAGTTGGAATGTTATGATCTGCATGGATAAAAAAGCTGATTGGATGATAGAGCTCAAAGGATAATGGTTGTTATTCTACCTGGAGGTGCAAAACAGGCTCTGTAGGTGTCTATAATAGGTCCTGTTTAATATCTTTATGACATAGAGGGGGTGGTGGAGTGCTTAAAAGTTTGCAGATATCATCATATTGTGGGCATCAGTAAATACGGTGTAAGGCAGGGCTGCCATTCAGAGGGACCTAGGCAGGCTGGAGGAGTGGGACAACAGGAACACAAAATTCAACCATGACAAATGCAAAATTTTGCACCTGGGAAAGAATAACTCCTGGCAACATAACAGGCTGGGGACTGGCTGCTGGAAAGCAGAACTGCTGAAAATGACCTGGGTGTCTTGGGAGACAGCAAGCTGAACGTGAGCCAGCAGTGTGCCCTGGCAAGAAAATACACTGACACTATCCAGGGCGGTATTAGCAGAAGAATAGCCAGCGTGTTGAGGGAAGTGATTATCTTCCTCTACTCAGCACTTTTTAGACCATAACAAGCATACAGCATTCAGTACTTGGACCTGCAGTAGAAGACTGATGAAATAGAGAGAGTTCAGGAGAAGGACACCAAGAGGAAGCTGGAGCATGTATCCCATGCAGAGGTGCAGAGGGAATGGGGCTTGTTCAACCTTGAGGAGGATTGAGTTATCAGTAGGTTGAAGCCAGGCTTTGCACTGTGGTGCATATCAGGAGGACAAGAGACAATAAACGTAAATTGACAGAAGAAAGGTTCTGACTAGATACAGGGAAAAGCTTTCTTGTCACGAGGTCATTCAAGAGTTGAAACAGGTTGCCTAGAAAAAATTGTGCAATTTCTCTCCATGGAGGTTTTCAAGACCTGATCAGAAAAGGGCCTGAACAACGGGGTCTGATTTCATCCCGACGCTTCTTTGGGCAGGAGATTTTACCATATGACCTTATGAGGTCCCTTCCCAAATGAAGTTTGCCTATGACACCGTCCTACAACTGGGAGTCATAATGCTTTTCTTTCTCTATTCCTGTTTTCACAGTCCTGCATTCCTCTGTCAGATCTCAGAGCCGTCTTTCACTGAGGATGAGCTCACAGACTCACAGAATCACAGAAGGGTAGGAGTCGGAAGGGACCTCTGTGGATCATCTAGTCCAATCCCCCTGCTAAAGCAGGTTCACCTAGAGCAGGTTGTGTAGGAATGCATCCACATGGGTTTTGAAAGTCTCCAGAGAAGGAAAATCCACAACCTCTCTGGACAGCCTGTTCCAGTGCTCCATCACCCTCTAAGTAAAGAAGTGTTTCCTTATTATGTTTAGGCAGAACTTCCTGCATTCTAGTTTGTGCCTCTTGCCCCTTGTCCTATCCCTGGACACCACTGAAAAGAGACTGCCCCCATCCTCTTGACACCGGCCTTTAGATATTGATAAGCATTGGTAAGATCCCAACTCAGTCTTCTCTTCCTCAGGCTAAACAGTCCCAGGTCCCTCAGTCTTTCCTCGTAAGACAGATGCTCCAGTTCCCTCATCGTCTTTGTAGCTCCCCACTGGACTGTCTCCAGTAGGGGAGCCTAGAACTGGATACACTATTCCATATGTGCCCTCACTCGGGCAGAGTGGAGGGGGAGGTCACACTCTTCTTACTGTCCCCCAGGATACCAATGGTCTTCTTGGCCATGAGAGCACGTTGCTGGCTCATGGTTACCTTGTTGTCCACCAGGACTTCCAGGTCCTTCTCTGCGGAGCTGCTTTCCATCAGGTCAACTCCTAAGCTGTACTGGCGCATGGGGTTACTCCTTCCCAGGTGCAGGACTCTACGCTTGCCCCTGTGGAACGTCATTCGGTTCCTCTCTGCCCAACTCTCCAGCCTGTTCAGGTCTCCCTGAATGGCAGCACAGCCTTCAGTAGCCAGAACTGCTCATAGGGCAGAGAGAGGAGGAGAAAGATGAGAAAGGAAATCACTGCAGAAACAAGTTAGCAACCACTAAGCATAACAATCCAGAACTCCCTGAGATGCTTCAAGCAGACAGAGGATCCTCTCAGAGGGGCAAGTTTGTGCTGCTGAGTGCATAAAGCCCTTTTGTTCACCTTGGAAGTCCAGTGGATAGAGAATAATGTCTGATGAACTCTAGGCTAACCTGCCTTTTTAATGTGGTCTACTTTTGGTGAACAGCACAGGGAATGGAAAAGCCACTGAGAAAAGAGGTTACGTTTGGGAAATTTCTGTAGATTATGGACTTGTCTGAGAGTGTCCCTGTTGCAGAGCTGAAGAACAGAAACACCATGTGGAGGCCAGATTACGTCGTTATAGAATCATAGAATCATTTTGGTTGGAAGAGACCTTTAAGATCATCAAGTCCAACCATTAACCCAGCACTGCCAAATCACCACTAAATCATGTCCCTCAGCACCACATCAACATGTCTTTTAAATACCTCCAGGGATGGTGACTCCATCACTTCCATGGGCAACCTGTTCCAATGCTTTACAACCCTTTCAGTGAAGAAATTTTTCCTTTCTAATATCCAGCCTAAACCTCCCCTGGCACAACTTAAGGCCATTCCCTCTCGTCCTATCGCTTGTTACTTGGGAGAAGAGACCAACCCCCACCTCTCTACAACCTCCTTTCAGGTAGTTGTAGAGAGCAACAAGGTCTCCCCTCAGCCTCCTTTTCTCCAGGCTAAACAACCCCGGTTCCTTCAGCTCCTCCTCATAAAACTTGTGCTCTAGACCTTCCACCAGCGTTGTCACATTTCTTTGTGCGCACTCCAGCACCCCAAGATATCCTTGGAGCTCTTGTCATTACTGATGAGCAGTTAGGGGAAAGAGCTGAGGTGCTTGCAACACTTGATGTAAAGCCACTGAATGCACCCTCAGCTTCGAGGCTGCTGGTGTCAGTTTTGTGCGTTTAACCAGAAGTGGAGCTCTGCATCACCCAATGCTGGGATGGAGACCAGAATCCCCAGGCGTTTCATGGTTATCGATCAGAAGACTGCCTTTCTTAGGTGTCCTAGAGCACAGACAATGAAATGGTGAGCATGACGGAACCAATGAGGAAGGAGGTTGTCTGGCTACCTCAGCAGCAATGCAAGGAGGGCTGGCTAGAGTGCTCTGGTCCACAGGGTGGTAGTTGCATATGCATTCCTTTTCATTTTCTCCTCTGCGTTGCCCTTGCTGTTGCTTTCCCAGGTTTAGCTGTTTGAATACCTCCAGGCTCTTTGGGGGTTACTGGAGAAATATGGCTGTAACTCACAGGTAGTCTTTTTCATTTCCCAGTGTTCTTGGGAGGAATTGTTATGAGTTTGAAAAGTATTTCTTTTTCTTTTTCTTTTTCTTTTTCTTTTTCTTTTTCTTTTTCTTTTTCTTTTTCTTTTTCTTTTTCTTTTTTTTTTTTTTTTTTTTTTTTTTTTTGTGCAGTTGCAGATAAAATTTTCGTAAGAGAGCAGGAAGAATGGGAGTACTGGCCTGTGAATGAAACATTTCTGAATTACATTTAGATTTTATGTTCTTTATGGTAATATATTTGAACTTAACACAAGAAATGCACAATGCATAAAGAAAATCAGGTTAAACATTTTCTTGATATTTGGATTTTAGTTTAGATACCAATTACTATAGAAAATAAAACCCCATCTATGTGGAATTAAGGTCCTCTTTCTTTTAGGAGGAGATTCACCTCAGGGTCAGAAATGGTCACTTGTCAGGATCAGGTTTTATTGATGGTTTTGACAAAAATACTCAAAGAAGTGACTGATGCATGTAACCAATTTGCCTTTACATTGCAAATGTTAAGTTTTCAAAGGAGTGTGGACCTTGGAATAAGAGTTAATTTTCTAACAGTGAAAACAGAAAGAAAATTGAGCTCTGCATTGCAGATGTCTGTAACCTGCTATGATAGGACAAGAATTCTTCAAACTCTTTTCTTAACACTCAGATTTCTCAATTTAACATGCCAGTTCTAATGTTATCTGAAGGACCTGGTCCTGCTCTTGAGCTAATGTTGAGCAGCACCTTGATCTCTAGCAGTCCCACTACAGGTCTCCACATGGAGAAAGGTGTTACTCAGTGTGTTGGAAGAATACTGCTAGCACCAAAGCTTCCATGTGGATTCACCAGTGCCATAAAATTGCATCCTATATGGGTTTTCAGGACTATTGAATTATGCAGTGTGTAAAGCTCTTCCGTAGAATTGTGTGAGTGACCTCTTTTCGATTGCTGAAATCAGGCAATGCTGTAGAATTATGATGGTGTTCTTTCTGACACACTTAGTATTGTGAGGAGTATCTACTTCTCAATCACATCGCATGCTCAAGAAATAGTCATGAGTTTCACCCAAGTGCTTGAATAGCTAAAAATGTGACATCCTTAACATTCCACTCACATGGTGTTACAAACCAGCTGATATTCATACGAAGGCCAGCTCTAATTGCTGGGAGGGGACAAGAAAGGATTGGCATTTAATTTCGGCATGTATTTTCATTTAACAAATGGCATCAGCTTCAGCAGACTGCCCATGAATCAATCAAATGCTGACATTATTCATTCATAAAGCTAAACAGTCATGCTCTCCCTCATGAGCTGGAACATGGCTGAGAAATACTGACAAGGACATTCCACAAAAATAACAACCTAATCTTGTGCGGTGCCTCTTTCAAGGCACAGGGAACGTACCTGCTGTGCTGGTATATATTGACGGAAAGTACCCAGAAGGAGCCATGTGTTTTGTCTCTAGTGAAGTCAGATATGTGTTCCCTTCTCTTTTTAAAAAGTATTTAGAGGTACTGGGTTATTATTTACATAATTGGGATATGTTTTATAATTATTTGAAGACTTTACTCTTTTGTAAGGTGCATTTCTTGCTTTAATGAAGGATGAGTACAGAAGTCTCCAAGATTCCTCCAGTATCTGTGCGGGAGGTTTAATCTGTAAAGAAAAGAGGTGACAATGGGTAGAAAATCAGAGACCTGTCATTGAATGTTTGGGTGGTGAAAGTGCCTAATTTGGGCTGTGGGGATTGGGTTTGAGTTGCCAGATTTATAGCAAAGATATGAAACTGCTTCTCCCATACCATATCCAGTGGGAATATTTCCACAGCCCAGAGCTGGATCTTTCTTACCGTTTTCCTGCTCAAAGTTGTTTTGGTTCTCTATGTGAGAAACTGAATATCTGTTGGGGCATGAAATGAGAGAGAAATTTGCTAGCACGTGGCATAGGACACTAACCCATTTTCTAAGGTCAGGCTTTCTTGACTGGGATGCATTTCCTTGGAGTTGTTTGGTTTGAATGAGGTGGCCCCTCCTACTGACCAGTTTCCAACTACCTCCGGGCAGAAGGGGCCCCAGTCAATGGGAAACTGCGAGAGAGCCGGAGCAGCAGTGTGGAGGCAGCAGCTTGGGAGCTGGCTGTACTGGAAAGCTGGAGAGCAGCGAGCTGAAGAAGTGGAAGCAGAGGACCTTGAAAGGGAGAGGGCCTTCCCTGCAGCTGGCAGGGGACCAGCTGTAGCAGAAGACCACGGGACCCTGGCCTGCAGGCGAGACACTGAGATGGAAGCATCCCCACAGGATGCCTGTTTTATTGCTCTTGTATGGTCTACCCACAGGGGCCAGGCTAGGAGGGTTGTTTTGTTCCTCCTCTGTAACCGTCGCAGAAGTTGCGCCTGGGGTATTTGCAGCATTTTGTTCTGGCTTCTCTAGCAAAGCCACGCTTTGTTGATTCACTGAAAACTGCGAGTGAACTGGGTGAACCCAGGGAGGGCTGCAGCCTCTGGGTCTCTCGGTGCGTGCACCTGAATTTCAGGTATCTCCCCAAATTAACACAGGGTGGCAAAGGACTGCTGTGCCACAGCACCCATGGCAGCAACACACGCTAGCAACATTCTGGATGCGTGTGAGAGGTTGACAGGGGTTGCATGGGCACAGCTTTCTAGTTCCTGAGGACCTCTCTCAAACCCTGTTGTGCTCTAATTTTGAGGTCGCATTTCCTTTTTTACTCTTTGCACCAGTAGTCTTCACTTAGTGTATGTTTTCGAGCATTTCTCTGCAATTGAGGGGCAGAATACTACTATCTTTTAATATGAAAGCTGAGATTCACACTGGTTTACTGCACCCCAGGAAAATTCAGGTGAAAATTCACTAAACGCTGCTATGAGATTTACAAGCAAATGAGGGAAGCAGCAGTATTTTGTGCTCTCATTCTGGATGTAAATCAAGGACCTCTACATATAGGTATCATGTAGCTACTACTACCCAGGAGGTGTGCTTTCTCTTCCCATAGCGGTAGAAACTGAAGGCAGCTGACTTTTCACAGAAGGCAATCAGCACATCGTAAGAGCTAGCACTAAATTTTCTTCTTCTGCAACCTGATTTTTCCTTCCACTGCAGCCTGTTTCCTCATGTGTTTAAGTATTCATATCTTTAGTTGCAGATGGTTAAATGACTGTTTAATGTTTCAATTGTACACAAAATTCCTGTGCGGCTAGTTACAGTCCAGATTTGTAGCAACTGCCTTGAAGATGTTTCTATCTGAAAAGCCATCATTCTGGATGCTGCCTAGCCAAGAGTGACAAACTCCTCCTGCCCTGTAATCCTAGGGCTTTGCAGTTAAGAGTGTACTGTACTAAAGAGCATGATCACTGTCCATGCTCTCTCATTCTGGGATTTTCCAAACTCAAGGGGCAGGATGTATCGCTGTGGTTTGCCCCTAACGCCACATTTGGAACAACTGCCAAGCAGCTGTCTGGCGCAGAGAGTGAAGGACGTGGGGATGGTGGCTGGGAATAAAACTTTAATTTGTCCTCTGTGAGGAACATGGGAAATAGCTAATCCTAGCTCTGTCTGCCCCCACAGCAGCTCCACTGACACAAATAGATGTGGGGTATTGCATTAAAACATTACATCATCGGGACAAACTCTAATGGGCTTATTTATGGCCAAGGCAAAGTGAGACAGAGCTAGATTCTGATCTCTGCTTACCTGGTGTAAATTGGGGGTAACTGCAGAGATAAACTGACATAACCAAGATTAGAGTCTGGCCTCTTTGGTTTTAGCTGGTTTTGGAAGCAGCTGGCTTTTAGAAATTAAGGATGTCACATAAATCACTGGTAACAAAGTGGTTCTGGATTTCAGCCTCTAGCAGCTCCTGACCATCTATCTCTGTAAATGCGATGGTTCTCTACGCAGCTGGTTTGTGTCCAGAGCCTTTCAGTCGAACAGAGTGGACAATCCTACATCTCCTACAGCCTCAAGGAAGCAATGACGCTTGTGTAGCACAGGAAATCAGAAAGAGGCAGCTTGGGAAATGCCATCCAGTCAGAGCTGGAACTCTAATAATGGATGTCTGCTAAGCATGAATCAGTCGTATCTCATCTGCTTAGCTCTGGAGGAAGAATGGTGTTGGGCAAAACGTCGCCCCGATAACAAAGTAGATCCTTCAGTGAGATACGGCTTGTTCATAACTACAGGCACAATTCTCTGAATACAGCCAAGGCAGTACATAGGTGTGAGTAAATACACCGCACCTTCGGAGGAGGAATGTAGAGTGATTTATTGCTCTCACATTAAATGTGGCTTTTATATAAGGGGCCATGATATTCTATATACAAAATAACCTGAGGCTGCATTGATTTTGGATGCATGCACCCCAGGACGATGATCATGGGGTCCCACCTTCTGCTTTTTCAGTTCCAGGGCTGGGGGTCGGCATATTTGACTAAGCAATTAGTTACCTGTCTGGGAATAGCAGCAGGATATGAGGGCATTTAGACTGAGGTTACACTGAGCAGAAGGCCTTTTCTATGCCTTGATACTGCTGTCAGAGATCAGCTAGTCCAAGGTGAATACAGGCTTCATTTTTCAGTAGTATGTTTGTGGAATAGTTTAACTAATAATTTGTTTGGGTGTTTGGTTTTTCTTTTCTTTTAGAATTACTAAAAGATAATGCCTACCTCGGGCCAGATCATTTTCAAATGATGCAAATTGCTGTAGTTCCACCAGCATCAGTCTGCAGTGGCTGAAGATCGTGCTCACACCTTCATTCATCTTAAATTGCAGACACTTCCAGATTACTGTTACTGGACTGCAGCTTTTGTCTCCTTCAGTATATTTCTTATGTGCAAAACTTATTCTCTTCTCCAGAGTCTCAGATAGGACTCTCATCAGTGCAAGCAATTTAGTTAATGTGTCTTAATGAATGCTACAATTCCTGGTATCTGTTGTAATGTTTATTCTTGAGAAGACCAAATCTGGTTTATCCAAATGAAAGCTAGGAGGCAACTTGATTATATGGTATTAGTGGCACCAACACGGGCAGAAAGTCCTGCCAGCCAAAAAGCCACACCCCTAAAACATGTTATGAGCAGCTGAGCAGACACAATCTCATTAAGAAAGATTAAGTTCATCACTTCAGTATTTAATTGTGCTCCAGTTTGAGAATAGACAGGCAAATTTTTTGTAAGCATTATGCAAAAATCTCCAGGTGCAAATTCTTAATTGTTTACTTTGATGCTTCATTTATTGCCGGTCTCCAGAGATGACTGCTACCTTCTCTGTTTTAGAGAGGTTTCCTTCACATATACAAAGCATTCCTCTGAATGCAAGTTATGAAGGTAAATGCAATTTGCACTGGCAATGAGTGACTAACGTAGCCACTGGAGAGGCCATGTGATGAAGGAGTCAGCATTTGCAGAAATAAAAGCTCAAGTTCTCAGTATGTGAGGTCATCAGCAGCCCATTTTTGGTAGGTTGCAGAAAGGTTCTCCATTAGTTAGGATGGACTAAAGACAGAGTTGGAAGGAAACACGTTCCACCTTCCTGGTTTGTAAGTACAATTCCCTGCGCTTGCCTGGTTTCTTTGGAAGTGTGTCTCTCAAATATTGCGATATCCTGATATTGCACTATTCATTAACCAGCTCGAACCGTGCAGGAGTGGGAGTAGCTGCTCTGCCTAAAGTGTAGTTGGGGCTTTTTGTCGTGAGGGAGTACCTGGCAGGCTTTGCAAAGGACAGTAAACAATTCCTTCCTGATGGGAGAGCAGCAGGAGCCAGGCACGCTGGTGGAAGGCAGTGCTGCTGCAACAGAGGGAAGAAGTTACTGACACCCAAAGACATGAAAGAGGGTGTGACAGGAAAGGAAAATATTTTGAAAAATTTTGTTTGCAAGTGGGGGCCGAATAGCTGTTAGAAAATCAGGTTATTAAACATTTTTCCTCTTCTCTAAGAAAATAATTTCCAAAGGGTGGAGCTGTAAAGTACCTCGGTATTATAGTTAGCATTTCAGTAAAATATTGTTGTAGGACAGAGGTCTCTGCACATGAAATCTCTTCTGACTCCCTATCTCTCATGGAAATTCTGGCACTTCTTCATTAAAGGGATCAAAATTCGTCCTAGAGTAGACGCCAGCTGCAGTTTGAGCTTTTAAATGCTTCCAGTTTCATGTTAGAGAGTTGCAATTTTTCTTAGGGGGGAAAGGGAACATGAAATTTCCCGTTGAGAGCAGGAGGAGTGTCTGAAGGAGCCCTGTGTCTCCCATGCTTAAGGGTTGTTATGTGAAGGGTCTGATGTCTGCCAGGGAGCTGGTGTTGCTTACCCCCTTTCCGAGGGGATGAGGATCCGGCCACTGTGGTCAGGATGCTCCTACAGCAGAGGAGAAACACACACAGAAAGCTCCGTGTAGGAAGGCATTAAGGGGGTGACCTTCTGGGAAAAGGGGCTCTTGTTTCAGAGAGGGATGCATGAGGGCTCTCAAAACAAGCTTCAGCCTTCCTCTCTGTGCTGAGCTTTCTGCTTCTGCAGTCCCAGCTTTCCCTTGGCTCTGCGCTCCAAATCCCTGTCTGCAAACAGCCTGGTGGGGCAGGAAGATCTGCAGGGCAGGGGCTGTCTCTTGTTATGCATCTGGCACCAGGAAACCCTTAGTTTGTCGGGCCTCTGGGCATTATTGTAAGGCAGATGGTAAATAAGAGTATTGACATGATTATTTTTTAAAGCAGCAGCTTGGCAGACTACAGAAGAAATACGTACAGATAAAGCGACCTTGTGATTTGGAAAGCGAGACCCATTATTTATTTTGAAAGGCATTGCCTCAGTGACCCTGCTAGTTCTGCAGACATGTCCTGCCTGGAGATGCCAAAACAGGTTGTACACTGGATTTTTAACCAAGTTAAGGTTTTGTTGAACTAAAGAATATCAATCAAAGGCTGTTAGGCCAGAAGGCCACATTCCTTTGGCTGTTGTTGATTTCACCAGTATCTTTTGTCTGAAAGCTTGTGCTGACAGGGCATCAGAGGAGAACTCCTGGGGTGAGTGGGGATGAGTGAGGGAAGCCACATGTATCCGCATCCCTGTCAAATGGGTGTCATTGGAGGTCAAGTTCTCAAGCTCCAGAGAGGACCCTCCAGTGCCCAGTGATTAGCCAAGGGGAGAGCCAGACACCCTTCACAGCGCAGAAACAACATTACGCAGAGCGTGACGAGGAGAAGTGGAATACAATACGTGGGGGTGTGCAAGGGAGGTGCTGTTCACCGCTCCGGTAAATGGGAGGGGACATAACCCTCTCCCTGCCCCGGATACTACTCTTTGTCACAGGAAATGTTCAAAATGAGGTTGGACTTTCTGATCATCGGGCTGAGGTCCCTCAAGCATTTGTGCTGGTCTTGGGTAATTGCAGCTTTTATTTGGACCAAGGCTCAGACAGTTTCACACTAGGGTTCGAGCCTCTGTGAAATTGTAGCTCACACGCATGTAGCAGAACAGAGCTGGGTGATTTTTCTTTCCTCTTGGTGGCAAATGGGAATTTTGTTGAAAAAATGCTGGTTTTATTGTCTAGAAACCATTTACAGATTCGAATGGTATTTGCTGAAAAGCTGGTCAGAGAAAAAAATATATTAAGATACACTGGTAAAACCAAAGGAAAAATATATGTCCCCTTTTCTATCTATTAGCATTCAGGGTGTGGGAGAGACAAGTTGAAGTCTCTCCTTTTCCTGTGGTGATGTGATTCTAAACAACTTTCCATCATAATTTCATATTTGGGGTATTTTGGTTGGTGATGTTCATGGTTGCTTTGGTGGGAGCCATCCTGCTCTGTGAGGAATACTTAAATATTTACCAAGCTTGGGGAGCAGAGGGTGGGCTGGGAGGGGGAGTTGGGGGTGAGCAAAAGTGATCACCAGCCTGACCCAAGGACCCTCCCCAAAGCGAGGGAGCATCTGAGTCACAGGCTCTGGTTTCCTGCGTATTTGTTTAGGCAAAGAGGACTCAGGTCAGCTAAGGGATTGAAAGGATCTGTCACCCCTCCTCTCCCGGTGAAAGCGCTGAGGTGGTGAAGGCACTGCCCTGAGGTGTGAGTCTCCTAAGGCACACGGAGGGGTCTAGAAGTCAGGCAACTTGCCCGAGCAGTCCTGCCACTCAGTACTGGAAATGGGGGACACACCTGCTTTCTGTTCCTCGTCATTTGTTCTTCACTGTGCATTTTATCTATTTTTTTTCTTGGGGTTTTTTAACTGGAAAGCAAGAACATCCAGTTTCAAGTCTAGAGTGCTTTATTAAACTTTATTGAAGTGTTTTGTTTCGGAGTGGGGAAAAAAGTAACTACCAAATCCTTGTCTGCACTAAAGTCAATCCCGCTCCTTGCCTTGGCTGGGAGTGATGGAAAGAATTTAAAATCACCCTTTGTCAGGAGGTCACCTGGCTTCCTCAGCCTGTAAATACCTGCAGAGATGCTCAAGAGGAAAGGCTTCGCCAGGAAAAGGTGGGATTTTATGGCTCCCTGTGTGGGGAGCGGGACAGCACAAGCACTCTACCCACTGTTGCCCTTGGGCCTGTATTACTGCCATGGGCTCCATCCAGAAACCTAGAAACAATTAACCATTCCCAAGGTTTGTCAAAACTTTGGCATTTCCATAAAAACTTTTGGTTTTGGGGTATTGGCAATCATGGGGTTTTTTTAATTATTTTTTAAAGTCCTTAGTAGTATTACTGTTTTCCACAATTTTTATTCTAAAACAGTCACTGAGGAAGAGAGAATTTTTAAAAGTTATCCAGAGTTGCGGGAACACCAACGCCAGAGGCATGAACACAAGTCAGCGTCAGCTACATCTTGTTCTTATGTGCTGCACAATGGACTAACCTCAAGGCAACAAATTTGTGTTAGCAGCTGAGAAGCTCTTTATTTTGTGAAATTTTCTCTCTGCAGTTATCCATGGCTTTTCACAATTCATTGTTATTCATGGGGTTTTGTGGATGTGGCATGTTAGACCACTTCTGTGAAGCACCTTTTCATGCAAACCATGTCAAGACTGGAGGAATTTCAGAAATACATTAACGTAGAAATTCAGAAATACAGCACATCTTCTCTGCTGCTGCAAGTAGCAAAAATAAAAGCTTACTTTTTTTTTTTTTTCCTAGAGGCATGAAAGCTCTTTTGTTCTCACTCAGATTAAAAATACATAAATAAAATAAAATCTGGGAATCAACACCACAGACTTTGTGGGCTCGGTTTTGTTGCATGGATACGGCGTTGCAGTCTATGTCCATTGATTTTGCTGGCCTACACCATAAAAATGTGCAAGAGCACCTTGATGATTACCCTACAGCTTGTCTTTTGCTTTTCTCCCTGTTACGCTTGCTCACTGTTCGGTGCTACCAGACAATGTGCATTTCCTCAGTTTTCACGTTTTTGTCTTTTTCATGATGCCCTTTTCCCTGACTTTGACAAAATGACTTTGTCTCGATTTGTCTCACTTTGCCTCGGCTGTGATTGCTTGTTGGAAGATGGGGCATAGAGGAAGAAGCCCTGCAGTGTCCTCCCTCACTCTGACCTCTGGGAGGAGACAACCAGGAGCTGGCCAGACATTGTCACCAGCTCAGCACTTCGAGAAAGCAGCTGAGGCAGAGATGGTGATGTCCCCTGTCCCCTTCCGTAGTTTCCCCCGCTATGCTCTTTTCCAGCCCTTGCTGCTCTCTCTTTTCCTTAGACTTTCCATCTCTTCAGTGGCACTGGAGAAGGGTGAAAATGAACACCAAGAAGCCGCTGGGGAGCTTTTTGCCTTTTCACTGCCACCTCTTTGTTTTCTTGGCTGTGCCATCTCCCCACCCTCACCTCTCCCATCCACACCAGGTAGGCACTCTTCGCAGCAGGAGCTGCCCCTTTCCTGGGGTCTGTGGGGTCACTGATGCGGTGCAGCTCCATTTATCACAGTGCCTCGGGGCGCTGGAAGAAAAGGAAAAAAGATAAGCCATCGCTACACATAATAAAGGAAAAATTTACTCTGATTTGAGAAGCTGACAAAAGCATTTTTATTTTTCATTACTGAAATGCATCCATGCCAATGAGTGATGTATTGACTGAGCCTGGGAAGAGAGGTCCCAGCAGACTGCTGAAGTTGGGTCCCGCAGGGCTAGAGGGACCCAGCCTGAGGACCAGACTGGAAGGGAAGAGCGCAGACACATGGCTGTTACTGCTGCTTAGTGATTGAATGATTGTCATCTGCACGGTGACGACTGTGTGCATGCTCAGCCTGTGGCAAACAGGAGGGAAACCAGGTTCCATTAAACCTCAGAGGGAAGTGGCAAAAGTTTTCACCTCGTACTGGCCAGGGAGTAAGAGCAAATGCACACACCCAGCTACCTTGGCTTAGCCGGGGTGCTTTAATCTGGCGTTGTTTGAGCCCTCTACTCCTGTCATTGAATTAGGTATAAAAACCAACAACCTGTAACGAGTGCTGCCAGTTACACTGTGTATGCCACATCAAGGTTAGTGTTTCCAAAGCATGCTAGTGACTTATGAGAACAAATTCAATTTGCAGTTAGACTTTGTGGCTCCAAACCACCTTAATTATTTTGAGAAATCAGATTTTTGGCCAAGTTTTTTTTTAAAAAAAAAAAAAAAATCAGAATTGCTTAGTATGAAAAACAATGGGATACAAGCTCTTGAGTTACTTGGGTAGCTTTGAAAGCATTACTTATTTATTTACTTCCGTGAAGGAGTTGAAAGAGTGACAAATCTGTTTCCCAGAGAAAAAGAGTTTCAATTGTAGGACACGGCTTAAAGTACAGATTATAGAGTAAGATGGGATAAGACAGAAGTAGCTGGTAGCTTTTGAGTGAGTCTCCAGATCTGCCACCTCTTCTTCCTCTAGAGCTCTTAGGAAGTCAAGAATGAACTTGCCTGAGGAGGAGGAGAAACCCTCTGCCAGAGACACCAAAACCCTTGAGCCAGGTTCCTGCTGGCCCTCTGACCTCGCAGCTACTTTCTGCCAGGGCAGCCCTGCTGCAAGGTTTAAAAGTGCTCAGCTCCTCGGAGATGGAAACAGCACAGGTAGGGTAGGATAATCAAGAAGATGATCTTGAAGGCTATTTAGAAGTACCATAATGGAAAGAGGTTTCCATGACCTCTTTTTTGAGGTCTCCTTCTTTTTTGGTGTGCCTTTGGCTTGACCTGGTGCAGAGCTTCTGCCACTGCAAGGCTGGGAACATCATACCCTGTCTAGCAGGGGGCCTGGGGCTTTTGGAGGAGGGGGAAGGTTTTGGCTACTGCTTGTAGTGGCAAATCAGC
The DNA here is from genome assembly GCA_009769605.1 of Bucorvus abyssinicus. Lineage (NCBI taxonomy): Eukaryota > Metazoa > Chordata > Aves > Bucerotiformes > Bucorvidae > Bucorvus > Bucorvus abyssinicus. The sequence continues at coordinate 73,571,874 of CM020025.1, forward strand.
TGCAGAAGAGGGAGCCAATGTCTTCTCCAGCTTGGCATCTCCACTTTCCTCTTTCTTCCCCGATCATTTTCATACCCACAGAGGAGGAAATTGAGAATGAGGAAAAAAACTAGAGTGGGTTAAGGAACAGGGGTGTGGAGATCACTGCCTGCCAGACAGCCCATACACCCCTTAGAGTCTCCCCATGGGACCAGGTCTCTTGCCTTCAAAGGCCAGAGGTTGCAGGAGAAGAAAGGCTTCCTTGGGCAACCTCAAGAGGTACCAGCTCAAAGTCTTGTGACTACATAACACACAGGTGCTTGTGCTCCAGGCATCATCCTTGCAGGGTGTCAAGATTACAGGGTTGTTTCCTCTGCAGCACACAGATGTGAACTGTCTTGCATGGAACATGGTTCAACAGGAGGCACCTCAAACAGCCTTAACATCACAACAAGCAACACTCATGCAGAACCACTCTGATTATGCCCTTCACCCGCACACTTCATAGCCATCACCCCTTCTACTTCCCATTGTAGTTCATCATGACCAAAACAAAAGGCCTGGGAGATACTGTTAATGAGGTGCAGAGAGATGGACGATATCACATTTTACACATATGTATGTAGCGGGGTTAGTAGAGCTCCAAAACAAAACATACGGTATTGCATTAGCCAGCTTAAAAAAATGCCTGAACTTACAAAAAAGTGTGTTATTCACTGGGACTTACTATGGTATGTGTTGCCCCTCCACCCCCCACCAGGAACAGAGCTGTGGCAGGGAGATACTTCAAGGAGATTGTGGTTTATATTACAGCTGCTAAGATAACCGGGAGCTTTCAAAAAGAATCTCAGCTAGCGCGGCTTGTTTTACAATACCAAACTCCAAGGAGAGGAGGGGGAAAAAGTAAGTTTGTTTTCCACGCTGTCCCTTTATCTTGATGTCAAATATATCCCCTGGGAAAGGAAAACATTTAACCAGCAGATCCCATGGACACACACACACGCACACATGCGCCTTTTCCCCGTTAAGCCACGGCGGTGGCCGGAGCGTGGCACTGTTCAGTCTGCTGCTGCTGCTGGAGAGCTGGAGGTTTGGCAGGCAGGGAAAAGCCGGGAAGAAGATGCTTTGGGTGCAATACTTCACAGTTGCAGGTGCTGGTGCCAGCCTGTGATCTGGGGTGGCAAAACCCTCAAGCAGCCTGCTGCAGGTGAAGTGGTGATTTGATTATGGTTGAGAGCACCTCTGTGACGGGGGATAATTGCTGCTGGAGAGGACCGTTTAATTACACAGACAAAAGCATAATAAAATCCAGTCGCTGTAAAGCTCCCCGGATAGCTTACGTCTGAAATAAGATGCACATTTTTAACAAGGAGGGGCGTGACCTGTTGGCACAGCTTCTCGGGGGAGTGCTGAGAGGATTGCCTCCCCGGATTACTGTAAATGGTTTGATCTAACTCAGCCCCAAGCTCTAGCCTTAATACTGACATTATTGTCTGGATTCTGCAGTCTTAGCTGATCATAATGAAACTTCCTGGTCTGGAAATCTGTTACGTGTGAGAAGTGTGTGCAGATGCAAGCCCTCCCTTCATTATTCCCCAGCCTGACTGATGAGGATCTGTGTCTCTGGAGCTCTGGATTGTCACTCTGCTGGTGGCCATGGTGTTTAAGGGACCAGAAGCGTGGTACAAATGCAAAGGGAATGTCATGCTTTGGGTTAAAATGATAAAAAGGCTGTCAGAAGGTAAGAACAAGTGCTGCAGTTGCTGATGTGGAAGCCAAATTTGCCTCCTGGAAGATGAGGAAGGACAGAACTAGCACGCCTAAAGAATATGAGTATGCTTGGGGAGACAACTTCTCACACAGAAAAGAAATAAAAAGAAAGCTCTTTCCTGAGGTAGGCTCAGAGAAGTAGCCAAGGCATTTACATAAACATATACTCCTTTTCAGTTCTTGCTAACTAGAAAATGACACCAAAATGAAATATGGGCTCTCTGAACATACCTTAGCTTTGGAAGAACAGTAAATTCGTATCTATGTCTGGGTTTCATGGAAGGTTATTGTCATGGTATGAAGTTGAAGCACATTTCTAGCAAAGCTGTTAGAAAACCATTACTGACTTAATACTTACGATGGTGGAGTCTCTACCAGTTCACTTGGTGGGTGGTTGCCATTATTAGCCTTGATGTTATGTCTTATTTGCTAAGCTGGCCACGCTTCCTGTTCCAGCCATTGGATCTCATTATGATTGTGGTTGAGTAAGGAGAAGTTTACTGTCACAACTCTTGTTCGCAACATCGCTTGTTCTCGTGTCTCTCTTTCCTCCTCCCAAGGTCTTTTTCTTCATGTTGGTTTCCCATCATCTCTTCTCTTGTAAGTACCCCAAAGTATTTTCCCCAGTAATGTAATCAGTCAAAATAAAACATGGAAAGTTCTTAATTACAGGAAACATTTTTTCAATCAAAGTTATTTTATTTCCTATCTCTGTTTTTAATGGCACCGTCTCTTTTGACTATTTCCCTCTCTCAGTTATTCATCACTTTTTCTCCTGATATGAAGAGACTCACAGCTCATACTGCAGTATTTTTTTGCTCCTCTCCTCCCTTGGGCAATCTTGAAATGCAACTAAACCCAAACCAAGCCATTAGACTTCTCCCACACAGCATTTTTCTTTTTTATTTTTTTTCTTGAACACTTTCTAGAAGTGGGGCTGGTAACTCAGAAGATGCAAATCAGCATCAGGTTATTGCAGCCAAAAAGTTTAAAATTATAGCAAGGTAAATACAATCTCAAGTGGGTTTCACTGGGTTTTCTGTCTAGGCAAGACCATTCAATTTCCAGCAAATCTGAAGAACTTTTGGTTTTACTTTTTTCTTTTTTTATTTCACTAGACAAACAAATGATGGACTAAAATCCAAATAGATCGCCCACACCCTCTCAGCCACTGATTGTGTAATTTCGTCAGACTACTTGCCATCTGAGGCCCATGGTGTCACTAAGCACTCTATCTCAGTTGAGGCTTGGTACGCCTATTGCCAGCACCAGATGTTTTATGCATGTTCACAAGTGCCAGGACTGATCTTTCCTGCCATTTACCAACAGTTTATACTCACAGGATATTCATTCCTTTACAGAGAACTCCAGCTTATTGTCTGTCTTCTGGAGCTGATGATACATTTTGAAAAGGAGATCGCTGTTGCTCATTTTAACTCGGTAATAACTTCCCTTCTCCTTGTCCTCGTTTGTTAATGGATTTCATTCCTCCCTATCAGTTAGTCATATATGAATGCCTGAATTAGCTGGAAGGTTATTTTTTACAGCTATTGGTCTTTGGGAATCTTTGACGATGATTGTTAGTAGAGATTATGTAAACTTTGGTATTTTTATTGCTATTATTATTAATAATGTTTGTACTGCAGCAATGCCAAGGGACCTCAGCTGGGTCAGGGTCCACTCTACACAGCCAGTACAAACTGTTTCACAGATCCTACAAGCTTTAAGAAAAGGGGCACTGAATGCTCAAGAGGAACGGGTGTTTGGGTGGGAGGTAATGATAGGTCACAAAAATATCAAGGTATTTTAGTATATTGAGTGTATTCAGTGATTCAGAAATATCTTGTTGACACATATGTGTCTTTTTTCCCTTTACATACCAGTGAGCCAGCACTGGTATGACACAGTTGATTCAGAAATACCTTTTTGAAAATAAGAATGGTTTCTGGCTGGGGAAACATTAGCTAATTCAAAGGACTTTGCAATGTCAGTGTGAATCATAGATTTTCTCATTTCTTAGCACAAACAACCATTTGTCCAGAAGCCTCTACATGAATTTTGCCATTTATATTCCCAGAGATCTCGCTGCAGCATGGAAGTAATCCTGAATGCTATAGATGGCCAGCGGTAGCCACTCTGTGAGAATGTGAGTGATGACTATGTGAATGAAGTTGTTCAGGAACAGCACATTGGCTGAAAATTGTAGAAAATGGGATTGGTCAAGATAGAATAATGACTTGCTAATCAAAGGAGGGATAATCTTTGTCGTAATGGATACGACTGCTACGACGTCCAGGGAACTGGTGTTCAAATTAGCAATCCTTAGTTGATTTACTTCTTTGCTGCTGGTTTTCTGTTGTTTTGGAGATCTTAGCACAAGCAATCACAAAGTCGTATTGGATTCTTCTTGTTCTTTGTTTTGGCTGTTTTGCAGATGAACTCTCTTATGCCTCCATTAGAGCACCTTTTAAGAATCCATAGAACATCAATGTGACTACTATAGTAGTCAAACCAGCACATGTGATCCGTGGTGTGAAGTGTACTTTGGGAAGTACGGGCGTTGTCATGGTGAATTCTCTGCATGATGCTGTCCTGTTTGTTTGCAAAGTTCTCCAGTTCATCACCCAACTTGAGCTATTGAGCAAGAGAAGTGTGTAGCCTAGACTAATCATGTACCGAGGAGTGTGTTCATGCCTTAGCCATCCATCTTCGACATGAGTCAATCACATTCAGGAAGTCTCTTCTGTGTTCATTTGCTCTGCTACAGCTTCTGCCTAGAAGTGGAGGAAAGGCAAGTATGATATCCTTTCTCTTCCCTCCCAGATGGGCAGGAAAAACATGATTGCCCTGATATAAAAAAGGAGCACACACTGCCCTGGATGCAGAGCTGACGCAGAAAGGGTACACTATATTTGCTTTCTCTTTGTGTGTTTGTTATAACTTCAAGTTCAAAAACATGATGACAATTTTTGAGAAGTGATTTTCCATTCCTTTCATATTTCTGCCAGACAAAAATGACTGTGTTCTGATGTGGTTGCAATGACGATCTCTTAGTGAAGATGCATTTACCTTTTCTCTGCCTGGTTTGTGGACTGTCTGCTGTTCTTCTCATAACGCCAAAAGGGATCAGAAGTCCAGTACAACCTCTAGGCTGTTCATTCAGCTGTGGAAAACTTGCAGCATGTAGAAAGGTCTCGGGACTTCAAAACCTAATCACTTTGGTGAATTACAGTAGCTCAGTGTGCAAAGAGAACGCACAGATGCTGCTCAAGTACATGTGAAAAACATCTCCCTGGGGATTATTGCATTGTATCTGATCAGCTGCCTAGTTTGATATCTTTGAAAATAGTTAGTAATGTACATTATAATGGAGGACATTGTAAAACTGTGCTTGAGAAGGAATTTTCTTCTTTGCCCCAGTTAGTTAATGGATTTTGTGTCTGTTTTCTTCTATATTTTCATATTTTTATTATTTAAAACATCTAATTGTTCATTCACTTTTGCAATTCAGTAAGCACTGTGGAAATCAGTTTTCAGGAAATTTTTAACACTCCTTAATTCTGACATTAGTACCTTAATTTTGGTAACAGTTGCTAAGAGACAACTATATTTAAAATCCTTCTGTAACAGGATTTAAACACTTTATCCATGCATCGATATAGTCAGTCAGCTTAAAAATTATATTCTTATGAGTTACTTTGGCGAAACGTCTATCTGGAGTCACTGGTCTTGTGGTGATTTATCTACTCTAGCTATTTGTACTGGATTTAAAAGGGAGCGCCTCATTCTTAAACTAATTGCCAGCCATTTATTCCAGGGGAAATACTTTTATAAGGATAAGGGGCTAAAGGCCAACTTTTCAAAGCCATGTAGGCACATAAAGATGCAGATAGGCACTAGGAAGGTTTTCTGAAAGGGTTGAGGCAGCTGAGGTGTTCTTGAAAAATCCTGTGGGTGTTAGGCTATGCCTTTAGGTGCCCACATACCTTCAACAGTCTGTTCCTAAGATTTTTCCCTGGACAGAGGAGAGGTCTCCAGAGCAGCTGTAACTCAGAGGCTCCCTGAGGCAGGCACAGGAAGCACAGAAGCTGCTTCTCTTTCCCTTCTTGCAATCCTAGGATGTGGTTAAAATCTGAGGGAGCCCCAGAAATGTCATTTGTAGGCAGTACAACTTGAATTTCTCAGTGGCGTTACAGTGCAGCTACTCTGCCGGGAGTTACTCTGAGAGGAGCTGTACGGTGTCCCATCCCTGTGGAACACACAGCATTGCAAAGAGCATTGCAATGAACATGCAATGAGCAAAGTCTGCCCCACGTGGAGACATCTTTCCTTGGAGAGGTCCTTCATCTGAGCCACGTGGTGGCTGGTGAGCTGGCTCCCTGCACCCTGGTTTGCAATGTGAACAGCTGTGCTACCACCACCAGTGGGATGTGAAACTGGACGTTCCCCACCAAATGCAAAGCCATTGTTTACAGTGAAATTCAAATGCTCACTGGTGGGAACAATGAGGAAATGTAAATGTTTATACACGACATCCTGCAATCTACAGTAGTGATAAGCAAAACAATTGTTGCATTTTTTAAGGAAGGCTTAATAAATATTTATTCTTGGTACCAGTGTGCAAATCATTTACATGGTTATACTGTGATTCCAGCTAAGTTTGAGATGTCTCCTTCAGATCTACTGCTTCCATTAAACGTGTGCTTTAGTCTAACAAACCTCAAACCAACAGAAGTAGCTCTTTCCCTAGTACTGTTGTAAGGTAATGACTTATTTTGAGTGCTTCAGCATTCTCCAAGAAACATTTGTGCCTGGAAATTCTGTGCTCCATGCATACCACATATACTCAATAATTATTATCCTCCTGCTGCAAAGGAAAGGTTCTTCAGATTGTTTAATGTGTCCTAATCATTAGCAGATACATACTAATTTACAACAGACTGGATCGACGGGCTGAGGTTCAATACGGCCAAGTGTTGGGTCCTGCACTTGGGCCACAACAACCCCCTGCAACGCTAGAGGCTTGGGGAGGAGTGGCTGGAAAGCTGCCCAGTGGAAAAGGGCCTGGGGGTGTTGGTCAACAGCTGATTCAGTATGAGCCAGCAGTGTGCCCAGGTGGCCAAGAAGCCCAGCAGCATCCTGGTTTGTATCAGCAATAGTGTGGCCAGCAGGAGGAGGGAAGCGATTGTTCCCCTGTCCTTGGCACTGGTGAGGCCACACCTTGAGTACCGTGCTCAGTTTTGGGCCCCTCACTTCAAGAAGGACATTGAGGTGCTGGAGCATGTTCAGAGAAGGGCAACAAAGCTGGTGAAGGGTCTGGAGATCAAGTCTTATAAGGAGCAGCTGAGGGAACTGGGGCTGTTTAGCCTGGAGAAAAGGAGGCTGAGGGGAGACCTTCTTGCGCTCTACAACTACCTGAAAGGAGGTTGTAGAGAGGTGGGGGCTGGTCTCTTCTCCCATGTGACAAGTGACAGGATGACAGGAAATGGCCTTAAGTTGTGCCAGGGGAGATCGAGGTTAGACATCAAGAAAAACTTCTTTACAGAGAGGGTTGTGAAGCATTGGAACAGGCTGCCCAGGGAGGTGGTGCAGTCCCCATCCCTGGAGGTGTTCAAAAGCCAAGTAGATGTGACTCTGAGGGACATGGTTTAGGGACCCTGGCAGAATGGTTGGACTCGATGATCTGAAAGGTCTCTTCCCACCAGATGATTCTGTGATTCTATGATTCTGTGGTCTAGCTGATATCTACAATCACAGGGCTGCTTATGCAGTACAGGTCTTTGAACACAAATCCTTAACTTGTATTGCAATGGTAAAAATGTGTAGAGTCAGAGTAGCATTAAGAGAGGAAGAAAAGGGACAGTGAATGTAGGAGGCAGGTAAAAAAAAAAAAAATCTCAGATTTTTGATGCCACAGAAGTGAAACAGATCATGAATCTACACTCCATATAGATATCAGAGCACAAGAAGATTGCAGAAAGAGGAGACAGGAGCTTAGTATCATTCTTCAGCGAATCAGACTGAATCACCTGAATTGCGATTGGCTGAATCCTGTCCCTTTGCTTTCCTGCCTGTGCACTGGAGGAGACACTCACCTTAGTAGTAGAAGTGGAGAAGTGCTAGATGAAAACAAGGTCCTGCTTATAAAAACTTGTGGTATCTTGGAGACTCACATGTGGTGTTGGAGGGCTATGTTCAAAGGCTCTGGTGCTGCAAGATTCATACTTCTCTGACAAGTCAGGGTTAAGGAATGGGTGAACTTTTGAGGCGTGTTCTCATCCATCCTCAAAATGGGTGATGCTATAGTCAGGTGATGGATGATTTTCTTCTACTGTTTTGATGTCTGGTAAAGGGTTTCTTTGAACTACTGTGAAATCCTCAGAAAGCACAGGGAATTGTATGACGAATTTAAAGATTTTCCTTAAAGAAGGAAAATTCTCAGACTGTATATGCTCCGTGTATGACTGTGGGTCGCCTGTCTTGGGAAATCTGAATTTATGGTTGCAAGGACAGGATGATCAAAGTTCTGCCACAAACAAGTCATGTATTCGATTGTGTGCACAAGTCCATCTGCACACACTTCATGCGTTTGGCTTTAGGTTTTTTTGAGGGAAGGAATATAATATTCGATGGTCCCTTCTTGACAGGGTCTTCTAGATCCTACTAATGTTCATCTTTGTTTTTAAGCACCTATACACTTGACAAATTTAGCTTGAACAATCACAGCCAAAGGCTTAGTATCAAGTTCCTTTGCAATACAAGGGTAATGATTGAGTAAAATATATGGTGTACAGGGAGAACAGAATTTCTAGGTGTCAATTATATTCCTGAAAAGAAAGTGTTAGAAAGGGTCCCAATCTCTTTGACTTTTATTAGAATTTAAAATCTTTAGTAGGTTAGAGAATTTTCAAACTGGGACTTTGTATTCTAATGCAGCAGTTATTAGAAATGTGTGTGTCTGTAGGGGATGGTTCCTGGGATATATTTATTCTCTTGCTTCTGATACTGCTCTGTAATCACCAGAGGATGAAGCAGAGCTCCATCCTTCCCGAGCTTTGAGCACATCTGTGAAGCTTACCATCATCAGTAAGCTTCCAGACTTAATTTTATTAGCCCTAACTTCCAAGACTTTCTTACAGAAGTAATAGCATATAGTTCGGAAAATGACTATTTGTACGTTATCCATCATTTAATGCCTGAGACTTAATCTGCAGTTCTGAAGGTTTTAATGGAAAGTGCCTGATTTGGTGTCAGGAAGTGTAAGTTCTGACTCGGCAAAGCTTTCTGTGTGTGCTTAGCCTTATGGGCACGAGAAATCATATAATCTTTGATTAAAATATTCATGAGTAAAGTTAAGCATCTAACTGTGTTGAATGATACATGTCCTAAGGAGAGAATGAGCTATGTTCTTCATTGTACTAGCTTAACAGGATAGCAAATTATTTAGGATTTTCTAAAATAATATAAACATTGTTGTGTTTTAGGCATATAGAATCACAGGATCACAGAATCATCTGGTGGGAAGAGACCTTTCAGATCATCGAGTCCAACCGTTCACCCTGCACTGCCAGGGCCCCTAAACCATGTCCCTCAGCACCACATCTACACCTCTCTTAAACACCTCTGGGGATGGGGACTCCACCACCTCCCTGGGCAGCCTGTTCCAATGCTTCACAACCCTCTCTGTAAAGAAGTTTTTCTTGATGTCTAACCTCGATCTCCCCTGGCGCAACTTAAGGCCATTTTCTCTCATCCTGTCACTTGTCACATTGGGAGAAGAGACCAGCCCCCACCTCTCTACAACCTCCTTTCAGGTAGTTGTAGAGCGCAAGAAGGTCTCCCCTCAGCCTCCTTTTCTCCAGGCTAAACAGCCCCAGTTCCCTCAGCTGCTCCTCTAGACCCTTCATCAGCTTTGTTAGGCCATGGTATTCACTCTAACATGACTATGATGAAGGATGCATCTTCTTGTGTTCATTTCAGTGAAATACTCTTAATATTAGATTGCCTTTTCGAAAGCATGCTACCAAATCCAAGAAATGCATCTTAAATGACTCATGATCACTTAAATTTGTGGTGAAGCATAGGGGATGAACGCATACAGGGAACATACCTCATTGTTAACACAAATTGCATATCAGTTCTCGTTTGTTCCCTGTCTCCCTGCTCAGTAAGACAACACTTCTCTAAAAAAGTATTCTTGTCCTGGTCACGTTCCTTTTTGCTTTCTCTCTTGTTTCTGTGTGGAGTCTCTTCTTTCCTTGAATGGATTTTTCTTTCCTTGTTTCATCATGTCTTATTCTGGTCTTCCTTTCCTCCTTCTTCCTCAGTAATTGGGTTCAAGTGTGCACTGCTGCCGTACAGTGCCTTAACTTTCCTCACTTCATCCCATTTCTCATTTCTATGGTCCTCTTGTGCTCCTTCCCCTCTCCCCTCCCCGAATTTCCCCAGGTTCCTCCAGCTTTTTAGCTCTTTTTTTCTTCCCACTCTCTGTCTCTCTTTAAAAATTTAATTGGCATGCTTTCTTCTAGCTGTCTTAGAAAGCCTTATTTTTTTTTTCTTCTCTCCTTTCAACTTCTTTCCTGAATTGCAGTCACACCAGTTCTGCTTTCCTGACTGCAGAGTCATAGCAGCTGTGGTGCAGAAAAGCATCTGAAAAGAAAATGCTAATGGGGCTTTTACAGTAAAAGACTCTGATCAAAAAAAAAAAAAAAAAAAAAAAGCTACACCTCTACCAATACTACCTCTAACCCAGACTATTGTTTCTTGAGAGCTTCCTTCCAGAACATGTAGTAGCAAAGCAGAATCCATAAGCTCATGTGCAATCTACCTGCCTGTCATAACCAAAGGCAACACTTGAATTTGTATTTTGCTTCACAGAGAAGCAAAGAACGTAATGTGTCTGTGTAATGGCATTTATCCTGTGCCTGATAACAAAATCATAATTAGTGTGCAAAGCAGTTTTACAGAGGTCCGGTTGAGGTGTCAAGCACTGATTGTACATAGAAGCATCTCACTGAATACTTTCAGACCAAACTGGTTTTGCAAACATTCCTACATGCGTGTTCATTAAAATCTATACGTGAATTTCCTTCAGCCATACTAATATTCTGCTCATCTGAGCTTTCTGTGAGCACTCACTCAGTTAAGTTTATTTATCACAACCAGGCTATACAGATTTCAACCTTGGATGGGTCAGTATTTCCACATGTGAGCATTTATGTTCGTAAGGAAAAACATGGTCATCCAGCTGGGGACAAGAAACATGCCATAGACTCATCTTATTTCCTCTAGCAAAGACAGAAATCTGTTTAAAATAATGCAATAGTACATAAATTATTTAAAAAATCTCAATGCTGAATATTTTTGCACAGTAAAATACATTAAGGTAAACGTATTCTCTCAAATTACTTACCCATAAAGCTACTTAAAAAAGATGTTGTTTGCTCCTACAAAAACATTGATAGGACAAAAATGATAGTATTAGATGGGCTTTTTTCTGTTACTTCTCTTTCTTGAAAGATCTACAGATGATGAACGAATTTTGGGGTTTTCTTCTTTTTTATTAAAATATCAGGCAATTTTTCTGGAAAAGAAAATTTTTCAGAAAAAATATTATCTATGCAAAAATGTACCTTTTAGGAAATATTTTATGTAGTACAAAATATTTCTGATTATCACATCAATGCTTAACCCGTAATAGTTTCCTCTGTTTTGATCTCTGTTAAAATGACGGTGCCCTAATGGGGTCTTCTAGGACCCAACTAAGCTTTCATCTGCTGCCAGCCCTACCCCAACATCTTTTGTGCCCACAGTGATTTTTTCACCTGCTCATCTCATATGCTCGGAGCTCCTTAAGTTGAGGACTTGGTGGGCTGCAAAAAATGCAACGCTTAAGCCAAGCCATAGAAATAGAGGACAGCTGGGAGTTGGGAGGCTTGGTTCACGTCCCATCAGTGACTGAACTGATGGGACGTGAACCGTGGGACGAGATTTGTGCAGGCCTGATCCATGAAACGGACCGTGCGCAGGAACACCACCTGCCTTTGTGAAGCGCTCTGTGAGGCTGGGGTGGAAAAAGCTCCCCTCGAATTCTTGCAGGAGTAGTTTTCACTGGCTCAGTGGGAGCTGTTTGCACACAGAAGCCATGCATTAAGTTACTTGGTGTTTATTAACTCAGTCTGAAAGAGGAGGGGAAGGGGAGAGGGAAACCACTGACGGGAAAATGTTAGTTAAAAAGACGGAATACCACCCCCTGCTTTCCACCAAAGCTGGGGGAGCTGGAGCAGAGCGAGGTCGTTGCAGCTTGTCTGGTAAGTTTTAAAGGCTGTTTTCCCTCTCGGTAACTGGTTGGTCTGTATGTGTGTTAGGAAACAGCAATTAAAATATTCAGTCAAGGGCTTAACCCTTGATTTTTCCTCTCTTTTGACCCCCTTTTAGTGAAAAGCCCCACGACAGGGGCTCAGGGGGCATTGTGGGGCACAGCTGAGTCCCTGCTGAACACCTCATCCTGAGGAGCACCCTGCTCGTGCAGCCTCCCGTCTGTGAGACTGGTGGCGTGCAAGGCAAGAGATCGTTTGGGATGAATAGAGCCCTTGCCCTGTCGTTTAGGCCATCCAGCCACTCTCTGTGTTCTTTGTCAGGACCAAACAAGCTCCATATCATTACGCTGGCATTTGCTTGCCCAGTCTCATTATTAGGTGCATTAGCTGTGGGAACTAAACCCATGACAAAAAAAAAAAAAAAAAAAAAAGAAGAGGGGTGGAATTGGCACACACAAAAAAAGGCTTTCCCAGCTTAGGCTAACAACTTGTGCCTATTAACTAAAAATGATCATTAGAAAATTCCCCCGCAGACTTAAAGCTTCAGCAAAAGCTTGTTTCACGTATGCACTTGCCCTGTTACATGAACACATAACCCGCCTTAAAGAAACATACCCTGCAGTGCTCGGATGGGGACTGGGCAAGGGGCTTCCAGGCAAGCACTGCATTGCCTTTAAAAGAAAGCTCTTCTGTCTCTCCTTCTTTCAGCAATAATGCTCAAAAACACTGTCCCAATAGGAGATAGTAAGAGTATAGCCTTAAAAGGGGAAGGATATTAGAGGACAACCATGTCAGGCTGGGTTTGGTCACTGAAACAAGAAAACAAGTGGTTGCATGGGACTTTATTTTTTTTTTTTTGTTATAACCTTTCATACAGGTTAAACCACAGAAAAATTCATTGAATGTCAGGTCATCATGAACTGCATGAAGATAATTCTCCCTAAACAGCAAACTCTCTTGATGAACATCCATGAAATGTTCCCTGAAATACACCTTTGCCACAATTACAACAAAGCAAACAAAGAAACGGGTGGATCTGTGGAGGTCCCCAAGCTGCTTAGGAGCCCATGTCGAGGCTTCAAAGTGATAGGAAGGTACAGAGGTCTCAACTCAGATATCTTAGTTCCTATGACTTTCAGTGGTCCTTGTGCATTTGGCAATGGAAGAACTGGGCTCTTCTTCTGGTCCCTGGAACGTGTGGGCTGATTTCTCTGGGACTTTTGTGGCTACACTTCCAGTGGTCCATGGGTCACACAGTTAACAAACCTTGCCCAGCTTAACACAGAAACTGTTACTGGGTCAGCAGCTCAGTTCACAGGCTTCTGATTACACTTCTTTCCCCCAGAAGATGCTTGCTTTCTTATTATTTCCTAACACTAAGATTTTTTTGGCTGTATGATAGTCTTTCTAGGAAATGGTGACATTTCCAGTTCCTCAGTCATGTGAAGATAAGCAGGACACACCTCTGTGTCACATACAATGCAGGGAACAATACTGATCGTGAAAACAAATTCCCACACTTGATGACATACAATGGTTCTATTTGGTCACCATGCATCAGAAACAGGTCCCTAAATTCAGGGGATTTAAACCCATGAAAAATAAATCTGGCTTATCTGTTGTCTGTCCTGTGTCCCCACCATCGGCTGGTGTGATGAAGCAGGTAGCTACAGCAGAGAGCTTAAGGGTGTCAGGGAGCAGCAGGTGAAGACTGCTCCCCATGGGAAGGCAATCTGGGAGTTGATGGTGACCGCAGAGCGGGCAGAGCAGCGTGTCACCACCCAGGCTACAGTCCTGCAGCACCTGAACATGAAGGGTCACAGGACATGAACGCAGGTGAACAGAAGCAGCCAAGAGATCAATGATGACCAGCAAGATTGGAGAAATGAGGCAGAACACAGGTGTGGAGTCAAGGTCCAGATCTGTGAGGTGGACGGCCAGGAAAAGGCACAGCTGCTGTGTAGCTCACACAAGGACCAAGACTGATGGCTTGAGCTTAGGGGTGGCTTCCAAGAGAATAGGAGAGTCTCCCATTGAGGCTTCTCCCAGAGTTTTCCCATACAGGTCTTTCCCAGCAGTCAGTTCCAAGGTCACACAGTTGCACCACCAACTGCACGCTGGCCTTGGGCACAGGCAGGAGAACCCTGGCGCCTAGCAAGCAGCTGGGTGGATGCAGAGGTAACACTGTTCTACTGCTTCCACAAACCTGCATTGGAAATGGTGGCTCTTAACCAGCTTTGCTACAGCTCTGGCAGTAGCTGTCCTTGCCCAAAATTTGTCCTTTCAGGCTGAGGATGTATGATGGAAGCAGCCACCCCTGTAGACGCTCTCGGTTGAGCAAGCCTTTGGCTTCCTGCTCTGGCATCCTTTCCCAGTGTCTCCATTTGCTCACCCAGGCTGTGAAGATGAATCCACCTCACAGAAATGCCCCATCCATATGGTAGCCTAAGGGCATGCTCGTGTGTGGCTGTGCAACCAAATCCACAAGTATCAAAAGCAAACTCTGTGATCTGCTTCCTTTTGGCTCGCCCCTACCCCCCGTGGGGATCGATCATGGCAGGCACCTGGAATAGATGCAAATTTAGGCAACGCGCTATTTGACCAACGGTCTTGTATACATCTTATTCAACCGTGTGTCAGCAGTTTTATCCTAATCCCACCTTTCTGCAGCGCTCCTGACTGTTGTCTGTGATGCCAGCGTGTGAGCAAGCACAGTCTTAGCAGAAGGCTTATCTCCTAGCGTTTCCCCCCGAGGGTACGTTTCTCCCAGATAAAAGTGCTTTTCGATCTGGCAGGCTGAAACGAAGAACTCTTACGGTGCTCTGACTCCTTACCGAACAGATGGCAGGGGGAGAGCACAACTCGACGCAGGACCACCACATGAGCTGGCCAGGGTATTTAGGCAACTTTTCCACTGCCTCTTTTCGAGCAGTGCTCATGAGATACCGGATCACAAACAATAAATTCTTGTCTCTTATTGCAAAGCGGCAGCGTTGAGGTCCCACTCAGACAAATGCTAGACTTGGAGAGAAATTAATGAGCAAGTTTTTGAGCTTTTGGTTAGCTTTAACACAATTGCTAAACCGAGATGTCTGGCATTGACAAAACAAAACAATATCAAAACCTGACTAGAACTTCAGAGACCAAGTGACATGGACAGAACCCAAGCAGACCTGCTCCTCTTCCTGCTCCTCACACCAGCAGCTCCTGATTCCTACAGAAGAAAGTTAAGATTTTGGAAAAAAATCACAGAGGCCAGGATGTGTATGCTATAAATCCTTTCTCAGGTTGACAAAGCAAAAAAATCTGTGGAGATTTAAGAAAAGAAAAAAAGTCTCGAATGCTGAATTGAGATAGGATTGGTTTTTATCCTGACTGTAGCAAGCAGCTTTTGGGTCTGCTGTCCTTAAGAACTGCCGTGATCTGTTAAAACGTATTGATTTCAGGTGTTTACAGCTTTCCAAGCTCTCCTTTTTAGGAGGACGTTTTCCTATCTCTATCTGGGAAAAGGTGAATTTTTACGCAAGTTTAGAATCCCAAACATGCAACTTTGTTGGAAGTTTTTGAATTAAAAAATGTTTCTTGCATTAAAAAAAAAAAGACCTACTTTTGATTTGGAAATAATAAAAACCAGCCAAGACTTAATTTTTTTTCATAATAAAGACATTCTTAGGTGTATTACCTTCTTTTTACTAACCTACTAAAGTCCTGGGGGTAGAGTTATACCATCTCCTGCACAGCGAGAATACGCAGACAGATAGACCACATCTGTGAGGTTGGATTTTTCTTTCACACCACTGTAACTCTGAAGGTGCACTGGTGAATTTGTTGGGCAGGGGGAGCAGAATGGACCCGTTGCACTTAAGCTGTGTTACTAGCACAGCTGTAATACTCACCAATACTTGTGCCAGTTGCATGTCCAAAATCTTCCTTTGGAGCTTGTTTTTGATGGAGCATGAGTTGATTTGAAGAGTCCTGTCATCTCTCCTTTGGTTGAAAGTTTTCACTTCTCAGCATCACTGGCTGAGGAAAATGAAAGGTGCTCTTATTTTTGTCAAGTTCATCTTGTTCTAACATTTCCCAACTAGCAACACGGGAGTTCCTCAGGATTTTGCTACATCAAGGTCTTTATATGGTGGTCCAGTGTATCAAGTTTAATGAAGTACTAGCCAGAGGCATGGGTTTACATGGGTAACCTGTAAGTGTCATAAGATGTTTTGGGCATCCCTCCCTCTAAGCACTTGCTCATGCATCAGGTACTTCCACACCATGGGATGTGCTTGCTGCCGTATCTCTTTCGATGCTGCATTGACCCCAGGGTGCAAAATGGTTGCGGAGTTTCTAGATGAAGCTGCTTTTACAATTTCTGGGTTTTTTTTCTTTTTATAAGCACAAACTAGAAAATGTTTGCTTTTTTCCAAAGGGACATACTGTGAAAATACTTTCTTTAGCTACCCCATTTCTCTTCGTGTCCTGAGCTCAAAAGAGAGCTGTCAAACAGCTATTTCAGATTGAGAAACCTCCTTACAGAACACAATTCAAAAAACCTGATTTGAGTGTTATGTCCGGTAAGATTAATTGAGGTAAGAAAAATAATTTAGTTGATGAATCTTCATTCCTTTGACTTGCCAGTGATGATCACATATTTTTGCTGAGTTTCATCTCCTGTTGGGAAATGCAGTTTCGCTGATGCGCAAAGTGCTTTTCTCAATGGTGTCAATTTTGTCTTAGGTGTGGAATGGATTCCTTGTTTCCTGGCTACCTCTAGAAATTGTCTCATTGACTTATTTAAAATTTATTTTTATCAGTGTTGTAATCCATACACATACCCCAATGGTCAACAGAGACATTTTCCTGCAAATATTTGAACTTCAAGCTGGTTTACTGGAAAAATGTCATCAGAGTTCATGTTCCTGTTCCCTGAAGAATGTAAATTCTGCAGATAGGTTTCTAAACCAAATCACAAATGTGCATTCCAGCTGGTTCGTGGAACTGTTCTGCAGTATTTGCTTAGAATTTACCCTGCAACAGAAAAGCTTTTCCATAAAAAGTTCACTGCACTGATTACTGTGAAGACAAACCATGCGGTAGATGTAGGATTGAAACTGGTGCTGGAAACCATGAATGAGACTTGATTGAAAGATTGTCACATTTTTCCTGAAAGTACAGAGATCTGTCTCTCAGGTAGATGTAAATCAATCTTACCTCACGAATGCCACTTGAGATAGGTATCGGTCAATAAATAACAGTGACAATAGTTGCTGTTAGTATTAGTGTACCTAATACAATTGTACAGTTGTTTTTTTTTTTTAATCTGTTTTGTTTCTTGGGGGTTTTTTTTTTTTTTTCATGATAGGAGCCTCTTTATTTTGCCTCCAGTTCAAAACTTGATCTAATTCCAGGAATGTCTAAAAACATTCACTATATCTTTTCTGCTGGGAAAAAAAAAATCTCTCAACTTACTGTTAACTCCCTGCTCCAAAAATAAAATGTACAGTACATAACAAATCTCATCTGACAGCATTTTCCCAGATGGAAGGATGGAACCTTTTAATTGGTGTGTAAATAAATAGAGGTTTGATCCTGCTCTTAAACATATATTACAAAAAAAAAAGAGAATAATTTTGCCCTTTTCTCTAGTATGCATAGAAACATCCTTTCTAATAGAAACAGTAATGAAGAAGCCCTCTTCATTGAACGCTATTTAAAAGTTAGGTCTAAACACACTGAAATAAATGGAAGCTCTGCTGCTGCTGTTGAGGAAGGCCCACGTCTCTTGACTTTTCCATACCATTTTAGTTCATAACTCTATTTTAATTTGCTTTAAAGTTTGACATAAGAACTTTAAGTGTTGCTGAGTCATCAAATAAGTATCTGCTTAGCAAGAAGAACCTCTTATGAATTTAAGTGTATCTTGTTTCATGAGATTAAAGAAAGCAACAATTTAGATTGGGAATTCACCTAGAATAATTGCGTGGTATTCACTTTTGCTGGGACAAAATGCAGACGTCGATCTGCAAATCCAGGAACCAGAAAAAGGAAGCATACATTGGTCCAAAACCATGAAATGTGTTTACTTGGTCCTCAAGTCCTGCGCTGGGTACCCTGAGACTTTGAAATATTTGTTCCTACTGCACCCTGGCTCTCCAGGTGCAGTGCTTGGTTGAAGTTCCCTTGGTAATGAAGCTTTTGTAGTGGAGGGGCAGGCAGGAAAGCCCCACATCCTGAAGCTGTCAGCGTGCCTGTTCTCATTCATGGGGTGGGCTTCTCACCCCAGCTTGTCTAACCTCTGAGTCCAGACCAGAGGGGTCCTCAGAAAGGCTGGCATGCAGAAGAAGCCCAATGGACTGACCTTTCTGGGATCTGCCACCTTCATTCCTCATAGCCCAATAATTAAATTTTCAAAAAGAGAAAGGAAGAGGTCTTTTTGGGAAAAAGTGGTAGAAATCAAAACCACATCTTCTATCTCCTGGAAAAGGATTGCCTCACCAAAAGCAGTCAGTAAACATCTTGTTTTCTGGCCCCATCTCTGTGTCGTCCATAGCCAAGTGGCTTTGAAAGGTTCTCTCTGCTAGAACATGAGATGATCTAGTTGTTAGGGAGCTCCCTCACGTCTATTTCTTGGGTGCTGGCACACCTTTTATTAAAATATTACAGTTTAAAGCAATACACTGGTCTGGGCATGTAGGATTTGTACGAAGCTTAAAATTGTCCTGCTGTAACACTTCTATCTTCTCCAGTGTGCAAAGTTGGACCAGAAATCTCATGAGAATGAGCTTACTCATGAGATATCTGCTAATTCTGGCTTCCGGTTATGCTGTAAATAGTATGAGAACTGCCTTTCTAGCAGTTTTAGGGAATTTGGCTCCCAGCCATTGCTAGAAAAGCCCAAGCTGTGATCTACGTGAAAAACAAGGGGAAAAGAAAAATGCTGCAGACTTTCAGAAAGCTCTTCATTAGTGCCAGAAGCTTTCTGGGGTAGAGTCTTCTGCTCTATATCCTCCTACGCAGGTGAACTGGCCACTCTTTTCAAATATTACATAAAAATGCCTTTTTGAGGTTGGGTACCTTGCAGAAGGTGCAGTGGTCTGTAAGCAGGTACTTTGATGACTTGAGACAGCTGTTCTGCAGCGTTTTTGAGGACAACAATGCTATACCAAAAACTGAGTGGCAAGGTCAGGACTTTGGCTACAGCTCTTCAGTGGCAGGTCCCCACAATGGCATCTCCTGCTCCCATTGCTTCTTTCCTCTCTGCCTCCTTCAGAGGTGTTGTGATGGTGCCTTTTTTTCCCCTGCCTTCTGACTCCCTGCCTTGCTGGCTACCTGCCCTGCCTCCCAGGTCACATTTTCACGAATGGGTCCAGGAGACCAAGGCTCTGCCTTTTAGTGAAGCCTTTGGCCAACACTGTAGTGCAAATAGTGTCTTGAAAAGAAGCTGGGCATTGACAGACAGGTGGCTTTTTTACTTTCAAGAAACTCCCCAGCCTCTCTGAAAGTAATATCAGTACCCCAGAAAGCATTCACTGCTTTTAAAGCTAAAGGCAACAGTTTTGTGCTCTACAGGCCCAAACTTGAGCACAGGATCCTATCTTATATGCAAATTATTCTTAGCCCTGCTATCAGAAATAACGCACGTCTGTAAATACTCCTTAGCTTTAATTACACTTAATATGCTTTTAAGACTTTTTGACTGGGGAAAGTGCGCTGCTCTTAGTTTGTAAGAGTCGTGGTTTGAACCCAGCTGGCAACTAAGCACCGCGCAGCCGCTTGCTGCCTACCAACACTTCCTCATCTGGAGGGAGGGAGAGAGAGGGAAAGAAGGTAAAAGTGAAGCCGTGTAGGTTAAGATAAGGAGAGTTTACCTGAACAACACAAAGAGAGAGAAAACAAAAGTAAAAACAATAATAAAGTGAGTGATATACAATGCACTGCTCACCGCTGCTGCTGCGCTGAGCTGAGCCAAGCTGAGCCACACCACTGTTTGAAACTGCACGCCCTCTCCAGCTAGCCCCCCCTTATATATACTGGGCATGATGACAGTATGGTATTGAATATCCCATTGGCTGGTTCTGTCCAGCTATCCTGGATGCGGAAATTATCCTAGCTAAACCCAGAACAGTAAGCCTGAAAAAATCATATAGAAATGTTATTACATGCATCGAAGATGAATAGTACGTGTTATACAGCCTCGTTTGCAGTATTAGTAGGCAAGCCATTGTGTTTTCATAACGACACTCAGGTGACTTCCAAATAATTTTCAATAGTCATCAGAAGTGTGATAAGTGACACAAAATCCCCCAAAAAGAGACGAGTCCCTTCCATAACATACTGAGTAAGCAAATACTAATCATCACAGAAAACGCCTTGTCTAAAGAATGCCTCACATCCAAAAGATGGGAAACATCACAGTCAAGGCTACAGATGCAAGCCTAATTCTTTCTCATCCTGTTACAATACAGCTTATAGCTGTATGACATTATCTTCCTGTGAAACAATTGACTTACTCAGAACCCAAGGCAATTAGATGATAAGTTACTTAATCATCTGTCCTTTAATCCTCTAGTTCCTCTGTCTTTAGAGGAAGCCTACATTCACTTCCAGAGGAGTCAAAGTTGTCAAATACTTGGGTGATGGACTCCAGTGGTGGAGGGAGGAAAGTTTTATGTAGGCTACTCCCCCCAGCTACAGAACAGGGCTTGGGGGACCGGTGGATGAAATTCAGAGAGCTGGCCTTTTAAGATGGTCGAGGATGACTGTGAAGGAGTACATAAGTAGTGGAAGACTAAAAGTTCAAAGTTATATAGATCAGCATTTAAGCCCAGAACAGAGAGTCTTGAAATACATGTCAATCCCTGCAGAGATGGTTCATGTGGGGCGTCATGTCTCAGAAGAACTGAGCTTAGTTTCTGAGATACAAAGCAAACGTTCTCTGGCTTAGCAGTTTCATTTTTCATTTTTTGGTGAATGGTGGTAGGACTTCTTGATAGCTTTCAGAGATTCCTCTGACTCCAGCAGCATCTCAGAAAAATTCTATGAAAAACAAATTTGAGTTTGATTCTCACACAAGACTCTTCCATGACTCTTGTGCATAAGAATCTAATGCTGGTTCTACACCTGTATCTGATTCAATGGTCATTTATTTGTTTTTTGCGGGGTTTGCCCCTGCTGGTTCACAAATTAATTTGTTGCATAACTGATCGCTTTGATCCTCATTCTAGGATAACCTTTTGTCACCTTGTGTTTGTGTCTGTGAATGTTGTACCCTCTTCCACCTGATACACTATCCAAAAACCCACTGCTATAGTGTGGTTAAGTGTCTAGTTGTCAATGATTTCTGTGGGTTTTAGGTGCCTACACACTTTGGGACTGACCCAGTCAACTTGTAAAATTTGAGTGGATGGGCCGTGCTGCCGAAACGATAGCCCGACTGGCCTCAGAGGAGGCTCATGCAACTGGAAGTGTCTGAGCGTGTGGGACTTGAGACTGATTGTATAGGAGCCTTTGTAGGACAATGACTTTCAACAGTTTATAGAGAGCACCTCTGAAAACCTCTGTACATATGACACACTGCCTGCAAATGATTTTCCAGTGCTTTGTGTTGAAGAACGTTATGCCCTGAATTTACCACTGTAATTACTTTTCATATTCATCACGTCATAGCAAGTAACACACGCACATACAAAGTCTTTGCAAACATCTGCGGGAACAGCTAGTGTGCAAATAGTAGACGCAAGAAATTCTTCATAAACAGCCTATAAGTTGAAAGGGATTTTTATAGAACCTTTGTTAAACAGTGAAAATGTTAGCAGACACTGATGTCTTTATAGTCAGCATGTATCCCCAGAAGGGCTGGATACCAAATATTTTATTTGGTCATACGGAGAGTTCCAGTGCCCATCAGGACATCCTTTACAGCACCAGAGGACCAGAGGCTCTTCCTCCTTCTTTGCAAATAGTACTGTTGGTATCAGACAAGAGAAACCTCAGGGAGACCCTTATGAGAAAAAGGTGTGGCAAAATCTATAATTTGTAGTTATTTGCAAGGGTAGCCATCAGTCATCAGGCACATACAGAAGCTGTTGATGAATTGCTAGTAGTGCAGTATCCAAGCATCTCCTAGTTGTTTATGCATCGCTCCTTCCTTAAGCTTCGTGTAACAGGGAAGTATTTATTGATTCCATTGTACAGGTCCAGCACCTGAACATATCTGCGACAGTTCATAATGTTAAGGCTGTGCAAGTGCATAAAGGGGCAGAGGGACATCTAGTGGGATTTCCACTCTCTCTGCATTTGCAGGCCATCAGATTTCTTCCCACAGGGTTCACCTTACCTGTAACTTACCACACCAGGAAGAGCTGCCTGTAAGCATGAAGTAAAATGTTGAAGTTCCTATGAAGGAGGTTTTGGAAAGCATGCTTTTCCTTAGAGCCCAGTGGATGTCCCGTATGTTGAGCTGTGCTAACTTCTTCTACCTGTCAGCCTGAAGTGACTTGTCCAATGCCATAGTTGAGGTCTGGTAACAGAGTAATGCATCTTCAGATCAGCAACCAGATCCCTGAACGACCTTCACTCCATAAGGATGCAGAAGCTTGATGGTGATTCAGGCTGTTGACCTTGTGAAGATTCAGAACCTTCTGTGAGAAAGAATAAGAGGAGCAGTGACTAATCTGATTTCTTTAAGAAAGTTCACCTTGACAGACTTTCAGTGGTAGTGAGTTTGGAGGCATTTTGAAGGTTATCTTCATAAAAAAAGGACTGGCAACCTACACTGGAAAAAAAAAAAAGGTGTGATTAGCAACTTATTTCTTGACATGACTGATGGCTGAGTGATTACAATACATTATATTGCCCTTCTCAGCTGGCATAGAACAACACAGCTTCATCCACTGAAGTCAATAGGCTATGAGAGTTCATACCAGCCAAGGGTCTGGGACTAAACTGCTGTGTCCATGCATCCAGTCTGCAAACTCTTAGTTTCCTGAAGATGTCTTCAATTTCTTTTGCATGCAAGGAGCAGGATTTCTCTGCTGACCCACAATATGAAACCTTCTAGTCCACGACCTTGTCTTCAGGTGAGGCATCATGGAAAATCAATGGCACTTTTTCAGGAATGCAATAACTGCACTAGAAGGTAATTCAGCCGAGTTGCAGATACAGTGCAGAGTGACCCTGAAAGCCCAGTACGTGTTTACTGTCCTACAGTGGTCATCATTTTTTTACAGGGCAGTAGTGCCTAGGACCCCAAGGATGGACAAGATGTGTTACTGCAGGCTCTGTAAGAAGGTGGTGACCCCGTATTCTACCATTCTGACTCATGCTGCACACAATCAGCAGTGAATTCACCTGAGGGACATCTGACGGTCACAGCCATTGGCTGGGCAATAAAACAACATGAGGATTTCCAGTGCCCTTGGCCAGTCCTGAATGAACAGCTCTTCCACAGCGATGGGGAAGTGGAGGCTTCCGGAAGCTCCTCACGCAGGAACATGGCATGGGTGTGGAAGGTACTCTACCCTTCTTTTGGCCTGACCCTGCTGCCTCTTCTTCGCTGACTAAAGAACGTGACAGGACACAGGGTAGCAAATGAATAAATGTTTTCGGGATTAGCTCTTTACTTTACTCTCTCCAGGTGTCATAGTCAGAACTTACACTTTTCTTCTGAATGTATTTTGATGGTATTTACACATATGACATTTGGTGTCATCAGAGATGACACAGCATACAGTGAGAAGGCAGCATATTTCAGAAAGCGCAGGTTCTTTATTGAGGGATTGCCTTATTAAACTTGACCTGCGGCGAAAACTGAGCACCCTTTGCTTTGCACCAGTTTTAATTGAAGAGCCGACCAAAATATGCTAAAATTTAGATGCGTTTTCCTTTCGGTTGGATTATCCTTTCAAACTGTGAGCAAACCCTGCCTGACAACACAAAGGAATTTTCCCATGGATCAGCTAAAGCTGACTCACATGAAAGACTTGCCCAAAGTGGTCATGCCCTCTGAGCAAATACCACAGGCATGAGGATCTCTGCTCTTGGCCCAACAGCACTGTTAGGATTCCAGGGACCCAGCCTAGGAAGGCAGATTTTATTGGAGGAGGGGAGGTCGCCTACCTGTGACCCAGCCAATCTGCTCTGCTATTTATCCATGTTGCTAACTTGCGAGGGAGGCAAAAGTTTTGCGCTGTCATTGCACGTTGCGAGAGGTTTCCTGCTCGGCCCCTGAAATACAGCACTTGCTGTTTGCTTAAGCAGGTAAAGCACACAGCAAAAGTCACTGCCGGGACTCAAAGGGAAAAGAAAATCATCTGATCATTAAAGCTTTCAGCACCGGGTTTTAGAGCTGGGCTGAAAACCTAGCGGATGCTGCGTACCCTTCTAAGATAAATATTCCCTCTGCTGGAATTGCTGGGTATGTCCCAGGTCAACAACCAGAAAGGCTTGCTTCCTCATCCCTGCTTCTCTTTTAATGCTACTGAGACTGCATCGCTCTGCCTGCCCTGGCTTGTTAGAAAGGCAAGCGCAACGCTAAGCGAAGCGTCAGAATAACCCGCAAAGCAATGATGGAAATAGAGGCAGAATTTTGGACTGCTCCAAAAAAAAAAAAAAAAAAAAAAAAATTAATAAACTTCCCTTGATCAGAGAGACACATATGGAGTTAAAGCTTCCAGCCAATGTGCTGCTGAAAATTTAAAGCTAAAAGCATTTTGAGCTAACCTTTGCATTCTCTCTCTGAACTTTTTGTTTACTCTCTGCACTTTGGCTCAGTGAAAATAAAACAGGCAGGACAACGTCACTTGCTGTTTCCAACCTGCTTCTGCTTTGTTTCTAGCACTCCTGTGAAAGAGTCTTGTTTTAAAACTCACGGCATTTCAGGAAGACAGTTTATTCGTTGGTTATCTGTCCCTCACTTTCTATTTTCCCATCTCTGGTTGCTCTGAAGGAATATTTGAGCCTAAGTTATTTGTCGTTTTCCCTTTGTATTTCATTTGGTCCATTTCCAAGCTTGAATTTGGGTTTTCGGTAAGATCACATGTAATCTGCACCAGGATGGAGTCAAAGTCTTTTCCCACATTCCTAAAATATGTGGCACCAGGGGCAGCAGACTCAAAATTATGTGGCTGCTTCATTTAAGCAGGGAAAGTCCAGTGTTTTTCACTGGGACGTGTATAAAAGTCAATAGGACGCTTGGTGGTGGTCCCTGTGTTATTTGTTTTAAATTATATTAAATTTCATACTGTCTCCACTTTCACTGTTCCCAATATCCAGCAGATTTTTGAATTGACAAATGTGTGACACTTACAGGAAGCTGTTGTGGAGAAAACCTGAGGTTTTTCTGTATGGGCTGAGCATAGTTGTGGCTTCTGACCCTGGGGAGAGCTGTTTGAGTTAAGGATTATCCTCTTAGATGGATGTTTCTAATAAAACTACCAGCAGCCAGAGAGCTTATCTGCATTACCACGGTGCAGTTGGAGAGCTAACATCCTCCTTAACATGAAGTGGGTATATCCTGAGTGTCATTGTTCATTTTGAACTTGCCACAGGCTCAGGTTGTAGCTGACCTTCCACAGTGGCTGCTCTGTCCCTCCTCACTCTCCTTCTGTAATCCACAAGGCAAGCTAGTCCAGCCTGCTAAACCTGCAGCAAACCCCTTGAAAATACAATTGGGTAGTTTTCTTCCAGCTTAGCAAGCTGGAACGGTTCTGTGTGGGATGAGCATCAGTGCTGGCGCAAACGAAAGGACAAGAGTGCATGCCTACGGGCAGGAAAGAGCCAGGGACCAGAGCAGCTCTTAAATTAGGTTGAGTGGGCTGGATGGGAGCTGTGCCTTTTCAGGGGAGTTGCACGTCCTCAGGTATGTGCTGCCTCTGCTCCCCTTGCATTGAAAGTAGCTGTCACGAGGCAACTGCCTGTGTAGCCTCCAGTGGCTTATCTGACCAAAAGCTCATTTGACAGCTGCAAAGAATAGAGTTCCTTCACACCAGGGATCCAAAATGATTGCTTATGTGGGGGGTTGATGGTTACATTGAACATGTGTGAGAGGATTGGGAATAGATGAGCTGCGGGGAATGGACAGCAGCTCACTGTCCGGTTGTCCCAGCTGAAAGAGGAGGCTGCACACTAAAGGCACAGCTCCCCAAGGTGCTGGGGAGGGACTGCTCATCCGTCTGGTTGGTCTGGTTGTCTGAGCTGCTGTGACGTGCTAGGGCCGTGGAAAGCTAGCCCAGTTGGGTAGCTTTCTGTTGAGTTACACAGTGCCTCACAAAAGTGAAAGCAGTAAGCGCTGGAGCACAAGGCTGGGAGAGTGCAACATTGGGCAACGTGGGGAGAGAAGGAGGAATTAGACAGGACAGCAACTACCCTCCCCATAGAGCGGCTTGAGGTGCTGTAGGTCTGAACTTTTAAATATGTATTTTTAAATGATGTGGTTTTAGTTAGGTATGAATACATGAATAAATGACCACTTCTGTTAGAGGAGCTCTTGTCCATGTATCTTGTTTCAATCTGTGAATACTCGTACTGGTGGAATTGGTGTGGTGACCTGCAGCACAGGGAGGGAAGGGTTGATGGGGCCAGGCAGAGAAACACTAAGGATCAAACTGTCTCATGTTGGTTTTGCTAACTGGGAAAACATTCATGCAACAGGGACCGTAGCTCTGCCTCTAATTACTTGTCCATCACATGAAGATCATCTTTCCACATCATTAATATTGGATGAGTGCATCCCCTGCTCACTAACCCTCCTTGCAAGATGCAAATTAGGCATGGATGTCTAGTGCCTTTTCCAGCAAAGGAGACAGAGTATATGATATTCAGGCATCGCTGCTGTTATGCCAACAATTACCCGTGCCTGCATTGGTCCAGCACAAAGCTTGTCCCTGGAATGCTAACTATCAGGTTTTCTTGGCAAAAGTGAATTGGCAGAGTGAATTTTGCATAAGATCACAGCTTCGTGCTTCATTTCTTTTGGAGTTATTGATCCCGTGCCAGGAGTCCAAGAGCTGGATTTGTTGCATCACTGAAAAACAGCCCAAGCACTAGAATGTTTTTAAAATCAAAGGCAAAGTTCAAAGCTTTGGTCAGCGTCAGACCCCACAGCATATATAAAATCTAAATAAAGACCAATATAAAACATAGTTCTTTTCAAATGTCTATAAATCTTAAAGATTTATTTATTTTATGGCACAGGCCCAGTTTTGGGGCTTGTTCATTGGGGTTTTTTTTAACGCGGAAGCACAGGATGTTGCATTTTGTTCCGCTGCCTGGCTTGTGCTGTGCTTTCTGGCAGGCTGACTGGCCGAGACCAACAGGACGAAGCACTCCGATACTTTTTGTGAAGGGTGACTTGTGAGTGGCACCTGCGAGACCTCACCAAGACCACTGCCCTGGAGCACAGGAAGAAGAAAACACTGTTGGCATTTCTAAGCTAGCAGAGGTACAGTTATGACCAACTAAGACCTCCTGATGTAATTGGGAAAGCAGAAAATCTTTCAAATTACCCAAAACTTTTTTTATATCCTGAGGTAAACACTGGATAAAAATTTTACTGTGGGTTTTTCTGTGGAAAGCCATATTTCTCTATATGGTGGCAAATCCATGAGCTTCTGCCGAGCTCACTCCAGTTATTCTCTAGCCTTTGGTACACCTTTTTTCAATGGTGCTTTTATTAGTGGAGCTGTGATAAGGAAGACTGTAAAACAACCTACGGTCACTGAAACTAGATGTGCTCTCCTAGGAAGTGATGGAGAAGGGGGAATCGGTGGCAAACATGCCCCAAAAATGTGATTTCATTCTTCCTTTATTTATTTATCTTTCTGAAAAGAGCCCGGTCCCTCTGCCAGGAGAGTATTTTCTTTCTATGTGCCTGGTATTTTATGGATCCAGAAGAAACTGCCGATGAGAGCCAGCCAGCCAACAGAAACCACACTGGAGCAGAACCGGGGCAGAATGTGAATAAGTGAGTACTGTTTTTTGGAAACTGCTGGAAACACTCATTTCCCCCTTCCTTGCCATGCTCAACCAGGGCTAGGGCAGCCATCTTTGCAGGAGAACATACCCTTTTGGAGCTCAGCCGGGCAAAGGTGGCTCTGGCAGCAGCCCCTGGTGCCCCAAAGGCAGCGTGAGTGCCCCACTGTCCCACACCTCCCCATTGCCTCCTCTTTGTTTTCCCTTTGTCGTGATTTATTGGGTTGGGTTCTGAGGCTGCTTCTTGGCTGAGTGCAGCTAAGGTATGTAAATTGCTTTTTAACAGCTAATAGGCACCCACACATACTTAAAAAAAACCAAAAAGTAAAACAATATGGTTATCAGTGAGTTACAGGACATCAAGAAAGCACCAAGAGGTGAAAGTCAGTGGCAGTTAAGGCTCTGTTCAGTATAAGCTGAGTGGACAGCAGATCTGATAGCTTCAAACTAGGATTTTAAAGGAGGGGGCTGCCTCTGTGCCTGTTATACAAACTTTGTGATCAAGACTTCTCCAAATCAAATTTACTTCTTACAGACATTTCAAAACCAAAAGCAGAGTGTTTCAATCTCCAGTGATGTCTGGCTACTTGTCCTGACTTGGTCAATTTTAAACAAGGGACAATGACCACACAGAAGAAATTATTCTAGCTCTCTAGCTTCTCAATTTCTGTTGTCAAAGCACCAGAAAGAACAGCGCAGGAGTTTGAAAGCATTGTCTGCACTTTATTTGCCTTCCGGTGCTTGATGTGAGGAGACTTACTCTCCAATCTGCACTTGGACTCGTATCTTGCTATGCTCAGTGTTCTTGGATTCCAGACCCAATCTAGGTGCAGGTTTGAAGTAAAAGATGGCTTTTTTACCTGGATGAATGCTTTCAAGTGGCAGTTGGACTTAACTGGCATGGTTGTATTTCACTGCCTGGTTGCTCCTCCTGGCAAGCCCTTGCAGAGGAGAACAACATGCAGTGCCTGTCGGTCCGTGGGCACTGACCTCTGCTTTGCAAGAGAGGTGTCTGGTTATGCATGAGGTGTTGATAGCCATCCATCTTTCATCGTCACCGAGGCCAAAGACATACTGTAACGCATTTTCTGGCATGAACACGTGCTACGCAAAGCATTTCCACACCTTGGGCATGCACACCTAGGATCCTCACACATGGATGAGATGGTTCCCCTCTGCCGCTTCCCCTCTGCCAGTCCCAGCCCCAGCACCTTGCCTGAGCCTGCCAGGGGGTGAGCCAGCCACTCGCGGCTTAAAAGCCTTGTTATTGGCAAGGACTTTCGTGAGTGCCTGATTGCAATAGCTTGGCTTTCCCTTTCTTTTTCTTCTCCTTCCCACTCTGCGGTCCCTCTCACCCCATCCCAAATATCTTCTTCAAGACAGCAAACTCAAGGCTTGTGCTTGGGAAACGTGGTGTCTTTCACGTCTTTGAGGTAACGGTGCAGCTCTGGGGGACAGACCTGTGGTATTTGGATCCAAGGAGATTCTCTGTTTCTGAGCTCCGTGCCCAAAACCACTGATGTTTATACAGCAAATACGATCCGTATCAGTTTGCTACAGTGTGAAATGTTACAGTCCTGGGAGAAAAGAAATGAAAGGAGCCACGGCAGGCAGGTTCAGGGCTGGAATTGCAAGAAAGTGCATTTATCTCTACCATGTAACCTCCTGCTTTGGCTTTCGGGGGCGGGGGGTGGGGGAAGGAAATTGTTGCTATCGCTGTAAAGTTACAGCTGTTTCTGAGACTTGGTCTGCAGAAAGCCAGCAAAACTGGCCTTTTAGTCTCAGGACTCACTTGGATATTTTCTTTGTTTTTCCTGCACTGCCGTTGGTCCTTATTTCTTTATCCTGACTCTCTCTGCTGCTGAAAACACTCAGCTGTTCTCATTGCAAACCCCACTCTAACCCCTCTCTCTTCTTCTTGCTCTTTTTACCTTCTCCCCTCTCACTTTTATTTTCTCTTCTGCACTGCTTCTACATCATCCTCTCTTCATCTCCAATAACACCATCTTCAGGGATTATTTTTCTAGTATATATCTATGAAATCTCACCTTAAAACATTAATTTTAAAAAATAAATGCAGGTTTATAAAAGCCATCAGATATCAATTATGTGCCGAGGCACTGTGGTGGCGTAGAAAACGGAGGGAAGAAGTTCTGCTAATCCTCCATGGTAGTTAAACACCCAACACAGTTCATACATTGTATTGTGCATTTTTATTGTGCGTTTGTATCGGTATCTGCTGCATCTTTGAGCATCTCCATACTTCTGGAAAGCCATGGATGATGTGGTTAACATTATCCTTGTTCTCGTAGCTTTGCTTGTGTGCTTTTCCACACCTTGTGGCTCTTGATGAAAATTCCCCAGGGCTGGGACTGCATCCTCCAGCAAGTTTGGACAGGCCTTGGGTCTTTTTAGAGACTCTAAGATGTTACAAATAAACACGGCTAGTAAGCCCGGTTTTACCGTTCAGATTGTCAGCTCTAGAAAGCCACCAACTCCCAAAAGTCTTCTGGTAAAGGAATGTAATACAAAAAGCAAACAAATATGGATAACCATGCTGCTGGCTAAAATGTGTTACCAAAATTACCGATGACAAACCTCAAAATTCAGTGATTCATCCAAGCACCCAAGAAGCATTTACAAGAAACCACATGACTAATTGTGCTGGAGGTCAGGGACAGTTCTGTACAGTCTTCACACGTAATTATATACTTTACAAAAACCAAGCCTTGTCCTCCCAAGGTAGATAATAAATGCTATGCTGTTGCTGAGAGAAGGGGATGAATTGCTTGGAAGAACTCCTCCTCTTGGGCTTTTTCTCCTAGCCATCTATTCTTTGCACCGCACCTACCGTAACAGCTAAACAGGCAACAAAAAAACCCAAACAGCACAGACTGAAACATGGATGGCCAGATTTACCTCCTACCCACGCTGATTTAGTGTGGTGCCGTTTCATGTGGGTGGTTTCAACCATGTTACACACGCAAAGGCAAAAGCTGATCCTCGCTTCCTAGTTGAAATTCAGCGATACAACCCAGATTAGTGGGATGGGAATCTGAGCAGAGAGGCTGACGACCCTCCGCTGAGTTGTAAGTGATGTCCCTGGAAGGGAGGTGAAATGCAGCAACTCTATCTCTCATGGCAAGGCAGTACTTCTCCTGTCAGCTGAAATATGGCTTCGAAAGCATTAAGATGTTCTTACTTCCATAGAAGAAAACAATGTCTGATTTTGAATATGTTTGATAAGCCATATAAACCTATAACCTAATTACCACAGGAAACTCTCATTTCAGCAAAATTTCAGTGCCTATGTACCTTCGAAGAGCTGTAACAAAGCAACTGGGTTTCGACTTTCACAGTTTACCAAATGTGGCATAGATGGTGAGCCGTATGGTGATGCAAAGGACAGAGCTGTACTTGTTTAAGGAAACTTCAGGCTGAATTTCCATCTTTGTGAGTGCTGAGAGAAAAGAAAGGGGGAAGCTCTGAGGAAAACAAACGTTTCCTGAACTTTGAGTTTCTTTGCTTTGATATATTACCAGATTTTTCTGTGATGTGACCAGTCCTCCTTTATAAACTTTGCTTTATCTCGGTGACATTCTGCATCTAGAAAATGATTAAGCTGTCATATTTGGGAACTGGAAAGAGCAAAGGGCTGAAAGAGTTTGTTCTCCCTGTCGAGTTACTCAGTTACAGCTGAGTCCTTCTGCAGCCATGCATTTCCACGGGCGTTTGCACGCATCATGTGCTGGCCCTTGCCTGCTTCTCACACTATGGGAGCTATAGATGTAAAAAATATATATAGAAACCTATATGTATAAAAAATATATCACCTGGTAAGGAGGACTGCGGGACCCAGCAAAGTTCCCTATTACTTATTAGCCAGGCAGTGGTCTGGCCTGTCTGTCTCTGTCCTTGGCAATAAAACAAAGATGAAAGGTAGCCGCTTATTTGGAGGCAGACTTGAAAGTACAGTAGCTATCGCAGACCCTCGCCTTATCAAAGGCTGGGACAGCAATAACTGTACTAGATGGAGCAACAAGGACGTAGTAGGCTAGGCTGTCAAACAGTTACACCTTGTGCGCAAACAGCAGTTTCACTTCCCCGCGGGCACCAAAACACAGTTGGCAGCTGAAGCGAGGCTGCAGCAGATGGTGTCTAACTGCCTTCTCCAGGCCTGGGCACAGGGGCAAGGTTGGGCAGGTCATCGCCATCCCAGGTTGGGGAACCTCTCTGGTAGCCAGCTTGTGAAGTTTAAGGCTCCCAGCCTACCAGTGGAAGCTCCGCTGTCACCAACCTGGCCCTGCCAAACTGGGAGAGTCATTTTGCACAGGCTTTCTCAACCGAAAGTCCCACAAATCAGTCCCCACTCAGGCTGAAAGCAAACGGCAGTGACGGCAGCCTTCTTTATGGATGTTAAAACTGTCATCTCAAGTGCTGGCAGGAGAGTGGGATGCAGGAACTGTCACACTTGTGTTTTAGGGGGAGTGGATCACCCTTTCAGAGATGACCATGAGCGTTTTGAACTTCAAGATTCCTCAAGCATCGTGCTGAAGCCATATGGAGTCTAGCTGATCCTGGTGGAGAACTCCTGCACTTAGCATTGACTTAAATTAATAACTTGAACAAAAAGACGGGGCGTCTCTCAAGAAGAAAAAGAACTGAGGTACTGAATCAGTCACTGCAGCTTTTGTTTGCCTCGTAAAATTATTTTTTTTCAGCTGGTTAAATTTGTCTGTTCATGTCTAATGCACCATGGCTAGATGTAACTGGCAAATTCTCTTGCACAATACAGACAGCACACATGACAGAAGAGGAGAAAAAAGTGCTCCATGCAACACTAAAACACTGGGAGAGTCACCCAAGAATGACCTGACCAGCAAAGTTTGGCTGAGAAGCCTGGGCCCATGGCACTGACACTCAGCAGCTGCATTTCAACAGTAAAGGTCAGAGACGAGCATTAACCGAATACCATCTATAAAGCAGGTGTGGTGCGAGGCAAACTGAAGACTTTGCTTCAAACGCACCAGTTAACCTGGGTTCAGATGTTGCAGTGCATGGTGGTAATGAATGGCTCTTTTCGGAGCTTAAGGTCATGCTTCTGTTCTTGCTCTCTATCGTGGAATTACTAAGTCAGAAAGCCAGGGGGTTTTGGTAGGTAAGTTAATCAAATCTTTGGAGCTGGTGCAGTGCTGGAGTTAAAGACCAAGGCTTTAAATCATATGTTTAACCTGAAAATGTCTGGGATGACAAGGAAAGAGAAGGAACATGGTAAATAGGTCTGGAAATGACGTCTGAAGTAGCTGAGTCCTGTTTCCTGATGCCACAGGAAACCACAGAGTAATTCCTTTCATACATTGATCAATTTTTTTTTTTTTTTAAATGGGATAGAAAGTTTTCTCCTCCTGCTGCTGCTCTTGAAAGCTCCTCCAAAGCTTCCCCGTGCTGATGGTTTGAAACTTTCTTCTGATTCCCTGCATACACTTCTCTACCTTATATGCATTATTTTGTGCAAAAAAAAGTCTTTATTTTAAATAGCTCTTTACCATATTTTCAGAAAAGAAAGTCATATACCTGCTGAGATTATTTTTTCCTAGGCTAAAAAAGCTACTTTTGGTTGGCTTTTTAGTGTGAGATCACTTGTTCCATTTGTCTTAACTTCCTTTGATAGAGCTAACTCAGTTCTACTTTTAGAAATTATCACTCTTACAATGGTTCCAACTTTTAGGACCCTTTTCTTTTTGATAATTACTCATTTTTTCCCATCCTTTGCAGCCACTCCATGTACACCTTCACTGAAGTCCTTTAGTGCATCTCTTCCAGTTCATCAGCATTGGGCTTGTGTGCCCGGAGCTGTGTGCACCATGCAGGAGGACCTCTTGAGAGTGCCTGCCGTGGAAAATGTTATTGCTTATTTGTAACCAATGACCTACCAGTTTAGGATAAAAATTCTCTAGAGGCATAACCTTCGACTTTGCGCTGAATTATTACATATTAGTGTTCGCAGCATTTTGGAGCCTAAGTGTTCCTGACAGTTTCAGTGCACTGAGCTTCATCACGTTTGCTTTCGCTGTGCACAGACCCATTTTCATGCCCATGGAGTCCCTCCCACTTGCCATACTGTCTTTTCACTGCCATGTTTGGTCTTATCCAGGCTGCAGACAGTCACAAGGAAAGTATACAAGCTTTAGGCCTTGTCTAAAAGGTGCCTAATCTCTGCCTCATGTTCTCCCTCTTTCTACAACAACATCTGCTACTTGTTTCAATTTCCTTTCATGCTCTAACTCGGCTCAGCTTGGGGAAAAATTCTCGCTTTAATCTCTGAATGTTTTGGACTTCAAGACATAGCTATTTCTGCTGATCGGTCTATTTTCACAGTCCTAGTAAATTACTCTGAATTGATTATTCATCCAAGGAAGCATGAGTTAGTTTGAGACAGCAAATGGGGAAAGGGTAGCAGCAATACAAGTTGGCCCTACCTTAGCCTTACCTCCTATCACCTGTAGATAAAATTAATACAGAGGTGCCTGACTGCATTTCCCGTGAATCAATGGCAAGTGTATCTGTAACTCTGAAAACAATTTTGCCTGTAGTCACCTACCTCATGGTGAAAAAAACTAAATGAAAATTGCCTCCCAGCTTTTCTTTTTCGTACCTTCAGCAGCAGAAAAGCCTAGAGGCCTCTCACTGAGGTGACGGTAGCTGCTGGCTCAAACTAAGAGAAGCCAGCTACTAGTCCTTCACGGTGATTTAGATGGATAATTAGTCAGGTAACAATTCCACTGTTGAAAGGTCTGTGAGGCTGGGATCAAACCAACTCAGCACTGCAGGCAACTGTCATGAGATAGAAAGATAAGATGAATGAGTTTGTGTTTGTATAGCACTTGGAATGCACCGAGCCCCATATAGACATAAAATATTATTACCAAATGCGCTAGCGCTCTGTCATGAGATTTCCTGCAAAAGCAACTAAATGAATAAACTCCAGAGACCTGAATGGGTCATGAAAATAAATCATGTCAGTAAAGCAGTACCCTTGCCTGGGCTGCACCCTACTCTCCTGTAACAACGTCCCCTGGGCAAGGTTTCTACCTGCATGCAGTGGCCATAGCAACGCCAACCACGACAAATACAAGAGCTCACTTGTGCCAGGTAGGTGAAGCCCAGCGGAACAGATCTCTAGGTTTCCATCACAGCGGGGAACTGCTGATACTGGATTTTGATCCTTCTGGCAGTGCCAGCCAGGGGGCTGCCCAGCGAAGAGGGGGCTGTGCAGTCAGGGAGGTAAGGGTGGTGCTAGACCCACCGGGACTCGGGATATTCAGCTACACAGCAGAAGGAGATACATCTGTCCAGCAAAGCATTTAAGAGTCCTTTGGCAGCTAACTTCTTTCATGGTGCCCTCTGGCCTCTCAGACAGCTGCTTCACTCCGGTCAGCAATGCGGGGCGGGTGCTGGAGCAGATCCCCGGCCCCAGCAAGCCCCCCTGCTCAGAGGCTGAACTCTGTCAGGGTGCCATCCATGGGCAGCTACCACACTTGCAGCGTGTTACACCGAGCGTTGGGCTGCCTGAGTTGTTGTATGTATAAACTTTCCCATGATCATCTCGGCAGCTTTTCTCATCCCCTCAAGCACAAAGCTTGTAAATGGGAACAGTGCCACTAAGACAAATTTGTGTGGGCAGAAAGCAACAGATATGCTCAAGTGACTTACTCACATTTACCACTACAATTGTCTGTTCTGACAGTCATTACAGAATCTCTCCCAGAGTACACTTAGTTCAGCTGATGTCTCAGACATGTACCAGCAAAGCAAAGGGATTACATGTGGGTGATGTGGGGATCAATAACACATCCAAGGCACAATGCAGGATTCAGCCTTGCTAAGGTTATTCTTGTGCATTGTGCTTTTATCGCTCACTTTCTTTCCCATCATGATTTTGTGCCATGGGAAGTTCTACTGGAAGATTTAACATCCCATGCTTCTCTTCCCAGCTGCAGAGAGAAAAAGAAAGGCTGGCTGGCAGTCACTGGTCTGGATTTTTAATACCAGGCAGGCTCCTTCGTAACCCTTTGGTATACCATATTGCTGCGGTGCTGCTAAGAGCCCTACAGCAAATGAGTACCAGGGTAATTGAGAACACAGTCCTAAAAATAGAGGTGTCCGGGAAGTGATGATTTTCCCACAGAAACACCAGGTTTTCACAGAGAAAAATAAGAACATGCAAGCTTTAAGTATAATGAAGAAGGGTTTGGGGTTACTAAGGTCGGGTTTTATGTTCTTCTTTCTGACCAACAACGAAGATTTTTGTTGAAAACTATTTTTAACAAAAAATCTTGGTTTCCCAAAAAATAAAACCACAGCTACTGACAAAATATTTTTAAAAAATCATTAAAATGTTAAGTTTTACTTATGCTTTTTTCCTGCTTATCTGCTTTCATTTTTCTATTTTCTATTTTCTATCCTCTCCTCATGTGCAACCCACTTGCTGGTATTTACGTAATAACGAATCCTACTAAGGGAAAAGAGCACTTCCAACTTCCTTCTTAACTCAATTCTTCCCTCACTGCTTTTTCTCTGTGTTCGTATTTGTTACTGCTCTTTTTCTTCTTATTTCCTTTATGAAAAATCAGCTTTCCTTTATCTTTTCCTTACTGCATTCCTCTCCTCCACTTTTTGTCCAGCACTCAGATGTCCCTCTTTCTGGCACCTTTAATATCTGTGCTTTTATTTCCTTGTCTTCTCCCCAGATACTAATGCCTGTTGGCAATCTTTCCCATCTGTGTCTGTGAATAGCACATATTCCATAGGGCTTTAAAAAGAATAAGCAATTTTTAATCACAATAATACAAGAGCTCAAAAACTCAATATTATTATACCTATTTTATGCATGGAAAAAATACAGGCAAAAATATTGACTAGTTTGACCAAAGCCATGGAATAATTCATGGTTTGATCTGACGTCTCCCTCAGCCCATCCTGTTGTCAGTCTATTGGACTCTTCTGCTCCTTCTTCTGTGATACTCTATTTTAAACCTTCCTGGAAGTGCTTTGACACTGGACTTCTTCAGGCCTCAACCCTACCTTACTCTTCATCTTCCATCACTTAGAACTTGCCTGCAAGTCTAGACTGTCAGGCAGCAGCAGAAGCAGCTTGCCTGAAGGCTGTTGGATAAGAAAGCACAGCCTTCAGCACCTGAGGTCACTACTTGTGGCCGTACAATGAGAAGTACAGACAAAATAGTTGTGAAAATCCAGGAATCCTCTTTCCACCATCTCTCCTTGGAGGCATGGAAGGAATCTAGATCTTTCTCTCCCTTTCTCTCTCTCTCTCTTATACTAGATATAAGGAAGAAATTTTTTACAATGAGGGTGGTGAGACACAGGAACAGGTTGCCCAGAGAGGTGGTAGATGCCCCATCCCTGGAAATATTCCAGGTGAGGTTGGACAGGGCCCTGGGCAACCTGCTCCAGTTGAAGATGTCCCTGTTCGCTGCAGGAGGGTTGGACTACATGACCTTTGAAAGGTCCCTTCCAACCCAAACCATTCTATGATTCCATGATACAGGTTCAAGTGTGCGGGATAGAGACCTGTGCGTAGAGCCTGAGGAGCTGAAGCCAAATCATCATACCTGCAGAAAATGTCATACATGGCAGGATTAGCTTAGCTGCTGGATGAATAAGCAGTCTGCCCCTAAGAGGAGAAAAAAGAATGGGTTAACAGACACCCAGCATTTTCATTTGGGTTGCTTAGGCTGAGTTTCAGATTCACTAACCCGGGTATATTTCATGTGAGTTTGAGTTTCAGAATGAAAGTTTGCATAACGATAACAGGCCTGTGAGAATAGGGAAGGAACATGCCCCTGCTTCAGGCTGTGAAGGGTTAGTACTTGAAGACTGCAAATTACTTACATGTGCATGATGTGTGTGAGTGGAGGATTTTTTTAATCCTAAAACCAAAGTATGTATCTGGGCCCAGTCTGTTGGGCTTGCAAGTACACC
Organism: Bucorvus abyssinicus; assembly: GCA_009769605.1. Taxonomy (NCBI): domain Eukaryota; kingdom Metazoa; phylum Chordata; class Aves; order Bucerotiformes; family Bucorvidae; genus Bucorvus; species Bucorvus abyssinicus. The sequence goes on from CM020025.1 coordinate 73,609,907, forward strand.
ATAGCTAGGAAGTTTTTTCTCTTGGATGCTGCCGATGAGAGAAATCTGATAAAACTTGGAATGCATTTTCAAGCAAAACTTCTTAACTCTGAGGGGCTGCAGCCATTCTATTTTGTGTTAGGGCCATGTGTTAAATATAGATCTTCTATTTCTAGAGTAAGCTCTCTTCTCACCACCCAAAATGAATTCAGTATAGTTTCAAGGAAAAGAGATAGGATAAGCAGAGTTCAGATCAAACATAGCACGGCTTTTGCGCTTCTCCTCATCCTTTCCGGGAGGCTCAGACATTTCCAGAGGAGAGGGGTGAGGGACACGTGCATTCCTCAGGCAATTGAATCCTTCCCTTGTGTGGCATGAGCCTGGGCTCAGCAATCTGTTCACTGCAGCCCTCATGCAGTCCATGCTTGTGGAGGCGCTGGAGAACACAGGTGAACATCTGCTGCGTGGCTGTGTCTCCTTGAGGTGAGCATGGTGTTCATCCCACAAATCACAGAGCAGACCACAGGAACAGAGACTCTTGTGGAGGTTACCTTTGACACATTGACACTTGGCTTTCATTCTGTGCCACCCATCCTTCGCATGGCTGCAGTCCTGTTAGCTCTTGTATGCTAAGCATGTCTGAGCTTGAGTGGATAACCAACAGAGAGAAGGCAGAGCTGGAGGAAGCAGGGCTGGTGACTCAGGGAGTAGCATTCTTCCCTCTGAGTCAGTATTGAACCAAGCATCTGCGTGCGGTGCTAAGGGGGGCTGTTTTACTAAAGTCGCCGAGTTTTGGACACGACTGAAAAACCAAGCTGCTAACCACTTAAGGCTTTTGAAATATCTGTGGTCCTTTCTCAGCGGCAGTGGCGTTTACCCAATCACATTCCAGCTTGGAAAATCACTCACCTCCAGCTCCCTCAGTTACTTCAGTGAAATGCTTTATTCTTCACTACTGCAGCAGAATGCAGCAGTAAGGATGCGCAGTATTTCGTCTTGCATTTTGGCTTTAATACTGGCCGAAATGGCTTGCACACGTGTGACAAAACATTTTTTCTTATGCCATTTTTCATACATATTAAGGGACATCCTGGGCATCCTGCCCATACTTGCACAGTAGTCCCACAAATATTAGTCACAAAGCTGCACAGGTAAAAAGAACATCACACTCCTCAAAGCCCAGTTTCTCTCAGAGCAAATAATGCCAGGAGGTACCTCTTGTCTTCAATGTGCAAAGTACTTTTGCCCCCATCAGTTCACAGTGAAGTGCAAGTATTACTTAGTGTCATGGAGGCAACAGCCTTCATCATGTACAGCTTCTCATGAGGCAGTGTGCCTGGTCTGAACAGGTCCCGATGCTCCTCCACGTCCTGTTGCCGTTACCATCCACAGCAAAACTGATTTTCAAAGGTGACCAAATCTGAAATGTTTGTGCTTGAGCCCACTTTGCTTGCTTGTCGTGGCTGACAAGCCGCACTACATGTCTCCCAGTGATGGAGGAAGAAGCCTTGTATGCCAGCAGTGAAACACACATGCTGCCTGATACTTGCTTTGTTTGATATGTGATGACAGCTCTTTATAGATGTCTGAGAAAAGCAAATGAATGAAGAAGCAGTTCCTGGTGGCCTCTGCCAGCTGTTGACAATACTGAGTAATTTGCTTTTCCTGAAACAGACCTGATGCCTCCTGCGGATGATGTGACGCGTAGGTGTTGTGTCAATCAATAAAAATTAAAAGTTGCTGAAAGGCAGGAACAGCAGCTGTGAGATTTCTTACTGCTTTTTGTTCACAGGGAAATGGTATCAGACTCTGCTCAGTGGCTTGTGTGATTTACTGTCATATTTATCTCCCATACTTTAGCAAGGACTTTCACAAGCAGATTGATTTTAGAGCCCAGCTTTTAAAGGTGTAAGACAAACAGTTCATTCATAAAAAACTTATTTGTGAACCCTTGTTTAACATCTAAGCAGGTGTCCTGATTTGTAAAAACTACTAAGCAGTTTGCTCTGTGGGAACATTTTTATTGTTCATTCCAGGTCCGTCTGCCCTGATTATGAGATTTTCTGCTTAGAAATCTCATGACTTCATAATTTTGGAGTTCACGGGTGTATGGGATAAGGGATGAAAGGATAAATTATTTCGCTCTCTGTGTTGACACAGGCAACTGCATCATTTATAACAATAAGAAGCTCTCTATAAAAAGGTAACTCTTTATAATGATATCAAGTTTATCCTAAAGGTAGGTAAAGTTTTTATCCTTGTGACTCTGTTCAGAAGTCTGTGCCATGGGTCTGATTGTGCATTTCTTCTAATATGTTTTAAACAATGTTTGGGGATGGGAAGGTTCTCCGTGCGCCAAAGGGCTGGAAGCCTGCTGCTGTAACAGGAGGGGTCAGATGTTCAGGTGAAGTGTTTTTCCAACAGCATCAAGAAATGCTTGTGATCATGGATGGATGTACACCCTAGTGACCTACAGAAGTCCCAACTGCTCCGAGACCCTTCTCCGAATCAATGTGTTTGTATTCCAAGAGTACCTCTAGCTCTCTGCACTGGCCAGAAAAAGAAACTCCCTTCTTCTTCACTCCAGCTCCTTCTCCCAAACCACAAGCACCATAAGACTTGCAACATAATGCTGGGAAAAGGCAAGGCTAGAGCCAGAGGTGACCAGCAGTTCTGGAAGTCAAAGCCGGTGACTCAGTACTTCTCTGTCTATTAGCCCCGAGCAGTCGGGAACTAATTTCTGCAGTTGAAGTCCCATTGTCAGGGCTTGCTATTGGCAGCTTCTTCTGCAGCAGCTGATATGGACCCTTTTGGATGCAGGAAGCGGTGTTCACCAACCATGCGATGCCCCAGGTCCCTCTACAGAAAAGGCTCCTAAGAAACGTCTCCAGTGCTAAGCAAGCAGGGAGAGAGTAAAGTGGCACTCTCCTTCTGCAATGCTACCACATCAAATACATCAGCAAAACCCTTATATGCGAAAACAGTCAAATAACTGCATTTAGATATTTGTAAGATAAGAGAGAGAGTTTCTCTTCTGTTTGAAACTTCTTTACGATGAGGTCTGGTTAAAACGTTTCTATTAAAATTGTTCTTCAGTGGGAAGAGGCATTTCAGAGAGAGCAGATCCAACAGGAGAGTGGATTCATGCTACAGAATATTTAGACATTTCACTGGAAAACAGAAATGTCTCTGACAAAAGGGTGTTTGCAAACACTGTGCAACATGTTACTCTAACGCAACATAGAGCCCTGGAAATGATACCCCAAGCTGCCTAGCATTGCCATGTTGTTTTGTCTTCACAATAATGTCTCTAAAACCTCCATGGATCACATGGTAATCCACAACCAGTAGTGAAGAATGGGCATGTGAGGCACCTGGAATTACACTGCCATAACGAGGCCTATCTACCTTATTCCATATTTCATTTATTGAGCAATGTGGCTGAGGTTTTGGCTTTCGGTCAAAAATGAGGATTTTCCCAAGACAAGAAATTGGATGAGGAATTAAAGAAAGCCCACAAAGTGACCAAAATGCCTCCCAAGCACCATTTTTCGCTATTCACATTGTAAAGAATTAAACGCAGCTTTAGTGCAAGGAATGACTGTACACTAGCCCTAGGGTTATGAACTGGATAAGCTATTCGGAATTTTCCATTTGTAACTGATTGTGATCTCACATCAGTGTAACTCTGCTCACTTTAATGCAATTACTTCAGAATTACTGTAATGTGAAAGCAGAACGAGGTCCTGTGATTCTATAACTATTTATACTAAGCTGGTCACATATGCCTCCAAGAGGAGTGGCTTTTAAGAAAATATAGTGGAATTTGGAGCCCATTTTTCATCAGTTCAGCTAATCAGTTTACTCTGGACTACTGATCACTTCTGCTGCTTTGCCTCTGATTGTCTCTATGAGTGAGGTCAGCTTTATAAGGAGATAAATTTGCTTTATAAATCTAGCTGGTATCATTAGAAGAAAACAGGCAAGTTTGGTATCTATGAAGTTTTTTCCTAATCTTTTTAAGTACGTAGTTTTACCTGTAATTAAGCATTTATTCTATGTTACAGTTTCTAAGAAAAGATGGGTTGTAGATATAAGACCCTAAGCCAGACCTTGATTACTTCTGCTTCTGTCAATAGGAAATGTGATTACCTGTCTGGCATGACAACTCATCCTTGAAGGTTTGTAGAAACACCCTAAGGTCCTCACTTACAATATGACATACAGTTCTCATCTGACTAAATACATAAACCTGTACCTAGCTTTAAGCGTCACGAATAGCATCACTGAGACGATGATGAGTGTACTTGGATGCTCTGAGGCACTGTGGTCTCGCTGTGCACCCTCTTCTTCTGTTGCAGTTCCCCTGAAAGCATCAAGAGGATCCACTGCCCAGCTCTTCCTTTTTGCTTCAGCCTCATCACCAGAAGAGCTCCTTAAACGTTGTATTAGCAAAGTTGTTAGGCAGAGAGCGATGTGGTCTTCAATGGTTTCTTGGCTGAACTGTGTGCATGGGGAGGAAGGACAGAAGGTGCTGGAAAGGCTGAAGCTCCTTTCCACTAGCTCCTTCCTGCATGGCATATCTAGCATATATCTGAATGGCAGGATGTGGGCCATACAGACAGAAAATCAGAGAATAATTCAGGTCATCAGACATCTTTGAAGTCCAATGCCCTGCTTAGAGCGGAGCTAATTTCAGTTCTACAAAAGGTTTTTTTGGGTCTTTTCTAGCTTAGGGAGGTGGTGGAGTCCCCATCCCTGGAGGTGTTTAAGAGAGGTGTAGATGTGGTGCTGAGGGACATGGTTTAGGGGCCCTGGCAGTGCAGGGTAAACGGTTGGACTCGATGATCTTAAAGGTCTCTTCCCACCAGATGATTCTATGATTCTATGATAGCAATATTAATATATAATACACCAGTAAGTGCAGGACCAGCTATCTACAATGGAACAAAATAGAGCTGGGCTTGAGGGATGAAATCAGGTGTGGTTTGGGATTCGAATGAGATTTCAAATGGACTCAGACTTCAGGGGTCTTGTACTGTTTCCTTGGTCTTTTTCTCTAAGGGTCTTTTAAAATTACTTTAAATGGAGAGAAATAGTTTAACCAATCTAGTTCCGTGGGGCTGAATTCAGCAGTTATCAATATCCCCAGAGGAAAAGACTAGCTTCTGCAGTCTCTTGATTAACTGAGCATAAAATGAGCCGCCCTCCCCTTTCTGTTTTAATTAGATATGAATGAACCAGTTCAAACCACATAAAAATTGACTTCTGACTCCTCTGCGTGTACATTAACCACCAGGTCATGGTTTTATTTTTTTCCCTGAGAAAACCAATTTTCCCAGAACAGGAATGGCATTTAGAAGTACTCCCACCATATTTTTCTCCATCCCAGTGCTTTGTTACACACGAGTGTCCAAGTGGCAGGAGGACCAATGGGCCATGACACCAGTTAGCTGTTGGCAATCACTGCCAGTTGTAGATGCTTTGGTGGTCATCTGCTGCCCTTACAGCTGCAAAGGAAAGGAGAACAGGCTTAAATATGCAGGTTGCTTGCCAACTTAGAGGCAATGCAGGGTGGTTTTTGGGGAGCGTGGGGGGTGAAGAACCCCAGGATGGGTTGGGGGCTGTATTAGGGTGGGCACCGCTGTCCTTTCTGGGTGCCACCACCCACCAGGGCCTTCTGCCTGGGCACTCACTTCTGCTGGTCGTGCATCTGGAACTGTCACTGTCACTGCTTGCTGAGCTCTACCAGGGGCTCTGCAAGTCAGACACCACCTGTGTGTGCCTCTAGTCCAAGGGCAGAGCAGGGGAGGCACAGCTTCTGCAGGGATGGAAGCACTTACTTAGAGGGTCGAGTGCAAGCTTCCATTGCACCAACCATAACCACCCGTGTCCTGGCTGTTACCCCAGTATACCCTCATGGATGGCAATGCAGCTTTGCTTCTTCCTCATTGAGTAAAGGAAGCATGCATTTGCTGTGGAGGAACAGTTGCACTGCAAATTTATCCATCCCGTGGTAACTTGTTCCTGTATTCATATGTTAGCAGTCTGTCTCAGATGAATTCTGATTTCATTCCTCCAAACACCTTCCGTTTTCTGTGATAAATACCTTAAGCCAACATTCCTACTGATGCTCTTGCACAAATTGGAATATGTGCTTGATAAGAGTTGATGCATCCTGCATTTGGGAGACAAGCAATCTGGAACAACGTCCTACAACAGGGCTGATCACACAGGGGGAATAGTGAAGTAAGAAGAAAAAGCGAACGATATCCCAAACATCTTGAGAGAGATCTGGAGACAAGTTTCTCAACAACCATCTTTCATATTGTTTGAAGCAGAAAATGTACATAAATCCCTGTGTCACCAGGATGTTGCCTGCACAAGAAAAGTGCTGTAGTTAGGAACTGCACGGGGAGGGTGAAGGTAATTCACTTCACCCCGGCCAAGGATAGTCGTGTTGGGGTGAAAACTCTTCGTATTTATGGTAGAAATCTCCTTGTGGAGAAGGGTATCTATGAGATATTAGATGTCTTTGTGGAGATTCAATCAGGCTTGATAGCAGTGCAAAGCGGATGGTCTTTTAAAAAAAAGAAAACGCACCTGTCCCCAGCGAGGTGTAGAGCAGCCTGATAAAGAAAGGAGCAGAAGTCATAAAAATGATGTGACACCAATAACCAGCTGGGTTGTGTCACAGCCCAAGGCCCTCACTTCAATTTCATTTAAGTTAGTAGTAAGACACCTTTAGACCCCTGGATGAAATCAGTCCTTCAGGCAGGTAGTCCGAAGGCCAGCAGCTACTTTTGGGAAGCTGATGAAGATCCTTTTAAAGAGTAAGATGATCATGGGATGCTTTTATTGAACAACAGGCTTTGCAAAGGCAGGACTGCAAGTAGCTTTGCCTTGGTGCCTCCAGAGTGACTGTGACAGCAGAGGTGATGAGAATAGGTGTCAAGAGTTCTTGGCATGCACATGTTCATTCCTGGTGGTCCTGCTCTCAGTGAGCAGGCTCATTCATTCTCCTGTAGCCAGGTCACAACTTCTTCCAATAAAATCGTTACTGGCTTCCTTCTGCAGTCAAGTGGAGGATGCTCTGTGCCAGTCACTCACTGTGCTGGGCTTGGAGCATGCTAACTGTATATGGGGTGTGCCAGAGACCTGTGGGGAGATGGGAGACACTCTGCTCTAGGAAATTAGGGAAAGGAAAACGTGTTAGAGACCTGGGCCCCATGGGCTGTACAAACTTTCCTACGGGCTATCTGAAGCACAAGGGCTGCCAGCTGGCCAGCACTGGACTAAGGGCTTGACCCCCTGCCCTCCAGGACTCAGGCATGCAATCACTTTGGAGATCATAAAATGAGCCATGGTGCTGACATGCATTCGCATATGGAAAGGGAGAACTGACCTCTGAGTGTTGCCTGAAGGAAATGATGCAGGCTGCTCTTTTCTGAAGACCCCTTGAGTTTTGACCTTCCATTGTTAAAAGGCCAGGATGCTGTGGAGCTCTATCACACTCTCTCTGTCTTGCTGCCTCTTCCAGAGAGAACATCTACCCATAAAACCACTTCCTGTGCATTTTGGCTAGCTATAGAAAACTCTATAGGGCTTATTTCTCCTTTGACAAATCCCGAAGAAAGTCATACCCAGGTGAGGGCTTTAGAATTACACAAAGCTCTCATAATCAAAGTACAATTTTTAAATCCTCAGCCTTTTAGATAAACTTTTCCAAGCCTGTCCACCTAATTAAAGAACAAATACATTTGTGTTATAAACACGGTGAAACCCAAATTCAGCCTAGACGGGTAGTCAAATACATACAGGGTACTGAAAGCTGTTGTCCAAGGGGCATCACTTAGACCGCACCAGAGTGTAACAGGGGTCAGAGGCGGACTGCTTTTAAAATTGGTTGTAGCTGTATCTGTAAAGAGGTGTGTATGGGGATAAAGAGTACTAGAAGGCTATACTGGTGCCTCTTACAGCACAGAGTGGATATGGAAGGATTTGAGCTACTGAAACTTCTGCAAGTAATTGCTAGCGGATATGCGTAAGAAGATAAAAATTTTTGCAGATTATACAACTGCACAGTGGTGGGGATAAACAGAGAGTACAGCGGGAACTGGAAATATAGTTAGTCACACATCTGGGAGAAAAGATTCAGAAATCTAACTACTCAGCAGGAGAGTGGAATGTGGAAAGCAACCAATTCTGAGGGACTCCAGGGTGATAAGGACAAAATAGACATGATCTTCCACTGTGATATGGCAGAAGGAAATATATGCAAAGTGGGGCTTTATATGAAGAGACAAGCGAGGATACGAGGAGGAGGAGATGACAAATCTGTGAAAGGCACCCGAGTACTGCACTGTAGCAGGGCTTGTGAGCAGTCAGGGGTTCCTTATTTAGCCACTCAAAGGTACCATAAACTTGAACACTTAAGACTTCAGGGGACTTGTGGCACGTATGAAAGCAGCGGATTTGGAAGACATTTAGGCACAGGTAGGTAACTGGAACACCTTTACTGTGGGAGTTGCATTGCTGATGGGGAATGGGTATATATCATTCTTTAACATAAACACATCAGGACTCCGGAAGTGACAAGGTGACAGAATAATCTGGAGTTCTGTTGTTCAACTCAGGAGAAGGAAGAGAAAATTTGATGGGCCAAGTTCTGATCTCAGTTTTTGCAGTTTTTGCACCAGAATGATTTCCCAGAAATCCTGGGAAGGCAGTGCTCCATTCCTGAGAATTGTGGGCCTTTCATGGCCCATGGTATGAGAAGCAGCTTGTGTATCAGTGCCAGCCTCCGGAGGAGTCTGAAGCTCTGTCCTTGCAGTACGCCATAGCATTCCCAATACTAATGTGAGATACTGCCTCTCAGTTCACCAAAGGGAAAATAAAGTATGGAAAGAATAAGTGACTTGATTCATGTTGCGCAAGTCTGGGGCCCTGCTAGGAATGGAAATACCACTCAGTGCCTTTATTATTAACAGCACCCAGCCAAGGGAACCTCTGCTAGGATCTCCAAGGATTTCCTCCTGCAGCAAAAGCTTTCCGTTCCAGTAAAGCAGCGAGGCCAGGGAGGAACAATCAGAGGAATACCGTGCATTATTCACGTGCTTGTGAGGAGTGTGGAATGTGAAGGCTGAGATGCAGGAGGAAGCAGTGCCTGGCTAGGAGAGCTCCAGAGCAGTTCAGGTGGCTGGCTGGCAGGGATCCACACAGCAAGTCAAGGGTGACTCAACAACCTCAGGGGGGACTTAGCAAAGCTCTGCTGTGCCTCCTGCCTTTCAACCAGCTGGTCTGGCTGATGGAGAGCAATGCTGCATCCTGAGGTCATCTCCAGGACGCTGTGTTTCTGAGCAAAGCGGAGGCTTTGTTACTTGAACACTAAACCTCCCCAAATACGTGGCAGGAAACCTGAAACCCAGTTCAGCAAACCGTTTAATTTTGTGCTTAAGCCAAGCCCTATATAAATACATATGAACTACAGTTTTGGGCTCAGCCGCACTAGAGGCGTGGAAGCAGAGAAGTCCAAGATGTTTAATTAAGGTGGTGCTTGATGAGTTTTAGGAAGGAATTTTAGGATGTTTGCCCAGGATTGCGGTGAGCAAACTTAGGTGACCAAGAGATCCTTACCTGTCTTAAGTACTCTGTGAGTCCTACAGCAGTCATTTAATCCTCCTAGGTGTCAGTTTTCTTAGCTGTGAAATGTGAAACATGTTCATTCTCTTAAGTGCTGGTGCTGTATAATGAAACAGCTCTTTAAATGGAAGATGTCATAAAAACTTGTTCTATGACTATTACTATTGTAAGTGTTAATACGAGTCCAGTGCGAGCTGTATTGGAATAGTTGTATCAGGTGAATTTAGGCTCCTAAGTGGCTTTTTAAAATTGGGCGAAAACTTGTGAATTCTTACTGTGTGTGTCCATCCGTAACTCCAAAGCCTTGTCTAAGTGTCTTTGAAATGGGTTAACACCAGAAAAAAAAAAAAAAAAATGGTCTCTGGAATGCTCACATTGAAAGGAAACACTTCTAGAGCGATACAACTCTCTGAAATGAGTTACTTTTTTCCCCAGTAAATATTGTAAAAACTTACTTCAGTACTTACGTAGTATTACCACTATCATTGCAAGATGTTCAAATATACCTTGAATCTGGGAGCCAGTTTCATTTCTGTTAACTAGGTCATATGCACATTCTGAAGACATTTCAGCTGTTTTAATTTAGTGTGTCTACTTAATAAGTGTTTAACAGAGATTGAAATGGTCATTCAAGATCCTTCTCACCTTCTACAACTACTGGTCAACTCTTAAGGGCTAAAAATGACATGTATAAATAAGTTAAATTACCTTAAGTGTTACTCTGACAGTGATTATAATCACAGCGATGCAGCTACTGAACGTTTACTGATTATTATTTCATTTTCCTTGGGGTAGTATTGGAGAGCCATCTCAGAACATGACCTTGTTCTCTAAGGCACTGCACAACGACAGTACAAAATAATTCCTGCTCTGAAGGACCAGCAATCTGAACTGTCTTTTGTAGCTTATTGCTTCCCACCATTTCCTTGTTTCTCTTGAGTCTTTTGTTTCTAAGCTATATCCATGCTATCTCCTGCCAGTTTTCTGAAGCTTGATGTTTTTCTTCTTCCTCTCCACTTGTTTATTTCTTCTCTTGGTAAGTTAACATCTTGTTTATTCTCATTCTTTCACATTCAGTGCACCTGAATGTGTCCATCTCTTCCTCTTGAAGGAGTCCTACTTTCCCTTATTCCTCCTCTACTACTCTTTGCCTTTGCTTCATTGAAGTCCTATTTTCAAAAGACATGAATCAGCAGCTACCTTCTGCCAGTTTACTTCTGCTGTGTCCAGTCACTTCTTCTTTTTGATCTCGATGGCATTTTACCATCTCCCACCTCCATTGTACAATTCTTAGTTGCTGCACAACATTGTGCAGACACTATCCAATGAAAAATCGCATTGATGAGATAAGGTAGATAAATATCATCCGTATTACACAGGTAAGTAAATGTAGGCAAAAATGTAATGAGGGGCAAGATGACAGGAATCATTGTACAAGTTTATATTAATCCCAAAATCGTTGGTTCTCAGCTTTCTGATATGTTAGCTTCATTTCATGCTAATGCACTGCTGTTCTTTGAGGCCAATGGCCAGAATGGCTTCTTACCAGAGCGGTCAACCTAATGTCCACGAAGTCAGGTCTATCCTGGATGTCTCCTGTCTCTGCTCTCTGACTTCAGAAGACCCATAAGCTGCCTTCATTTCTAAAGTCAGAGTACTTTTGCCACCAATTTCCACGTGGTTGAATTCAGTTTTGTTTCTGTGTGGAGTTGTCCCTATCACTCTAAATAGTCTAAAAGAGCCAAGAAGGCCCACAGTGAGGTACTCTGGAGGGTGTCTGAACAGCAAGCAGGGAATCCTGCAAATCCACAGGATTGTTGCCGACGGTACATGTGGGCTGTGGTTTAGTGGGAGCCACTCCCTGGGCTGCCACAGCCAGAGAGAAAATTAAGGAAACAACTCCAATGACGAGCCCCCTTCTCCCTGCCCAATCTTGGATTTCCTTTCCAAAAAAATCATTTGGAATTGAAATAGGTGGTTTCACAGACATTCATGATGATGTAGGTTGTAGAGCATTGAGGTGAATACCTGGGGCCTTCCAAGTGTACCCCCATGGCAGGAAAGCTTTCCATGGGAAGAACCAAGGACCTTTCCCTTCATGGAGAGTCTTTTAGCAATAAAGTCAAATCATTGCAGTGGATTCAGGAATCTGATTCTCGTTGGAGCAATTTGCATCAGTACTTTTGAGAGAGAGAGAGGTGGATTAGCAAGATGTGATGGTAGCCCTTTGCTTGGGAGGAAAGGATGAGAAATCAAGAAAAAGGCCACTGAAGCCAGTGGGAGGATGTAATTGTTGCCTTTAGGTAATGTATAGCTCCACTGAATAATGATGGAGGTAGATGTGAACAAGTATTTTTAGAGGGTAAATGACCTTTAGAAACTATTTTGAGTGGTGGGCCAACAAATTAATCATAGAATCATGGAATGGGTTGGGTTGGGAGGAACCTTAAAGACCATCTAGTTCCATCCCCCCTGCCATGGATGGGGATGTCTTCCACTAGCCCATGTTGCTCAAAGCCACATCCAACCTGGCCTTCCAGGGATGGGGCACCCACAGCCTCTCTGGGCAACCTGTTCCAGTGCCTCATAACCCTCACAGTAAAGGACTTCTTCCTAATATTGTTATGTTACCTTGAAAATACTAGTCTGTGCAATAGAGATACAGAGGAACTGAATGGCCTAAGGGGGAGAAGACACAGTAAAGACAAGAACGAACTGAACAGCCTAAAGGCCAGTTGAATTCAGCATAAACCCCAACAAATTGTGGCAAACTGTTATGAAGCCAACTCATGACCATATATGGGAAAAGGAGTTCACAAACAGGACATCAAGAGACACCTTTTCAACACCACTCGGGTTCTCCAAAAGACAGCTGTGGAAGCCCCTCTGAGCCCGGGCCGCATGTGTAATGACTATGCAAAAATATTAATCAGTTCCAAGAAATAGAATGAACATGTGTGACTATTCCAGGAAAAATAATGAATACGTCTGTAATCAGGTGACATGAGCTTTGGTTGGGGCAGCATACGGGATGCACGTTAGGCGGAATGATGCCCCGTGCATCGGCGCTGTGAATAAAGAAATGCTGCTTCTTAAGGCTACATTGGTGTTAAGGAGCTTCTTCCCGATTTTGGTAACAATATCTCATCTAAATCTACCTTCTTTCAGTTTAAAACCATTGCCCCTTGTCCCATCACTACACACCCTTGTAAAATACGCCCTCTCTGGCTTTCTTGTAGGCCCCCTCTAAGCAGTGGAAGTGTTAGGTAAGGTATTGGGGAATGCTATCTAGTAGTGAGGTCTGAAACTGGAGCTAGTTCTCAAGGGAGAAACGAACACCACACCACTTGGGTGAGTTAGGAGTGCTTGTTCTTTTCCTGCCCTCGTCCCAAGGGAGTGGGGCTTGTCTCATCGATCTAAAGAAGCCTTTCCATCTCTAATTTCCTCTTAGTTTGTTTGAATAAGTTATCTGATCTAATTACGTAACGTTCAAGTGCACAAGTGCAGGAAGAAGTGATAAAATCAAGAACAGCTTTAATGAGGCCAGAAAAGGAAATAAAATGGAGTCAGTTCAGGGGACCTCTGAGGTCCTTTTGGTGCTATTCAAGCAAAGAAATGGAAACTTTGCTAAGACAGAAGAAGCTGGATGGAGCCAGGAGGACGATTTTGAACTAGCAGAGCATTCAGTAATTTCACTCTCCAGAAGAAAGTAGGTAGTCTTCAGATGGGGTGGTGTCAGGAAGCACAGAGAAGAATTAAGACTGCAGTCATTCGGGGAAGTGGTCCTGTTGTGCAGACGTGCACCTCTGCCTGCTGTAGGCTGATGTATCTGTTGCCGTGGGGTGGGACTCAGCGGAGTGAGACAGGTCAGATGGAGGGATGATGGCCACAGGGGAATGGCTGGGTACACAGATCCACACACAGGTGTGGCAAATACTGACGATGACCAGGGAGTGCTTAGAAACTCACGTTTGTACAGAAAGTATCGATTTTCTGCATTCAGTTCTATTAGTTTATCTGTTAAAATTAAACTTGATAGAAAGGTGGGAAAGGAGAGGAATTTCATCACATGTAAAAAGTGTATGTTAATATCCAGTTGTTCCTCAGAATAAGGGGAACGCTGCCATTGCCTGCTAGACAGAAGTTTTGAAAAAGCCTGATGTGCGTAGTGGTTCAAGGGCACTGAACACAGCTCTAGGGCCTGAGGGTGAGAGCTGATCCTCGGCTGAGCCAGCTGTGGTGCTGCTCCAGGCTGCCTCCTCCCAGTTATCAGGTTGTGACGAGGGGCCTCTTCTGATACCCAAACGTGCTTCAAAGGGCAACACAATGTAAGCCGTTTGGGAATTTGGCCACAATCGTATGGCTGGAGGTGATGAGTTAGAAGGGAGTAAATGCAGCTGATGTGTCTAAATCGTTGAGACCACCAGAGAAGTGGAAAGAGGGTGGCGACTTAGAAATTACCTGAGCAGAAGCATAAGGAAGAAAATAAAGAGAAATGGCAGTGGGTATCAGATATACCTGTATTCAATTTCCAGCACAAGATAATACAATCAGGCCCTTTCAAGGAATCCCCATGCCTAACGGGAAAATGGCGCAACCAAACGTGGTCACCACAGCTCTTATATTAATGTGGAGATAATTCATGATCTCAGAGTCAGAGACCTGATCAGTAGAGAAGCCGCTTGGGACCTACCCTTCCCAACACTGTTACCATCAGTCTATCAGTGACCATGGGGCACCTGGAGTCAACCTGCTGTTACAGTGAGCAGTGGACCTCAAGAATTATACCAGGAGATGCCAACATCTGGGAAATGAAAACAATGGTAGGTTGGATTCAGCTTCTAGGTATACAAGCATGAAGCAGGAGCAAGTGATGAGCTGAGCCCGGTTCTGCTGCTTTGAAGCTGGTCTGTGGTGAGAATCAAGTCTCTGTGGGTTGACTCACGGATTGGTGCTCCCTGCCCTTCTTCAGTGCTGGAACTCAGGGAGGTCCAGGTGTTCGTGTGGGCTGGGCTGGAGGGAAACGGGGGTGTCTAACACTGACGGATACCAGCAGAAGGATCTGCACATGAGATATGGGATCAGGGCTCAGAAGAACATCCCGTTTTGTGAATCGCTGGCTCATTTTAAAAGGTGTACTTGTCATTCAGTGCAGAGTCATTTCTTGGGCAAGCTTTGTTAGCTGCGGAGACAAAGAACAAGGTGAGGTTTCCTCGTGTCACCAAAATGAGATACTTTCTTGGCTCAGGACTTGTTTTCCCACCACATTAGTGGGCAGACCTTCAAACAGGGGTGGCCCATGAGGCGCTTCCAGGCACAGGGAAAGCAGGCAGTTACACAGGGCTACAAGCTGGGATGTGAAGGTGTGTGTGCCAAACAGCTGTAACCTTGCTGCCCATTTTGCTGATCTGAAGGAGACAGGACGGCCTCTGCTGTTGTTGTTACTGAGGGAAAGGACAAGGGAGCAGCTGCTGCTGGGGTGGGAGGTTGGGCTTCAGTCACTCGCATCTTCCTTTCTGTCTTCCCTCTGCTCCTCTCTCTCCACTGTTAGAAGCAGCCTGGCTGTGGGCCAGTCCGAGCCCTTCATCTTTAGGGCAGCAAGATCAAGCTTGGTCTTTGCAGCTGAGAGCATCTGGTGTCTCTGCCACAGCTGCCACAGGGCAGGGAGCAGGGCACCTTGGTCAGCTTTTTTCCCTCCTGTGTACCTTATTTCATGGGGTTCACTGTGATATGATGAAAAAAATTCATCACGTTTGAAAGTTCTTGCATTCTATTTATTATATCATTTACTGGTAGTATCCGTATTATACATCACACCTGTATACAAAACTAGATGTTGTTCTGACACAAATGTCTCCCTAAAATCTAGACCTATTTATCAGTCAGCTTTTGAGTGGTGATAAAGAAGCCCAGCCCTTTCCTGCAGAGAGAAATTGCTGCACTTCAATTTTGTTTGTGCCCATAAGGCATCGCTCTATTCATGCTTTTACCTGCCTGTAACCCAGGACAAGTAACCAGAGCAGCAGGCTAGGAGCCAATACTGACACCTGGACTTGGCTTCTGGCTCCATAGCTTCTTGAGGTCAAATCACTTCTTTGCTTCTTTTTCTTCCTGGCTGAAAACAAGAATAATTTTTGCAACAGAGGTCACAGTCCTTGCCATATTTTTCTCAGCTGTTTCTATTCATCCAAACTATTGTTGCAGCTTAGACCTCACAGGCGAGATATTGTTATTTCCAGCCAGAATAAACAAAAATAAGGAAAAAAGAAAATAAAAATGTGTAACTTTTACCTTTATAGAATATCAGGACAAGCATCTGTTTCAAAAACAAGGACAGTGTTTAATTAAGAGTGAGAACATGAACATCAGAGTGCTGACTAATCACTGTCAAAATAGGCGTTAAACAGAGGTTTTCCTCATCAATATTTTCCCTCTGACTAGAAAATAAGTAAAGGATAATATCCGTGTAATAAACCCCAGTTATCGCCATTTCACACTGTGCCAAAGATTTGCAGCTGGAAAATGAATTTCATTTTTCCTCTGTTCAGCAACTACAATATTTTTACTCAAATTTTTTTCTGCTCCAATTAAAAATATTTGGAGGTATTTTTCTGTAAGCCTAAGAAAGGTCTCACCCAATGCCATTCACTGCTATCCTGCATGACAGGCCAGGTGTAACCTTTTTTATTAGTGATTTGGTTCTGAAACTGGCCTCATAAAAAGCAGCCGAAGTTCTTGGGGAAAAAGGAAAGCATTTGGCTCACGTCACTGTTAGTGACAATAATCAATGACCAGACAAGCATGGCTTCAAAAAAATGTGTCCAGAACCCACTTTATATTTTAAACAGACCATGAAAGAAGTTCAAATTCTTCATCTGGAAGAAAATAAAAGAGGGGGGGAGATGGAGGAAGGCGGGGAGGGAGAGATTTCCTTCCACCAGGCAGCGAGAGATCACTTCACGCTTTCCTTTGGTAGGTTACAGGGGCAATTGTAAAGCCATCTCATGTGAACAGATGGAGGCAAAGGATCTCAGCTTTCACCAGGAGCGGGTTAAAGATCTGATGCCTGGGATGGTGGGCTAGACAGGGCCCAGCAGCGGGGGCTTTCTGCCCCCTGACAGTCAGACGTCTCCAGGGCCTGCTGGGGTGGCCGCAATCCTTGGAGAGCACCTCGGCAGGTTCTCAGCAGACCGGCACCAGCTAAGCCTCAGACTTGTATAGGCACTTCACATTTAAGAGCATGTCTAATCCAATCACCAGCAGATTGGAAGCTATCTGTGTACCTCCCATATAGCATATTCTTGTCAGCTTGAAAGCAATCTTCTCCTCGTCAGCCTCCCCCCTTGTCTTCCTATCAGTCCGTGCAAGCAGTGGTGCTCCCCCCTTGGGCACGCAGAGCTAATCCTATTTACTCAGCCCGTCAATTTAACAGCTTTAAATATTCGCATCGCTTAGAGAGATGCAGCTGAAATGTTAGCAGCATCGCCGGCTCTGCAAGAGAGGGGGAGAGCAGCGTGGTGAGCAGCAGGAGGCAGCCTTCCCATGGTGGCTAACGCAGAAAAAAGTCATTCAAAATTGTGAAGGCTGAGACGTGTCTCATGCATGCATAAAGAAACGCACACAAATGTACACACACAAGCAGACTACACGCTCGCAACTCATTACGCACGTGTGCACGCACCAGCAGCGCGTCACGTTTGCGCACTGCAGTCCCTGTTTCTGTGAGTTAGCCATTTCTCTCTGGCTGTACACTCAGGTTTTGACACACTCTTACCGTTGGGCCCTCTTACCCGAGGGTCCACCAGCATTCCCACGTCTGGTGGGGCCAGTGCTGTCTGATCCTGCTTGCTATGTTGCCACTGGTATTGGTAGGAGGTGCACGGTCCAGTGGATTTTAGACCCTGCCTGTGTTAGCACGGGCATATAGTCTCACACATGCCCATTCCTTCCTCTTGCTTAAACTGGAACATGTGCATGGAAGGATCAAGGCAAGCACAACCACAGAGGATGCTAAACACCCCCTAAAGAGAGTGCTGACCATGTATGTCTCCTTCTTGAGTGCAGACTCCTCCATTGCTGGGTTCAATCTGACCCGAGGAGGCTTTACACTTAACACCGTACTTAGATGTTTACAAATTCCTGAACTGAAATTCCTCCCTTTCTTTAGTTTATCTGTCCTGAGTGTCCTTTAGCATCCGTTAGCTATACTGCCTGTGCTCTGGCTATAGATTAGAGCAGTCCAGAGGAAGCAAGTCCTTTTACAAGGAATCAAGAGGACAATCAGGAAACTGTAAAGTGCTTTCAACCTCCTGCTACTGCACTGCTCCAAATTATCTTGGACTTCAGAGGGAACCAGCATCCACATCCGAAAACCCAGTGGAAACTGCAGGGAGTTTTTGTGTGCCTCTCCTCCAGCTCTTGTGCTTTTACTTATCATTTTACTTTGAGTGTGGAACCACCCTTGGCTTGTGGTTTAACTCACCTGCATGAGTCACATTTGAATTCCTCTCCTTACCCACTGGAGGTGGCTGTTGCCTTCCAGGGTATTGCAGTCTTTGATGTGCAAAAGACACATATCTGTCTGACATTTCACCCTGGCCCTTTTCTGTCTGGTTCTCAAACTCTTAGAAATATTTGGGGGTTTTTTACTTGCTGCTTGTGCTAGTGGAGATCATGTATGCTAACAAAAATCTCAAGAGGTCTCTAAAGCAAGCAGGCAGCAAACTTGGGGATTGTCTTTGATGATCCAGAACTGGGCTCTGTCCCCAAAACAGACAGACATATTTCCATCATTCTGAACTGAGATTTAAGGCTGAAATGGAGGAAAAAGAAGATGTGCAGCAGATGCCTCCTTCACTTATTCTCAAGACCTAAAGGTTGATCTAGTGGGCAACACCACTTTGGGCAAAAACCATGTAGTGACTTTACAATTCAAGGGGCAGCACTCAAGGCTTGCACCAATAGCATCGTGGAGTATGTCAGATGAAGTGAAGGTCCTTCATGCATCCGATGAGCGATGGGAAGTTATGGCAAAGGAGAGCGCTCAGTGTGCACTTTCCAGCTGCTGGCATGCTGCGAGCCTGACACTCCCCAAGGAATCCAGAAAAAATTCTTGAAGCATGAGAACCACTTTCCCCCTAAGAACTTTGCCTCCCCTTCTTCTCCAGGGGCCAGGGCAGGCAAGCAAGATCCAAGAGGCTCTGAAAGCATTGACATTCCTTCTTGTGACTTTGCAGGGCTTTGGACCAGGCCCTAAGCGTTCAAAGACAGAAAAACTTGTAAAAATGCTTGGAGAATGAGAAAGCTGAAAGTTCCCATGTGTTGTTTAGGGCTATGTCTTGGTTTCCCCATTGTGCTTATCAGCAATATATGTCATCACTACCTATTGATGGAGACACGGACACTATTATTGCAGCAGACCTGTGTCTAGCCCAATATCCTAGGGTTGGTTAGTTGTTTTTTTTTTTTAATTTTATTAACAAGTTTCATTTCTTGGTATCAATTGTTCATGCTATCCTCTAGCTTGGGTACAGTAGGACTAAGTATTCTCTTGCCCTAAAGGAATGGGGATGTTTTTGGTAAAGAAGAGCAGAAAATTTGGCCAGTGCAGCTTCAGTTAATTGTGTCAGCCATGGTGATATTCAACTGTCAGGGAGTAATTCACTGGGAAAAGATTGAGAAGAACATCAGAAGCCAAGGTCTAAGGTGAGGAGGCAGAAGATCCAAACCCAAAGGAGAGTGAGCTGTCTAGAGTGGCTGGATGGGAGAAGACAAATGGGACTGTGTGGAGAGTGGGAGCAGGATTTGAAACTCAGGGTATTAGGAATGAAGGCAACAGCCCAGACGTGGTGTTCGCAGCCAAAAGAGAATGGCTTTTAGCTAGGAAGCCATTAAAAGTGGTGGTCCTCTCCTTCTTTCCCTTGGTTGCTTGTTCCCACTGCCTGTGTCATAGCTCTGTGAGATCTCAGGCTGTGCCAGGTCAGCTGAATGGGGGAACTAACCTGGCTGAAAAGAAATAATTTACTGCCCTAGGCTTATCTGTCAGTGTATCAGGTACCAGATCTGACTCTCACACGACATTTCAAGCAAGGATGCTGGCACAGGAGAGGTGCTATCGTCAGCCAGAGAGACAGGGAGACCCACTTTTCACACACTGCCTCTCTGAAAGCATCAGGCTAAAACAGCTAATGGATTAGCAAAAGGAGGTTGGTGCCTACTGTGGCGTGTGTGCTTAAAGAGACTATGTGAAGAAGAGGAAAATGCTTAAAAGTCTGAGCAGGCCTGGGCAAAACCAAGCAGTTATTTAACTACCACAAGCCGCTGGTCTTCAGAGGCTGTGGGCAGTGCAAGTCATTGCAGAGCCCGCAGCCCAGTCAGAAGGAGCTACAAAAGTTGGTCCACAGGGCCCAGACTCCTAGCTTCCTGCTCTGGGCATCAACAGCCTGCATCCCCTAGCAGCGTCCCACCAGCGAGCAGGACCAGAGCAAGCACACATATTTCTAACTGGATGTAATTAAATTGGTTAAAAAAATAAAAAAAAAAAAAAAGAAAGGAAGGGCTATGGTTAGACCAGCTTTAGATGGAAGCAGCGATAGAGAGAGCTGTATCCCAAGGCAGGCAACAGTAGTAAGGCAGATAGACAGATTAGAGGCGAGACAGAGATTTCATCCAAATAGGGGGAACTCCTCAGGACATGCTTTGCCAAATAGAGGTTATGTGGCTTTACTGAATGGATACCACAAGAGGTGAGCCAAATCCTCACCTGCAGTGAAATGGGAAAGCCCTCCTGCCAATGGAGCTAAGGACTCATCCCAGCTGAGACCTCACCCAGTGCGCTGATGACAACAGCCAGCATTTCCATGTGTCTTCTGTGCAATGCTGCTTCTATGTGAGTCCATGACCACCCCCTATGGGGGGGGAGGTCAAGGAGCCATGCACCTTTGAGGTCACGCAATGGTTTCACAGGAAGTTCAACCCCAAGACATCTTCCATAAGCTGCATTCAGTCGCCCCTGCCCTGGCCAGCTGCCTTTTGTGAGAAGTGCTTGCTCTCCATAGGAGAGGCACTGTGACACTGTTGAATGACCCTCCCTTATTCTCCGGATAGTGTTTTTTTACCGAGAGCTTTGATGTGGAGAGGTAAGGGCCAAATGTCCCACACCCACCCTGCTGCCCATCAGCTGCTGCAGCACGGTTCAGCGCCTCATTTGGCTTCAAGTGGAGTTAATCTCCTCTTCACTCCCATTACCTCCCACCCCTCCTCAGGCTCTGCTGTCTACCGTGAGTTTAGCTGGAGCTAGATCACACACACACCCCTGGACTCCCCTTCCCTGGAAAGAGAAATCGGAGTGACCCCTGCTAGCTGCAGGAGAAGAGAGACAATCTGTGAGCCCCCGGCGGCTGCGGTGGTTCTGCCTGCCGCTGTGCGCCAGCACGAACAAGCAAATTCCAAGAAGATGCAGTCATCAGCAGCTCTGTGAAGACAGGAAAGTGGTTACAAATGCTCTCTGCCTCAAAGAGAGAGAAACCGCATTCTGGCTGCAACCTCGCCTTGTGCTTTCTTTCTGATAATCTGCTGTTAAGAAACATTCACTATGGTACCAGTGACTAGGTAGAGGTGAAAACAAACACACCGATGGATGCAAAGGGACCGGTTTATCTCTGGCCAACTCAAATACAGCCTGCTTTCAGCATGCATACAATAGCCCTCACATAAAAGGGAACAGAGACAGAGGTTTCTTCCTCAGAACTGTCCGCATGGTGTGTTCTGGGAAATAAATATTTGCTAGGGTGGACAGCATGACTGTCCACTTCCAGTTGAGGCAGGACTGGTCTGACCCAGTGCAGGATCTAGGGTTACACATACGGATGTTCTTGGTGATTCAAATGCACCGTAGTCTATATACATTGAGGCTACTTAGCAGGCAAATACCTCTCATCGTTACCAGGTTTTCCCCAGTCTTCTGCCTACTTTGTCTCCATTTTGATAATGTGCTGCATTTGCATCTGTTTGCCTGTAAAGGAGGGAGAAAGTATTTGCAAGTACCCCTGCCATGACAGTAAGTAAGTGGCAGAATTAACAAAGGTGAAAGTTTTCTGAAAGATTTAATTAGCAGCTCGGGGGCAGATTCTCCATCCAGCGCAATATCCATGTATTGTCCAGTTGGAAATGATTGGGTTGGGTGAGGTGGCAGTGCAAAGAGAAAATACTACTGGTGCATCCCTAGCTAATTTGTACCAGTCCTCCATGAACTGTTTTACCCTCTGAAGTTACGTGTTCCCATCACATCTCTGTACCTCCCTGGTGAGCCCCTTGTTTCAGGAGCTGCAGGGGAGGGCACATCCCCGAGCTTCTCTCCCACCACTCCATAGCTGCAAAACTGCATGGGTCCTTTTCTGCCCCAGTCTGAAAAGGCCACAACAAAACACAGAATCTGGCCTCCATTATCAATATCTTAGATTTCATATTTTCATTATCAAAAGGTTTTACTGAAGCCTGGAATTTGCCACAGTGGGTGTCCTTTTAAAATCTGCCAAGTTTGCTTTAGAAAAAACAGATAACATTACCTTGGTATTTGCGGTATTCCTTGTGCTGCTCTTCCCACTTCAGTGGAAGACTGCTGAGGATGTTTAGGGAAAGGCTAAGATAAATGTACTTCAATATCAAAATAAATATTAGAGACTAATGTGCAGCTTGTATTATTCATGTTCATACTGGATTCCAGCTTGAGTTTAAAGAGAGCTGCCCCAGAGCTTTTAGGCTGTCTCTCCCAAGCCCAGAAGGATCAAGGGAGCTTTGTCATGAATAAAGCCTGGTCTTGTCCATGGGGCACACATGGTTTTGAGCAGAGCACTCTACAATTACAGCAGGCGTAATCTGAAGCCTGTGCTAGTAGGAGCTGTTCCACTTCCCACCACTCCTCATATTGGTCTCCAAGTGCCCTGGGACCATTGCATCTCCTCCAAGAGACGTGCACAATGGGATTGTCATTGTTCTTGGCGTGGGCCTGGAAATGGGCAGCGTGGCTACATCTGGCATGCAGTCAGCTATGACTACACAAAATGTGGCTCCTGTTTGGGGCTGTTCTGCACAGATGGAGAAGGCGGGCCTAATGAGTTTCTTCCGCATGAGAGCCCTCATTCCAGAAGGTAGACACGACCGTTCTTGATCAAGTCCATACATACCATCTTGGGCTGTCTCTCCATCCAGCCGCTGCTCCTGTAGGGGGCACTTCATGCAGAAACTCACAGAGAAATGATGACTCACTGGAATTTGAGGTACAAGTGAGGGCATATTCATATATGTATTCATGTGCTTATGAAGATAAAGAAGTTTCCCCATGTAAAGTCTCTCATTCAGGATGGAATCCTGTTGCCAGCACTCAACAATTAATAAATAGTAGCAACAGCACAAGAATTCTGCCACTGAACGATTCATCACCCACAAAAATGACCATAACTCCTGGCCAGCCTCTGGTCTGGCAGGGCAAGAGCCAGAAGCTTAACATGCTGCATAAGGGGAAAAGAGCAATTCTCCAGGGCAGGCCATTAGTGATCCGGAGGGATGGTGTTTTTCCCGCTTGAATTGTGTGTTAAAAAAAAAAAAGGAGTGAAGTTCAGAGTCAATCAACTGATTATTCAGGCCTAATGTTTGAAAAGACCAGACACTGAATCCTTGATGTTCTCACACCAGGTTGTTCTTTCTCCCATGTATTTGATGCATCAGGCTCTTTCACGGGCACCCCCTTGCCGTGGGGAAAGAGCTTGCGTGCCCTTGCGAAGTTGAGAGCTATGCTGGTGGTGGCATATGCCTCCGGTAGGGTCTCCCAAGCCTGACAGGTCTCAACTGAAGGGTCAGACAAAGTGTGTCCACGGGCAGGATGGGCTCACTAGCCTTCGGGCAACCATCCTAGGAGAAGGACAACTCTAACTCCAAACCTGGGCAGATGGAGCTCGTTTGGCCCTGTAAGGCCATCCATCTAAGAGAAGGATACTCTAACCAAACCTACGACCTGAGGACTTCGCTGTCACCGTCCAAGCTCGCTAGGCCCTGGCAGATGAACCTCAGGTGTAAAGGGTGGGGACAGTCTCGTGCACGCTGCGCCTCACCTAAAAAATCCACCGCGCAGGCTTGAAGGGTGTACTCACGTTTAAAGCCCTTCCCAAATCTTCGTCCGCGAAGCCAAGCCATGATGATGATGATGCATCAGGAAATTATGAATATGTTATGCCATCCTAGCATAAACCATAGGGGGAGTTACAGCCCAGGAGAACACGATTAAGGCAAATGACTGCTAATTCAAGACAAAATTTGGTGGAGCGGGTCACCATTTCATAGCTAAGTGAACAGACAAAACATAAAATGCTATTGGTCCTTTAGGACATGTACCATAAACTGCTCTATGGCCTCATCTTGCAAGTCCTACAGGATACAATTTGATGCCTCAAATATCTTGCTCTTATTGACAGGGCCTCTGGTGTGAGACGCTCATCATGCAAGGGCTGCAGAATTATGGAAGCACCAGTACAAAACACAGCCGTGCAAAACAGGTTCACATTTGATCTCTTTCTAAGAAGACATTATCTTTGAAACATCTCAGTGCGTCAGGCACTAAGTTGATATGCAGTGCCTGAAAGTTACCAAAGACTTGATCACGGGCATTATCTTTGAGACACGCTAATTTTCTCTGTTGTCAAATCTATTTGGTTTTAGCTTCAGTGTGGCTGCTGTTGCTACTGCAATGCTGCCTGTGGTCCTGCAGAGAAAGCAGGAGACAGCTGCGTTCTCAGTGGTGCCTCTGCTCCACGGGACAAAATACTGTCCAGTTTCTTCTCTCACTTACACAGAAATAACTCCACTGACTTCAACTGCCTTCAACGGAGTAACTCTGTCAGCTCCAAAGTGGGTCTGTTGACCTTGCTGAGTATGTCTCCAGAGAACTATATTGCTGCTGTTGTTGCCGATGTTACAGGATCAAGTAATGATGACCTGGGTTTGTATTTTCCTTTGTTATAGTGGGTCTTTGAAATATACCCCAGGCAAGTTTTGACATGGGAAACCCTGTTGTATCCTAAGGAATCCCATGTGGATTTAGCTAGTACAGAAATGGCACTAAAAATCCTTTCATTCTTTCCCAGTGGAAAATTCCAGAACCTCCCACGACGACACTGATCATGGATGCTTGTGCTTCCCCAGAGCAGTGTGAAACTTCAATTCAGAGTGGTGTTCCTGCAGGAATGTCTGGTGGTAGCTTCTTACAGAGGCAGATGGCCTTGGTTTTCCATCCTAGGTCCACTGATGCAGCACGCAGAAGCCATTCCTGAGCTTCCAAGATTGAATTGCATTTCTGCTGAGACTGAACACCAGTGGTCCTGAAGACAAAATGGTAGAGGTGCACGGTGCAGTCCTGGGTGTTCTAGTTGTAAAGCTCTTCCCTGGTGAGGCTGACAAGGAGGAGTCTGACACAGTAGATCTTGTAGGGTTTCACCTCTAAATAAATCCAGGGAAAAAAGTACAAAAGCAGGCTTACTGAACTGGAACTGCTATGTGTCGGAAAGTGAGGATGAGATGGATCCTGATTTTGCAAGCAGTGGAAATGGGGGTGAAGGCAGGGCAGTGGAGCCCATCTGTTTCTAAACGAGGTAGAGTCTATCCCCTTTACTGCCTGGCACATGACTTTGCCTGCTTTTTATTTACTGCTGGAGCACAGTGTTACAGACATCACAGTGTAAACGGTGTTATTTTAGCACAGCTTTTGTCTACGTTTTCTGTAGGATGTACAGTCTCCTGAAATCAGGCTCTGTCATGCCAGGTGCCAAATAAGACACATGTTGAGACAGTGCCCGTTCCCAGGTGTTCAGACTAAATAACACCAGACCAAAGATGGGGTGAAAAACAGCCCAGAAGTGAAAAAAAGAAGAGGGAGTTGATGGAGTTCCCACAGCATGTCCATGGCCAAGGTGGAGCTAAGTCCCAACACCTCATGTCGGGCTCATACCAATCGGTGTGGATCTGCTTCCCAAACTCCCTCGCACTGATCAGGAGGTTATGGTCTTCCTGCCTGTTGCTATACCACACAACCTGGTTTGTAATAGATATGAAAATTACAGTTTCATTAATAATATGACTCCATTTCTATTTGCTGGCCATCTGGTCTCTTTTGCATATTCAGGATTACCAGCAGAGATCCCGATAACCGAAGGAGAACTGCACGTGCTCATTTTGCCTCACTTCTGAAGTCCCAAATGGGTTTATCCTTAACCATAATTCTTTCCCCAGCCTTGCTCCTACCCTCAGCCCTGACCCCATCCTAGGCTGTTAGAATAAAAGTTTAAAAACAAATATGCAGCCAGTTTCCTTTATAAAAAACCGAATTTTTGAAATACAGCTTGATAGGCTTAAAATGCTGAACACAGATCTTCCAATTATCACAAACGGCTGTGATTGTCTATCTGCTCTGTGTGTTTATATGCTAACATCCACACACCCATTTTAACTGAAGAGGAAAGAGGAGGCTATCTTCCATTTTCAGAGCAGAGGTAGTAAAAGCGCAGGTAGGCTGGTATTTATGCACAGCCTTCATTCACAGCGTTGTTATTTATTGTAACGGCTGTATTGCAAGTTTACAGCTAGTGGTACGATGCCTGTAGTTATTGCTACACCGTTATGGTTCTGCTAGGTGTTACATGAGTACTTGGCAAGTTCAGGGTGAGGAGAAGGACAAGGAACAAAGGTGTAAATGAGCTACGCATGAGCTGCCTACAGTCACAGAGCCTTAAGTGAGGAGCAGAGGACAGAAACTTGCAAAATCAGCCACCTCACCTTGGAGCTGAAGTACCAATTTCACATGTGACTTGGGCTTTTAGGAGCCAACATCTCATAGTCTTCATGGGGACTGAGCCTGTACAGAAGCAAAGACAAAAGCAGTTTTGCTCTTAACTTCAAAGAGAAGAGAATCTGGCCCTATCTGCAATCACTTCAAAGATTCTGGTGGAGCAGAGGCTGAGAAGGACTCAGAAGTAGAGAAGCCACAGTTCTGTGCCCTCTGTGGTAGGAACTGTCTGTTGGCTCCTGTTGGCACAAGTGAGGAACCGAATGGGCAGGCCAGGCTTTTGCTGCATGCGGTTATGCTACTTTTTCACACACTTGCACTAGGATGTGAAATGGGAGTGAACACAATGCTGCTATTCGCACCGCATATGAATGGACAGAGAAATTGTGCCTAGTGTGTAGGGCAGTAAAGCTGGCCACAGCTCACCTGTAATGCAGTCAAGGAGTCCTGAAGGCAGCAACTTTAGAAAGGGTGGTAGAGTTTTATCTGGGACTATTTGTGCTAGAGACTCTTTTGAGGACTTCCATGCCATTGGAGCTGTTTTTACTTACAAAGATGAAGTAGTGCATAGAGTGCACTGAGGTACTGAGGAGAACCATGAGGTCTTTGGCTGAAAGCAACAGTGCAGCCAGAGAGACCTCCCTAGGCTTTCCCTTATAGTACGGGGGCTTTGGTCTCTACTATGGCTGTGTAGCCTCTCTGGAGGTAAAAATCAACCCAAGAGCTGGACTCTACAAAATCTGGATGGAGACATCATGGCAAATAACTCAGAGGGCAATGGTTGGATGCCTCAGCAGGGCAAACCAGGGGAGCGGGGCAGCAACATGTTTCATCAGCAGGCTGTGGAGTGTAATAAGCGGGGGATATGCTGGGTGATTGCATCCACGACCACTGATGGTGGCAGCAGGATGGCTGGTATAAGATCCTAGGGCAAGTTGTGCTGGCGGTACAGGACTAGGGCTGACAGCGCATAGCGCTGGCTCATTCAGCTCCTTCCACGCTGCTGTTCTACTTTCCCTGTGAGATAGTTTTATTTCACCCCTTTGCTTTGTATTTGCAAGTGGGAAGCACATCAGGATATGGCAGTGTGATGTGGCGGTTGATCTGTTGTTATTCTTGAGGCTGTGACAGGGAGGGGAGAAAAGGAGTTCGAGGGTGACTCAGTTGCCATTTGCTGTACTGTATTTATTTTGTGTCAGTCACATGCTTCATGCTTCTGCTGGCTGCCTGAGGACTAGGAAGAAATCGTCTTCACAACTGCTATGATTTATCTCCTGCACTGCAGAGTTTAATTTCACTTTTGAAGCACCGGCATTGCCCTGGCTGAAAAGAAGGAGGCTGGACAAGCATGCTTATGCTTGTAGTGGTATTGGAAAATTTCTCAAGTACCTGTGGGCAGGTGTGGCTCACATACTTGGGTTAAACCAATCTCCAGATCTAGGGTCAGGAAGGAATTTTGCCCTAGGTCACATTGGCAGGGACTATTGTGTTATTTTTGTTTTCCTTGCTTTGCAGCACGGGTTGTGGTTGCCTTCCTAGATTATCTACTGCCATCTTAAGAAATGCTAAAGACCCAGGCTTTAGGCCCACAAGTGGAAAAGTAGAACCAACCCTGCCAGGTCTGCATCATACAATCATGCAGACACTTTGTGACTGTGTGCAGAGACTCCAGTCTCAGAAGCGTACAAGGCGTCCTCAGGGCTGTCAGCATCCTTCATATTGCCCCATCATCTGGGCATCTCCACCTAATAAAATCCCTGTAAGTCTGAGATTTTAAAATCTGGCCATGCTGTTCATCTCTCTGGTTCTTTCCCTATGGCATGGCAGGTTTGGTGGCAAACTGGTGGCAGATTGTTTTGGGTCTGTGATACCTGCTCTGGGGGGATAGTGCATGGATACTCCCTGGAACTTGTCAGACTGCAGGGTGCTTATTACTGCGATGCCCTGGACTTGTTGACGCAGGTGATCTTGCCAGAGTGCCACAGAGCTGTCATTTGGTTTCCTGTGTTGCTGGGGTGGGGCTGTGTTGGTACTGTTTGCTTTTTTAGCATGATCTTGTACAAATTACTAGAGGTTTACATTTAACAATTACTGTTCCTCTACCACTTATGCAGGATGACTGGAATCACATTAGGAGCACCATTGCATGATCCAAGAAAGCCAGAATGAGAGTCCCTTACTTTGGAGAGATGGCAGTTTCATAAGCAGGCACTCTTCTCTGTTAATCAAAGCACTCCAGGCATAACTGCACTGTCAATTCATTTCAAAGATGTTGCTCCATCTAAATTTCCTAACTAACCAGTGATTAAAGCAACATGCCTATTAGAAGTTTCTCGGGGAGTGGCTTGTGTGATGTTGGTATTAATAGGATGAAAACAGTCAGAAAGTTAGGGGCATTCTTCTGAAGTATTGAAAACCCTTAATGAGGCCCTTAGTTATGCAATAATTTCTTTGCAAGCAAACACATGCCTATTATCATTATTATTGTGCCGATTGTTGATATCCCACTGACATGAACAATTTAGAGAATTCCAAGTATTATGTAGCTCTCCTGCCAGCTCAGAATAGGCTGACACAGCTACAGCTACCTATTTAAGAAGATTAGCCTGATTTTATTTGCATAAGAATTTAAAGCGACAAAACCACTTACCACACCCAGGAAATGATCATTAAAAATGAATTACTGAACATTCTTTTATTAGCTGTGTGGTTAACTTCTGAATGCTACAGTAAACACCAAATCCAAAGAGAGATGCCCTGGAATATTTTCCCTTACGTTTTCTAGGTTCTTGGATGTACAAAGAAAATATCTCATTATCTATTGTGGCAAAAAGGGATCTCGCGTACAGCGTAGCTAGGTGTCACCAAGTGGGCATTCCCTAGCTAAGCTGACAAGTAAATCTTTGCATGCCTTGTGTTACTCATGCACAATTCCAGCAGCTCTGTGTGTCTGGGTTGGCCTGGGTGTAATGCCAGCCAATATTCTGGGACACCACACTAAAGCCATCACAGAACAGCGGGCTGCGCTCTCTGTTAGGGTTCCCCCTGTCCTGCTGGCAGCAGAAGGGAGCCCTTCAGGAGAGGTAACCCGTTTTATGCCCTGGTCTTCTGCTGCAGAACGGAATCTGTCTCAGCAGCTCAGGTTTCAGCAGGTAAGTGGAAGTGGAGAAGGAGCAAAAGCAGATGGAAAAGAGAGGAGAAAACTCGTCTTCCTAAGAAGCCTCGGCCGTAGGATGCTCTTCTCGCTGTTATTTTTGGTACTGCGGTGGAAGCCCGAGGTCCCTGCCGAGGCCAGTGCTCTGCCGTGCTGGGAATGAAATGCAGCCGGGACAATCTGCTGCTCTTTTTCAGCTGCGAGGTCCCCAGACAGGCACGCGGACAAAGATCAGGCAGACCACGTAGCTTAAACCCCCAGATCCGGAGCATTGTCTGCGGCCGGAGGCCGTTACAGCTGGAACAGCTCTGCGGGGCGGGGAGCGGAGGTGCTGCAGCCCGGCACCTCCAGCCCGGCACCTCCAGCCCGGCGCGGGCCGAGCGCCCCGGGCGGCAGCTCCGTCGCTCGGCACCGGCTCCGTCCCTCGGCACCGGCCCCGTCGCTCGGCACCGGCCCCGTCCCTCGGCACCGGCTCCGTCCCTCGGCACCGGCCCCGTCGCTCGGCACCGGCCCCGTCCCTCGGCACCGGCTCCGTCCCTCGGCACCGGCCCCGTCGCTCGGCACCGGCTCCGTCCCTCGGCACCGGCCCCGTCGCTCGGCACCGGCGGGCCGCGCCCGCCCTCTGCCGGCACCTTGCGAAGATGCGGCAGAGCGCCTGAAGGATTCCCAGCCCTGCCAGCCGAAGGGGCGGCAGCGGCGTTCCAGCCCAACCCCTAGCGATGAGGGAGCAGGGAACCAAACGCAAAGTGTCCACCAAGGGCCGCTAACAGCGACCAGAACACCTTTTTCTTTTGTGTGGTTAGTTTTTGGTTTTTTTCCGGTGGCCCGTGTGGCACTTGCGGAGCTGTGTCGGAGGAACAGGGCTGAGGAGCTCCGAACGGCGATCGCCCCCGGTGCCGCCCCGGGGTCTCAGTGCGGGCGCTCTCTGGACGTGCTTCGCAAAGGCATCCTGCAGGAGAACGGTGCCTGAGGAGCTCCCGGCCTTCCTCAGGCAGGAGCTGCATACCCAGACCTGCCCGTGACCGAGAGCAGCCCAGGTGCCCCGGGACGAAACCAGGCACGTAGGTATGCAACGGGTGCCTGCGGGCTCGCTCTCCACCGCGGGCTGAGGCACGCCCGCACCTGACTCTCCCGCACAAGGTCACCTAGGGGTGGTGGCTTTCACCTCTCCCACCGTGCTTCCTCTCAGAGAGGGATTCAGATCGCTCAAAAAACACATACCTGAATGGCCAGGGAAAGTAAAACTGTATCATTGCATAGGGAGAGCTTCCATCCCAAGCCCAGGAACTGGCAGGTTCATGAAAGGAGCATTTGTACTTCTGTTCCCATGTCTACACTGCTTATTCGTGGCTAGATATTTGCTTCCAAGGCTGTCAAGGTTATCATTTATATAGACCCTAAATTCACTGCAGAAGACTCCTTTGCCAGCTTGACCTTCTCAGTCTGTGTAATGAGAATGGGAAGACACTGTGCAGCAGTAGGAAGAGTGGCTCTGGAAGCCCATGGTCCAGCCTGCTACCGCTGAAGCCCTCAAATGGAAATACTTTTCTGCCAGTGATGCTGGTGCAAGGTCCATGTAAGGAGGGATGCACCTGCACAGGTACAAATCGACAGACATTCAGGAATTTAGGGCTCCATACTTGCCTTGCCAGAACATTCTGCCGTGAATTTAGGGAAGTCACTTAACATAAAATCTTGTTCTCACAGTAGCTGATGGGAGTCTTGCCATGGAATTCAGTCCTTTAATAAACAAAAATGAAAAATATCTCCTGTTTGACATCAGAGAGGAAGTGCTTTTGGGCCAAGACTGTCTCTTGCTTTGATGGTTGGTGGCCCTTTAGCCCAACACAAGGAACAAGGAATAAGAGCTATATAATTGAATGAGAGAAATTAAGTCTCTGATTATGGGAAAAGAAAGAACTTTTACCCTTGTGAAGACAACAGATATGTACCTTCAGCTCTGGTTTTTCACAGACCATGAGTTAGCAGATAGAAATCGAAGTGCTGATCCCTGCAAGCCAAGGAGCCAGATTGGTGGCAGATAGGGCAGACTGATTTAATGTTGCGAGGAGGTCAAAACAGAAACTTCAGCATCAAAGAAATTAGGAGTGCTGCTAAAGCCCAGGGCTCACAAGTAGCACTTACCAGAGGTATCACATAAACTTAACCCTGCTGTCATTATTCCTGTTGGAAAGAAAGGAGGTGAAGGCCATGACCTGTGAAGCAAAGGTCAGATGTTACAGACCATCAGACAAAGCAAGTGACAATGGGGAAAGGTTCTTCTCTGAAGCATTACCAGATGGTAGCTAATCTCAGTCAGGGGAGAAGCATGGTCACCAAATCTACACGGGATCCCTGAACCTGACACTCGGGCATTATCAAGGGAAAAGACTGTTCTTCCAACTGTCACAAGACAGACTACGCAGTGCAACCCATGCAGTTAATCACAGTGCTGTGCTGATTTGGGACAGAATGGGCCAAGATCAGCCATGTAACACGCATTTGCTTGTTAATTGCTTCTGCATAACAGCTGGAATCTGAAATAGCCTGAAAATTTCTGCCTTAATGGAAATTTTTCCTCTTGACCACTCTGCTTATTCGTGAAAACAACTCTCGGTTTTTTGTGATTTAGAGGGAGTTCGTCTCTTCTCCCATATAACAAGTGACAGGATGAGAGGAAATGGCCTTAAGTTGCGCCAGGAGAGATCTAAGTTAGATATGAGGAAAAACTTCTTTACAGAGAGGGTTGTGAAGCACTGGAGCAGGCTGCCCAGGGAGATGGTGCAGTCCCCATCCCTGGAGGTGTTTAAGAGAGGCGTAGATGTGATGCTGAGGGACATGGTTTAGGGGCCCTGGCAGTGCAGGGTGAACGGGTGGACTCGATGCTCTGAAAGGTCTCTTCCCACCAGATGATTCTGTGATTCTATGATTCTAAGAAAGTACAGTCGGTCAGGTCAAGGGCTGGCAGAGCTCTGTGGTCAGGTCCAGGGTCTGTCCTAGTGACTTTTACGGTAGTAGTGGTGGAAATGCTTTTGTCCTTGCATTTGGCTGCAAATCTGCTCACAGATTTACCGATAAACCTCTGCTAGATGAACCCAGGTAGGACTCCAGCATATTTCCCTGTCTGTACTGGGGACGAGGAACACACAAATGGGCATGCAGGAGGAGGTGAGCTCAGTAGTCCCAGGCTGGCACCTACTTGAGGCAGTAGGGCATAAACCTGAGAATGAAACCCTAAATTCTTCTTGTGGTGTTCACCACCACAGGGCTTGAATTTAATCTTGTCTTAGTAGCTTATGTTTTCACCATGCTTCTGTTTTCCTGCCTGGGCGAGACAGAATAGAGCCTCCGTTGTTGTAAGCAGCTGCCACGAGAGCCACGGGCAGAATGCAGAGCTGGGATGTTGCGGTGACCAGTGAGAGCCTCGCATGACAAAGACCATGATCAGGTTCAGATCTCTTCCAGACATTTCTTCTATAGGTAGGAATAGTGGGTTCACTAGGACTTTAGGATAAATGCTTTTACTGTCTATGCTTTGGAAACCTCAGTGGTGAGATTTGAGCCCCTCGGTTTGGCAGAGCGCTCTAGGGGTTTAAAAAATTAATCCAGCCCACAGAAAACAATGACAATTATGAAATTTGGTGTGTGCTTAAGTGCTAAGTTGAGTCTTTCATTGCTGTTGTGGTCAGATCTCCTCATCATTATGCTCGTGAGCAGTATCACACATGGGTTTTTTTCCACAACCAGGAAAAGCAGTGAAGAAACAATACCTTACATGCTCGTTGCTCATTGCCTTAATACCCGGAACTGTAATGATTCGATTTAAGGTCCTCACTTCTTCTGGTCCTCTTGGAAACAGGATGCGTAGCAACACACACTTCTTAAAATGGCCCGCTGTGCAATGCCTGTGTGTTTGTACCTACCAGTAATATCATTTTGTATGCCTGCCAGGTGGGGTGGCCAGCTCTGGACCATGGAAGTGAGGGTGCCAACACAGGACAGGGAGATGCAGGGGTGAAGCCATGAGCTGGTACCTCCTGAGAGGTACCTTCTGCTTCATCTTTTGAGTGCTGTCAGTGACATTTAAAGTGTCTTTCCTGTGTTAAATGTGCATAGCTAGGACAGGAAACAGAATAGACGCTGCTTGCAAAGAGCATTGCTCTGCCCATCGACAGAGGTTACCAATCTTGAAAATCCCTTCAACGTTTGGGCCTGTTGAAGTGGGGGCTTCTTTCTGTTTCCTTTTAGGCATCTTATTGCTATTGTGTGAGATGGACTCTGCAGAGAGAGTCTGCAGTGAGATGGACTCTGCAGAGAGAGTGTGAGATGGACTCCCCCCAAGCTGGCACCTATTTTTTAGGAAATGGCCACAAAGTGACATTATTTTAAAACTGCAGCAGTAGAGTGGAGCTGGCTGGAGCTCAAAGCTTCAGTGAAAACTTTCAGCACGATTTCAGATTTTGTTGGACAACAGAGCTGGAGGTTTTGGCTAAAACGTTTCTGAAAATAGCAAAACTCTCACCCACTCAGAGAGCTGAATGTGAAACCTCAAATTTTGATGGGGACAAAAAAAAGTGATGACATTTTCCTTCTAGTTTTGGATCAGCTCCAATAACAAACTTCCCTTTATATAGGAACCAAATAGACATAAGAAGAATTAAACTGTACATAGATCATAAATAGAAAATACAAGACACTAGTAAAGTATCAGATATCTACAAGTCAGAAAGTTGAAGAACAGCAGAAAAGAAAATGAAATAAAGGGGGAAGGTATAGTTTATATGTCATAAAATGAGACCAGAGTGGAGATGGAGGCAGAGATGTGAGTTGTCATGGTGCAGTAGGGAACGCTGTACCCCAGCAATGGAGAGCTTGCAGTCATGGACAAGGCAAGGAGCACAAGGCAGGGATTCTGCACTGGCTCCACAGTCACATCAGTGAACATGTAAAGTAACTGCCACAGTGCCCAAAAGGCAACACGGAAGTCGTTACTGGGCAATTGAAAAAGAGGACTGGTGATGCAGAGAGGTGAGATAACACCAGAAAAAGTGCAGGTGTTGGGAAGGGGAAAAAGAGGAGTGCTCGCTGCAAACAAAGCAGCTTGCAGGGAGCCCCGCTGAGCCGGGGCAGGAGAGGAGGTTGATTTGGAACCTGCTCTGGTTGAGTTGGAAAGTCTGATCACACAGTGCAAATTGGCAGCAAAGGGCAGCTGACCACACCTGGCTAGGAACTGAAGAGGTACCCATGCTCTCCTTGAGGATGTGGGGCACTCAGCAGCTTCTCTTCCCACAGAAGATGCTTCTCCAGATGACCGGCCTTGCTGTAGCCCTTGGGCAGACACCTGCTCTCGCTCCCCTCAGCCGGGCTGAGGGAATTTCAGGGAGCTGCCAGAGGTGGCTGGCAGCCACCGTGAAGAGCCTCATGCTGCAGCCAACCTTCTGCAGACTTGTCTACCCTCCAGGCCTGGTGGCCAGTGCTAACAAGGAGCAGCAGCCTTACACTGGAGAGGCAGGAGTTGTTTTAGGAGAGATGATGAATCCTCTGGCCAACAGAGCTGCCTGGGATCTACAAGCTCCAGGTTCAGCTCCTGGCTCTACCAGAGGCTTTCTGGGTGCCTTTGGTGCCGCTGCCCCTAGGTCTTGATTCTCTGACTGCAAAATGGCAATATCAAATATCATCTCTCCCCTGTTTTTCTGCTCAACTGATTTGTGAGCGGTTCATGGTTTGGGTTGAGTTTTGCTCCCTGTCTCGCTGCACTCTGTGCAGGGTATCTTGGGGACACTGCCGCAGGACAAAACTGCACGAACAACAATATCTGCGCAGTCCTGACACAGGAGGGGGGAGGATTGTTTTCAGACTTTCCAGCCCACAAGTCTTGGTACAAATGACAGATACAATCGGGCCTCAGGGGTTTTTTTACATTTATGTGTCTGGGGAAGGATGTCAGCGGCTGTTCACAGCCACTCTGTTGAACTGAAGCTAAAGATTTGGGCAGGTGGGGAGGGGGGGTGGGGAGAGAGAGAGAGAAATGCATTGAATTGCCACCGAAAGAAACATGCATAATTCCTAGAAATGCTTTGTGTCAACTTCAAAGATCCTACTGGGAATGAAGCTTATTCTCTGACCAACACGTTTCCTTTGCAAAAGGCAGCAACTGATGTATTTTTTTTTTTTTTTAGCCTCCAGCAGCAGTCAGTACCTGTTTTCTTTGTCTGAAATGCCTGTAAGTTCAATCAGCTGAAGTGGCTTAAATGCAGTAAGGATGGGGCAAGTTCACACGTCGCTTTAACAGGAACTTGAGAAAAAACATGGCCTCACTGATGTAACTGAAGGTTTTTCTTCAGATCGCTGCTGATCTGTGAAGGATGAAGCAGGAAAGAAGGAAGCTCTTAACCCTTCTGGTAGAAAACACCATGGGAAGCAGCAAAACTAAACCAACATTCCTCTAAAGCCCCATTGCAGAGTTGTGGCTAAATCTGAATAAAGTTCTTTCTTCTCCCACTGCCTTTACAAGAGTATAAAAATGGCATTTCTGAAATTTTGCTGGTGTTGGACTTGAGAAAAACCAACCAAACAGACATAAACCCTGCAATAGTTAAGCACTGTGATTTATCAGATCTTTAAATGCTAACCAGCCTTTAGTGTAAAGGTATCAACTTTGAAAACATATTTTCTGACCATGGTTAAATCTAAGGTTTAACATGAACCAGCGATATTTTGCTGAAGCCTTGATGTGTTTATGGCATACTGCTTGTGGTGACAATCCTACTTTCAATAGCAGCATCTCTGCTTCAAAGCCGTGTCTGTCCTCTTCTTTCACTGAACTCAACATTCTCCTGAAAAAATTCTGTGGATTAAACAAAAAAAGAAGGCCAGGAAATAAACATATTTCTGAAAATATTTAATTTTTTAAAAAAGAGAATCTACCTTTTATGTATTTATCCTGGCATTATACACACCAGTGTCATCACTTCATGGGCTCTACTGAACCAGACAGGCTGCAAAGCCTAAAGCCTTTATCCAGTTTCTCTTCGATGAAAACTCAGTGCCCGTTCGGGGGATTTTGTTTAATTTTTTCATTGACTGAAGTGCTGGCACTATCTGCTGGGATTTTTGTCACTGCAACCAGCAATTTTAGGATTTCAGTCCTTACACCTATAAATATACCAAATATTCCCTTTAACATGTATGGCTTCTTTTTTTTTCCAGATACACCTTGGTTGGGTTTAAATTTTAATTCCCCAAACCTCAGCAATTTCCTGCAGCTCTCAGCCTGGGTTTAAGGAAGGTCCCTTCCAGAGATGGAATGCCCAAGTCTCGGCTCCTTGCTCTCCTCCTGCCATCGCTCTGCCTCATGCCGGCTCTGTGCAGGAGGGCTCCAAAACACTCCCTCTGTTTTTCCACCTCTTTCCTCACATAACAGGCTTTGGTGAGCTTGGCACACAAGGTAAGGCAGGCACATGGCTGGCTTTCAGGCTGCGGGTAGGTCCACTGACTTCTGTGCAACAACCCAGTACCTATAGTGCAGGGGCAACCAACTCAGCCAGCTACTGTTGCTTAATGAGCACCAAGTGTTTATAGACAGGGAACTGTTTCTGAAGCATTACAGAGATGAAGATGAAATTCCAGGCAATTAAGAGCTTTCCTGCACAGTTTGGTGCTGAAACTAAAAAGATTAATGAAGTATTTTGTGATAGAACAAGGGGTAATGGTTTTAAACTAAAAGAAGGTAGATTAAGGCTAGATGTAAGGAACAGGTTGCTTAGAGAGGTGGTAGATGTTCCATCCCAGGAAACATTCCAGGTGAGGTTGGACAGGACTCTGGGCAATCTGATCTAGTTGAAGATGTCCCTGTTCACTGCAGTGGGGTTGGACTAGATGACCTCTGAAGGTCCCTTCCAAGCCAAAACAGTCTATGATTCTACTGAGTAGCTTTACAGTAGCCACACAAGGAGCCAATATGTCTTGAGTCCTATTGTCCAGGTCCTATATAAACAGATTTTATCTGTCCAGGAGGACACTGACTTTACATGGAGAAGACAGAAAAAGACTGGGATGGAAAATAGCAGCAATGAAAGATGGAAGCATTTCCTTAAGCTTGCATAATGTTGGGAGCAGGAAATAGATATCAGTATGTGAGAATATAACCAAACTCTTTTTCTGTAGACCTTGGAGAAAGATTTGAATAAGTAAAAAACCATGGGAACAGGGAGTCACAGTGGCAAAGAAAGGTCTTCTTTTTTAACATTTCATTCTAAAATATAACCCTGTAAATGTAAATTATTCTAGTTATTAGATCTGGAAATTACTATAGAAATTAGATTCACAAGCTTTTAGGGAATGTTTGTGTCTTATCCCTCATATTTTTAGGAAAATAACAAATACTTATATAAAAACAATGCATACAGGAGTATATATAATTCATACACAATTGTCGAAGCCTTGCCTCCTAAAGATCATAATATAGATATTTTAATAATTTGAAAGTGATTTACAGAATATATATTTACTCTGGATTTTATGGCTTGTAATAAATTAAGAGATACTTGAATCCTTATGCTACGTACCTCATACATTAAACCCTAAATACAAACACTTGTTATATTTTGAGGACAATTTCCCATTTGAATCTCCAGATTTGTCAAGGTTTGGGTGATTTAGTTTTTGTGTGGATCCAAAATGTAATCATTCCACCTTAGGGTCCAAAAGCAGTTTTTAAGGTGGTACGATGAAAACATCAAAATAAAATTCGTCTAACGAGGTTTTGTACTCCAGAGTGATGAAGGGACTGAACTCTGATTTACTATGTCATCTAAAGACAATGAGCAGAAACTTTCTTTACTGTAAATGATCACACTGCAGGTCTCTCTCTGATGCTCTGTACTTGAACGGCAGTCATTGCCAATTCCAGCAGAGTATTGCCATTCTGAAGCATTTTCAGGAACTCCTAAAAGGAGGTGTAATAGTTGTGTGGTTTAACAAGTACATGAGGTCTTGCTTTTGGAGCTGAATTTCATCTCTGATGTAAGCACGTTCCCACATTCGGAAAACTTAAAGTGTGAAACTGGGCAATTCACATTCAAGCTCTGTCTTCTTGCTGATTTTGTCAATATTTTGAATGTTGCTTTGGCAAATTTTAAAGTACCAAAAAATTTGATAACAGTTGACAAAATTCAGCATTAATAATTTGAAACAGATGCCAGACCTACCTGCAATCAGATTGATGCGCTATGAATAGGTGTACTGGAGGGAACGGTAACGGCACCTGCCAGTTATCAGGCAAATGGTCTGACATTCAATTTGTAGAGCCATTTCTTCAGCGCAGTCTGAGGCACTGCTCAGTGCTTCTCCCAGCCTCATCCTCAGTGTACTGTGGAGCACATTGTACTGAGGAATCTGACGGCCCTGGGCAGATGGAGCGATGATGTCATCGGGCTTTTCCATTTCTACTTCCTATGAACATTTGCCTTATTCTACACCCCAGCTCTTTCTTGACATGTTTTAGACTAGAAACATTTTTCTTTTTTGGGTGCAGAGAAGGAATCACTTCTTTTTGATTTCAGACAAGATCTGGCAAGTGAGCTCTTGTTGCTAGTCAAAGAAAAAGCCTTAAAAAAATTAACACAGAATCTGTGTTTAGCAAAGTGATTTGCATAAGCTGTACACTTGGTTCTTAGAGTTGGAACAGTTCTAACCTATGACAAATTCCTCTGTCTGGGCTGTCTTCCAAAATCATTTTCATCTACCCTGGCAAAAGAACTGAAGTCTGCGTTCTGCACTAATTAACGGCCTTCAGGAGAAGGGCCCCAGTTGAAATGCTGACACACTTTGTACACGCTTTATTTGTGAAAGGGGATACTGAACCCATTTGATGGCGCCTCCTGCTCCGTCATGCCGTGCAAAATTTTAAGTGGGGAAACAAAATGGGCACAGTTATGTCTTGTTAAGATTCTGAGTTACTGAAACACTGCAGTTTTCCCCATTAAAAAGCACGATATTGGGATTTTTAAATCTTTGAATAAACGAATAAGCAGGAAAAAGACTAAACCCATGGCAGTTCCTTAGTGAATATGAACTGACATTCAGAATTTTTATGAAGCATAATGGCTTCTTGCAGCTGAGTCTGTCTCACTAAATGTCTCCATTTTGGAAACAGCAGAATATAAAAGCAAAGTCCTTTTTACACAACACTGGAAACTGCTGAAAAGGGAAGGCAGGGAGAACAGCTGTCCCAATAACTCTGTGGAGTTCTTCTACCAGATCTACCCAGTCCCATGAGGAAGCTTTCTGTGCTCGAACCAGGAAAGGATTCACAGCTTTTAGGCACTCAAAGCGTTCAGTGGAATTCAAAGTCCTTGGTCAAGCAAATTGGTGACCCAGAAAATAACACATGGACAGTCAGACATACCAAAACGCGCCATCCCAAAACAATAGGGGAGACACGTATATAGCCATCAATAAATGGGAGATGGCATAATGTTAGTCTTCTACAGGAGAACATCCATCCCTGTTTGGGCTTCCCACCAACAAGCTCTCTTCTGGAGCTTTGTGTCCCAGAAAGCTCCTGCTTTCAAAGTACAGCCTTCTACAAGAGGAACAGCCTATGCCAGGTTCAGATTTAGTCCCCGCTCTGTGTGCTATGATTACCACCTTTGAGCTGAACATCCAACCACAGAGCTACCTGTGGAAGGGAGGCTGTATTAGTCTCTTCTTTTGAAGTTGTTGACCTGAGTATTCACCATCTGCTTTGGAGATATGAACACACAGGTGCTTAGGCTGAAGAGAGATCTGACCCTGGATGGTAACTATTTCATCCAAATGCTCAGCCAGAGGCAAGGAAAGAAACTTCTTTTCTGGCTTCTGTGTGTGGAGCCTTACCCAGGAAATGTGCTCTGAAAACAGATTAGACTCAACTCTGCAGCTGAACTACATGGAGAGCTCCTGTGGAGACTAATAGAGCTTAACTAGGGTTCAATGCACTCACCCTGGTCAGGGAAAGGAGTGAAGTACTTCTATCCAGCAGCAGATGTTCAGATGCTTAGTGACCTGTGGGAAAACACTTGGTAGAGGCAAGCGCATTTAGGCAGCTGCATGGTGTGTTTGAGGAATTTAAGGAATCCCAGGCCATGTCTTAGGCTTTTCTCCTTGCTCCTTTGCGAGGAGTGCAGAAAGGAAAGAAAGGAAGAACAGGAGGATTTCTCTCTCAGATATTTTAGCAGCATTTCTCTCTTCGGGCTTCGCCCTGCTTGCCTGCTGCAGCCCTCAGTAAACTGTTACATTGTGAAGCAGGAATGCACTGATTCCTCAGCCACTGAGACAGATCTGGGGTTTTCACTAGCAAATAAACTAGCAAACATAATCAACATTCTTTGTGAATCCCCATCGTTGCCTTAGGAGGAGGAATTTCAAGTCTATTTTCTATGAACCTTAAATGCAAACTTTCCGCAAGCACAAATGCTCCAATATTTTCCCTTCTTCTTGGGCACAGAGGACAATTCTGTCTTGTTTTTGTCCCTAAAAGTATTGACTGTGTTAAACACTAGACACGTGCTTTCAAAAGAAAAGCACCA
Organism: Bucorvus abyssinicus; assembly: GCA_009769605.1. Lineage (NCBI taxonomy): Eukaryota > Metazoa > Chordata > Aves > Bucerotiformes > Bucorvidae > Bucorvus > Bucorvus abyssinicus. The sequence goes on from CM020025.1 coordinate 73,651,083, forward strand.
TGAATGCTTACATGTCCCTGTATTATCAGCCACGTGCTCCATCACTGGGAGACAAACGGTCCACTGAAATGCGGCTGGCCTGGACGTTCCACATACCAAGCAGATGCAAGCAGAATGCCATAGGGAAATAAGAAACACATTGTATGTGATTTAAAAGGCTTACAGCTATGGAATATCCTTCTGAAAGCCTAATGAATATCTCCAACACATACGCAATCGAAATACAAAACACGCCCTGCATCAGAATACAAAACCACGGAACTGGAGATAATCTCTGAAGAAACCCACAAAATAAATCTACTGACAGCAGCACCTATAATCATAAAACCCTGGCATTTGGCTTGTCAAAATGTCTCCAAGCTCAGGATTTTCTGTGGAGAGGAAACCATCCACAGAGATTCTTTCTTAATTTTATGCCTTCTGTTTACTACTCAAATAAGCCTGTGTGCTGGGTTTGGGGTTTTCCTTTGTTTTGCTTTCTTACATGATAATAGGTCCCAGCCTGACTTTGACAAAGTTACTGATTATAAATTCAGATTTCTTTCCACAGGGCAGGAAAAGGACCATTTAAACAAGCACTTGTTCAAGTGACTGAAAATCCAGGCTTTTTTTTACTTGGTCACTGTTGAAGTGATAATAACCTATTTTTAGATCCAGTGAGGTGAATATTTAGGAAAAAGGAGAAGGGAGAGGGGAAAATCTCTCAGGATTGTAAAGGTGCTTTTTTGCATGGACCTCCCTGGTTATTTCACATATGAGCTCTTAGAAGTATGCCTGCAGAGTTTGCACCGAAAGGTGAGGTGGCAAAGGTGGCAAAACCAAGGTTAAAGAGCTTAAGAAGATAATCTAATCCCTTATTCTCAAAGGAAAACACAGCTCTGAAGCAATTTATTCTAGAAATGTGTTAATTCCCAAGTTTTCGCAGTTGCTGTAGTAAACAGAGGAGCGGTTGGCGTTAAGGCTGTATTGTGAGGTGAGAAGCAGGGTTAAGCAGGTCAGGCTCAGTGACTTTCTATCCACAAGACTGGTTGTAATAAGGGCTCAGAATGTCTACTCTGTGGTTAAGAAAGCTGAACTCAAGGTATGTAAACAGCCTAGGTTGTGTGGTTTCTCATTATCCTAGTGTCATATGCCTTATATGAGGGAGCTATGACACATGTTAAGGAGCAGAAAGAATTCAGACTCTCCTCCTTCAGAGAGTGCTTGAAAAGCAACAGGCAAGTTTGGCTTTGAGAACAGGCTCAGCCTTGCTCATACAGGGCACCAAGTGTATCAAGGCTTTGGAGCAAAATCAGACACGGCATAGCACTTCTATTTGCAAAGTCCAGGAGATGCCTCCACTTTGGGGACAAAGTTCTGGGAAAAGGTGTGGGAAGACACCACCATACAATAACAATGCAAAAACTCTGCCTACCATTTTCCAGGTCAGTCCTGCATGGACAGATGATCAAGACTGCCAGGAACAAAATAGGTACTTTCACAGACAAAAAGAGGAAGAAAAGTAACAGATGTAACAGACAGGGACTAGGCTGAGACTCAGGAGACCAAGCTGAGGGACTTCAGCACTAATTTCTGCTCTGCCACTGACCTGCTGTAGGACCTTGGGAAAGTCCTTTTGCTTCTCTTTTCTTACCCACTCATATTATAAACTCTCCAGGGTGGGGACTGTCTCCCGCTACACATTTAAACTGTACAATAGGAACTCAGCCTTAGTTCAGGTCTGTTGGTGCTACTGCAATTGAAACAATGGGTAAATAAACAGATTATACAAACAATCAAATCAATTGGTGGAAGAGTGCAGATGGGAGTGACGTGAGGTATAGGTGAAAGAATGTATAAAAGATAGGGAGAAAGAATGGCCTGCAAGGGAAAAAGTAAGAAAAAAAAAAGAGTAAATGAATGGTGGAAGAGAAATTGATCCCAGACGCTGGTCATTCAGCTGACGCATGCAGTTTCCCACTGCCCAGAGAGAGGGTTGGAAGTGGCTCAGAGAAGGGGGTGAACAGGCTAAGCAAAGCTTTCCCTTGACCCCAGTAACAGAAGCACTAATACCATCCTGACCGTCACCAGCTCTCTGCCAACTCTGTTTCGCTGTTTGTGAACTCCTAAAAAGCATTTTGTAATCTCAATCTGTAAAACACTTTGTTAAAGGCAGTGGAATATCTCTTTAGAGACCCAGCACGACTATACCGCTGACACTGTTATGCCAGCACTTACTAGTCCTCCAGGGGTCATCTTTGACCTGTGCTAATGTAATCCTGCTAAAATGTTCTGGTGTGTCTGGGGCCTGACTGTCTTCAGCAGCACACTGGTGTGAAATATTTATGGATTAAGATAAAATGAAAATATGACTTTCAGGCATTTTTAGAGGAAGTCTTTAGCTTTTCTTGCTGTTAAGTGATAGATAGACTCTAAAAGGTCACAAGTAACAGCTAAGAGGCTCGGAATATTGTGATAGAAGGTGAAGTCTACGGAGACAGCCCAAGCTAATGCTATTTAGAGTTGGTGGAAAGATTCCTCTGTCTCTCTGAGCGTTGAATTGATCTGCGAGAGACCGGATGAGATCCGATTGAGGCCCATAGTTACCAGAAGTTGCTACCAACCATTGGCTACTCAGTGAGTCACATTAAGTGAAAAGATGGTTGCTCAATGACCAATGGCTGCAGACACAAAATATTTTTCATTCTTCATACTGGTCTGGGGTCAGAAGACCAGAAAGGAAAGGGCATGACGGCAATAATAATGAATTTATCAGTCCACGTGTGCCCACCACTGCGGGGTCTGGAGGAACAGTCAGATGAATGTAAACCCCACTCTGTTTTCTGAAAAGTATTTGGTTCAGAGGGCTGCAGGCTGAAGTCACTGTGCCTGTCAGGTTGACTCCCTTTACCAGCAGTGAACTGCTGCTTTAAAGTAAAAATCCCAGAACAGACCTACAATCACCTCACTGCCAAATACAACCGAGATTTCTTAGAATCTACTCTCACTGTGTCCTTTGCATAAAATGTTTCCTAAGATGTTTTTGTGTGGCTACCAGTTATTGTAGTTGCTGTGCTGTTAAACTTTTTTGAATGGCAAGCCAAAGCCTTTCCTTGAGATCTCTTCTGAAATCCTCTCTTGTTATGGACCACTCTCAAGCTAAACTTGGAAAACAAACAAAAAAACCAAAGTCATAATGAGGCCGTTAACAAATGGATAATACTTCTCTCTTTCTTCCTCACTGGAAATCACTCAGAAGCATATCTTTAAGGGGGCACAGTTTTCAGGTCAACCTGAAAGAAGACACTGGAATGAAAACTAGTTAAGACAAGATATCAAAGTGGCAATTTTTCAGCCATTGAAGGTCTTTCAGGGGAGAGTTAAACTACACACTGTGACACTTTTTCTAGTGCTAAGTCTGGTCAATAGGACTGAACACATTGCATAGAGAAATTATGGACTTTTAATTTTTGGAGACTTTTAAGCAGAGACCAGGCTAAAGATCGCTAGGAACAATTTAGGTAGTGCTGATGCTATGGTGGAGCAAGGGAATAGACCAGGAGACCTCTTCAAGTTTCCTGTAAATTTATCTTCTTTGATTCTGTGCCTACAAACAGAAAGGAGTGTTAGCCAAGAACATGCTAAACTTGGGAAGGTGTGCAGTAACATTTTAAATTCATTTATATACAAACTAAAGTTTAAGAAAATATACATATGAGAGGAAGAACTGCAAATGAAAGATGACAGAGAAATAACACACAGGCATTTGAAATGTGGGCTGAAAATAAAACAGGATTCAGCTTGGAAAATGCATGCTAACATACTTGGGAAATATAATCTGAAATAATATCCTCAGTGGGAAAGCAAAACCTGGAAATCATTTAAGTTACAAAGGAGTCTTCTGGCTGATTGAGGACAGTGAATTAGATTGATGTGTTTAAAGCACCACTGTAATGGATGGAGCTCAGCTGGGACTTTCAAATTCAGGTTTGCTGCTGCTGCAACTGAGGCACACAAATAAATCCCCTAGCACTCACGGTAACAGTCTAGCAGCTGATTTATACCTCCATTGAAAATGTGCCTGGAAATGTTTAGAAATTCATGCTACTTTGAAAATGCAAAATTAAACTGACCACCTGCCCTGGGAAATAGCTTTGGTATTGAGTCCCTGAAGCTTCATCTGGAGACCAACAGCCAGCTCCAGAGATGTGGCCTGGTGACAGTCTGGCTGAACACTGTTTTCCAACAGAGTGAGCAAGGTAATAGGCACCATTGCACCCCTCCCAACTTATGTGTAGTAAGGCAGTCTGAGGAAGGTCTTGATTCACTGACATTAGTAAACATTAAAATTCCTCTTTCCGGCTTTTATGGACACAGAATTGTACAGAATAATTTGGATATTCAAAATATTCTGTCCACAGAATTTGGATATTCAAAATTTCTGAGATTAGCTGGAAGAAAAAAAAATAGGCAAGTAGGTGAGGAAGAATTTAGATGGTGAGATAAATCGTAGAAAGCATCATGAAGAACTGGTAAAAAACCCACAAATGCAGATATTGACAATCTCCTAGTTTTTAAATTCTTGCAAACTATTAGACATAGTCTCTTTTACCTGCTTTGTCCACTGGCTATGATCCCTACCCATCTGTTCACAAGGAGATGTAAACATAAGGAGGAAAATTGCTCCTCCACCTGATAAGAGCACCTCCCCCAGACCCTTGCTTATGCAAGGAACTTTAAAATGTGGGTAGACAGAGATGACAGAAATACTACACCCCACCTGGTGTACTGTTGGCAGCACCTTTTTACCTAGTTACAGAGGAAAACAACATATTCATTTCAGAGACTTTTATTTCCTCAGAGTCCAGAAGCAATAATTTTGTTTTAGATGTTTTCTTTAACACAAAGTTTTCCATTCTGTCAGTGGCACACTCAGCAGCTCCTGCCATAAGTACAAGTCCAAGCACAGTATGACTTCATGAAAGACCTTACATCAGCTGATGAGAAAGTCTGTGTTTGCTCTGTGTGAGATCTACGGGCTCCTATAGTGAACCTATTTGTACTTACATGCAGGAGTTCAATGTCCCATTACCAGATATAAAAATTAGCTTGGTTCCCTTTGCCTCCAAAACTAACTTTGTGATTGTGATGACCTTTTCTAACTATTCCAACTGGATGTTCCCATGGGCTCTTGACAGCTCTCACTTGTCCATTCAGAAGGAAACAGAAGGTAATGTTTCCAAAGGAACTAACGCACAGGCTGAGAAGTCTGTCTCCTTGTTCTGTTAAGATGATAGCCACAGAGTAAAACCAATCCTTCCGCTTCTCCCTGCTCTTGATACTGTTTCTCCATCCAAAGCAAGCTTTAATTAGACCTCCCTGTTCTAAATACATCATGCATCAAAATGAGATCATTGCTATACTCTGGCAAATGAGGTTCATCTGTGTGGTCCTCCAGCTGTGCAGAGTGCTTTTCTCCATGAAAATTTTCCTGTTCACTGTGAAAGGAATTTTGTTATCTGATATTTTTTCTGTCTATCACTGTATCTTATGAACACATGGAAAGGGTCTGATGTTGGACTTCACCAGATTAAGCACAGAGAAGATGTGTTGGACAAAATAATTTACTGAGTTCATTGTGCAGGATCCTCTCTGAGAGCCTTCAGCGGTGGAAAATGCAGCATGACTACTGGCACAAGCCATACCAGTTTCCTGCTAAGAAATACCAGGTTGGCAAAATCTGCCCATGCAGGCAGCTGAGCCATCTGGCAAGTTACAGCCCAGGTCACCCAAGACTCATGGTGTCCGCCCACTGTTGTCCTAGCTCTGTCTAGGTCACCTTTAGGGTGCAGAGGGTCAGGGTGTTTACTGAACTCAGTGGAGTCATTCCAAATTTAACACTATTGCAAACCCAATCAACTTCGGGCAAAAAAGCATTCACTAGGTTGTAACGAACAGAAACATGTGGAATTCTCAGTTCACTGACCTTCTTTGTAGTGTTAATGTATATCTACTGGCTGTGAAAGTGTTCATGAAGTACCACAAATGACTGCTCAGAATCAGCTACAAAGTACAGAGTTATAAATCCTGAGGAAGGGTAGTGATTACTTAATGGCATTTACTTTACCTCTGTTATTATAGTTTTGCCTTCTAGTCCATTTCTAAATAATTTTCCTTCTTGCTTTAATATTGTTATATTGTTACATGTCTATTCATATGAAATCTTATAACCCACACAGATACATTTTTTTAAAAGATCACATCTTGCAGCCCATTATCAATTTTCTGTCTTCTAAATTTGCTCCTTTAGTTCAGTATTTTCCTATTAAAGTAGTTTCTTGTACTAGATTTACTGTTCAAGCATCAATCTTTTGGGGGTGTACAGCAAAGGACTATGATACCCTTGTACTCTGTTAAGTCGGGCCTGAACATATTTCCCTATAGTATCTCTGGTTCCGTATAATAGTGTATTGAAAACACACCTCACTTCATCTTCACTGTCACTCCTTGGTCTCTTTTGGTGCTGTTTTCCTGGCTTCTGCTTTCCACCGCGTATTTGTATTTCAGCTTTTATTTTTTTTTTACAGCTGCCTTGCATGTTTCTAAATTCTGTCTTTTCTGATATTATAAATTATATTATAAATATTATATTATGCTGTGTTTCTTGATACTGTATGCAATCTCTCCTTATCTTATAAATTTGATTTTTTTTCCTGGGTCATATTCTATGCCTTCCGTGGTAATTTTTGTCTTTCTTTTATTGACACCATCTAAAAATTCCAATAATATGCTATTTTCTCTATTTTCCACATTATATAAAATCACTCATAACCTCCAGTCCCTAAGTTTGTGTCCCAGCATGCTCTCCCTGGATATCTGTGGTTTTTCTCATGTCACTATGCAGATTTCTAAAGAACAGATTACGCATTACAGAACAAAAAACTTGGTTGTTCAGACAGCAGTCTCAAACTCCCAAATGCTTTCAAGCAGATAAACAGCAAAGTTTGAGGAATGCTAAAAGCACAGCGTTTGCTGGGGGACAAGGACTGGCCGGAGTGCCTGAGTGACAGGCTGATTCGCTGCAAATGCCTCGTCGCTCCAGAGAGCAAGGAGCTTGCTTTCCCTCGGATGCTCCCACTTTCTCATTCCATCCATGGGCACTTATCTTACAAATGGAGGGAAAATCAAGCTTTATTGCATTCAGTGTGTGCAGAGGAGAAACAAACCTGGTAATGACTCAGTATCTCCCGGGCTTGACTCCAAGCACAGTGAAAACTTGAGGCAAAGAGCGTAGGTCCCTCTGCACTGGGCCAAACTCTGCCTGAAGAAAGATACTCAGGAAGGACAGGAACTTTGTGGTGAAGGCAGTCAAGAAGAGCACACAAATTTTTTTCCAAGTAGGCAGGTAAACAGTAGTCTTTGTGACTGACATTTTTTCAGACAGCTTTCCCCAGCTATTTTGCATGCATGTTTGCCAAGTTGGACTAGTACAACTAATATCAGCTCCTACAAATCACTGGTGTATAAACGAGTCTGAGATGATGGTGTCCTGCTAAGTGTTTGGCTGCCATCAGCATGGTGTGCTTTGCTGGCCCAGCATCATGCTGCTGGTGAGGACATGACAGACATTGGCCCTGCTCACGAGTTATTAAGCATCCAGTTCAAGACTAGCAACTGAACAGAGTTGCCTACAGCCTCACCAGACTGCCTTTCCTTCTTCTACCTCCGCATTGCTGGTAAAATTTCTCCTACTTTGTGTCTCTCCTCCACTGCTACTGATGACAAATTCTGAAGCTGCGGAAAACCAGAAACAAGACAGAAGTGTGTTATGCACCGGAAGCGATACACAGGTGTGATATAGCAGATGTACTGATAAGGTCAATTATTTTAAAGGGGAACTGAAGAGCCCGTGCCCATGCATGTCTCTGTGTGTGTGAGTGAGCATGATGTAGCTGATGCATCTCAATCCTCTACTTCTACCTTGCTGTTGGAGGCTTACGTTCTCCATGGCTGGATTCTCTAAGAGGCTGCCAAATGGAATGATTACAAGAGGTGAAGAGCTGCTGTCTCCTAGGTCATGAGTAAAGGGGAGAAGACTCCAAACAGAACTCAGACTCCTCGTCATTGTCCAAGTTGAAATAAATATAATAAATAAAGACTTAAAAGAGATTTGTGATTCTGAGTTGTTTGGATACTCAGAATCCATCGCAATTCAGTAACATGGGTAAAAATGTTTGTGAACAACTCGTAATGTTTAAAATGTAAATACTTCTTTATTAAATGGCATTGCCATTAAAACACTTCCGTATGTAAACATCTTAATTTACGTAATAGATGTTGGAAGCAAATTTATTTGTTAACTTTAAAATGAGACCCACTGGATTTGTGGGAAATACAGCATATAATTTAGCACCACCTTTGTGCTAAGCTAAAGGAACGTATTTTTCTGTATGTCTTTATTTCCTGATCATTTACTGTTTCATAACAAGACAGTAGATTAGTAGTAGCCCACACTCCTACTCAGAGCACTAGCTTAAAAAGAGAAATGTCTAGAAAAGATTTTTTTGAGAAAATAAGGCATTTTCTCCCCATAAGGCAGCAAAATTGGGGGAACCAACCAAATAACTCGATCCAATCACATGCTAATTTCTGCCTTGCTTATTCATGAACTCATTGCCATCCAAGCAGTAGAGCACAGGCACGTCTGTCTGACGCAATTATCCACTGCAAGAGGGATCAGAGCTGTTACACACATTTTCAGAAAGATTCTGCTTTGCCACTACCACCCTGTGTCCTGATACTGTACATTTACTAGATTCAGCCGTGGAGTCAGCAGTTCCCATGCCCTTAGAGCCTACGGATCCTCTCAGCTCCCCCGCTCTGCCAGAAGTGACTCAGAGTTGCTGTATTTAACTATCACAAGACGCTGTATCCACCAGACTTCTAATAAATTGTGTGCTACTGCTGTCTTTTCTGCTTAGATCGAGTGGATCAGTAAGCATTTTAGTCAGTTCAGGTACGGCTTCTTCACAGGATTGCTCAGTGTCTGAAAGGCCAATATGTCCCTTAGTGATTTTGCCAGTATTCTGGTTTGTTTCATCAATGATCAGATTTCCAAGCTGACCTTCTACTTTGCAAACAAAAAAACCTCTTCTATTTTTGTTTATTAAATTCCAGATTAGCTTTAACGTAGCATTAGACGTGTAATTTCTGTGCTTCTGCCTTTTAGTGACTGGCTTCTGTGAATCTGTTTTTTCAGCTTCTTTTGACGGATCCTCACACCTTTCTGAAAATGTTTGGAAGGTGGGACCATGGGACTCCTTTAATAAACCAAAACCCAAAGGCAGTGGGACCTGCTTTGCTAGCATTGCCACTTTCTGTTGCTTTCTTATCGGCATCCTTCTGCTAGATTAGATGACAGTCTGGGCATCAATGCAATCACAACCAAGCCCATGAATCTGGTAATATTTTGGCTACATCTCAAATTTCTGAACTCCGGGGCATGTTCTTTGGTGACCTTGTTTCCGTTGCGTTCTTGATTGTGATTTTGAGCATTCGTTGTGGTTTTCGTTCCAGTGGGTAAACCGTTGCTTAATAATGTGGTTACCCACTGCATCTGCGCAGGTCATTTCTTTTTCTTTTGGCAATGTTTCTGTCCTTGGTGCAGACCTCAATTCTGAGCCTTTCCATCTGTTCTTGAACCTGTCTTCACAAAGGTAGATGCTAGATGTTATCTCCTCCAGGTTTTCGCACTATCAAGGTAGAATGAAAATGATTCAGTCACTTGCACCGTTTCTCCAGCCGTATGACTGCCTAGGGCGAACAGAGGCGGCTTCACTGAAGAAACGAAATCTGAATTAGTCAAGAGCTTGCCTGATACATCCTGTAAGCTTTTCATACAGGAGTCTATTGTCTGAAATCACAGCCTTAGAGTGCTTCAGTAACAAGCCTTCGGCACAATACAAGCTATATTTGAGTCATTTACCTGATCTTCCATGGTCCTCATAACAGAGACCACCATGACTGAAACAACTTTATTTGCATAAATTAGTATCTCTTTGCTTAAATTATTTGCAAGTTCATCTTGGCCAAAACGTTTTTGTGATGGCATTTTTCCTTCTCCTGTTGTCCTACCCTTGTCTTCTGGAAAAGCTCATATCTATTGGAAGACTGGTTTATTTCTTTATAAAAAATATCTTCTCCGAAGGTGGGGCGTCTTCATATTTATTTTCTTTCATATTGACATGAGTAACATTTACTGATGGATTATTTTTATTTTTACCTAGTCCAAAAGATTTATGACTAGGTTTTCCAAGAACAGCAAAATATGGGTCAGGGACATCTGACTTTTCATTAATCTCTTTATATGCCATTGCAATGACAAGGTTAGAGGGTCTGTCAGCATAAAAGAAACCTCTTCTAACTCTTGCTTGCCTTCAAGTAGTGGCCTCATCCTCCGCACCCTTTGGCTTCTTTGCATTTGGAGTGGTTTTCACCTTCAAGTGAAAATGTGGTGGCAGCCACACTAATATGTTTACCATAGACACTGAATCCTCCTAGTGATATACTGCACTGTTGGAAGCTCTGCCCCTCAGCAGATGGTTGTCTTGAATCTCCATCGCCCTTATGCTTTTCAGTACATCAATGCTGAATGCACACCTTTCAGGGTGGTGTTGAAGCCATCTCAAGACTTCAAGTGGATCAGATTCCTGAATCAGTCTCAGGAATAAAACAAAACAGGAATGCATAATGATTCATTATCTACACCTTTGTCCCTTGGCACAAAGGCTTTTTCCATGGCAAGAAGTTGTGTGCGAGGACCCTGTGGAATTCTGATTGGTCTTGGCGACTACAAAAGAATCAGTATGTATATTGATCTCAGCAGCATGTTGTCAATGGTAGCAATTAGCTCCACCAGTGGCATAAACTATGTGAATACTAATTTGAATAAAGGTTAGGTAGTTTTGCCCCCACTAAAGCTTCTCTTTTTTCTGTTGAGCGCTACTGTTGTTCCGTAAGTGATGGTTATTGCTACCTGATAGGCTCTGTTGCAGCCTCATTACTGAGGCCATTTCTAATTTCAGGGCAGATTAAAGCCATAGACTCTAAGCAAGATCATATGAAAAACTGTGTACATGTCAGAATAAAGTGCAGCGAGTACTGAGAAAAATGTAGGGACACAACACGTGGGTATGTCATATGTTTGCTCCTTCAATTTCAGCAGACAGCACTAATTCTACTGCAGAATTTCCTGGGCTTATCCCCTCTGAATGCCTAAAAATGGCTTTGGCCTAAGAAGGGTTTGCTTCTGGAGAACTATCTTTTACACTTAGGAGTGACACAAGCCTAAGTTTGTGGTAGACTTCAAAATTGTAGGCATACCTACAAGTATGCTCATCAAGATAGGCATGAGCTTATTTATGTATTTGTAGCTCAGTTAGGTAACCATAGAATGGCAGGGACTTGATTTCGCCTTCTAGAATTCAGGGCAACCCATTTTACCAGTGGCACTTTCCTCCACACAGCATTTCCACAGCCACAGCAGAAATATGAGTCAGCTTACAGCTGTTCCATTCCTTATTGTCTGAAAACTTCAATTTCTTCAGACTGGCATTAAACAATATTTGGGTACCTCTGACTGCAATTAAAGGTCTGTTTCCACTAGTTAGAACAGTCAGTATGGTTGGCATCCCCTTCACTGGCCAGCTGTGTCTTCTCAGCTAGATACCTTCCCTGGTGTGGCTATGCCACAAATGATTACCTTCCTCATGTTTCTCTCATAGAGCATGGATTTATCTGCCGACCTGGCTGTTTGAATGTTGTAGAGTTTTATTTACCCTGGCATGCACCAGTAGACATAGGATAAAGAATTGCCATCCTTCACTACATTCAATTTCATTTTCTCATCTCTCCTCTTTTAGTGAGTTCGTTGAATAGAGTGATCTCCTTTCTCATACTTTCCTCAGACTAGCCCCTTCAAACTCCACCCCTTTTTCTGTCATTTGAGAAAGGCGTATATATATTGCAAGCTGAAATACCAGAGATTATTATAAAGGTTCAGTGGAAAAGGTTCAGAGTTTTTTCCTCTCATCTGTTCTTTTTTTAATCTCTACTTTTCCAGTTATCCTGTATCTAGTTCCCTAAAGCCATTGCAATCCACAACACAGAGTTTTGCCATTTTTCTTCCTATCAATCTTTGTATCAGTATTCAGAAGTTGAAGAAAACATGAACATTCTGTTAAACTCAGGTGTGTGGCTGCGTGAATTTGAATAGACAAAAAATTAGTACTGTGTCAAAGAATGTTCAGTCACAATTCTGAATATGTGATCTCCATACAGAGAATGCAGCCTTAACTATACATGCTTCTAGAAACGCTCCCTGTTGACATTCAAGTCTTCATATACAGGAAATTAACCTTTAGAGATCCTCTAAGAAAACAGAGCACCCTTGCTGAGCAGTCTGAAAGAGCTAGTCTAGATTTAGCCAGGTCTAGCTCCAACTCAAAATTACTTGGTTCGGATTAACGCATCAAATCTTAATTCAAATACTCCTGGCTTATGCCAAGGCTAACGTTATTAAGCACTGAGGAACATGATCTGGAAGACTATGCAATGGTTTACTTTGGCTGATAACACATACAGATCAGATGAGGAATTCTCAGTTCTTTGCATGTGCTTATCCAATATACAGTACAAGAAACAGAAAAATTTTGCTTTCCCTTATTTAGACAACAAATTCCTTACTGCAAAGCAGCCATAGCTACAGTATGAAAGCAACAGCGACATTCCTATGTTCAAGGGATGGCAGTACTAGAATTAAGCCATGAGAAGAATCCAAAGTTGTGTGGCACACATACAAACATTTGGTATTTGGTAGAAGGAGGTGTTCCTTTTATTAGCAAATTTTACAAGGAAAAGGTGTAACTTTCTTAAAAACATTTAACTAGACACAGTCCTCTTTCTTGCTTTCTTGGGTGCTTTTTCTAAATGCAGATGCATATGCAAATTATTTAAAAGAAACACATTTCTTACTGTCCAATTCTCTTCTCTCTTACCTCCAAGAATACAATGATCCACTTCACGGACATGTCTGGCTCTGCAGTCCGTCAATATTATCAGATATCAATGAGTAAAAAATAAAAGTCCAAGAAAGGCACGGATATGAAAAGAGAAGAAGAGTTTGCAGTACATAGTGAATTATGGAAATATGAGGATTTCAACTTTTCACCAGAGAAAAGTCAGAATTTGATAGCTTTATATTTTATTTGAATTTATGGACAGACTCACACACTGAAAGTGGGATTTTTCAGAGAAAACAAAGGTCTTCCAAAAATCTCTGTCTAAATGAAAATACAAGTATCAAAAATAAAAGAAACTTTTGTAGGCTGAGCTTGCAATTTTTTAAATTCATGAAAGCAAGTATAGCACACACAGATTTCTAAAAGAGTAGACAGTTGTAATTTAATGCCTTAGCTCTAGAAAATGCCGCTTGCCTCTTCTGGATAAAAGCCATATTTAAATTAAGTTTTTGAAATAACTTACCTTTTAGTTCTGCAACAGGCTGAAAGACTGTGATTTTCCTCAGCATTTCCAAGAAAATCTCCTGTAGGCAGCCATATATAATTAGAATCTAAAATGGACAAAAATTGTTTTTAAGATATCTTTGTGAATGGCAACATTAGCATTCTACTTTTGTTAATTTTTATCTTTACTAGGGGTGTCACAATGCATTTGAGAACAACAGCAATCAAATGCAGCAATATTATCAGTATTTGGAAAATCTCGTTAGATGCTGAAATAGTAACTGAGTAGTGTGAAAAGGAGAACGGCAGCAAAACAAGACACTATCAAATTCTCTCTTGTTCTCATTCGGTAAAAAGTGACAGCTTAGATGTAGATCATCTGCTGGCTTTAACTGGGCTCTCATTTAGCCCATGGGCATGAATTAGCTGAAGCAACGTAGGACTGAAGTCTAGGCCTGTGCATGCTGACGTGTCTACCTACCTTCCCAGGCACGTGAGCAGTAGCTCTGATACAGGTTGTTTGAAAATCAATTTTTGCAGAGAGAGCACCCACCTTGTTAAGTATTATGATAGTCTCTTCTTTTTCTAGCTTGCATAATTCAAATGCCAACTGCCTTTCATGCTATATATAAAATTCTTTTGACCCAATAGCCTACATTCATCTTTCTTCAAAGGAATTTGCTAGGGATTTTTTTTTTCCTATTTTCTATGTAAACTACCCAGTAATAATTGCAATTATGGCAAAGTATAAACCAAAATATAATTAGCTGAGCAGACATTATGTCACTAGTGTTATTCAACAGTGTTGAGAAGGATTTGGGTTCCAATGTTTTAAATGCTCCAGATCCTTCAAATTCGTATGGAGATGGTTAATTTTACAATTTGGAAGATTTTCTGTTGATTTCAGTGAGCCTGTCCAGGAAGGGTACTTTGGCAAATGTTCATGTTTGAAAAAGAATGCTACTGCATTCACATAACACAGACTGTCTTACCCTACTGCACTTATGAAACCACTTTTTAAAAAAAAGTATCAAAAAATGCCACAGAAATTCTAGTCTGCAGCACTACTGCTGCAGAATTTGGACTAATTCTGCTGCAATGGCTTGGTTATCCAAACAGTGAAATAGAGGAAGGTTGCCAACTGCATAGTTGTTCTCTTTTCCACAGAAGTTTCAATTTATTTAATGTTACAAAAACCATCTAATATTACGAACAGTAGCCACGAGGGGAATTTGAATTGTCTATTAAGTATTTCATGCATTTGACATACATTTTAATTACTTTTTCAATCATACCATCTTCTCATGCAGTTTCCTACGTTACTTGAGTGTTCCATGTTGCTAGAGGTGGGACAAAATGCTTACAACTTGGATTACAAAATCCTGATAAGGAAATCTCAAGCACAGATATGGTACCTGTAATTCTTTTTATTCATTTTACTTTGGAAATGACAAATTTTCAAGGTGACTGTGTCTTTTTAAATCTGGGGGAAAAAAAAAAATCCCAGCTCAAGTAATTCAACCCAGCTAATGGTGGCACGAAGCCCACCTTGCTGGAGAGCAAAAGGGACCAAGAAAAACAGTTCTGTCAGTGCAGTTCAGCAAGAGGATAAATGGGAATGGGAAGCCTCGGGGATGTCTTGCTGTCATTGAACCTAACTGTAAAGGAAGATTTATTCTCCCTGACCTATCCAGCAAGTGAATCTCTTACCAGATAAGGCAATTGGAGCTGGCTGAGGAAGACCTGCGGGAAATTAAGATTTATGGATTACGGACAACATAAATAGAGGCATTACGACAATTGTTCGAAGCATGATTCTGAGTGTGACCAACCACTGAACCCCAGCAATGGAAAAAGCATCTGAAGAGACAGGCAAGGGCAGTGAGCGTGCTGTTGAAGCTCAGGGAAGAATGTATGGAGTTACTGACCACCACTGTTGCATGAAAAAGTGAACTTCCCTTGACTCAAAGGGGACTGGAGGGTGGCCTTTCTTCTAGATAAATGGCTACATCAGCTTGGTGAATCAACTGGCTGTAGAACTGTTCATCCCTGACTTAAACAAAAGAGCGCACATGTCTTCCTGCATTAGCACTGCAATACTTCTAGACTATCCTCCTCTGAGACTTCTCATGATAGTGTTCCTTGTCCTGCACCTGAGCTGGCTTCAAACCATGTATTACTTCCCAGCAGAAGAGGATGCCCACCCTCATGATGGTGAACATATTATAGAGACCCATGATGAGAAAGTCATTTGTATTGTGAGTCAGCTGTCTGCTACAATTGCTATAGACTGCTAAGTGCAATTTGTATGTGTTCCATGATTTACAGACATGGCTGTATCACTCTGCTAAAACAAAATCCCATGTAATGTCAAATAGTTTCGGGTAAGTAAATCTGGTATTGAAGATCAATGCTCTTCCCTGCAAGTGTAGAATACCTAAAAGTACCTAACTAGAAAGGTTTGGACTCAGACACTGGCTCAGATGTGCCAAGTGGGATCCAAACATCAACTACTCCCTAGCTTACATCCAAGATATACTTGGAAGGGCAAAGGATGCAGGTGCTCACTGTTTTCCCTGGGGCTATGACTGGAGCAAAATGTAGCCACAAATTCACACTGGTGACATAAAAATGCTGTGGGCACCCACTGTTACCTCTGCACTTTGCTCAGAGTTCCGGATGTGGTTGCTGTGTGCCCTCACCTTCCTCTTCCTATGACACTTCTGTCCCAGAGGTCCCTCTGTGTGACATCAATTTCAGCCGAGGTTGAATTTAACCCACTGTAGCTTTTAGTTTATCTAAGAACAAGCTTTTATTGTCAGCACTAAAATATTTTGTTTATGGAAGTCTTAATGTGAGATGGTCACATCTATCTTTCTCCAAGTTATTTACTGTTGTATAATATGAGAAACACAATATGTGGGAAGGCTGGGATAACTTCAGTTACCACTCTTACAAGGATAAAGGAAAAAGTAACAATATCATGCTACTAAGAATCAATTTTTAAAATTTCCCCAAAGCAGGTATTATAAAAGTTATAATTCTATATAAACAGAGGAAGCTGAAAAATTTGGACATTAACCTAAAAATGTGCTACCTATAGGACATAGTTAATCAATAACAATCATATCAATACTTTATTCTAATATAATGCTTTTAATCAGTACATTTCTAAGTGTTTCACAAAGTAGGCTTCATTATTCCACTTTATGGATGGAGACGCTGAGATATGACAATGTGACACGACCTCTTGTATCATGGAGCAGACCAGCAGCAAAACTGGAACACACCCTTGGTCTCCTGAGTGCTTGATCCACTGGCAATGCCGTGATCCCCTTCTGCCATCTACAGTATATAGCCTAGCTTCATCTAAGTCAAACGTACCAGCAGCCCCACAGGAAACAACCTACCACACAAAGATCTCTGCAGCATATGCCTGTTTTCTTTGCACTCAGAACTGGCTTTCATTCTGATTCATGGGGTGCTTCAACTGCAGCATGAGAATTTAACATCTCAGGGAAATTACAGAGCGCGTTACCAATCAAGCACTGCTCAGGGAGTCAGCAGATGAAATGGATACAAGATACCATGGAGTAGATGCAATGTAGCATGTACAGAGCTGAGGTACTTCCTGCCTTCCTCCTTTCACCCCTCCTGACTGCTGGCCTAAGCCACCCAAACACCTCAGCAGAGAAACCCAGCAGAAAAGGAAGGCGTTTTCAGAGGAAGGAGAATGTCTGCTGGCTGAACTTCACACAGCCCTCGAGAAAGCCACATTTGGGACAAGGGAGACTATGGCAAGGGGAAGTTTCAGAAGCGAACAGTCTAGAGAGGTTTCTTAAACTGCTGAAACACCCAGATGAATTCAAAGGATGGTGAAATCAGAAAGCAAATGGGGTCTCCACGCATTAATTCATGTTCCTATTTATCCCTTACATGCACTGAATAACCTGAAGAATCGACTGGACTTTCCTGCCTCAGCAGCACCGGTATGTTTGTTGGCCCCAGGGATTTTTCAAAGGATGGATTTATAACTAAGCTGTTCGGTCACTCTCACCACACAGGCTCTTTGGTCTCCTGCTTATCTTGCTCCAGCCAGAAAGCAGGGTGACATCAGTATTTCCATAACAACAGTAAGGCCACAAGGAGACCAAGGGTGCAGGGTTCTGTGGAAACTGAGGCATGCCATTCATATCTGCTAGCCCGTTAAAGTCAGCATTTGCACCTAGCCTGCTGTTCCCCGATGTGGGAGAGCTGAGAGATGCCAGACACGCTCAGCACGGGACTCTTAATAAATCCTTACACATTTTAGGTGATCAGTAGCCCTGAGGCTGCTTTTAGGTGTTTGGCTGTAACTTCCCTGGGATTCAAAGACAGTGAGATAGTCCTTAATCAGCAATATGAGGCTCCAAATTGTTTTTAAAAATCAAATTCAGCTCCCTGTAAATTGCACATTTAACCTAGTTAACTTGTAATTGGAGCTGTAACAAGTTGGATGTGTCCATTATCCTACTGCTTTATTTTAAGGATTACATGACCATAAGATATAAGCATCTCTGGTCAACTAGCACATCTTATCCCTACAATAATATGGCTGAAACAGGAAAATACTATTTTAAATATGGAGACTGTAAACCACAGAGCTCTGGTTCATCTCTCCTAAAATCAGGGGGTGACAAGCCTGGAGCAGAAAACACATCTCCTGATTTATAGTCCTTAATTCATCCTTCTCCTTCTAGCCCAAGCTTAGATGTTTTTCTAAAATCACTTTCCATGGATATTTATGTCACTCCACAGAACAATTAAGGGTGAAGTCTCCACAGCAAGAAGCTCTGACTTTGATCAAGATCAAGATATGCATGTAAGATGCAGGAATTGGACAGACACTTGTGTGCAGTTGTGCACCATTTCTAAAACGAGGCCAGGTACCCCGTTCTGCGTGGTAAATTTGCACCATTTTCCATGAGCACCCATTACGTTTGTAGATCATGAGCATCGGCTTTTTCATACTGTATCTAAGCACACCTATACAAACTGGATTTCCCAAAGACATCAAGGCAGACTGGGCCGCTCAGAAAAGCTGTGGTGAGACCATCAGGCATGATGAAGATGGAGAGAGCAGTAGCGGGTAGGAAGTTTGGGGGTGTGAGATGGAGGGGCCCTGCTGCTGTTGTTCCCGGCTACCAGCAAAATAGAGATGAGCATGTTTAGTTTGGCTTCCACATCAATTAAAAAAAGTGCATTGTGGCTAAGAACTGGAGATAGCCAGAATTTACAGAGCATCCAGATTTTTGCCCCAAACCTCAAAACACCTCCGCCACAGCTCTGGCAGAACTGCCATTTGGATTTGAATCAGAACAAAAGTTGAGGTAAAATCAAGTATTTTGGAATCAGTCCAAATTGCCAGAAATACTCTCTGACTGTTCTGCCTTTTACTGCGCTGATGTTTTAAAAACTTTTTGGTGAATATAAGCACCAGCTACAGTGGTGTAAGCCAGGTTGCAAAAGAATGGCTATTTGTATTCCATGCAGATGAAAAAGCAATGGGAATCCATGGGAAAAACGAGGCTATAATAGCGCGAGTGGCAGATTTAGAGTGCCCTGTGTGTGATCGTGATGCAACACTCACAGCAGCACTGGCTTAGGGAAAAAGTCTCTGTGAAATGTTGAAGACCTAGGATGACAGAGGGAGTTAGGAATTTGAGAGTGGTTGCACGTCTGTGATCATAAAATTCTTTAATCCCTGTTTAAGGGTAATTCAATGAGGCCAGGTAATTCAAGGCCCAAGTAATGAGTTACTGAAAATGCTTTCAATCAGTCCAGCTCAGTAGTGGCCAAAATTACTGTCATTTAGTTGTTGGACTTGGCTCATTTCCCACTAGACGGGCATGCAGAAGAGGTGCTGTGAAACAGCAGTTCCCCTGGAGATCAATAAATATTTAAGCTTGGGGTTTTCAGACGCACCTCCTAGCACTGGGGGTCATCCTCCCTCTAAAATTCCTCTCATGGGTGCTTCTAAACTTCCGTCCCATCGTCCTCCAGAGCTGTGAGTCTACGACCTCAAGCGTCCTTCCCCAGTCGGGTCCACCCTAGCCCGGAACTCACCGCCCGGCCTCCCCGTCCCCCGCGGGCCGGCCTGGCTCCAGCCCACCAGCTCGGGCACGATCGCCCAGGGCTCCGCTCAGGGGCCGGGTAGGCGGGGCTCGGCGGGGTCAGCAGGACCTCCAGCAAGACCGCAGACCGAAAGCGGCTGAAACGAACCCCAGCACCCTCCCACCTCCCCTCAGGGGGAGCCTGGGCGGGGCCCAACCGTTGGGCACTTGCCATAGCTCCGCCCCCACAGCCCCTCCCCGCGGGAGAGGGGACTCGGAACGTCTCCTGACTATGCGCATGCGCGCTGGGGAAGACAGGCCTGCGCAGGCGCACTCCTCTGCCCTCCATCTTCTACCCCCACCCGCCCCGGCCCGGGTTGCTCTTGCGCACGCAGCCAGGGAAAAGTTTGGCCCTGTCTGCTAGCCGTCCAGCGCGAGGGCTGTTGGGTAAGGCAAGATGGCGGCCGCGATCCGCGTCAGTCGGGCTACCCGCGGCCTCTTGTTGCCAAGGGCAGGTGAGTGTCACGGTCGCCGAGGGGCTGGTGCCAGGGCGCCGCTTCTCCCTGCGGGGTGGCGGGGGGCCGGGCTGCCCCTGCGCTCTCTGCTCGAGCCTGTACGGTGCTGTCACAGCCGCCTGCCCGCGGGCCTCCCGTACCTCACCGCGGCGTCCTCGGAGTAGAGCTGGGAGAGGGAGCTCATAGGCCAGGGTACGAAAGGCAGCTGACTGAAACAACTGTTTGCGGCAGAAACGGTCGGTTTTCTGCCTTCCTTCTCTTTAGGGAACTGGAGTTTGTAGTCCGAAGGGCTGCGTGGCATTGGCTCAGGCAGCCGGTGTAGCTATACAGTAGGTTGTCTCTCTGGAACTGTCAGAATCTCAGCAAATTAAATGCTGCCCTGTAGACTAGAAGTTTAGGTTCCCTCTATGACTTCTTAAGTTACCTTGATATTTTGGCCATGGTCTATTAAGCATGCTGAAGTACCAAAATTGTATTTAAAGCTTGTGTTTGGGCCTTTGTGGCCAAAACAGAACTATATTTTAGTTAAATTGATTTAATATGAGCTCCTCTGTTGAGCTCATGGGAGGTGGCAGACAGGTTTTGTTGGTTGATAAAGGCGAGGAAAGAATTTAACGTATTTTTAATTGGAGCAATATGTCTTTTCAAGAAAAAGATGGTTCTGGTTTACTGTGGCTATTTGAGGTTTAATTCAAACCAGTGTTCATAAACTGCTTTAAATATGGATTGTGACAAATAGATTCTGGTTAGTGAAGAAGATGAAATCTACAGGGAAAGAATCCCTGTGCCGATCTGTGTTACACGGGAGCACAGAGCTTTAAGCAGTGCTTTTCAGTCTGGAGTCAGGATGGGCTGTGAAAGCTGTGTGGCTCTGTTAAGTTACGTTGTCCTGAGTTACTAAATTTTGTGTTTTGGTAGGGCTCCACACCTTGTGGAAGATCCTGCACTGGTTGTGAATCAAGGTGAGGATCTCTAACCTGCTATGATTCTTGCTGATACTCTTTAATCTCAGCTGTTTTTTATAATATAGTAGTAATTGGGCATATAGCCATAGATGGTGATAATTTGTGCCAGATTTTGTACAGTTATGGAACGAGAAAAGATGTACACCATGCAGTCAGTGTAAGGCAAGCAACAACAGGGGTATATACACAAAGGTGAAAGAATGCAAAACAGTAACGGGATGTTGTTTGTTAGGCTCTTCATGATGCTATCACTGTCACCAGCATTTTTTGCAGAAATAACAGCAAAAAAGCCACAAAGTAGTTGAAAGATGTGTACAACTTTTTTTCAGATTAACTTTTCTTTTGTTCTTACATGGGTTGATCTGTTTATTAGTAATTTGTTCAGCAGGTGCTCACAGTTGACTGAAATCCAATTGCTTTTAATTTTTATATTGTAAGGACTGAAATGCATTCCTTTCTAAAAGTAACATAGTGTTAATTCTGTAAGTATGAGTATTGTGTAATTTATTTTTCTTTACAAACCTTTAGAAAAAGAAGCGTATGTAAACGAAGTACTGAAGGAGTACTAGTCATCAAGCTTTCTCTTTCACCATCTCAGCATACTACGTTGCTTTTTTGCATACTGCTGGTTATAAAGAAACCAGTCATTTTTCTGTGAGTTTGCTTTTCCAGAAAAATAAATAACAAACCCCTGGTTATTAGAGTGCCGTAAGAATGAAGGTAACATCTTGAAGAACAAGATGGTCAAACTGTCTCCCTCAGTGTTATCCTTTATACTTGCACTTGCACTGAGCTTGGTTAATCTCCTTTCTCCAGGTACCCGTTACACAGCTACAGGCTTTATTCTGTAGAGAGTACTCAGTATGCACTACTGATTTAATTTGGAGGTTTGTTCTGTTGTTGTGATTTAAAGAAAAAAGCAACCCCTCTCTCCAAGAGTTTTGAATGTAAAAACCTAGAGTATGGGCTGTGTGTTTGTGTCAGCCAGCATTGTAAGGGTAGTGTGGTAATGTGTTTTAAGATGTGTGGATTTGGAAATTCATTGAAACAACTGTCTTCACCTTCACTGTAATCCTGCAGAGGTAGACACAAAGATTTTAGAGGGCAATGTTAAAATAACTGGATGATAGAAAAAGCAGTGGGTGAAGGTAGAGTGGTGAATATGGCAGTGATAAGTTGGCAGGTTGCTTAAAATTTCAGCTTAAGGTATTACAAAGTTTAACATAAACACATCGTGTCACTTTTAAAACCGCATCTCAGGTTTTTAAACATTAAGTGGATGCCACAGGAGTGTGTACTTCGGTTAAACTTCAGCAGATCTTTGACAAATGGTGTGGGGTGTTTTTTTGTTGTTGCATTTTTGTTTGGGGTTTTTTGTGTGTAGGGTGTGGTTTTGCCTTTTTTTTTTCTAAATGGTTACACAGAATGTATTTTCCTTCTTTCTCATAGTTAGTCTCAAGTAATGGAGAGGCTCTGCCTATCTGCCACTTTAAGACAGATACCATGCTCAGTTTAACTGTTCCTGAGCTTGGACCTATTTTGTAGGAGAGTTGCTTTTTAGGAAGTCATATACCTACTGGAAGTTTGCGTAGGTAATATCTTACTTTGTCCTGTTTCTATCAGTCAATTGGAGTATAGTTTCTAGTGTATATACAAGTGTATATATGCGATTGCTTTATTTAGTTAAGTGGGTGTGTTAACTACATTTCAGGACACAATGGGAGATGTGGTATCTTTTATTATTTCAATTTGTGGTATATGGAGAGGGGAGGGATAGACAAACTTTTGAGCAGAGAAGCACCTCCTTCAGGCACTGAAGTCTTGTTGGATTTTCTGGTTTGAATTCTACCAGCCAATCTAACCAAATATAATTTCTGTCCAAACATACCCTGTCCTTTTGATTGACTTAACATCATGGCTACAACATTCGTGCCACTGTGTAACTGGTAATGCCTAACAATATCGGGATAAAAAGTACTCCTTCAGTGTGCAAGTGGGATTTTTTTGTTGTTGTTACTAATGCATCCATCATTCTGATATCAAATGATAATCTTGTTTTCATTATGATTCTTGCTAATTAGATTTATATGGGGAAGATTAAACTTGCTTATTCCTACCCTGAAAATGCTTACGGCTACGACTTACTAAAATTTGGAAAGTTAGTTACTGTATTTCTGTTATATGTGTATATGTGTGTGTGTATATAAATAAATTTTTTTAAAAATATACTTTATATATATATATTTCCTCAATTTAGTTTTCCAGTGACAGCTCTTATAGTCTGCTCTGGTCAACAGCTGGATGTCTGTAGCGTGTTTATGCGCTCTGTATTTCATATGTTCCTTTCTTTTTAACAGCATGTACACTAAACGCTGCTAATTTCAAAAATATCTTACAAGCAGTTTATTTCTTGCTTTTGGCTAAGTTGGAGAGTCATATGTTTCTTCTGTCCAGACTCCTTGTTGGAGCTACCTTGTCATTTATGTCAATATCCCAGTGATATCCTGTTCCTGTGGCTTTCAAGTTTTCATTGCTCCTTGAGAAAAGGAACAGCTTTGAGGCAATATTCTATGCATCGTGGACCGGGGTCCTTGCTTTTCTTGATTTCCTTTCACTGCAGAGCTATGATACAGGAGGATTGCTGCCTCTTCCAACATTTCGGTCTGCTATACTTAGACTGAGGTAAAAAATCTGGTTGACTGCATCTAGACTGATTCTGAGGTCTTTGTCCTGCCATTCCCAGGTCTGGGAGCAGGATGTGGATGTATTCGGGTGGGACCTGTTGCAAGTATTCTTTATTTGCTTAACCTCTGTTTTTCACCTTATACATCAAGTACTAACGCTAAACAGTTAAGCTTTACTTGCCATTTAGGAACCGATAGCCTTAGTCTGTTCCTTTCGTGTCTTATTTTGGTCTTTGACTTCTGTCAACAGCTTTCTCAAGCCTGCTGCCCTCTGACCTATCTAGATGTCTCTGAAATAGCCTGTCAGAAGTCTTGACATTGGAAATTTTGCTGAGGGAGATTAGAGAAAATGCATCTGTAATGACAAAAATAACATTAACTATGGTTTGACACTGCTAACTGTTAGCTTATACACATTCTCTCTCCTGTTTTGTGTTGTAGGCCCTGGCATTTCTGTGTCAGCTGCAGCACCATCTGTGTTGCAGCAGCACCGCCAGGTTCATCATGCGGTGATCCCTCATGGAAGGAGTGGACGATCTTCTGTTAGTGGCATTGTGGCCACTGTCTTTGGGGCTACAGGTTTCCTAGGACGATATGTTGTCAACCGTTTAGGTAATGTTCCCCAGGAGTACTAATTAAAGAAAAAAAACCTGTTTAATTAAATTAGTTTTGGCATTTTGGATCTTAAAAGTGTTTTGTGTGATACTTTCATAGTGTTTGGTCTGCTGAAGTGCCAAGATATGACAATTAGTAAAAGCTGGTTTCATGTAGGAAATTTGAAGCTTTTGAAGATTGTTAAACTCATTAAAATAAATCATTCTCCTTCAGGTACTGTTTTTCAGTCTGTAAAATGCAGATCTGTGGAGAGGTCCAGCGTGTATTTGGCCTGATTAGGACGTTTTACTAAAATGTTCACTGGAATTTGGTTGGAATTAGTTAAAATGGCCCTTCTGAATTTAGATTTTAGGAAATAACTCTTGCTTTTTTTTTTTCCTTCTCCCTTCTATGCAATTTAAGTGCAAATATCCTTAGATGTGACACATTTTCAGTTATCATACTATGTTTATAGCATACGCTGGGGTTTGGGGGTTTTTTTTGTTTGTTTATTACAGAAGCTTCTTGAAAGCTTCTGTATTTTGTTTTACAAGCCCAAGTACTCAAATATGTCCCTACTTAGGAATTCTAGTGATGTGGGTTCAAAAACTTACTTCTACTTTTAGCATTGCAGATAAGCATTTGAGATATCTATGTCTATTTGTTGTCCTTTAATGCCAGGGAATAAAGGAAGTTTTGTGTATTCAGTTCTTCTTTTAAAGTTATGTAGTAGTTTGAGGTAAACTGAACTTTTTATTTTTGAACGCTTAGGTCGCATTGGATCTCAAGTAATCATACCCTATCGCTGTGATCAGTATGACCTCATGTATCTGCGGCCAATGGGTGACCTGGGGCAACTTCTCTTCCTAGTAAGTCTTTTGCTTTGGCTTTAGATCAAATACAATACCATTGCTATACAAGGAAGTCTGTTAATCATTCCCAAAGTCAGAACTCCAGCTATTGTTTAGCCTCTAAATGGAAATGGTGTGAAAGAGCTTTCTTTGATTATGCCTATTTACACATTATCTCATCTTATTCCTGTTTGATGCTCTGGTTACAGGAGTGGGACTGTAAGGACAAAGACTCTATCCGAAGAGCCGTGGAACACAGCAATGTGGTCATTAATCTTGTTGGAAAGGAATGGGAAACAAAGTAATTTTTTTTTTTTCCTATATAGATAGATTTGCACGAGGTGTTTGACATGATTATGATCTGCTCTTGAAAAGTGCATTCTTTCTCTAATTTTCTAGTGTACAGCTTTTGTTGTGTCAGGTGGTTCAATGTGCTGCTCTCATACTCTTTACAGTTGTTTCCCAGGCTCCATCTTATAGCTGACGGAAGCTTACTAGTTTCTGTGAGCACATGTTTACATTATTACAGAAGCAGGCTTTCGTCCTGTCGCTTCAGTGTAGTGATGAGTTGTAGACTACTAGAATAAGCTATGATCAAGCTTTTCTTATTCTCAGTTAAATGTTCATAAAAATGATAGCTAGTGGAGAATACCTAAGGTATGATAAATAGCATCATTCCTTGATAGAATCTTGGCACAGGCACTATTAGGTACTTAGGCATTTTTTTTTTGTAATAATTTTAAAGAATAGTTTGTGAAAATCTTTGTGAAATCTTTTTTAAAAATCCCATATTTATTTTAGGTTAAAAATACCTGTAATAGCTTTTTTCTTTTTTTTTTGCATGCGTGCAATTATTTAAAGTCTTGTGCAGAACTGCCAGACAAAAACTCAGTTGTGTGATTTGCCTTTCTATAGTACATGATTTTGCTATAATAGTAGACAGAAACAAATGTAGATAGGTTTTGTCTGTGTTTAGAAGTCTAATGCCTTTATTGCTCTTCTTTTGTGAACAGCCATTTGATGTTCAAATTGTAGAATTAGTAGTCAAATTGTATTAATAGAATAGAATTATTTGTCTCAAATTGTGCAACTGCCAGCAGACATACTCTTTCAGCTGTTTCTTGTCTAGCCAAATATACGTAACTTCTGGGAGACACTTTGATTTCACATTTGAATTTATAGAGGTACTTCCTTTTTTTGATGGTCAGTTAGCTCTGTGTCCGACTGCTGGAGTCTATAACAGAGTTTATTTGGGGAAAAGCCCACCAAACCTAAATTAACTTTGGTCTCATGATATGACAAGGTTTGTGGTTCTTTTTCTATCTTCTTCAGACTTTAGGATAGGTAAAAATGTACAAACCAATCTTTCAGGATTGTTTTGCACCGTTACTGAATTATGAGTGTAGGAGTGCTGTCAAAGCAGAAGGAATTTCTTTGTAACTTGCAGTTGAGGGAAGAAAAGAAAGTCTGTACAGTTGGCCTAAGGACAATGTAATCTCTTTGTCTTTCAGATAGGTATTTCATGTGTATTTCTCCCTTTAAAGTTTCTGGACTTCTGTAAAAAGTATGATTTATATAAGGGAGGGGGGTTTTTTTGTTATTGAAAGGAAATGTGACAATGACAACAAAAAGTTTGATTCCAGTTAAAAACCCCCAGACCTAGTCACTCTGGCCAGTTTCAACAGATTCAAAAGCATAGGAGTCTTGGTACAAATTAAAGACTTTTGGACATTCAAACTTACTGCTGTATTGCTCAAATCATTTTATGTATTTTATACATGTTGGTATCAATGGTGGTGCTGGAACTCTGAGATAAAATTCTGTGGTCCATAAACACGAGGTCAGACTAAACATTGTAATCATCCTAAAATCTCTGAAAAACTGAAGCATGGAAAAAATAAAAAGTGAAATTAGAAGTAGAGGTCAGTCAAAAAAAGTAAGGCCTGCCATTAAATAGTTTTGTCCTTGCCTCATATTAGTGTACAGGCTCATCTGTGTATCCTGTGTTGTTTGAAAACTCCATAGTTACAGGAGGGATGTTGTTAGTTCTTGTGTGTTTCTAAAATCTATTTTTGCGAGTAGAACAGGAGTGATGGTTCCCAGGATCAGATTAGTTATTGAAGGGTCAAAAATAACTTTTTATTTTTAAGGCTTTCTTTAGACTCCAGTGGGATCTGAAGAGCTGTGGGAGTAGATAAGGACAGAGCAAGAGGCATTTGGACAAGATGTTTGTTCCCCAAAGCAAATGGAAAAGATGGAGCGGGGTGCCTACAAGGACAATATAAAGATATAAGAAGCCAATTTACTTTCTTTCAGTCTTGGGATAGTTGGAAAGAATTTTGGGATTGTTGCCAGCCTATAGTGTCAGTTCTGTTTGGAGACAGAGCTTCTGTATTGTTCTTGATCAGATGCCAAACTAGATTACAGTTGAACCCCCTAATTTAGGCCCCTTGAATGCCATAAAGTGAGTGGAGTTGTTGTTCTTTCTGCATGCTTCTCCTTGAAGTCCTTTGTAACTGCTTTGAAATGGTTCTAACTGTAAAATTTTCCATTTGCATAAGCACCTGTGTGTTCTTTGGTCTGTTTTTGTCCACTTCCCCAGTGCCTAGCATCTGCCCTAATGTAGGCTGCTCAGAATTTTTGAGCTCTTTTGTAGTGTAATTGAGTGCATCAAATCAAGTCAAATTGTGAACGGTCATTGTAAAAAGACAGCTTTGCTCAGATTTCAAGATGCAGCACTTCTCTCTCAAAAAAAACCCAAAATCTGTTTTCATTTGGGAGCAGTTTTTTATTTGTCACAAACAAGTAGACAGCATGATTCTTCATATGGATTTAATCTTAACAGGTGAAAAATCAGACAATACTAAAGCTGTAATTGATGCTACTGTTGCATTTCATTTGCTTCTCGTTTTTATTTTAGGAAGAGTCCTTCATGAAAGCAAACTTTTTTTCTAACAAAGAGCATCAAGATTGTTTTTTGAAGTATATTCAAGTAATATGTAATGGTTGCTGTTTGGTTGGTAGGCAGCCACTGTTGATTGCTCTTAAAGTAAATTTTTTTTTGCCTTGTTTTAGAAATTACAATTTTGAAGATGAATTTGTAAATATTCCTAAAAGTATTGCACAGATAACTAAGGAGGCTGGTGTGGAAACATTCATTCATATCTCTCACCTGAATGCTAACATGAGAAGTCCTTCTAAATACCTCAGGAGTAAAGTAAGTCTGGCATCCTCCTTTTGAATATATTTCCTGAGACTCTACTTTTATTGGTTGGGTTTTGGGTTTTTGTTGTTTCCCCCACAGGGTCTGTGTATGAATTTACTATGGAATGTTTTCTGCAGCTGACGAATTTTTGAGTTGCTGTGCTTATTGGAGCTAGAAATACTCTGTAGTACTTCATGTGCTTTGGTGGGAAATCTTACATTCCTGAAAACTCTTCTTTTCTTCTATCCTTGAATATCTTTGCATCTAAAATTACAGTCATTAAGAAAAAGGAACTAGTTTGATCGTTTGGGATCTGATATCAGGGCTAACATCTAAGGCTGGAATGACCTAGGAAAGCCAGTAACTGATGCCAAAATGAATGCTGCAAAGACAGATGAGTGTTATGGTTACAAGCCCTTGGAGTGGGCTTGTTACCTGTTCTTGTACAAAAAAAAAAAATCTGGTTTTGGTTATGCTATTTTTTCGTTCTTAGGCAGTGTAATTTTTCTATTACTAATTTTCTCTTTTTAATATAGCTATTGTCCCAGTTTCAGCTATTTTTGTTTTATTTGAGCTCACTGTACTCTGCCTTGGTTTTAATATAGTTTTTTTAAAACCAGGGTTAAAGTTTGGTAGCTCTCAGTATGTAACAACTCTATAGTTAGGCCAGTCCCATGTCGAAAGTAGATAGCTGCCACTGAAATTTCTAAGTGTACTTAAGCAGTTCTTGTAGTGTTCCGATAACATAGTAGGGGTTATGTAAACCTTCTATTTTCTTCCAAGCTCTGGCCTGGCATAAGCAAGTATTTAGGTTAGGCTTCTTCCTTTTTGAACTTTTGTCACTTTAAATTTGTCTCACTTCACTAGTGAGACTGTAATATATCTCAGAGGAAGTTATCTACATTATTGTGGGACTTTTGGGATATTCCGTGAGACCTTTCTCTTAGCATAGCATCTCAAAGATCAAATGGCTCAGATATAAATAATTTTTGTGCTACTGATGGTGTAATTTCAGTGCTGTAGTCAGGACGCACTGAGTTCTGAAAAGGCATCCTCTCCTGCTCTGTTCAGAATGGATCTAATGAATATGTTAAATTTTATTAAATGATAGGCTGTTGGAGAGAAAACAGTGAGGGAAGAATTTCCAAATGCTATAATTTTGAAGCCCTCTGAGATGTTTGGGAAGGAGGACCGTTTTCTCAATCATTATGCAAGTATGTACTCTTGAAATAATAAAAGCATGTATGATTCGTATAATTGTCTGTAAGAACAGAAGGGAAAATGTGATTTGCTTTCAAAAAGCAGAGGTAACTTTTTATCAGAAATGTACTCTATTTTGTTAGCTGAAGATGTGTAATGGGAAGCTGAAGATGTGTAATGGGAAACATAATAACTTTTCGTCTCATGACTGAATTGTTACTGAGTCTAGTTAGATTTTGCCATTTGATTTTTTTTTTGTTTGTTTCTTTGTTTTGAGATGGATGTGTGTACTATTGTGTTTCTGTTCAGAATGTGTTGATCTAAGGTCTTGTCATCTTAACCCTCAAAGTAGTTCACCCTGAAAATAGTTTTTTCAAGTTGGTAATGCTCAAATCTGAAAATCAACCTGAGTTGTTGTAGGCACAGAAGGGGCAGTAATGACTGATATATCACCAACAAAACTGCTAGACAGGATAGAGTGGAATCATTTTCTGTCTTGCAGAGTTGAGAGTCTCTGAACCACTTTAAACAGTAAATACAGCCTTCCCAGCATTGTTGATAAGAAAAGTAAATGTGCGTTGAAAACAGTGCTACTGGAATTGGTTGGTAATTATTCCCAATTCTTTCCTTTCCTTAGTTTTCAGAAGAGATCCACACTCAGTATAGTACAAAATGTATTCGTTATTTGCTTACTGAAAAGATTCATAAGATTTTATTCTCAAGTTATTTATGTGTCTTTCTATCAGACATGCGCTGGTTCGGTGGTGTGCCTCTTATTTCTCTGGGCAAAAAAACAGTGAAGCAACCAGTATACGTAAGTATTCAATAAAACAAGACAACCTCAAATTCTGTGTGTGTGCGTGTGTTTGTGTGTGTTGCCTTTCTTTCTTTTCCCCCTTCTGAAAGAGAAGTGTGTGCATGCATTCCTGTTTTCTGTTGGTAATTGTGTGAATTTTTCTCACAGGTGGTTGATGTAGCAAAGGCAATTATTAATGCAATTAAGGATCCTGATGCTAAAGGAAAAACATACGCCTTGGCTGGGTAGGTTACTTTTCTGATTCTAATTAACTGAAGTACTTCTTTTTGGTGTCATTTTTTGGCATGCTGCACAGTACATTTAATTTCTCCATCCATGCACACAGTTTGAGCTGCAATAAATTCCACCTCCTTTTTGGGAGGAAAAATGACTCAAGCTGTTATTGTGAGTACTCTGAAAATCCTAGTTTGGGCCCCATTGCATTTAATGTTATGTATGTGTGCACAAAGAAATAGACAGTCTTGGGAAACATGCTAAACAGCATAGATTTGGAGAAAATTGTGCTAAAGCTGTGTGGAAACCACCTGGAATTAATTAGAATGGATAGAGACAGTGGATCTCTTGGAGTATTGTGTGTACAAAAGCTCCAAGTCAGAATAGGTCATTAGCATTAAAAATAAACAACATGGCAAATGCCAGGGGTAATGAGTCCATGTTCTGATACTGTAATATAACACTGGAACTGGCAAAAGGAACATTAGATTTATTGATAAAGAAAACAGTTGCTAATTAGTCAAGATACAAATGATGCTGAACAGCTCTCTTTTTTTCTATTGCATGCAAATCTCTGTCTTCCCCCTGTATATACTGAAAATGTGCAGAGTATCTGGATTTTGCAGAAGGCTTCTCTGAGATTACGTTTTTATTTCCATGCTTGTTTTGTGACCCTGTTGAAGAGACAGCTCCTTATTTCTGTTGTGCAGAGATCATAGCTGGTTTGTCTTTTACTCATGTGAAGTCACTTTCCCCAGTGCTGGAACTGAGCTGTTGAGGAAGATGTTATCCCAGCAGCTAGGCTAGGTGTGCTGTATGCTGGAACTTCTGCTCAAAAACTAGCAAAACAAGAACCTAACAGTGGTCTGCAAGGGCTACTAACAGCAACAATAACTTTATGGAGTAGCTTGAAGTTGCTTTTGGATTGCTGAGATGGTGTGAAGTGTCACAGTAAAGAACCAGTGGAAAGAAATGCTAAACAGCCATTCAAAACCACTTTTTTATCAAAGAGAATAGATATATAGGTGCCAGATGGACACAACTAATGCAAAAACACAAAACGTGATAAAATTAACCCTTTGAGTGCCTGTTTTATTTCTTGGGAGCAAATCTGAAGATGTGTCAATAATTTATCCAAAGCTGCCTGCCACAAAAGGATGGAGAGGCACCTGGTTTTAGGTTCATTGCTGTCTCAGCAGAAGCAACTACTCCAACTGCAGGAGAAACTGAGACTAAATAGAACACTATTTGCAGCCACGTGCAAGGGCAATTGGCTAAGCTTCAAATGTATTCTTACAGTTTCAAAGTTTCATTGCTTGACAATTTACCGAAGGTCAGGAGTTCAGTGCCCAGGTTTCAGAGGCAGGAATTCAAGCAAGGATGCCAGGCTCCCACTGCAAGGAATACAGTTTCAGTGACTGAACAGACTTCGAATAAATGGTCTAAAACAAAGATCCAAATCAGTGCTGGAAAACCAAAGGAACTCTGCTGCATAACCCTTGACAAAAGCTGTATGAAATGCTTTTTTATTTTTTTAACAGGACTTAGCAGCTTGAGTTTAAAATACTCAAGCTAAGTTTAAAATACTCAAGATAAATACTAATTTCGTACAAGAGCATTCTGTTTCTGTGGTTTTGTTTTTTCCTTCCTACTATATGGTGAAATAGAGTTTTAACTATAACAGCTAGTGGTGTCATTGCAATTTCTGAGTTACTGAAGATTTGGTGTGTTTTTTTTTCCACCTGTTCCACTCATTCTCCCATGTCATTGTTTTGGCTTCATCCACTTGTTATATCTTCTGTGTTGAATGCTAATGCTCTCTGGAGCTTACTGTCTGCTACTATTGTGGTTTATGTAATGACAATTTAATGTAATTCTGTGCTTGGTGAAGTTGTGTAGTTAATGTTAGGTAATTTGTAAAGGAACAAACTGTTGATCTTCATTTTCACATTTTTAAGTTTGGCTATGCTATACATCCTTACATGGTTCTTACATATCAGGATAAAAGTGAAATTGGCTTATACTGCTTTTGGATAGGCGTGAGGATGTTGAAGTGTGTAAGGGCAAAAAATTTGTGGAAAAAAAAAGAAATTGCTAATAACTAATGAAAACCAAGTTTTGGTTTTGTGTGGTGTTTTTTTTTTTTTTCTCAGCTGAGTAGAGTAAATTTGACATTACCACTTTTTTCTGTGTTTCTCTTGTAAGTTCTATAAACAGAAGAAAAATTAATATCTTGGTTTGATGGTAGTCCTTTAGTGTAACTTCATAAATGCTGATCTCAGGTTTTATAATCCAGCCACCTGCATAAAGTTGATAAACAGTTTCAGGTGTTGAATTCTTTTGAATTCTCCCAAATCTGATGGCCTACCTTTTAAGTATATCCATGAGAATGTTTTGCCCTAATTTTCTTCTACAAACTAAAGTAGTAGTAATTTAGGGTTATGTCTTTTTTCCAGCATTTTATCAACAATTTTTTTTTTGTGGTTATTAGCATTGCCATTCTTTCTGAAGAACATGTCAATTGGAGGCTCAGTTTTCATGCATGCAACCTCAGCCCTCGATATCTTTGAGATCTTGGGTTTATCAAACTGAAATTTATGTTCTTTCTATCCTAGTCTTGAATTTTCGAACTCTTTTAAGTTTTGCACTCTTCACAGATTAGTAAAGTCTAGTCTTACTGTAACATGGTTTCATTTTTGTGGGGGTTTAGTTTCCAACAGTAAATCAGTGTCTCCTAATTTTTTTTTTTTTTTTAAAAAAAAGAAAGACTGAAGAAGAGAAACAACTGTAGAGTCTTATTTTTAGGAGGCCCCTATCTGAGAAGTAATCAGTCTCAAGATGATTGTCATGTCACTAAGGTCTCTACCTTAGCTGAAAAGTATAGTAAATTGTTAGGAGATACAACTTCTGGTGTATTAATTGCTGCTTTGATCATGATCAGCAGGATATAGTTTTGAAGGTTGAAACACCAAGTTCACACCAGCGCTCAGCAGTGCGATCTTGTGTTTTGTCATGAAGATATTTAGAATGTTTTGGAATACCATCAAGTTGCTGTGAAAGCCAAGGGAGATATCTGTTTCAGTCTTGAGCCGTTTATTGAGTATTAAAATGCTAAGGTAAAGTCTGAACAAGAAAGAAGAGAGAGAACTCCCAGTAAATGTTTTCTTTTAAACTACTGCAGGTGTGCAGTAGACTGCCTGCTTCCTTCCCTACAACTTGAGAGGGGAAAAGCATTCTTTTGGGGGAACTTATCTTAGTTTCTTCCTCTTGCGTTTGAAGAGACCAGTACGTTCTCGGTTGAGCAAAGACAAATGAATCAACTTCCTTGCAGCCATTTGCTACCAAAGTGGGATGTCCTGTTAACAAACCTTTCTTAATTTTACCATTTGCTTTCTGGCTTCCTTCTATTGCAAACTGCCAAGTGCACTTGTACAAAGTCAGTCCTGTCCCAGTGCTGAAAATCTTGTATTCAGAGTTGGAGTCAGCATGGAGGAGGCACTTTAAAAGTGTGATTTAAATGTACACAGAGTACGCTGTTATTCAGATTGATTATGGTGAGTTAGCCTTGGGCAGCAGCCAACTGACCACCCAACTGCTCACTCCCCATTCCCAACAGGACAGCAGGAGGAAATAGTATGAAAAGCTTATGGGTTGAGATAAAGCCAGGGAGATTGCTTACCAGTTAGTGCTGAACAGACTTGACTTGGGACAAATTAATTTACTGTCAATTAAAATAGATTTGAATAGCATGAAATAAAGGTAAAAAGAATAAAACTACACCTGCTCCCCTTTATCCTTTTCCTAGGCTCAGCTTCACTCCTTTGCTTCCAACTCTTCTACCTCCTCTCCTTGAGCAGTGCAAGGGGATGGGGACCAACATTTTATGGGGTCAGTCCTTAACTGCTCCTCTCTGTCCATTCTTCCTCTTCACACTTTTCTCCAGCTCCATCGTGGGTACTTCACGGACTGCAGTCCTTCAGGATAAACCTGGTCTAGTGTGGACTTTGTATTAGCCACAGGGGAATCTTGGCTCGAGTGCCTGGAATACCCACTCCTGCTCTCACCTTGGTGTCTGCAGGGCTGTTTCTCAAACTTTTTTCCTCACTCCTCTCTGCCTGTATGCCATTTTTGCCCTTCCTTAAATATGTTTTCCTAGAGGAGCCACTATCTTGGCTGAGGGACTCAGCTGTGCTCCGTGGTGGGTCCGTTGGAGCTGGCTGTGCCTGGCACGGGGCAGACCAAGCTGCTCCACAGAGCCTGCCCCTGCAGCTCCCCTGCCAGTGCCTGGACCCCAGTGCCCAACACAGTGACAAGACAATTTCACAATTTGTGACTTGCAGTGTTGCCATCACTGATGTCAGGTGATATGTTTTTCTAACTTAATCTCTCTTTATTTCAAACAGTACAGAATCTGGAGAGCCAGAATTTGTCCCCCTTTTGTGAGGAAAATGCCAAATCTGGCAAATCATTTAGATTGAAGAAAACAGGCCCTTGGTCGGCTTGGAGGTGGAGAGCTTTAAAATTTTTGTCTCTTTGTGGGAATATTTAAGTACACCTAATTTACCTGTAATGTTTGTTGCTTTTTTTTTTTTTTCAGACCTAATCGATACCTCCTGTATGACATGGTGGAATATATCTACGCAGTTGCCTTTCGAAGATTTATTCCCTATCCTCTTCCACGCCCTCTCTACCAGTAAGTGGGAACCTTCCTTCACTAAGAACTTGGGATCCAACAGGTGGCACAGAAGCATAAATAACAGTTGTCTTGGTTATTTAGTATTGCCAGTTGTTATTTAATGTGCTAGGATTGTAGAAACTGGCTTTGCCTAGGTACTTGTTAGCTAGCTTTGAGTCTTCTGCTCAGGCACAGGCCTGCATTTGATGAGCTAGTGTGTGCAAGGTGTGCTTGTAATAGACTTAACTATTTATTCCAGAGACAATGAATGGCTTTGCTACTTCTTTTGAGTCAAGAAGTAGAGACAACCAGTAGCAAACTAAACAAACTTTTAATAGTACCACAGGGAAAACCTGTGTGTATGTTGCTGACTGTAGGCCATGACAGATTTTTCTGCAGCACCTTAAGGTATCACAACTGTCAGCTATCCTTCCAGTCCAGTGAGCACAGCCACCTGGAAGCAGAGTTGGGCTGAGGGTGGATGTGGGTATTGATTGACTTTCTAGTTCAGTCCTTTGTATTGATTTGAGCCAGCATTGGACATAAGTTTGTACCGAGATCTTGGCCTGGCAATTTGAGCAGTGCAGTTGTGAGCAAGCATTTCTTTGTCCGCGGTATGAGGGCAGTAACAGTAACATCTTTAGAAGATGGTGATAAATTGGAAGATAAAAAGGGAAAGATGTAGCATCACTTCAGTTGACCGCAGTGGATGGACTGCGAAGTCTCTCTTTGCACACACTGAGCTGCTTCTGCAGCCGTATGTTTTGGCATCGGGGCACTGAGGATCGAAGCTGATTTGCTCAATTGCAACTACTGAGTAATAGTGCATAAGAGGGTGCAGTATAAATATGAGCCTGAGCCTAGTCCTTACGGCATAATCTTATTCCTTTGAAGAGCTACCTCAAACAGTAAATATTGTGTCAGAAGGTGCTCTCACCATGGTTAAGATGTGTTAATGTTTGGGATGCTGGTCCTCCTCAGTTTTAGTACAATGCAAACTAATAAGCTAAAAGAGTCACCAATGTTAGAACCCTCCTACTAATCTGTTAATAGGCCTCAACATTGGATTCATGTAACTGATAATAAATAATAAACGGTTGTGGCTGTTTCTGAATTGGCTATAGAGGCATCAGGTTAACACGGCTCAGCTGACACAGCAGCTTGTTAAAAAACAGCTATGTGGGTGCTTATTAGTCTTATTCATATTTGCTGTAGTCCATGTTATATTTTTTCTTTATGGGCTAAACTAAGCTGTATTTCATATTTTTGAGAAAAAAGTGCACATAAAAGGTGGATAAGCCTAGTTCTGTTTGTGTGCAGTAGCATAGTAACACTCTAGTCTGTCAGGTGAGCACTTCAGTAAGAGATTCTACCTTGAATACTGCTGGTCCTGAGACACTGAGCAAGAGCTGTAGTGTTATTTTCTTTTCTCTGCCAGATTTTTGTTCTTTCAAGGGAAACTTAATTTCTGGAAACTGCAAACGTACTAATCGTGATCCTTTTTATAGATGCAGTTTGCTCCAGATTTCATCATCTTGTTTGTATGGCTGTTAACTCATTTAGTTGTCAGCAAGCGTGTTTTATCTTGGAGGCACTGAATCAAACTTCGTGACTAATTGGATTACTGCCTACACTACTAGGGAAGACAGTTTGGAGGAAAGGCAGGGGCAAGACTGAACCCTCTGGTGTGTGGGGAATTGGATGGGTTTGCTTTCCCCACCCACTAATGCGCATTTTTACTGCTAGATATCTGTTCCTCTATTCCCTTTCAAAGTAAAAGAATAGGAGATCGAATAATTCAGTAGCAAACAGTTAGAGTTACCAGAAACACAACTAAGAACTTGCTGGCTGGCATGTTCACTGCTTTATGAATTCATAGCTTGCAAGAGCAGCTACAGAACAAGCTCTTGCTCACTGTCTGTTAAGTGTGAAATATTTTTACAAGTTATCAGTTCTTGTTTTTTTTCTGTGTATCTGGATAATGACTATACTTCTGCAATGCTCTTTCTGATTACAGTTTAGTTGCAAGATTCTTCGAGATTAGTCCATTTGAACCATGGTTAACACGAGACAAAGTGGACCGGGTAAGTGTAGGACAATCCACAAATTCTTCTTGGGATGCGTTTCATTGTGTGTTTGTAACTTGCACTTGTAGTTCTGTATTCAAGGAGTGTTGAAATGTGTGTACATCATGTGGTGTAGAATTTCAGTCAGTTCAATGGCTAGAATTTGATTATAAAGTATTGCATTCAGACTGTTTGGATACTACAAAAATCTAAATTTTTAAAGGTGTCTATATATAACCTTCCTCAAAAATGGTTATGGTTCCTGCCATACAATTGCTGCAGCTACTGTTCTGCAATCTGACTCTGAACTTACTTGCCCAGACCTGTTACAGTGCCAAGGGGATACACTGTCAAAGCAGTCTGGAGATTCCTCTGGTGCAGTCATACACAGACTTAGTAAGAGAGAGGGACTAACAGAAATTTTTTTTCCAAATATATCGTTATGATGAGGTCTTTTCACTAGCATTGGTGGTGGAAGAATAGTTAAGATATTTCTCTAAAGACATTTAAGAAAGTGGTTGAAACACTTTCAAGGGTTATATAGCAATATAATGGGGGTGGGGAAAGAGCCCAACTTTCTTAAGTGTTTTTTAAGTGTTAAAAGTCATCAAGGCTGCATGCTTCGCTGTGCCCCAGCCCCTTCCTCCAAAACACATGCTATTGAAAATAGCAAAGCTAAAGTAGAGATTGGCATGCAATGTGCAGCTAAGAGATGGGGAGGTTGTGCTCCCCACTCTTAGGTAACTAGTGAGTTTATGTACCTCTGGATGCATTAAAATCACTTATACCATCCAGATAATGGTGTTTTTAACAAGTCAAGTTGAACTGACAGCACTGAATGCAGCCCAAATTCTCACTTAACGTTAGAGTACATTTCTCACGAACGTGTTGCAGCTCCATATTTATTCCTAACTTCTCAGAGTGTCTTAAGTTGTGGTAGAGAAATAACTTGCAAAAAACCAACTGCAGGTGAGGAAAGAGTAGGATTTAGCGAGTATTAATGTCAAAATGGTTGGCGTGTGTGTAGGTTAGCAAATACAGTCACGTACTCTGATAGTCTCTAAGCTTGCTGCTCTGAAGGTTGCAAGTACTCTCCCAACTGTTTTTGCAGAGTTAGTTTTAATGCCTGGTGTTATGATGCAGTATCAATAGCCTGTTTTGACCTGCTTGTCCCAAAATTAATTTGAGATAGGGTACTAATGTGAATTTGGAAGAACTGGGCACTGTACTTAGAGCTGCTTACTGAATAGCTGTAAGCAATTAATATCTATGTTTACATTTCTCCATCTGTGAAACAAATCGGTTTCATACTCTGTTTGGAAATAATTGTGGAAAACTGTGGACAGTATGTTTAATAAAGGAGGTAGAGCTTATTCACGCTCTAGTGCAAAACTTTTTTTTTTTATTCCCCCAAACCACTTATCCCCCATGCTAGAGAGGGTTTGTGTTACAGTTCTATTGGCTGTATTGACCCAGGATGTGGATGTAACAGTTCCTGAAAACCTTGCTTCTAGCTGCCTTTGTAGTTTACAGGGTTACATTTCGTAAAATAAGCCTGCACCAAATCGCTGAAACTACTGCAATTCAGCTATAGCGTGGGTAGTGTAAGAGGGGAGTTTCTCCATGTCACTCCTCTGTCTGATTGTTCCTCTTTCCCAGCTTTTCAGCCTTAAGTAATCTGCACAAGATGAGATATGATTGACCTAAAGACCTTTCAAGGAAAAATAGCATAAGAGAAATCCCCATTTTTCTAAGATGTAGGTCATATGTGTTGCAAATATGGTAATATAATTAAATATTTGTCCAGTACATTTGTCCCTGTTCTAAACCATGAACAGAGAAAAACAGCCTACCAAAGGTGATAATCAAACATACATTTTCTTGACAAACCAGAATGAATATAATTGCAGTTCAAATACGCCCTCACAAGTTTGGCCTATTTTGTGGTTGCAATGCAGTAATCTTCCTGATAATGTATACCTGATGGAGAGAAAATGAAGACAATTTCTGCATGTTTCACTGCTAATGATTCCTGAATCTCGATCTGAAGCTTGAAGGACTTTTTGCCAGATGTGGAATGTCTGTGTCTCCTGTCAAAGTACACTGGGTACTCAATACCTTGTATAATTACGCCATAGTTCTGTAGTACCACAGTGAATCTTTTCCTCCTCCCAAGGAAGAACACTGAGACAAAATCAGTCAAGGAACTGGGACTGACACACAGTTAGCTGAGTCCACAGTTTTTTTTGAATAGGTTTTCAGATCTACAAGATGCAGCACTGTATCGGATTGTGGGGTTCATTCTTGGGGAAAGCAGTCTTGCATCAGCACCCTTGAAATTGTAGTAGAATCCCCCAAGAGCTGCCATTTGTTGAAAATTGTTTTGAGACGTATTAAAATGTTTCTAGTGCTATGGATTTATGTTAGTTTGTATTAGTAAAAGAAAAAAGGTGACCGTGTGTATAAGTACAAAATACTTTTTTGTAGTATGTGAATGATTGTGTTGAGTGTAATGCTGTTCATTCTATCAAGTGAATTCTCTTTTTTTTTTTTTTTTTATTAAAGTTTCACACAACAGACATGACATTTCCTGAGCTTCCTGGTTTGGAGGACCTGGGTATTCAACCAACATCTCTAGAACAAAAAGCAATTGAAGTCCTGCGCCGTCACCGTAGATACCGCTGGTTGGATGCTGAGCTGGAGGAAGCAAAACCAGCTAAGACATATCCTATGTAATAGTTGATAAGGTGGTTGTTTAATGCTTCTTAAACTGCCTTTGTATGACCCAATTTGTTCAGAGAACTGTGTACATACTGAGTAAAATATATTAATCATGTAAACTATATTTCACCATTGTTGTCTCTTTAGTTTTGTAAGATTGTCATTGAAATGCAGTTTTTCTCTTTAAAACGTCACAAAAGCAGATTTGCATACTGTTGCTCAAGTGCATTAAAATATTTTGAAGGTGTCTTAACACTAGTCAGTTTGCCCCTTGGCTCTCCAAACAAGCATATGTCTGAGCATTAGTAAGTGCTCCAGTGGTTTGAAGAATGTTGACATTCACACCTATGTGGCCTAGAACATGTCTTTCCAATAGGGCCTGCCACCTATTCAGAGTATGAGGTCTCAAACTGTTTCTAAGGTCAAGGATCATCAATCAGACATGTAAACAAGTTCCTACATGTCATCTAATCTCTTGTGATAATTATGCGTGCTGTGGCACATAGTCATGAGGAAATGTGGAATTTCTTCCATTTTAAAATGAGAAAGTATTTTTAGATGTGCAAAGCTTTCATGTGCTGGGACATCATCTTTCTTTTGGTAAGAAGGATAAGCTTTGCTTTGGGATTAAATATTTTAAATTGTTTTAAGATAAAAGCAAGATCCCCACCCGAGTTTGATCAAGAACTGCTTTCTGTTTTGATATCCAAATTGTTGCTGGAGGCTTCTGGTTGAATTTTGGCTGGGACATTGTTGGCTGGGACATTGTTTGC
Source organism: Bucorvus abyssinicus (assembly GCA_009769605.1). Lineage (NCBI taxonomy): Eukaryota > Metazoa > Chordata > Aves > Bucerotiformes > Bucorvidae > Bucorvus > Bucorvus abyssinicus. The sequence continues at coordinate 73,691,956 of CM020025.1, forward strand.
TAGGATGCAGCTTAGAGCTGAATAAGTCCGTGCACAGAAGTGACAGCAGAGATCTAGATCTTCTGCATGCAGTGCAGTGTTCTGATGTCTTCAAGATGTGAAAAGACATTTCTTGAATCAAGGAGTGAGCTATTAGTTCTGGGAGTAGGACAAACCACATTAACTAGAATGAGTCGAGTTTGGTGGTGAAACTGGTTTTAAACTGGGGCCGAGGGGATAAAATGAGTGACAGAACATTTTGTGTTTGTACCTCCAAGCTTCCTACTACTTGCCTTTCTTGAATGTGAAGTCAAAGGGAAGGAACTGGGGCAAGTTGGACAAATGGGCATCAAACAGAAGCCCAATGGGGAGGAAATCTGAGGTGGAGAATGGGACAGAATAGATGATGAAAAAGGACAACAGGTAAGAGAATAGACAGGTTGAAGAGAACAAAAAGGTCAAGGTCAGGGAAAGCACAGAAGTCTCTTGATTAAATCACACTGATCACTGGAAGCAAAGATCAGAATCTCGCTATATCTGTATTGTTGTCAAACTAAATTTCAACAGTGACCACATTTTGCTCTTCCACATAAAACTGACTGCTGCTGGGTGTACTCTGTTAGGAAGAGGTAAGCTTTCGTGATAATGTGAATCTTTTTATCCTGTCTACTATGTATTCAGTTTGGCTCTCATTGATCACTTATTCTTCTGGTAACTAAAGTTCAGTTGTTTTCAAATAAATGTGCCAATGCAAACATTCAAAAGCTAGGACAAACTGGAAATGAAGTGCATGTTGTTAATAATTTGATCCTTAACTTTTATTGTTTTTCTGACTGCAAGCTTTTTTCTGTAAGACCATAGTTGTAAATAAGTAGCCTCATTAGTGCTCATTTAGTATGTGTGGCCCTAATTGTGATTTATGGCCTGTTATTCACGTCCTGCTGGGAAAACGGTGGTATTTCTGCACAGTTTCACAAGTGCACATAGAGTACAGAGATACACAATTATCTGGTAGTCCTGCATGTCTAACAAGCAGCTTCCATTTTCAGATGGCAGACTGAGGCAGAAAAAAGGGTCACAGGTAATGCTGTAGTGTTAGGTGCCAGTTCTGGGAATGCTTACCGTAATGCAGTGATTTTTGTTTTTCATTTTTCGCATTCGAAGCACAGCTTTTTCAGTGGCTTCAGTTACACCACAGACCACTCCTACGGGATCTTAATTCAGACAGCTGCGAGATGGAGATGAGGCAGGTGATGAATACCCAAGAAAAGTTTGCTTTAAGCAGCCTGCTCCACATCAGATAGGAACACTGGTGAAGCAGAGTACCACAGCAGTGCTCAGCTCCTGCCACTGCTGCAGGTTTTGTTTTCCACAATGCTTTGCCTTATGCAGCGCTTCTGCTTCCTACTTTGTAGAAACTGCAATGTGATGTCTTATTATTTACCCTTCCTAAACAATTTCTATGGGGGTCTTGCATGTAAAAAAAAAAATCAAACTGAGCAAAATACGTGATATTTATTTGTAATAAAAATGTGTAATATAGCCCAGAGTACAGAACTACTATAGTTCAGTTTCATCAGTGATTTTTATTCCTACTCGTTTATCAATGAGAGGATCTTCCTTCTTATCCTGTCCTGAGTTTCTCAACTTGCAGTAGCTTTTCCGCCAACCTGCAATTCGCAAAGTACTGAAGGTCCTTCAGACCTGTGGCCTCGAGGCTCGTGCTTAACAGCTTTGTGTGGAGCGTCGCTCCAAGCGGTATGGAAAGTGGGGGCTGTTGTTTTCCAGCCTTCCCACAAGAGGTCACTGGTAGAGCAGAAAGCGGCAACGGGCTTTAAGCGCGCTGGGTGTCTCTAGTTTTCGCAGCCTGTCTCCTGCTCGGGCTCTACGATTTCTCACTTCTGTTCCTTGCCTGCATGCACCTTGGCTAGTGCAGGATTTTTCCTTGGTGTGGACCATCTACCCCAGTTCCAATGCACTCTCCGTTTGTCTACTGGAAGGCATCTGGTGTCCTTAGAAGCGTGCTCTGGCCAGTGCTCAGTTTCTACCATGGAAGGTTACAAGTTTGACAAAAGTGTCGCTGACGTGCTACTATGGAACTTTTGCTCAGTATTTCCATGTCAGCTGCGGAGGGTGCTGAGTGTCCTTACCAGCAACTCCAGAAATTCTGCGTCTTAGAAACCCTTTCCAGTCCCTCCTTTCTTTAGTGTATCACAGTGCCATCTGTGCTGTGACACAAGACCAGTGAAGGATCATTCTTTTATCCTGAAAGTGAGAGGAATGGTAGAGCTCTTGTAGACATGCTTACTTCTTCTCTCCTGTTCACCCTAGGACACCCCAACTATGTAGAAAACATTCCTATTACCAAAGAAGTATTTTGTTGGTACAAAACATTGAGTATTTTAAAATTAATGATTTTTTATGGATCTAAAACGGTGCAATAATATTTCAGCCGTGGTCTGAGCAGAGTTTACAGCCAAGGGAAGTACCTTGCTCTGTGTGGTGGCATGCGAACGCTGAACTGCCCTACCTTTTCTTCCTAGCATGTCACGCTGTAGTTAATTTGATGGCAGTTATTCATTTCCTGTAGCGCTGTTTACTGGATTTCACAATACAATCTGCTGTGTTCTTGTTAGCTTATTTTTTTTCTTTCTCAAGGTGAATCTCATTCTGTTATTTTTTCCTGGTACTGTTTCAGTCCAGAGGTCCTTTATTTTTCTTTCCTGGATTGCCATAAAATCTCAAGGAAAGCATAATCTATATATTTCTTGAAAATACTTTTGTGTTCTCTTTGTAAGTGTTCATGAAAAAAGTAAATTTGAAATTACTCATTTTTTTTCCAAAACAACTTACCTAATGTGATGATGGAATTTGTCCTTTTATTTCTGCTTCCCTGCTCCCCCCTCAAAAAACAAAACAAAACAAAACAAAAAACAGAGGAAAAAATGGGTCTGAAAGTCTAAAAGGAGCAGGATTACCTTAGCACAGGTAAGCACACTTTCTTTTATGCATTAAGAAAATATGTCAGATGAATTACCATTGTTCTTTTCTGTTTGAAGGTCAGCTTTTCAACATGTGGGAATTAAACAACCTATTGGCATGGCCAAGCTACATTTTCTTGGAACTGTCAAAAACATAACCAGGACGAATGACAAAATATTCCCATGTTTATTTTTTTTCATGATTCCTTTGTACTGTTAATGAAATATAGGGCATCTAATTTTCTGGCTTGGCCAGCATCACTGAGGAGAAGGAGATGCAGTGTTTTGCATAGAGTTACCTCTATGTTGTCATGAAAGACCAGTTGAGGGGTGTTCTGAAGCCGGGGAAGTAAGTGAAAGGACAAAGCTGTTGGTAGCCCACTGTATTGGATTTATGTGGTAAGGCTTTCGTAGCAAGGGGTGGAGTGGGGTGGGGCTACAGTGGTGGTTTCTGTGAGAAGCTGCTAGAAGTTTCCCCCCACATCTGGTAAAGCTAATGCCAGCCAGCTCCAAGACGGACCTGCTGCTGGCCAAGGCCAAGCCAGTCAGTGATGGTGGTAGCGCATCTGTGATAACATATTTAGAGAAGGGGGAAAAAAAACCTGCACATTTTGCAGCTGGAGAGAGGAATGAGAATATCTGAGATAAACAGCTCTGCAGACACCAAAGTCAATCAAGAAAAAGGGGGAGGATGTTGTCCAGGCACAGGAGCAGAGATTCTCCTGCAGCCCCTAGTGAAGGCCATGGTGAGGCAGGCTGTTCCCCTGCAGCCCATGGAGGTTAACTGTGGAGCAGACATCCACCTGCAGCCCATGGAGGACCCCACACTGGATCAGGTGGATGTGACCCTATGGGAAGCCGATGCTGGAGCAGGCTCCTGGCAGGACGTGTGGAGAGAGAAGAGCCCATACTGGAGCAGTCTTACTGGCTGGACTTGTGACCCTGTGGGGGACCCATGCTGGAGCAGTCTGTTCCTGAAGGATTGCATCCCATTGAAGGGACCCATGCTGGAACAGTTGGTGAAGAACCGTAGGCTGTGTAAAGGACTCACATCAGAGAAGTTTGTGAAGGACCATCTCCCGTGGGAGGGACCCCACGCTGGAGCAAGGGAAAAGTATGAGGAGTCCTCCCCCTGATGAGGAAGGAGTGGCAGACAATGAACTGACCACAGTGGTGGTGGTGGGGAGATAGAGAAAATTGGGAGTAAAGCCCAGGAAGAAGGGAGGAGGTGGGGGGAAGGTGTTTTTAAGATTTAGTTTTTACTTTCTCATTATCCTACTCTGATTTTGATTGGTAATATATTAAGCTAAATTCCCCAAGTTGAGTCTGTTTTGCCTGTGACAGTAACTGGTGAATGATCTATCCCTGCTCTTATTTTGACCCATGAGCCTTTCATTACATTTTCTCTCACCTGTCCAGTTGAGGAGGGGAAGTGATAGAGTGGCTTTGGTGGGCATGTGGCATCCAGAAAGTGTCAGCCCACCACACACACCTAGCTCCTCTCTCCTGCATGCTGCCCAGAATAGTCACTGAGCTTGAGTTCCGTGTCTTCTCTAAGTCTTACTCTGTATATTGTGGCAGGTGTTCCACGATAAAGTCCTAGGTGGTTCAGGCAGGAACACCTGAACAATGATGGCATTGGCAGTGACTAGGAAACAAATGACCCTGTGCCTTGATGAGGGTTTACTTACCGGTATGGTTGTATCCCATGATTTTTCTCTACCATGGACTTACTGGTCTTGGCCAAGAGCAGATGTCTGACAACACCAAATTATTGATTTGGCAATAGAGGGTGGATGTTCCTTGCTTTAAAACTATAAAGTTCACTTTTCTGAAGATTGTCGCTATTCCAAACTGACTCTGGAGGAGATGCCCCTCAGCTTCTGGTCCTTGGTCAAAGCAGTCTGTATTACCAGATATAGAACCCAGTCCTTTCAGAGCAGAAACCCAGTGCTGTAATTGGTTTGATTTGTCCTACTGCCTGCAGCTGAGGAGCTTTTCAAGGGGGAGTCAGGTGTGGCTGTAAGGAAGGTTGAGAGCAAAGGTGACTACAAGCTACTTAGAGAAGCCCTGCTTGGTGGTGAGTGGGTCAGATGTGTGGAGAGGAGTTGGCTTGGCTCTCTAGCAATACTGTGTTGGAAGCTCTGTGAAGCTATTATCACCTTGTGCAGCTATTCCTGGAGCTTCTGCGTCCCTTCAGCCAGCAGTGCATGTGTTAAGTCTGTTTCTTGACTCTTTGCTATATAAAAAATTTGCCATGGGCGTTACAGAATCAGGGAGGTTGTCCAGGCTTCCTTAGCATGGGGTGTTTCGTAAACAGGAGCTTCAGTGGGCACCTGAAGCTCACTGTACAGTACCTGAAGCTCAGCTTGTACAGATAAATATAAGCATGCAAGTGAAAACACCTGTAAACTACACCTTATCACCATCTGTCCCATGACTCACTGGACTGATAATTGCTTCATCTGAGCAGTCTTTCCTCTCAGTCAGCTATAGGCAGTTTGAATCGGTGCATTTGGAAAGGAGACAGTGCAGACCCAGAACTACAGACAAACTCCAGCCGGCGGAGGAATGCTGAATTTCTTTAAGCTTACAATGGTACCCTGGAAGAGACCGCATAAAGTTGCCCTGTTAATCATTAATGCAGGTTTTGTGTGTTACCTTGTGCACATACTGCAAGAGCAGAAAAAGGGAAGACTTGATTCCTTGGAAGTCCGTGGTCGATTTCTGAACCAAGAAGATAGCATCCTTCAGAGACTGGGCGATTTGGACTGGAACATCCACAACCTCTGTAAGTGAAATGCCGTGCTGCTTAACATTTTGAGGGTTAGGTATCTGGATTTCCTGAAGGATAGAATAATAGATATCAGCGATAATGTTTGTTTGGGTTTCTCTGGATACTTTTAATAGACTTTTTTTTCTTCTAATCTTGAAAAAGATTTGTTCGCTTCTTGATTCACGCACGAAACAATACTCTTTCACAGTCATCATGGTGGGTTTTTGCGTATTAGACAGCTCCTGACCCTGAACTCTTCTAGAAGCTTTAAGCAATTTTAAGGTGATTGTATGAGCATACCAATCTCAGGCAGCTATTATTCCTGTCATTGTTTTGTTTGCCATAAAAAGCTATTTTTGAGAGAAGCTGGAAATGCCCCATTTTCTCAGCCTCTGCTGTGTGGTGAGCAACAAGGGGAACCATGACTCACTCTTTTTCCTTCGTGTACCTTGAGCACAGACACAGTGAAGTTGCTGTGGGGAAAAGACGTTGATCTCTCTATCATGTGCTTGATTGGACTGTCTCCCAAGCAGCATTAGCTGAAATCTGCCAGCAGGACTGTTTCTTTCTCGTCCCATGACAGTGAAAGGCCAAGGGCACCCCAGCAGATGTGCTTGTATGTGAGCAATATTAATTTAGAAAGGGCCTTTTCTTTCTCACAGTGGGGTTCGTCAATTTTGAACTTGTTTTCAGGTGTCTGTTGTAGGTTGGACTGTTGGGAAGTGTGCACAACAGAGCCATCTGAATAAGGGCTGAAAAATCCACCCCTCTATTTCTTTTGGACCCCTTGATTTCCCACTTCTTTCACTGTGTTCGAATCTCATCAGCTCATGGCAGTGGTAGGAGGGCTAAAGCATCCAGAACCTTTGCTGGCTGGCGTTGCTTTGGCTGTTGTGTTGTCTGCATCTCCTCGCATTGGAGCCAGATGCATGCTATGTAGAACAGAAGAAGAAACTTAGAATGTCTCAGTCAGCCAAGCCTGTAACCAGATGTTTGAAATGCCACTTGGGATATCCTTGATCTTGGTGAGAAATTTTCCCCACGCAGCTTGGTCAGGTTTAATATCCCCAACCACCAGTATCCCATAATGTCGCTGTTATTGCTGACAGTGTCTTCATGTGCACCTGTTCTCATGGACGTCGGTAGTGGGGCATATTTTTGTAGAATATTTTAGAGTTCTGTGAAAGAAAGCTGAAGTCTTCACTCTAATACTTGGTCACGGAATCATCTCATAGTTGAGGTTGGAAGGCACTGCTGGAGATGGTCTCTTCTACTAATTCCCCTGCTTGAATCTTACATTTAAATGGAATTCCCTGTACTTTGGTTTGTGCCTACTGCCTCTTGTCCTTTCACCAGACATCGGAGGAGACTCTTCCTCAGTCATTGTTAGTCCCTCTTCTAAAATATTTATATGTGTCAGTAAGTCCCCTCCATCCCCAAGTCTTCTCAGGCTTTTTCAGCTTCTCCTTGTATAAGAGATGCTCCAGTTTCATTATCATCAATCTTTGTAGGATTTACTCCAGTATGTCCATGTCTTGTACTGAGGAGCCCAGAAATGGACACAGTACGACAGATGTGGCCTCACCACTGCTGAGTAGGGGAGAAGGATCACCTCAACCTGCTGCGAAGGGCTCATTTATTGTATTTGCCTTCAAGAACAATCTGCCTTGAACAGCCTCTCACAGGTCATATGTGCCTTTTCCTTATGGCACAATATTGTGCACCTAACAAAGCCTCGCAGATGTTAGAGTTCACCTTGTTCATATCTTTCTGAGCAGAAATCAAAAGATTCTGCTAAACTTATTAAAGAAGATGGCAAAGGGCTCATTTACTGTATTTACCTTCAAGACAACTATGGTGTCAACAACCTGACTTAGATCCTATTATGGATCATTAATACATTAATGTAACTCAAACATAACGCCATGGAAATTATTTGGGCCTGATTTACAGTTTTTGTGTTGCTTCTACTCCCAGATTTCTCCACTGGTGCCAGTGCAGTGTTGCTTGCTCTGTGCTCATGGAATTGAGAACAGAATCTGATGCAGGGTATTGTGAAATGGGATGTTTAAAAACTGTTCTCGTGTCAGAGGGAGGGTCTGATGCTACTCTCGTGAATATCAATTCAGCTGTAACTTCACAGATCCCTCGACCTGCAGTGTTATAAGGAGAATTTGGCTTAGTTATGATGAGGAGGAGTGTTCTCAATTCCTGTTATAATCAATGCTCTTTTATTTTCAATCAGCAAAATTAGTGGAAACATTCCGTGAAAGTATAAAACAAATAGAGCATGATCTGAAGCTGCAAGGTAACTCCAAGACTGAAGTACACAAAGCTGATAAGGCAAAGGAGGAGGAAAAGAAGACTGTACACCACTTGCTGTACCCAGACTCGGCTTTGTTCAGACGCTGGGGTTCACATTTAAAGGAAGAGGAGCAAACTGCTGCACAGAAACTGTTCTTAAGTTATGGTTATAATGTTTATCTCAGTGACCGTCTACCCTTGGATCGACCTATCAGAGACACCAGATCTCCCAGGTGCAGTATAAGCCCTCTCTACATTCACAAGGAGACATGAAATTAAAGGGAGAGGGATCTGCGTTGCCTCCAACTAGGTTAAAATAATATACTAACAGATCTCAATTTGTGCTCTGTTTGTTAAGAGTTTTTTCCCTATCATTTTCTTCCAAATCTTGCTCAGACTTGTACTACTCCAAAGGCTGTGAAAAGAAATCACAGTGTACAGAAGACACTTAGGAAAAAGAATATAATGTTAACGTTATAATTGATGTAAGACTTGTAACTGCCAGTAAAATGGGGAAAAACTAACCATAGTATTCAGAAAGTTTGAAACCTTCTGGTCTGCTTGCATTCTATTTTAAGCCCAAAGATAGGACCTACATTTTAAAATTTTATCCTTTTTAACAAAATGCTTGTTTTTCTTAGCTATGTTGTAGACCGTAAGTGGGGAATACCTATACTGCTTATTCAAAGATGGTTAGAATTCAAACAGGAAAGGTGGCTGGAACTGATTATCGGCCAACGACTCTTGTGAAGGGTGAGGGAAGTTTCAGCACTTGAGCTGTATCCCTGGCACTCTTTATTACTGTAGGCGCAGCACTCTTTTGTATTAATAGCCATAATGGAACGCTGACCTTGTGAGTTTCCTTATAGCCTTATTTTCTCTCTCTGTTTCCATCTCAAGTTATCAAAGAGTCTGAGGATTAATTACATGGAAAATACAGCGGGGTAAACATCTAAAGGATTAAGGTGTAGATAAGCAGTCCACTTCATTAGAGGAAGCTTAAGGGATTTTTCTAGGAATTTGTTGGTTCTCAAAGCAAATGCGTAATATTTTTTAAGCAGACCAGTGGTACTATGAGAGCTGGCTTAAGCATCCATTAAAAACCTCATTAGGAACAAGTATCTGTTAAAAAAGCAAGCATTTTTTTTTTTCTGTGTAGTATGGTAAGTTATACAATTCATTGCAAAAGACAATAGTAAGCTTTACATAAATTACCTGGTATGAACGTAGAAGATTGTCACAGACAGATGTTCTGCAAGCCTACATCTTTGTACCTATGGTCACTTGTACTAAATCTGATGGAGCATTACACAATGTGGGGGGCATGAATTAATAATGTCAAACTTGGGTAAAGAGGAGTTGACTTACTGGCAACCCTCTAGAGTATGTAAACAGCAGCTTATGCATCTGGGTCCTCCTCATATTGCTTGGGTGGAGCTAGTTCCATCTAGGGCAGACGGTGACACATTGCCTGTGACTGTGGGTGTCTGTGGGGCAGTGTTGCAGAGAAAGAGAAGGCCAAGGGAGATGTGCAGTGGTGAGCCAGCCATAGATCCTTCTGAGGCAGCCCTGAACTGAGCAATTCCCACTCTGCTGGGGGATCGTTTTGGAGAGCTATCTGGAGCAGCCACCACAAAGGTGACTGGAGGAAGTGTATGATGAGTTTGCATGGTCCCGAAGAATGGGAAAATTAAGAAATACAAATACATCATAAAGAGACCGCCTTTTGCAGATACTCGCTCAGGCTTTTGCGCTAATGAGTAATAAAGCTAATGAAGAAATTCCAGCAAAAGTGCATTCCATTCATGCACAGTTGCCACTGTAGAGGTCTACCTGGAGGGCAAGCCTGTCCCTCAGAGAGCTGCATTACGTAGCTACACAACTCACAGAGTCTGAGCATTGCTTTCATGAGCATGTTTCCAAAGGGAGGGAATGACCAGCCTGAGCTAAGAGCAGGGCTGACAAATATCCCAAATATGTACTTTAAAAATATATTACAAAAGTCTTCTGACAGTACACAGGGAACCCAGAGGTGTTCAAATAAAAAGAGGTTTGTTTCAGTACTGTGAACAAGCTTTTTCTGGGGTAGCATGAAGTTCCACAAGGCATGGTTTACTCTTTAAGAAGGATCTTTGAAGCTCTTTCAAGAATTTCTAAAGCGATTTCTTGTCCAAGGGAATCCTTTTCACATGTCAGTTTATACGTGTAGCTAGACCTTCCTTTTTCTTCTTCATTGCACATACAAAGGGATTATTATCTAGTTTTCTTTTGTCTGCTGTAAAATTTGGCCATCGTCATCTTCTTCTGTAAATGCAAAAAGTCGAATTTTACTCACGTGTCCACTGTCTCGTAAGCTAATCATCACTGGCTGAATTAACTGTATTCTTTAGTTTCAATATTTTAAAACCATTTTGGATTGAGAAACAGTAATTGTTCTTTTTGATTTAACAGAAAATTTAACTTTGCCCCAATGGTTTGTATGCATACATAACGCAACTCAAATGAAGAATGAAACCTGGATTGGGGAATTCTTTTTTTTCCACTCTTATGCTGATTTTTCCTTCTTGTTTTAAGCCTAACATCCCAATTCTGCCTTCTTGCAGCTGCTTTGCTATCTAACTTTCTTTAGAAACTGTGCTAAAGTTGTTTGTCTTCTGTTCCAGCTGTAAGATGAAAACATATCCGAAAGACCTTCCAACACTCAGTGTTGTGCTTATATTTATGAATGAAGCACTGTCAATCATCTTACGTGCAATTACTAGTGTAATTAATCGAACACCTTCTCATTTATTGAAAGAAATCATCCTGGTAGACGATTACAGTTCAAACGGTAAGTGACCCAGGGAAGGCAAGAGTCTTGCTATCTATGTCATTACTGTGTTAAAGGGGTGTTGTTGGCCATTTGGGTGCTCACAGAGTAGAACACTCAAAATTAAGTAAATTGAGTACACGGAAAATACCCAAACACCTTCATAGCCTGAAAAAAAGGCATCTAATAAAGAATAGGATGATGCTCTTCAAGTATATGAAAAGGTTAAAAACTGAAGTGCGAAAGTATTTACCATCACTGGCTCATCAGGCACAGTAGCAGTATGCTCAGAAAACTATCGCTGAAGGTATGTGAAATATCTCCTTGAAGAGTAGTGTCTTGGGTTGTGAAAAATACTCCCAGGGGAAGCAGTGGGTGCATTGTTGCTCTTAAAATTGAGCTGAACAGAGCATTGTAAAATCATCTGTAAGAAACAGTCATGCCCCTAATCTTAAGGGTGCTCTTTTTTTTTTTTTCCTTGTCTGATGAGAGGTGTTTGGTTTCTCATTTATCTAAGACTTTGTAAATACTAGAAAAACATGTGAGTTTGGGTGGAGCAAGAGTTTAGGTGACTTTCCAAAACAATGCTAAGAGGTCCCAACTTTCTATTCCTTCTCTCTAGCACTTTTTTTTTCCTTTGGTGAGGGAGTTCCTACAGCTCTTATAGGAGCATTTCACATTTTCAAGGCTTGTCTATTTTCTATTTTCCTTTTCACATGGTAGAAGGTACACACAAAAATTATTGCACTAGCTCAGCTATTCGGTTGTTGTCACATTCTGATGTATTTGTGTGCAATTTAGAAGCCATACAATAGGACTATATGTAAATGAAATTCAGGTACTTAATTGAACTCCTGGGGTCGAAGCTGGTTTTAAAAATAAAGCTCTTGAATTCATGAGTACCTGAATAATTCTACCTGTTCTGTTGCAAAGAACAAATCAGTTTTCAGTGTGGAACTGGGAGAAGCTAGAAAGCCACTAGCTACATAATCCTTTCTATTTCTTAATATTGATTAACATTTTTTTTTTTTAAATCATTAAAATGTGGGGGCTGGTTTTAGATGATCTTAAAGGACCTTTGGAAACACATGTCAAAAATTTCAATGCAAAGTATCCTGGACTGCTGAAGATCATAAGACATCAGAAAAGAGAAGGCCTAACACAAGCCCGGATTTCTGGCTGGGAGGCATCAACTGCAGCTGTTGTTGCAATTTTGGATGCCCATATTGAAGTGAACACAGCATGGTAAGACTGAACACTGAGGGGTTTCTGAAGTGGGGAGGGAGAGGTGGACAAGGGGTATAACTGTGTAGCTGGGACAAGCATCCCATATTTGGTTCTTCTTTCTGGCTTGCCATGTGTTACTTAACACCACCAAGTCATTTATTTCTGAGAGAAGGGTCACAATTGTTTGAAATAAATAGCAAAGCAGACAGGTAATACAGTAAGCTGGTTAGTGAAGAGGAAGAGAGAAACGCCTGCCTTCTCTTTATTACATTTCTAGGAAAAAAGTCTTTATGTATTGAAATAGCATAAGAATGATGCAGGTTATCTAGTTCCATTTCCAGCAGCTTTGGCCTCTTTATGTTTTCTCCCCTCTGGGTTGTCGAATACACTGGATGACCACTGTCTGTGTTGTCTTACTTTCTGGGAGCAAGGTTCTTCCAGCCCTTCTCAGGCCAAGGTGGCTCTGTGTGGTCCAGATCTCTTTCTCTCTCGATAACACACTTACTGACACTCCCCAGAGGTTACAGTCTTAAAGATAATGCTGAAGTCCTTTAGTCACAGCTTTCAGAACTCATTGGGATAGGTTGGGCTGTCAAGAGCATGTGGGTGGAGATAAGGTCACTTCTTTTAGGCCAAAGAACATGTGGGATCCCTCTGTTAGAGTCCAATACTCTGACCACATTCTTCTAGATATTCCTCATGAGGAGGGTTTAATGCTTTAACACTAAATCTACTTATTTGAAGATACATGGGATTTTGGTTTAGAAAAGTGATATGGCAATATACCAAATCACAACACAAGCACAATATAGCAATTGTAATATACAGTTAATCACGGTACAAATGGGATCCACATCGCTGCTCTCTACATGCTCCCCATCAAGATGCTGGGAAGAAATACATGGGTTGAAGCCAACTCAATCATATTGCTCTCTTCAAAGTTCATTTTTCTGGGTGTTCAATTTTAATACTCTTTGTTGGGCTAAGGCAGATATACACTTCCCCCATGTTGGTCTGGCTGGCTTGGGAAGGTAATACTTTTTATTGATTGTTTTAGGAAAGCCATGTACGTAACTAGTTGACCCACTCAACTGATACTGCCGTTTATCTTCAACAAAGTCCTCCCTCCAGTCCCTTTGGTGTTGGGATAAGTTCAGGTTTCTTTGCGGTAGCTGTGGTCACTCCTTCCATTCTGTTTTATGAACACGTCATCCTTGCCTATCTTCTCTGAGCCTTCTTCCATTGCAGATAGTCATTGGTCATTCACACCCCTTCCCTCATACAGCAGCTCTGCCATAAAGACACAGGGAAAAGACAGTGAATGATCAACCTCAGAGCTTACAGCACCTCTCAGGGTCTCCTTCCTTTCTTTTTCCTTTCATGTCTCATCATGTTGATAGTGAAAACTCCCTGGAGCATGTATGAAGCAGACCCAGGTAGCAATAAACCCAGCAAATTAAGCATGGGATTTACTGTTTGCTTAGTGACAGCAAAATGCAGAAGCAGCCTAATGGGAGGGAGAATTGAGCCATGGCATGAGCGATTTGGGTTACTAGCACTCCAGGACTGGCCTGTAGCTTTTTGTAGAGGCCAAAGTCAATGACTTAAATAAAGTAGCTAACCCAGTTTTAGAAACAGGTGCTAAAGTTTAGTACTGTTCATTAAATTTCCACTTTTTCAAGCTGAATAGACTCTGTTTGTTAATTTTGATAGGGCTGAACCTATTTTGTCTCGACTAAAAGAAGATCGCACTGTCATAATATCACCAGTATTTGACAATGTTCGGTTTGATGACTTTGAGCTTGTTCAGTATCAAGTGGCTGCAGATGGATTTGACTGGGCACTCTGGTGCCTTTATGAACCTTTACCAGATGAATGGTACGCTCTGAAAGATGAAACAGCTCCAGTCCGGTGAGTATGAATAGCATGTGAGAGTGCGCTAAGATACACGATATCCAATGTAGAGCTAGCAGAGGGAAGAAGTTGTTTCATAAGTGGTGGGATAGGTACCCGTGATGCACATTATACTTTTATAGTTGATTTGGAAGCGTGGGTTCTTCAGCAGCCCTGGAAATCTCAGTACACCAATTGCAGGGTTGTATTACAGAATCTGCCCTGTGCTGATCTTGCTATCAGAATTTCAGGAAATACCCGAGTCATTGATTCTTCTGTCTTATGTTCCTTAGCTAGGAGTGTGGTAGCAATATTTATTGATTATATGAGATGAATTGTGGTCCTTCTCCATGCTTGCCCAACAATATGGAGTGAATCTCACATCTTTGATGGACAATTGCACGTCTAAGCTGTGAGGACTCGCACGGATTCGATTTGTTCAGTTCTGTCTTTGGAGATGCTGGAGTGACGTATGATTACCCTGATCTTGGGCTGCCTTTTTCAACTATTATCACTTGGGTATTGCACAGAAGCAAGAAAAAGACAGGAGCACAATACACACAGCTGTTTTATCTAAAGTGATCCCTCACTGTTAGTCTTAGGATCCAATATATTCGCTTCTGTTCCTGATACCTTCCTTACCTGCTCAGATTAGTTTATGTATTCAACACAAGGTGGTTGCTGGTACTATGATACCAGCAGACATCTCATGCCGAATATGTAAACCCATTGGTTTCCTTGTTCTACAAGGATGTCAGATGTTGTTGACTGTCCCTTAGCTGTTACCAGTCATCTATCAAACAATATTTAAAAACCTCACAAGATAAAAGATATAGTAATCAGGTTTTTCTAGTCCTATCTTATTTTATTGGGTTTACTTGGCAAGATTTTGATACTGGGAGAGGCTGCAGGGGTGGCTTCTGTAAGTAGAGGTGAAGGGCTGCCCCCACGTTGAACATAGCCCATTTCAGCTGGATCCAAAAAGGACACGGTGCTGACCAAAGCTGAGACAATCAGCAGTGCTGATTTAAAATGTGTATTTAAAATAGGGTACAAAATGCTGTGCAGCACTGTGAGTGAGAAGAGTGAGGAAGAAATATAAGAGAAACAGTCCTGCGGACACTGAGGTCAGTGAAGGAGGTGGAGGAGGTACTCCAGGCACTGGTGCAGAGATTCCCTTGCAGCCCGTGAAGAAGACCATGGTGAAGCAGGTAGCCCCCCTGCAACACATGGAGGACCACACCAGGCAGATATCCACACGGCAGCCCGTGGAGGACTCCACACCAGAGCAGGTGGATAAGCCCTGAAAGAAGATGCAACCTGTGGAGAGCCCATGCTGGAGCAGGCTCCCGGCAGGAGCTATAGCCTGTGGAGAAATGCTTAGGCAGGAACAGGTTTTCTGGCAGAAACTGTAGCCTGTGTGGGACCCACACTGGAGCAGTCTTCATCTGAGTAACCGTGGAAAATGACCCATTCTGGAGCCGTTCTTGAAGAGCTGCAGCCTATGGGAAGGATCCATGTGGAGCAGCTCTTGACTCTATTCCATGAGAGGACCCCTCACTGGAGCAAGGCAAAACGGTGAGGAGGAAGGAGTGACAGAGATGAAGTGTTATGAACTGACTAGTACCCCCATTTTCCATCCCCATGCCCTGCTCAGGTCAGGGGAAGGTGCTAGAAGAGTCAAGAATGAAGTTGAACCTGGAGAGAAGGGGAGATGGAGGAAGGGTAGTTTAGTTTAGGTTTTGTGTTTCTCACTATCCTCCTTTATTTTTAATTAGCAATATATTAGTATTCCTCAAGTTGAGTCTATTTTGCTGGTGATGGTAGCTGGTCAATGACCTCTTTCTCCTTATCTCAACCCATGAGCTTTTTTGTTTTAATATCTTCCCTGGTCTTGCTGAGAAGGGGGAGTGAAAGAGCAGCTGCGTGGGCACCTGGTGGCAGACAGCCAAGGTTAACCCACCATGCCTATTTATAAAAAGGGCTTTAAAATGTACTGTGTAGATCCTACGGAGGAAAGGCACTGTGAAAACATTTGAAGATAATGTACTGTGTTTATCAGATGAAATGGCAGATTCTTCATTAGTCTACTACTGTGCCTGGTAGCTAAGCATTGGAGATAAGGCTACACGGATACCTAGATAAAGAACTATGCATGACATGGGGACCTGCATGTGTTAAAAACATCACATAGTGAGCATTAATCGTTCAGGAAGGAGAACGAAATGAAAGCAAGCCAGATGTAGGTTAAAGAGTATTTCATTCGTAGACCAGAGAGAATGGATGTGGGTTTGGTCATAGAGAATGAGGATATCGAAAGAGTACCAAATGCCCTCTCAGTCCCCTTTTCCTGACCTCTAGGATGGATTCATCTACAGTGGAATTGATCCTGCCAGACAATTGTCTCATTCCTCTTTCTAAACCTCAGTTGACAGTGATTCCGCCATCCCCCTTGGCAACGGGCTTTAGTGTTTCAGTTTTCTTAATGTTAGGTAAAATTTCCGAATACCCAACCTAATTATTCCTTTCTACAGTTTAATCTGATTTCTTTCTTCTTGTTTTAAGTATGTGAAAATTGTGGTTACATGTCCTCTCAAAATAGACCTAATTCTTTAAAAAGTACTAGATCATACTTTTTAGACCATTGGTCAAGTATATCTGCTGTTTTCTGGATCCTCAAATGTTGATCCACGTGTTCTGAATTACATCTGTGACTTGCTCTTGGATACAACTGGAATCCTTTTGGCAGTTCAAGATGTGATTGATGACTAATTGACTTTATTTCTATGGTTGTTGCTTCTTTCTAGTTTTACTTGTTTGGTTCTCTAGGAGTCCATCTATAATGGGGATTCTTGCTGCAGATAGGAAGTTTCTGGGTGAGATTGGTGTACTGGACGGTGGAATGCACATATATGGGGGAGAAAATGTGGAACTTGGCCTGAGGGTAAGCCTGGTTTTTCATCTTTTTCTGAAAGGCAGTGAAAATGATAATGTGATTTTTTTTTTTTTTTTTTTTTTTTCCCCGAAAGCACTCAGGTTGCTGGTTATTGTCCAAAGCATGGGTTAGTATTTCAGAACAATTGTGCTTTATTTTGAGTACCAAAGGGAAAGGATAGATTTCCAAAAGTTTTTAAGGCTCATGAGGCTTTTAAGGCTTTTGTTGATACTCCAGCATTTTGATTCCTGACACAAATTCCTAGTTCAGTAAGGAAATACCAAATTTCGCAAGATGTGGTTCTCTGCAGAAATTTAAGGCATATGTCTCTTGGCTCGGCAGACAAATAGGATAAGATCAAGTTAAGTGAAGTTATATATTATAAAAAAATCCTGTCCAACCAAACCCAGAGAGAAGTCTCTCTGTCCTAGAAAGTAATGTGTTCTTCAACTTTGGATGTCTTCAGATCAAGGATGGAGGCCTGGTTTGGTTTGGTTTTGTTTGGGTTTTTTTTCCAGAACAGTTTTATCTTGAGTTAGTATCTGTAGTTATTAGAGAACATGTGAGAGCACTAAAACTTCTCCTGATGAGGTTTTATTAAAAGTACTGGTGGTTGGAGATATTCTAGAAGACATGAGAAGAAAAAACAAGAACACAGCATTTATCTCTATAAAGAAGAGAAAGGGTGGTA